>CAKAJA020000383.1:0-1387662 GCA_916610235.2 Lasioglossum morio
GTTGTACATTATACGTTGTACGTTATACGTTATACGCTGTACGTTATACGCTGTACGTTATACGTTACACGATATACGATATAAGTTATACGCTGTACGTTATACCTTATACGTTATACGCTGTACGTTATACGCTGTACGTTATACGTTATACGTTACACGTTATACGTTATACGTTACACGTTGTACGTTGTACGTTATACGTTGTACGTTATACGTTATACGCTGTACGTTATACGTTATACGTTGTACGTTATACGTTATACGTTATACGTTATACGCTGTACGTTATACGCTGTACGTTGTACGTTATACGTTATACGCTGTACGTTATACGTTATACGTTACACGTTGTACGTTGTACATTATACGTTGTACGTTATACGTTATACGTTATACGTTATACGTTATACGTTATACGTTATACGTTATACGGTATACGGTATACGTTATACGTTGTACGTTATACGTTATACGTTATACGTTATACGTTATACGTTATACGTTATACGTTATACGATATTCGTTATACGTTATATGTTATACGTTATACGTTATACGCTGTACGTTATACGCTGTACGTTATACGTTATACGTTATACGTTGTACGTTATACGCTGTACGTTATACCTTATACGTTATACGCTGTACGTTATACGCTGTACGTTATACGCTGTACGTTATACGTTATACGTTACACGTTATACGTTATACGTTACACGTTGTACGTTGTACGTTATACGTTGTACGTTATACGTTATACGCTGTACGTTATACGCTGTACGTTATACGTTACACGATATACGATATACGTTATACGTTATACGTTATACGTTATACGTTACCCGTTGTACGTGGTACGTTATACGTTGTACATTATACGTTGTACGTTATACGTTATACGCTGTACGTTATACGTTATACGTTACACGTTGTACGTTGTACGTTATACGTTATACGTTATACGTTATACGTTACACGTTGTACGTTGTACGTTGTACGTTATACGTTGTACGTTATACGTTATACGCTGTACGTTATACGTTATACGTTATACGTTATACGTTATACATTATACGTTACACGTTACACGTTGTACGTTGTACGTTATACGTTGTACATTATACGTTGTACGTTATACGTTATACGCTGTACGTTATACGTTATACGTTACACGTTGTACGTTGTACGTTATACGTTGTACGTTATACGTTGTACGTTATACGTTGTACGTTATACGTTGTATGTTATACGTTATACGCTGTACGTTATACGTTATACGTTGTACGTTATACGTTATACGTTATACGTTATACGTTATACGCTGTACGTTATACGCTGTACGTTATACGGTATACGTTATACGTTGTACGTTATACGCTGTACGTTATACCTTATACGTTATACGTTATACGCTGTACGTTATACGCTGTACGTTATACGTTATACGTTACACGTTATACGCTGTACGTTATACGTTATACGTTATACGTTATACGCTGTACGTTATAAGTTATACGTTATACGTTATACGTTACACGTTGTACGTTGTACGTTATACGTTGTACATTATACGTTGTACGTTATACGTTATACGCTGTACGTTATACGTTATACGTTATACGTTATACGTTATACGTTATACGATATTCGTTATACGTTATATGTTATACGTTATACGTTATACGCTGTACGTTATACGCTGTACGTTATACGTTATACGTTATACGTTGTACGTTATACGCTGTACGTTATACCTTATACGTTATACGTTGTACGTTATACGCTGTACGTTATACCTTATACGTTATACGCTGTACGTTATACGCTGTACGTTATACGTTATACGTTACACGTTATACGTTATACGTTATACGTTACACGTTGTACGTTGTACGTTATACGTTGTACGTTATACGTTATACGCTGTACGTTATACGCTGTACGTTATACGTTACACGATATACGATATACGTTATACGTTATACGTTATACGTTATACGTTACCCGTTGTACGTTGTACGTTATACGTTGTACGTTATACGTTATACGTTGTACGTTATACGTTATACGCTGTACGTTATACGTTATACGTTATACGTTATACGTTATACATTATACGTTACACGTTACACGTTGTACGTTGTACGTTATACGTTGTACATTATACGTTGTACGTTATACGTTATACGCTGTACGTTATACGTTATACGTTACACGTTGTACGTTGTACGTTATACGTTGTACGTTATACGTTGTACGTTATACGTTGTACGTTATACGTTGTATGTTATACGTTATACGCTGTACGTTATACGTTATACGTTGTACGTTATACGTTATACGTTATACGTTATACGTTATACGCTGTACGTTATACGCTGTACGTTATACGGTATACGTTATACGTTGTACGTTATACGCTGTACGTTATACCTTATACGTTATACGTTATACACTGTACGTTATACGCTGTACGTTATACGTTATACGTTACACGTTATACGCTGTACGTTATACGTTATACGTTATACGTTATACGCTGTACGTTATAAGTTATACGTTATACGTTATACGTTACATGTTGTACGTTGTACGTTATACGTTGTACATTATACGTTGTACGTTATACGTTATACGCTGTACGTTATACGTTATACGTTACACGTTGTACGTTGTACGTTATACGTTGTACGTTATACGTTGTACGTTATACGTTGAACGTTATACGTTGTATGTTATACGTTATACGCTGTACGTTATACGTTATACGTTGTACGTTATACGTTATACGTTATACGTTATACGCTGTACGTTATACGCTGTACGTTATACGGTATACGTTATACGTTGTACGTTATACGCTGTACGTTATACCTTATACGTTATACGTTATACGCTGTACGTTATACGCTGTACGTTATACGTTATACGTTACACGTTGTACGTTGTACGTTATACGTTGCACATTATACGTTATCCGCTGTACGTTATACGCTGTACGTTATACGCTGTACGTTATACGTTCTACGTTATATGTTATACGTTATACGTTACACGTTGTACGTTATACGTTATACGTTATACGCTGTACGTTATACGCTGTACGTTATAAGTTATACGTTATACGTTACACGTTACACGTTGTACGTTGTACGTTATACGTTGTACATTATACGTTGTACGTTATACGTTATACGTTATACGTTATACGTTATACGTTATACGTTATACGTTATACGTTATACGTTATACGTTATACGTTATACCTTATACGTTGTACGTTATACGCTGTACGATATACGATGTATGTTATACGCTGTACGTTATACGTTATACGTTATACGTTACACGTTGTACGTTGTACGTTATACGTTGTACGTTATACGTTATACGTTGTACGTTATATGTTGTACGTTATATGTTATACGTTACACGTTGTACGATGTACGTTATACGTTATACGTTATACGTTATACGTTATACGTTATACGTTATACGTTATACGTTGTACGTTATACGTTATACGTTGTACGTTATACGTTGTATGTGATGCGTTATACGCTGTACGTTATACGTTATACGTTATACGTTATACGTTACACGTTGTACGTTGTACGTTATACGTTGCACATTATACGTTATCCGCTGTACGTTATACGCTGTACGTTATACGCTGTACGTTATACGTTCTACGTTATATGTTATACGTTATACGTTACACGTTGTACGTTATACGTTATATGTTATACGCTGTACGTTATACGCTGTACGTTATAAGTTATACGTTATACGTTACACGTTACACGTTGTACGTTGTACGTTATACGTTGTACATTATACGTTGTACGTTATACGTTATACGTTATACGTTATACGTTATACGTTATACGTTATACGTTATACGTTATACGTTATACGTTATACCTTATACGTTATACGTTATACGCTGTACGTTATACGCTGTACGTTATACGCTGTACGTTATACGTTATACGTTATACGTTATACGTTACACGTTGTACGTTGTACGTTGTACGTTATACGTTGTACGTTATACGTTATACGCTGTACGTTATACGTTATACGTTATACGTTATACGTTATACATTATACGTTACACGTTACACGTTGTACGTTGTACGTTATACGTTGTACATTATACGTTGTACGTTATACGTTATACGTTACACGTTGTACGTTGTACGTTATACGTTGTACGTTATACGTTGTACGTTATACGTTGTACGTTATACGTTGTATGTTATACGTTATACGCTGTACGTTATACGTTATACGTTGTACGTTATACGTTATACGTTATACGTTGTACGTTATACGTTGTACGTTATACGTTGTATGTTATACGTTATACGCTGTACGTTATACGTTATACGTTGTACGTTATACGTTATACGTTATACGTTATACGCTGTACGTTATACGCTGTACGTTATACGGTATACGTTATACGTTGTACGTTATACGCTGTACGTTATACGCTGTACGTTATACGTTATACGTTATACGTTGTACGTTATACGTTGTACGTTATACGTTATACGTTATACGTTATACGCTGTACGTTATACGCTGTACGTTATACGTTATACGTTACACGTTGTACGTTGTACGTTATACGTTGCACATTATACGTTATCCGCTGTACGTTATGCGCTGTACGTTATACGCTGTACGTTATACGTTCTACGTTATATGTTATACGTTATACGTTACACGTTGTACGTTATACGTTATACGTTATACGCTGTACGTTATACGCTGTACGTTATAAGTTATACGTTATACGTTACACGTTACACGTTGTACGTTGTACGTTATACGTTGTACATTATACGTTGTACGTTATACGTTATACGTTATACGTTATACGTTATACGTTATACGTTATACGTTATACGTTATACGTTATACGTTATACGTTATACCTTATACGTTGTACGTTATACGCTGTACGATATACGATGTATGTTATACGCTGTACGTTATACGTTATACGTTATACGTTACACGTTGTACGTTGTACGTTATACGTTGCACATTATACGTTATCCGCTGTACGTTATACGCTGTACGTTATACGCTGTACGTTATACGTTCTACGTTATATGTTATACGTTATACGTTACACGTTGTACGTTATACGTTATACGTTATACGCTGTACGTTATACGCTGTACGTTATAAGTTATACGTTATACGTTACACGTTACACGTTGTACGTTGTACGTTATACGTTGTACATTATACGTTGTACGTTATACGTTATACGTTATACGTTATACGTTATACGTTATACGTTATACGTTATACGTTATACGTTATACGTTATACCTTATACGTTGTACGTTATACGCTGTACGATATACGATGTATGTTATACGCTGTACGTTATACGTTATACGTTATACGTTACACGTTGTACATTGTACGTTATACGTTGTACGTTATACGTTATACGTTGTACGTTATATGTTGTACGTTATATGTTATACGTTACACGTTGTACGATGTACGTTATACGTTATACGTTATACGTTATACGTTATACGTTATACGTTATACGTTGTACGTTATACGTTATACGTTGTACGTTATACGTTGTATGTGATGCGTTATACGCTGTACGTTATACGTTATACGTTATACGTTATACGTTACACGTTGTACGTTGTACGTTATACGTTGCACATTATACGTTATCCGCTGTACGTTATACGCTGTACGTTATACGCTGTACGTTATACGTTCTACGTTATATGTTATACGTTATACGTTACACGTTGTACGTTATACGTTATATGTTATACGCTGTACGTTATACGCTGTACGTTATAAGTTATACGTTATACGTTACACGTTACACGTTGTACGTTGTACGTTATACGTTGTACATTATACGTTGTACGTTATACGTTGTACGTTATACGTTATACGTTATACGTTATACGTTATACGTTATACGTTATACGTTATACGTTATACCTTATACGTTATACGTTATACGCTGTACGTTATACGCTGTACGTTATACGCTGTACGTTATACGTTATACGTTATACGTTATACGTTACACGTTGTACGTTGTACGTTGTACGTTATACGTTGTACGTTATACGTTATACGCTGTACGTTATACGTTATACGTTATACGTTATACGTTATACATTATACGTTACACGTTACACGTTGTACGTTGTACGTTATACGTTGTACATTATACGTTGTACGTTATACGTTATACGTTACACGTTGTACGTTGTACGTTATACGTTGTACGTTATACGTTGTACGTTATACGTTGTACGTTATACGTTGTATGTTATACGTTATACGCTGTACGTTATACGTTATACGTTGTACGTTATACGTTATACGTTATACGTTGTACGTTATACGTTGTACGTTATACGTTGTATGTTATACGTTATACGCTGTACGTTATACGTTATACGTTGTACGTTATACGTTATACGTTATACGTTATACGCTGTACGTTATACGCTGTACGTTATACGGTATACGTTATACGTTGTACGTTATACGCTGTACGTTATACGCTGTACGTTATACGCTGTACGTATACGTTATACGTTGTACGTTATACGCTGTACGTTATACCTTATACGTTATACGTTATACGCTGTACGTTATACGCTGTACGTTATACGTTATACGTTACACGTTGTACGTTATACGTTATACGTTGCACATTATACGTTATCCGCTGTACGTTATGCGCTGTACGTTATACGCTGTACGTTATACGTTCTACGTTATAAGTTATACGTTATACGTTACACGTTGTACGTTATACGTTATACGTTATACGCTGTACGTTATACGTTGTACGTTATATGTTATACGTTATACGTTATACGTTACACGTTGTACGTTGTACGTTATACGTTGTACATTATACGTTGTACGTTATACGTTATACGTTATACGTTATACGTTATACGTTATACGTTATACGTTATACGTTATACGTTATACGTTATACGTTATACCTTATACGTTGTACGTTATACGCTGTACGATATACGATGTATGTTATACGCTGTACGTTATACGTTATACGTTATACGTTACACGTTGTACGTTGTACGTTATACGTTGTACGTTATACGTTATACGTTGTACGTTATATGTTGTACGTTATATGTTATACGTTACACGTTGTACGATGTACGTTATACGTTATACGTTATACGTTATACGTTATACGTTATACGTTGTACGTTATACGTTATAAGTTGTACGTTATACGTTGTATGTTATACGTTATACGCTGTACGTTATACGTTATACGTTATACGTTATACGTTATACGTTATACGTTATACGATATACGTTATACGTTATACGTTGTATGTTATATGTTGTACGTTATATGTTATACGTTACACGTTGTACGATGTACGTTATACGTTATACGTTATACGTTGTACGTTATACGTTGTATGTTATACGTTATACGCTGTACGTTATACGTTATACGTTATACGTTATACGTTATACGTTATACGTTATACGTTATACGTTATACGTTATACGTTATACGTTATACGTTATACGTTATACGTTATACGTTATACGTTATACGTTATACGTTATACGTTATACGTTATACGTTATACGTTATACGTTATACGTTATACGTTATACGTTATACGTTATACGTTATACGTTATACGTTATACGTTATACGTTATACGTTATACGTTATACGTTATACGTTATACGTTATACGTTATACGTTATACGTTATACGTTATACGTTATACGTTATACGTTATACGTTATACGTTATACGTTATACGTTATACGTTATACGTTATACGTTATACGTTATACGTTATACGTTATACGTTATACGTTATACGTTATACGTTATACGTTATACGTTATACGTTATACGTTATACGTTATACGTTATACGTTATACGTTATACGTTATACGTTATACGTTATACGTTATACGTTATACGTTATACGTTATACGTTATACGTTATACGTTATACGTTATACGTTATACGTTATACGTTATACGTTATACGTTATACGTTATACGTTATACGTTATACGTTATACGTTATACGTTATACGTTATACGTTATACGTTATACGTTATACGTTATACGTTATACGCTGTACGTTATACGCTGTACGTTATACGCTGTACGTTATACGCTGTACGTTATACGTTATACGTTATACGTTATACGATACACGTTGTACGTTGTACGTTATACGTTATACGTTATACGTTATACGTTATACGTTATACGTTATACGTTATACGTTATACGTTATACGTTATACGTTATACGTTATACGTTATACGTTATACGTTATACGTTATACGTTATACGTTATACGTTATACGTTATACGTTATACGTTATACGTTATACGTTATACGTTATACGTTATACGTTATACGTTATACGTTATACGTTATACGTTATACGTTATACGTTATACGTTATACGTTATACGTTATACGTTATACGTTATACGTTATACGCTGTACGTTATACGCTGTACGTTATACGCTGTACGTTATACGCTGTACGTTATACGTTATACGTTATACGTTATACGATACACGTTGTACGTTGTACGTTATACGTTATACGTTATACGTTATACGTTATACGTTATACGTTATACGTTATACGTTATACGTTATACGTTATACGTTATACGTTATACGTTATACGTTATACGTTATACGTTATACGTTATACGTTATACGTTATACGTTATACGTTATACGTTATACGTTATACGTTATACGTTATACGTTATACGTTATACGTTATACGTTATACGTTATACGTTATACGTTATACGTTATACGTTATACGTTATACGTTATACGTTATACGTTATACGTTATACGTTACACGTTGTACGATGTACGTTATACGTTATACGTTATACGTTGTACGTTATACGTTGTATGTTATACGTTATACGCTGTACGTTATACGTTATACGTTATACGTTATACGTTATACGTTATACGTTATACGTTATACGTTATACGTTATACGTTATACGTTATACGTTATACGTTATACGTTATACGTTATACGTTATACGTTATACGTTATACGTTATACGTTATACGTTATACGTTATACGTTATACGTTATACGTTATACGTTATACGTTATACGTTATACGTTATACGTTATACGTTATACGTTATACGTTATACGTTATACGTTATACGTTATACGTTATACGTTATACGTTATACGTTATACGTTATACGTTATACGTTATACGTTATACGTTATACGTTATACGTTATACGTTATACGTTATACGTTATACGTTATACGTTATACGTTATACGTTATACGTTATACGTTATACGTTATACGTTATACGTTATACGTTATACGTTATACGTTATACGTTATACGTTATACGTTATACGTTATACGTTATACGTTATACGTTATACGTTATACGTTATACGTTATACGTTATACGTTATACGTTATACGTTATACGTTATACGTTATACGTTATACGTTATACGTTATACGTTATACGTTATACGTTATACGTTATACGTTATACGTTATACGTTATACGTTATACGTTATACGTTATACGTTATACGTTATACGTTATACGTTATACGTTATACGTTATACGTTATACGTTATACGCTGTACGTTATACGCTGTACGTTATACGCTGTACGTTATACGCTGTACGTTATACGTTATACGTTATACGTTATACGATACACGTTGTACGTTGTACGTTATACGTTATACGTTATACGTTATACGTTATACGTTATACGTTATACGTTATACGTTATACGTTATACGTTATACGTTATACGTTATACGTTATACGTTATACGTTATACGTTATACGTTATACGTTATACGTTATACGTTATACGTTATACGTTATACGTTATACGTTATACGTTATACGTTATACGTTATACGTTATACGTTATACGTTATACGTTATACGTTATACGTTATACGTTATACGTTATACGTTATACGTTATACGTTATACGTTATACGTTATACGTTATACGTTATACGTTATACGTTATACGTTATACGTTATACGTTATACGTTATACGTTATACGTTATACGTTATACGTTATACGTTATACGTTATACGTTATACGTTATACGTTATACGTTATACGTTATACGTTATACGTTATACGTTATACGTTATACGTTATACGTTATACGTTATACGTTATACGTTATACGTTATACGTTATACGTTATACGTTATACGTTATACGTTATACGTTATACGTTATACGTTATACGTTATACGTTATACGTTATACGTTATACGTTATACGTTATACGTTATACGTTATACGTTATACGTTATACGTTATACGTTATACGTTATACGTTATACGTTATACGTTATACGTTATACGTTATACGTTATACGTTATACGTTATACGTTATACGTTATACGTTATACGTTATACGTTATACGTTATACGTTATACGTTATACGTTATACGTTATACGTTATACGTTATACGTTATACGTTATACGTTATACGTTATACGTTATACGTTATACGTTATACGTTATACGTTATACGTTATACGTTATACGTTATACGTTATACGTTATACGTTATACGTTATACGTTATACGTTATACGTTATACGTTATACGTTATACGTTATACGTTATACGTTATACGTTATACGTTATACGTTATACGTTATACGTTATACGTTATACGTTATACGTTATACGTTATACGTTATACGTTATACGTTATACGTTATACGTTACACGTTATACGTTATACGTTATACGCTGTACGTTATACGCTGTACGTTATACGCTGTACGTTGTACGTTATACGTTATACGTTATACGATACACGTTGTACGTTGTACGTTATACGTTATACGTTATACGTTATACGTTATACGTTATACGTTATACGTTATACGTTATACGTTATACGTTATACGTTATACGTTATACGTTATACGTTATACGTTATACGTTATACGTTATACGTTATACGTTATACGTTATACGTTATACGTTATACGTTATACGTTATACGTTATACGTTATACGTTATACGTTATACGTTATACGTTATACGTTATACGTTATACGTTATACGTTATACGTTATACGTTATACGTTATACGTTATACGTTATACGTTATACGTTATACGTTATACGTTATACGTTATACGTTATACGTTATACGTTATACGTTATACGTTATACGTTATACGTTATACGTTATACGTTATACGTTATACGTTATACGTTATACGTTATACGTTATACGTTATACGTTATACGTTATACGTTATACGTTATACGTTATACGTTATACGTTATACGTTATACGTTATACGTTATACGTTATACGTTATACGTTATACGTTATACGTTATACGTTATACGTTATACGTTATACGTTATACGTTATACGTTATACGTTATACGTTATACGTTATACGTTATACGTTATACGTTATACGTTATACGTTATACGTTATACGTTATACGTTATACGTTATACGTTATACGTTATACGTTATACGTTATACGTTATACGTTATACGTTATACGTTATACGTTATACGTTGTACGTTATACGTTATACGTTATACGTTATACGTTATACGTTATACGATATTCGTTATACGTTATATGTTATACGTTATACGTTATACGCTGTACGTTATACGCTGTACGTTATACGTTATACGTTATACGTTGTACGTTATACGTTATACGTTATACGTTATACGTTATACGTTATACGTTATACGTTATACGTTATACGTTATACGTTATACGTTATACGATACACGTTGTACGTTGTACGTTATACGTTATACGTTATACGTTATACGTTATACGTTATACGTTATACGTTATACGTTATACGTTATACGTTATACGTTATACGTTATACGTTATACGTTATACGTTATACGTTATACGTTATACGTTATACGTTATACGTTATACGTTATACGTTATACGTTATACGTTATACGTTATACGTTATACGTTATACGTTATACGTTATACGTTATACGTTATACGTTATACGTTATACGTTATACGTTATACGTTATACGTTATACGTTATACGTTATACGTTATACGTTATACGTTATACGTTATACGTTATACGTTATACGTTATACGTTATACGTTATACGTTATACGTTATACGTTATACGTTATACGTTATACGTTATACGTTATACGTTATACGTTATACGTTATACGTTATACGTTATACGTTATACGTTATACGTTATACGTTATACGTTATACGTTATACGTTATACGTTATACGTTATACGTTATACGTTATACGTTATACGTTATACGTTATACGTTATACGTTATACGTTATACGTTATACGTTATACGTTATACGTTATACGTTATACGTTATACGTTATACGTTATACGTTATACGTTATACGTTATACGTTATACGTTATACGTTATACGTTATACGTTATACGTTATACGTTATACGTTATACGTTATACGTTATACGTTATACGTTATACGTTATACGTTATACGTTATACGTTATACGTTGTACGTTATACGTTATACGTTATACGTTATACGTTATACGTTATACGATATTCGTTATACGTTATATGTTATACGTTATACGTTATACGCTGTACGTTATACGCTGTACGTTATACGTTATACGTTATACGTTGTACGTTATACGCTGTACGTTATACCTTATACGTTATACGCTGTACGTTATACGCTGTACGTTATACGTTATACGTTACACGTTATACGTTATACGTTATACGTTACACGTTGTACGTTGTACGTTATACGTTGTACGTTATACGTTATACGCTGTACGTTATACGCTGTACGTTATACGTTACACGATATACGATATACGTTATACGTTATACGTTATACGTTATACGTTACCCGTTGTACGTGGTACGTTATACGTTGTACATTATACGTTGTACGTTATACGTTATACGCTGTACGTTATACGTTATACGTTACACGTTGTACGTTGTACGTTATACGTTGTACGTTATACGTTATACGTTATACGTTATACGTTATACGTTATAAGTTATACGTTATACGTTATACGTTACACGTTGTACGTTATACGTTATACGTTATACGTTATACGTTATACGTTATACGCTGTACGTTATACGCTGTACGTTATACGTTATACGTTACACGTTATACGTTATACGTTATACGCTGTACGTTATACGCTGTTCGTTATACGCTGTACGTTATACGTTATACGTTATACGTTATACGTTACACGTTGTACGTTGTACGTTGTACGTTGTACGTTGTACGTTATACGTTGTACGTTATACGTTATACGCTGTACGTTATACGTTATACGTTATACGTTATACGTTATAGATTATTCGTTACACGTTACACGTTGTACGTTGTACGTTATACGTTGTACATTATACGTTGTACGTTATACGTTATACGCTGTACGTTATACGTTATACGTTACACGTTGTACGTTGTACGTTATACGTTGTACGTTATACGTTGTACGTTATACGTTGTACGTTATACGTTGTATGTTATACGTTATACGCTGTACGTTATACGTTATACGTTGTACGTTTTACGTTATACGTTATACGTTATACGCTGTACGTTATACGCTGTACGTTATACGGTATACGTTATACGTTGTACGTTATACGTTACACGTTGTACGTTGTACGTTATACGTTGTACATTATACGTTGTACGTTATACGTTATACGCTGTACGTTATACGCTGTACGTTATACGTTACACGATATACGATATACGTTATACGCTGTACGTTATACCTTATACGTTATACGCTGTACGTTATACGCTGTACGTTATACGTTATACGTTACACGTTATACGTTATACGTTACACGTTGTACGTTGTACGTTATACGTTGTACGTTATACGTTATACGCTGTACGTTATACGTTATACGTTGTACGTTATACGTTATACGTTATACGTTATACGCTGTACGTTATACGCTGTACGTTGTACGTTATACGTTATACGCTGTACGTTATACGTTATACGTTACACGTTGTACGTTGTACGTTATACGTTGTACGTTATACGTTATACGTTATACGTTATACGTTATACGTTATACGTTATACGGTATACGGTATACGTTATACGTTGTACGTTATACGTTATACGTTATACGTTATACGTTATACGTTATACGTTATACGTTATACGATATTCGTTATACGTTATATGTTATACGTTATACGTTATACGCTGTACGTTATACGCTGTACGTTATACGTTATACGTTATACGTTGTACGTTATACGCTGTACGTTATACCTTATACGTTATACGCTGTACGTTATACGCTGTACGTTATACGCTGTACGTTATACGTTATACGTTACACGTTATACGTTATACGTTACACGTTGTACGTTGTACGTTATACGTTGTACGTTATACGTTATACGCTGTACGTTACACGCTGTACGTTATACGTTACACGATATACGATATACGTTATACGTTATACGTTATACGTTATACGTTACCCGTTGTACGTGGTACGTTATACGTTGTACATTATACGTTGTACGTTATACGTTATACGCTGTACGTTATACGTTATACGTTACACGTTGTACGTTGTACGTTATACGTTATACGTTATACGTTATACGTTACACGTTGTACGTTGTACGTTGTACGTTATACGTTGTACGTTATACGTTATACGCTGTACGTTATACGTTATACGTTATACGTTATACGTTATACATTATACGTTACACGTTACACGTTGTACGTTGTACGTTATACGTTGTACATTATACGTTGTACGTTATACGTTATACGCTGTACGTTATACGTTATACGTTACACGTTGTACGTTGTACGTTATACGTTGTACGTTATACGTTGTACGTTATACGTTGTACGTTATACGTTGTATGTTATACGTTATACGCTGTACGTTATACGTTATACGTTGTACGTTATACGTTATACGTTATACGTTATACGTTATACGCTGTACGTTATACGCTGTACGTTATACGGTATACGTTATACGTTGTACGTTATACGCTGTACGTTATACCTTATACGTTATACGTTATACGCTGTACGTTATACGCTGTACGTTATACGTTATACGTTACACGTTATACGCTGTACGTTATACGTTATACGTTATACGTTATACGCTGTACGTTATAAGTTATACGTTATACGTTATACGTTATACGTTATACGCTGTACGTTATACGCTGTACGTTATACGCTGTACGTTATACGCTGTACGTTATACGTTATACGTTATACGTTATACGATACACGTTGTACGTTGTACGTTATACGTTATACGTTATACGTTATACGTTATACGTTATACGTTATACGTTATACGTTATACGTTATACGTTATACGTTATACGTTATACGTTATACGTTATACGTTATACGTTATACGTTATACGTTATACGTTATACGTTATACGTTATACGTTATACGTTATACGTTATACGTTATACGTTATACGTTATACGTTATACGTTATACGTTATACGTTATACGTTATACGTTATACGTTATACGTTATACGTTATACGTTATACGTTATACGCTGTACGTTATACGCTGTACGTTATACGCTGTACGTTATACGCTGTACGTTATACGTTATACGTTATACGTTATACGATACACGTTGTACGTTGTACGTTATACGTTATACGTTATACGTTATACGTTATACGTTATACGTTATACGTTATACGTTATACGTTATACGTTATACGTTATACGTTATACGTTATACGTTATACGTTATACGTTATACGTTATACGTTATACGTTATACGTTATACGTTATACGTTATACGTTATACGTTATACGTTATACGTTATACGTTATACGTTATACGTTATACGTTATACGTTATACGTTATACGTTATACGTTATACGTTATACGTTATACGTTATACGTTATACGTTATACGTTATACGTTATACGTTATACGTTACACGTTGTACGATGTACGTTATACGTTATACGTTATACGTTGTACGTTATACGTTGTATGTTATACGTTATACGCTGTACGTTATACGTTATACGTTATACGTTATACGTTATACGTTATACGTTATACGTTATACGTTATACGTTATACGTTATACGTTATACGTTATACGTTATACGTTATACGTTATACGTTATACGTTATACGTTATACGTTATACGTTATACGTTATACGTTATACGTTATACGTTATACGTTATACGTTATACGTTATACGTTATACGTTATACGTTATACGTTATACGTTATACGTTATACGTTATACGTTATACGTTATACGTTATACGTTATACGTTATACGTTATACGTTATACGTTATACGTTATACGTTATACGTTATACGTTATACGTTATACGTTATACGTTATACGTTATACGTTATACGTTATACGTTATACGTTATACGTTATACGTTATACGTTATACGTTATACGTTATACGTTATACGTTATACGTTATACGTTATACGTTATACGTTATACGTTATACGTTATACGTTATACGTTATACGTTATACGTTATACGTTATACGTTATACGTTATACGTTATACGTTATACGTTATACGTTATACGTTATACGTTATACGTTATACGTTATACGTTATACGTTATACGTTATACGTTATACGTTATACGTTATACGTTATACGTTATACGTTATACGTTATACGTTATACGTTATACGTTATACGTTATACGTTATACGTTATACGTTATACGTTATACGTTATACGTTATACGTTATACGTTATACGTTATACGTTATACGTTATACGCTGTACGTTATACGCTGTACGTTATACGCTGTACGTTATACGCTGTACGTTATACGTTGTACGTTATACGTTATACGATACACGTTGTACGTTGTACGTTATACGTTATACGTTATACGTTATACGTTATACGTTATACGTTATACGTTATACGTTATACGTTATACGTTATACGTTATACGTTATACGTTATACGTTATACGTTATACGTTATACGTTATACGTTATACGTTATACGTTATACGTTATACGTTATACGTTATACGTTATACGTTATACGTTATACGTTATACGTTATACGTTATACGTTATACGTTATACGTTATACGTTATACGTTATACGTTATACGTTATACGTTATACGTTATACGTTATACGTTATACGTTATACGTTATACGTTATACGTTATACGTTATACGTTATACGTTATACGTTATACGTTATACGTTATACGTTATACGTTATACGTTATACGTTATACGTTATACGTTATACGTTATACGTTATACGTTATACGTTATACGTTATACGTTATACGTTATACGTTATACGTTATACGTTATACGTTATACGTTATACGTTATACGTTATACGTTATACGTTATACGTTATACGTTATACGTTATACGTTATACGTTATACGTTATACGTTATACGTTATACGTTATACGTTATACGTTATACGTTATACGTTATACGTTATACGTTATACGTTATACGTTATACGTTATACGTTATACGTTATACGTTATACGTTATACGTTATACGTTATACGTTATACGTTATACGTTATACGTTATACGTTATACGTTATACGTTATACGTTATACGTTATACGTTATACGTTATACGTTATACGTTATACGTTATACGTTATACGTTATACGTTATACGTTATACGTTATACGTTATACGTTATACGTTATACGTTATACGTTATACGTTATACGTTATACGTTATACGTTATACGTTATACGTTATACGTTATACGTTATACGTTATACGTTATACGTTATACGATATACGTTATACGTTATACGTTATACGTTATACGTTACACGTTATACGTTATACGTTATACGCTGTACGTTATACGCTGTACGTTATACGCTGTACGTTGTACGTTATACGTTATACGTTATACGATACACGTTGTACGTTGTACGTTATACGTTATACGTTATACGTTATACGTTATACGTTATACGTTATACGTTATACGTTATACGTTATACGTTATACGTTATACGTTATACGTTATACGTTATACGTTATACGTTATACGTTATACGTTATACGTTATACGTTATACGTTATACGTTATACGTTATACGTTATACGTTATACGTTATACGTTATACGTTATACGTTATACGTTATACGTTATACGTTATACGTTATACGTTATACGTTATACGTTATACGTTATACGTTATACGTTATACGTTATACGTTATACGTTATACGTTATACGTTATACGTTATACGTTATACGTTATACGTTATACGTTATACGTTATACGTTATACGTTATACGTTATACGTTATACGTTATACGTTATACGTTATACGTTATACGTTATACGTTATACGTTATACGTTATACGTTATACGTTATACGTTATACGTTATACGTTATACGTTATACGTTATACGTTATACGTTATACGTTATACGTTATACGTTATACGTTATACGTTATACGTTATACGTTATACGTTATACGTTATACGTTATACGTTATACGTTATACGTTATACGTTATACGTTATACGTTATACGTTATACGTTATACGTTATACGTTATACGTTATACGTTGTACGTTATACGTTATACGTTATACGTTATACGTTATACGTTATACGATATTCGTTATACGTTATATGTTATACGTTATACGTTATACGCTGTACGTTATACGCTGTACGTTATACGTTATACGTTATACGTTGTACGTTATACGTTATACGTTATACGTTATACGTTATACGTTATACGTTATACGTTATACGTTATACGTTATACGTTATACGTTATACGATACACGTTGTACGTTGTACGTTATACGTTATACGTTATACGTTATACGTTATACGTTATACGTTATACGTTATACGTTATACGTTATACGTTATACGTTATACGTTATACGTTATACGTTATACGTTATACGTTATACGTTATACGTTATACGTTATACGTTATACGTTATACGTTATACGTTATACGTTATACGTTATACGTTATACGTTATACGTTATACGTTATACGTTATACGTTATACGTTATACGTTATACGTTATACGTTATACGTTATACGTTATACGTTATACGTTATACGTTATACGTTATACGTTATACGTTATACGTTATACGTTATACGTTATACGTTATACGTTATACGTTATACGTTATACGTTATACGTTATACGTTATACGTTATACGTTATACGTTATACGTTATACGTTATACGTTATACGTTATACGTTATACGTTATACGTTATACGTTATACGTTATACGTTATACGTTATACGTTATACGTTATACGTTATACGTTATACGTTATACGTTATACGTTATACGTTATACGTTATACGTTATACGTTATACGTTATACGTTATACGTTATACGTTATACGTTATACGTTATACGTTATACGTTATACGTTATACGTTATACGTTATACGTTATACGTTATACGTTATACGTTATACGTTATACGTTATACGTTATACGTTATACGTTATACGTTATACGTTATACGTTATACGTTATACGTTATACGTTATACGTTATACGTTATACGTTATACGTTATACGTTATACGTTATACGTTATACGTTATACGTTATACGTTATACGTTATACGTTATACGTTATACGTTATACGTTATACGATATTCGTTATACGTTATATGTTATACGTTATACGTTATACGCTGTACGTTATACGCTGTACGTTATACGTTATACGTTATACGTTGTACGTTATACGCTGTACGTTATACCTTATACGTTATACGCTGTACGTTATACGCTGTACGTTATACGTTATACGTTACACGTTATACGTTATACGTTATACGTTACACGTTGTACGTTGTACGTTATACGTTGTACGTTATACGTTATACGCTGTACGTTATACGCTGTACGTTATACGTTACACGATATACGATATACGTTATACGTTATACGTTATACGTTATACGTTAACCGTTGTACGTTGTACGTTATACGTTGTACATTATACGTTGTACGTTATACGTTATACGCTGTACGTTATACGTTATACGTTACACGTTGTACGTTGTACGTTATACGTTGTACGTTATACGTTATACGTTATACGTTATACGTTATACGTTATAAGTTATACGTTATACGTTATACGTTACACGTTGTACGTTATACGTTATACGTTATACGTTATACGTTATACGTTATACGCTGTACGTTATACGCTGTACGTTATACGTTATACGTTACACGTTATACGTTATACGTTATACGCTGTACGTTATACGCTGTTCGTTATACGCTGTACGTTATACGTTATACGTTATACGTTATACGTTACACGTTGTACGTTGTACGTTGTACGTTGTACGTTGTACGTTATACGTTGTACGTTATACGTTATACGCTGTACGTTATACGTTATACGTTATACGTTATACGTTATAGATTATTCGTTACACGTTACACGTTGTACGTTGTACGTTATACGTTGTACATTATACGTTGTACGTTATACGTTATACGCTGTACGTTATACGTTATACGTTACACGTTGTACGTTGTACGTTATACGTTGTACGTTATACGTTGTACGTTATACGTTGTACGTTATACGTTGTATGTTATACGTTATACGCTGTACGTTATACGTTATACGTTGTACGTTTTACGTTATACGTTATACGTTATACGCTGTACGTTATACGCTGTACGTTATACGGTATACGTTATACGTTGTACGTTATACGTTACACGTTGTACGTTGTACGTTATACGTTGTACATTATACGTTGTACGTTATACGTTATACGCTGTACGTTATACGCTGTACGTTATACGTTACACGATATACGATATACGTTATACGCTGTACGTTATACCTTATACGTTATACGCTGTACGTTATACGCTGTACGTTATACGTTATACGTTACACGTTATACGTTATACGTTACACGTTGTACGTTGTACGTTATACGTTGTACGTTATACGTTATACGCTGTACGTTATACGTTATACGTTGTACGTTATACGTTATACGTTATACGTTATACGCTGTACGTTATACGCTGTACGTTGTACGTTATACGTTATACGCTGTACGTTATACGTTATACGTTACACGTTGTACGTTGTACGTTATACGTTGTACGTTATACGTTATACGTTATACGTTATACGTTATACGTTATACGTTATACGGTATACGGTATACGTTATACGTTGTACGTTATACGTTATACGTTATACGTTATACGTTATACGTTATACGTTATACGTTATACGATATTCGTTATACGTTATATGTTATACGTTATACGTTATACGCTGTACGTTATACGCTGTACGTTATACGTTATACGTTATACGTTGTACGTTATACGCTGTACGTTATACCTTATACGTTATACGCTGTACGTTATACGCTGTACGTTATAAGCTGTACGTTATACGTTATACGTTACACGTTATACGTTATACGTTACACGTTGTACGTTGTACGTTATACGTTGTACGTTATACGTTATACGCTGTACGTTATACGCTGTACGTTATACGTTACACGATATACGATATACGTTATACGTTATACGTTATACGTTATACGTTACCCGTTGTACGTGGTACGTTATACGTTGTACATTATACGTTGTACGTTATACGTTATACGCTGTACGTTATACGTTATACGTTACACGTTGTACGTTGTACGTTATACGTTATACGTTATACGTTATACGTTACACGTTGTACGTTGTACGTTGTACGTTATACGTTGTACGTTATACGTTATACGCTGTACGTTATACGTTATACGTTATACGTTATACGTTATACATTATACGTTACACGTTACACGTTGTACGTTGTACGTTATACGTTGTACATTATACGTTGTACGTTATACGTTATACGCTGTACGTTATACGTTATACGTTACACGTTGTACGTTGTACGTTATACGTTGTACGTTATACGTTGTACGTTATACGTTGTACGTTATACGTTGTATGTTATACGTTATACGCTGTACGTTATACGTTATACGTTGTACGTTATACGTTATACGTTATACGTTATACGTTATACGCTGTACGTTATACGCTGTACGTTATACGGTATACGTTATACGTTGTACGTTATACGCTGTACGTTATACCTTATACGTTATACGTTATACGCTGTACGTTATACGCTGTACGTTATACGTTATACGTTACACGTTATACGCTGTACGTTATACGTTATACGTTATACGTTATACGCTGTACGTTATAAGTTATACGTTATACGTTATACGTTACACGTTGTACGTTGTACGTTATACGTTGTACATTATACGTTGTACGTTATACGTTATACGCTGTACGTTATACGTTATACGTTATACGTTATACGTTATACGTTATACGTTATCCGATATTCGTTATACGTTATATGTTATACGTTATACGTTATACGCTGTACGTTATACGCTGTACGTTATACGTTATACGTTATACGTTGTACGTTATACGCTGTACGTTATACCTTATACGTTATACGTTGTACGTTATACGCTGTACGTTATACCTTATACGTTATACGCTGTACGTTATACGCTGTACGTTATACGTTATACGTTACACGTTATACGTTATACGTTATACGTTACACGTTGTACGTTGTACGTTATACGTTGTACGTTATACGTTATACGCTGTAAGTTATACGCTGTACGTTATACGTTACACGATATACGATATACGTTATACGTTATACGTTATACGTTATACGTTACCCGTTGTACGTGGTACGTTATACGTTGTACGTTATACGTTATACGTTGTACGTTATACGTTATACGCTGTACGTTATACGTTATACGTTATACGTTATACGTTATACATTATACGTTACACGTTACACGTTGTACGTTGTACGTTATACGTTGTACATTATACGTTGTACGTTATACGTTATACGCTGTACGTTATACGTTATACGTTACACGTTGTACGTTGTACGTTATACGTTGTACGTTATACGTTGTACGTTATACGTTGTACGTTATACGTTGTATGTTATACGTTATACGCTGTACGTTATACGTTATACGTTGTACGTTATACGTTATACGTTATACGTTATACGTTATACGCTGTACGTTATACGCTGTACGTTATACGGTATACGTTATACGTTGTACGTTATACGCTGTACGTTATACCTTATACGTTATACGTTATACGCTGTACGTTATACGCTGTACGTTATACGTTATACGTTACACGTTATACGCTGTACGTTATACGTTATACGTTATACGTTATACGCTGTACGTTATAAGTTATACGTTATACGTTATACGTTACATGTTGTACGTTGTACGTTATACGTTGTACATTATACGTTGTACGTTATACGTTATACGCTGTACGTTATACGTTATACGTTACACGTTGTACGTTGTACGTTATACGTTGTACGTTATACGTTGTACGTTATACGTTGAACGTTATACGTTGTATGTTATACGTTATACGCTGTACGTTATACGTTATACGTTGTACGTTATACGTTATACGTTATACGTTATACGCTGTACGTTATACGCTGTACGTTATACGGTATACGTTATACGTTGTACGTTATACGCTGTACGATATACCTTATACGTTATACGTTATACGCTGTACGTTATACGCTGTACGTTATACGTTATACGTTACACGTTGTACGTTGTACGTTATACGTTGCACATTATACGTTACCCGCTGTACGTTATACGCTGTACGTTATACGCTGTACGTTATACGTTCTACGTTATATGTTATACGTTATACGTTACACGTTGTACGTTATACGTTATACGTTATACGCTGTACGTTATACGCTGTACGTTATAAGTTATACGTTATACGTTACACGTTACACGTTGTACGTTGTACGTTATACGTTGTACATTATACGTTGTACGTTATACGTTATACGTTACACGTTGTACGATGTACGTTATACGTTATACGTTATACGTTATACGTTATACCTTATACGTTATACGTTGTACGTTATACGTTATACGTTGTACGTTATACGTTGTATGTGATACGTTATACGCTGTACGTTATACGTTATACGTTATACGTTATACGTTACACGTTGTACGTTGTACGTTATACGTTGCACATTATACGTTATCCGCTGTACGTTATACGCTGTACGTTATACGCTGTACGTTATACGTTCTACGTTATATGTTATACGTTATACGTTACACGTTGTACGTTATACGTTATATGTTATACGCTGTACGTTATACGCTGTACGTTATAAGTTATACGTTATACGTTACACGTTACACGTTGTACGTTGTACGTTATACGTTGTACATTATACGTTGTACGTTATACGTTATACGTTATACGTTATACGTTATACGTTATACGTTATACGTTATACGTTATACGTTATACGTTATACCTTATACGTTATACGTTATACGCTGTACGTTATACGCTGTACGTTATACGCTGTACGTTATACGTTATACGTTATACGTTATACGTTACACGTTGTACGTTGTACGTTGTACGTTTTACGTTGTACGTTATACGTTATACGCTGTACGTTATACGTTATACGTTATACGTTATACGTTATACATTATACGTTACACGTTACACGTTGTACGTTGTACGTTATACGTTGTACATTATACGTTGTACGTTATACGTTATACGTTACACGTTGTACGTTGTACGTTATACGTTGTACGTTATACGTTGTACGTTATACGTTGTACGTTATACGTTGTATGTTATACGTTATACGCTGTACGTTATACGTTATACGTTGTACGTTATACGTTATACGTTATACGTTGTACGTTATACGTTGTACGTTATACGTTGTATGTTATACGTTATACGCTGTACGTTATACGTTATACGTTGTACGTTATACGTTATACGTTATACGTTATACGCTGTACGTTATACGCTGTACGTTATACGTTATACGTTATACGTTGTACGTTATACGCTGTACGTTATACGCTGTACGTTATACGGTATACGTTATACGTTGTACGTTATACGCTGTACGTTATACCTTATACGTTATACGTTATACGCTGTACGTTATACGCTGTACGTTATACGTTATACGTTACACGTTGTACGTTGTACGTTATACGTTGCACATTATACGTTATCCGCTGTACGTTATGCGCTGTACGTTATACGCTGTACGTTATACGTTCTACGTTATATGTTATACGTTATACGTTACACGTTGTACGTTATACGTTATACGTTATACGCTGTACGTTATACGCTGTACGTTATAAGTTATACGTTATACGTTACACGTTACACGTTGTACGTTGTACGTTATACGTTGTACATTATACGTTGTACGTTATACGTTATACGTTATACGTTATACGTTATACGTTATACGTTATACGTTATACGTTATACGTTATACGTTATACGTTATACCTTATACGTTGTACGTTATACGCTGTACGATATACGATGTATGTTATACGCTGTACGTTATACGTTATACGTTATACGTTACACGTTGTACGTTGTACGTTATACGTTGTACGTTATACGTTATACGTTGTACGTTATATGTTGTACGTTATATGTTATACGTTACACGTTGTACGATGTACGTTATACGTTATACGTTATACGTTATACGTTATACGTTATACGTTGTACGTTATACGTTATAAGTTGTACGTTATACGTTGTATGTTATACGTTATACGCTGTACGTTATACGTTATACGTTATACGTTATACGTTATACGTTATACGTTATACGATATACGTTATACGTTATACGTTGTATGTTATATGTTGTACGTTATATGTTATACGTTACACGTTGTACGATGTACGTTATACGTTATACGTTATACGTTGTACGTTATACGTTGTATGTTATACGTTATACGCTGTACGTTATACGTTATACGTTATACGTTATACGTTATACGTTATACGTTATACGTTATACGTTATACGTTGTACGTTATATGTTGTACGTTATATGTTATACGTTACACGTTGTACGATGTACGTTATACGTTATACGTTATACGTTATACGTTATACGTTATACGTTATACGTTATACGTCATACGTTATACGTTATACGTTATACGTTATACGTTATACGTTATACGGTATACGGTATACGTTATACGGTATACGGTATACGTTATACGTTGTACGTTACACGTTGTACGTTGTACGTTATACGTTGTACGTTATACGTTATACGTTGTACGTTATATGTTGTACGTTATATGTTATACGTTACACGTTGTACGATGTACGTTATACGTTATACGTTATACGTTATACGTTATACGTTATACGTTATACGTTATACGTTATACGTTATACGTTATACGTTGTACGTTATACGTTGTATGTTATACGTTATACGCTGTACGTTATACGTTATACGTTATACGTTATACGTTATACGTTATACGTTATACGTTATACGTTATACGTTGTACGTTATACGTTATACGGTATACGGTATACGTTATACGGTATACGGTATACGTTATACGTTGTACGTTACACGTTGTACGTTGTACGTTATACGTTGTACGTTATACGTTATACGTTGTACGTTATATGTTGTACGTTATATGTTATACGTTACACGTTGTACGATGTACGTTATACGTTATACGTTATACGTTATACGTTATACGTTATACGTTATACGTTATACGTCATACGTTATACGTTATACGTTATACGTTATACGTTATACGTTATACGGTATACGGTATACGTTATACGGTATACGGTATACGTTATACGTTGTACGTTACACGTTGTACGTTGTACGTTATACGTTGTACGTTATACGTTATACGTTGTACGTTATATGTTGTACGTTATATGTTATACGTTACACGTTGTACGATGTACGTTATACGTTATACGTTATACGTTATACGTTATACGTTATACGTTATACGTTATACGTTATACGTTATACGTTATACGTTATACGTTGTACGTTATACGTTGTATGTTATACGTTATACGCTGTACGTTATACGTTATACGTTATACGTTATACGTTATACGTTATACGTTATACGTTATACGTTATACGTTGTACGTTATACGTTATACGGTATACGGTATACGTTATACGGTATACGGTATACGTTATACGTTGTACGTTACACGTTGTACGTTGTACGTTATACGTTGTACGTTATACGTTATACGTTGTACGTAATATGTTGTACGTTATATGTTATACGTTACACGTTGTACGATGTATGTTGTACGTTATATGTTATACGTTACACGTTGTACGATGTACGTTATACGTTATACGTTATACGTTGTACGTTATACGTTGTATGTTATACGTTATACGCTGTACGTTATACGTTATACGTTATACGTTATACGTTATACGTTATACGTTATACGTTATACGTTATACGTTATACGTTGTACGTTATATGTTGTACGTTATATGTTATACGTTACACGTTGTACGATGTACGTTATACGTTATACGTTATACGTTATACGTTATACGTTATACGTTATACGTTATACGTTATACGTTATACGTTATACGTTATACGTTATACGTTATACGTTATACGTTATACGTTATACGTTATACGTTATACGTTATACGTTATACGTTATACGTTATACGTTATACGTTATACGTTATACGTTATACGTTATACGTTATACGTTATACGGTATACGGTATACGTTATACGGTATACGGTATACGTTATACGTTGTACGTTACACGTTGTACGTTGTACGTTATACGTTGTACGTTATACGTTATACGTTGTACGTTATATGTTGTACGTTATATGTTATACGTTACACGTTGTACGATGTATGTTGTACGTTATATGTTATACGTTACACGTTGTACGATGTACGTTATACGTTATACGTTATACGTTGTACGTTATACGTTGTATGTTATACGTTATACGCTGTACGTTATACGTTATACGTTATACGTTATACGTTATACGTTATACGTTATACGTTATACGTTATACGTTGTACGTTATATGTTGTACGTTATATGTTATACGTTACACGTTGTACGATGTACGTTATACGTTATACGTTATACGTTATACGTTATACGTTATACGTTATACGTTATACGTTATACGTTATACGTTATACGTTATACGTTATACGTTATACGTTATACGTTATACGTTATACGTTATACGTTATACGTTATACGTTATACGTTATACGTTATACGTTATACGTTATACGTTATACGTTATACGTTATACGTTATACGGTATACGGTATACGTTATACGTTGTACGTTATACGTTATACGTTATACGTTATACGTTATACGATATTCGTTATACGTTATACGTTATACGTTATACGTTATAGGCTGTACGTTATACGCTGTACGTTATACGCTGTACGTTATACGTTATATGTTATACGTTACACGTTGTACGTTGTACGTTATACGTTGTACGTTATACGTTGTACGTTATACGTTGTACGTTATACGTTGTATGTTATATGTTATACGCTGTACGTTATGCGTTATACGTTATACGTTATACGTTATACGTTATATGTTATACGTTATACGTTATACGCTGTACGTTATACGCTGTACGTTATACGTTATACGTTATACGTTGTACGTTATACGCTGTACGTTATACCTTATACGCTGTACGTTATACGTTATACGTTACACGTTATACGTTATACGTTATACGCTGTACGTTATACGCTGTACGCTATACGCTGTATGTTATAAGTTATACGTTATACGTTATACGTTACACGTTGTACGTTGTACGTTATACGTTGTACGTTATACGTTGTACATTATACGTTGTACGTTATACGTTATACGTTATACGTTATACGTTATACGTTATACGTTATACGTTATACGTTATACGTTATACGTTATACGTTATACGTTATACGTTGTACGTTATACGCTGTACGTTATACGCTGTACGTTATACGCTGTACGTTATACGTTATACGTTATACGTTACACGTTGTACGTTGTACGTTATACGTTATACGTTATACGTTATACGCTGTACGTTATACGCTGTACGTTATAAGTTATACGTTATACGTTATACGTTACACGTTGTACGTTGTACGTTATACGTTGTACATTATACGTTGTACGTTATACGTTATACGCTGTACGTTACACGTTGTACGTTGTACGTTATACGTTGTACGTTATACGTTATACGTTGTACGTTATACGTTATACGTTATATGTTATACGTTATACGTTATACGTTATACGTTATACGTTATACGATATACGTTATACGTTGTACGTTATACGTTGTACATTATACGTTGTACGTTATACGTTATACGCTGTACGTTAAACGTTATACGTTATACGTTATACGTTATACGTTATACGTAATACGTTATACGTTATACGTTATACGTTATACGTTATACGTTATACGTTATACGTTATACGTTATACGTTATACGTTATACGTTATACGTTATACGTTATACGTTATACGTTATACGTTATACGTTATACGTTATACGTTATACGTTATACGTTATACGTTATACGTTATACGTTATACGTTATACGTTATACGTTATACGTTATACGTTATACGTTATACGTTATACGTTATACGTTATACGTTATACGTTATACGTTATACGTTATACGTTATACGTTATACGTTATACGTTATACGTTATACGTTATACGTTATACGTTATACGTTATACGTTATACGTTATACGTTATACGTTATACGTTATACGTTATACGTTATACGTTATACGTTATACGTTATACGTTATACGTTATACGTTATACGTTATACGTTATACGTTATACGTTATACGTTATACGTTATACGTTATACGTTATACGTTATACGTTATACGTTATACGTTATACGTTATACGTTATACGTTATACGTTATACGTTATACGTTATACGTTATACGTTATACGTTATACGTTATACGTTATACGTTACACGTTATACGTTATACGTTATACGTTATACGTTATACGTTATACGTTATACGTTATACGTTATACGTTATACGTTATACGTTATACGTTATACGTTATACGTTATACGTTATACGTTATACGTTATACGTTATACGTTATACGTTATACGTTATACGTTATACGTTATACGTTATACGTTATACGTTATACGTTATACGTTATACGTTATACGTTATACGTTATACGTTATACGTTATACGTTATACGCTGTACGTTATACGCTGTACGTTGTACGTTATACGTTATACGCTGTACGTTATACGTTATACGTTACACGTTGTACGTTGTACGTTATACGTTGTACGTTATACGTTATACGTTATACGTTATACGTTATACGTTATACGTTATACGGTATACGGTATACGTTATACGTTGTACGTTATACGTTATACGTTATACGTTATACGTTATACGTTATACGTTATACGTTATACGATATTCGTTATACGTTATATGTTATACGTTATACGTTATACGCTGTACGTTATACGCTGTACGTTATACGTTATACGTTATACGTTGTACGTTATACGCTGTACGTTATACCTTATACGTTATACGCTGTACGTTATACGCTGTACGTTATACGCTGTACGTTATACGTTATACGTTACACGTTATACGTTATACGTTACACGTTGTACGTTGTACGTTATACGTTGTACGTTATACGTTATACGCTGTACGTTATACGCTGTACGTTATACGTTACACGATATACGATATACGTTATACGTTATACGTTATACGTTATACGTTACCCGTTGTACGTGGTACGTTATACGTTGTACATTATACGTTGTACGTTATACGTTATACGCTGTACGTTATACGTTATACGTTACACGTTGTACGTTGTACGTTATACGTTATACGTTATACGTTATACGTTACACGTTGTACGTTGTACGTTGTACGTTATACGTTGTACGTTATACGTTATACGCTGTACGTTATACGTTATACGTTATACGTTATACGTTATACATTATACGTTACACGTTACACGTTGTACGTTGTACGTTATACGTTGTACATTATACGTTGTACGTTATACGTTATACGCTGTACGTTATACGTTATACGTTACACGTTGTACGTTGTACGTTATACGTTGTACGTTATACGTTGTACGTTATACGTTGTACGTTATACGTTGTATGTTATACGTTATACGCTGTACGTTATACGTTATACGTTGTACGTTATACGTTATACGTTATACGTTATACGTTATACGCTGTACGTTATACGCTGTACGTTATACGGTATACGTTATACGTTACACGTTATACGCTGTACGTTATACGTTATACGTTATACGTTATACGCTGTACGTTATAAGTTATACGTTATACGTTATACGTTACACGTTGTACGTTGTACGTTATACGTTGTACATTATACGTTGTACGTTATACGTTATACGCTGTACGTTATACGTTATACGTTATACGTTATACGTTATACGTTATCCGATATTCGTTATACGTTATATGTTATACGTTATACGTTATACGCTGTACGTTATACGCTGTACGTTATACGTTATACGTTGTACGTTATACGCTGTACGTTATACCTTATACGTTATACGTTGTACGTTATACGCTGTACGTTATACCTTATACGTTATACGCTGTACGTTATACGCTGTACGTTATACGTTATACGTTACACGTTATACGTTATACGTTATACGTTACACGTTGTACGTTGTACGTTATACGTTGTACGTTATACGTTATACGCTGTACGTTATACGTTATACGTTGTACGTTATACGTTATACGTTATACGTTATACGTTATACGTTATACGCTGTACGTTATACGCTGTACGTTATACGGTATACGTTATACGTTGTACGTTATACGCTGTACGTTATACCTTATACGTTATACGTTATACGCTGTACGTTATACGCTGTACGTTATACGTTATACGTTACACGTTATACGCTGTACGTTATACGTTATACGTTATACGTTATACGCTGTACGTTATAAGTTATACGTTATACGTTATACGTTACATGTTGTACGTTGTACGTTATACGTTGTACATTATACGTTGTACGTTATACGTTATACGCTGTACGTTATACGTTATACGTTACACGTTGTACGTTGTACGTTATACGTTGTACGTTATACGTTGTACGTTATACGTTGAACGTTATACGTTGTATGTTATACGTTATACGCTGTACGTTATACGTTATACGTTGTACGTTATACGTTATACGTTATACGTTATACGCTGTACGTTATACGGTATACGTTATACGTTGTACGTTATACGCTGTACGTTATACCTTATACGTTATACGTTATACGCTGTACGTTATACGCTGTACGTTATACGTTATACGTTACACGTTGTACGTTGTACGTTATACGTTGCACATTATACGTTATCCGCTGTACGTTATACGCTGTACGTTATACGTTATACGTTATACGTTATACGTTATACGTTATACGTTATACGTTATACGTTATACGTTATACGTTATACGTTATACGTTATACGTTATACGTTATACGTTATACGTTATACGTTATACGTTATACGTTATACGTTATACGTTATACGTTATACGTTATACGTTATACGTTATACGTTATACGTTATACGTTATACGTTATACGTTATACGTTATACGTTATACGTTATACGTTATACGTTATACGTTATACGTTATACGTTATACGTTATACGTTATACGTTATACGTTATACGTTATACGTTATACGTTATACGTTATACGTTATACGTTATACGTTATACGTTATACGTTATACGTTATACGTTATACGTTATACGTTATACGTTATACGTTATACGTTATACGTTATACGTTATACGTTATACGTTATACGTTATACGTTATACGTTATACGTTATACGTTATACGTTATACGTTATACGCTGTACGTTATACGCTGTACGTTGTACGTTATACGTTATACGCTGTACGTTATACGTTATACGTTACACGTTGTACGTTGTACGTTATACGTTGTACGTTATACGTTATACGTTATACGTTATACGTTATACGTTATACGTTATACGGTATACGGTATACGTTATACGTTGTACGTTATACGTTATACGTTATACGTTATACGTTATACGTTATACGTTATACGTTATACGATATTCGTTATACGTTATATGTTATACGTTATACGTTATACGCTGTACGTTATACGCTGTACGTTATACGTTATACGTTATACGTTGTACGTTATACGCTGTACGTTATACCTTATACGTTATACGCTGTACGTTATACGCTGTACGTTATACGCTGTACGTTATACGTTATACGTTACACGTTATACGTTATACGTTACACGTTGTACGTTGTACGTTATACGTTGTACGTTATACGTTATACGCTGTACGTTATACGCTGTACGTTATACGTTACACGATATACGATATACGTTATACGTTATACGTTATACGTTATACGTTACCCGTTGTACGTGGTACGTTATACGTTGTACATTATACGTTGTACGTTATACGTTATACGCTGTACGTTATACGTTATACGTTACACGTTGTACGTTGTACGTTATACGTTGTACGTTATACGTTATACGTTACACGTTGTACGTTGTACGTTGTACGTTATACGTTGTACGTTATACGTTATACGCTGTACGTTATACGTTATACGTTATACGTTATACGTTATACATTATACGTTACACGTTACACGTTGTACGTTGTACGTTATACGTTGTACATTATACGTTGTACGTTATACGTTATACGCTGTACGTTATACGTTATACGTTACACGTTGTACGTTGTACGTTATACGTTGTACGTTATACGTTGTACGTTATACGTTGTACGTTATACGTTGTATGTTATACGTTATACGCTGTACGTTATACGTTATACGTTGTACGTTATACGTTATACGTTATACGTTATACGTTATACGCTGTACGTTATACGCTGTACGTTATACGGTATACGTTATACGTTGTACGTTATACGCTGTACGTTATACCTTATACGTTATACGTTATACGCTGTACGTTATACGCTGTACGTTATACGTTATACGTTAAACGTTATACGCTGTACGTTATACGTTATACGTTATACGTTATACGCTGTACGTTATAAGTTATACGTTATACGTTATACGTTACACGTTGTACGTTGTACGTTATACGTTGTACATTATACGTTGTACGTTATACGTTATACGCTGTACGTTATACGTTATACGTTATACGTTATACGTTATACGTTATCCGATATTCGTTATACGTTATATGTTATACGTTATACGTTATACGCTGTACGTTATACGCTGTACGTTATACGTTATACGTTATACGTTGTACGTTATACGCTGTACGTTATACCTTATACGTTATACGTTGTACGTTATACGCTGTACGTTATACCTTATACGTTATACGCTGTACGTTATACGCTGTACGTTATACGTTATACGTTACACGTTATACGTTATACGTTATACGTTACACGTTGTACGTTGTACGTTATACGTTGTACGTTATACGTTATACGCTGTACGTTATACGCTGTACGTTATACGTTACACGATATACGATATACGTTATACGTTATACGTTATACGTTATACGTTACCCGTTGTACGTGGTACGTTATACGTTGTACGTTATACGTTATACGTTGTACGTTGTACGTTATACGCTGTACGTTATACGTTATACGTTATACGTTATACGTTATACATTATACGTTACACGTTACACGTTGTACGTTGTACGTTATACGTTGTACATTATACGTTGTACGTTATACGTTATACGCTGTACGTTATACGTTATACGTTACACGTTGTACGTTGTACGTTATACGTTGTACGTTATACGTTGTACGTTATACGTTGTACGTTATACGTTGTATGTTATACGTTATACGCTGTACGTTATACGTTATACGTTGTACGTTATACGTTATACGTTATACGTTATACGTTATACGCTGTACGTTATACGCTGTACGTTATACGGTATACGTTATACGTTGTACGTTATACGCTGTACGTTATACCTTATACGTTATACGTTATACGCTGTACGTTATACGCTGTACGTTATACGTTATACGTTACACGTTATACGCTGTACGTTATACGTTATACGTTATACGTTATACGCTGTACGTTATAAGTTATACGTTATACGTTATACGTTACATGTTGTACGTTGTACGTTATACGTTGTACATTATACGTTGTACGTTATACGTTATACGCTGTACGTTATACGTTATACGTTACACGTTGTACGTTGTACGTTATACGTTGTACGTTATACGTTGTACGTTATACGTTGAACGTTATACGTTGTATGTTATACGTTATACGCTGTACGTTATACGTTATACGTTGTACGTTATACGTTATACGTTATACGTTATACGCTGTACGTTATACGGTATACGTTATACGTTGTACGTTATACGCTGTACGTTATACCTTATACGTTATACGTTATACGCTGTACGTTATACGCTGTACGTTATACGTTATACGTTACACGTTGTACGTTGTACGTTATACGTTGCACATTATACGTTATCCGCTGTACGTTATACGCTGTACGTTATACGCTGTACGTTATACGTTCTACGTTATATGTTATACGTTATACGTTACACGTTGTACGTTATACGTTATACGTTATACGCTGTACGTTATACGCTGTACGTTATAAGTTATACGTTATACGTTACACGTTACACGTTGTACGTTGTACGTTATACGTTGTACATTATACGTTGTACGTTATACGTTATACGTTATACGTTATACGTTATACGTTATACGTTATACGTTATACGTTATACGTTATACCTTATACGTTGTACGTTATACGCTGTACGATATACGATGTATGTTATACGCTGTACGTTATACGCTGTACGTTATAAGTTATACGTTATACGTTACACGTTACACGTTGTACGTTGTACGTTATACGTTGTACATTATACGTTGTACGTTATACGTTATACGTTACACGTTGTACGATGTACGTTATACGTTATACGTTATACGTTATACGTTATACCTTATACGTTATACGTTGTACGTTATACGTTATACGTTGTACGTTATACGTTGTATGTGATACGTTATACGCTGTACGTTATACGTTATACGTTATACGTTATACGTTACACGTTGTACGTTGTACGTTATACGTTGCACATTATACGTTATCCGCTGTACGTTATACGCTGTACGTTATACGCTGTACGTTATACGTTCTACGTTATATGTTATACGTTATACGTTACACGTTGTACGTTATACGTTATATGTTATACGCTGTACGTTATACGCTGTACGTTATAAGTTATACGTTATACGTTACACGTTACACGTTGTACGTTGTACGTTATACGTTGTACATTATACGTTGTACGTTATACGTTATACGTTATACGTTATACGTTATACGTTATACGTTATACGTTATACGTTATACGTTATACGTTATACCTTATACGTTATACGTTATACGCTGTACGTTATACGCTGTACGTTATACGCTGTACGTTATACGTTATACGTTATACGTTATACGTTACACGTTGTACGTTGTACGTTGTACGTTTTACGTTGTACGTTATACGTTATACGCTGTACGTTATACGTTATACGTTATACGTTATACGTTATACATTATACGTTACACGTTACACGTTGTACGTTGTACGTTATACGTTGTACATTATACGTTGTACGTTATACGTTATACGTTACACGTTGTACGTTGTACGTTATACGTTGTACGTTATACGTTGTACGTTATACGTTGTACGTTATACGTTGTATGTTATACGTTATACGCTGTACGTTATACGTTATACGTTGTACGTTATACGTTATACGTTATACGTTGTACGTTATACGTTGTACGTTATACGTTATACGTTATACGTTATACGTTATACGTTATACGCTGTACGTTATACGCTGTACGTTGTACGTTATACGTTATACGCTGTACGTTATACGTTATACGTTACACGTTGTACGTTGTACGTTATACGTTGTACGTTATACGTTATACGTTATACGTCATACGTTATACGTTATACGTTATACGGTATACGGTATACGTTATACGTTGTACGTTATACGTTATACGTTATACGTTATACGTTATACGTTATACGTTATACGTTATACGATATTCGTTATACGTTATATGTTATACGTTATACGTTATACGCTGTACGTTATACGCTGTACGTTATACGTTATACGTTATACGTTGTACGTTATACGCTGTACGTTATACCTTATACGTTATACGCTGTACGTTATACGCTGTACGTTATACGCTGTACGTTATACGTTATACGTTACACGTTATACGTTATACGTTACACGTTGTACGTTGTACGTTATACGTTGTACGTTATACGTTATACGCTGTACGTTATACGCTGTACGTTATACGTTACACGATATACGATATACGTTATACGTTATACGTTATACGTTATACGTTACCCGTTGTACGTGGTACGTTATACGTTGTACATTATACGTTGTACGTTATACGTTATACGCTGTACGTTATACGTTATACGTTACACGTTGTACGTTGTACGTTATACGTTATACGTTATACGTTATACGTTACACGTTGTACGTTGTACGTTGTACGTTATACGTTGTACGTTATACGTTATACGCTGTACGTTATACGTTATACGTTATACGTTATACGTTATACATTATACGTTACACGTTACACGTTGTACGTTGTACGTTATACGTTGTACATTATACGTTGTACGTTATACGTTATACGCTGTACGTTATACGTTATACGTTACACGTTGTACGTTGTACGTTATACGTTGTACGTTATACGTTGTACGTTATACGTTGTACGTTATACGTTGTATGTTATACGTTATACGCTGTACGTTATACGTTATACGTTGTACGTTATACGTTATACGTTATACGTTATACGTTATACGCTGTACGTTATACGCTGTACGTTATACGGTATACGTTATACGTTGTACGTTATACGCTGTACGTTATACCTTATACGTTATACGTTATACGCTGTACGTTATACGCTGTACGTTATACGTTATACGTTACACGTTATACGCTGTACGTTATACGTTATACGTTATACGTTATACGCTGTACGTTATAAGTTATACGTTATACGTTATACGTTACACGTTGTACGTTGTACGTTATACGTTGTACATTATACGTTGTACGTTATACGTTATACGCTGTACGTTATACGTTATACGTTATACGTTATACGTTATACGTTATCCGATATTCGTTATACGTTATATGTTATACGTTATACGTTATACGCTGTACGTTATACGCTGTACGTTATACGTTATACGTTATACGTTGTACGTTATACGCTGTACGTTATACCTTATACGTTATACGTTGTACGTTATACGATGTACGTTATACCTTATACGTTATACGCTGTACGTTATACGCTGTACGTTATACGTTATACGTTACACGTTATACGTTATACGTTATACGTTACACGTTGTACGTTGTACGTTATACGTTGTACGTTATACGTTATACGCTGTACGTTATACGCTGTACGTTATACGTTACACGATATACGATATACGTTATACGTTATACGTTATACGTTATACGTTACCCGTTGTACGTGGTACGTTATACGTTGTACGTTATACGTTATACGTTGTACGTTATACGTTATACGCTGTACGTTATACGTTATACGTTATACGTTATACGTTATACATTATACGTTACACGTTACACGTTGTACGTTGTACGTTATACGTTGTACATTATACGTTGTACGTTATACGTTATACGCTGTACGTTATACGTTATACGTTACACGTTGTACGTTGTACGTTATACGTTGTACGTTATACGTTGTACGTTATACGTTGTACGTTATACGTTGTATGTTATACGTTATACGCTGTACGTTATACGTTATACGTTGTACGTTATACGTTATACGTTATACGTTATACGTTATACGCTGTACGTTATACGCTGTACGTTATACGGTATACGTTATACGTTATACGGTATACGTTATACGTTGTACGTTATACGCTGTACGTTATACCTTATACGTTATACGTTATACGCTGTACGTTATACGCTGTACGTTATACGTTATACGTTACACGTTATACGCTGTACGTTATACGTTATACGTTATACGTTATACGCTGTACGTTATAAGTTATACGTTATACGTTATACGTTACATGTTGTACGTTGTACGTTATACGTTGTACATTATACGTTGTACGTTATACGTTATACGCTGTACGTTATACGTTATACGTTACACGTTGTACGTTGTACGTTATACGTTGTACGTTATACGTTGTACGTTATACGTTGTACGTTATACGTTGTATGTTATACGTTATACGCTGTACGTTATACGTTATACGTTGTACGTTATACGTTATACGTTATACGTTATACGCTGTACGTTATACGGTATACGTTATACGTTGTACGTTATACGCTGTACGTTATACCTTATACGTTATACGTTATACGCTGTACGTTATACGCTGTACGTTATACGTTATACGTTACACGTTGTACGTTGTACGTTATACGTTGCACATTATACGTTATCCGCTGTACGTTATACGCTGTACGTTATACGCTGTACGTTATACGTTCTACGTTATATGTTATACGTTATACGTTACACGTTGTACGTTATACGTTATACGTTATACGCTGTACGTTATACGCTGTACGTTATAAGTTATACGTTATACGTTACACGTTACACGTTGTACGTTGTACGTTATACGTTGTACATTATACGTTGTACGTTATACGTTATACGTTATACGTTATACGTTATACGTTATACGTTATACGTTATACGTTATACGTTATACCTTATACGTTGTACGTTATACGCTGTACGATATACGATGTATGTTATACGCTGTACGTTATACGCTGTACGTTATAAGTTATACGTTATACGTTACACGTTACACGTTACACGTTGTACGTTGTACGTTATACGTTGTACATTATACGTTGTACGTTATACGTTATACGTTACACGTTGTACGATGTACGTTATACGTTATACGTTATACGTTATACGTTATACCTTATACGTTATACGTTGTACGTTATACGTTATACGTTGTACGTTATACGTTGTATGTGATACGTTATACGCTGTACGTTATACGTTATACGTTATACGTTATACGTTACACGTTGTACGTTGTACGTTATACGTTGCACATTATACGTTATCCGCTGTACGTTATACGCTGTACGTTATACGCTGTACGTTATACGTTCTACGTTATATGTTATACGTTATACGTTACACGTTGTACGTTATACGTTATATGTTATACGCTGTACGTTATACGCTGTACGTTATAAGTTATACGTTATACGTTACACGTTACACGTTGTACGTTGTACGTTATACGTTGTACATTATACGTTGTACGTTATACGTTATACGTTATACGTTATACGTTATACGTTATACGTTATACGTTATACGTTATACGTTATACGTTATACCTTATACGTTATACGTTATACGCTGTACGTTATACGCTGTACGTTATACGCTGTACGTTATACGTTATACGTTATACGTTATACGTTACACGTTGTACGTTGTACGTTGTACGTTTTACGTTGTACGTTATACGTTATACGCTGTACGTTATACGTTATACGTTATACGTTATACGTTATACATTATACGTTACACGTTACACGTTGTACGTTGTACGTTATACGTTGTACATTATACGTTGTACGTTATACGTTATACGTTACACGTTGTACGTTGTACGTTATACGTTGTACGTTATACGTTGTACGTTATACGTTGTACGTTATACGTTGTATGTTATACGTTATACGCTGTACGTTATACGTTATACGTTGTACGTTATACGTTATACGTTATACGTTGTACGTTATACGTTGTACGTTATACGTTGTATGTTATACGTTATACGCTGTACGTTATACGTTATACGTTGTACGTTATACGTTATACGTTATACGTTATACGCTGTACGTTATACGCTGTACGTTATACGGTATACGTTATACGTTGTACGTTATACGCTGTACGTTATACGCTGTACGTTATACGTTATACGTTATACGTTGTACGTTATACGCTGTACGTTATACCTTATACGTTATACGTTATACGCTGTACGTTATACGCTGTACGTTATACGTTATACGTTACACGTTGTACGTTGTACGTTATACGTTGCACATTATACGTTATCCGCTGTACGTTATGCGCTGTACGTTATACGCTGTACGTTATACGTTCTACGTTATATGTTATACGTTATACGTTACACGTTGTACGTTATACGTTATACGTTATACGCTGTACGTTATACGCTGTACGTTATAAGTTATACGTTATACGTTACACGTTACACGTTGTACGTTGTACGTTATACGTTGTACATTATACGTTGTACGTTATACGTTATACGTTATACGTTATACGTTATACGTTATACGTTATACGTTATACGTTATACGTTATACGTTATACGTTATACGTTATACCTTATACGTTGTACGTTATACGCTGTACGATATACGATGTATGTTATACGCTGTACGTTATACGTTATACGTTATACGTTACACGTTGTACGTTGTACGTTATACGTTGTACGTTATACGTTATACGTTGTACGTTATATGTTGTACGTTATATGTTATACGTTACACGTTGTACGATGTACGTTATACGTTATACGTTATACGTTATACGTTATACGTTATACGTTGTACGTTATACGTTATAAGTTGTACGTTATACGTTGTATGTTATACGTTATACGCTGTACGTTATACGTTATACGTTATACGTTATACGTTATACGTTATACGTTATACGATATACGTTATACGTTATACGTTGTATGTTATATGTTGTACGTTATATGTTATACGTTACACGTTGTACGATGTACGTTATACGTTATACGTTATACGTTGTACGTTATACGTTGTATGTTATACGTTATACGCTGTACGTTATACGTTATACGTTATACGTTATACGTTATACGTTATACGTTATACGTTATACGTTATACGTTGTACGTTATATGTTGTACGTTATATGTTATACGTTACACGTTGTACGATGTACGTTATACGTTATACGTTATACGTTATACGTTATACGTTATACGTTATACGTTATACGTCATACGTTATACGTTATACGTTATACGTTATACGTTATACGTTATACGGTATACGGTATACGTTATACGGTATACGGTATACGTTATACGTTGTACGTTACACGTTGTACGTTGTACGTTATACGTTGTACGTTATACGTTATACGTTGTACGTTATATGTTGTACGTTATATGTTATACGTTACACGTTGTACGATGTACGTTATACGTTATACGTTATACGTTATACGTTATACGTTATACGTTATACGTTATACGTTATACGTTATACGTTGTACGTTATACGTTGTATGTTATACGTTATACGCTGTACGTTATACGTTATACGTTATACGTTATACGTTATACGTTATACGTTATACGTTATACGTTGTACGTTATACGTTATACGTTATACGGTATACGGTATACGTTATACGGTATACGGTATACGTTATACGTTGTACGTTACACGTTGTACGTTGTACGTTATACGTTGTACGTTATACGTTATACGTTGTACGTTATATGTTGTACGTTATATGTTATACGTTACACGTTGTACGATGTATGTTGTACGTTATATGTTATACGTTACACGTTGTACGATGTACGTTATACGTTATACGTTATACGTTGTACGTTATACGTTGTATGTTATACGTTATACGCTGTACGTTATACGTTATACGTTATACGTTATACGTTATACGTTATACGTTATACGTTATACGTTATACGTTGTACGTTATATGTTGTACGTTATATGTTATACGTTACACGTTGTACGATGTACGTTATACGTTATACGTTATACGTTATACGTTATACGTTATACGTTATACGTTATACGTTATACGTTATACGTTATACGTTATACGTTATACGTTATACGTTATACGTTATACGTTATACGTTATACGTTATACGTTATACGTTATACGTTATACGTTATACGTTATACGTTATACGTTATACGGTATACGGTATACGTTATACGGTATACGGTATACGTTATACGTTGTACGTTACACGTTGTACGTTGTACGTTATACGTTGTACGTTATACGTTATACGTTGTACGTTATATGTTGTACGTTATATGTTATACGTTACACGTTGTACGATGTATGTTGTACGTTATATGTTATACGTTACACGTTGTACGATGTACGTTATACGTTATACGTTATACGTTGTACGTTATACGTTGTATGTTATACGTTATACGCTGTACGTTATACGTTATACGTTATACGTTATACGTTATACGTTATACGTTATACGTTATACGTTATACGTTGTACGTTATATGTTGTACGTTATATGTTATACGTTACACGTTGTACGATGTACGTTATACGTTATACGTTATACGTTATACGTTATACGTTATACGTTATACGTTATACGTTATACGTTATACGTTATACGTTATACGTTATACGTTATACGTTATACGTTATACGTTATACGTTATACGTTATACGTTATACGTTATACGTTATACGTTATACGTTATACGGTATACGGTATACGTTATACGTTGTACGTTATACGTTATACGTTATACGTTATACGTTATACGATATTCGTTATACGTTATACGTTATACGTTATACGTTATAGGCTGTACGTTATACGCTGTACGTTATACGCTGTACGTTATACGTTATATGTTATACGTTACACGTTGTACGTTGTACGTTATACGTTGTACGTTATACGTTGTACGTTATACGTTGTACGTTATACGTTGTATGTTATATGTTATACGCTGTACGTTATGCGTTATACGTTATACGTTATACGTTATACGTTATATTTTATACGTTATACGTTATACGCTGTACGTTATACGCTGTACGTTATACGTTATACGTTATACGTTGTACGTTATACGCTGTACGTTATACCTTATACGTTATACGCTGTACGTTATACGCTGTACGTTATACGTTATACGTTACACGTTATACGTTATACGTTATACGCTGTACGTTATACGCTGTACGCTATACGCTGTATGTTATAAGTTATACGTTATACGTTATACGTTACACGTTGTACGTTGTACGTTATACGTTGTACGTTATACGTTGTACATTATACGTTGTACGTTATACGTTATACGTTATACGTTATACGTTATACGTTATACGTTATACGTTATACGTTATACGTTATACGTTGTACGTTATACGCTGTACGTTATACGCTGTACGTTATACGCTGTACGTTATACGTTATACGTTATACGTTACACGTTGTACGTTGTACGTTATACGTTATACGTTATACGTTATACGCTGTACGTTATACGCTGTACGTTATAAGTTATACGTTATACGTTATACGTTACACGTTGTACGTTGTACGTTATACGTTGTACATTATACGTTGTACGTTATACGTTATACGCTGTACGTTACACGTTGTACGTTGTACGTTATACGTTGTACGTTATACGTTATACGCTGTACGTTATACGTTATACGTTATACGTTATACGTTATACGTTATACGTTATACGATATACGTTATACGTTGTACGTTATACGTTGTACATTATACGTTGTACGTTATACGTTATACGCTGTACGTTAAACGTTATACGTTATACGTTATACGTTATACGTTATACGTAATACGTTATACGTTATACGTTATACGTTATACGTTATACGTTATACGTTATACGTTATACGTTATACGTTATACGTTATACGTTATACGTTATACGTTATACGTTATACGTTATACGTTATACGTTATACGTTATACGTTATACGTTATACGTTATACGTTATACGTTATACGTTATACGTTATACGTTATACGTTATACGTTATACGTTATACGTTATACGTTATACGTTATACGTTATACGTTATACGTTATACGTTATACGTTATACGTTATACGTTATACGTTATACGTTATACGTTATACGTTATACGTTATACGTTATACGTTATACGTTATACGTTATACGTTATACGTTATACGTTATACGTTATACGTTATACGTTATACGTTATACGTTATACGTTATACGTTATACGTTATACGTTATACGTTATACGTTATACGTTATACGTTATACGTTATACGTTATACGTTATACGTTATACGTTATACGTTATACGTTATACGTTATACGTTATACGTTATACGTTATACGTTATACGTTATACGTTATACGTTATACGTTATACGTTATACGTTATACGTTATACGTTATACGTTATACGTTATACGTTATACGTTATACGTTATACGTTATACGTTATACGTTATACGTTATACGTTATACGTTATACGTTATACGTTATACGTTATACGTTATACGTTATACGTTATACGTTATACGTTATACGTTATACGTTATACGTTATACGTTATACGCTGTACGTTATACGCTGTACGTTGTACGTTATACGTTATACGCTGTACGTTATACGTTATACGTTACACGTTGTACGTTGTACGTTATACGTTGTACGTTATACGTTATACGTTATACGTTATACGTTATACGTTATACGTTATACGGTATACGGTATACGTTATACGTTGTACGTTATACGTTATACGTTATACGTTATACGTTATACGTTATACGTTATACGTTATACGATATTCGTTATACGTTATATGTTATACGTTATACGTTATACGCTGTACGTTATACGCTGTACGTTATACGTTATACGTTATACGTTGTACGTTATACGCTGTACGTTATACCTTATACGTTATACGCTGTACGTTATACGCTGTACGTTATACGCTGTACGTTATACGTTATACGTTACACGTTATACGTTATACGTTACACGTTGTACGTTGTACGTTATACGTTGTACGTTATACGTTATACGCTGTACGTTATACGCTGTACGTTATACGTTACACGATATACGATATACGTTATACGTTATACGTTATACGTTATACGTTATACGTTATACGTTACCCGTTGTACGTGGTACGTTATACGTTGTACATTATACGTTGTACGTTATACGTTATACGCTGTACGTTATACGTTATACGTTACACGTTGTACGTTGTACGTTATACGTTATACGTTATACGTTATACGTTACACGTTGTACGTTGTACGTTGTACGTTATACGTTGTACGTTATACGTTATACGCTGTACGTTATACGTTATACGTTATACGTTATACGTTATACATTATACGTTACACGTTACACGTTGTACGTTGTACGTTATACGTTGTACATTATACGTTGTACGTTATACGTTATACGCTGTACGTTATACGTTACACGTTGTATGTTGTACGTTATACGTTATACGTTATACGTTATACGTTACACGTTGTACGTTGTACGTTATACGTTGTACATTATACGTTGTACGTTATACGTTATACGCTGTACGTTATACGTTGTACGTTACACGTTGTACGTTGTACGTTATACGTTGTACGTTATACGTTGTACGTTATACGTTATACGCTGTACGTTATACGTTATACGTTACACGTTGTACGTTGTACGTTATACGTTATACGTTATACGTTATACGTTACACGTTGTACGTTGTACGTTGTACGTTATACGTTGTACGTTATACGTTATACGCTGTACGTTATACGTTATACGTTATACGTTATACGTTATACATTATACGTTACACGTTACACGTTGTACGTTGTACGTTATACGTTGTACATTATACGTTGTACGTTATACGTTATACGCTGTACGTTATACGTTGTACGTTACACGTTGTACGTTGTACGTTATACGTTGTACGTTATACGTTATACGTTGTACGTTATATGTTGTACGTTATATGTTATACGTTACACGTTGTACGATGTATGTTGTACGTTATATGTTATACGTTACACGTTGTACGATGTACGTTATACGTTATACGTTATACGTTGTACGTTATACGTTGTATGTTATACGTTATACGCTGTACGTTATACGTTATACGTTATACGTTATACGTTATACGTTATACGTTATACGTTATACGTTATACGTTATACGTTGTACGTTATATGTTGTACGTTATATGTTATACGTTACACGTTGTACGATGTACGTTATACGTTATACGTTATACGTTATACGTTATACGTTATACGTTATACGTTATACGTTATACGTTATACGTTATACGTTATACGTTATACGTTATACGTTATACGTTATACGTTATACGTTATACGTTATACGTTATACGTTATACGTTATACGTTATACGTTATACGTTATACGTTATACGTTATACGTTATACGGTATACGGTATACGTTATACGGTATACGGTATACGTTATACGTTGTACGTTACACGTTGTACGTTGTACGTTATACGTTGTACGTTATACGTTATACGTTGTACGTTATATGTTGTACGTTATATGTTATACGTTACACGTTGTACGATGTATGTTGTACGTTATATGTTATACGTTACACGTTGTACGATGTACGTTATACGTTATACGTTATACGTTGTACGTTATACGTTGTATGTTATACGTTATACGCTGTACGTTATACGTTATACGTTATACGTTATACGTTATACGTTATACGTTATACGTTATACGTTATACGTTGTACGTTATATGTTGTACGTTATATGTTATACGTTACACGTTGTACGATGTACGTTATACGTTATACGTTATACGTTATACGTTATACGTTATACGTTATACGTTATACGTTATACGTTATACGTTATACGTTATACGTTATACGTTATACGTTATACGTTATACGTTATACGTTATACGTTATACGTTATACGTTATACGTTATACGTTATACGTTATACGTTATACGTTATACGTTATACGTTATACGGTATGCGGTATACGTTATACGTTGTACGTTATACGTTATACGTTATACGTTATACGTTATACGATATTCGTTATACGTTATACGTTATACGTTATACGTTATAGGCTGTACGTTATACGCTGTACGTTATACGCTGTACGTTATACGTTATATGTTATACGTTACACGTTGTACGTTGTACGTTATACGTTGTACGTTATACGTTGTACGTTATACGTTGTACGTTATACGTTGTATGTTATATGTTATACGCTGTACGTTATGCGTTATACGTTATACGTTATACGTTATACGTTATATTTTATACGTTATACGTTATACGCTGTACGTTATACGCTGTACGTTATACGTTATACGTTATACGTTGTACGTTATACGCTGTACGTTATACCTTATACGTTATACGCTGTACGTTATACGCTGTACGTTATACGTTATACGTTACACGTTATACGTTATACGTTATACGCTGTACGTTATACGCTGTACGCTATACGCTGTATGTTATAAGTTATACGTTATACGTTATACGTTACACGTTGTACGTTGTACGTTATACGTTGTACGTTATACGTTGTACATTATACGTTGTACGTTATACGTTATACGTTATACGTTATACGTTATACGTTATACGTTATACGTTATACGTTATACGTTATACGTTGTACGTTATACGCTGTACGTTATACGCTGTACGTTATACGCTGTACGTTATACGTTATACGTTATACGTTACACGTTGTACGTTGTACGTTATACGTTATACGCTATACGTTATACGCTGTACGTTATACGCTGTACGTTATAAGTTATACGTTATACGTTATACGTTACACGTTGTACGTTGTACGTTATACGTTGTACATTATACGTTGTACGTTATACGTTATACGCTGTACGTTACACGTTGTACGTTGTACGTTATACGTTGTACGTTATACGTTATACGCTGTACGTTATACGTTATACGTTATATGTTATACGTTATACGTTATACGTTATACGTTATACGTTATACGATATACGTTATACGTTGTACGTTATACGTTGTACATTATACGTTGTACGTTATACGTTATACGCTGTACGTTAAACGTTATACGTTATACGTTATACGTTATACGTAATACGTTATACGTTATACGTTATACGTTATACGTTATACGTTATACGTTATACGTTATACGTTATACGTTATACGTTATACGTTATACGTTATACGTTATACGTTATACGTTATACGTTATACGTTATACGTTATACGTTATACGTTATACGTTATACGTTATACGTTATACGTTATACGTTATACGTTATACGTTATACGTTATACGTTATACGTTATACGTTATACGTTATACGTTATACGTTATACGTTATACGTTATACGTTATACGTTATACGTTATACGTTATACGTTATACGTTATACGTTATACGTTATACGTTATACGTTATACGTTATACGTTATACGTTATACGTTATACGTTATACGTTATACGTTATACGTTATACGTTATACGTTATACGTTATACGTTATACGTTATACGTTATACGTTATACGTTATACGTTATACGTTATACGTTATACGTTATACGTTATACGTTATACGTTATACGTTATACGTTATACGTTATACGTTATACGTTATACGTTATACGTTATACGTTATACGTTATACGTTATACGTTATACGTTATACGTTATACGTTATACGTTATACGTTATACGTTATACGTTATACGTTATACGTTATACGTTATACGTTATACGTTATACGTTATACGTTATACGTTATACGTTATACGTTATACGTTATACGTTATACGTTATACGTTATACGTTATACGTTATACGTTATACGTTATACGTTATACGTTATACGTTATACGTTATACGTTATACGCTGTACGTTATACGCTGTACGTTGTACGTTATACGTTATACGCTGTACGTTATACGTTATACGTTACACGTTGTACGTTGTACGTTGTACGTTGTACGTTATACGTTATACGTTATACGTTATACGTTATACGTTATACGTTATACGGTATACGGTATACGTTATACGTTGTACGTTATACGTTATACGTTATACGTTATACGTTATACGTTATACGTTATACGTTATACGATATTCGTTATACGTTATATGTTATACGTTATACGTTATACGCTGTACGTTATACGCTGTACGTTATACGTTATACGTTATACGTTGTACGTTATACGCTGTACGTTATACCTTATACGTTATACGCTGTACGTTATACGCTGTACGTTATACGCTGTACGTTATACGTTATACGTTACACGTTATACGTTATACGTTACACGTTGTACGTTGTACGTTATACGTTGTACGTTATACGTTATACGCTGTACGTTATACGCTGTACGTTATACGTTACACGATATACGATATACGTTATACGTTATACGTTATACGTTATACGTTACCCGTTGTACGTGGTACGTTATACGTTGTACATTATACGTTGTACGTTATACGTTATACGCTGTACGTTATACGTTATACGTTACACGTTGTACGTTGTACGTTATACGTTATACGTTATACGTTATACGTTACACGTTGTACGTTGTACGTTGTACGTTATACGTTGTACGTTATACGTTATACGCTGTACGTTATACGTTATACGTTATACGTTATACGTTATACATTATACGTTACACGTTACACGTTGTACGTTGTACGTTATACGTTGTACATTATACGTTGTACGTTATACGTTATACGCTGTACGTTATACGTTATACGTTACACGTTGTACGTTGTACGTTATACGTTGTACGTTATACGTTGTACGTTATACGTTGTACGTTATACGTTATACGTTATACGTTATACGTTATACGTTATACGTTATACGGTATACGGTATACGTTATACGTTGTACGTTATACGTTATACGTTATACGTTATACGTTATACGTTATACGTTATACGTTATACGATATTCGTTATACGTTATATGTTATACGTTATACGTTATACGCTGTACGTTATACGCTGTACGTTATACGTTATACGTTATACGTTGTACGTTATACGCTGTACGTTATACCTTATACGTTATACGCTGTACGTTATACGCTGTACGTTATACGCTGTACGTTATACGTTATACGTTACACGTTATACGTTATACGTTACACGTTGTACGTTGTACGTTATACGTTGTACGTTATACGTTATACGCTGTACGTTATACGCTGTACGTTATACGTTACACGATATACGATATACGTTATACGTTATACGTTATACGTTATACGTTATACGTTATACGTTACCCGTTGTACGTGGTACGTTATACGTTGTACATTATACGTTGTACGTTATACGTTATACGCTGTACGTTATACGTTATACGTTACACGTTGTACGTTGTACGTTATACGTTATACGTTATACGTTATACGTTACACGTTGTACGTTGTACGTTGTACGTTATACGTTGTACGTTATACGTTATACGCTGTACGTTATACGTTATACGTTATACGTTATACGTTATACATTATACGTTACACGTTACACGTTGTACGTTGTACGTTATACGTTGTACATTATACGTTGTACGTTATACGTTATACGCTGTACGTTATACGTTACACGTTGTATGTTGTACGTTATACGTTATACGTTATACGTTATACGTTACACGTTGTACGTTGTACGTTATACGTTGTACATTATACGTTGTACGTTATACGTTATACGCTGTACGTTATACGTTGTACGTTACACGTTGTACGTTGTACGTTATACGTTGTACGTTATACGTTGTACGTTATACGTTATACGCTGTACGTTATACGTTATACGTTACACGTTGTACGTTGTACGTTATACGTTATACGTTATACGTTATACGTTACACGTTGTACGTTGTACGTTGTACGTTATACGTTGTACGTTATACGTTATACGCTGTACGTTATACGTTATACGTTATACGTTATACGTTATACATTATACGTTACACGTTACACGTTGTACGTTGTACGTTATACGTTGTACATTATACGTTGTACGTTATACGTTATACGCTGTACGTTATACGTTGTACGTTACACGTTGTACGTTGTACGTTATACGTTGTACGTTATACGTTATACGTTGTACGTTATATGTTGTACGTTATATGTTATACGTTACACGTTGTACGATGTATGTTGTACGTTATATGTTATACGTTACACGTTGTACGATGTACGTTATACGTTATACGTTATACGTTGTACGTTATACGTTGTATGTTATACGTTATACGCTGTACGTTATACGTTATACGTTATACGTTATACGTTATACGTTATACGTTATACGTTATACGTTATACGTTATACGTTGTACGTTATATGTTGTACGTTATATGTTATACGTTACACGTTGTACGATGTACGTTATACGTTATACGTTATACGTTATACGTTATACGTTATACGTTATACGTTATACGTTATACGTTATACGTTATACGTTATACGTTATACGTTATACGTTATGCGTTATACGTTATACGTTATACGTTATACGTTATACGTTATACGTTATACGTTATACGTTATACGTTATACGTTATACGTTATACGTTATACGGTATACGGTATACGTTATACGGTATACGGTATACGTTATACGTTGTACGTTACACGTTGTACGTTGTACGTTATACGTTGTACGTTATACGTTATACGTTGTACGTTATATGTTGTACGTTATATGTTATACGTTACACGTTGTACGATGTATGTTGTACGTTATATGTTATACGTTACACGTTGTACGATGTACGTTATACGTTATACGTTATACGTTGTACGTTATACGTTGTATGTTATACGTTATACGCTGTACGTTATACGTTATACGTTATACGTTATACGTTATACGTTATACGTTATACGTTATACGTTATACGTTGTACGTTATATGTTGTACGTTATATGTTATACGTTACACGTTGTACGATGTACGTTATACGTTATACGTTATACGTTATACGTTATACGTTATACGTTATACGTTATACGTTATACGTTATACGTTATACGTTATACGTTATACGTTATACGTTATACGTTATACGTTATACGTTATACGTTATACGTTATACGTTATACGTTATACGTTATACGTTATACGTTATACGTTATACGTTATACGTTATACGGTATGCGGTATACGTTATACGTTGTACGTTATACGTTATACGTTATACGTTATACGTTATACGATATTCGTTATACGTTATACGTTATACGTTATACGTTATAGGCTGTACGTTATACGCTGTACGTTATACGCTGTACGTTATACGTTATATGTTATACGTTACACGTTGTACGTTGTACGTTATACGTTGTACGTTATACGTTGTACGTTATACGTTGTACGTTATACGTTGTATGTTATATGTTATACGCTGTACGTTATGCGTTATACGTTATACGTTATACGTTATACGTTATATTTTATACGTTATACGTTATACGCTGTACGTTATACGCTGTACGTTATACGTTATACGTTATACGTTGTACGTTATACGCTGTACGTTATACCTTATACGTTATACGCTGTACGTTATACGCTGTACGTTATACGTTATACGTTACACGTTATACGTTATACGTTATACGCTGTACGTTATACGCTGTACGCTATACGCTGTATGTTATAAGTTATACGTTATACGTTATACGTTACACGTTGTACGTTGTACGTTATACGTTGTACGTTATACGTTGTACATTATACGTTGTACGTTATACGTTATACGTTATACGTTATACGTTATACGTTATACGTTATACGTTATACGTTATACGTTATACGTTGTACGTTATACGCTGTACGTTATACGCTGTACGTTATACGCTGTACGTTATACGTTATACGTTATACGTTACACGTTGTACGTTGTACGTTATACGTTATACGTTATACGTTATACGCTGTACGTTATACGCTGTACGTTATAAGTTATACGTTATACGTTATACGTTACACGTTGTACGTTGTACGTTATACGTTGTACATTATACGTTGTACGTTATACGTTATACGCTGTACGTTACACGTTGTACGTTGTACGTTATACGTTGTACGTTATACGTTATACGCTGTACGTTATACGTTATACGTTATATGTTATACGTTATACGTTATACGTTATACGTTATACGTTATACGATATACGTTATACGTTGTACGTTATACGTTGTACATTATACGTTGTACGTTATACGTTATACGCTGTACGTTAAACGTTATACGTTATACGTTATACGTTATACGTTATACGTAATACGTTATACGTTATACGTTATACGTTATACGTTATACGTTATACGTTATACGTTATACGTTATACGTTATACGTTATACGTTATACGTTATACGTTATACGTTATACGTTATACGTTATACGTTATACGTTATACGTTATACGTTATACGTTATACGTTATACGTTATACGTTATACGTTATACGTTATACGTTATACGTTATACGTTATACGTTATACGTTATACGTTATACGTTATACGTTATACGTTATACGTTATACGTTATACGTTATACGTTATACGTTATACGTTATACGTTATACGTTATACGTTATACGTTATACGTTATACGTTATACGTTATACGTTATACGTTATACGTTATACGTTATACGTTATACGTTATACGTTATACGTTATACGTTATACGTTATACGTTATACGTTATACGTTATACGTTATACGTTATACGTTATACGTTATACGTTATACGTTATACGTTATACGTTATACGTTATACGTTATACGTTATACGTTATACGTTATACGTTATACGTTATACGTTATACGTTATACGTTATACGTTATACGTTATACGTTATACGTTATACGTTATACGTTATACGTTATACGTTATACGTTATACGTTATACGTTATACGTTATACGTTATACGTTATACGTTATACGTTATACGTTATACGTTATACGTTATACGTTATACGTTATACGTTATACGTTATACGTTATACGTTATACGTTATACGTTATACGTTATACGCTGTACGTTATACGCTGTACGTTGTACGTTATACGTTATACGCTGTACGTTATACGTTATACGTTACACGTTGTACGTTGTACGTTATACGTTGTACGTTATACGTTATACGTTATACGTTATACGTTATACGTTATACGTTATACGGTATACGGTATACGTTATACGTTGTACGTTATACGTTATACGTTATACGTTATACGTTATACGTTATACGTTATACGTTATACGATATTCGTTATACGTTATATGTTATACGTTATACGTTATACGCTGTACGTTATACGCTGTACGTTATACGTTATACGTTATACGTTGTACGTTATACGATGTACGTTATACCTTATACGTTATACGCTGTACGTTATACGCTGTACGTTATACGCTGTACGTTATACGTTATACGTTACACGTTATACGTTATACGTTAAACGTTGTACGTTGTACGTTATACGTTGTACGTTATACGTTATACGCTGTACGTTATACGCTGTACGTTATACGTTACACGATATACGATATACGTTATACGTTATACGTTATACGTTATACGTTACCCGTTGTACGTGGTACGTTATACGTTGTACATTATACGTTGTACGTTATACGTTATACGCTGTACGTTATACGTTATACGTTACACGTTGTACGTTGTACGTTATACGTTATACGTTATACGTTATACGTTACACGTTGTACGTTGTACGTTGTACGTTATACGTTGTACGTTATACGTTATACGCTGTACGTTATACGTTATACGTTATACGTTATACGTTATACATTATACGTTACACGTTACACGTTGTACGTTGTACGTTATACGTTGTACATTATACGTTGTACGTTATACGTTATACGCTGTACGTTATACGTTATACGTTACACGTTGTACGTTGTACGTTATACGTTGTACGTTATACGTTGTACGTTATACGTTGTACGTTATACGTTGTATGTTATACGTTATACGCTGTACGTTATACGTTATACGTTGTACGTTATACGTTATACGTTATACGTTATACGTTATACGCTGTACGTTATACGCTGTACGTTATACGGTATACGTTATACGTTGTACGTTATACGCTGTACGTTATACCTTATACGTTATACGTTATACGCTGTACGTTATAGGCTGTACGTTATACGTTATACGTTACACGTTATACGCTGTACGTTATACGTTATACGTTATACGTTATACGCTGTACGTTATAAGTTATACGTTATACGTTATACGTTACACGTTGTACGTTGTACGTTATACGTTGTACATTATACGTTGTACGTTATACGTTATACGCTGTACGTTATACGTTATACGTTATACGTTATACGTTATACGTTATCCGATATTCGTTATACGTTATATGTTATACGTTATACGTTATACGCTGTACGTTATACGCTGTACGTTATACGTTATACGTTATACGTTGTACGTTATACGCTGTACGTTATACCTTATACGTTATACGTTGTACGTTATACGCTGTACGTTATACCTTATACGTTATACGCTGTACGTTATACGCTGTACGTTATACGTTATACGTTACACGTTATACGTTATACGTTATACGTTACACGTTGTACGTTGTACGTTATACGTTGTACGTTATACGTTATACGCTGTACGTTATACGCTGTACGTTATACGTTACACGATATACGATATACGTTATACGTTATACGTTATACGTTATACGTTACCCGTTGTACGTGGTACGTTATACGTTGTACGTTATACGTTATACGTTGTACGTTATACGTTATACGCTGTACGTTATTAGTTATACGTTATACGTTATACGTTATACATTATACGTTACACGTTACACGTTGTACGTTGTACGTTATACGTTGTACATTATACGTTGTACGTTATACGTTATACGCTGTACGTTATACGTTATACGTTACACGTTGTACGTTGTACGTTATACGTTGTACGTTATACGTTGTACGTTATACGTTGTACGTTATACGTTGTATGTTATACGTTATACGCTGTACGTTATACGTTATACGTTGTACGTTATACGTTATACGTTATACGTTATACGTTATACGCTGTACGTTATACGCTGTACGTTATACGGTATACGTTATACGTTGTACGTTATACGCTGTACGTTATACCTTATACGTTATACGTTATACGCTGTATGTTATACGCTGTACGTTATACGTTATACGTTACACGTTATACGCTGTACGTTATACGTTATACGTTATACGTTATACGCTGTACGTTATAAGTTATACGTTATACGTTATACGTTACATGTTGTACGTTGTACGTTATACGTTGTACATTATACGTTGTACGTTATACGTTATACGCTGTACGTTATACGTTATACGTTACACGTTGTACGTTGTACGTTATACGTTGTACGTTATACGTTGTACGTTATACGTTGAACGTTATACGTTGTATGTTATACGTTATACGCTGTACGTTATACGTTATACGTTGTACGTTATACGTTATACGTTATACGTTATACGCTGTACGTTATACGCTGTACGTTATACGGTATACGTTATACGTTGTACGTTATACGCTGTACGTTATACCTTATACGTTATACGTTATACGCTGTACGTTATACGCTGTACGTTATACGTTATACGTTACACGTTGTACGTTGTACGTTATACGTTGCACATTATACGTTATCCGCTGTACGTTATACGCTGTACGTTATACGCTGTACGTTATACGTTCTACGTTATATGTTATACGTTATACGTTACACGTTGTACGTTATACGTTATACGTTATACGCTGTACGTTATACGCTGTACGTTATAAGTTATACGTTATACGTTACACGTTACACGTTGTACGTTGTACGTTATACGTTGTACATTATACGTTGTACGTTATACGTTATACGTTATACGTTATACGTTATACGTTATACGTTATACGTTATACGTTATACGTTATACCTTATACGTTGTACGTTATACGCTGTACGATATACGATGTATGTTATACGCTGTACGTTATACGTTATACGTTATACGTTACACGTTGTACGTTGTACGTTATACGTTGTACGTTATACGTTATACGTTGTACGTTATATGTTGTACGTTATATGTTATACGTTACACGTTGTACGATGTACGTTATACGTTATACGTTATACGTTATACGTTATACGTTATACGTTATACGTTATACGTTATACGTTGTACGTTATACGTTATACGTTGTACGTTATACGTTGTATGTGATACGTTATACGCTGTACGTTATACGTTATACGTTATACGTTATACGTTACACGTTGTACGTTGTACGTTATACGTTGCACATTATACGTTATCCGCTGTACGTTATACGCTGTACGTTATACGCTGTACGTTATACGTTCTACGTTATATGTTATACGTTATACGTTACACGTTGTACGTTATACGTTATATGTTATACGCTGTACGTTATACGCTGTACGTTATAAGTTATACGTTATACGTTACACGTTACACGTTGTACGTTGTACGTTATACGTTGTACATTATACGTTGTACGTTATACGTTATACGTTATACGTTATACGTTATACGTTATACGTTATACGTTATACGTTATACGTTATACGTTATACGTTATACCTTATACGTTATACGTTATACGCTGTACGTTATACGCTGTACGTTATACGCTGTACGTTATACGTTATACGTTATACGTTATACGTTACACGTTGTACGTTGTACGTTGTACGTTTTACGTTGTACGTTATACGTTATACGCTGTACGTTATACGTTATACGTTATACGTTATACGTTATACATTATACGTTACACGTTACACGTTGTACGTTGTACGTTATACGTTGTACATTATACGTTGTACGTTATACGTTATACGTTACACGTTGTACGTTGTACGTTATACGTTGTACGTTATACGTTGTACGTTATACGTTGTACGTTATACGTTGTATGTTATACGTTATACGCTGTACGTTATACGTTATACGTTGTACGTTATACGTTATACGTTATACGTTGTACGTTATACGTTGTACGTTATACGTTGTATGTTATACGTTATACGCTGTACGTTATACGTTATACGTTGTACGTTATACGTTATACGTTATACGTTATACGCTGTACGTTATACGCTGTACGTTATACGGTATACGTTATACGTTGTACGTTATACGCTGTACGTTATACGCTGTACGTTATACGGTATACGTTATACGTTGTACGTTATACGCTGTACGTTATACCTTATACGTTATACGTTATACGCTGTACGTTATACGCTGTACGTTATACGTTATACGTTACACGTTGTACGTTGTACGTTATACGTTGCACATTATACGTTATCCGCTGTACGTTATGCGCTGTACGTTATACGCTGTACGTTATACGTTCTACGTTATATGTTATACGTTATACGTTACACGTTGTACGTTATACGTTATACGTTATACGCTGTACATTATACGCTGTACATTATAAGTTATACGTTATACGTTACACGTTACACGTTGTACGTTGTACGTTATACGTTGTACATTATACGTTGTACGTTATACGTTATACGTTATACGTTATACGTTATACGTTATACGTTATACGTTATACGTTATACGTTATACGTTATACGTTATACCTTATACGTTGTACGTTATACGCTGTACGATATACGATGTATGTTATACGCTGTACGTTATACGTTATACGTTATACGTTACACGTTGTACGTTGTACGTTATACGTTGTACGTTATACGTTATACGTTGTACGTTATATGTTGTACGTTATATGTTATACGTTACACGTTGTACGATGTACGTTATACGTTATACGTTATACGTTATACGTTATACGTTATACGTTGTACGTTATACGTTATAAGTTGTACGTTATACGTTGTATGTTATACGTTATACGCTGTACGTTATACGTTATACGTTATACGTTATACGTTATACGTTATACGTTATACGATATACGTTATACGTTATACGTTGTATGTTATATGTTGTACGTTATATGTTATACGTTACACGTTGTACGATGTACGTTATACGTTATACGTTATACGTTGTACGTTATACGTTGTATGTTATACGTTATACGCTGTACGTTATACGTTATACGTTATACGTTATACGTTATACGTTATACGTTATACGTTATACGTTATACGTTGTACGTTATATGTTGTACGTTATATGTTATACGTTACACGTTGTACGATGTACGTTATACGTTATACGTTATACGTTATACGTTATACGTTATACGTTATACGTTATACGTCATACGTTATACGTTATACGTTATACGTTATACGTTATACGTTATACGGTATACGGTATACGTTATACGGTATACGGTATACGTTATACGTTGTACGTTACACGTTGTACGTTGTACGTTATACGTTGTACGTTATACGTTATACGTTGTACGTTATATGTTGTACGTTATATGTTATACGTTACACGTTGTACGATGTACGTTATACGTTATACGTTATACGTTATACGTTATACGTTATACGTTATACGTTATACGTTATACGTTATACGTTGTACGTTATACGTTGTATGTTATACGTTATACGCTGTACGTTATACGTTATACGTTATACGTTATACGTTATACGTTATACGTTATACGTTATACGTTATACGTTGTACGTTATACGTTATACGGTATACGGTATACGTTATACGGTATACGGTATACGTTATACGTTGTACGTTACACGTTGTACGTTGTACGTTATACGTTGTACGTTATACGTTATACGTTGTACGTTATATGTTGTACGTTATATGTTATACGTTACACGTTGTACGATGTATGTTGTACGTTATATGTTATACGTTACACGTTGTACGATGTACGTTATACGTTATACGTTATACGTTGTACGTTATACGTTGTATGTTATACGTTATACGCTGTACGTTATACGTTATACGTTATACGTTATACGTTATACGTTATACGTTATACGTTATACGTTATACGTTATACGTTATACGTTGTACGTTATATGTTGTACGTTATATGTTATACGTTACACGTTGTACGATGTACGTTATACGTTATACGTTATACGTTATACGTTATACGTTATACGTTATACGTTATACGTTATACGTTATACGTTATACGTTATACGTTATACGTTATACGTTATACGTTATACGTTATACGTTATACGTTATACGTTATACGTTATACGTTATACGGTATACGGTATACGTTATACGGTATACGGTATACGTTATACGTTGTACGTTACACGTTGTACGTTGTACGTTATACGTTGTACGTTATACGTTATGCGTTGTACGTTATATGTTGTACGTTATATGTTATACGTTACACGTTGTACGATGTATGTTGTACGTTATATGTTATACGTTACACGTTGTACGATGTACGTTATACGTTATACGTTATACGTTGTACGTTATACGTTGTATGTTATACGTTATACGCTGTACGTTATACGTTATACGTTATACGTTATACGTTATACGTTATACGTTATACGTTATACGTTATACGTTGTACGTTATATGTTGTACGTTATATGTTATACGTTACACGTTGTACGATGTACGTTATACGTTATACGTTATACGTTATACGTTATACGTTATACGTTATACGTTATACGTTATACGTTATACGTTATACGTTATACGTTATACGTTATACGTTATACGTTATACGTTATACGTTATACGTTATACGTTATACGTTGTACGTTATACGTTATACGTTATACGTTATACGTTATACGATATTCGTTATACGTTATACGTTATACGTTATACGTTATAGGCTGTACGTTATACGCTGTACGTTATACGCTGTACGTTATACGTTATATGTTATACGTTACACGTTGTACGTTGTACGTTATACGTTGTACGTTATACGTTGTACGTTATACGTTGTACGTTATACGTTGTATGTTATATGTTATACGCTGTACGTTATGCGTTATACGTTATACGTTATACGTTATACGTTATATGTTATACGTTATACGTTATACGCTGTACGTTATACGCTGTACGTTATACGTTATACGTTATACGTTGTACGTTATACGCTGTACGTTATACCTTATACGTTATACGCTGTACGTTATACGCTGTACGTTATACGTTATACGTTTCACGTTATACGCTATACGTTATACGCTGTACGTTATACGCTGTACGCTATACGCTGTATGTTATAAGTTATACGTTATACGTTATACGTTACACGTTGTACGTTGTACGTTATACGTTGTACGTTATACGTTGTACATTATACGTTGTACGTTATACGTTATACGTTATACGTTATACGTTATACGTTATACGTTATACGTTATACGTTATACGTTATACGTTATACGTTGTACGTTATACGCTGTACGTTATACGCTGTACGTTATACGCTGTACGTTATACGTTATACGTTATACGTTACACGTTGTACGTTGTACGTTATACGTTATACGTTATACGTTATACGCTGTACGTTATACGCTGTACGTTATAAGTTATACGTTATACGTTATACGTTACACGTTGTACGTTGTACGTTATACGTTGTACATTATACGTTGTACGTTATACGTTATACGCTGTACGTTACACGTTGTACGTTGTACGTTATACGTTGTACGTTATACGTTATACGCTGTACGTTATACGTTATACGTTATATGTTATACGTTATACGTTATACGTTATACGTTATACGTTATACGATATACGTTATACGTTGTACGTTATACGTTGTACATTATACGTTGTACGTTATACGTTATACGCTGTACGTTAAACGTTATACGTTATACGTTATACGTTATACGTTATACGTAATACGTTATACGTTATACGTTATACGTTATACGTTATACGTTATACGTTATACGTTATACGTTATACGTTATACGTTATACGTTATACGTTATACGTTATACGTTATACGTTATACGTTATACGTTATACGTTATACGTTATACGTTATACGTTATACGTTATACGTTATACGTTATACGTTATACGTTATACGTTATACGTTATACGTTATACGTTATACGTTATACGTTATACGTTATACGTTGTACGTTATACGTTATACGTTATACGTTATACGTTATACGATATTCGTTATACGTTATACGTTATACGTTATACGTTATAGGCTGTACGTTATACGCTGTACGTTATACGCTGTACGTTATACGTTATATGTTATACGTTACACGTTGTACGTTGTACGTTATACGTTGTACGTTATACGTTGTACGTTATACGTTGTACGTTATACGTTGTATGTTATATGTTATACGCTGTACGTTATGCGTTATACGTTATACGTTATACGTTATACGTTATATGTTATACGTTATACGTTATACGCTGTACGTTATACGCTGTACGTTATACGTTATACGTTATACGTTGTACGTTATACGCTGTACGTTATACCTTATACGTTATACGCTGTACGTTATACGCTGTACGTTATACGTTATACGTTTCACGTTATACGCTATACGTTATACGCTGTACGTTATACGCTGTACGCTATACGCTGTTTGTTATAAGTTATACGTTATACGTTATACGTTACACGTTGTACGTTGTACGTTATACGTTGTACGTTATACGTTGTACATTATACGTTGTACGTTATACGTTATACGTTATACGTTATACGTTATACGTTATACGTTATACGTTATACGTTATACGTTATACGTTATACGTTGTACGTTATACGCTGTACGTTATACGCTGTACGTTATACGCTGTACGTTATACGTTATACGTTATACGTTACACGTTGTACGTTGTACGTTATACGTTATACGTTATACGTTATACGCTGTACGTTATACGCTGTACGTTATAAGTTATACGTTATACGTTATACGTTACACGTTGTACGTTGTACGTTATACGTTGTACATTATACGTTGTACGTTATACGTTATACGCTGTACGTTACACGTTGTACGTTGTACGTTATACGTTGTACGTTATACGTTATACGCTGTACGTTATACGTTATACGTTATATGTTATACGTTATACGTTATACGTTATACGTTATACGTTATACGATATACGTTATACGTTGTACGTTATACGTTGTACATTATACGTTGTACGTTATACGTTATACGCTGTACGTTAAACGTTATACGTTATACGTTATACGTTATACGTTATACGTAATACGTTATACGTTATACGTTATACGTTATACGTTATACGTTATACGTTATACGTTATACGTTATACGTTATACGTTATACGTTATACGTTATACGTTATACGTTATACGTTATACGTTATACGTTATACGTTATACGTTATACGTTATACGTTATACGTTATACGTTATACGTTATACGTTATACGTTATACGTTATACGTTATACGTTATACGTTATACGTTATACGTTATACGTTATACGTTATACGTTATACGTTATACGTTATACGTTATACGTTATACGTTATACGTTATACGTTATACGTTATACGTTATACGTTATACGTTATACGTTATACGTTATACGTTATACGTTATACGTTATACGTTATACGTTATACGTTATACGTTATACGTTATACGTTATACGTTATACGTTATACGTTATACGTTATACGTTATACGTTATACGTTATACGTTATACGTTATACGTTATACGTTATACGTTATACGTTATACGTTATACGTTATACGTTATACGTTATACGTTATACGTTATACGTTATACGTTATACGTTATACGTTATACGTTATACGTTATACGTTATACGTTATACGTTATACGTTATACGTTATACGTTATACGTTATACGTTATACGTTATACGTTATACGTTATACGTTATACGTTATACGTTATACGTTATACGTTATACGTTATACGTTATACGTTATACGTTATACGTTATACGTTATACGTTATACGTTATACGTTATACGTTACACGTTGTACGATGTACGTTATACGTTATACGTTATACGTTATACGTTATACGTTATACGTTATACGTTATACGTTATACGTTGTACGTTATACGTTATACGTTGTACGTTATACGTTGTATGTTATACGTTATACGCTGTACGTTATACGTTATACGTTATACGTTATACGTTATACGTTATACGATATACGTTATACGTTATACGTTGTATGTTATATGTTGTACGTTATATGTTATACGTTACACGTTGTACGATGTACGTTATACGTTATACGTTATACGTTGTACGTTATACGTTGTATGTTATACGTTATACGCTGTACGTTATACGTTATACGTTATACGTTATACGTTATACGTTATACGTTATACGTTATACGTTATACGTTGTACGTTATATGTTGTACGTTATATGTTATACGTTACACGTTGTACGATGTACGTTATACGTTATACGTTATACGTTATACGTTATACGTTATACGTTATACGTTATACGTTATACGTTATACGTTATACGTTATACGTTATACGTTATACGTTATACGTTATACGGTATACGGTATACGTTATACGGTATACGGTATACGTTATACGTTGTACGTTACACGTTGTACGTTGTACGTTATACGTTGTACGTTATACGTTATACGTTGTACGTTATATGTTGTACGTTATATGTTATACGTTACACGTTGTACGATGTACGTTATACGTTATACGTTATACGTTATACGTTATACGTTATACGTTATACGTTATACGTTATACGTTATACGTTATACGTTGTACGTTATACGTTATACGTTGTACGTTATACGTTGTATGTTATACGTTATACGCTGTACGTTATACGTTATACGTTATACGTTATACGTTATACGATATACGTTATACGTTATACGTTGTATGTTATATGTTGTACGTTATATGTTATACGTTACACGTTGTACGATGTACGTTATACGTTATACGTTATACGTTCTACGTTATATGTTATACGTTATACGTTACACGTTGTACGTTATACGTTATATGTTATACGCTGTACGTTATACGCTGTACGTTATAAGTTATACGTTATACGTTACACGTTACACGTTGTACGTTGTACGTTATACGTTGTACATTATACGTTGTACGTTATACGTTATACGTTATACGTTATACGTTATACGTTATACGTTATACGTTATACGTTATACGTTATACGTTATACGTTATACGTTATACCTTATACGTTATACGTTATACGATGTACGTTATACGCTGTACGTTATACGCTGTACGTTATACGTTATACGTTATACGTTATACGTTACACGTTGTACGTTGTACGTTGTACGTTATACGTTGTACGTTATACGTTATACGCTGTACGTTATACGTTATACGTTATACGTTATACGTTATACATTATACGTTACACGTTACACGTTGTACGTTGTACGTTATACGTTGTACATTATACGTTGTACGTTATACGTTATACGTTACACGTTGTACGTTGTACGTTATACGTTGTACGTTATACGTTGTACGTTATACGTTGTACGTTATACGTTGTATGTCATACGTTATACGCTGTACGTTATACGTTATACGTTGTACGTTATACGATATACGTTATACGTTGTACGTTATACGTTGTACGTTATACGTTGTATGTTATACGTTATACGCTGTACGTTATACGTTATACGTTGTACGTTATACGTTATACGTTATACGTTATACGCTGTACGTTATACGCTGTACGTTATACGGTATACGTTATACGTTATACGTTATACGTTATACGTTATACGTTATACGTTATACGTTATACGTTATACGTTATACCTTATACGTTGTACGTTATACGCTGTACGATATACGATGTATGTTATACGCTGTACGTTATACGTTATACGTTATACGTTACACGTTGTACGTTGTACGTTATACGTTGTACGTTATACGTTATACGTTGTACGTTATATGTTGTACGTTATATGTTATACGTTACACGTTGTACGATGTACGTTATACGTTATACGTTATACGTTATACGTTATACGTTATACGTTATACGTTGTACGTTATACGTTATAAGTTGTACGTTATACGTTGTATGTTATACGTTATACGCTGTACGTTATACGTTATACGTTATACGTTATACGTTATACGTTATACGTTATACGATATACGTTATACGTTATACGTTGTATGTTATATGTTGTACGTTATATGTTATACGTTACACGTTGTACGATGTACGTTATACGTTATACGTTATACGTTGTACGTTATACGTTGTATGTTATACGTTATACGCTGTACGTTATACGTTATACGTTATACGTTATACGTTATACGTTATACGTTATACGTTATACGTTATACGTTATACGTTATACGTTGTACGTTATACGTTATAAGTTGTACGTTATACGTTGTATGTTATACGTTATACGCTGTACGTTATACGTTATACGTTATACGTTATACGTTATACGTTATACGTTATACGATATACGTTATACGTTATACGTTGTATGTTATATGTTGTACGTTATATGTTATACGTTACACGTTGTACGATGTACGTTATACGTTATACGTTATACGTTGTACGTTATACGTTGTATGTTATACGTTATACGCTGTACGTTATACGTTATACGTTATACGTTATACGTTATACGTTATACGTTATACGTTATACGTTGTACGTTATATGTTGTACGTTATATGTTATACGTTACACGTTGTACGATGTACGTTATACGTTATACGTTATACGTTATACGTTATACGTTATACGTTATACGTTATACGTCATACGTTATACGTTATACGTTATACGTTATACGTTATACGTTATACGGTATACGGTATACGTTATACGGTATACGGTATACGTTATACGTTGTACGTTACACGTTGTACGTTGTACGTTATACGTTGTACGTTATACGTTATACGTTGTACGTTATATGTTGTACGTTATATGTTATACGTTACACGTTGTACGATGTACGTTATACGTTATACGTTATACGTTATACGTTATACGTTATACGTTATACGTTATACGTTATACGTTGTACGTTATACGTTGTATGTTATACGTTATACGCTGTACGTTATACGTTATACGTTATACGTTATACGTTATACGTTATACGTTATACGTTATACGTTATACGTTGTACGTTATACGTTATACGGTATACGGTATACGTTATACGGTATACGGTATACGTTATACGTTGTACGTTACACGTTGTACGTTGTACGTTATACGTTGTACGTTATACGTTATACGTTGTACGTTATATGATGTACGTTATATGTTATACGTTACACGTTGTACGATGTACGTTATACGTTATACGTTGTACGTTATACGTTGTATGTTATACGTTATACGCTGTACGTTATACGTTATACGTTATACGTTATACGTTATACGTTATACGATATACGTTATACGTTATACGTTGTATGTTATATGTTGTACGTTATATGTTATACGTTACACGTTGTACGATGTACGTTATACGTTATACGTTATACGTTGTACGTTATACGTTGTATGTTATACGTTATACGCTGTACGTTATACGTTATACGTTATACGTTATACGTTATACGTTATACGTTATACGTTATACGTTATACGTTGTACGTTATACGTTATACGTTGTACGTTATACGTTATACGTTATACGTTGTACGTTATACGTTGTATGTTATACGTTATACGCTGTACGTTATACGTTATACGTTATACGTTATACGTTATACGTTATACGTTATACGTTATACGTTATACGTTATACGTTGTACGTTATATGTTGTACGTTATATGTTATACGTTACACGTTGTACGATGTACGTTATACGTTATACGTTATACGTTATACGTTATACGTTATACGTTATACGTTATACGTTATACGTTATACGTTATACGTTATACGTTATACGTTATACGTTATACGTTATACGTTATACGTTATACGTTATACGTTATACGGTATACGGTATACGTTATACGGTATACGGTATACGTTATACGTTGTACGTTACACGTTGTACGTTGTACGTTATACGTTGTACGTTATACGTTATACGTTGTACGTTATATGTTGTACGTTATATGTTATACGTTACACGTTGTACGATGTACGTTATACGTTATACGTTATACGTTATACGTTATACGTTATACGTTATACGTTATACGTTGTACGTTATACGTTATACGTTGTACGTTATACGTTGTATGTTATACGTTATACGCTGTACGTTATACGTTATACGTTATACGTTATACGTTATACGATATACGTTATACGTTATACGTTGTATGTTATATGTTGTACGTTATATGTTATACGTTACACGTTGTACGATGTACGTTATACGTTATACGTTATACGTTCTACGTTATATGTTATACGTTATACGTTACACGTTGTACGTTATACGTTATATGTTATACGCTGTACGTTATACGCTGTACGTTATAAGTTATACGTTATACGTTACACGTTACACGTTGTACGTTGTACGTTATACGTTGTACATTATACGTTGTACGTTATACGTTATACGTTATACGTTATACGTTATACGTTATACGTTATACGTTATACGTTATACGTTATACGTTATACGTTATACGTTATACCTTATACGTTATACGTTATATTCTGTACGTTATACGCTGTACGTTATACGCTGTACGTTATACGTTATACGTTATACGTTATACGTTACACGTTGTACGTTGTACGTTGTACGTTATAAGTTGTACGTTATACGTTATACGCTGTACGTTATACGTTATACGTTATACGTTATACGTTATACATTATACGTTACACGTTACACGTTGTACGTTGTACGTTATACGTTGTACATTATACGTTGTACGTTATACGTTATACGTTACACGTTGTACGTTGTACGTTATACGTTGTACGTTATACGTTGTACGTTATACGTTGTACGTTATACGTTGTATGTTATACGTTATACGCTGTACGTTATACGTTATACGTTGTACGTTATACGTTATACGTTATACGTTGTACGTTATACGTTGTACGTTATACGTTGTATGTTATACGTTATACGCTGTACGTTATACGTTATACGTTGTACGTTATACGTTATACGTTATACGTTATACGCTGTACGTTATACGCTGTACGTTATACGGTATACGTTATACGTTATACGTTATACGTTATACGTTATACGTTATACGTTATACGTTATACGTTATACGTTATACGTTATACGTTATACCTTATACGTTGTACGTTATACGCTGTACGATATACGATGTATGTTATACGCTGTACGTTATACGTTATACGTTATACGTTATACGTTACACGTTGTACGTTGTACGTTATACGTTGTACGTTATACGTTATACGTTGTACGTTATATGTTGTACGTTATATGTTATACGTTACACGTTGTACGATGTACGTTATACGTTATACGTTATACGTTATACGTTATACGTTATACGTTATACGTTGTACGTTATACGTTATAAGTTGTACGTTATACGTTGTATGTTATACGTTATACGCTGTACGTTATACGTTATACGTTATACGTTATACGTTATACGTTATACGTTATACGATATACGTTATACGTTATACGTTGTATGTTATATGTTGTACGTTATATGTTATACGTTACACGTTGTACGATGTACGTTATACGTTATACGTTATACGTTGTACGTTATACGTTGTATGTTATACGTTATACGCTGTACGTTATACGTTATACGTTATACGTTATACGTTATACGTTATACGTTATACGTTATACGTTATACGTTATACGTTGTACGTTATACGTTATAAGTTGTACGTTATACGTTGTATGTTATACGTTATACGCTGTACGTTATACGTTATACGTTATACGTTATACGTTATACGTTATACGTTATACGATATACGTTATACGTTATACGTTGTATGTTATATGTTGTACGTTATATGTTATACGTTACACGTTGTACGATGTACGTTATACGTTATACGTTATACGTTGTACGTTATACGTTGTATGTTATACGTTATACGCTGTACGTTATACGTTATACGTTATACGTTATACGTTATACGTTATACGTTATACGTTATACGTTATACGTTGTACGTTATATGTTGTACGTTATATGTTATACGTTACACGTTGTACGATGTACGTTATACGTTATACGTTATACGTTATACGTTATACGTTATACGTTATACGTCATACGTTATACGTTATACGTTATACGTTATACGTTATACGTTATACGGTATACGGTATACGTTATACGGTATACGGTATACGTTATACGTTGTACGTTACACGTTGTACGTTGTACGTTATACGTTGTACGTTATACGTTATACGTTGTACGTTATATGTTGTACGTTATATGTTATACGTTACACGTTGTACGATGTACGTTATACGTTATACGTTATACGTTATACGTTATACGTTATACGTTATACGTTATACGTTATACGTTGTACGTTATACGTTGTATGTTATACGTTATACGCTGTACGTTATACGTTATACGTTATACGTTATACGTTATACGTTATACGTTATACGTTATACGTTATACGTTGTACGTTATACGTTATACGGTATACGGTATACGTTATACGGTATACGGTATACGTTATACGTTGTACGTTACACGTTGTACGTTGTACGTTATACGTTGTACGTTATACGTTATACGTTGTACGTTATATGTTGTACGTTATATGTTATACGTTACACGTTGTACGATGTATGTTGTACGTTATATGTTATACGTTACACGTTGTACGATGTACGTTATACGTTATACGTTATACGTTGTACGTTATACGTTGTATGTTATACGTTATACGCTGTACGTTATACGTTATACGTTATACGATATACGTTATACGTTATACGTTATACGTTATACGTTATACGTTATACGTTATACGTTGTACGTTATATGTTGTACGTTATATGTTATACGTTACACGTTGTACGATGTACGTTATACGTTATACGTTATACGTTATACGTTATACGTTATACGTTATACGTTATACGTTATACGTTATACGTTATACGTTATACGTTATACGTTATACGTTATACGTTATACGTTATACGTTATACGTTATACGTTATACGTTATACGTTATACGTTATACGTTATACGTTATACGTTATACGTTATACGTTATACGTTATACGTTATACGTTATACGTTATACGTTATACGTTATACGTTATACGGTATACGGTATACGTTATACGGTATACGGTATACGTTATACGTTGTACGTTACACGTTGTACGTTGTACGTTATACGTTGTACGTTATACGTTATACGTTGTACGTTATATGTTGTACGTTATATGTTATACGTTACACGTTGTACGATGTATGTTGTACGTTATATGTTATACGTTACACGTTGTACGATGTACGTTATACGTTATACGTTATACGTTGTACGTTATACGTTGTATGTTATACGTTATACGCTGTACGTTATACGTTATACGTTATACGTTATACGTTATACGTTATACGTTATACGTTATACGTTATACGTTATACGTTGTACGTTATATGTTGTACGTTATATGTTATACGTTACACGTTGTACGATGTACGTTATACGTTATACGTTATACGTTATACGTTATACGTTATACGTTATACGTTATACGTTATACGTTATACGTTATACGTTATACGTTATACGTTATACGTTATACGTTATACGTTATACGTTATACGTTATACGTTATACGTTATACGTTATACGTTATACGGTATACGGTATACGTTATACGTTGTACGTTATACGTTATACGTTATACGTTATACGTTATACGATATTCGTTATACGTTATACGTTATACGTTATACGTTATAGGCTGTACGTTATACGCTGTACGTTATACGCTGTACGTTATACGTTATATGTTATACGTTACACGTTGTACGTTGTACGTTATACGTTGTACGTTATACGTTGTACGTTATACGTTGTACGTTATACGTTGTATGTTATATGTTATACGCTGTACGTTATGCGTTATACGTTATACGTTATACGTTATACGTTATATGTTATACGTTATACGTTATACGCTGTACGTTATACGCTGTACGTTATACGTTATACGTTATACGTTGTACGTTATACGCTGTACGTTATACCTTATACGTTATACGCTGTACGTTATACGCTGTACGTTATACGTTATACGTTACACGTTATACGTTATACGTTATACGCTGTACGTTATACGCTGTACGCTATACGCTGTATGTTATAAGTTATACGTTATACGTTATACGTTACACGTTGTACGTTGTACGTTATACGTTGTACGTTATACGTTGTACATTATACGTTGTACGTTATACGTTATACGTTATACGTTATACGTTATACGTTATACGTTATACGTTATACGTTATACGTTATACGTTATACGTTATACGTTATACGTTATACGTCGTACGTTATACGCTGTACGTTATACGCTGTACGTTATACGCTGTACGTTATACGTTATACGTTATACGTTACACGTTGTACGTTGTACGTTATACGTTATACGTTATACGTTATACGCTGTACGTTATACGCTGTACGTTATAAGTTATACGTTATACGTTATACGTTATACGTTACACGTTGTACGTTGTACGTTATACGTTGTACATTATACGTTGTACGTTATACGTTATACGCTGTACGTTACACGTTGTACGTTGTACGTTATACGTTGTACGTTATACGTTATACGCTGTACGTTATACGTTATACGTTATATGTTATACGTTATACGTTATACGTTATACGTTATACGTTATACGATATACGTTATACGTTGTACGTTATACGTTGTACATTATACGTTGTACGTTATACGTTATACGCTGTACGTTAAACGTTATACGTTATACGTTATACGTTATACGTTATACGTTATACGTTATACGTTATACGTTATACGTTATACGTTATACGTTATACGTTATACGTTATACGTTATACGTTATACGTTATACGTTATACGTTATACGTTATACGTTATACGTTATACGTTATACGTTATACGTTATACGTTATACGTTATACGTTATACGTTATACGTTATACGTTATACGTTATACGTTATACGTTATACGTTATACGTTATACGTTATACGTTATACGTTATACGTTATACGTTATACGTTATACGTTATACGTTATACGTTATACGTTATACGTTATACGTTATACGTTATACGTTATACGTTATACGTTATACGTTATACGTTATACGTTATACGTTATACGTTATACGTTATACGTTATACGTTATACGTTATACGTTATACGTTATACGTTATACGTTATACGTTATACGTTATACGTTATACGTTATACGTTATACGTTATACGTTATACGTTATACGTTATACGTTATACGTTATACGTTATACGTTATACGTTATACGTTATACGTTATACGTTATACGTTATACGTTATACGTTATACGTTATACGTTATACGTTATACGTTATACGTTATACGTTATACGTTATACGTTATACGTTATACGTTATACGTTATACGTTATACGTTATATGTTATACGTTACACGTTGTACGATGTACGTTATACGTTATACGTTATACGTTATACGTTATACGTTATACGTTGTACGTTATACGTTATACGTTGTACGTTATACGTTGTATGTTATACGTTATACGCTGTACGTTATACGTTATACGTTATACGTTATACGTTATACGTTATACGATATACGTTATACGTTATACGTTGTATGTTATATGTTGTACGTTATATGTTATACGTTACACGTTGTACGATGTACGTTATACGTTATACGTTATACGTTGTACGTTATACGTTGTACGTTATACGTTATACGTTGTACGTTATACGTTGTATGTTATACGTTATACGCTGTACGTTATACGTTATACGTTATACGTTATACGTTATACGTTATACGATATACGTTATACGTTATACGTTGTATGTTATATGTTGTACGTTATATGTTATACGTTACACGTTGTACGATGTACGTTATACGTTATACGTTATACGTTGTACGTTATACGTTGTATGTTATACGTTATACGCTGTACGTTATACGTTATACGTTATACGTTATACGTTATACGTTATACGTTATACGTTATACGTTATACGTTGTACGTTATATGTTGTACGTTATATGTTATACGTTACACGTTGTACGATGTACGTTATACGTTATACGTTATACGTTATACGTTATACGTTATACGTTATACGTTATACGTTATACGTTATACGTTATACGTTATACGTTATACGTTATACGTTATACGTTATACGTTATACGTTATACGTTATACGTTATACGTTATACGTTATACGGTATACGGTATACGTTATACGTTGTACGTTATACGTTATACGTTATACGTTATACGTTATACGATATTCGTTATACGTTATACGTTATACGTTATACGTTATAGGCTGTACGTTATACGCTGTACGTTATACGCTGTACGTTATACGTTATATGTTATACGTTACACGTTGTACGTTGTACGTTATACGTTGTACGTTATACGTTGTACGTTATACGTTGTACGTTATACGTTGTATGTTATATGTTATACGCTGTACGTTATGCGTTATACGTTATACGTTATACGTTATACGTTATATGTTATACGTTATACGTTATACGCTGTACGTTATACGCTGTACGTTATACGTTATACGTTATACGTTGTACGTTATACGCTGTACGTTATACCTTATACGTTATACGCTGTACGTTATACGCTGTACGTTATACGCTGTACGTTATACGCTGTACGTTATACGTTATACGTTATACGTTACACGTTGTACGTTGTACGTTATACGTTATACGTTATACGTTATACGCTGTACGTTATACGCTGTACGTTATAAGTTATACGTTATACGTTATACGTTATACGTTATACGTTATACGTTATACGTTATACGTTATACGTTATACGTTATACGTTATACGTTATACGTTATACGTTATACGTTATACGTTATACGTTACACGTTGTACGATGTACGTTATACGTTATACGTTATACGTTATACGTTATACGTTATACGTTGTACGTTATACGTTATACGTTGTACGTTATACGTTGTATGTTATACGTTATACGCTGTACGTTATACGTTATACGTTATACGTTATACGTTATACGTTATACGATATACGTTATACGTTATACGTTGTATGTTATATGTTGTACGTTATATGTTATACGTTACACGTTGTACGATGTACGTTATACGTTATACGTTATACGTTGTACGTTATACGTTGTACGTTATACGTTATACGTTGTACGTTATACGTTGTATGTTATACGTTATACGCTGTACGTTATACGTTATACGTTATACGTTATACGTTATACGTTATACGATATACGTTATACGTTATACGTTGTATGTTATATGTTGTACGTTATATGTTATACGTTACACGTTGTACGATGTACGTTATACGTTATACGTTATACGTTGTACGTTATACGTTGTATGTTATACGTTATACGCTGTACGTTATACGTTATACGTTATACGTTATACGTTATACGTTATACGTTATACGTTATACGTTGTACGTTATATGTTGTACGTTATATGTTATACGTTACACGTTGTACGATGTACGTTATACGTTATACGTTATACGTTATACGTTATACGTTATACGTTATACGTTATACGTTATACGTTATACGTTATACGTTATACGTTATACGTTATACGTTATACGTTATACGTTATACGTTATACGTTATACGTTATACGTTATACGTTATACGTTATACGGTATACGGTATACGTTATACGTTGTACGTTATACGTTATACGTTATACGTTATACGTTATACGATATTCGTTATACGTTATACGTTATACGTTATACGTTATAGGCTGTACGTTATACGCTGTACGTTATACGCTGTACGTTATACGTTATATGTTATACGTTACACGTTGTACGTTGTACGTTATACGTTGTACGTTATACGTTGTACGTTATACGTTGTACGTTATACGTTGTATGTTATATGTTATACGCTGTACGTTATGCGTTATACGTTATACGTTATACGTTATACGTTATATGTTATACGTTATACGTTATACGCTGTACGTTATACGCTGTACGTTATACGTTATACGTTATACGTTGTACGTTATACGCTGTACGTTATACCTTATACGTTATACGCTGTACGTTATACGCTGTACGTTATACGCTGTACGTTATACGCTGTACGTTATACGTTATACGTTATACGTTACACGTTGTACGTTGTACGTTATACGTTATACGTTATACGTTATACGCTGTACGTTATACGCTGTACGTTATAAGTTATACGTTATACGTTGTACGTTGTACGTTATACGTTGTACATTATACGTTGTACGTTATACGTTATACGCTGTACGTTACACGTTGTACGTTGTACGTTATACGTTGTACGTTATACGTTATACGCTGTACGTTATACGTTATACGTTATATGTTATACGTTATACGTTATACGTTATACGTTATACGTTATACGATATACGTTATACGTTGTACGTTATACGTTGTACATTATACGTTGTACGTTATACGTTATACGCTGTACGTTAAACGTTATACGTTATACGTTATACGTTATACGTTATACGTTATACGTTATACGTTATACGTTATACGTTATACGTTATACGTTATACGTTATACGTTATACGTTATACGTTATACGTTATACGTTATACGTTATACGTTATACGTTATACGTTATACGTTATACGTTATACGTTATACGTTATACGTTATACGTTATACGTTATACGTTATACGTTATACGTTATACGTTATACGTTATACGTTATACGTTATACGTTATACGTTATACGTTATACGTTATACGTTATACGTTATACGTTATACGTTATACGTTATACGTTATACGTTATACGTTATACGTTATACGTTATACGTTATACGTTATACGTTATACGTTATACGTTATACGTTATACGTTATACGTTATACGTTATACGTTATACGTTATACGTTATACGTTATACGTTATACGTTATACGTTATACGTTATACGCTATACGCTGTATGTTATAAGTTATACGTTATACGTTATACGTTACACGTTGTACGCTGTACGTTATACGCTGTACGTTATAAGTTATACGTTATACGTTATACGTTATACGTTACACGTTGTACGTTGTACGTTATACGTTGTACATTATACGTTGTACGTTATACGTTATACGCTGTACGTTACACGTTATACGTTGTACGTTATACGTTATAAGTTGTACGTTATACGTTGTATGTTATACGTTATACGCTGTACGTTATACGTTATACGTTATACGTTATACGTTATACGTTATACGATATACGTTATACGTTATACGTTGTATGTTATATGTTGTACGTTATATGTTATACGTTACACGTTGTACGATGTACGTTATACGTTATACGTTATACGTTGTACGTTATACGTTGTATGTTATACGTTATACGCTGTACGTTATACGTTATACGTTATACGTTATACGTTATACGTTATACGTTATACGTTATACGTTATACGTTGTACGTTATATGTTGTACGTTATATGTTATACGTTACACGTTGTACGATGTACGTTATACGTTATACGTTATACGTTATACGTTATACGTTATACGTTATACGTTATACGTTATACGTTATACGTCATACGTTATACGTTATACGTTATACGTTATACGTTATACGTTATACGTTATACGGTATACGGTATACGTTATACGGTATACGGTATACGTTATACGTTGTACGTTACACGTTGTACGTTGTACGTTATACGTTGTACGTTATACGTTATACGTTGTACGTTATATGTTGTACGTTATATGTTATACGTTACACGTGGTACGATGTACGTTATACGTTATACGTTATACGTTATACGTTATACGTTATACGTTATACGTTATACGTTGTACGTTATACGTTGTATGTTATACGTTATACGCTGTACGTTATACGTTATACGTTATACGTTATACGTTATACGTTATACGTTATACGTTATACGTTATACGTTGTACGTTATACGTTATACGGTATACGGTATACGTTATACGGTATACGGTATACGTTATACGTTGTACGTTACACGTTGTACGTTGTACGTTATACGTTGTACGTTGTACGTTATACGTTGTACGTTATATGTTGTACGTTATATGTTATACGTTACACGTTGTACGATGTATGTTGTACGTTATATGTTATACGTTACACGTTGTACGATGTACGTTATACGTTATACGTTATACGTTGTACGTTATACGTTGTATGTTATACGTTATACGCTGTACGTTATACGTTATACGTTATACGATATACGTTATACGTTATACGTTATACGTTATACGTTATACGTTATACGTTGTACGTTATATGTTGTACGTTATATGTTATACGTTACACGTTGTACGATGTACGTTATACGTTATACGTTATACGTTATACGTTATACGTTATACGTTATACGTTATACGTTATACGTTATACGTTATACGTTATACGTTATACGTTATACGTTATACGTTATACCTTATACGTTATACGTTATACGTTATACGTTATACGTTATACGTTATACGTTATACGTTATACGTTGTACGTTATACGTTATACGTTGTACGTTATATGTTGTACGTTATATGTTATACGTTACACGTTGTACGATGTATGTTGTATGTTATATGTTATACGTTACACGTTGTACGATGTACGTTAAACGTTATACGTTATACGTTGTACGTTATACGTTGTATGTTATACGTTATACGCTGTACGTTATACGTTATACGTTATACGTTATACGTTATACGTTATACGTTATACGTTATACGTTATACGTTGTACGTTATATGTTGTACGTTATATGTTATACGTTACACGTTGTACGATGTACGTTATACGTTATACGTTATACGTTATACGTTATACGTTATACGTTATACGTTATACGTTATACGTTATACGTTATACGTTATACGTTATACGTTATACGTTATACGTTATACGTTATACGTTATACGTTATACGTTATACGTTATACGTTATACGTTATACGGTATACAGTATACGTTATACGTTGTACGTTATACGTTATACGTTATACGTTATACGATATTCGTTATACGTTATACGTTATACGTTATACGTTATAGGCTGTACGTTATACGCTGTACGTTATACGCTGTACGTTATACGTTATATGTTATACGTTACACGTTGTACGTTGTACGTTATACGTTGTACGTTATACGTTGTACGTTATACGTTGTACGTTATACGTTGTATGTTATATGTTATACGCTGTACGTTATGCGTTATACGTTATACGTTATACGTTATACGTTATATGTTATACGTTATACGTTATACGCTGTACGTTATACGCTGTACGTTATACGTTATACGTTATACGTTGTACGTTATACGCTGTACGTTATACCTTATACGTTATACGCTGTACGTTATACGCTGTACGTTATACGTTATACGTTACACGTTATACGTTATACGTTATACGCTGTACGTTATACGCTGTACGCTATACGCTGTATGTTATAAGTTATACGTTATACGTTATACGTTACACGTTGTACGTTGTACGTTATACGTTGTACGTTATACGTTGTACATTATACGTTGTACGTTATACGTTATACGTTATACGTTATACGTTATACGTTATACGTTATACGTTATACGTTATACGTTATACGTTATACGTTATACGTTATACGTTATACGTTGTACGTTATACGCTGTACGTTATACGCTGTACGTTATACGCTGTACGTTATACGTTATACGTTATACGTTACACGTTGTACGTTGTACGTTATACGTTATACGTTATACGTTATACGCTGTACGTTATACGCTGTACGTTATAAGTTATACGTTATACGTTATACGTTATACGTTACACGTTGTACGTTGTACGTTATACGTTGTACATTATACGTTGTACGTTATACGTTATACGCTGTACGTTACACGTTGTACGTTGTACGTTATACGTTGTACGTTATACGTTATACGCTGTACGTTATACGTTATACGTTATATGTTATACGTTATACGTTATACGTTATACGTTATACGTTATACGATATACGTTATATGTTGTACGTTATACGTTGTACATTATACGTTGTACGTTATACGTTATACGCTGTACGTTAAACGTTATACGTTATACGTTATACGTTATACGTTATACGTTATACGTTATACGTTATACGTTATACGTTATACGTTATACGTTATACGTTATACGTTATACGTTATACGTTATACGTTATACGTTATACGTTATACGTTATACGTTATACGTTATACGTTATACGTTATACGTTATACGTTATACGTTATACGTTATACGTTATACGTTATACGTTATACGTTATACGTTATACGTTATACGTTATACGTTATACGTTATACGTTATACGTTATACGTTATACGTTATACGTTATACGTTATACGTTATACGTTATACGTTATACGTTATACGTTATACGTTATACGTTATACGTTATACGTTATACGTTATACGTTATACGTTATACGTTATACGTTATACGTTATACGTTATACGTTATACGTTATACGTTATACGTTATACGTTATACGTTATACGTTATACGTTATACGTTATACGTTATACGTTATACGTTATACGTTATACGTTATACGTTATACGTTATACGTTATACGTTATACGTTATACGTTATACGTTATACGTTATACGTTATACGTTATACGTTATACGTTATACGTTATACGTTATACGTTATACGTTATACGTTATACGTTATACGTTATACGTTATACGTTATACGTTATACGTTATACGTTATACGTTATACGTTATACGTTATACGTTATACGTTATACGTTATACGTTATACGTTATACGTTATACGTTATACGTTATACGTTATACGTTATACGTTATACGTTATACGTTATACGTTATACGTTATACGTTATACGTTATACGTTATACGTTATACGTTATACGTTATACGTTATACGTTATACGTTATACGTTATACGTTATACGTTATACGTTATACGTTATACGTTATACGTTATACGTTATACGTTATACGTTATACGTTATACGTTATACGTTATACGTTATACGTTATACGTTATACGTTATACGTTATACGTTATACGTTATACGTTATACGTTATACGTTATACGTTATACGTTATACGTTATACGTTATACGTTATACGTTATACGTTATACGTTATACGTTATACGTTACACGTTGTACGATGTACGTTATACGTTATACGTTATACGTTATACGTTATACGTTATACGTTATACGTTATACGTTATACGTTGTACGTTATACGTTATACGTTGTACGTTATACGTTATACGTTATACGTTATACGTTATACGTTATACGTTATACGGTATACGGTATACGTTATACGGTATACGGTATACGTTATACGTTGTACGTTACACGTTGTACGTTGTACGTTATACGTTGTACGTTATACGTTATACGTTGTACGTTATATGTTGTACGTTATATGTTATACGTTACACGTTGTACGATGTACGTTATACGTTATACGTTATACGTTATACGTTATACGTTATACGTTATACGTTATACGTTATACGTTGTACGTTATACGTTATACGTTATACGTTATACGTTATACGTTGTACGTTATACGTTATACGTTGTACGTTATACGTTGTATGTTATACGTTATACGCTGTACGTTATACGTTATACGTTATACGTTATACGATATACGTTATACGTTATACGTTGTATGTTATATGTTGTACGTTATATGTTATACGTTACACGTTGTACGATGTACGTTATACGTTATACGTTATACGTTGTACGTTATACGTTGTATGTTATACGTTATACGCTGTACGTTATACGTTATACGTTATACGTTATACGTTATACGTTATACGTTATACGTTATACGTTATACGTTGTACGTTATATGTTGTACGTTATATGTTATACGTTACACGTTGTACGATGTACGTTATACGTTATACGTTATACGTTATACGTTATACGTTATACGTTATACGTTATACGTTATACGTTATACGTTATACGTTATACGTTATACGTTATACGTTATACGTTATACGTTATACGTTATACGTTATACGTTATACGTTATACGTTATACGGTATACGGTATACGTTATACGTTGTACGTTATACGTTATACGTTATACGTTATACGTTATACGATATTCGTTATACGTTATACGTTATACGTTATACGTTATAGGCTGTACGTTATACGCTGTACGTTATACGCTGTACGTTATACGTTATATGTTATACGTTACACGTTGTACGTTGTACGTTATACGTTGTACGTTATACGTTGTACGTTATACGTTGTACGTTATACGTTGTATGTTATATGTTATACGCTGTACGTTATGCGTTATACGTTATACGTTATACGTTATACGTTATATGTTATACGTTATACGTTATACGCTGTACGTTATACGCTGTACGTTATACGTTATACGTTATACGTTGTACGTTATACGCTGTACGTTATACCTTATACGTTATACGCTGTACGTTATACGCTGTACGTTATACGTTATACGTTCCACGTTATACGTTATACGTTATACGCTGTACGTTATACGCTGTACGCTATACGCTGTATGTTATAAGTTATACGTTATACGTTATACGTTACACGTTGTACGTTGTACGTTATACGTTGTACGTTATACGTTGTACATTATACGTTGTACGTTATACGTTATACGTTATACGTTATACGTTATACGTTATACGTTATACGTTATACGTTATACGTTATACGTTATACGTTATACGTTATACGTTGTACGTTATACGCTGTACGTTATACGCTGTACGTTATACGCTGTACGTTATACGTTATACGTTATACGTTACACGTTGTACGTTGTACGTTATACGTTATACGTTATACGTTATACGCTGTACGTTATACGCTGTACGTTATAAGTTATACGTTATACGTTATACGTTATACGTTACACGTTGTACGTTGTACGTTATACGTTGTACATTATACGTTGTACGTTATACGTTATACGCTGTACGTTACACGTTGTACGTTGTACGTTATACGTTGTATGTTATATGTTATACGCTGTACGTTATGCGTTATACGTTATACGTTATACGTTATACGTTATATGTTATATGTTATACGTTATACGTTATACGTTATACGTTATACGTTGTATGTTATACGCTGTACGTTATAAGTTATACGTTATACGTTATACGTTATACGTTACACGTTGTACGTTGTACGTTATACGTTGTACATTATACGTTGTACGTTATACGTTATACGCTGTACGTTATACGTTATACGTTATACGTTATACGATATACGTTATACGTTATACGTTGTATGTTATATGTTGTACGTTATATGTTATACGTTACACGTTGTACGATGTACGTTATACGTTATACGTTATACGTTATACGTTATACGTTGTACGTTATATGTTGTACGTTATATGTTATACGTTACACGTTGTACGATGTACGTTATACGTTATACGTTATACGTTATACGTTATACGTTATACGTTATACGTTATACGTTATACGTTATACGTTATACGTTATACGTTATACGTTATACGTTATACGTTATACGTTATACGTTATACGTTATACGTTATACGTTATACGTTATACGTTATACGGTATACGGTATACGTTATACGTTGTACGTTATACGTTATACGTTATACGTTATACGTTATACGATATTCGTTATACGTTATACGTTATACGTTATACGTTATAGGCTGTACGTTATACGCTGTACGTTATACGCTGTACGTTATACGTTATATGTTATACGTTACACGTTGTACGTTGTACGTTATACGTTGTACGTTATACGTTGTACGTTATACGTTGTACGTTATACGTTGTATGTTATATGTTATACGCTGTACGTTATTCGTTATACGTTATACGTTATACGTTATACGTTATATGTTATACGTTATACGTTATACGCTGTACGTTATACGCTGTACGTTATACGTTATACGTTATACGTTGTACGTTATACGCTGTACGTTATACCTTATACGTTATACGCTGTACGTTATACGCTGTACGTTATACGTTATACGTTCCACGTTATACGTTATACGTTATACGCTGTACGTTATACGCTGTACGCTATACGCTGTATGTTATAAGTTATACGTTATACGTTATACGTTACACGTTGTACGTTGTACGTTATACGTTGTACGTTATACGTTGTACATTATACGTTGTACGTTATACGTTATACGTTATACGTTATACGTTATACGTTATACGTTATACGTTATACGTTATACGTTATACGTTATACGTTATACGTTATACGTTGTACGTTATACGCTGTACGTTATACGCTGTACGTTATACGCTGTACGTTATACGTTATACGTTATACGTTACACGTTGTACGTTGTACGTTATACGTTATACGTTATACGTTATACGCTGTACGTTATACGCTGTACGTTATAAGTTATACGTTATACGTTATACGTTATACGTTACACGTTGTACGTTGTACGTTATACGTTGTACATTATACGTTGTACGTTATACGTTATACGCTGTACGTTACACGTTGTACGTTGTACGTTATACGTTGTACGTTATACGTTATACGCTGTACGTTATACGTTATACGTTATATGTTATACGTTATACGTTATACGTTATACGTTATACGTTATACGATATACGTTATACGTTGTACGTTATACGTTGTACATTATACGTTGTACGTTATACGTTATACGCTGTACGTTAAACGTTATACGTTATACGTTATACGTTATACGTTATACGTTATACGTTATACGTTATACGTTATACGTTATACGTTATACGTTGTACGTTATATGTTGTACGTTATATGTTATACGTTACACGTTGTACGATGTACGTTATACGTTATACGTTATACGTTATACGTTATACGTTATACGTTATACGTTATACGTTATACGTTATACGTTATACGTTATACGTTATACGTTATACGTTATACGTTATACGTTATACGTTATACGTTATACGTTATACGTTATACGTTATACGTTATACGTTATACGTTATACGGTATACGGTATACGTTATACGTTGTACGTTATACGTTATACGTTATACGTTATACGTTATACGATATTCGTTATACGTTATACGTTATACGTTATACGTTATAGGCTGTACGTTATACGCTGTACGTTATACGCTGTACGTTATACGTTATATGTTATACGTTACACGTTGTACGTTGTACGTTATACGTTGTACGTTATACGTTGTACGTTATACGTTGTACGTTATACGTTGTATGTTATATGTTATACGCTGTACGTTATGCGTTATACGTTATACGTTATACGTTATACGTTATATGTTATACGTTATACGTTATACGCTGTACGTTATACGCTGTACGTTATACGTTATACGTTATACGTTGTACGTTATACGTTGTACGTTATACCTTATACGTTATACGCTGTACGTTATACGCTGTACGTTATACGTTATACGTTCCACGTTATACGTTATACGTTATACGCTGTACGTTATACGCTGTACGCTATACGCTGTATGTTATAAGTTATACGTTATACGTTATACGTTACACGTTGTACGTTGTACGTTATACGTTGTACGTTATACGTTGTACATTATACGTTGTACGTTATACGTTATACGTTATACGTTATACGTTATACGTTATACGTTATACGTTATACGTTATACGTTATACGTTATACGTTATACGTTGTACGTTATACGCTGTACGTTATACGCTGTACGTTATACGCTGTACGTTATACGTTATACGTTATACGTTACACGTTGTACGTTGTACGTTATACGTTATACGTTATACGTTATACGCTGTACGTTATACGCTGTACGTTATAAGTTATACGTTATACGTTATACGTTATACGTTACACGTTGTACGTTGTACGTTATACGTTGTACATTATACGTTGTACGTTATACGTTATACGCTGTACGTTACACGTTGTACGTTGTACGTTATACGTTGTACGTTATACGTTATACGCTGTACGTTATACGTTATACGTTATATGTTATACGTTATACGTTATACGTTATACGTTATACGTTATACGATATACGTTATACGTTGTACGTTATACGTTGTACATTATACGTTGTACGTTATACGTTATACGCTGTACGTTAAACGTTATACGTTATACGTTATACGTTATACGTTATACGTTATACGTTATACGTTATACGTTATACGTTATACGTTATACGTTATACGTTATACGTTATACGTTATACGTTATACGTTATACGTTATACGTTATACGTTATACGTTATACGTTATACGTTATACGTTATACGTTATACGTTATACGTTATACGTTATACGTTATACGTTATACGTTATACGTTATACGTTATACATTATACGTTATACGTTATACGTTATACGTTATACGTTATACGTTATACGTTATACGTTATACGTTATACGTTATACGTTATACGTTGTACGTTATACGTTATACGTTGTACGTTATACGTTGTATGTTATACGTTATACGCTGTACGTTATACGTTATACGTTATACGTTATACGTTATACGTTATACGATATACGTTATACGTTATACGTTGTATGTTATATGTTGTACGTTATATGTTATACGTTACACGTTGTACGATGTACGTTATACGTTATACGTTATACGTTGTACGTTATACGTTGTATGTTATACGTTATACGCTGTACGTTATACGTTATACGTTATACGTTATACGTTATACGTTATACGTTATACGTTATACGTTATACGTTATACGTTGTACGTTATATGTTGTACGTTATATGTTATACGTTACTCGTTGTACGATGTACGTTATACGTTATACGTTATACGTTATACGTTATACGTTATACGTTATACGTTATACGTTATACGTTATACGTTATACGTTATACGTTATACGTTATACGTTATACGTTATACGTTATACGTTATACGGTATACGGTATACGTTATACGGTATACGGTATACGTTATACGTTGTACGTTACACGTTGTACGTTGTACGTTATACGTTGTACGTTATACGTTATACGTTGTACGTTATATGTTGTACGTTATATGTTATACGTTACACGTTGTACGATGTACGTTATACGTTATACGTTATACGTTATACGTTATACGTTATACGTTATACGTTATACGTTATACGTTGTACGTTATACGTTATACGTTGTACGTTATACGTTGTATGTTATACGTTATACGCTGTACGTTATACGTTATACGTTATACGTTATACGTTATACGATATACGTTATACGTTATACGTTGTATGTTATATGTTGTACGTTATATGTTATACGTTACACGTTGTACGATGTACGTTATACGTTATACGTTATACGTTGTACGTTATACGTTGTATGTTATACGTTATACGCTGTACGTTATGCGTTATACGTTATACGTTATACGTTATACGTTATACGTTATACGTTATACGTTATACGTTATACGTTATACGTTATACGTTATACGTTATACGTTATACGTTATACGTTATACGTTATACGTTATACGTTATACGTTATACGTTATACGTTATACGTTATACGTTATACGTTATACGTTATACGTTATACGTTATACGTTATACGTTATACGTTATACGTTATACGTTATACGTTATACGTTATACGTTATACGTTATACGTTATACGTTATACGTTATACGTTATACGTTATACGTTATACGTTATACGTTATACGTTATACGTTATACGTTATACGTTATACGTTATACGTTATACGTTATACGTTATACGTTATACGTTATACGTTATACGTTATACGTTATACGTTATACGTTATACGTTATACGTTATACGTTATACGTTATACGTTATACGTTATACGTTATACGTTATACGTTATACGTTATACGTTATACGTTATACGTTATACGTTATACGTTATACGTTATACGTTATACGTTATACGTTATACGTTATACGTTATACGTTATACGTTATACGTTATACGTTATACGTTATACGTTATACGTTATACGTTATACGTTATACGTTATACGTTATACGTTATACGTTATACGTTATACGTTATACGTTATACGTTATACGTTATATGTTGTACGTTATATGTTATACGTTACACGTTGTACGATGTACGTTATACGTTATACGTTATACGTTATACGTTATACGTTATACGTTATACGTTATACGTTATACGTTATACGTTATACGTTATACGTTATACGTTATACGTTATACGTTATACGTTATACGTTATACGTTATACGTTATACGTTATACGTTATACGTTATACGTTGTACGTTATATGTTGTACGTTATATGTTATACGTTACACGTTGTACGATGTACGTTATACGTTATACGTTATACGTTATACGTTATACGTTATACGTTATACGTTATACGTTATAGGCTGTACGTTATACGCTGTACGTTATACGCTGTACGTTATACGTTATATGTTATACGTTACACGTTGTACGTTGTACGTTATACGTTGTACGTTATACGTTGTACGTTATACGTTGTACGTTATACGTTGTACGTTATACGTTGTATGTTATATGTTATACGCTGTACGTTATGCGTTATACGTTATACGTTATACGTTATACGTTATATGTTATACGTTATACGTTATACGTTATACGCTGTACGTTATACGCTGTACGTTATACGTTATACGTTATACGTTGTACGTTATACGCTGTACGTTATACCTTATACGTTATACGCTGTACGTTATACGCTGTACGTTATACGTCATACGTTACACGTTATACGTTATACGTTATACGCTGTACGTTATACGCTGTACGCTATACGCTGTATGTTATAAGTTATACGTTATACGTTATACGTTACACGTTGTACGTTGTACGTTATACGTTGTACGTTATACGTTGTACATTATACGTTGTACGTTATACGTTATACGTTATACGTTATACGTTATACGTTATACGTTATACGTTATACGTTATACGTTATACGTTATACGTTATACGTTATACGTTATACGTTGTACGTTATACGCTGTACGTTATACGCTGTACGTTATACGCTGTACGTTATACGTTATACGTTATACGTTACACGTTGTACGTTGTACGTTATACGTTATACGTTATACGTTATACGCTGTACGTTATACGCTGTACGTTATAAGTTATACGTTATACGTTATACGTTATACGTTACACGTTGTACGTTGTACGTTATACGTTGTACATTATACGTTGTACGTTATACGTTATACGCTGTACGTTACACGTTGTACGTTGTACGTTATACGTTGTACGTTATACGTTATACGCTGTACGTTATACGTTATACGTTATATGTTATACGTTATACGTTATACGTTATACGTTATACGTTATACGATATACGTTATACGTTGTACGTTATACGTTGTACATTATACGTTGTACGTTATACGTTATACGCTGTACGTTAAACGTTATACGTTATACGTTATACGTTATACGTTATACGTTATACGTTATACGTTATACGTTATACGTTATACGTTATACGTTATACGTTATACGTTATACGTTATACGTTATACGTTATACGTTATACGTTATACGTTATACGTTATACGTTATACGTTATACGTTATACGTTATACGTTATACGTTATACGTTATACGTTATACGTTATACGTTATACGTTATACGTTATACGTTATACGTTATACGTTATACGTTATACGTTGTACGTTGTACGTTATACGTTATACGTTATACGTTATACGTTATACGTTGTACGTTATACGTTATACGTTGTACGTTATACGTTGTATGTTATACGTTATACGCTGTACGTTATACGTTATACGTTATACGTTATACGTTATACGTTATACGATATACGTTATACGTTATACGTTGTATGTTATATGTTGTACGTTATATGTTATACGTTACACGTTGTACGATGTACGTTATACGTTATACGTTATACGTTGTACGTTATACGTTGTATGTTATACGTTATACGCTGTACGTTATACGTTATACGTTATACGTTATACGTTATACGTTATACGTTATACGTTATACGTTATACGTTATACGTTGTACGTTATATGTTGTACGTTATATGTTATACGTTACACGTTGTACGATGTACGTTATACGTTATACGTTATACGTTATACGTTATACGTTATACGTTATACGTTATACGTTATACGTTATACGTTATACGTTATACGTTATACGTTATACGTTATACGTTATACGTTATACGTTATACGTTATACGGTATACGGTATACGTTATACGGTATACGGTATACGTTATACGTTGTACGTTACACGTTGTACGTTGTACGTTATACGTTGTACGTTATACGTTATACGTTGTACGTTATATGTTGTACGTTATATGTTATACGTTACACGTTGTACGATGTACGTTATACGTTATACGTTATACGTTATACGTTATACGTTATACGTTATACGTTATACGTTATACGTTATACGTTGTACGTTATACGTTATACGTTGTACGTTATACGTTGTATGTTATACGTTATACGCTGTACGTTATACGTTATACGTTATACGTTATACGTTATACGATATACGTTATACGTTATACGTTGTATGTTATATGTTGTACGTTATATGTTATACGTTACACGTTGTACGATGTACGTTATACGTTATACGTTATACGTTGTACGTTATACGTTGTATGTTATACGTTATACGCTGTACGTTATACGTTATACGTTATACGTTATACGTTATACGTTATACGATATACGTTATACGTTATACGTTGTATGTTATATGTTGTACGTTATATGTTATACGTTACACGTTGTACGATGTACGTTATACGTTATACGTTATACGTTGTACGTTATACGTTGTATGTTATACGTTATACGCTGTACGTTATACGTTATACGTTATACGTTATACGTTATACGTTATACGTTATACGTTATACGTTATACGTTGTACGTTATATGTTGTACGTTATATGTTATACGTTACTCGTTGTACGATGTACGTTATACGTTATACGTTATACGTTATACGTTATACGTTATACGTTATACGTTATACGTTATACGTTATACGTTATACGTTATACGTTATACGTTATACGTTATACGTTATACGTTATACGTTATACGGTATACGGTATACGTTATACGGTATACGGTATACGTTATACGTTGTACGTTACACGTTGTACGTTGTACGTTGTACGTTGTACGTTATACGTTATACGTTGTACGTTATATGTTGTACGTTATATGTTATACGTTACACGTTGTACGATGTACGTTATACGTTATACGTTATACGTTATACGTTATACGTTATACGTTATACGTTATACGTTATACGTTGTACGTTATACGTTATACGTTGTACGTTATACGTTGTATGTTATACGTTATACGCTGTACGTTATACGTTATACGTTATACGTTATACGTTATACGATATACGTTATACGTTATACGTTGTATGTTATATGTTGTACGTTATATGTTATACGTTACACGTTGTACGATGTACGTTATACGTTATACGTTATACGTTGTACGTTATACGTTGTATGTTATACGTTATACGCTGTACGTTATGCGTTATACGTTATACGTTATACGTTATACGTTATACGTTATACGTTATACGTTATACGTTATACGTTATACGTTATACGTTATACGTTATACGTTATACGTTATACGTTATACGTTATACGTTATACGTTATACGTTATACGTTATACGTTATACGTTATACGTTATACGTTATACGTTATACGTTATACGTTATACGTTATACGTTATACGTTATACGTTATACGTTATACGTTATACGTTATACGTTATACGTTATACGTTATACGTTATACGTTATACGTTATACGTTATACGTTATACGTTATACGTTATACGTTATACGTTATACGTTATACGTTATACGTTATACGTTATACGTTATACGTTATACGTTATACGTTATACGTTATACGTTATACGTTATACGTTATACGTTATACGTTATACGTTATACGTTATACGTTATACGTTATACGTTATACGTTATACGTTATACGTTATACGTTATACGTTATACGTTATACGTTATACGTTATACGTTATACGTTATACGTTATACGTTATACGTTATACGTTATACGTTATACGTTATACGTTATACGTTATACGTTATACGTTATACGTTATACGTTATACGTTATACGTTATACGTTATACGTTATACGTTATACGTTATACGTTATACGTTATACGTTATATGTTGTACGTTATATGTTATACGTTACACGTTGTACGATGTACGTTATACGTTATACGTTATACGTTATACGTTATACGTTATACGTTATACGTTATACGTTATACGTTATACGTTATACGTTATACGTTATACGTTATACGTTATACGTTATACGTTATACGTTATACGTTATACGTTATACGTTATACGTTATACGTTATACGTTATACGTTGTACGTTATACGTTGTACGTTATATGTTATACGTTACACGTTGTACGATGTACGTTATACGTTATACGTTATACGTTATACGTTATACGTTATACGTTATACGTTATACGTTATAGGCTGTACGTTATACGCTGTACGTTATACGCTGTACGTTATACGTTATATGTTATACGTTACACGTTGTACGTTGTACGTTATACGTTGTACGTTATACGTTGTACGTTATACGTTGTACGTTATACGTTGTACGTTATACGTTGTATGTTATATGTTATACGCTGTACGTTATGCGTTATACGTTATACGTTATACGTTATACGTTATATGTTATACGTTATACGTTATACGTTATACGCTGTACGTTATACGCTGTACGTTATACGTTATACGTTATACGTTGTACGTTATACGCTGTACGTTATACCTTATACGTTATACGCTGTACGTTATACGCTGTACGTTATACGTTATACGTTACACGTTATACGTTATACGTTATACGCTGTACGTTATACGCTGTACGCTATACGCTGTATGTTATAAGTTATACGTTATACGTTATACGTTACACGTTGTACGTTGTACGTTATACGTTGTACGTTATACGTTGTACATTATACGTTGTACGTTATACGTTATACGTTATACGTTATACGTTATACGTTATACGTTATACGTTATACGTTATACGTTATACGTTATACGTTATACGTTATACGTTGTACGTTATACGCTGTACGTTATACGCTGTACGTTATACGCTGTACGTTATACGTTATACGTTATACGTTACACGTTGTACGTTGTACGTTATACGTTATACGTTATACGTTATACGCTGTACGTTATACGCTGTACGTTATAAGTTATACGTTATACGTTATACGTTATACGTTACACGTTGTACGTTGTACGTTATACGTTGTACATTATACGTTGTACGTTATACGTTATACGCTGTACGTTACACGTTGTACGTTGTACGTTATACGTTGTACGTTATACGTTATACGCTGTACGTTATACGTTATACGTTATATGTTATACGTTATACGTTATACGTTATACGTTATACGTTATACGATATACGTTATACGTTGTACGTTATACGTTGTACATTATACGTTGTACGTTATACGTTATACGCTGTACGTTAAACGTTATACGTTATACGTTATACGTTATACGTTATACGTTATACGTTATACGTTATACGTTATACGTTATACGTTATACGTTATACGTTATACGTTATACGTTATACGTTATACGTTATACGTTATACGTTATACGTTATACGTTATACGTTATACGTTATACGTTATACGTTATACGTTATACGTTATACGTTATACGTTATACGTTATACGTTATACGTTATACGTTATACGTTATACGTTATACGTTATACGTTATACGTTATACGTTATACGTTATACGTTGTACGTTGTACGTTATACGTTATACGTTATACGTTATACGTTATACGTTGTACGTTATACGTTATACGTTGTACGTTATACGTTGTATGTTATACGTTATACGCTGTACGTTATACGTTATACGTTATACGTTATACGTTATACGTTATACGATATACGTTATACGTTATACGTTGTATGTTATATGTTGTACGTTATATGTTATACGTTACACGTTGTACGATGTACGTTATACGTTATACGTTATACGTTGTACGTTATACGTTGTATGTTATACGTTATACGCTGTACGTTATACGTTATACGTTATACGTTATACGTTATACGTTATACGTTATACGTTATACGTTATACGTTATACGTTATACGTTGTACGTTATATGTTGTACGTTATATGTTATACGTTACACGTTGTACGATGTACGTTATACGTTATACGTTATACGTTATACGTTATACGTTATACGTTATACGTTATACGTTATACGTTATACGTTATACGTTATACGTTATACGTTATACGTTATACGTTATACGTTATACGTTATACGTTATAAGGTATACGGTATACGTTATACGGTATACGGTATACGTTATACGTTGTACGTTACACGTTGTACGTTGTACGTTATACGTTGTACGTTATACGTTATACGTTGTACGTTATATGTTGTACGTTATATGTTATACGTTACACGTTGTACGATGTACGTTATACGTTATACGTTATACGTTATACGTTATACGTTATACGTTATACGTTATACGTTATACGTTATACGTTATACGTTGTACGTTATACGTTATACGTTGTACGTTATACGTTGTATGTTATACGTTATACGCTGTACGTTATACGTTATACGTTATACGTTATACGTTATACGATATACGTTATACGTTATACGTTGTATGTTATATGTTGTACGTTATATGTTATACGTTACACGTTGTACGATGTACGTTATACGTTATACGTTATACGTTGTACGTTATACGTTGTATGTTATACGTTATACGCTGTACGTTATGCGTTATACGTTATACGTTATACGTTATACGTTATACGTTATACGTTATACGTTATACGTTATACGTTATACGTTATACGTTATACGTTATACGTTATACGTTATACGTTATACGTTATACGTTATACGTTATACGTTATACGTTATACGTTATACGTTATACGTTATACGTTATACGTTATACGTTATACGTTATACGTTATACGTTATACGTTATACGTTATACGTTATACGTTATACGTTATACGTTATACGTTATACGTTATACGTTATACGTTATACGTTATACGTTATACGTTATACGTTATACGTTATACGTTATACGTTATACGTTATACGTTATACGTTATACGTTATACGTTATACGTTATACGTTATACGTTATACGTTATACGTTATACGTTATACGTTATACGTTATACGTTATACGTTATACGTTATACGTTATACGTTATACGTTATACGTTATACGTTATACGTTATACGTTATACGTTATACGTTATACGTTATACGTTATACGTTATACGTTATACGTTATACGTTATACGTTATACGTTATACGTTATACGTTATACGTTATACGTTATACGTTATACGTTATACGTTATACGTTATACGTTATACGTTATACGTTATACGTTATACGTTATACGTTATACGTTATACGTTATACGTTATACGTTATACGTTATACGTTATACGTTATACGTTATACGTTATACGTTATACGTTATACGTTATACGTTATACGTTATACGTTATACGTTATACGTTATACGTTATACGTTATACGTTATACGTTATACGTTATACGTTATACGTTATACGTTATACGTTATACGTTATACGTTATACGTTATACGTTATACGTTATACGTTATACGTTATACGTTATACGTTATACGTTATACGTTATACGTTATACGTTATACGTTATACGTTATACGTTATACGTTATACGTTATACGTTATACGTTATACGTTATACGTTATACGTTATACGTTATACGTTATACGTTATACGTTATACGTTATACGTTATACGTTATACGTTATACGTTATACGTTATACGTTATACGTTATACGTTATACGTTATACGTTATACGTTATACGTTATACGTTATACGTTATACGTTATACGTTATACGTTATACGTTATACGTTATACGTTATACGTTATACGTTATACGTTATACGTTATACGTTATACGTTATACGTTATACGTTATACGTTATACGTTATACGTTATACGTTATACGTTATACGTTATACGTTATACGTTATACGTTATACGTTATACGTTATACGTTATACGTTATACGTTATACGTTATACGTTATACGTTATACGTTATACGTTATACGTTATACGTTATACGTTATACGTTATACGTTATACGTTATACGTTATACGTTATACGTTATACGTTATACGTTATACGTTATACGTTATACGTTATACGTTATACGTTATACGTTATACGTTATACGTTATACGTTATACGTTATACGTTATACGTTATACGTTATACGTTATACGTTATACGTTATACGTTATACGTTATACGTTATACGTTATACGTTATACGTTATACGTTATACGTTGTACGTTATACGTTATACGTTATACGTTATACGTTATACGTTATACGTTGTACGTTATACGTTATACGTTATACGTTATACGTTATACGTTGTACGTTATACGTTATACGTTATACGTTATACGTTATACGTTATACGCTGTACGTTATACGCTGTACGCTATACGCCGTATGTTATAAGTTATACGTTATACGTTATACGTTACACGTTGTACGTTGTACGTTATACGTTGTACGTTATACGTTGTACATTATACGTTGTACGTTATACGTTATACGTTATACGCTGTACGTTATACGCTGTACGTTATACGTTATACGTTACACGTTATACGTTATACGTTATACGCTGTACGTTATACGCTGTACGTTATACGCTGTATGTTATACCTTATACGTTATACGTTATACGCTGCACGTTATACGCTGTACGTTATACGTTATACGTTACACGTTATACGTTATACGTTATATGCTGTACGTTATACGCTGTACGTTATACGCTGAACGTTATACGATACACGATATACGTTATACGTTACACGTTATACGTTATACGTTATACGTTATACGTTATACGCTGTACGTTATACGCTGTACGTTATACGATGTACGTTATACGCTGTACGTTATACGTTATACGTTATACGTTATACGTTATACGTTATACGTTATACGTTATACGTTATACGTTATACGTTATACGTTATACGTTATACGTTATACGTTGTACGTTATACGCTGTACGTTATACGCTGTACGTTATACGCTGTACGTTATACGTTATACGTTATACGTTACACGTTGTACGTTGTACGTTATACGTTATACGTTATACGTTATACGTTATACGTTATACGTTATATGTTATACGTTATACGTTATACGCTGTACGTTATACGCTGTACGTTATACGTTATACGTTATACGTTGTACGTTATACGCTGTACGTTATACCTTATACGTTATACGCTGTACGTTATACGCTGTACGTTATACGTTATACGATACACGTTATACGTTATACGTTATACGCTGTACGTTATACGCTGTACGCTATACGCCGTATGTTATAAGTTATACGTTATACGTTATACGTTACACGTTGTACGTTGTACGTTATACGTTGTACGTTATACGTTGTACATTATACGTTGTACGTTATACGTTATACGCTGTACGTTATACGTTATACGTTATACGTTATACGTTATACGTTATACGTTATACGTTATACGTTATACGTTATACGTTATACGTTATACGTTATACGTTATACGTTATACGTTATACGTTATACGTTATACGTTATACGTTATACGTTATACGTTATACGTTATACGTTATACGTTATACGTTATACGTTATACGTTATACGTTATACGTTATACGTTATACGTTATACGTTATACGTTATACGTTATACGTTATACGTTATACGTTATACGTTATACGTTATACGTTATACGTTATACGTTATACGTTATACGTTATACGTTATACGTTATACGTTATACGTTATACGTTATACGTTATACGTTATACGTTATACGTTATACGTTATACGTTATACGTTATACGTTATACGTTATACGTTATACGTTATACGTTATACGTTATACGTTATACGTTATACGTTATACGTTATACGTTATACGTTATACGTTATACGTTATACGTTATACGTTATACGTTATACGTTATACGTTATACGTTATACGTTATACGTTATACGTTATACGTTATACGTTATACGTTATACGTTATACGTTATACGTTATACGTTATACGTTATACGTTATACGTTATACGTTATACGTTATACGTTATACGTTATACGTTATACGTTATACGTTATACGTTATACGTTATACGTTATACGTTATACGTTATACGTTATACGTTATACGTTATACGTTATACGTTATACGTTATACGTTATACGTTATACGTTATACGTTATACGTTATACGTTATACGTTATACGTTATACGTTATACGTTATACGTTATACGTTATACGTTATACGTTATACGTTATACGTTATACGTTATACGTTATACGTTATACGTTATACGTTATACGTTATACGTTATACGTTATACGTTATACGTTATACGTTATACGTTATACGTTATACGTTATACGTTATACGTTATACGTTATACGTTATACGTTATACGTTATACGTTATACGTTATACGTTATACGTTATACGTTATACGTTATACGTTATACGTTATACGTTATACGTTATACGTTATACGTTATACGTTATACGTTATACGTTATACGTTATACGTTATACGTTATACGTTATACGTTATACGTTATACGTTATACGTTATACGTTATACGTTATACGTTATACGTTATACGTTATACGTTATACGTTATACGTTATACGTTATACGTTATACGTTATACGTTATACGTTATACGTTATACGTTATACGTTATACGTTATACGTTATACGTTATACGTTATACGTTATACGTTATACGTTATACGTTATACGTTATACGTTATACGTTATACGTTATACGTTATACGTTATACGTTATACGTTATACGTTATACGTTATACGTTATACGTTATACGTTATACGTTATACGTTATACGTTATACGTTATACGTTATACGTTATACGTTATACGTTATACGTTATACGTTATACGTTATACGTTATACGTTATACGTTATACGTTATACGTTATACGTTATACGTTATACGTTATACGTTATACGTTATACGTTATACGTTATACGTTATACGTTATACGTTATACGTTATACGTTATACGTTATACGTTATACGTTATACGTTATACGTTATACGTTATACGTTATACGTTATACGTTATACGTTATACGTTATACGTTATACGTTATACGTTATACGTTATACGTTATACGTTATACGTTATACGTTATACGTTATACGTTATACGTTATACGTTATACGTTATACGTTATACGTTATACGTTATACGTTATACGTTATACGTTATACGTTATACGTTATACGTTATACGTTATACGTTATACGTTATACGTTATACGTTATACGTTATACGTTATACGTTATACGTTATACGTTATACGTTATACGTTATACGTTATACGTTATACGTTATACGTTATACGTTATACGTTATACGTTATACGTTATACGTTATACGTTATACGTTATACGTTATACGTTATACGTTATACGTTATACGTTATACGTTATACGTTATACGTTATACGTTATACGTTATACGTTATACGTTATACGTTATACGTTATACGTTATACGTTATACGTTATACGTTATACGTTATACGTTATACGTTATACGTTATACGTTATACGTTATACGTTATACGTTATACGTTATACGTTATACGTTATACGTTATACGTTATACGTTATACGTTATACGTTATACGTTATACGTTATACGTTATACGTTATACGTTATACGTTATACGTTATACGTTATACGTTATACGTTATACGTTATACGTTATACGTTATACGTTATACGTTATACGTTATACGTTATACGTTATACGTTATACGTTATACGTTATACGTTATACGTTATACGTTATACGTTATACGTTATACGTTATACGTTATACGTTATACGTTATACGTTATACGTTATACGTTATACGTTATACGTTATACGTTATACGTTATACGTTATACGTTATACGTTATACGTTATACGTTATACGTTATACGTTATACGTTATACGTTATACGTTATACGTTGTACGTTATACGTTATACGTTATACGTTATACGTTATACGTTATACGTTATACGTTATACGTTATACGTTATACGTTATACGTTATACGTTATACGTTATACGTTATACGTTATACGCTGTACGTTATACGCTGTACGTTATACGATGTACGTTATACGCTGTACGTTATACGTTACACGTTGTACGTTGTACGTTATACGTTGTACGTTATACGTTATACGTTATACGTTATACGTTATACGTTATACGTTATACGTTATACGTTATACGTTATACGTTATACGTTATACGTTATACGTTATACGTTATACGTTATACGTTATACGTTATACGTTATACGTTATACGTTATACGTTATACGTTATACGTTATACGTTATACGTTATACGTTGTACGTTATACGCTGTACGTTATACGCTGTACGTTATACGCTGTACGTTATACGTTATACGTTATACGTTACACGTTGTACGTTGTACGTTATACGTTATACGTTATACGTTATACGTTATACGTTATACGTTATATGTTATACGTTATACGTTATACGCTGTACGTTATACGCTGTACGTTATACGTTATACGTTATACGTTGTACGTTATACGCTGTACGTTATACCTTATACGTTATACGCTGTACGTTATACGCTGTACGTTATACGTTATACGATACACGTTATACGTTATACGTTATACGCTGTACGTTATACGCTGTACGCTATACGCCGTATGTTATAAGTTATACGTTATACGTTATACGTTACACGTTGTACGTTGTACGTTATACGTTGTACGTTATACGTTGTACATTATACGTTGTACGTTATACGTTATACGTTATACGCTGTACGTTATACGCTGTACGTTATACGTTATACGTTACACGTTATACGTTATACGTTATACGCTGTACGTTATACGCTGTACGTTATACGCTGTATGTTATACCTTATACGTTATACGTTATACGCTGCACGTTATACGCTGTACGTTATACGTTATACGTTACACGTTATACGTTATACGTTATATGCTGTACGTTATACGCTGTACGTTATACGCTGAACGTTATACGATACACGATATACGTTATACGTTACACGTTATACGTTATACGTTATACGTTATACGTTATACGCTGTACGTTATACGCTGTACGTTATACGATGTACGTTATACGCTGTACGTTATACGTTATACGTTATACGTTATACGTTATACGTTATACGTTATACGTTATACGTTATACGTTATACGTTATACGTTATACGTTATACGTTATACGTTGTACGTTATACGCTGTACGTTATACGCTGTACGTTATACGCTGTACGTTATACGTTATACGTTATACGTTACACGTTGTACGTTGTACGTTATACGTTATACGTTATACGTTATACGTTATACGTTATACGTTATATGTTATACGTTATACGTTATACGCTGTACGTTATACGCTGTACGTTGTACGTTATACGTTATACGTTGTACGTTATACGCTGTACGTTATACCTTATACGTTATACGCTGTACGTTATACGCTGTACGTTATACGTTATACGATACACGTTATACGTTATACGTTATACGCTGTACGTTATACGCTGTACGCTATACGCCGTATGTTATAAGTTATACGTTATACGTTATACGTTATACGTTACACGTTGTACGTTGTACGTTATACGTTGTACGTTATACGTTGTACATTATACGTTGTACGTTATACGTTATACGCTGTACGTTATACGTTATACGTTATACGTTATACGTTATACGTTATACGTTATACGTTATACGTTATACGTTATACGTTATACGTTATACGTTATACGTTATACGTTATACGTTATACGTTATACGTTATACGTTATACGTTATACGTTATACGTTATACGTTATACGTTATACGTTATACGTTATACGTTATACGTTATACGTTATACGTTATACGTTATACGTTATACGTTATACGTTATACGTTATACGTTATACGTTATACGTTATACGTTATACGTTATACGTTATACGTTATACGTTATACGTTATACGTTATACGTTATACGTTATACGTTATACGTTATACGTTATACGTTATACGTTATACGTTATACGTTATACGTTATACGTTATACGTTATACGTTATACGTTATACGTTATACGTTATACGTTATACGTTATACGTTATACGTTATACGTTATACGTTATACGTTATACGTTATACGTTATACGTTATACGTTATACGTTATACGTTATACGTTATACGTTATACGTTATACGTTATACGTTATACGTTATACGTTATACGTTATACGTTATACGTTATACGTTATACGTTATACGTTATACGTTATACGTTATACGTTATACGTTATACGTTATACGTTATACGTTATACGTTATACGTTATACGTTATACGTTATACGTTATACGTTATACGTTATACGTTATACGTTATACGTTATACGTTATACGTTATACGTTATACGTTATACGTTATACGTTATACGTTATACGTTATACGTTATACGTTATACGTTATACGTTATACGTTATACGTTATACGTTATACGTTATACGTTATACGTTATACGTTATACGTTATACGTTATACGTTATACGTTATACGTTATACGTTATACGTTATACGTTATACGTTATACGTTATACGTTATACGTTATACGTTATACGTTATACGTTATACGTTATACGTTATACGTTATACGTTATACGTTATACGTTATACGTTATACGTTATACGTTATACGTTATACGTTATACGTTATACGTTATACGTTATACGTTATACGTTATACGTTATACGTTATACGTTATACGTTATACGTTATACGTTATACGTTATACGTTATACGTTATACGTTATACGTTATACGTTATACGTTATACGTTATACGTTATACGTTATACGTTATACGTTATACGTTATACGTTATACGTTATACGTTATACGTTATACGTTATACGTTATACGTTATACGTTATACGTTATACGTTATACGTTATACGTTATACGTTATACGTTATACGTTATACGTTATACGTTATACGTTATACGTTATACGTTATACGTTATACGTTATACGTTATACGTTATACGTTATACGTTATACGTTATACGTTATACGTTATACGTTATACGTTATACGTTATACGTTATACGTTATACGTTATACGTTATACGTTATACGTTATACGTTATACGTTATACGTTATACGTTATACGTTATACGTTATACGTTATACGTTATACGTTATACGTTATACGTTATACGTTATACGTTATACGTTATACGTTATACGTTATACGTTATACGTTATACGTTATACGTTATACGTTATACGTTATACGTTATACGTTATACGTTATACGTTATACGTTATACGTTATACGTTATACGTTATACGTTATACGTTATACGTTATACGTTATACGTTATACGTTATACGTTATACGTTATACGTTATACGTTATACGTTATACGTTATACGTTATACGTTATACGTTATACGTTATACGTTATACGTTATACGTTATACGTTATACGTTATACGTTATACGTTATACGTTATACGTTATACGTTATACGTTATACGTTATACGTTATACGTTATACGTTATACGTTATACGTTATACGTTATACGTTATACGTTATACGTTATACGTTATACGTTATACGTTATACGTTATACGTTATACGTTATACGTTATACGTTATACGTTATACGTTATACGTTATACGTTATACGTTATACGTTATACGTTATACGTTATACGTTATACGTTATACGTTATACGTTATACGTTATACGTTATACGTTATACGTTATACGTTATACGTTATACGTTATACGTTATACGTTATACGTTATACGTTATACGTTATACGTTATACGTTATACGTTATACGTTATACGTTATACGTTATACGTTATACGTTATACGTTATACGTTATACGTTATACGTTATACGTTATACGTTATACGTTATACGTTATACGTTATACGTTATACGTTATACGTTATACGTTATACGTTATACGTTATACGTTATACGCTGTACGTTATACGCTGTACGTTATACGATGTACGTTATACGCTGTACGTTATATGTTATACGTTATACGTTACACGTTGTACGTTGTACGTTATACGTTGTACCTTATACGTTATACGTTATACGTTATACGTTATACGTTATACGTTATACGTTATACGTTATACGTTATACGTTATACGTTATACGTTATACGTTATACGTTATACGTTATACGTTATACGTTATACGTTATACGTTATACGTTATACGTTATACGTTATACGTTATACGTTATACGTTATACGTTGTACGTTATACGCTGTACGTTATACGCTGTACGTTATACGCTGTACGTTATACGTTATACGTTATACGTTACACGTTGTACGTTGTACGTTATACGTTATACGTTATACGTTATACGTTATACGTTATACGTTATATGTTATACGTTATACGTTATACGCTGTACGTTATACGCTGTACGTTATACGTTATACGTTATACGTTGTACGTTATACGCTGTACGTTATACCTTATACGTTATACGCTGTACGTTATACGCTGTACGTTATACGTTATACGATACACGTTATACGTTATACGTTATACGCTGTACGTTATACGCTGTACGCTATACGCCGTATGTTATAAGTTATACGTTATACGTTATACGTTACACGTTGTACGTTGTACGTTATACGTTGTACGTTATACGTTGTACATTATACGTTGTACGTTATACGTTATACGCTGTACGTTATACGTTATACGTTATACGTTATACGTTATACGTTATACGTTATACGTTATACGTTATACGTTATACGTTATACGTTATACGTTATACGTTATACGTTATACGTTATACGTTATACGTTATACGTTATACGTTATACGTTATACGTTATACGTTATACGTTATACGTTATACGTTATACGTTATACGTTATACGTTATACGTTATACGTTATACGTTATACGTTATACGTTATACGTTATACGTTATACGTTATACGTTATACGTTATACGTTATACGTTATACGTTATACGTTATACGTTATACGTTATACGTTATACGTTATACGTTATACGTTATACGTTATACGTTATACGTTATACGTTATACGTTATACGTTATACGTTATACGTTATACGTTATACGTTATACGTTATACGTTATACGTTATACGTTATACGTTATACGTTATACGTTATACGTTATACGTTATACGTTATACGTTATACGTTATACGTTATACGTTATACGTTATACGCTGTACGTTATACGCTGTACGTTATACGCTGTACGTTATACGCTGTACGTTATACGTTATACGTTATACGTTACACGTTGTACGTTGTACGTTATACGTTATACGTTATACGTTATACGTTATACGTTATACGTTATACGTTATACGTTATATGTTATACGTTATACGTTATACGCTGTACGTTATACGCTGTACGTTATACGTTATACGTTATACGTTGTACGTTATACGCTGTACGTTATACCTTATACGTTATACGCTGTACGTTATACGCTGTACGTTATACGTTATACGATACACGTTATACGTTATACGTTATACGCTGTACGTTATACGCTGTACGCTATACGCCGTATGTTATAAGTTATACGTTATACGTTATACGTTACACGTTGTACGTTGTACGTTATACGTTGTACGTTATACGTTGTACATTATACGTTGTACGTTATACGTTATACGCTGTACGTTATACGTTATACGTTATACGTTATACGTTATACGTTATACGTTATACGTTATACGTTATACGTTATACGTTATACATTATACGTTATACGTTATACGTTATACGTTATACGTTATACGTTATACGTTATACGTTATACGTTATACGTTATACGTTGTACGTTATACGCTGTACGTTATACGCTGTACGTTATACGCTGTACGTTATACGTTACACGTTATACGTTACACGTTGTACGTTGTACGTTATACGTTATACGTTATACGTTATACGTTATACGTTATATGTTATACGTTATACGTTATACGCTGTACGTTATACGCTGTACGTTATACGTTATACGTTATACGTTGTACGTTATACGCTGTACGTTATACCTTATACGTTATACGCTGTACGTTATACGCTGTACGTTATACGTTATACGATACACGTTATACGTTATACGTTATACGCTGTACGTTATACGCTGTACGCTATACGCCGTATGTTATAAGTTATACGTTATACGTTATACGTTACACGTTGTACGTTGTACGTTATACGTTGTACGTTATACGTTGTACATTATACGTTGTACGTTATACGTTATACGCTGTACGTTATACGTTATACGTTATACGTTATACGTTATACGTTATACGTTATACGTTATACGTTATACGTTATACGTTATACGTTATACGTTATACGTTATACGTTATACGTTATACGTTATACGTTATACGTTATACGTTATACGTTATACGTTATACGTTATACGTTATACGTTATACGTTGTACGTTATACGCTGTACGTTATACGCTGTACGTTATACGCTGTACGTTATACGTTATACGTTATACGTTACACGTTGTACGTTGTACGTTATACGTTATACGTTATACTTTATACGTTATACGTTATACGTTATATGTTATACGTTATACGTTATACGCTGTACGTTATACGCTGTACGTTATACGTTATACGTTATACGTTGTACGTTATACGCTGTACGTTATACCTTATACGTTATACGCTGTACGTTATACGCTGTACGTTATACGTTATACGATACACGTTATACGTTATACGTTATACGCTGTACGTTATACGCTGTACGCTATACGCCGTATGTTATAAGTTATACGTTATACGTTATACGTTACACGTTGTACGTTGTACGTTATACGTTGTACGTTATACGTTGTACATTATACGTTGTACGTTATACGTTATACGCTGTACGTTATACGTTATACGTTATACGTTATACGTTATACGTTATACGTTATACGTTATACGTTATACGTTATACGTTATACGTTATACGTTATACGTTATACGTTATACGTTATACGTTATACGTTATACGTTATACGTTATACGTTATACGTTATACGTTATACGTTATACGTTATACGTTATACGTTATACGTTATACGTTATACGTTATACGTTATACGTTATACGTTATACGTTATACGTTATACGTTATACGTTGTACGTTATACGCTGTACGTTATACGCTGTACGTTATACGCTGTACGTTATACGTTATACGTTATACGTTACACGTTGTACGTTGTACGTTATACGTTATACGTTATACGTTATACGTTATACGTTATACGTTATACGTTATACGTTATATGTTATACGTTATACGTTATACGCTGTACGTTATACGCTGTACGTTATACGTTATACGTTATACGTTGTACGTTATACGCTGTACGTTATACCTTATACGTTATACGCTGTACGTTATACGCTGTACGTTATACGTTATACGTTACACGTTATACGTTATACGTTATACGCTGTACGTTATACGCTGTACGCTATACGCCGTATGTTATAAGTTATACGTTATACGTTATACGTTACACGTTGTACGTTGTACGTTATACGTTGTACGTTATACGTTGTACATTATACGTTGTACGTTATACGTTATACGCTGTACGTTATACGTTATACGTTATACGTTATACGTTATACGTTATACGTTATACGTTATACGTTATACGTTATACGTTATACATTATACGTTATACGTTATACGTTATACGTTATACGTTATACGTTATACGTTATACGTTATACGTTATACGTTATACGTTGTACGTTATACGCTGTACGTTATACGCTGTACGTTATACGCTGTACGTTATACGTTACACGTTATACGTTACACGTTGTACGTTGTACGTTATACGTTATACGTTATACGTTATACGTTATACGTTATATGTTATACGTTATACGTTATACGCTGTACGTTATACGCTGTACGTTATACGTTATACGTTATACGTTGTACGTTATACGCTGTACGTTATACCTTATACGTTATACGCTGTACGTTATACGCTGTACGTTATACGTTATACGATACACGTTATACGTTATACGTTATACGCTGTACGTTATACGCTGTACGCTATACGCCGTATGTTATAAGTTATACGTTATACGTTATACGTTACACGTTGTACGTTGTACGTTATACGTTGTACGTTATACGTTGTACATTATACGTTGTACGTTATACGTTATACGCTGTACGTTATACGTTATACGTTATACGTTATACGTTATACGTTATACGTTATACGTTATACGTTATACGTTATACGTTATACGTTATACGTTATACGTTATACGTTATACGTTATACGTTATACGTTATACGTTATACGTTATACGTTATACGTTATACGTTATACGTTATACGTTATACGTTGTACGTTATACGCTGTACGTTATACGCTGTACGTTATACGCTGTACGTTATACGTTATACGTTATACGTTACACGTTGTACGTTGTACGTTATACGTTATACGTTATACGTTATACGTTATACGTTATACGTTATACGTTATACGTTATACGTTATACGCTGTACGTTATACGCTGTACGTTATACGTTATACGTTATACGTTGTACGTTATACGCTGTACGTTATACCTTATACGTTATACGCTGTACGTTATACGCTGTACGTTATACGTTATACGATACACGTTATACGTTATACGTTATACGCTGTACGTTATACGCTGTACGCTATACGCCGTATGTTATAAGTTATACGTTATACGTTATACGTTACACGTTGTACGTTGTACGTTATACGTTGTACGTTATACGTTGTACATTATACGTTGTACGTTATACGTTATACGCTGTACGTTATACGTTATACGTTATACGTTATACGTTATACGTTATACGTTATACGTTATACGTTATACGTTATACGTTATACGTTATACGTTATACGTTATACGTTATACGTTATACGTTATACGTTATACGTTATACGTTATACGTTATACGTTATACGTTATACGTTATACGTTATACGTTATACGTTATACGTTATACGTTATACGTTATACGTTATACGTTATACGTTATACGTTATACGTTATACGTTATACGTTATACGTTATACGTTATACGTTATACGTTATACGTTATACGTTATACGTTATACGTTATACGTTATACGTTATACGTTATACGTTATACGTTATACGTTATACGTTATACGTTATACGTTATACGTTATACGTTATACGTTATACGTTATACGTTATACGTTATACGTTATACGTTATACGTTATACGTTATACGTTATACGTTATACGTTATACGTTATACGTTATACGTTATACGTTATACGTTATACGTTATACGTTATACGTTATACGCTGTACGTTATACGCTGTACGTTATACGATGTACGTTATACGCTGTACGTTATACGCTGTACGTTATACGTTATACGTTATACGTTACACGTTGTACGTTGTACGTTATACGTTGTACATTATACGTTATACGTTATACGTTATACGTTATACGTTATACGTTATACGTTATACGTTATACGTTATACGTTATACGTTATACGTTATACGTTATACGTTATACGTTATACGTTATACGTTATACGTTATACGTTATACGTTATACGTTATACGTTATACGTTATACGTTATACGTTATACGTTGTACGTTATACGCTGTACGTTATACGCTGTACGTTATACGCTGTACGTTATACGTTATACGTTATACGTTACACGTTGTACGTTGTACGTTATACGTTATACGTTATACGTTATACGTTATACGTTATACGTTATACGTTATACGTTATATGTTATACGTTATACGTTATACGCTGTACGTTATACGCTGTACGTTATACGTTATACGTTATACGTTGTACGTTATACGCTGTACGTTATACCTTATACGTTATACGCTGTACGTTATACGCTGTACGTTATACGTTATACGATACACGTTATACGTTATACGTTATACGCTGTACGTTATACGCTGTACGCTATACGCCGTATGTTATAAGTTATACGTTATACGTTATACGTTACACGTTGTACGTTGTACGGTATACGTTGTACGTTATACGTTGTACATTATACGTTGTACGTTATACGTTATACGCTGTACGTTATACGTTATACGTTATACGTTATACGTTATACGTTATACGTTATACGTTATACGTTATACGTTATACGTTATACGTTATACGTTATACGTTATACGTTATACGTTATACGTTATACGTTATACGTTATACGTTATACGTTATACGTTATACGTTATACGTTATACGTTATACGTTGTACGTTATACGCTGTACGTTATACGCTGTACGTTATACGCTGTACGTTATACGTTATACGTTATACGTTACACGTTGTACGTTGTACGTTATACGTTATACGTTATACGTTATACGTTATACGTTATACGTTATATGTTATACGTTATACGTTATACGCTGTACGTTATACGCTGTACGTTATACGTTATACGTTATACGTTGTACGCTATACGCTGTACGTTATACCTTATACGTTATACGCTGTACGTTATACGCTGTACGTTATACGTTATACGATACACGTTATACGTTATACGTTATACGCTGTACGTTATACGCTGTACGCTATACGCCGTATGTTATAAGTTATACGTTATACGTTATACGTTACACGTTGTACGTTGTACGGTATACGTTGTACGTTATACGTTGTACATTATACGTTGTACGTTATACGTTATACGCTGTACGTTATACGTTATACGTTATACGTTATACGTTATACGTTATACGTTATACGTTATACGTTATACGTTATACGTTATACGTTATACGTTATACGTTATACGTTATACGTTATACGTTATACGTTATACGTTATACGTTATACGTTATACGTTATACGTTATACGTTATACGTTATACGTTATACGTTATACGTTATACGTTATACGTTATACGTTATACGTTATACGTTATACGTTATACGTTATACGTTATACGTTATACGTTATACGTTATACGTTATACGTTATACGTTATACGTTATACGTTATACGTTATACGTTATACGTTATACGTTATACGTTATACGTTATACGTTATACGTTATACGTTATACGTTATACGTTATACGTTATACGTTATACGTTATACGTTATACGTTATACGTTATACGTTATACGTTATACGTTATACGTTATACGTTATACGTTATACGTTATACGTTATACGTTATACGTTATACGTTATACGTTATACGTTATACGTTATACGTTATACGTTATACGTTATACGTTATACGTTATACGTTATACGTTATACGCTGTACGTTATACGCTGTACGTTATACGATGTACGTTATACGCTGTACGTTATACGTTATACGTTATACGTTACACGTTGTACGTTGTACGTTATACGTTGTACATTATACGTTATACGTTATACGTTATACGTTATACGTTATACGTTATACGTTATACGTTATACGTTATACGTTATACGTTATACGTTATACGTTATACGTTATACGTTATACGTTATACGTTATACGTTATACGTTATACGTTATACGTTATACGTTATACGTTATACGTTATACGTTATACGTTATACGTTATACGTTATACGTTATACGTTATACGTTATACGTTATACGTTATACGTTATACGTTATACGTTATACGTTATACGTTATACGTTATACGTTATACGTTATACGTTGTACGTTATACGCTGTACCTTATACGCTGTACGTTATACGCTGTACGTTATACGTTATACGTTATACGTTACACGTTGTACGTTGTACGTTATACGTTATACGTTATACGTTATACGTTATACGTTATACGTTATATGTTATACGTTATACGTTATACGCTGTACGTTATACGCTGTACGTTATACGTTATACGTTATACGTTGTACGTTATACGCTGTACGTTATACCTTATACGTTATACGCTGTACGTTATACGCTGTACGTTATACGTTATACGATACACGTTATACGTTATACGTTATACGCTGTACGTTATACGCTGTACGCTATACGCCGTATGTTATAAGTTATACGTTATACGTTATACGTTACACGTTGTACGTTGTACGTTATACGTTGTACGTTATACGTTGTACATTATACGTTGTACGTTATACGTTATACGCTGTACGTTATACGTTATACGTTATACGTTATACGTTATACGTTATACGTTATACGTTATACGTTATACGTTATACGTTATACGTTATACGTTATACGTTATACGTTATACGTTATACGTTATACGTTATACGTTATACGTTATACGTTATACGTTATACGTTATACGTTATACGTTATACGTTATACGTTATACGTTATACGTTATACGTTATACGTTATACGTTATACGTTATACGTTATACGTTGTACGTTATACGCTGTACGTTATACGCTGTACGTTATACGCTGTACGTTATACGTTATACGTTATACGTTACACGTTGTACGTTGTACGTTATACGTTATACGTTATACGTTATACGTTATACGTTATACGTTATATGTTATACGTTATACGTTATACGCTGTACGTTATACGCTGTACGTTATACGTTATACGTTATACGTTGTACGCTATACGCTGTACGTTATACCTTATACGTTATACGCTGTACGTTATACGCTGTACGTTATACGTTATACGATACACGTTATACGTTATACGTTATACGCTGTACGTTATACGCTGTACGCTATACGCCGTATGTTATAAGTTATACGTTATACGTTATACGTTACACGTTGTACGTTGTACGTTATACGTTGTACGTTATACGTTGTACATTATACGTTGTACGTTATACGTTGTACGCTGTACGTTATACGTTATACGTTATACGTTATACGTTATACGCTGTACGTTATACGTTATACGTTATACGTTATACGTTATACGTTATACGTTATACGTTATACGTTATACGTTATACGTTATACGTTATACGTTATACGTTATACGTTATACGTTATACGTTATACGTTATACGTTATACGTTATACGTTATACGTTATACGTTATACGTTATACGTTATACGTTATACGTTATACGTTATACGTTATACGTTATACGTTATACGTTATACGTTATACGTTATACGTTATACGTTATACGTTATACGTTATACGTTATACGTTATTCGTTATACGTTATACGTTATACGTTATACGTTATACGTTATACGTTATACGTTATACGTTATACGTTATACGTTATACGTTATACGTTATACGTTATACGTTATACGTTATACGTTATACGTTATACGTTATACGTTATACGTTATACGTTATACGTTATACGTTATACGTTATACGTTATACGTTATACGTTATACGTTATACGTTATACGTTATACGTTATACGTTATACGTTATACGTTATACGTTATACGTTATACGTTATACGTTATACGTTATACGTTATACGTTATACGTTATACGTTATACGTTATACGTTATACGTTATACGTTATACGTTATACGTTATACGTTATACGTTATACGTTATACGTTATACGTTATACGTTATACGTTATACGTTATACGTTATACGTTATACGTTATACGTTATACGTTATACGTTATACGTTATACGTTATACGTTATACGTTATACGTTATACGTTATACGTTATACGTTATACGTTATACGTTATACGTTATACGTTATACGTTATACGTTATACGTTATTCGTTATACGTTATACGTTATACGTTATACGTTATACGTTATACGTTATACGTTATACGTTATACGTTATACGTTATACGTTATACGTTATACGTTATACGTTATACGTTATACGTTATACGTTATACGTTATACGTTATACGTTATACGTTATACGTTATACGTTATACGTTATACGTTATACGTTATACGTTATACGTTATACGTTATACGTTATACGTTATACGTTATACGTTATACGTTATACGTTATACGTTATACGTTATACGTTATACGTTATACGTTATACGTTATACGTTATACGTTATACGTTATACGTTATACGTTATACGTTATACGTTATACGTTATACGTTATACGTTATACGTTATACGTTATACGTTATACGTTATACGTTATACGTTATACGTTATACGTTATACGTTATACGTTATACGTTATACGTTGTACGTTATACGCTGTACGTTATACGCTGTACGTTATACGTTATACGTTATACGTTACACGTTGTACGTTGTACGTTATACGTTATACGTTATACGTTATACGTTATACGTTATACGTTATACGTTATACGTTATATGTTATACGTTATACGTTATACGCTGTACGTTATACGCTGTACGTTATACGTTATACGTTATACGTTGTACGTTATACGCTGTACGTTATACCTTATACGTTATACGCTGTACGTTATACGCTGTACGTTATACGTTATACGATACACGTTATACGTTATACGTTATACGCTGTACGTTATACGCTGTACGCTATACGCCGTATGTTATAAGTTATACGTTATACGTTATACGTTACACGTTGTACGTTGTACGTTATACGTTGTACGTTATACGTTGTACATTATACGTTGTACGTTATACGTTATACGCTGTACGTTATACGTTATACGTTATACGTTATACGTTATACGTTATACGTTATACGTTATACGTTATACGTTATACGTTATACGTTATACGTTATACGTTATACGTTATACGTTATACGTTATACGTTATACGTTATACGTTATACGTTATTCGTTATACGTTATACGTTATACGTTATACGTTGTACGTTATACGCTGTACGTTATACGCTGTACGTTATACGCTGTACGTTATACGTTATACGTTATACGTTACACGTTGTACGTTGTACGTTATACGTTATACGTTATACGTTATACGTTATACGTTATACGTTATATGTTATACGTTATACGTTATACGCTGTACGTTATACGCTGTACGTTATACGTTATACGTTATACGTTGTACGTTATACGCTGTACGTTATACCTTATACGTTATACGCTGTACGTTATACGCTGTACGTTATACGTTATACGATACACGTTATACGTTATACGTTATACGCTGTACGTTATACGCTGTACGCTATACGCCGTATGTTATAAGTTATACGTTATACGTTATACGTTACACGTTGTACGTTGTACGTTATACGTTGTACGTTATACGTTGTACATTATACGTTGTACGTTATACGTTATACGCTGTACGTTATACGTTATACGTTATACGTTATACGTTATACGTTATACGTTATACGTTATACGTTATACGTTATACGTTATACGTTATACGTTATACGTTATACGTTATACGTTATACGTTATACGTTATACGTTATACGTTATACGTTATACGTTATACGTTATACGTTATACGTTATACGTTATACGTTATACGTTATACGTTATACGTTATACGTTATACGTTATACGTTATACGTTATACGTTATACGTTATACGTTATACGTTATACGTTATACGTTATACGTTATACGTTATACGTTATACGTTATACGTTATACGTTATACGTTATACGTTATACGTTATACGTTATACGTTATACGTTATACGTTATACGTTATACGTTATACGTTATACGTTATACGTTATACGTTATACGTTATACGTTATACGTTATACGTTATACGTTATACGTTATACGTTATACGTTATACGTTGTACGTTGTACGTTATACGTTATACGTTATACGTTGTACGTTATACGTTGTACGTTGTACGTTGTACGTTGTACGTTGTACGTTGTACGTTGTACGTTATACGTTGTACGTTATACGTTGTACGTTATACGTTATACGTTATACGTTATACGTTATACGTTATACGTTATACGTTATACGTTATACGTTATACGTTATACGTTATACGTTATACGTTATACGTTATACGTTATACGTTATACGTTATACGTTATACGTTATACGTTATACGTTATACGTTATACGTTATACGTTATACGTTATACGTTATACGTTATACGTTATACGTTATACGTTATACGTTATACGTTATACGTTATACGTTATACGTTATACGTTATACGTTATACGTTATACGTTATACGTTATACGTTATACGTTATACGTTATACGTTATACGTTATACGTTATACGTTATACGTTATACGTTATACGTTATACGTTATACGTTATACGTTATACGTTATACGTTATACGTTATACGTTATACGTTATACGTTATACGTTATACGTTATACGTTATACGTTATACGTTATACGTTATACGTTATACGTTATACGTTATACGTTATACGTTATACGTTATACGTTATACGTTATACGTTATACGTTATACGTTATACGTTATACGTTATACGTTATACGTTATACGTTATACGTTATACGTTATACGTTATACGTTATACGTTATACGTTATACGTTATACGTTATACGTTATACGTTATACGTTATACGTTATACGTTATACGTTATACGTTATACGTTATACGTTATACGTTATACGTTATACGTTATACGTTATACGTTATACGTTATACGTTATACGTTATACGTTATACGTTATACGTTATACGTTATACGTTATACGTTATACGTTATACGTTATACGTTATACGTTATACGTTATACGTTATACGTTATACGTTATACGTTATACGTTATACGTTATACGTTATACGTTATACGTTATACGTTATACGTTATACGTTATACGTTATACGTTATACGTTATACGTTATACGTTATACGTTATACGTTATACGTTATACGTTATACGTTATACGTTATACGTTATACGTTATACGTTATACGTTATACGTTATACGTTATACGTTATACGTTATACGTTATACGTTATACGTTATACGTTATACGTTATACGTTATACGTTATACGTTATACGTTATACGTTATACGTTATACGTTATACGTTATACGTTATACGTTATACGTTATACGTTATACGTTATACGTTATACGTTATACGTTATACGTTATACGTTATACGTTATACGTTATACGTTATACGTTATACGTTATACGTTATACGTTATACGTTATACGTTATACGTTATACGTTATACGTTATACGTTATACGTTATACGTTATACGTTATACGTTATACGTTATACGTTATACGTTATACGTTATACGTTATACGTTATACGTTATACGTTATACGTTATACGTTATACGTTATACGTTATACGTTATACGTTATACGTTATACGTTATACGTTATACGTTATACGTTATACGTTATACGTTATACGTTATACGTTATACGTTATACGTTATACGTTATACGTTATACGTTATACGTTATACGTTATACGTTATACGTTATACGTTATACGTTATACGTTATACGTTATACGTTATACGTTATACGTTATACGTTATACGTTATACGTTATACGTTATACGTTATACGTTATACGTTATACGTTATACGTTATACGTTATACGTTATACGTTATACGTTATACGTTATACGTTATACGTTGTACGTTATACGCTGTACGTTATACGCTGTACGTTATACGTTATACGTTATACGTTACACGTTGTACGTTGTACGTTATACGTTATACGTTATACGTTATACGTTATACGTTATACGTTATACGTTATATGTTATACGTTATACGTTATACGCTGTACGTTATACGCTGTACGTTATACGTTATACGTTATACGTTGTACGTTATACGCTGTACGTTATACCTTATACGTTATACGCTGTACGTTATACGCTGTACGTTATACGTTATACGATACACGTTATACGTTATACGTTATACGCTGTACGTTATACGCTGTACGCTATACGCCGTATGTTATAAGTTATACGTTATACGTTATACGTTACACGTTGTACGTTGTACGTTATACGTTGTACGTTATACGTTGTACATTATACGTTGTACGTTATACGTTATACGCTGTACGTTATACGTTATACGTTATACGTTATACGTTATACGTTATACGTTATACGTTATACGTTATACGTTATACGTTATACGTTATACGTTATACGTTATACGTTATACGTTATACGTTATACGTTATACGTTATACGTTATACGTTATACGTTATTCGTTATACGTTATACGTTATACGTTATACGTTGTACGTTATACGCTGTACGTTATACGCTGTACGTTATACGCTGTACGTTATACGTTATACGTTATACGTTACACGTTGTACGTTGTACGTTATACGTTATACGTTATACGTTATACGTTATACGTTATACGTTATATGTTATACGTTATACGTTATACGCTGTACGTTATACGCTGTACGTTATACGTTATACGTTATACGTTGTACGTTATACGCTGTACGTTATACCTTATACGTTATACGCTGTACGTTATACGCTGTACGTTATACGTTATACGATACACGTTATACGTTATACGTTATACGCTGTACGTTATACGCTGTACGCTATACGCCGTATGTTATAAGTTATACGTTATACGTTATACGTTACACGTTGTACGTTGTACGTTATACGTTGTACGTTATACGTTGTACATTATACGTTGTACGTTATACGTTATACGCTGTACGTTATACGTTATACGTTATACGTTATACGTTATACGTTATACGTTATACGTTATACGTTATACGTTATACGTTATACGTTATACGTTATACGTTATACGTTATACGTTATACGTTATACGTTATACGTTATACGTTATACGTTATACGTTATACGTTATACGTTATACGTTATACGTTATACGTTATACGTTATACGTTATACGTTATACGTTATACGTTATACGTTATACGTTATACGTTATACGTTATACGTTGTACGTTGTACGTTGTACGTTATACGTTATACGTTATACGTTATACGTTGTACGTTGTACGTTGTACGTTGTACGTTGTACGTTGTACGTTGTACGTTGTACGTTGTACGTTATACGTTGTACGTTATACGTTGTACGTTATACGTTATACGTTATACGTTATACGTTATACGTTATACGTTATACGTTATACGTTATACGTTATACGTTATACGTTATACGTTATACGTTATACGTTATACGTTATACGTTATACGTTATACGTTATACGTTATACGTTATACGTTATACGTTATACGTTATACGTTATACGTTATACGTTATACGTTATACGTTATACGTTATACGTTATACGTTATACGTTATACGTTATACGTTATACGTTATACGTTATACGTTATACGTTATACGTTATACGTTATACGTTATACGTTATACGTTATACGTTATACGTTATACGTTATACGTTATACGTTATACGTTATACGTTATACGTTATACGTTATACGTTATACGTTATACGTTATACGTTATACGTTATACGTTATACGTTATACGTTATACGTTATACGTTATACGTTATACGTTATACGTTATACGTTATACGTTATACGTTATACGTTATACGTTATACGTTATACGTTATACGTTATACGTTATACGTTATACGTTATACGTTATACGTTTTACGTTATACGTTATACGTTATACGTTATACGTTATACGTTATACGTTATACGTTATACGTTATACGTTATACGTTATACGTTATACGTTATACGTTATACGTTATACGTTATACGTTATACGTTATACGTTATACGTTGTACGTTATACGCTGTACGTTATACGCTGTACGTTATACGCTGTACGTTATACGCTGTACGTTATACGCTGTACGTTATACGCTGTACGTTATACGTTACACGTTGTACGTTATACGTTATACGTTATACGCTGTACGTTATACGCTGTACGTTATAAGTTATACGTTATACGTTATACGTTATACGTTACACGTTGTACGTTGTACGTTATACGTTATACGTTATACGTTATACGTTATACGTTATACGTTATACGTTATACGTTATACGTTATACGTTATACGTTATACGTTATACGTTATACGTTATACGTTATACGTTATACGTTATACGTTATACGTTATACGTTATACGTTATACGTTATACGTTATACGTTATACGTTATACGTTATACGTTATACGTTATACGTTATACGTTATACGTTATACGTTATACGTTATACGTTATACGTTATACGTTATACGTTATACGTTATACGTTATACGTTATACGTTATACGTTATACGTTATACGTTATACGTTATACGTTATACGTTATACGTTATACGTTATACGTTATACGTTATACGTTATACGTTATACGTTATACGTTATACGTTATACGTTATACGTTATACGTTATACGTTATACGTTATACGTTATACGTTATACGTTATACGTTATACGTTATACGTTATACGTTATACGTTATACGTTATACGTTATACGTTATACGTTATACGTTATACGTTATACGTTATACGTTATACGTTATACGTTATACGTTATACGTTATACGTTATACGTTATACGTTATACGTTATACGTTATACGTTATACGTTATACGTTATACGTTATACGTTATACGTTATACGTTATACGTTATACGTTATACGTTATACGTTATACGTTATACGTTATACGTTATACGTTATACGTTATACGTTATACGTTATACGTTATACGTTATACGTTATACGTTATACGTTATACGTTATACGTTATACGTTATACGTTATACGTTATACGTTATACGTTATACGTTATACGTTATACGTTGTACGTTATACGCTGTACGTTATACGCTGTACGTTATACGCTGTACGTTATACGCTGTACGTTATACGCTGTACGTTATACGTTACACGTTGTACGTTATACGTTATACGTTATACGCTGTACGTTATACGCTGTACGTTATAAGTTATACGTTATACGTTATACGTTATACGTTACACGTTGTACGTTGTACGTTATACGTTGTACGTTATACGTTGTACATTATACGTTGTACGTTATACGTTATACGTTATACGTTATACGTTATACGTTATACGTTATACGTTATACGTTATACGTTATACGTTATACGTTATACGTTATACGTTATACGTTATACGTTATACGTTATACGTTATACGTTATACGTTATACGTTATACGTTATACGTTATACGTTATACGTTATACGTTATACGTTATACGTTATACGTTATACGTTATACGTTATACGTTATACGTTATACGTTATACGTTATACGTTATACGTTATACGTTATACGTTATACGTTATACGTTATACGTTATACGTTATACGTTATACGTTATACGTTATACGTTATACGTTATACGTTATACGTTATACGTTATACGTTATACGTTATACGTTATACGTTATACGTTATACGTTATACGTTATACGTTATACGTTATACGTTATACGTTATACGTTATACGTTATACGTTATACGTTATACGTTATACGTTATACGTTATACGTTATACGTTATACGTTATACGCTGTACGTTATACGCTGTACGTTATACGTTATACGTTATACGTTATACGTTATACGTTATACGTTATACGTTATACGTTATACGTTATACGTTATACGTTATACGTTATACGTTATACGTTATACGTTATACGTTATACGCTGTACGTTATACGTTATACGTTATACGTTATACGTTATACGTTATACGTTATACGTTATACGTTATACGTTATACGTTATACGTTATACGTTATACGTTATACGTTATACGTTATACGTTATACGTTATACGTTATACGTTATACGTTATACGTTATACGTTTTACGTTATACGTTATACGTTATACGTTATACGTTATACGTTATACGTTATACGTTATACGTTATACGTTATACGTTATACGTTATACGTTATACGTTATACGTTATACGTTATACGTTATACGTTATACGTTATACGTTATACGTTATACGTTATACGTTATACGTTATACGTTATACGTTATACGTTATACGTTATACGTTATACGTTATACGTTATACGTTATACGTTATACGTTATACGTTATACGTTATACGTTATACGTTATACGTTATACGTTACACGTTATACGTTATACGTTATACGCTGTACGTTATACGCTGTACGTTATACGCTGTACGTTATACGTTATACGTTATACGTTATACGTTACACGTTGTACGTTGTACGTTATACGTTATACGTTATACGTTATACGTTATACGTTATACGTTATACGTTATACGTTATACGTTATACGTTATACGTTATACGTTATACGTTATACGTTATACGTTATACGTTATACGTTATACGCTGTACGTTATACGTTATACGTTATATGTCATACGTTATACGTAATACGTTATACGTTATACGTTATACGATATACGTTATACGTTGTACGTTATACGTTGTACATTATACGTTGTACGTTATACGTTATACGCTGTACGTTATATGTTATACGTTATACGTTATACGTTATACGTTATACGTTATACGTTATACGTTATACGTTATACGTTATACGTTATACGTTATACGTTATACGTTATACGTTATACGTTATACGTTATACGTTATACGTTATACGTTATACGTTATACGTTATACGTTATACGTTATACGTTATACGTTATACGTTATACGTTATACGTTATACGTTATACGTTATACGTTATACGTTATACGTTATACGTTATACGTTATACGTTATACGTTATACGTTATACGCTGTACGTTATACGTTATACGTTATATGTCATACGTTATACGTTATACGTTATACGTTATACGTTATACGATATACGTTATACGTTGTACGTTATACGTTGTACATTATACGTTGTACGTTATACGTTATACGCTGTACGTTATACGTTATACGTTATACGTTATACGTTATACGTTATACGTTATACGTTATACGTTATACGTTATACGTTATACGTTATACGTTATACGTTATACGTTATACGTTATACGTTATACGTTATACGTTATACGTTATACGTTATACGTTATACGTTATACGTTATACGTTATACGTTATACGTTATACGTTATACGTTATACGTTATACGTTATACGTTATACGTTATACGTTATACGTTATACGTTATACGTTATACGTTATACGTTATACGTTATACGTTATACGTTATACGTTATACGTTATACGTTATACGTTATACGTTATACGTTATACGTTATACGTTATACGTTATACGTTATACGTTATACGTTATACGTTATACGTTATACGTTATACGTTATACGTTATACGTTATACGTTATACGTTATACGTTATACGTTATACGTTATACGTTATACGTTATACGTTATACGTTATACGTTATACGTTATACGTTATACGTTATACGTTATACGTTATACGTTATACGTTATACGTTATACGTTATACGTTATACGTTATACGTTATACGTTATACGTTATACGTTATACGTTATACGTTATACGTTATACGTTATACGTTATACGTTATACGTTATACGTTATACGTTATACGTTATACGTTATACGTTATACGTTATACGTTATACGTTATACGTTATACGTTATACGTTATACGTTATACGTTATACGTTATACGTTATACGTTATACGTTATACGTTATACGTTATACGTTATACGTTATACGTTATACGTTATACGTTATACGTTATACGTTATACGTTATACGTTATACGTTATACGTTATACGTTATACGTTATACGTTGTACGTTGTACGTTATACGTTGTACATTATACGTTATACGTTGTACGTTATATGTTGTACGTTATATGTTATACGTTACACGTTGTACGATGTACGTTATACGTTATACGTTATACGTTATACGTTATACGTTATACGTTATACGTTATACGTTATACGTTATACGTTATACGTTATACGTTGTACGTTATACGTTACACGTTGTACGTTACACGTTGTACGTTATACGTTATACGTTATACGTTATACGTTATACGCTGTACGTTATACGCTGTACGTTATACGTTATACGTTACACGTTATACGTTACACGTTATACGTTATACGTTATACGCTGTACGTTATACGCTGTACGTTATACGCTGTACGTTATACGTTATACGTTATACGTTATACGTTACACGTTGTACGTTGTACGTTATACGTTGTACGTTATACGTTGTACGTTATACGTTATACGTTATACGTTGTACGTTATATGTTGTACGTTATATGTTATACGTTACACGTTGTACGATGTACGTTATACGTTATACGTTATACGTTATACGTTATACGTTATACGTTATACGTTATACGTTATACGTTATACGTTATACGTTATACGTTATACGTTATACGTTATACGTTATACGTTATACGTTATACGTTATACGTTATACGTTATACGTTATACGTTATACGTTATACGTTATACGTTATACGTTATACGTTATACGTTATACGTTATACGTTATACGTTATACGTTATACGTTATACGTTATACGTTATACGTTATACGTTATACGTTATACGTTATACGTTATACGTTATACGTTATACGTTATACGTTATACGTTATACGTTATACGTTATACGTTATACGTTATACGTTATACGTTATACGTTATACGTTATACGTTATACGTTATACGTTATACGTTATACGTTATACGTTATACGTTATACGTTATACGTTATACGTTATACGTTATACGTTATACGTTATACTTTATACGTTATACGTTATACGTTATACGTTATACGTTATACGTTATACGTTATACGTTATACGTTATACGTTATACGTTATGCGTTATACGTTATACGTTATACGTTATACGTTATACGTTATACGTTATACGTTATACGTTATACGTTATACGTTATACGTTATACGTTATACGTTATACGTTATACGTTATACGTTCTACGTTATACGTTATACGTTGTACGTTATACGCTGTACGATATACGCTGTACGTTATACGCTGTACGTTATACGTTATACGTTATACGTTACACGTTGTACGTTGTACGTTATACGTTGTACATTATACGTTATACGTTGTACGTTATATGTTGTACGTTATATGTTATACGTTACACGTTGTACGATGTACGTTATATGTTATACGTTATACGTTATACGTTATACGTTATACGTTATACGTTATACGTTATACGTTATACGTTATACGTTATACGTTATACGTTGTACGTTATACGTTACACGTTGTACGTTACACGTTGTACGTTATACGTTATACGTTATACGTTATACGTTATACGTTATACGCTGTACGTTATACGCTGTACGTTATACGTTATACGTTACACGTTATACGTTACACGTTATACGTTATACGTTATACGCTGTACGTTATACGCTGTACGTTATACGCTGTACGTTATACGTTATACGTTATACGTTATACGTTACACGTTGTACGTTGTACGTTATACGTTGTACGTTATACGTTGTACGTTATACGTTATACGTTATACGTTGTACGTTATATGTTGTACGTTATATGTTATACGTTACACGTTGTACGATGTACGTTATACGCTATACGTTATACGTTATACGTTATACGTTATACGTTATACGTTATACGTTATACGTTATACGTTATACGTTATACGTTATACGTTATACGTTATACGTTATACGTTATACGGTATACGGTATACGTTATACGTTGTACGTTATACGTTATACGTTATACGTTATACGTTATACGATATTCGTTATACGTTATATGTTATACGTTATACGTTATACGCTGTACGTTATACGCTGTACGTTATACGTTATACGTTATACGTTACACGTTATACGTTATACGTTATACGTTATACGCTGTACGTTATACGCTGTACGTTATACGCTGTACGTTATACGTTATACGTTACACGTTATACGTTACACGTTGTAAGTTGTACGTTATACGTTGTACGTTATACGTTGTACGTTATACGTTATACGTTATTCGTTGTACGTTATATGTTGTACGTTATATGTTATACGTTACACGTTGTACGATGTACGTTATACGTTATACGTTATACGTTATACGTTATACGTTATACGTTATACGTTATACGTTATACGTTATACGTTATACGTTATACGTTATACGTTATACGTTATACGTTATACGTTATACGTTATACGTTATACGTTATACGTTATACGTTATACGGTATACGGTATACGTTATACGTTGTACGTTATACGTTATACGTTATACGTTATACGTTATACGTTATACGATATGCGTTATACGTTATATGTTATACGTTATACGTTATACGCTGTACGTTATACGCTGTACGTTATACGTTATACGTTATACGTTGTACGTTATACGCTGTACGTTATACCTTATACGTTATACGCTGTACGTTATACGCTGTACGTTATACGTTATACGTTACACGTTATACGTTATACGTTATACGTTACACGTTGTACGTTGTACGTTATACGTTGTACGTTATACGTTATACGCTGTACGTTATACGCTGTACGTTATACGTTACACGATATACGATATACGTTATACGTTATACGTTATACGTTATACGTTACCCGTTGTACGTGGTACGTTATACGTTGTACATTATACGTTGTACGTTATACGTTATACGCTGTACGTTATACGTTATACGTTACACGTTGTACGTTGTACGTTATACGTTGTACGTTATACGTTATACGTTATACGTTATACGTTATACGTTATAAGTTATACGTTATACGTTATACGTTACACGTTGTACGTTATACGTTATACGTTATACGTTATACGTTATATGTTATACGCTGTACGTTATACGCTGTACGTTATACGTTATACGTTACACGTTATACGTTATACGTTATACGCTGTACGTTATACGCTGTACGTTATACGTTATACGTTATACGTTATACGTTACACGTTGTACGTTGTACGTTGTACGTTATACGTTGTACGTTATACGTTATACGCTGTACGTTATACGTTATACGTTATACGTTATACGTTATAGATTATTCGTTACACGTTACACGTTGTACGTTGTACGTTATACGTTGTACATTATACGTTGTACGTTATACGTTATACGCTGTACGTTATACGTTATACGTTACACGTTGTACGTTGTACGTTATACGTTGTACGTTATACGTTGTACGTTATACGTTGTACGTTATACGTTGTATGTTATACGTTATACGCTGTACGTTATACGTTATACGTTGTACGTTATACGTTATACGTTATACGTTATACGCTGTACGTTATACGCTGTACGTTATACGGTATACGTTATACGTTGTACGTTATACGTTACACGTTGTACGTTGTACGTTATACGTTGTACATTATACGTTGTACGTTATACGTTATACGCTGTACGTTATACGCTGTACGTTATACGTTACACGATATACGATATACGTTATACGTTATACGTTATACGTTATACGTTATACGTTATACGTTATACGTTATACGTTACCCGTTGTACGTGGTACGTTATACGTTGTACATTATACGTTGTACGTTATACGTTATACGCTGTACGTTATACGTTATACGTTACACGTTGTACGTTGTACGTTATACGTTGTACGTTATACGTTATACGTTATACGTTATACGTTATACGTTATACGTTATACGGTATACGGTATACGGTATACGTTATAAATTTGTACGTTATACGTTATACGTTATACGTTATACGTTATACGTTATACGTTATACGATATTCGTTATACGTTATATGTTATACGTTATACGTTATACGCTGTACGTTATACGCTGTACGTTATACGTTATACGTTATACGTTGTACGTTATACGCTGTACGTTATACCTTATACGTTATACGCTGTACGTTATACGCTGTACGTTATACGTTACACGATATACGATATACGTTATACGTTATACGTTATACGTTATACGTTATACGTTATACGTTACCCGTTGTACGTGGTACGTTATACGTTGTACATTATACGTTGTACGTTATACGTTATACGCTGTACGTTATACGTTATACGTTACACGTTGTACGTTGTACGTTATACGTTGTACGTTATACGTTATACGTTATACGTTATACGTTATACGTTATACGTTATAAGTTATACGTTATACGTTATACGTTACACGTTGTACGTTATACGTTATACGTTATACGTTATACGTTATACGTTATACGCTGTACGTTATACGCTGTACGTTATACGTTATACGTTACACTTTATACGTTATACGTTATACGCTGTACGTTATACGCTGTACGTTATACGCTGTACGTTATACGTTATACGTTATACGTTATACGTTACACGTTGTACGTTGTACGTTGTACGTTATACGTTGTACGTTATACGTTATACGCTGTACGTTATACGTTATACGTTATACGTTATACGTTATACGTTATACATTATACGTTACACGTTACACGTTGTACGTTGTACGTTATACGTTGTACATTATACGTTGTACGTTATACGTTATACGCTGTACGTTATACGTTATACGTTACACGTTGTACGTTGTACGTTATACGTTGTACGTTATACGTTATACGTTATACGTTATACGTTATACGTTATACGTTATACGTTATACGTTATACGTTATACGTTATACGTTATACGTTATACGTTATACGTTATACGTTATACGTTATACGTTATACGTTATACGTTATACGTTATACGTTATACGTTATACGTTATACGTTATACGTTATACGTTATACGTTATACGTTATACGTTATACGTTATACGTTATACGTTATACGTTATACGTTATACGTTATACGTTATACGTTATACGTTATACGTTATACGTTATACGTTATACGTTATACGTTATACGTTATACGTTATACGTTATACGTTATACGTTATACGTTATACGTTATACGTTATACGTTATACGTTATACGTTATACGTTATACGTTATACGTTATACGTTATACGTTATACGTTATACGTTATACGTTATACGTTATACGTTATACGTTATACGTTATACGTTATACGTTATACGTTATACGTTATACGTTATACGTTATACGTTATACGTTATACGTTATACGTTATACGTTATACGTTATACGCTGTACGTTATACGTTATACGTTATACGTTATACGTTATACGTTATACGTTATACGCTGTACGTTATACGTTATACGTTATACGTTATACGTTATACGTTATACGTTATACGTTATACGTTATACGTTATACGTTATACGTTATACGTTATACGTTATACGTTATACGTTATACGTTATACGTTATACGTTATACGTTATACGTTATACGTTATACGTTATACGTTATACGTTATACGTTATACGTTATACGTTATACGTTATACGTTATACGTTATACGTTATACGTTATACGTTATACGTTATACGTTATACGTTACACGATATACGATATACGTTATACGTTATACGTTATACGTTATACGTTATACGTTATACGTTATACGTTATACGTTATACGTTATACGTTATACGTTATACGTTATACGTTATACGTTATACGTTATACGTTATACGTTATACGTTATACGTTATACGTTATACGTTACCCGTTGTACGTGGTACGTTATACGTTGTACATTATACGTTGTACGTTATACGTTATACGCTGTACGTTATACGTTATACGTTACACGTTGTACGTTGTACGTTATACGTTGTACGTTATACGTTATACGTTATACGTTATACGTTATACGTTATACGTTATAAGTTATACGTTATACGTTATACGTTACACGTTGTACGTTATACGTTATACGTTATACGTTATACGTTATACGTTATACGCTGTACGTTATACGCTGTACGTTATACGTTATACGTTACACTTTATACGTTATACGTTATACGCTGTACGTTATACGCTGTACGTTATACGCTGTACGTTATACGTTATACGTTATACGTTATACGTTAAACGTTGTACGTTGTACGTTGTACGTTATACGTTGTACGTTATACGTTATACGATATACGTTATACGTTATACGTTATACGTTATACGTTATACGTTATACATTATACGTTACACGTTACACGTTGTACGTTGTACGTTATACGTTGTACATTATACGTTGTACGTTATACGTTATACGCTGTACGTTATACGTTATACGTTACACGTTGTACGTTGTACGTTATACGTTGTACGTTATACGTTATACGTTATACGTTATACGTTATACGTTATACGTTATACGTTATACGTTATACGTTATACGTTATACGTTATACGTTATACGTTATACGTTATACGTTATACGTTATACGTTATACGTTATACGTTATACGTTATACGTTATACGTTATACGTTATACGTTATACGTTATACGTTATACGTTATACGTTATACGTTATACGTTATACGTTATACGTTATACGTTATACGTTATACGTTATACGTTATACGTTATACGTTATACGTTATACGTTATACGTTATACGTTATACGTTATACGTTATACGTTATACGTTATACGTTATACGTTATACGTTATACGTTATACGTTATACGTTATACGTTATACGTTATACGTTATACGTTATACGTTATACGTTATACGTTATACGTTATACGTTATACGTTATACGTTATACGTTATACGTTATACGTTATACGTTATACGTTATACGTTATACGTTATACGTTATACGTTATACGTTATACGTTATACGCTGTACGTTATACGTTATACGTTATACGTTATACGTTATACGTTATACGTTATACGCTGTACGTTATACGTTATACGTTATACGTTATACGTTATACGTTATACGTTATACGTTATACGTTATACGTTATACGTTATACGTTATACGTTATACGTTATACGTTATACGTTATACGTTATACGTTATACGTTATACGTTATACGTTATACGTTATACGTTATACGTTATACGTTATACGTTATACGTTATACGTTATACGTTATACGTTATACGTTATACGTTATACGTTATACGTTATACGTTATACGTTATACGTTATACGTTATACGTTATACGTTATACGTTATACGTTATACGTTATACGTTATACGTTATACGTTATACGTTATACGTTATACGTTATACGTTATACGTTATACGTTATACGTTATACGTTATACGTTATACGTTATACGTTATACGTTATACGTTATACGTTATACGTTATACGTTATACGTTATACGTTATACGTTATACGTTATACGTTATACGTTATACGTTATACGTTATACGTTATACGTTATACGTTATACGTTATACGTTATACGTTATACGTTATACGTTATACGTTATACGTTATACGTTATACGTTATACGTTATACGTTATACGTTATACGTTATACGTTATACGTTATACGTTATACGTTATACGTTATACGTTATACGTTATACGTTATACGTTATACGTTATACGTTATACGTTATACGTTATACGTTATACGTTATACGTTATACGTTATACGGTATACGTTATACGTTATACGTTATACGTTACACGTTATACGTTATACGTTATACGCTGTACGTTATACGCTGTACGTTATACGCTGTACGTTATACGTTATACGTTATACGTTATACGTTACACGTTGTACGTTGTACGTTATACGTTGTACGTTATACGTTATACGTTATACGTTATACGTTATACGTTATACGTTATACGTTATACGTTATACGTTATACGTTGTACGTTATACGTTGTACGTTATACGTTATACGCTGTACGTTATACGTTATACGTTATACGTTATACGTTATAGATTATTCGTTACACGTTACACGTTGTACGTTGTACGTTATACGTTGTACATTATACGTTGTACGTTATACGTTATACGCTGTACGTTATACGTTATACGTTACACGTTGTACGTTGTACGTTATACGTTGTACGTTATACGTTGTACGTTATACGTTGTACGTTATACGTTGTATGTTATACGTTATACGCTGTACGTTATACGTTATACGTTGTACGTTATACGTTATACGTTATACGTTATACGCTGTACGTTATACGCTGTACGTTATACGGTATACGTTATACGTTGTACGTTATACGTTACACGTTGTACGTTGTACGTTATACGTTGTACATTATACGTTGTACGTTATACGTTATACGCTGTACGTTATACGCTGTACGTTATACGTTACACGATATACGATATACGTTATACGTTATACGTTATACGTTATACGTTATACGTTATACGTTATACGTTATACGTTACCCGTTGTACGTGGTACGTTATACGTTGTACATTATACGTTGTACGTTATACGTTATACGCTGTACGTTATACGTTATACGTTACACGTTGTACGTTGTACGTTATACGTTGTACGTTATACGTTATACGTTATACGTTATACGTTATACGTTATACGTTATACGGTATACGGTATACGTTATAAATTTGTACGTTATACGTTATACGTTATACGTTATACGTTATACGTTATACGATATTCGTTATACGTTATATGTTATACGTTATACGTTATACGCTGTACGTTATACGCTGTACGTTATACGTTATACGTTATACGTTGTACGTTATACGCTGTACGTTATACCTTATACGTTATACGCTGTACGTTATACGCTGTACGTTATACGTTACACGATATACGATATACGTTATACGTTATACGTTATACGTTATACGTTATACGTTACCCGTTGTACGTGGTACGTTATACGTTGTACATTATACGTTGTACGTTATACGTTATACGCTGTACGTTATACGTTATACGTTACACGTTGTACGTTGTACGTTATACGTTGTACGTTATACGTTATACGTTATACGTTATACGTTATACGTTATACGTTATAAGTTATACGTTATACGTTATACGTTACACGTTGTACGTTATACGTTATACGTTATACGTTATACGTTATACGTTATACGCTGTACGTTATACGCTGTACGTTATACGTTATACGTTACACTTTATACGTTATACGTTATACGCTGTACGTTATACGCTGTACGTTATACGCTGTACGTTATACGTTATACGTTATACGTTATACGTTACACGTTGTACGTTGTACGTTGTACGTTATACGTTGTACGTTATACGTTATACGCTGTACGTTATACGTTATACGTTATACGTTATACGTTATACGTTATACATTATACGTTACACGTTACACGTTGTACGTTGTACGTTATACGTTGTACATTATACGTTGTACGTTATACGTTATACGCTGTACGTTATACGTTATACGTTACACGTTGTACGTTGTACGTTATACGTTGTACGTTATACGTTATACGTTATACGTTATACGTTATACGTTATACGTTATACGTTATACGTTATACGTTACACGTTGTACGTTGTACGTTATACGTTGTACGTTATACGTTATACGTTATACGTTATACGTTATACGTTATACGTTATACGGTATACGGTATACGTTATAAATTTGTACGTTATACGTTATACGTTATACGTTATACGTTATACGTTATACGATATTCGTTATACGTTATATGTTATACGTTATACGTTATACGCTGTACGTTATACGCTGTACGTTATACGTTATACGTTATACGTTGTACGTTATACGCTGTACGTTATACCTTATACGTTATACGCTGTACGTTATACGCTGTACGTTATACGTTACACGATATACGATATACGTTATACGTTATACGTTATACGTTATACGTTATACGTTACCCGTTGTACGTGGTACGTTATACGTTGTACATTATACGTTGTACGTTATACGTTATACGCTGTACGTTATACGTTATACGTTACACGTTGTACGTTGTACGTTATACGTTGTACGTTATACGTTATACGTTATACGTTATACGTTATACGTTATACGTTATAAGTTATACGTTATACGTTATACGTTACACGTTGTACGTTATACGTTATACGTTATACGTTATACGTTATACGTTATACGCTGTACGTTATACGCTGTACGTTATACGTTATACGTTACACTTTATACGTTATACGTTATACGCTGTACGTTATACGCTGTACGTTATACGCTGTACGTTATACGTTATACGTTATACGTTATACGTTACACGTTGTACGTTGTACGTTGTACGTTATACGTTGTACGTTATACGTTATACGCTGTACGTTATACGTTATACGTTATACGTTATACGTTATACGTTATACATTATACGTTACACGTTACACGTTGTACGTTGTACGTTATACGTTGTACATTATACGTTGTACGTTATACGTTATACGCTGTACGTTATACGTTATACGTTACACGTTGTACGTTGTACGTTATACGTTGTACGTTATACGTTATACGTTATACGTTATACGTTATACGTTATACGTTATACGTTATACGTTATACGTTATACGTTATACGTTATACGTTATACGTTATACGTTATACGTTATACGTTATACGTTATACGTTATACGTTATACGTTATACGTTATACGTTATACGTTATACGTTATACGTTATACGTTATACGTTATACGTTATACGTTATACGTTATACGTTATACGTTATACGTTATACGTTATACGTTATACGTTATACGTTATACGTTATACGTTATACGTTATACGTTATACGTTATACGTTATACGTTATACGTTATACGTTATACGTTATACGTTATACGTTATACGTTATACGTTATACGTTATACGTTATACGTTATACGTTATACGTTATACGTTATACGTTATACGTTATACGTTATACGTTATACGTTATACGTTATACGTTATACGTTATACGTTATACGTTATACGTTATACGCTGTACGTTATACGTTATACGTTATACGTTATACGTTATACGTTATACGTTATACGTTGTACGTTATACGTTATACGTTATACGTTATACGTTATACGTTATACGTTATACGTTATACGTTATACGTTATACGTTATACGTTATACGTTATACGTTATACGTTATACGTTATACGTTATACGTTATACGTTATACGTTATACGTTATACGTTATACGTTATACGTTATACGTTATACGTTATACGTTATACGTTATACGTTATACGTTATACGTTATACGTTATACGTTATACGTTATACGTTATACGTTATACGTTATACGTTATACGTTATACGTTATACGTTATACGTTATACGTTATACGTTATACGTTATACGTTATACGTTATACGTTATACGTTATACGTTATACGTTATACGTTATACGTTATACGTTATACGTTATACGTTATACGTTATACGTTATACGTTATACGTTATACGTTATACGTTATACGTTATACGTTATACGTTATACGTTATACGTTATACGTTATACGTTATACGTTATACGTTATACGTTATACGTTATACGTTATACGTTATACGTTATACGTTATACGTTATACGTTATACGTTATACGTTATACGTTATACGTTATACGTTATACGTTATACGTTATACGTTATACGTTATACGTTATACGTTATACGTTATACGTTATACGTTATACGTTATACGGTATACGTTATACGTTATACGTTATACGTTACACGTTATACGTTATACGTTATACGCTGTACGTTATACGCTGTACGTTATACGCTGTACGTTATACGTTATACGTTATACGTTATACGTTACACGTTGTACGTTGTACGTTATACGTTATACGTTATATGTCATACGTTATACGTTATACGTTATACGTTATACGTTATACGATATACGTTATACGTTGTACGTTATACGTTGTACATTATACGTTGTACGTTATACGTTATACGCTGTACGTTATATGTTATACGTTATACGTTATACGTTATACGTTATACGTTATACGTTATACGTTATACGTTATACGTTATACGTTATACGTTATACGTTATACGTTATACGTTATACGTTATACGTTATACGTTATACGTTATACGTTATACGTTATACGTTATACGTTATACGTTATACGTTATACGTTATACGTTATACGTTATACGTTATACGTTATACGTTATACGTTATACGTTATACGTTATACGTTATACGTTATACGTTATACGTTATACGTTATACGTTATACGTTATACGTTATACGTTATACGTTATACGTTATACGTTATACGTTATACGTTATACGTTATACGTTATACGTTATACGTTATACGTTATACGTTATACGTTATACGTTATACGTTATACGTTATACGCTGTACGTTATACGTTACACGTTATATGTCATACGTTATACGTTATACGTTATACGTTATACGTTATACGATATACGTTATACGTTGTACGTTATACGTTGTACATTATACGTTGTACGTTATACGTTATACGCTGTACGTTATACGTTATACGTTATACGTTATACGTTATACGTTATACGCTGTACGTTATACGTTATACGTTATACGTTATACGTTATACGTTATACGTTATACGTTATACGTTATACGTTATACGTTATACGTTATACGTTATACGTTATACGTTATACGTTATACGTTATACGTTATACGTTATACGTTATACGTTATACGTTATACGTTATACGTTATACGTTATACGTTATACGTTATACGTTATACGTTATACGTTATACGTTATACGTTATACGTTATACGTTATACGTTATACGTTATACGTTATACGTTATACGTTATACGTTATACGTTATACGTTATACGTTATACGTTATACGTTATACGTTATACGTTATACGTTATACGTTATACGTTATACGTTATACGTTATACGTTATACGTTATACGTTATACGTTATACGTTATACGTTATACGTTATACGTTATACGTTATACGTTATACGTTATACGTTATACGTTATACGTTATACGTTATACGTTATACGTTATACGTTATACGTTATACGTTATACGTTATACGTTATACGTTATACGTTATACGCTGTACGTTCTACGTTATACGTTATACGTTATACGTTATACGTTATACGTTATACGTTATACGTTATACGTTATACGTTATACGTTATACGTTATACGTTATACGTTATACGTTATACGTTATACGTTATACGTTATACGTTATACGTTATACGTTATACGTTATACGTTATACGTTATACGTTATACGTTATACGTTATACGTTATACGTTATACGTTATACGTTATACGTTATACGTTATACGTTATACGTTATACGTTATACGTTATACGTTATACGTTATACGTTATACGTTATACGTTATACGTTATACGTTATACGTTATACGTTATACGTTATACGTTATACGTTATACGTTATACGTTATACGTTATACGTTATACGTTATACGTTATACGTTATACGTTATACGTTACACGTTATACGTTATACGTTATACGCTGTACGTTATACGCTGTACGTTATACGCTGTACGTTATACGTTATACGCTGTACGTTATACGCTGTACGTTATACGCTGTACGTTATACGTTATACGTTATACGTTATACGTTATACGTTACACGTTGTACGTTGTACGTTATACGTTATACGTTATACGTTATACGTTATACGTTATACGTTATACGTTATACGTTATACGTTATACGTTATACGTTATACGTTATACGTTATACGTTATACGTTATACGTTATACGTTATACGTTATACGTTATACGTTATACGTTATACGTTATACGTTATACGTTATACGTTATACGTTATACGTTATACGTTATACGTTATACGTTATACGTTATACGTTATACGTTATACGTTATACGTTATACGTTATACGTTATACGTTATACGTTATACGTTATACGTTATACGTTATACGTTATACGTTATACGTTATACGTTATACGTTATACGTTATACGTTATACGTTATACGTTATACGTTATACGTTATACGTTATACGTTATACGTTATACGTTATACGTTATACGTTATACGTTATACGTTATACGTTATACGTTATACGTTATACGTTATACGTTATACGTTATACGTTATACGTTATACGTTATACGTTATACGTTATACGTTATACGTTATACGTTATACGTTATACGTTATACGTTATACGTTATACGTTATACGTTATACGTTATACGTTATACGTTATACGTTATACGTTATACGTTATACGTTATACGTTATACGTTATACGTTATACGTTATACGTTATACGTTATACGTTATACGTTATACGTTATACGTTATACGTTATACGTTATACGTTATACGTTATACGTTATACGTTATACGTTATACGTTATACGTTATACGTTATACGTTATACGTTATACGTTATACGTTATACGTTATACGTTATACGTTATACGTTATACGTTATACGTTATACGTTATACGTTATACGTTATACGTTATACGTTATACGTTATACGTTATACGTTATACGTTATACGTTATACGTTATACGTTATACGTTATACGTTATACGTTATACGTTATACGTTATACGTTATACGTTATACGTTATACGTTATACGTTATACGTTATACGTTATACGTTATACGTTATACGTTATACGTTATACGTTATACGTTATACGTTATACGTTATACGTTATACGTTATACGTTATACGTTATACGTTATACGTTATACGTTATACGTTATACGTTATACGTTATACGTTATACGTTATACGTTATACGTTATACGTTATACGTTATACGTTATACGTTATACGTTATACGTTATACGTTATACGTTGTACGTTATACGCTGTACGATATACGCTGTACGTTATACGCTGTACGTTATACGTTATACGTTATACGTTACACGTTGTACGTTGTACGTTATACGTTATACGTTATACGTTATACGTTATACGTTATACGTTATACGTTATACGTTATACGTTATACGTTATACGTTGTACGTTATACGTTACACGTTGTACGTTACACGTTGTACGTTATACGTTATACGTTATACGTTATACGTTATACGCTGTACGTTATACGCTGTACGTTATACGTTATACGTTACACGTTATACGTTACACGTTATACGTTATACGTTATACGCTGTACGTTATACGCTGTACGTTATACGCTGTACGTTATACGTTATACGTTATACGTTACACGTTGTACGTTGTACGTTATACGTTGTACGTTATACGTTCTACGTTATACGTTATACGTTATACGTTGTACGTTATATGTTGTACGTTATATGTTATACGTTACACGTTGTACGATGTACGTTATACGTTATACGTTATACGTTATACGTTATACGTTATACGTTATACGTTATACGTTATACGTTATACGTTATACGTTATACGTTATACGTTATACGTTATACGTTATACGGTATACGGTATACGTTATACGTTGTACGTTATACGTTATACGTTATACATTATACGTTATACGATATTCGTTATACGTTATACGTTATACGTTATACGTTATACGCTGTACGTTATACGCTGTACGTTATACGCTGTACGTTATACGTTATACGTTACACGTTATACGTTACACGTTGTAAGTTGTACGTTATACGTTGTACGTTATACGTTGTACGTTATACGTTATACGTTATTCGTTGTACGTTATATGTTGTACGTTATATGTTATACGTTACACGTTGTACGATGTACGTTATACGTTATACGTTATACGTTATACGTTATACGTTATACGTTATACGTTATACGTTATACGTTATACGTTATACGTTATACGTTATACGTTATACGTTATACGTTATACGTTATACGTTATACGTTATACGTTATACGTTATACGTTATACGTTATACGTTATACGTTATACGGTATACGGTATACGTTATACGTTGTACGTTATACGTTATACGTTATACGTTATACGTTATACGATATGCGTTATACGTTATATGTTATACGTTATACGTTATACGCTGTACGTTATACGCTGTACGTTATACGTTATACGTTATACGTTGTACGTTATACGCTGTACGTTATACCTTATACGTTATACGCTGTACGTTATACGCTGTACGTTATACGTTATACGTTACACGTTATACGTTATACGTTATACGTTACACGTTGTACGTTGTACGTTATACGTTGTACGTTATACGTTATACGCTGTACGTTATACGCTGTACGTTATACGTTACACGATATACGATATACGTTATACGTTATACGTTATACGTTATACGTTACCCGTTGTACGTGGTACGTTATACGTTGTACATTATACGTTGTACGTTATACGTTATACGCTGTACGTTATACGTTATACGTTACACGTTGTACGTTGTACGTTATACGTTGTACGTTATACGTTATACGTTATACGTTATACGTTATACGTTATACGTTATAAGTTATACGTTATACGTTATACGTTACACGTTGTACGTTATACGTTATACGTTATACGTTATACGTTATACGTTATACGCTGTACGTTATACGCTGTACGTTATACGTTATACGTTACACGTTATACGTTATACGTTATACGCTGTACGTTATACGCTGTTCGTTATACGCTGTACGTTATACGTTATACGTTATACGTTATACGTTACACGTTGTACGTTGTACGTTGTACGTTATACGTTGTACGTTATACGTTATACGCTGTACGTTATACGTTATACGTTATACGTTATACGTTATAGATTATTCGTTACACGTTACACGTTGTACGTTGTACGTTATACGTTGTACATTATACGTTGTACGTTATACGTTATACGCTGTACGTTATACGTTATACGTTACACGTTGTACGTTGTACGTTATACGTTGTACGTTATACGTTGTACGTTATACGTTGTACGTTATACGTTGTATGTTATACGTTATACGCTGTACGTTATACGTTATACGTTGTACGTTATACGTTATACGTTATACGTTATACGCTGTACGTTATACGCTGTACGTTATACGGTATACGTTATACGTTGTACGTTATACGTTACACGTTGTACGTTGTACGTTATACGTTGTACATTATACGTTGTACGTTATACGTTATACGCTGTACGTTATACGCTGTACGTTATACGTTACACGATATACGATATACGTTATACGTTATACGTTATACGTTATACGTTATACGTTATACGTTATACGTTATACGTTACCCGTTGTACGTGGTACGTTATACGTTGTACATTATACGTTGTACGTTATACGTTATACGCTGTACGTTATACGTTATACGTTATACGTTATACGTTATACGTTATACGTTATACGTTATACGTTATACGTTATACGTTATACGTTATACGTTATACGTTATACGTTATACGTTATACGTTATACGTTATACGTTATACGTTATACGTTATACGTTATACGTTATACGGTATACGGTATACGTTATACGTTGTACGTTATACGTTATACGTTATACGTTATACGTTATACGATATGCGTTATACGTTATATGTTATACGTTATACGTTATACGCTGTACGTTATACGCTGTACGTTATACGTTATACGTTATACGTTGTACGTTATACGCTGTACGTTATACCTTATACGTTATACGCTGTACGTTATACGCTGTACGTTATACGTTATACGTTACACGTTATACGTTATACGTTATACGTTACACGTTGTACGTTGTACGTTATACGTTGTACGTTATACGTTATACGTTGTACGTTATACGTTATACGCTGTACGTTATACGCTGTACGTTATACGTTACACGATATACGATATACGTTATACGTTATACGTTATACGTTATACGTTACCCGTTGTACGTGGTACGTTATACGTTGTACATTATACGTTGTACGTTATACGTTATACGCTGTACGTTATACGTTATACGTTACACGTTGTACGTTGTACGTTATACGTTGTACGTTATACGTTATACGTTATACGTTATACGTTATACGTTATACGTTATAAGTTATACGTTATACGTTATACGTTACACGTTGTACGTTATACGTTATACGTTATACGTTATACGTTATACGTTATACGCTGTACGTTATACGCTGTACGTTATACGTTATACGTTACACGTTATACGTTATACGTTATACGCTGTACGTTATACGCTGTTCGTTATACGCTGTACGTTATACGTTATACGTTATACGTTATACGTTACACGTTGTACGTTGTACGTTGTACGTTATACGTTGTACGTTATACGTTATACGCTGTACGTTATACGTTATACGTTATACGTTATACGTTATACGTTATACGTTATACGTTACACGTTATACGCTGTACGTTATACGCTGTACGTTATACGCTGTACGTTATACGTTATACGTTATACGTTATACGTTATACGTTACACGTTGTACGTTGTACGTTATACGTTATACGTTATACGTTATACGTTATACGTTATACGTTATACGTTATACGTTATACGTTATACGTTATACGTTATACGTTATACGTTATACGTTATACGTTATACGTTATACGTTATACGTTATACGTTATACGTTATACGTTATACGTTATACGTTATACGTTATACGTTATACGTTATACGTTATACGTTATACGTTATACGTTATACGTTATACGTTATACGTTATACGTTATACGTTATACGTTATACGTTATACGTTATACGTTATACGTTATACGTTATACGTTATACGTTATACGTTATACGTTATACGTTATACGTTATACGTTATACGTTATACGTTATACGTTATACGTTATACGTTATACGTTATACGTTATACGTTATACGTTATACGTTATACGTTATACGTTATACGTTATACGTTATACGTTATACGTTATACGTTATACGTTATACGTTATACGTTATACGTTATACGTTATACGTTATACGTTATACGTTATACGTTATACGTTATACGTTATACGTTATACGTTATACGTTATACGTTATACGTTATACGTTATACGTTATACGTTATACGTTATACGTTATACGTTATACGTTATACGTTATACGTTATACGTTATACGTTATACGTTATACGTTATACGTTATACGTTATACGTTATACGTTATACGTTATACGTTATACGTTATACGTTATACGTTATACGTTATACGTTATACGTTATACGTTATACGTTATACGTTATACGTTATACGTTATACGTTATACGTTATACGTTATACGTTATACGTTATACGTTATACGTTATACGTTATACGTTATACGTTATACGTTATACGTTATACGTTATACGTTATACGTTATACGTTATACGTTATACGTTATACGTTATACGTTATACGTTATACGTTATACGTTATACGTTATACGTTATACGTTATACGTTATACGTTATACGTTATACGTTATACGTTATACGTTATACGTTATACGTTATACGTTATACGTTATACGTTATACGTTATACGTTATACGTTATACGTTATACGTTATACGTTATACGTTATACGTTATACGTTATACGTTATACGTTATACGTTATACGTTATACGTTATACGTTATACGTTATACGTTATACGGTATACGGTATACGTTATACGTTGTACGTTATACGTTATACGTTATACGTTATACGTTATACGTTATACGTTATACGTTATATGTTATACGTTATACGTTATACGCTGTACGTTATACGCTGTACGTTATACGTTATACGTTATACGTTGTACGTTATACGCTGTACGTTATACCTTATACGTTATACGCTGTACGTTATACGCTGTACGTTATACGTTATACGTTACACGTTATACGTTATACGTTATACGTTACACGTTGTACGTTGTACGTTATACGTTGTACGTTATACGTTATACGCTGTACGTTATACGCTGTACGTTATACGTTACACGATATACGATATACGTTATACGTTATACGTTATACGTTATACGTTACCCGTTGTACGTGGTACGTTATACGTTGTACATTATACGTTGTACGTTATACGTTATACGCTGTACGTTATACGTTATACGTTACACGTTGTACGTTGTACGTTATACGTTGTACGTTATACGTTATACGTTATACGTTATACGTTATACGTTATACGTTATAAGTTATACGTTATACGTTATACGTTACACGTTGTACGTTATACGTTATACGTTATACGTTATACGTTATACGTTATACGCTGTACGTTATACGCTGTACGTTATACGTTATACGTTACACGTTATACGTTATACGTTATACGCTGTACGTTATACGCTGTTCGTTATACGCTGTACGTTATACGTTATACGTTATACGTTATACGTTACACGTTGTACGTTGTACGTTGTACGTTATACGTTGTACGTTATACGTTATACGCTGTACGTTATACGTTATACGTTATACGTTATACGTTATAGATTATTCGTTACACGTTACACGTTGTACGTTGTACGTTATACGTTGTACATTATACGTTGTGCGTTATACGTTATACGCTGTACGTTATACGTTATACGTTACACGTTGTACGTTGTACGTTATACGTTGTACGTTATACGTTGTACGTTATACGTTGTACGTTATACGTTGTATGTTATACGTTATACGCTGTACGTTATACGTTATACGTTGTACGTTATACGTTATACGTTATACGTTATACGCTGTACGTTATACGCTGTACGTTATACGGTATACGTTATACGTTGTACGTTATACGTTACACGTTGTACGTTGTACGTTATACGTTGTACATTATACGTTGTACGTTATACGTTATACGCTGTACGTTATACGCTGTACGTTATACGTTACACGATATACGATATACGTTATACGTTATACGTTATACGTTATACGTTATACGTTATACGTTATACGTTATACGTTACCCGTTGTACGTGGTACGTTATACGTTGTACATTATACGTTGTACGTTATACGTTATACGCTGTACGTTATACGTTATACGTTACACGTTGTACGTTGTACGTTATACGTTGTACGTTATACGTTATACGTTATACGTTATACGTTATACGTTATACGTTATACGTTATACGGTATACGGTATACGTTATACGTTGTACGTTATACGTTATACGTTATACGTTATACGTTATACGTTATACGATATTCGTTATACGTTATATGTTATACGTTATACGTTATACGCTGTACGTTATACGCTGTACGTTATACGTTATACGTTATACGTTGTACGTTATACGCTGTACGTTATACCTTATACGTTATACGCTGTACGTTATACGCTGTACGTTATACGTTATACGTTACACGTTATACGTTATACGTTATACGTTACACGTTGTACGTTGTACGTTATACGTTGTACGTTATACGTTATACGCTGTACGTTATACGCTGTACGTTATACGTTACACGATATACGATATACGTTATACGTTATACGTTATACGTTATACGTTATACGTTATACGTTACCCGTTGTACGTGGTACGTTATACGTTGTACATTATACGTTGTACGTTATACGTTATACGCTGTACGTTATACGTTATACGTTACACGTTGTACGTTGTACGTTATACGTTGTACGTTATACGTTATACGTTATACGTTATACGTTATACGTTATAAGTTATACGTTATACGTTATACGTTACACGTTGTACGTTATACGTTATACGTTATACGTTATACGTTATACGTTATACGCTGTACGTTATACGCTGTACGTTATACGTTATACGTTACACTTTATACGTTATACGTTATACGCTGTACGTTATACGCTGTACGTTATACGCTGTACGTTATACGTTATACGTTATACGTTATACGTTACACGTTGTACGTTGTACGTTGTACGTTATACGTTGTACGTTATACGTTATACGCTGTACGTTATACGTTATACGTTATACGTTATACGTTATACATTATACGTTACACGTTACACGTTGTACGTTGTACGTTATACGTTATACGTTATACGTTATACGTTATACGGTATACGGTATACGTTATACGTTGTACGTTATACGTTATACGTTATACGTTATACGTTATACGATATGCGTTATACGTTATATGTTATACGTTATACGTTATACGCTGTACGTTATACGCTGTACGTTATACGTTATACGTTATACGTTGTACGTTATACGCTGTACGTTATACCTTATACGTTATACGCTGTACGTTATACGCTGTACGTTATACGTTATACGTTACACGTTATACGTTATACGTTATACGTTACACGTTGTACGTTGTACGTTATACGTTGTACGTTATACGTTATACGCTGTACGTTATACGCTGTACGTTATACGTTACACGATATACGATATACGTTATACGTTATACGTTATACGTTATACGTTACCCGTTGTACGTGGTACGTTATACGTTGTACATTATACGTTGTACGTTATACGTTATACGCTGTACGTTATACGTTATACGTTACACGTTGTACGTTGTACGTTATACGTTGTACGTTATACGTTATACGTTATACGTTATACGTTATACGTTATACGTTATAAGTTATACGTTATACGTTATACGTTACACGTTGTACGTTATACGCTGTACGTTATACCTTATACGTTATACGTTATACGCTGTACGTTATACGCTGTACGTTATACGTTATACGTTACACGTTATACGTTATACGTTATACGCTGTACGTTATACGCTGTTCGTTATACGCTGTACGTTATACGTTATACGTTATACGTTATACGTTACACGTTGTACGTTGTACGTTGTACGTTATACGTTGTACGTTATACGTTATACGCTGTACGTTATACGTTATACGTTATACGTTATACGTTATAGATTATTCGTTACACGTTACACGTTGTACGTTGTACGTTATACGTTGTACATTATACGTTGTACGTTATACGTTATACGCTGTACGTTATACGTTATACGTTACACGTTGTACGTTGTACGTTATACGTTGTACGTTATACGTTGTACGTTATACGTTGTACGTTATACGTTGTATGTTATACGTTATACGCTGTACGTTATACGTTATACGTTGTACGTTATACGTTATACGTTATACGTTATACGCTGTACGTTATACGCTGTACGTTATACGTTGTACGTTATACGTTGTACGTTATACGTTACACGTTGTACGTTGTACGTTATACGTTGTACATTATACGTTGTACGTTATACGTTATACGCTGTACGTTATACGCTGTACGTTATACGTTACACGATATACGATATACGTTATACGTTATACGTTATACGTTATACGTTATACGTTATACGTTATACGTTATACGTTACCCGTTGTACGTGGTACGTTATACGTTGTACATTATACGTTGTACGTTATACGTTATACGCTGTACGTTATACGTTATACGTTACACGTTGTACGTTGTACGTTATACGTTGTACGTTATACGTTATACGTTATACGTTATACGTTATACGTTATACGTTATACGTTATACGGTATACGGTATACGTTATACGTTGTACGTTATACGTTATACGTTATACGTTATACGTTATACGTTATACGATATTCGTTATACGTTATATGTTATACGTTATACGTTATACGCTGTACGTTATACGCTGTACGTTATACGTTATACGTTATACGTTGTACGTTATACGCTGTACGTTATACCTTATACGTTATACGCTGTACGTTATACGCTGTACGTTATACGTTATACGTTACACGTTATACGTTATACGTTATACGTTACACGTTGTACGTTGTACGTTATACGTTGTACGTTATACGTTATACGCTGTACGTTATACGCTGTACGTTATACGTTACACGATATACGATATACGTTATACGTTATACGTTATACGTTATACGTTATACGTTATACGTTACCCGTTGTACGTGGTACGTTATACGTTGTACATTATACGTTGTACGTTATACGTTATACGCTGTACGTTATACGTTATACGTTACACGTTGTACGTTGTACGTTATACGTTGTACGTTATACGTTATACGTTATACGTTATACGTTATACGTTATACGTTATAAGTTATACGTTATACGTTATACGTTACACGTTGTACGTTATACGTTATACGTTATACGTTATACGTTATACGTTATACGCTGTACGTTATACGCTGTACGTTATACGTTATACGTTACACTTTATACGTTATACGTTATACGCTGTACGTTATACGCTGTACGTTATACGCTGTACGTTATACGTTATACGTTATACGTTATACGTTACACGTTGTACGTTGTACGTTGTACGTTATACGTTGTACGTTATACGTTATACGCTGTACGTTATACGTTATACGTTATACGTTATACGTTATACATTATACGTTACACGTTACACGTTGTACGTTGTACGTTATACGTTGTACATTATACGTTGTACGTTATACGTTATACGCTGTACGTTATACGTTATACGTTACACGTTGTACGTTGTACGTTATACGTTGTACGTTATACGTTGTACGTTATACGTTGTACGTTATACGTTGTATGTTATACGTTATACGCTGTACGTTATACGTTATACGTTGTACGTTATACGTTATACGTTATACGTTATACGTTATACGCTGTACGTTATACGCTGTACGTTATACGGTATACGTTATACGTTGTACGTTATACGCTGTACGTTATACCTTATACGTTATACGTTATACGCTGTACGTTATACGCTGTACGTTATACGTTATACGTTACACGTTATACGCTGTACGTTATACGTTATACGTTATACGTTATACGCTGTACGTTATAAGTTATACGTTATACGTTATACGTTACACGTTGTACGTTGTACGTTATACGTTGTACATTATACGTTGTACGTTATACGTTATACGCTGTACGTTATACGTTATACGTTACACGTTGTACGTTGTACGTTATACGTTGTACGTTATACGTTGTACGTTATACGTTGTACGTTATACGTTGTATGTTATACGTTATACGCTGTACGTTATACGTTGTACGTTATACGTTATACGTTATACGTTATACGCTGTACGTTATACGCTGTACGTTATACGGTATACGTTATACGTTGTACGTTATACGCTGTACGTTATACCTTATACGTTATACGTTATACGCTGTACGTTATACGCTGTACGTTATACGTTATACGTTACACGTTATACGTTATACGTTATACGCTGTACGTTATACGCTGTACGTTATACGCTGTACGTTATACGTTACACGATATACGTTATACGTTATACTTTGTACGTTATACGCTGTACGTTATACCTTATACGTTATACGTTATACGCTGTACGTTATACGCTGTACGTTATACGTTATACGTTACACGTTATACGTTATACGTTATACGCTGTACGTTATACGCTGTACGTTATACGCTGTACGTTATACGTTATACGTTATACGTTACACGTTGTACGTTGTACGTCATACGTTGTACGTTATACGTTGTACGTTATACGTTGTATGTTATACGTTATACGCTGTACGGTATACGTTATACGTTATACGTTATACGTTATACGTTATACGCTGTACGTTATACGTTATACGTTATACGTTATACGTTATACGCTGTACGTTATACGCTGTACGTTATACGGTATACGTTATACGTTGTATGTTATACGCTGTACGTTATACCTTATACGTTATACGTTATACGCTGTACGTTATACGCTGTACGTTATACGTTATACGTTACACGTTATACGTTATACGTTATACGCTGTACGTTATACGCTGTACGTTATACGCTGTACGTTATACGTTACACGGTATACGTTATACGTTATACTTTGTACGTTATACGCTGTACGTTATACCTTATACGTTATACGTTATACGCTGTACGTTATACGCTGTACGTTATACGTTATACGTTGCACGTTATACGTTATACGTTATACGCTGTACGTTATACGCTGTACGTTATACGCTGTACGTTATACGTTATAAGTTATACGTTACACGTTGTACGTTGTACGTCATACGTTGTACGTTATACGTTGTACGTTATACGTTGTACGTTATACGTTGTATGTTATACGTTATACGCTGTACGGTATACGTTATACGTTATACGTTATACGTTATACGTTATACGCTGTACGTTATACGTTATACGTTACACGTTGTACGTTGTACGTTATACGTTGTACGTTATACGTTATACGATATACATTATACGTTATACGTTATAAGTTATACGTTATACGTTATACGTTACACGTTGTACGTTATACGTTATACGTTATACGTTATACGTTATACGTTATACGTTATACGTTATACGTTATACGCTGTACGTTATACGCTGTACGTTATACGTTATACGTTACACGTTATACGTTATACGTTATACGCTGTACGTTATACGCTGTACGTTATACGCTGTACGTTATACGTTATACGTTATACGTTATACGTTACACGTTGTACGTTGTACGTTATACGTTGTACGTTATACGTTATACGCTGTACGTTATACGTTATACGTTATACGTTATACGTTATACGTTATACATTATACGTTACACTTTACACGTTGTACGTTGTACGTTATACGTTGTACATTATACGTTGTACGTTATACGTTATACGCTGTACGTTATACGTTATACGTTACACGTTGTACGTTGTACGTTATACGCTGTACGTTATACGCTGTACGTTATACGTTATACGTTACACGTTATACGTTATACGTTATACGCTGTACGTTATACGCTGTACGTTATACGCTGTACGTTATACGTTATACGTTACACGTTATACGTTACACGTTGTAAGTTGTACGTTATACGTTGTACGATGTACGTTATACGTTATACGTTATACGTTATACGTTATACGTTATACGTTATACGTTATACGTTATACGATATACGTTATACGTTATACGTTATACGTTATACGTTATACGTTATACGTTATACGTTATACGTTATACGTTGTACGTTATACGTTGTATGTTATACGTTATACGCTGTACGTTATACGTTATACGTTGTACGTTATACGTTATACGTTATACGTTGTACGCTGTACGTTATACGCTGTACGTTATACGGTATACGTTATACGTTGTACGTTATACGCTGTACGTTATACCTTATACGTTATACGTTATACGCTGTACGTTATACGCTGTACGTTATACGTTATACGTTACACGTTATACGTTATACGCTATACGCTGTACGTTATACGCTGTACGTTATACGCTGTACGTTATACGCTGTACGTTATACGTTACACGATATACGTTATACGTTATACTTTGTACGTTATACGCTGTACGTTATACCTTATACGTTATACGTTATACGCTGTACGTTATACGCTGTACGTTATACGTTATACGTTACACGTTATACGTTACACGTTATACGTTATACGTTATACGCTGTACGTTATACGCTGTACGTTATACGCTGTACGTTATACGTTATACGTTACACGTTATACGTTACACGTTGTAAGTTGTACGTTATACGTTGTACGATGTACGTTATACGTTATACGTTATACGTTATACGTTATACGTTATACGTTATACGTTATACGTTATACGTTATACGTTATACGTTATACGTTATACGTTATACGTTATACGTTATACGTTGTACGTTATACGCTGTACGTTATACCTTATACGTTATACGTTATACGCTGTACGTTATACGCTGTACGTTATACGTTATACGTTACACGTTATACGTTATACGTTATACGCTGTACGTTATACGCTGTACGTTATACGCTGTACGTTATACGCTGTACGTTATACGTTACACGATATACGTTATACGTTATACTTTGTACGTTATACGCTGTACGTTATACCTTATACGTTATACGTTATACGCTGTACGTTATACGCTGTACGTTATACGTTATACGTTACACGTTATACGTTATACGTTATACGCTGTACGTTATACGCTGTACGTTATACGCTGTACGTTATACGTTATACGTTATACGTTATACGTTATACGTTATACGTTATACGTTATACGTTATACGTTGTACGTTATACGCTGTACGTTATACCTTATACGTTATACGCTGTACGTTATACGCTGTACGTTATACGTTATACGTTACACGTTATACGTTATACGTTATACGTTACACGTTGTACGTTGTACGTTATACGTTGTACGTTATACGTTATACGCTGTACGTTATACGCTGTACGTTACACGTTGTATGTTATACGTTATACGCTGTACGTTATACGTTATACGTTGTACGTTATACGTTATACGTTATACGTTATACGCTGTACGTTATACGCTGTACGTTATACGCTATACGTTATACGTTGTACGTTATACGCTGTACGTTATACCTTATACGTTATACGTTATACGCTGTACGTTATACGCTGTACGTTATACGTTATACGTTACACGGTATACGCTGTACGTTATACGTTATACGTTATACGTTATACGCTGTACGTTATAAGTTATACGTTATACGTTATACGTTACACGTTGTACGTTGTACGTTATACGTTGTACATTATACGTTGTACGTTATACGTTATACGCTGTACGTTATACGTTATACGTTACACGTTGTACGTTGTACGTTATACGTTATACGTTATACGCTGTACGTTATACGCTGTACGTTATACGCTGTACGTTATACGTTATACGTTATACGTTACACGTTGTACGTTGTACGTCATACGTTGTACGTTATACGTTGTACGTTATACGTTGTATGTTATACGTTATACGCTGTACGGTATACGTTATACGTTATACGTTATACGTTATACGTTGTACGTTATACGTTATACGTTATACGTTGTACGTTATACGTTGTATGTTATACGTTATACGCTGTACGTTATACGTTATACGTTGTACGTTATACGTTATACGTTATACGTTGTACGCTGTACGTTATACGCTGTACGTTATACGCTATACGTTATACGTTGTACGTTATACGCTGTACGTTATACCTAGTACGTTATACGTTATACGCTGTACGTTATACGCTGTACGTTATACGCTGTACGTTATACGTTATACGTTACACGGTATACGCTGTACGTTATACGTTATACGTTATACGTTATACGCTGTACGTTATAAGTTATACGTTATACGTTATACGTTACACGTTGTACGTTGTACGTTATACGTTGTACATTATACGTTGTACGTTATACGTTATACGCTGTACGTTATACGTTATACGTTACACGTTGTACGTTGTACGTTATACGTTGTACGTTATACGTTGTACGTTATACGTTGTACGTTATACGTTGTATGTTATACGTTATACGCTGTACGTTATACGTTATACGTTGTACGTTATACGTTATACGTTATACGTTGTACGCTGTACGTTATACGCTGTACGTTATACGGTATACGTTATACGTTGTACGTTATACTTTGTACGTTATACGCTGTACGTTATACCTTATACGTTATACGTTATACGCTGTACGTTATACGCTGTACGTTATACGTTATACGTTACACGTTATACGTTATACGTTATACGCTGTACGTTATACGCTGTACGTTATACGCTGTACGTTATACGTTATACGTTATACGTTACACGTTGTACGTTGTACGTCATACGTTGTACGTTATACGTTGTACGTTATACGTTGTACGTTATACGTTGTATGTTATACGTTATACGCTGTACGGTATACGTTATACGTTATACGTTATACGCTGTACGTTATACGCTGTACGTTATACGCTGTACGTTATACGCTGTACGTTATACGTTACACGATATACGTTATACGTTATACTTTGTACGTTATACGCTGTACGTTATACCTTATACGTTATACGTTATACGCTGTACGTTATACGCTGGACGTTATACGTTATACGTTACACGTTATACGTTATACGTTATACGCTGTACGTTATACGCTGTACGTTATACGCTGTACGTTATACGTTATACGTTATACGTTACACGTTGTACGTTGTACGTCATACGTTGTACGTTATACGTTGTACGTTATACGTTGTACGTTATACGTTGTATGTTATACGTTATACGCTGTACGGTATACGTTATACGTTATACGTTATACGTTATACGTTATACGTTATACGTTATACGTTATACGTTATACGTTATACGTTATACGTTATACGTTGTACGTTATACGCTGTACGTTATACCTTATACGTTATACGCTGTACGTTATACGCTGTACGTTATACGTTATACGTTACACGTTATACGTTATACGTTATACGTTACACGTTGTACGTTGTACGTTATACGTTGTACGTTATACGTTATACGCTGTACGTTATACGCTGTACGTTATACGCTGTACGTTATACGTTGTATGTTATACGTTATACGCTGTACGTTATACGTTATACGTTGTACGTTATACGTTATACGTTATACGTTATACGCTGTACGTTATACGCTGTACGTTATACGCTATACGTTATACGTTGTACGTTATACGCTGTACGTTATACCTTATACGTTATACGTTATACGCTGTACGTTATACGCTGTACGTTATACGTTATACGTTACACGGTATACGCTGTACGTTATACGTTATACGTTATACGTTATACGCTGTACGTTATAAGTTATACGTTATACGTTATACGTTACACGTTGTACGTTGTACGTTATACGTTGTACATTATACGTTGTACGTTATACGTTATACGCTGTACGTTATACGTTATACGTTACACGTTGTACGTTGTACGTTATACGTTATACGTTATACGCTGTACGTTATACGCTGTACGTTATACGCTGTACGTTATACGTTATACGTTATACGTTACACGTTGTACGTTGTACGTCATACGTTGTACGTTATACGTTGTACGTTATACGTTGTACGTTATACGTTGTATGTTATACGTTATACGCTGTACGGTATACGTTATACGTTATACGTTATACGTTATACGTTATACGTTATACGTTATACGTTATACGTTGTACGTTATACGCTGTACGTTATACGTTATACGTTATACGTTATACGTTATACGTTATACGTTATACGTTATACGTTATACGTTGTACGTTATACGTTGTACGTTATACGTTATACGCTGTACGTTATACGTTATACGTTATACGTTATACGTTATACATTATACGTTACACGTTACACGTTGTACGTTGTACGTTATACGTTGTACATTATACGTTGTACGTTATACGTTATACGCTGTACGTTATACGTTATACGTTACACGTTGTACGTTGTACGTTATACGTTGTACGTTATACGTTGTACGTTATACGTTGTACGTTATACGTTGTACGTTATACGTTGTATGTTATACGTTATACGCTGTACGTTATACGTTATACGTTGTACGTTATACGTTATACGTTATACGTTATACGCTGTACGTTATACGCTGTACGTTATACGCTATACGTTATACGTTGTACGTTATACGCTGTACGTTATACCTTATACGTTATACGTTATACGCTGTACGTTATACGCTGTACGTTATACGTTATACGTTACACGGTATACGCTGTACGTTATACGTTATACGTTATACGTTATACGCTGTACGTTATAAGTTATACGTTATACGTTATACGTTACACGTTGTACGTTGTACGTTATACGTTGTACATTATACGTTGTACGTTATACGTTATACGCTGTACGTTATACCTTATACGTTATACGTTATACGCTGTACGTTATACGCTGTACGTTATACGTTATACGTTACACGTTATACGTTATACGTTATACGCTGTACGTTATACGCTGTACGTTATACGCTGTACGTTATACGCTGTACGTTATACGTTACACGATATACGTTATACGTTATACTTTGTACGTTATACGCTGTACGTTATACCTTATACGTTATACGTTATACGCTGTACGTTATACGCTGTACGTTATACGTTATACGTTACACGTTATACGTTATACGTTATACGCTGTACGTTATACGCTGTACGTTATACGCTGTACGTTATACGTTATACGTTATACGTTACACGTTGTACGTTGTACGTCATACGTTGTACGTTATACGTTGTACGTTATACGTTGTACGTTATACGTTGTATGTTATACGTTATACGCTGTACGGTATACGTTATACGTTATACGTTATACGTTACACGTTATACGTTATACGTTATACGTTATACGTTATACGTTATACGTTGTACGTTATACGCTGTACGTTATACCTTATACGTTATACGCTGTACGTTATACGCTGTACGTTATACGTTATACGTTACACGTTATACGTTATACGTTATACGTTACACGTTGTACGTTGTACGTTATACGTTGTACGTTATACGTTATACGCTGTACGTTATACGCTGTACGTTATACGCTGTACGTTATACGTTGTATGTTATACGTTATACGCTGTACGTTATACGTTATACGTTGTACGTTATACGTTATACGTTATACGTTATACGCTGTACGTTATACGCTGTACGTTATACGCTATACGTTATACGTTGTACGTTATACGCTGTACGTTATACCTTATACGTTATACGTTATACGCTGTACGTTATACGCTGTACGTTATACGTTATACGTTACACGGTATACGCTGTACGTTATACGTTATACGTTATATGTTATACGCTGTACGTTATAAGTTATACGTTATACGTTATACGTTACACGTTGTACGTTGTACGTTATACGTTGTACATTATACGTTGTACGTTATACGTTATACGCTGTACGTTATACGTTATACGTTACACGTTGTACGTTGTACGTTATACGTTATACGTTATACGCTGTACGTTATACGCTGTACGTTATACGCTGTACGTTATACGTTATACGTTATACGTTACACGTTGTACGTTGTACGTCATACGTTGTACGTTATACGTTGTACGTTATACGTTGTACGTTATACGTTGTATGTTATACGTTATACGCTGTACGGTATACGTTATACGTTATACGTTATACGTTATACGTTATACGTTATACGTTATACGTTATACGTTATACGTTATACGTTGTACGTTATACGCTGTACGTTATACCTTATACGTTATACGCTGTACGTTATACGCTGTACGTTATACGTTATACGTTACACGTTATACGTTATACGTTATACGTTACACGTTGTACGTTGTACGTTATACGTTACACGTTGTACGTTGTACGTTATACGTTGTACGTTATACGTTATACGCTGTACGTTATACGCTGTACGTTATACGCTGTACGTTATACGTTGTATGTTATACGTTATACGCTGTACGTTATACGTTATACGTTGTACTTTATACGTTATACGTTATACGTTATACGCTGTACGTTATACGCTGTACGTTATACGTTACACGATATACGTTATACGTTATACTTTGTACGTTATACGCTGTACGTTATACCTTATACGTTATACGTTATACGCTGTACGTTATACGCTGTACGTTATACGTTATACGTTACACGTTATACGTTATACGTTATACGCTGTACGTTATACGCTGTACGTTATACGCTGTACGTTATACGTTATACGTTATACGTTATACGTTATACGTTATACGTTATACGTTATACGTTATACGTTATACGTTGTACGTTATACGCTGTACGTTATACGTTATACGTTATACGTTATACGTTATACGTTATACGTTATACGTTATACGTTATACGTTATACGTTATACGTTGTACGTTATACGTTGTACGTTATACGTTATACGCTGTACGTTATACGTTATACGTTATACGTTATACGTTATACGTTATACATTATACGTTACACGTTACACGTTGTACGTTGTACGTTATACGTTGTACATTATACGTTGTACGTTATACGTTATACGCTGTACGTTATACGTTATACGTTACACGTTGTACGTTGTACGTTATACGTTGTACGTTATACGTTGTACGTTATACGTTGTACGTTATACGTTGTACGTTATACGTTGTATGTTATACGTTATACGCTGTACGTTATACGTTATACGTTGTACGTTATACGTTATACGTTATACGTTATACGCTGTACGTTATACGCTGTACGTTATACGCTATACGTTATACGTTGTACGTTATACGCTGTACGTTATACCTTATACGTTATACGTTATACGCTGTACGTTATACGCTGTACGTTATACGTTATACGTTACACGGTATACGCTGTACGTTATACGTTATACGTTATACGTTATACGCTGTACGTTATAAGTTATACGTTATACGTTATACGTTACACGTTGTACGTTGTACGTTATACGTTGTACATTATACGTTGTACGTTATACGTTATACGCTGTACGTTATACGTTATACGTTACACGTTGTACGTTGTACGTTATACGTTGTACGTTATACGTTGTACGTTATACGTTGTACGTTATACGTTGTATGTTATACGTTATACGCTGTACGTTATACGTTATACGTTGTACGTTATACGTTATACGTTATACGTTGTACGCTGTACGTTATACGCTGTACGTTATACGGTATACGTTATACGTTGTACGTTATACGCTGTACGTTATACCTTATACGTTATACGTTATACGCTGTACGTTATACGCTGTACGTTATACGTTATACGTTACACGTTATACGTTATACGTTATACGCTGTACGTTATACGCTGTACGTTATACGCTGTACGTTATACGCTGTACGTTATACGTTACACGATATACGTTATACGTTATACTTTGTACGTTATACGCTGTACGTTATACCTTATACGTTATACGTTATACGCTGTACGTTATACGCTGTACGTTATACGTTATACGTTACACGTTATACGTTATACGTTATACGCTGTACGTTATACGCTGTACGTTATACGCTGTACGTTATACGTTATACGTTATACGTTACACGTTGTACGTTGTACGTCATACGTTGTACGTTATACGTTGTACGTTATACGTTGTACGTTATACGTTGTATGTTATACGTTATACGCTGTACGGTATACGTTATACGTTATACGTTATACGTTACACGTTATACGTTATACGTTATACGTTATACGTTATACGTTATACGTTGTACGTTATACGCTGTACGTTATACTTTATACGTTATACGCTGTACGTTATACGCTGTACGTTATACGTTATACGTTACACGTTATACGTTATACGTTATACGTTACACGTTGTACGTTGTACGTTATACGTTGTACGTTATACGTTATACGCTGTACGTTATACGCTGTACGTTATACGCTGTACGTTATACGTTGTATGTTATACGTTATACGCTGTACGTTATACGTTATACGTTGTACGTTATACGTTATACGTTATACGTTATACGCTGTACGTTATACGCTGTACGTTATACGCTATACGTTATACGTTGTACGTTATACGCTGTACGTTATACCTTATACGTTATACGTTATACGCTGTACGTTATACGCTGTACGTTATACGTTATACGTTACACGGTATACGCTGTACGTTATACGTTATACGTTATATGTTATACGCTGTACGTTATAAGTTATACGTTATACGTTATACGTTACACGTTGTACGTTGTACGTTATACGTTGTACATTATACGTTGTACGTTATACGTTATACGCTGTACGTTATACGTTATACGTTACACGTTGTACGTTGTACGTTGTACGTTATACGTTATACGTTACACGCTGTACGTTATACGCTGTACGTTATACGCTGTACGTTATACGTTATACGTTATACGTTACACGTTGTACGTTGTACGTCATACGTTGTACGTTATACGTTGTACGTTATACGTTGTACGTTATACGTTGTATGTTATACGTTATACGCTGTACGGTATACGTTATACGTTATACGTTATACGTTATACGTTATACGTTATACGTTATACGTTATACGTTGTACGTTATACGCTGTACGTTATACCTTATACGTTATACGCTGTACGTTATACGCTGTACGTTATACGTTATACGTTACACGTTATACGTTATACGTTATACGTTACACGTTGTACGTTGTACGTTATACGTTACACGTTGTACGTTGTACGTTATACGTTGTACGTTATACGTTATACGCTGTACGTTATACGCTGTACGTTATACGCTGTACGTTATACGTTGTATGTTATACGTTATACGCTGTACGTTATACGTTATACGTTGTACGTTATACGTTATACGTTATACGTTATACGCTGTACGTTATACGCTGTACGTTATACGTTACACGATATACGTTATACGTTATACTTTGTACGTTATACGCTGTACGTTATACCTTATACGTTTTACGTTATACGCTGTACGTTATACGCTGTACGTTATACGTTATACGTTACACGTTATACGTTATACGTTATACGCTGTACGTTATACGCTGTACGTTATACGCTGTACGTTATACGTTATACGTTATACGTTATACGTTATACGTTATACGTTATACGTTATACGTTATACGTTATACGTTGTACGTTATACGTTGTACGTTATACGTTATACGCTGTACGTTATACGTTATACGTTATACGTTATACGTTATACATTATACGTTACACGTTACACGTTGTACGTTGTACGTTATACGTTGTACATTATACGTTGTACGTTATACGTTATACGCTGTACGTTATACGTTATACGTTACACGTTGTACGTTGTACGTTATACGTTGTACGTTATACGTTGTACGTTATACGTTGTACGTTATACGTTGTACGTTATACGTTGTATGTTATACGTTATACGCTGTACGTTATACGTTATACGTTGTACGTTATACGTTATACGTTATACGTTATACGCTGTACGTTATACGCTGTACGTTATACGCTATACGTTATACGTTGTACGTTATACGCTGTACGTTATACCTTATACGTTATACGTTATACGCTGTACGTTATACGCTGTACGTTATACGTTATACGTTACACGGTATACGCTGTACGTTATACGTTATACGTTATACGTTATACGCTGTACGTTATAAGTTATACGTTATACGTTATACGTTACACGTTGTACGTTGTACGTTATACGTTGTACATTATACGTTGTACGTTATACGTTATACGCTGTACGTTATACGTTATACGTTACACGTTGTACGTTGTACGTTATACGTTGTACGTTATACGTTGTACGTTATACGTTGTACGTTATACGTTGTATGTTATACGTTATACGCTGTACGTTATACGTTATACGTTGTACGTTATACGTTATACGTTATACGTTGTACGCTGTACGTTATACGCTGTACGTTATACGGTATACGTTATACGTTGTACGTTATACGCTGTACGTTATACCTTATACGTTATACGTTATACGCTGTACGTTATACGCTGTACGTTATACGTTATACGTTACACGTTATACGTTATACGTTATACGCTGTACGTTATACGCTGTACGTTATACGCTGTACGTTATACGCTGTACGTTATACGTTACACGATATACGTTATACGTTATACTTTGTACGTTATACGCTGTACGTTATACCTTATACGTTATACGTTATACGCTGTACGTTATACGCTGTACGTTATACGTTATACGTTACACGTTATACGTTATACGTTATACGCTGTACGTTATACGCTGTACGTTATACGCTGTACGTTATACGTTATACGTTATACGTTACACGTTGTACGTTGTACGTCATACGTTGTACGTTATACGTTGTACGTTATACGTTGTACGTTATACGTTGTATGTTATACGTTATACGCTGTACGGTATACGTTATACGTTATACGTTATACGTTACACGTTATACGTTATACGTTATACGTTATACGTTATACGTTTTACGTTGTACGTTATACGCTGTACGTTATACCTTATACGTTATACGCTGTACGTTATACGCTGTACGTTATACGTTATACGTTACACGTTATACGTTATACGTTATACGTTACACGTTGTACGTTGTACGTTATACGTTGTACGTTATACGTTATACGCTGTACGTTATACGCTGTACGTTATACGCTGTACGTTATACGTTGTATGTTATACGTTATACGCTGTACGTTATACGTTATACGTTGTACGTTATACGTTATACGTTATACGTTATACGCTGTACGTTATACGCTGTACGTTATACGCTATACGTTATACGTTGTACGTTATACGCTGTACGTTATACCTTATACGTTATACGTTATACGCTGTACGTTATACGCTGTACGTTATACGTTATACGTTACACGGTATACGCTGTACGTTATACGTTATACGTTATACGTTATACGCTGTACGTTATAAGTTATACGTTATACGTTATACGTTACACGTTGTACGTTGTACGTTATACGTTGTACATTATACGTTGTACGTTATACGTTATACGCTGTACGTTATACGTTATACGTTACACGTTGTACGTTGTACGTTATACGTTATACGTTATACGCTGTACGTTATACGCTGTACGTTATACGCTGTACGTTATACGTTATACGTTATACGTTACACGTTGTACGTTGTACGTCATACGTTGTACGTTATACGTTGTACGTTATACGTTGTACGTTATACGTTGTATGTTATACGTTATACGCTGTACGGTATACGTTATACGTTATACGTTATACGTTATACGTTATACGTTATACGTTATACGTTATACGTTGTACGTTATACGCTGTACGTTATACCTTATACGTTATACGCTGTACGTTATACGCTGTACGTTATACGTTATACGTTACACGTTATACGTTATACGTTATACGTTACACGTTGTACGTTGTACGTTATACGTTACACGTTGTACGTTGTACGTTATACGTTGTACGTTATACGTTATACGCTGTACGTTATACGCTGTACGTTATACGCTGTACGTTATACGTTGTATGTTATACGTTATACGCTGTACGTTATACGTTATACGTTGTACGTTATACGTTATACGTTATACGTTATACGCTGTACGTTATACGCTGTACGTTATACGTTACACGATATACGTTATACGTTATACTTTGTACGTTATACGCTGTACGTTATACCTTATACGTTATACGTTATACGCTGTACGTTATACGCTGTACGTTATACGTTATACGTTACACGTTATACGTTATACGTTATACGCTGTACGTTATACGCTGTACGTTATACGCTGTACGTTATACGTTATACGTTATACGTTACACGTTGTACGTTGTACGTCATACGTTGTACGTTATACGTTGTACGTTATACGTTGTACGTTATACGTTGTATGTTATACGTTATACGCTGTACGGTATACGTTATACGTTATACGTTATACGTTATACGTTATACGTTATACGTTATACGTTATACGTTATACGTTATACGTTTTACGTTGTACGTTATACGCTGTACGTTATACGTTATACGCTGTACGTTATACGCTCTACGTTATACGTTACACGATATACGATATACGTTATACGTTATACGTTATACGTTATACGTTATACGTTATACGTTACCCGTTGTACGTGGTACGTTATACGTTGTACATTATACGTTGTACGTTATACGTTATACGCTGTACGTTATACGTTATACGTTACACGTTGTACGTTGTACGTTATACGTTGTACGTTATACGTTATACGATATACGTTATACGTTATACGTTATAAGTTATACGTTATACGTTATACGTTACATGTTGTACGTTATACGTTATACGTTATACGTTATACGTTATACGTTATACGTTATACGTTATACGCTGTACCTTATACGCTGTACGTTATACGTTATACGTTACACGTTATACGTTATACGTTATACGCTGTACGTTATACGCTGTACGTTATACGCTGTACGTTATACGTTATACGTTATACGTTATACGTTATACGTTACACGTTGTACGTTGTACGTTATACGTTGTACGTTATACGTTATACGCTGTACGTTATACGTTATACGTTATACGTTATACGTTATACGTTATACATTATACGTTACGCTTTACACGTTGTACGTTGTACGTTATACGTTGTACATTATACGTTGTACGTTATACGTTATACGCTGTACGTTATACGTTATACGTTACACGTTGTACGTTGTACGTTATACGCTGTACGTTATACGCTGTACGTTATACGTTATACGTTACACGTTGTACGTTATACGTTATACGTTATACGTTATACGTTATACGTTATACGCTGTACGTTATACGCTGTACGTTATACGTTATACGTTACACGTTATACGTTATACGTTATACGCTGTACGTTATACGTTATACGTTACACGTTGTACGTTGTACGTTATACGTTGTACGTTATACGTTGTACGTTATACGTTGTACGTTATACGTTGTATGTTATACGTTATACGCTGTACGTTATACGTTATACGTTGTACGTTATACGTTATACGTTATACGTTATACGCTGTACGTTATACGCTGTACGTTATACGGTATACGTTATACGTTGTACGTTATACGCTGTACGTTATACCTTATACGTTATACGTTATACGCTGTACGTTATACGCTGTACGTTATACGTTATACGTTACACGTTATACGTTATACGTTATACGCTGTACGTTATACGCTGTACGTTATACGCTGTACGTTATACGCTGTACGTTATACGTTACACGATATACGTTATACGTTATACTTTGTACGTTATACGCTGTACGTTATACCTTATACGTTATACGTTATACGCTGTACGTTATACGCTGTACGTTATACGTTATACGTTACACGTTATACGTTATACGTTATACGCTGTACGTTATACGCTGTACGTTATACGCTGTACGTTATACGTTATACGTTATACGGTACACGTTGTACGTTGTACGTCATACGTTGTACGTTATACGTTGTACGTTATACGTTGTACGTTATACGTTGTATGTTATACGTTATACGCTGTACGGTATACGTTATACGTTATACGTTATACGTTATACGTTATACGTTATACGTTATACGTTATACGTTATACGTTATACGTTATACGTTATACGTTATACGTTGTACGTTATACGCTGTACGTTATACCTTATACGTTATACGCTGTACGTTATACGCTGTACGTTATACGTTATACGTTACACGTTATACGTTATACGTTATACGTTACACGTTATACGCTGTACGTTATACGCTGTACGTTATACGTTATACGTTATACGTTACACGTTGTACGTTGTACGTCATACGTTGTACGTTATACGTTGTACGTTATACGTTGTACGTTATACGTTGTATGTTATACGTTATACGCTGTACGGTATACGTTATACGTTATACGTTATACGTTATACGTTATACGTTATACGTTATACGTTATACGTTATACGCTGTACGTTATACGCTGTACGTTATAAGTTATACGTTATACGTTATACGTTACACGTTGTACGTTGTACGTTATACGTTGTACATTATACGTTGTACGTTATACGTTATACGCTGTACGTTACACGTTGTACGTTGTACGTTATACGTTGTACGTTATACGTTATACGCTGTACGTTATACGTTATACGTTATATGTTATACGTTATACGTTATACGTTATACGTTATACGTTATACGATATACGTTATACGTTGTACGTTATACGTTGTACATTATACGTTGTACGTTATACGTTATACGCTGTACGTTAAACGTTATACGTTATACGTTATACGTTATACGTTATACGTAATACGTTATACGTTATACGTTATACGTTATACGTTATACGTTATACGTTATACGTTATACGTTATACGTTATACGTTATACGTTATACGTTATACGTTATACGTTATACGTTATACGTTATACGTTATACGTTATACGTTATACGTTATACGTTATACGTTATACGTTATACGTTATACGTTATACGTTATACGTTATACGTTATACGTTATACGTTATACGTTATACGTTATACGTTATACGTTATACGTTATACGTTATACGTTATACGTTATACGTTATACGTTATACGTTATACGTTATACGTTATACGTTATACGTTATACGTTATACGTTATACGTTATACGTTATACGTTATACGTTATACGTTATACGTTATACGTTATACGTTATACGTTATACGTTATACGTTATACGTTATACGTTATACGTTATACGTTATACGTTATACGTTATACGTTATACGTTATACGTTATACGTTATACGTTATACGTTATACGTTATACGTTATACGTTATACGTTATACGTTATACGTTATACGTTATACGTTATACGTTATACGTTATACGTTATACGTTATACGTTATACGTTATACGTTATACGTTATACGTTATACGTTATACGTTATACGTTATACGTTATACGTTATACGTTATACGTTATACGTTATACGTTATACGTTATACGTTATACGTTATACGTTATACGTTATACGTTATACGTTACACGTTGTACGATGTACGTTATACGTTATACGTTATACGTTATACGTTATACGTTATACGTTATACGTTGTACGTTATACGTTATACGTTGTACGTTATACGTTGTATGTTATACGTTATACGCTGTACGTTATACGTTATACGTTATACGTTATACGTTATACGTTATACGTTATACGATATACGTTATACGTTATACGTTGTATGTTATATGTTGTACGTTATATGTTATACGTTACACGTTGTACGATGTACGTTATACGTTATACGTTATACGTTGTACGTTATACGTTGTATGTTATACGTTATACGCTGTACGTTATACGTTATACGTTATACGTTATACGTTATACGTTATACGTTATACGTTATACGTTATACGTTATACGTTGTACGTTATATGTTGTACGTTATATGTTATACGTTACACGTTGTACGATGTACGTTATACGTTATACGTTATACGTTATACGTTATACGTTATACGTTATACGTTATACGTTATACGTTATACGTTATACGTTATACGTTATACGTTATACGTTATACGTTATACGTTATACGTTATACGTTATACGGTATACGGTATACGTTATACGGTATACGGTATACGTTATACGTTGTACGTTACACGTTGTACGTTGTACGTTATACGTTGTACGTTATACGTTATACGTTGTACGTTATATGTTGTACGTTATATGTTATACGTTACACGTTGTACGATGTACGTTATACGTTATACGTTATACGTTATACGTTATACGTTATACGTTATACGTTATACGTTATACGTTGTACGTTATACGTTATACGTTGTACGTTATACGTTGTATGTTATACGTTATACGCTGTACGTTATACGTTATACGTTATACGTTATACGTTATACGTTATACGATATACGTTATACGTTATACGTTGTATGTTATATGTTGTACGTTATATGTTATACGTTACACGTTGTACGATGTACGTTATACGTTATACGTTATACGTTCTACGTTATATGTTATACGTTATACGTTACACGTTGTACGTTATACGTTATATGTTATACGCTGTACGTTATACGCTGTACGTTATAAGTTATACGTTATACGTTACACGTTACACGTTGTACGTTGTACGTTATACGTTGTACATTATACGTTGTACGTTATACGTTATACGTTATACGTTATACGTTATACGTTATACGTTATACGTTATACGTTATACGTTATACGTTATACGTTATACGTTATACCTTATACGTTATACGTTATACGCTGTACGTTATACGCTGTACGTTATACGCTGTACGTTATACGTTATACGTTATACGTTATACGTTACACGTTGTACGTTGTACGTTGTACGTTATACGTTGTACGTTATACGTTATACGCTGTACGTTATACGTTATACGTTATACGTTATACGTTATACGTTATACGTTATACGTTATACGTTATACGTTATACGTTATACGTTATACGTTATACGTTATACGTTATACGTTATACGTTATACGTTATACGTTATACGTTATACGTTATACGTTGTACGTTATACGTTATACGTTATACGTTATACGTTATACGTTATACGTTATACGTTATACGTTATACGTTATACGTTATACGTTATACGTTATACGTTATACGTTATACGTTATACGTTATACGTTATACGTTATACGTTATACGTTATACGTTATACGTTATACGTTATACGTTATACGTTATACGTTATACGTTATACGTTATACGTTATACGTTATACGTTATACGTTATACGTTATACGTTATACGTTATACGTTATACGTTATACGTTATACGTTATACGTTATACGTTATACGTTATACGTTATACGTTATACGTTATACGTTATACGTTATACGTTATACGTTATACGTTATACGTTATACGTTATACGTTATACGTTATACGTTATACGTTATACGTTATACGTTATACGTTATACGTTATACGTTATACGTTATACGTTATACGTTATACGTTATACGTTATACGTTACACGTTGTACGATGTACGTTATACGTTATACGTTATACGTTATACGTTATACGTTATACGTTATACGTTGTACGTTATACGTTATACGTTGTACGTTATACGTTGTATGTTATACGTTATACGCTGTACGTTATACGTTATACGTTATACGTTATACGTTATACGTTATACGTTATACGATATACGTTATACGTTATACGTTGTATGTTATATGTTGTACGTTATATGTTATACGTTACACGTTGTACGATGTACGTTATACGTTATACGTTATACGTTGTACGTTATACGTTGTATGTTATACGTTATACGCTGTACGTTATACGTTATACGTTATACGTTATACGTTATACGTTATACGTTATACGTTATACGTTATACGTTGTACGTTATATGTTGTACGTTATATGTTATACGTTACACGTTGTACGATGTACGTTATACGTTATACGTTATACGTTATACGTTATACGTTATACGTTATACGTTATACGTTATACGTTATACGTTATACGTTATACGTTATACGTTATACGTTATACGTTATACGTTATACGTTATACGTTATACGGTATACGGTATACGTTATACGGTATACGGTATACGTTATACGTTGTACGTTACACGTTGTACGTTGTACGTTATACGTTGTACGTTATACGTTATACGTTGTACGTTATATGTTGTACGTTATATGTTATACGTTACACGTTGTACGATGTACGTTATACGTTATACGTTATACGTTATACGTTATACGTTATACGTTATACGTTATACGTTATACGTTGTACGTTATACGTTATACGTTATACGTTATACGTTACACGTTGTACGTTGTACGTTGTACGTTATACGTTGTACGTTATACGTTATACGCTGTACGTTATACGTTATACGTTATACGTTATACGTTATACGTTATACGTTATACGTTATACGTTATACGTTATACGTTATACGTTATACGTTATACGTTATACGTTATACGTTATACGTTATACGTTATACGTTATACGTTATACGTTATACGTTATACGTTATACGTTATACGTTATACGTTATACGTTATACGTTATACGTTATACGTTATACGTTATACGTTATACGTTATACGTTATACGTTATACGTTATACGTTATACGTTATACGTTATACGTTATACGTTATACGTTATACGTTATACGTTATACGTTATACGTTATACGTTATACGTTATACGTTATACGTTATACGTTATACGTTATACGTTATACGTTATACGTTATACGTTATACGTTATACGTTATACGTTATACGTTATACGTTATACGTTATACGTTATACGTTATACGTTATACGTTATACGTTATACGTTATACGTTATACGTTATACGTTATACGTTATACGTTATACGTTATACGTTATACGTTATACGTTATACGTTATACGTTATACGTTATACGTTATACGTTATACGTTATACGTTATACGTTATACGTTATACGTTATACGTTATACGTTATACGTTATACGTTATACGTTACACGTTGTACGATGTACGTTATACGTTATACGTTATACGTTATACGTTATACGTTATACGTTATACGTTGTACGTTATACGTTATACGTTGTACGTTATACGTTGTATGTTATACGTTATACGCTGTACGTTATACGTTATACGTTATACGTTATACGTTATACGTTATACGTTATACGATATACGTTATACGTTATACGTTGTATGTTATATGTTGTACGTTATATGTTATACGTTACACGTTGTACGATGTACGTTATACGTTATACGTTATACGTTGTACGTTATACGTTGTATGTTATACGTTATACGCTGTACGTTATACGTTATACGTTATACGTTATACGTTATACGTTATACGTTATACGTTATACGTTATACGTTGTACGTTATATGTTGTACGTTATATGTTATACGTTACACGTTGTACGATGTACGTTATACGTTATACGTTATACGTTATACGTTATACGTTATACGTTATACGTTATACGTTATACGTTATACGTTATACGTTATACGTTATACGTTATACGTTATACGTTATACGTTATACGTTATACGTTATACGGTATACGGTATACGTTATACGGTATACGGTATACGTTATACGTTGTACGTTACACGTTGTACGTTGTACGTTATACGTTGTACGTTATACGTTATACGTTGTACGTTATATGTTGTACGTTATATGTTATACGTTACACGTTGTACGATGTACGTTATACGTTATACGTTATACGTTATACGTTATACGTTATACGTTATACGTTATACGTTATACGTTGTACGTTATACGTTATACGTTGTACGTTATACGTTGTATGTTATACGTTATACGCTGTACGTTATACGTTATACGTTATACGTTATACGTTATACGTTATACGATATACGTTATACGTTATACGTTGTATGTTATATGTTGTACGTTATATGTTATACGTTACACGTTGTACGATGTACGTTATACGTTATACGTTATACGTTCTACGTTATATGTTATACGTTATACGTTACACGTTGTACGTTATACGTTATATGTTATACGCTGTACGTTATACGCTGTACGTTATAAGTTATACGTTATACGTTACACGTTACACGTTGTACGTTGTACGTTATACGTTGTACATTATACGTTGTACGTTATACGTTATACGTTATACGTTATACGTTATACGTTATACGTTATACGTTATACGTTATACGTTATACGTTATACGTTATACGTTATACCTTATACGTTATACGTTATACGCTGTACGTTATACGCTGTACGTTATACGCTGTACGTTATACGTTATACGTTATACGTTATACGTTACACGTTGTACGTTGTACGTTGTACGTTATACGTTGTACGTTATACGTTATACGCTGTACGTTATACGTTATACGTTATACGTTATACGTTATACATTATACGTTACACGTTACACGTTGTACGTTGTACGTTATACGTTGTACATTATACGTTGTACGTTATACGTTATACGTTACACGTTGTACGTTGTACGTTATACGTTGTACGTTATACGTTGTACGTTATACGTTGTATGTTATACGTTATACGCTGTACGTTATACGTTATACGTTGTACGTTATACGTTATACGTTATACGTTGTACGTTATACGTTGTACGTTATACGTTGTATGTTATACGTTATACGCTGTACGTTATACGTTATACGTTGTACGTTATACGTTATACGTTATACGTTATACGCTGTACGTTATACGCTGTACGTTATACGGTATACGTTATACGTTATACGTTATACGTTATACGTTATACGTTATACGTTATACGTTATACGTTATACGTTATACCTTATACGTTGTACGTTATACGCTGTACGATATACGATGTATGTTATACGCTGTACGTTATACGTTATACGTTATACGTTACACGTTGTACGTTGTACGTTATACGTTGTACGTTATACGTTATACGTTGTACGTTATATGTTGTACGTTATATGTTATACGTTACACGTTGTACGATGTACGTTATACGTTATACGTTATACGTTATACGTTATACGTTATACGTTATACGTTGTACGTTATACGTTATAAGTTGTACGTTATACGTTGTATGTTATACGTTATACGCTGTACGTTATACGTTATACGTTATACGTTATACGTTATACGTTATACGTTATACGATATACGTTATACGTTATACGTTGTATGTTATATGTTGTACGTTATATGTTATACGTTACACGTTGTACGATGTACGTTATACGTTATACGTTATACGTTGTACGTTATACGTTGTATGTTATACGTTATACGCTGTACGTTATACGTTATACGTTATACGTTATACGTTATACGTTATACGTTATACGTTATACGTTATACGTTATACGTTATACGTTGTACGTTATACGTTATAAGTTGTACGTTATACGTTGTATGTTATACGTTATACGCTGTACGTTATACGTTATACGTTATACGTTATACGTTATACGTTATACGTTATACGTTATACCTTATACGTTATACGTTATACGCTGTACGTTATACGTTATACGTTATACGTTATACGTTATACGTTATACGTTATACGTTATACGTTATACGTTATACGTTATACGTTGTACGTTATACGTTATAAGTTGTACGTTATACGTTGTATGTTATACGTTATACGCTGTACGTTATACGTTATACGTTATACGTTATACGTTATACGTTATACGTTATACGTTATACCTTATACGTTATACGTTATACGCTGTACGTTATACGCTGTACGTTATACGCTGTACGTTATACGTTATACGTTATACGTTATACGTTACACGTTGTACGTTGTACGTTGTACGTTATACGTTGTACGTTATACGTTATACGCTGTACGTTATACGTTATACGTTATACGTTATACGTTATACATTATACGTTACACGTTACACGTTGTACGTTGTACGTTATACGTTGTACATTATACGTTGTACGTTATACGTTATACGTTACACGTTGTACGTTGTACGTTATACGTTGTACGTTATACGTTGTACGTTATACGTTGTACGTTATACGTTGTATGTTATACGTTATACGTTACACGTTGTACGTTGTACGTTATACGTTGTACGTTATACGTTGTACGTTATACGTTGTATGTTATACGTTATACGCTGTACGTTATACGTTATACGTTGTACGTTATACGTTATACGTTATACGTTGTACGTTATACGTTGTACGTTATACGTTGTATGTTATACGTTATACGCTGTACGTTATACGTTATACGTTGTACGTTATACGTTATACGTTATACGTTATACGCTGTACGTTATACGCTGTACGTTATACGGTATACGTTATACGTTATACGTTATACGTTATACGTTATACGTTATACGTTATACGTTATACGTTATACGTTATACCTTATACGTTGTACGTTATACGCTGTACGATATACGATGTATGTTATACGCTGTACGTTATACGTTATACGTTATACGTTACACGTTGTACGTTGTACGTTATACGTTGTACGTTATACGTTATACGTTGTACGTTATATGTTGTACGTTATATGTTATACGTTACACGTTGTACGATGTACGTTATACGTTATACGTTATACGTTATACGTTATACGTTATACGTTATACGTTGTACGTTATACGTTATAAGTTGTACGTTATACGTTGTATGTTATACGTTATACGCTGTACGTTATACGTTATACGTTATACGTTATACGTTATACGTTATACGTTATACGATATACGTTATACGTTATACGTTGTATGTTATATGTTGTACGTTATATGTTATACGTTACACGTTGTACGATGTACGTTATACGTTATACGTTATACGTTGTACGTTATACGTTGTATGTTATACGTTATACGCTGTACGTTATACGTTATACGTTATACGTTATACGTTATACGTTATACGTTATACGTTATACGTTATACGTTATACGTTATACGTTGTACGTTATACGTTATAAGTTGTACGTTATACGTTGTATGTTATACGTTATACGCTGTACGTTATACGTTATACGTTATACGTTATACGTTATACGTTATACGTTATACGTTATACGATATACGTTATACGTTATACGTTGTATGTTATATGTTGTACGTTATATGTTATACGTTACACGTTGTACGATGTACGTTATACGTTATACGTTATACGTTGTACGTTATACGTTGTATGTTATACGTTATACGCTGTACGTTATACGTTATACGTTATACGTTATACGTTATACGTTATACGTTATACGTTATACGTTGTACGTTATATGTTGTACGTTATATGTTATACGTTACACGTTGTACGATGTACGTTATACGTTATACGTTATACGTTATACGTTATACGTTATACGTTATACGTTATACGTCATACGTTATACGTTATACGTTATACGTTATACGTTATACGTTATACGGTATACGGTATACGTTATACGGTATACGGTATACGTTATACGTTGTACGTTACACGTTGTACGTTGTACGTTATACGTTGTACGTTATACGTTATACGTTCTACGTTATATGTTATACGTTATACGTTACACGTTGTACGTTATACGTTATATGTTATACGCTGTACGTTATACGCTGTACGTTATAAGTTATACGTTATACGTTACACGTTACACGTTGTACGTTGTACGTTATACGTTGTACATTATACGTTGTACGTTATACGTTATACGTTATACGTTATACGTTATACGTTATACGTTATACGTTATACGTTATACGTTATACGTTATACGTTATACCTTATACGTTATACGTTATACGCTGTACGTTATACGCTGTACGTTATACGCTGTACGTTATACGTTATACGTTATACGTTATACGTTACACGTTGTACGTTGTACGTTGTACGTTATACGTTGTACGTTATACGTTATACGCTGTACGTTATACGTTATACGTTATACGTTATACGTTATACATTATACGTTACACGTTACACGTTGTACGTTGTACGTTATACGTTGTACATTATACGTTGTACGTTATACGTTATACGTTACACGTTGTACGTTGTACGTTATACGTTGTACGTTATACGTTGTACGTTATACGTTGTACGTTATACGTTGTATGTTATACGTTATACGTTATACGTTATACGATATACGTTATACGTTATACGTTGTATGTTATATGTTGTACGTTATATGTTATACGTTACACGTTGTACGATGTACGTTATACGTTATACGTTATACGTTGTACGTTATACGTTGTATGTTATACGTTATACGCTGTACGTTATACGTTATACGTTATACGTTATACGTTATACGTTATACGTTATACGTTATACGTTATACGTTATACGTTATACGTTGTACGTTATACGTTATAAGTTGTACGTTATACGTTGTATGTTATACGTTATACGCTGTACGTTATACGTTATACGTTATACGTTATACGTTATACGTTATACGTTATACGTTATACGATATACGTTATACGTTATACGTTGTATGTTATATGTTGTACGTTATATGTTATACGTTACACGTTGTACGATGTACGTTATACGTTATACGTTATACGTTGTACGTTATACGTTGTATGTTATACGTTATACGCTGTACGTTATACGTTATACGTTATACGTTATACGTTATACGTTATACGTTATACGTTATACGTTGTACGTTATATGTTGTACGTTATATGTTATACGTTACACGTTGTACGATGTACGTTATACGTTATACGTTATACGTTATACGTTATACGTTATACGTTATACGTTATACGTCATACGTTATACGTTATACGTTATACGTTATACGTTATACGTTATACGGTATACGGTATACGTTATACGGTATACGGTATACGTTATACGTTGTACGTTACACGTTGTACGTTGTACGTTATACGTTGTACGTTATACGTTATACGTTGTACGTTATATGTTGTACGTTATATGTTATACGTTACACGTTGTACGATGTACGTTATACGTTATACGTTATACGTTATACGTTATACGTTATACGTTATACGTTATACGTTATACGTTATACGTTATACGTTGTACGTTATACGTTGTATGTTATACGTTATACGCTGTACGTTATACGTTATACGTTATACGTTATACGTTATACGTTATACGTTATACGTTATACGTTATACGTTGTACGTTATACGTTATACGGTATACGGTATACGTTATACGGTATACGGTATACGTTATACGTTGTACGTTACACGTTGTACGTTGTACGTTATACGTTGTACGTTATACGTTATACGTTGTACGTTATATGTTGTACGTTATATGTTATACGTTACACGTTGTACGATGTATGTTGTACGTTATATGTTATACGTTACACGTTGTACGATGTACGTTATACGTTATACGTTATACGTTGTACGTTATACGTTGTATGTTATACGTTATACGCTGTACGTTATACGTTATACGTTATACGATATACGTTATACGTTATACGTTATACGTTATACGTTATACGTTATACGTTGTACGTTATATGTTGTACGTTATATGTTATACGTTACACGTTGTACGATGTACGTTATACGTTATACGTTATACGTTATACGTTATACGTTATACGTTATACGTTATACGTTATACGTTATACGTTATACGTTATACGTTATACGTTATACGTTATACGTTATACGTTATACGTTATACGTTATACGTTATACGTTATACGTTATACGTTATACGTTATACGTTATACGTTATACGTTATACGTTATACGTTATACGTTATACGTTATACGTTATACGTTATACGTTATACGTTATACGTTATACGGTATACGGTATACGTTATACGGTATACGGTATACGTTATACGTTGTACGTTACACGTTGTACGTTGTACGTTATACGTTGTACGTTATACGTTATACGTTGTACGTTATATGTTGTACGTTATATGTTATACGTTACACGTTGTACGATGTATGTTGTACGTTATATGTTATACGTTACACGTTGTACGATGTACGTTATACGTTATACGTTATACGTTGTACGTTATACGTTGTATGTTATACGTTATACGCTGTACGTTATACGTTATACGTTATACGTTATACGTTATACGTTATACGTTATACGTTATACGTTATACGTTGTACGATGTACGTTATACGTTATACGTTATACGTTATACGTTATACGTTATACGTTATACGTTATACGTTATACGTTATACGTTATACGTTATACGTTATACGTTATACGTTATACGTTATACGTTATACGTTATACGTTATACGTTATACGTTATACGTTATACGTTATACGTTATACGTTATACGTTATACGTTATACGTTATACGTTATACGTTATACGGTATACGGTATACGTTATACGGTATACGGTATACGTTATACGTTGTACGTTATACGTTATACGTTATACGTTATACGTTGTACGTTATACGTTATAAGTTGTACGTTATACGTTGTATGTTATACGTTATACGCTGTACGTTATACGTTATACGTTATACGTTATACGTTATACGTTATACGTTATACGATATACGTTATACGTTATACGTTGTATGTTATATGTTGTACGTTATATGTTTGACGTTACACGTTGTACGATGTACGTTATACGTTATACGTTATACGTTGTACGTTATACGTTGTATGTTATACGTTATACGCTGTACGTTATACGTTATACGTTATACGTTATACGTTATACGTTATACGTTATACGTTATACGTTATACGTTATACGTTATACGTTATACGTTATACGTTGTACGTTATACGTTATAAGTTGTACGTTATACGTTGTATGTTATACGTTATACGCTGTACGTTATACGTTATACGTTATACGTTATACGTTATACGTTATACGTTATACGTTATACGATATACGTTATACGTTATACGTTGTATGTTATATGTTGTACGTTATATGTTATACGTTACACGTTGTACGATGTACGTTATACGTTATACGTTATACGTTGTACGGTATACGTTGTATGTTATACGTTATACGCTGTACGTTATACGTTATACGTTATACGTTATACGTTATACGTTATACGTTATACGTTATACGTTGTACGTTATATGTTGTACGTTATATGTTATACGTTACACGTTGTACGATGTACGTTATACGTTATACGTTATACGTTATACGTTATACGTTATACGTTATACGTTATACGTCATACGTTATACGTTATACGTTATACGTTATACGTTATACGTTATACGGTATACGGTATACGTTATACGGTATACGGTATACGTTATACGTTGTACGTTACACGTTGTACGTTGTACGTTATACGTTGTACGTTATACGTTATACGTTCTACGTTATATGTTATACGTTATACGTTACACGTTGTACGTTATACGTTATGTGTTATACGCTGTACGTTATACGCTGTACGTTATAAGTTATACGTTATACGTTACACGTTACACGTTGTACGTTGTACGTTATACGTTGTACATTATACGTTGTACGTTATACGTTATACGTTATACGTTATACGTTATACGTTATACGTTATACGTTATACGTTATACGTTATACGTTATACGTTATACCTTATACGTTATACGTTATACGCTGTACGTTATACGCTGTACGTTATACGCTGTACGTTATACGTTATACGTTATACGTTATACGTTACACGTTGTACGTTGTACGTTGTACGTTATACGTTGTACGTTATACGTTATACGCTGTACGTTATACGTTATACGTTATACGTTATACGTTATACATTATACGTTACACGTTACACGTTGTACGTTGTACGTTATACGTTGTACATTATACGTTGTACGTTATACGTTATACGTTACACGTTATAAGTTGTACGTTATACGTTGTATGTTATACGTTATACGCTGTACGTTATACGTTATACGTTATACGTTATACGGTATACGGTATACGTTATACGGTATACGGTATACGTTATACGTTGTACGTTACACGTTGTACGTTGTACGTTATACGTTGTACGTTATACGTTATACGTTATACGTTCTACGTTATATGTTATACGTTATACGTTACACGTTGTACGTTATACGTTATATGTTATACGCTGTACGTTATACGCTGTACGTTATAAGTTATACGTTATACGTTACACGTTACACGTTGTACGTTGTACGTTATACGTTGTACATTATACGTTGTACGTTATACGTTATACGTTATACGTTATACGTTATACGTTATACGTTATACGTTATACGTTATACGTTATACGTTATACCTTATACGTTATACGTTATACGCTGTACGTTATACGCTGTACGTTATACGCTGTACGTTATACGTTATACGTTATACGTTATACGTTACACGTTGTACGTTGTACGTTGTACGTTATACGTTGTACGTTATACGTTATACGCTGTACGTTATACGTTATACGTTATACGTTATACGTTATACATTATACGTTACACGTTACACGTTGTACGTTGTACGTTATACGTTGTACATTATACGTTGTACGTTATACGTTATACGTTACACGTTATAAGTTGTACGTTATACGTTGTATGTTATACGTTATACGCTGTACGTTATACGTTATACGTTATACGTTATACGTTATACGTTATACGTTATACGATATACGTTATACGTTATACGTTGTATGTTATATGTTGTACGTTATATGTTTGACGTTACACGTTGTACGATGTACGTTATACGTTATACGTTATACGTTGTACGTTATACGTTGTATGTTATACGTTATACGCTGTACGTTATACGTTATACGTTATACGTTATACGTTATACGTTATACGTTATACGTTATACGTTATACGTTATACGTTATACGTTGTACGTTATACGTTATAAGTTGTACGTTATACGTTGTATGTTATACGTTATACGCTGTACGTTATACGTTATACGTTATACGTTATACGTTATACGTTATACGTTATACGTTATACGATATACGTTATACGTTATACGTTGTATGTTATATGTTGTACGTTATATGTTATACGTTACACGTTGTACGATGTACGTTATACGTTATACGTTATACGTTGTACGTTATACGTTGTATGTTATACGTTATACGCTGTACGTTATACGTTATACGTTATACGTTATACGTTATACGTTATACGTTATACGTTATACGTTGTACGTTATATGTTGTACGTTATATGTTATACGTTACACGTTGTACGATGTACGTTATACGTTATACGTTATACGTTATACGTTATACGTTATACGTTATACGTTATACGTCATACGTTATACGTTATACGTTATACGTTATACGTTATACGTTATACGGTATACGGTATACGTTATACGGTATACGGTATACGTTATACGTTGTACGTTACACGTTGTACGTTGTACGTTATACGTTGTACGTTATACGTTATACGTTGTACGTTATATGTTGTACGTTATATGTTATACGTTACACGTTGTACGATGTACGTTATACGTTATACGTTATACGTTATACGTTATACGTTATACGTTATACGTTATACGTTATACGTTGTACGTTATACGTTGTATGTTATACGTTATACGCTGTACGTTATACGTTATACGTTATACGTTATACGTTATACGTTATACGTTATACGTTATACGTTATACGTTGTACGTTATACGTTATACGTTATACGGTATACGGTATACGTTATACGGTATACGGTATACGTTATACGTTGTACGTTACACGTTGTACGTTGTACGTTATACGTTGTACGTTATACGTTATACGTTGTACGTTATATGTTGTACGTTATATGTTATACGTTACACGTTGTACGATGTATGTTGTACGTTATATGTTATACGTTACACGTTGTACGATGTACGTTATACGTTATACGTTATACGTTGTACGTTATACGTTGTATGTTATACGTTATACGCTGTACGTTATACGTTATACGTTATACGATATACGTTATACGTTATACGTTATACGTTATACGTTATACGTTATACGTTGTACGTTATATGTTGTACGTTATATGTTATACGTTACACGTTGTACGATGTACGTTATACGTTATACGTTATACGTTATACGTTATACGTTATACGTTATACGTTATACGTTATACGTTATACGTTATACGTTATACGTTATACGTTATACGTTATACGTTATACGTTATACGTTATACGTTATACGTTATACGTTATACGTTATACGTTATACGTTATACGTTATACGTTATACGTTATACGTTATACGTTATACGTTATACGTTATACGTTATACGTTATACGTTATACGTTATACGGTATACGGTATACGTTATACGGTATACGGTATACGTTATACGTTGTACGTTACACGTTGTACGTTGTACGTTATACGTTGTACGTTATACGTTATACGTTGTACGTTATATGTTGTACGTTATATGTTATACGTTACACGTTGTACGATGTATGTTGTACGTTATATGTTATACGTTACACGTTGTACGATGTACGTTATACGTTATACGTTATACGTTGTACGTTATACGTTGTATGTTATACGTTATACGCTGTACGTTATACGTTATACGTTATACGTTATACGTTATACGTTATACGTTATACGTTATACGTTGTACGTTATATGTTGTACGTTATATGTTATACGTTACACGTTGTACGATGTACGTTATACGTTATACGTTATACGTTATACGTTATACGTTATACGTTATACGTTATACGTTATACGTTATACGTTATACGTTATACGTTATACGTTATACGTTATACGTTATACGTTATACGTTATACGTTATACGTTATACGTTATACGTTATACGTTATACGTTATACGTTATACGTTATACGTTATACGTTATACGTTATACGTTATACGGTATACGGTATACGTTATACGTTGTACGTTATACGTTATACGTTATACGTTATACGTTATACGATATTCGTTATACGTTATACGTTATACGTTATACGTTATAGGCTGTACGTTATACGCTGTACGTTATACGCTGTACGTTATACGTTATATGTTATACGTTACACGTTGTACGTTGTACGTTATACGTTATACGTTATACGTTATACGTTATACGTTGTACGTTATACGCTGTACGTTATACGCTGTACGTTATACGCTGTACGTTATACGTTATACGTTATACGTTACACGTTGTACGTTGTACGTTATACGTTATACGTTATACGCTATACGCTGTACGTTATACGCTGTACGTTATAAGTTATACGCTGTACGTTATACGTTATACGTTACACGTTATACGTTATACGTTATACGCTGTACGTTATACGCTGTACGCTATACGCTGTATGTTATAAGTTATACGTTATACGTTATACGTTACACGTTGTACGTTGTACGTTATACGTTGTACGTTATACGTTGTACATTATACGTTGTACGTTATACGTTATACGTTATACGTTATACGTTATACGTTATACGTTATACGTTATACGTTATACGTTATACGTTATACGTTATACGTTGTACGTTATACGCTGTACGTTATACGCTGTACGTTATACGCTGTACGTTATACGTTATACGTTATACGTTACACGTTGTACGTTGTACGTTATACGTTATACGTTATACGCTATACGCTGTACGTTATACGCTGTACGTTATAAGTTATACGTTATACGTTATACGTTATACGTTACACGTTGTACGTTGTACGTTATACGTTGTACATTATACGTTGTACGTTATACGTTATACGCTGTACGTTACACGTTGTACGTTGTACGTTATATGTTGTACGTTATATGTTATACGTTACACGTTGTACGATGTATGTTGTACGTTATATGTTATACGTTACACGTTGTACGATGTACGTTATACGTTATACGTTATACGTTGTACGTTATACGTTGTATGTTATACGTTATACGCTGTACGTTATACGTTATACGTTATACGTTATACGTTATACGTTATACGTTATACGTTATACGTTATACGTTGTACGTTATATGTTGTACGTTATATGTTATACGTTACACGTTGTACGATGTACGTTGTACGATGTACGTTATACGTTATACGTTATACGTTATACGTTATACGTTATACGTTATACGTTATACGTTATACGTTATACGTTATACGTTATACGTTATACGTTATACGTTATACGTTATACGTTATACGTTATACGTTATACGTTATACGTTATACGGTATACGGTATACGTTATACGTTGTACGTTATACGTTATACGTTATACGTTATACGTTATACGATATTCGTTATACGTTATACGTTATACGTTATACGTTATAGGCTGTACGTTATACGCTGTACGTTATACGCTGTACGTTATACGTTATATGTTATACGTTACACGTTGTACGTTGTACGTTATACGTTGTACGTTATACGTTGTACGTTATACGTTGTACGTTATACGTTGTATGTTATATGTTATACGCTGTACGTTATGCGTTACACGTTATACGTTATACGTTATACGTTATATGTTATACGTTATACGTTATACGCTGTACGTTATACGCTGTACGTTATACGTTATACGTTATACGTTGTACGTTATACGCTGTACGTTATACCTTATACGTTATACGCTGTACGTTATACGCTGTACGTTATACGTTATACGTTACACGTTATACGTTATACGTTATACGCTGTACGTTATACGCTGTACGCTATACGCTGTATGTTATAAGTTATACGTTATACGTTATACGTTACACGTTGTACGTTGTACGTTATACGTTGTACGTTATACGTTGTACATTATACGTTGTACGTTATACGTTATACGTTATACGTTATACGTTATACGTTATACGTTATACGTTATACGTTATACGTTATACGTTATACGTTATACGTTGTACGTTATACGCTGTACGTTATACGCTGTACGTTATACGCTGTACGTTATACGTTATACGTTATACGTTACACGTTGTACGTTGTACGTTATACGTTATACGTTATACGCTATACGCTGTACGTTATACGCTGTACGTTATAAGTTATACGTTATACGTTATACGTTATACGTTACACGTTGTACGTTGTACGTTATACGTTGTACATTATACGTTGTACGTTATACGTTATACGCTGTACGTTACACGTTGTACGTTGTACGTTATACGTTGTACGTTATACGTTATACGCTGTACGTTATACGTTATACGTTATATGTTATACGTTATACGTTATACGTTATACGTTATACGTTATACGTTATACGATATACGTTATACGTTGTACGTTATACGTTGTACATTATACGTTGTACGTTATACGTTATACGCTGTACATTAAACGTTATACGTTATACGTTATACGTTATACGTTATACGTTATACGTTATACGTTATACGTTATACGTTATACGTTATACGTTATACGTTATACGTTATACGTTATACGTTATACGGTATACGTTATACGTTATACGTTATACGTTATACGTTATACGTTATACGTTATACGTTATACGTTATACGTTATACGTTATACGTTATACGTTATACGTTATACGTTATACGTTATACGTTATACGTTATACGTTATACGTTATACGTTATACGTTATACGTTATACGTTATACGTTATACGTTATACGTTATACGTTATACGTTATACGTTATACGTTATACGTTATACGTTATACGTTATACGTTATACGTTATACGTTATACGTTATACGTTATACGTTATACGTTATACGTTATACGTTATACGTTATACGTTATACGTTATACGTTATACGTTATACGTTATACGTTATACGTTATACGTTATACGTTATACGTTATACGTTATACGTTATACGTTATACGTTATACGTTATACGTTATACGTTATACGTTATACGTTATACGTTATACGTTATACGTTATACGTTATACGTTATACGTTATACGTTATACGTTATACGTTATACGTTATACGTTATACGTTATACGTTATACGTTATACGTTATACGTTATACGTTATACGTTATACGTTATACGTTATACGTTATACGTTATACGTTATACGTTATACGTTATACGTTATACGTTATACGTTATACGTTATACGTTATACGTTATACGTTATACGTTATACGTTATACGTTATACGTTATACGTTATACGTTATACGTTATACGTTATACGTTATACGTTATACGTTATACGTTATACGTTATACGTTATACGTTATACGTTATACGTTATACGTTATACGTTTTACGATATACGTTATACGTTATACGTTGTATGTTATATGTTGTACGTTATATGTTATACGTTACACGTTGTACGATGTACGTTATACGTTATACGTTATACGTTGTACGTTATACGTTGTATGTTATACGTTATACGCTGTACGTTATACGTTATACGTTATACGTTATACGTTATACGTTATACGTTATACGTTATACGTTATACGTTGTACGTTATATGTTGTACGTTATATGTTATACGTTACACGTTGTACGATGTACGTTATACGTTATACGTTATACGTTATACGTTATACGTTATACGTTATACGTTATACGTTATACGTTATACGTTATACGTTATACGTTATACGTTATACGTTATACGTTATACGTTATACGTTATACGTTATACGTTATACGTTATACGGTATACGGTATACGTTATACGGTATACGGTATACGTTATACGTTGTACGTTACACGTTGTACGTTGTACGTTATACGTTGTACGTTATACGTTATACGTTGTACGTTATATGTTGTACGTTATATGTTATACGTTACACGTTGTACGATGTACGTTATACGTTATACGTTATACGTTATACGTTATACGTTGTACGTTATACGTTATACGTTGTACGTTATACGTTGTATGTTATACGTTATACGCTGTACGTTATACGTTATACGTTATACGTTATACGTTATACGATATACGTTATACGTTATACGTTGTATGTTATATGTTGTACGTTATATGTTATACGTTACACGTTGTACGATGTACGTTATACGTTATACGTTATACGTTGTACGTTATACGTTGTATGTTATACGTTATACGCTGTACGTTATACGTTATACGTTATACGTTATACGTTATACGTTATACGTTATACGTTATACGTTGTACGTTATATGTTGTACGTTATATGTTATACGTTACACGTTGTACGATGTACGTTATACGTTATACGTTATACGTTATACGTTATACGTTATACGTTATACGTTATACGTTATACGTTATACGTTATACGTTATACGTTATACGTTATACGTTATACGTTATACGTTATACGTTATACGTTATACGTTATACGTTATACGGTATACGGTATACGTTATACGTTGTACGTTATACGTTATATGTTATACGTTATACGTTATACGATATTCGTTATACGTTATACGTTATACGTTATACGTTATAGGCTGTGTGTTATACGCTGTACGTTATACGCTGTACGTTATACGTTATATGTTATACGTTACACGTTGTACGTTGTACGTTATACGTTGTACGTTATACGTTGTACGTTATACGTTGTACGTTATACGTTGTATGTTATATGTTATACGCTGTACGTTATGCGTTATACGTTATACGTTATACGTTATACGTTATATGTTATACGTTATACGTTATACGCTGTACGTTATACGCTGTACGTTATACGTTATACGTTATACGTTGTACGTTATACGCTGTACGTTATACCTTATACGTTATACGCTGTACGTTATACGCTGTACGTTATACGTTATACGTTACACGTTATACGTTATACGTTATACGCTGTACGTTATACGCTGTACGCTATACGCTGTATGTTATAAGTTATACGTTATACGTTATACGTTACACGTTGTACGTTGTACGTTATACGTTGTACGTTATACGTTGTACATTATACGTTGTACGTTATACGTTATACGTTATACGTTATACGTTATACGTTATACGTTATACGTTATACGTTATACGTTATACGTTATACGTTATACGTTGTACGTTATACGCTGTACGTTATACGCTGTACGTTATACGCTGTACGTTATACGTTATACGTTATACGTTATACGTTACACGTTGTACGTTGTACGTTATACGTTATACGTTATACGTTATACGCTGTACGTTATACGCTGTACGTTATAAGTTATACGTTATACGTTATACGTTATACGTTACACGTTGTACGTTGTACGTTATACGTTGTACATTATACGTTGTACGTTATACGTTATACGCTGTACGTTACACGTTGTACGTTGTACGTTATACGTTGTACGTTATACGTTATACGCTGTACGTTATACGTTATACGTTATATGTTATACGTTATACGTTATACGTTATACGTTATACGTTATACGATATACGTTATACGTTGTACGTTATACGTTGTACATTATACGTTGTACGTTATACGTTATACGCTGTACGTTAAACGTTATACGTTATACGTTATACGTTATACGTTATACGTTATACGTTATACGTTATACGTTATACGTTATACGTTATACGTTATACGTTATACGTTATACGTTATACGTTATACGTTATACGTTATACGTTATACGTTATACGTTATACGTTATACGTTATACGTTATACGTTATACGTTATACGTTATACGTTATACGTTATACGTTATACGTTATACGTTATACGTTATACGTTATACGTTATACGTTATACGTTATACGTTATACGTTATACGTTATACGTTATACGTTATACGTTATACGTTATACGTTATACGTTATACGTTATACGTTATACGTTATACGTTATACGTTATACGTTATACGTTATACGTTATACGTTATACGTTATACGTTATACGTTATACGTTATACGTTATACGTTATACGTTATACGTTATACGTTATACGTTATACGTTATACGTTATACGCTATACGCTATATGTTATAAGTTATACGTTATACGTTATACGTTACACGTTGTACGCTGTACGTTATACGCTGTACGTTATAAGTTATACGTTATACGTTATACGTTATACGTTACACGTTGTACGTTGTACGTTATACGTTGTACATTATACGTTGTACGTTATACGTTATACGCTGTACGTTACACGTTATACGTTGTACGTTATACGTTATAAGTTGTACGTTATACGTTGTATGTTATACGTTATACGCTGTACGTTATACGTTATACGTTATACGTTATACGTTATACGTTATACGATATACGTTATACGTTATACGTTGTATGTTATATGTTGTACGTTATATGTTATACGTTACACGTTGTACGATGTACGTTATACGTTATACGTTATTCGTTGTACGTTATACGTTGTATGTTATACGTTATACGCTGTACGTTATACGTTATACGTTATACGTTATACGTTATACGTTATACGTTATACGTTATACGTTATACGTTGTACGTTATATGTTGTACGTTATATGTTATACGTTACACGTTGTACGATGTACGTTATACGTTATACGTTATACGTTATACGTTATACGTTATACGTTATACGTTATACGTCATACGTTATACGTTATACGTTATACGTTATACGTTATACGTTATACGTTATACGGTATACGGTATACGTTATACGGTATACGGTATACGTTATACGTTGTACGCTACACGTTGTACGTTGTACGTTATACGTTGTACGTTATACGTTATACGTTGTACGTTATATGTTGTACGTTATATGTTATACGTTACACGTGGTACGATGTACGTTATACGTTATACGTTATACGTTATACGTTATACGTTATACGTTATACGTTATACGTTATACGTTATACGTTATACGTTATACGTTATACGTTATACGTTATACGTTATACGTTATACGTTATACGTTATACGTTATACGTTATACGTTATACGTTATACGTTATACGTTATACGTTATACGTTATACGTTATACGTTATACGTTATACGTTATACGTTATACGTTATACGTTATACGTTATACGTTATACGTTATACGTTATACGTTATACGTTATACGTTATACGTTATACGTTATACGTTATACGTTATACGTTATACGTTATACGTTATACGTTATACGTTATACGTTATACGTTATACGTTATACGTTATACGTTATACGTTATACGTTATACGTTATACGTTATACGTTATACGTTATACGTTATACGTTATACGTTATACGTTATACGTTATACGTTATACGTTATACGTTATACGTTATACGTTATACGTTATACGTTATACGTTATACGTTATACGTTATACGTTATACGTTATACGTTATACGTTATACGTTATACGTTATACGTTATACGTTATACGTTATACGTTATACGTTATACGTTATACGTTATACGTTATACGTTATACGTTATACGTTATACGTTATACGTTATACGTTATACGTTATACGTTATACGTTATACGTTTTACGATATACGTTATACGTTATACGTTGTATGTTATATGTTGTACGTTATATGTTATACGTTACACGTTGTACGATGTACGTTATACGTTATACGTTATACGTTGTACGTTATACGTTATACCTTATACGTTATACGCTGTACGTTATACGCTGTACGTTATACGTTATACGTTACACGTTATACGTTATACGTTATACGCTGTACGTTATACGCTGTACGCTATACGCTGTATGTTATACGTTATACGTTATACGTTATACGTTATACGCTATACGCTGTATGTTATAAGTTATACGTTATACGTTATACGTTACACGTTGTACGCTGTACGTTATACGCTGTACGTTATAAGTTATACGTTATACGTTATACGTTATACGTTACACGTTGTACGTTGTACGTTATACGTTGTACATTATACGTTGTACGTTATACGTTATACGCTGTACGTTACACGTTATACGTTGTACGTTATACGTTATAAGTTGTACGTTATACGTTGTATGTTATACGTTATACGCTGTACGTTATACGTTATACGTTATACGTTATACGTTATACGTTATACGATATACGTTATACGTTATACGTTGTATGTTATATGTTGTACGTTATATGTTATACGTTACACGTTGTACGATGTACGTTATACGTTATACGTTATACGTTGTACGTTATACGTTGTATGTTATACGTTATACGCTGTACGTTATACGTTATACGTTATACGTTATACGTTATACGTTATACGTTATACGTTATACGTTATACGTTGTACGTTATATGTTGTACGTTATATGTTATACGTTACACGTTGTACGATGTACGTTATACGTTATACGTTATACGTTATACGTTATACGTTATACGTTATACGTTATACGTCATACGTTATACGTTATACGTTATACGTTATACGTTATACGTTATACGTTATACGGTATACGGTATACGTTATACGGTATACGGTATACGTTATACGTTGTACGCTACACGTTGTACGTTGTACGTTATACGTTGTACGTTATACGTTATACGTTGTACGTTATATGTTGTACGTTATATGTTATACGTTACACGTGGTACGATGTACGTTATACGTTATACGTTATACGTTATACGTTATACGTTATACGTTATACGTTATACGTTATACGTTATACGTTATACGTTATACGTTATACGTTATACGTTATACGTTATACGTTATACGTTATACGTTATACGTTATACGTTATACGTTATACGTTATACGTTATACGTTATACGTTATACGTTATACGTTATACGTTATACGTTATACGTTATACGTTATACGTTATACGTTATACGTTATACGTTATACGTTATACGTTATACGTTATACGTTATACGTTATACGTTATACGTTATACGTTATACGTTATACGTTATACGTTATACGTTATACGTTATACGTTATACGTTATACGTTATACGTTATACGTTATACGTTATACGTTATACGTTATACGTTATACGTTATACGTTATACGTTATACGTTATACGTTATACGTTATACGTTATACGTTATACGTTATACGTTATACGTTATACGTTATACGTTATACGTTATACGTTATACGTTATACGTTATACGTTATACGTTATACGTTATACGTTATACGTTATACGTTATACGTTATACGTTATACGTTATACGTTATACGTTATACGTTATACGTTATACGTTATACGTTATACGTTATACGTTATACGTTATACGTTATACGTTATACGTTATACGTTTTACGATATACGTTATACGTTATACGTTGTATGTTATATGTTGTACGTTATATGTTATACGTTACACGTTGTACGATGTACGTTATACGTTATACGTTATACGTTGTACGTTATACGTTGTATGTTATACGTTATACGCTGTACGTTATACGTTATACGTTATACGTTATACGTTATACGTTATACGTTATACGTTATACGTTATACGTTGTACGTTATATGTTGTACGTTATATGTTATACGTTACACGTTGTACGATGTACGTTATACGTTATACGTTATACGTTATACGTTATACGTTATACGTTATACGTTATACGTTATACGTTATACGTTATACGTTATACGTTATACGTTATACGGTATACGGTATACGTTATACGGTATACGGTATACGTTATACGTTGTACGTTACACGTTGTACGTTGTACGTTATACGTTGTACGTTATACGTTATACGTTGTACGTTATATGTTGTACGTTATATGTTATACGTTACACGTTGTACGATGTACGTTATACGTTATACGTTATACGTTATACGTTATACGTTGTACGTTATACGTTATACGTTGTACGTTATACGTTGTATGTTATACGTTATACGCTGTACGTTATACGTTATACGTTATACGTTATACGTTATACGATATACGTTATACGTTATACGTTGTATGTTATATGTTGTACGTTATATGTTATACGTTACACGTTGTACGATGTACGTTATACGTTATACGTTATACGTTGTACGTTATACGTTGTATGTTATACGTTATACGCTGTACGTTATACGTTATACGTTATACGTTATACGTTATACGTTATACGTTATACGTTATACGTTGTACGTTATATGTTGTACGTTATATGTTATACGTTACACGTTGTACGATGTACGTTATACGTTATACGTTATACGTTATACGTTATACGTTATACGTTATACGTTATACGTTATACGTTATACGTTATACGTTATACGTTATACGTTATACGTTATACGTTATACGTTATACGTTATACGTTATACGTTATACGTTATACGGTATACGGTATACGTTATACGTTGTACGTTATACGTTATATGTTATACGTTATACGTTATACGATATTCGTTATACGTTATACGTTATACGTTATACGTTATAGGCTGTACGTTATACGCTGTACGTTATACGCTGTACGTTATACGTTATATGTTATACGTTACACGTTGTACGTTGTACGTTATACGTTGTACGTTATACGTTGTACGTTATACGTTGTACGTTATACGTTGTATGTTATATGTTATACGCTGTACGTTATGCGTTATACGTTATACGTTATACGTTATACGTTATATGTTATACGTTATACGTTATACGCTGTACGTTATACGCTGTACGTTATACGTTATACGTTATACGTTGTACGTTATACGCTGTACGTTATACCTTATACGTTATACGCTGTACGTTATACGCTGTACGTTATACGTTATACGTTACACGTTATACGTTATACGTTATACGCTGTACGTTATACGCTGTACGCTATACGCTGTATGTTATAAGTTATACGTTATACGTTATACGTTACACGTTGTACGTTGTACGTTATACGTTGTACGTTATACGTTGTACATTATACGTTGTACGTTATACGTTATACGTTATACGTTATACGTTATACGTTATACGTTATACGTTATACGTTATACGTTATACGTTATACGTTATACGTTGTACGTTATACGCTGTACGTTATACGCTGTACGTTATACGCTGTACGTTATACGTTATACGTTATACGTTATACGTTACACGTTGTACGTTGTACGTTATACGTTATACGTTATACGTTATACGCTGTACGTTATACGCTGTACGTTATAAGTTATACGTTATACGTTATACGTTATACGTTACACGTTGTACGTTGTACGTTATACGTTGTACATTATACGTTGTACGTTATACGTTATACGCTGTACGTTACACGTTGTACGTTGTACGTTATACGTTGTACGTTATACGTTATACGCTGTACGTTATACGTTATACGTTATATGTTATACGTTATACGTTATACGTTATACGTTATACGTTATACGATATACGTTATACGTTGTACGTTATACGTTGTACATTATACGTTGTACGTTATACGTTATACGCTGTACGTTAAACGTTATACGTTATACGTTATACGTTATACGTTATACGTTATACGTTATACGTTATACGTTATACGTTATACGTTATACGTTATACGTTATACGTTATACGTTATACGTTATACGTTATACGTTATACGTTATACGTTATACGTTATACGTTATACGTTATACGTTATACGTTATACGTTATACGTTATACGTTATACGTTATACGTTATACGTTATACGTTATACGTTATACGTTATACGTTATACGTTATACGTTATACGTTATACGTTATACGTTATACGTTATACGTTATACGTTATACGTTATACGTTATACGTTATACGTTATACGTTATACGTTATACGTTATACGTTATACGTTATACGTTATACGTTATACGTTATACGTTATACGTTATACGTTATACGTTATACGTTATACGTTATACGCTATACGCTGTATGTTATAAGTTATACGTTATACGTTATACGTTACACGTTGTACGCTGTACGTTATACGCTGTACGTTATAAGTTATACGTTATACGTTATACGTTATACGTTACACGTTGTACGTTGTACGTTATACGTTGTACATTATACGTTGTACGTTATACGTTATACGCTGTACGTTACACGTTATACGTTGTACGTTATACGTTATAAGTTGTACGTTATACGTTGTATGTTATACGTTATACGCTGTACGTTATACGTTATACGTTATACGTTATACGTTATACGTTATACGATATACGTTATACGTTATACGTTGTATGTTATATGTTGTACGTTATATGTTATACGTTACACGTTGTACGATGTACGTTATACGTTATACGTTATACGTTGTACGTTATACGTTGTATGTTATACGTTATACGCTGTACGTTATACGTTATACGTTATACGTTATACGTTATACGTTATACGTTATACGTTATACGTTATACGTTGTACGTTATATGTTGTACGTTATATGTTATACGTTACACGTTGTACGATGTACGTTATACGTTATACGTTATACGTTATACGTTATACGTTATACGTTATACGTTATACGTCATACGTTATACGTTATACGTTATACGTTATACGTTATACGTTATACGTTATACGGTATACGGTATACGTTATACGGTATACGGTATACGTTATACGTTGTACGCTACACGTTGTACGTTGTACGTTATACGTTGTACGTTATACGTTATACGTTGTACGTTATATGTTGTACGTTATATGTTATACGTTACACGTGGTACGATGTACGTTATACGTTATACGTTATACGTTATACGTTATACGTTATACGTTATACGTTGTACGTTATACGTTGTATGTTATACGTTATACGCTGTACGTTATACGTTATACGTTATACGTTATACGTTATACGTTATACGTTATACGTTATACGTTATACGTTGTACGTTATACGTTATACGGTATACGGTATACGTTATACGGTATACGGTATACGTTATACGTTGTACGTTACACGTTGTACGTTGTACGTTATACGTTGTACATTATACGTTATACGTTGTACGTTATATGTTGTACGTTATATGTTATACGTTACACGTTGTACGATGTATGTTGTACGTTATATGTTATACGTTACACGTTGTACGATGTACGTTATACGTTATACGTTATACGTTGTACGTTATACGTTGTATGTTATACGTTATACGCTGTACGTTATACGTTATACGTTATACGATATACGTTATACGTTATACGTTATACGTTATACGTTATACGTTATACGTCGTACGTTATATGTTGTACGTTATATGTTATACGTTACACGTTGTACGATGTACGTTATACGTTATACGTTATACGTTATACGTTATACGTTATACGTTATACGTTATACGTTATACGTTATACGTTATACGTTATACGTTATACGTTATACGTTATACGTTATACGTTATACGTTATACGTTATACGTTATACGTTATACGTTATACGTTATACGTTATACGTTATACGTTATACGTTGTACGTTATACGTTATACGTTGTACGTTATATGTTGTACGTTATATGTTATACGTTACACGTTGTACGATGTATGTTGTATGTTATATGTTATACGTTACACGTTGTACGATGTACGTTAAACGTTATACGTTATACGTTGTACGTTATACGTTGTATGTTATACGTTATACGCTGTACGTTATACGTTATACGTTATACGTTATACGTTATACGTTATACGTTATACGTTATACGTTATACGTTGTACGTTATATGTTGTACGTTATATGTTATACGTTACACGTTGTACGATGTACGTTATACGTTATACGTTATACGTTATACGTTATACGTTATACGTTATACGTTATACGTTATACGTTATACGTTATACGTTATACGTTATACGTTATACGTTATACGTTATACGTTATACGTTATACGTTATACGTTATACGTTATACGTTATACGTTATACGTTATACGTTATACGGTATACGGTATACGTTATACGTTGTACGTTATACGTTATACGTTATACGTTATACGATATTCGTTATACGTTATACGTTATACGTTATACGTTATAGGCTGTACGTTATACGCTGTACGTTATACGCTGTACGTTATACGTTATATGTTATACGTTACACGTTGTACGTTGTACGTTATACGTTGTACGTTATACGTTGTACGTTATACGTTGTACGTTATACGTTGTATGTTATATGTTATACGCTGTACGTTATGCGTTATACGTTATACGTTATACGTTATACGTTATATGTTATACGTTATACGTTATACGCTGTACGTTATACGCTGTACGTTATACGTTATACGTTATACGTTGTACGTTATACGCTGTACGTTATACCTTATACGTTATACGCTGTACGTTATACGCTGTACGTTATACGTTATACGTTACACGTTATACGTTATACGTTATACGCTGTACGTTATACGCTGTACGCTATACGCTGTATGTTATAAGTTATACGTTATACGTTATACGTTACACGTTGTACGTTGTACGTTATACGTTGTACGTTATACGTTGTACATTATACGTTGTACGTTATACGTTATACGTTATACGTTATACGTTATACGTTATACGTTATACGTTATACGTTATACGTTATACGTTATACGTTATACGTTGTACGTTATACGCTGTACGTTATACGCTGTACGTTATACGCTGTACGTTATACGTTATACGTTATACGTTACACGTTGTACGTTGTACGTTATACGTTATACGTTATACGTTATACGCTGTACGTTATACGCTGTACGTTATAAGTTATACGTTATACGTTATACGTTATACGTTACACGTTGTACGTTGTACGTTATACGTTGTACATTATACGTTGTACGTTATACGTTATACGCTGTACGTTACACGTTGTACGTTGTACGTTATACGTTGTACGTTATACGTTATACGCTGTACGTTATACGTTATACGTTATATGTTATACGTTATACGTTATACGTTATACGTTATACGTTATACGTTATACGATATACGTTATACGTTGTACGTTATACGTTGTACATTATACGTTGTACGTTATACGTTATACGCTGTACGTTAAACGTTATACGTTATACGTTATACGTTATACGTTATACGTTATACGTTATACGTTATACGTTATACGTTATACGTTATACGTTATACGTTATACGTTATACGTTATACGTTATACGTTATACGTTATACGTTATACGTTATACGTTATACGTTATACGTTATACGTTATACGTTATACGTTATACGTTATACGTTATACGTTATACGTTATACGTTATACGTTATACGTTATACGTTATACGTTATACGTTATACGTTATACGTTATACGTTATACGTTATACGTTATACGTTATACGTTATACGTTATACGTTATACGTTATACGTTATACGTTATACGTTATACGTTATACGTTATACGTTATACGTTATACGTTATACGTTATACGTTATACGTTATACGTTATACGTTATACGTTATACGTTATACGTTATACGTTATACGTTATACGTTATACGTTATACGTTATACGTTGTACGTTATACGTTGTATGTTATATGTTATACGCTGTACGTTATGCGTTATACGTTATACGTTATACGTTATACGTTATATGTTATACGTTATACGTTATACGCTGTACGTTATACGCTGTACGTTATACGTTATACGTTATACGTTGTACGTTATACGCTGTACGTTATACCTTATACGTTATACGCTGTACGTTATACGCTGTACGTTATACGTTATACGTTACACGTTATACGTTATACGTTATACGCTGTACGTTATACGCTGTACGCTATACGCTGTATGTTATAAGTTATACGTTATACGTTATACGTTACACGTTGTACGTTGTACGTTATACGTTGTACGTTATACGTTGTACATTATACGTTGTACGTTATACGTTATACGTTATACGTTATACGTTATACGTTATACGTTATACGTTATACGTTATACGTTATACGTTATACGTTATACGTTATACGTTGTACGTTATACGCTGTACGTTATACGCTGTACGTTATACGCTGTACGTTATACGTTATACGTTATACGTTACACGTTGTACGTTGTACGTTATACGTTATACGTTATACGTTATACGCTGTACGTTATACGCTGTACGTTATAAGTTATACGTTATACGTTATACGTTATACGTTACACGTTGTACGTTGTACGTTATACGTTGTACATTATACGTTGTACGTTATACGTTATACGCTGTACGTTACACGTTGTACGTTGTACGTTATACGTTGTACGTTATACGTTATACGCTGTACGTTATACGTTATACGTTATATGTTATACGTTATACGTTATACGTTATACGTTATACGTTATACGTTATACGTTATACGATATACGTTATACGTTGTACGTTATACGTTGTACATTATACGTTGTACGTTATACGTTATACGCTGTACGTTAAACGTTATACGTTATACGTTATACGTTATACGTTATACGTTATACGTTATACGTTATACGTTATACGTTATACGTTATACGTTATACGTTATACGTTATACGTTATACGTTATACGTTATACGTTATACGTTATACGTTATACGTTATACGTTATACGTTATACGTTATACGTTATACGTTATACGTTATACGTTATACGTTATACGTTATACGTTATACGTTATACGTTATACGTTATACGTTATACGTTATACGTTATACGTTATACGTTATACGTTATACGTTATACGTTATACGTTATACGTTATACGTTATACGTTATACGTTATACGTTATACGTTATACGTTATACGTTATACGTTATACGTTATACGTTATACGTTATACGTTATACGTTATACGTTATACGTTATACGTTATACGTTATACGTTATACGTTATACGTTATACGTTATACGTTATACGTTATACGTTATACGTTATACGTTATACGTTATACGTTATACGTTATACGTTATACGTTATACGTTATACGTTATACGTTATACGTTATACGTTATACGTTATACGTTATACGTTATACGTTATACGTTATACGTTATACGTTATACGTTATACGTTATACGTTATACGTTATACGTTATACGTTATACGTTATACGTTATACGTTATACGTTATACGTTATACGTTATACGTTATACGTTATACGTTACACGTTGTACGATGTACGTTATACGTTATACGTTATACGTTATACGTTGTATGTTATATGTTGTACGTTATATGTTATACGTTACACGTTGTACGATGTACGTTATACGTTATACGTTATACGTTGTACGTTATACGTTGTATGTTATACGTTATACGCTGTACGTTATACGTTATACGTTATACGATATACGTTATACGTTATACGTTATACGTTATACGTTATACGTTATACGTTGTACGTTATATGTTGTACGTTATATGTTATACGTTACACGTTGTACGATGTACGTTATACGTTATACGTTATACGTTATACGTTATACGTTATACGTTATACGTTATACGTTATACGTTATACGTTATACGTTATACGTTATACGTTATACGTTATACGTTATACGTTATACGGTATACGGTATACGTTATACGGTATACGGTATACGTTATACGTTGTACGTTACACGTTGTACGTTGTACGTTATACGTTGTACGTTATACGTTATACGTTGTACGTTATATGTTGTACGTTATATGTTATACGTTACACGTTGTACGATGTACGTTATACGTTATACGTTATACGTTATACGTTATACGTTATACGTTATACGTTATACGTTGTACGTTATACGTTATACGTTGTACGTTATACGTTGTATGTTATACGTTATACGCTGTACGTTATACGTTATACGTTATACGTTATACGTTATACGATATACGTTATACGTTATACGTTGTATGTTATATGTTGTACGTTATATGTTATACGTTACACGTTGTACGATGTACGTTATACGTTATACGTTATACGTTGTACGTTATACGTTGTATGTTATACGTTATACGCTGTACGTTATACGTTATACGTTATACGTTATACGTTATACGTTATACGTTATACGTTATACGTTATACGTTGTACGTTATATGTTGTACGTTATATGTTATACGTTACACGTTGTACGATGTACGTTATACGTTATACGTTATACGTTATACGTTATACGTTATACGTTATACGTTATACGTTATACGTTATACGTTATACGTTATACGTTATACGTTATACGTTATACGTTATACGTTATACGTTATACGTTATACGTTATACGTTATACGTTATACGTTATACGTTATACGGTATACGGTATACGTTATACGTTGTACGTTATACGTTATACGTTATACGTTATACGTTATACGATATTCGTTATACGTTATACGTTATACGTTATACGTTATAGGCTGTACGTTATACGCTGTACGTTATACGCTGTACGTTATACGTTATATGTTATACGTTACACGTTGTACGTTGTACGTTATACGTTGTACGTTATACGTTGTACGTTATACGTTGTACGTTATACGTTGTATGTTATATGTTATACGCTGTACGTTATGCGTTATACGTTATACGTTATACGTTATACGTTATATGTTATACGTTATACGTTATACGCTGTACGTTATACGCTGTACGTTATACGTTATACGTTATACGTTGTACGTTATACGCTGTACGTTATACCTTATACGTTATACGCTGTACGTTATACGCTGTACGTTATACGTTATACGTTACACGTTATACGTTATACGTTATACGCTGTACGTTATACGTTATACGTTACACGTTATACGTTATACGTTATACGCTGTACGTTATACGCTGTACGCTATACGCTGTATGTTATAAGTTATACGTTATACGTTATACGTTACACGTTGTACGTTGTACGTTATACGTTGTACGTTATACGTTGTACATTATACGTTATACGTTATACGTTATACGTTATACGTTATACGTTATACGTTATACGTTATACGTTGTACGTTATACGCTGTACGTTATACGCTGTACGTTATACGCTGTACGTTATACGTTATACGTTATACGTTACACGTTGTACGTTGTACGTTATACGTTATACGTTATACGTTATACGCTGTACGTTATACGCTGTACGTTATAAGTTATACGTTATACGTTATACGTTATACGTTACACGTTGTACGTTGTACGTTATACGTTGTACATTATACGTTGTACGTTATACGTTATACGCTGTACGTTACACGTTGTACGTTGTACGTTATACGTTGTACGTTATACGTTATACGCTGTACGTTATACGTTATACGTTATATGTTATACGTTATACGTTATACGTTATACGTTATACGTTATACGTTATACGATATACGTTATACGTTGTACGTTATACGTTGTACATTATACGTTGTACGTTATACGTTATACGCTGTACGTTAAACGTTATACGTTATACGTTATACGTTATACGTTATACGTTATACGTTATACGTTATACGTTATACGTTATACGTTATACGTTATACGTTATACGTTATACGTTATACGTTATACGTTATACGTTATACGTTATACGTTATACGTTATACGTTATACGTTATACGTTATACGTTATACGTTATACGTTATACGTTATACGTTATACGTTATACGTTATACGTTATACGTTATACGTTATACGTTATACGTTATTCGTTATACGTTATACGTTATACGTTATACGTTATACGTTATACGTTATACGTTATACGTTATACGTTATACGTTATACGTTATACGTTATACGTTATACGTTATACGTTATACGTTATACGCTATACGCTGTATGTTATAAGTTATACGTTATACGTTATACGTTACACGTTGTACGCTGTACGTTATACGCTGTACGTTATAAGTTATACGTTATACGTTATACGTTATACGTTACACGTTGTACGTTGTACGTTATACGTTGTACATTATACGTTGTACGTTATACGTTATACGCTGTACGTTACACGTTGTACGTTGTACGTTATACGTTGTACGTTATACGTTATACGCTGTACGTTATACGTTATACGTTATATGTTATACGTTATACGTTATACGTTATACGTTATACGTTATACGATATACGTTATACGTTGTACGTTATACGTTGTACATTATACGTTGTACGTTATACGTTATACGCTGTACTTTAAACGTTATACGTTATACGTTATACGTTATACGTTATACGTTATACGTTATACGTTATACGTTATACGTTATACGTTATACGTTATACGTTATACGTTATACGTTATACGTTATACGTTATACGTTATACGTTATACGTTATACGTTATACGTTATACGTTATACGTTATACGTTATACGTTATACGTTATACGTTATACGTTATACGTTATACGTTATACGTTATACGTTATACGTTATACGTTATACGTTATACGTTATACGTTATACGTTATACGTTATACGTTATACGTTATACGTTATACGTTATACGTTATACGTTATACGTTATACGTTATACGTTATACGTTATACGTTATACGTTATACGTTATACGTTATACGTTATACGTTATACGTTATACGTTATACGTTATACGTTATACGTTATACGTTATACGTTATACGTTATACGTTATGCGTTATACGTTATACGTTATACGTTATACGTTATACGTTATGCGTTATACGTTATACGATATACGTTATAGGTTATACGTTATACGTTATACGTTATACGTTATACGTTATACGTTATACGTTATACGTTATACGTTATACGTTATACGTTATACGTTATACGTTATACGTTATACGTTATACGTTATACGTTATACGTTATACGTTATACGTTATACGTTATACGTTATACGTTATACGTTATACGTTATACGTTATACGTTATACGTTATACGTTATACGTTATACGTTATACGTTATACGTTATACGTTATACGTTATACGTTATACGTTATACGTTATACGTTATACGGTATACGGTATACGTTATACGGTATACGGTATACGTTATACGTTGTACGTTACACGTTGTACGTTGTACGTTATACGTTGTACGTTATACGTTATACGTTGTACGTTATATGTTGTACGTTATATGTTATACGTTACACGTTGTACGATGTATGTTGTACGTTATATGTTATACGTTACACGTTGTACGATGTACGTTATACGTTATACGTTATACGTTGTACGTTATACGTTGTATGTTATACGTTATACGCTGTACGTTATACGTTATACGTTATACGTTATACGTTATACGTTATACGTTATACGTTATACGTTATACGTTGTACGATGTACGTTATACGTTATACGTTATACGTTATACGTTATACGTTATACGTTATACGTTATACGTTATACGTTATACGTTATACGTTATACGTTATACGTTATACGTTATACGTTATACGTTATACGTTATACGTTATACGTTATACGTTATACGTTATACGTTATACGTTATACGTTATACGTTATACGTTATACGTTATACGTTATACGTTATACGTTATACGTTATACGTTATACGTTATACGTTGTACGATGTACGTTATACGTTATACGTTATACGTTATACGTTATACGTTATACGTTATACGTTATACGTTATACGTTATACGTTATACGTTATACGTTATACGTTATACGTTATACGTTGTACGATGTACGTTATACGTTATACGTTATACGTTATACGTTATACGTTATACGTTATACGTTATACGTTATACGTTATACGTTATACGTTATACGTTATACGTTATACGTTATACGTTATACGTTATACGTTATACGTTATACGTTATACGTTATACGTTATACGTTGTATGTTATACGTTATACGCTGTACGTTATACGTTATACGTTATACGTTATACGTTATACGTTATACGTTATACGTTATACGTTATACGTTGTACGATGTACGTTATACGTTATACGTTATACGTTATACGTTATACGTTATACGTTATACGTTATACGTTATACGTTATACGTTATACGTTATACGTTATACGTTATACGTTATACGTTATACGTTATACGTTATACGTTATACGTTGTACGTTATACGTTATACGCTGTACGTTAAACGTTATACGTTATACGTTATACGTTATACGTTATACGTTATACGTTATACGTTATACGTTATACGTTATACGTTATACGTTATACGTTATACGTTATACGTTATACGTTATACGTTATACGTTATACGTTATACGTTATACGTTATACGTTATACGTTATACGTTATACGTTATACGTTATACGTTATACGTTATACGTTATACGTTATACGTTATACGTTATACGTTATACGTTATACGTTATACGTTATACGTTATACGTTATACGTTATACGTTATACGTTATACGTTATACGTTATACGTTATACGTTATACGTTATACGTTATACGTTATACGTTATACGTTATACGTTATACGTTATACGTTATACGTTATACGTTATACGTTATACGTTATACGTTATACGTTATACGTTATACGTTATACGTTATACGTTATACGTTATACGTTATACGTTATACGTTATACGTTATACGTTATACGTTATACGTTATACGTTATACGTTATACGTTATACGTTATACGTTATACGTTATACGTTATACGTTATACGTTATACGTTATACGTTATACGTTATACGTTATACGTTATACGTTATACGTTATACGTTATACGTTATACGTTATACGTTATACGTTATACGTTATACGTTATACGTTATACGTTATACGTTATACGTTATACGTTATACGTTATACGTTATACGTTATACGTTATACGTTATACGTTATACGTTATACGTTATACGTTATACGTTATACGTTATACGTTATACGTTACACGTTGTACGATGTACGTTATACGATATACGTTATACGTTATACGTTGTATGTTATATGTTGTACGTTATATGTTATACGTTACACGTTGTACGATGTACGTTATACGTTATACGTTATACGTTGTACGTTATACGTTGTATGTTATACGTTATACGCTGTACGTTATACGTTATACGTTATACGTTATACGTTATACGTTATACGTTATACGTTATACGTTATACGTTATACGTTGTACGTTATATGTTGTACGTTATATGTTATACGTTACACGTTGTACGATGTACGTTATACGTTATACGTTATACGTTATACGTTATACGTTATACGTTATACGTTATACGTTATACGTTATACGTTATACGTTATACGTTATACGTTATACGTTATACGTTATACGGTATACGGTATACGTTATACGGTATACGGTATACGTTATACGTTGTACGTTACACGTTGTACGTTGTACGTTATACGTTGTACGTTATACGTTATACGTTGTACGTTATATGTTGTACGTTATATGTTATACGTTACACGTTGTACGATGTACGTTATACGTTATACGTTATACGTTATACGTTATACGTTATACGTTATACGTTATACGTTGTACGTTATACGTTATACGTTGTACGTTATACGTTGTATGTTATACGTTATACGCTGTACGTTATACGTTATACGTTATACGTTATACGTTATACGATATACGTTATACGTTATACGTTGTATGTTATATGTTGTACGTTATATGTTATACGTTACACGTTGTACGATGTACGTTATACGTTATACGTTATACGTTGTACGTTATACGTTGTATGTTATACGTTATACGTTATACGTTATACGTTATACGTTATACGTTATACGTTATACGTTATACGTTATACGTTACACGTTGTACGATGTACGTTATACGATATACGTTATACGTTATACGTTGTATGTTATATGTTGTACGTTATATGTTATACGTTACACGTTGTACGATGTACGTTATACGTTATACGTTATACGTTGTACGTTATACGTTGTATGTTATACGTTATACGCTGTACGTTATACGTTATACGTTATACGTTATACGTTATACGTTATACGTTATACGTTATACGTTATACGTTATACGTTGTACGTTATATGTTGTACGTTATATGTTATACGTTACACGTTGTACGATGTACGTTATACGTTATACGTTATACGTTATACGTTATACGTTATACGTTATACGTTATACGTTATACGTTATACGTTATACGTTATACGTTATACGTTATACGTTATACGTTATACGTTATACGGTATACGGTATACGTTATACGGTATACGGTATACGTTATACGTTGTACGTTACACGTTGTACGTTGTACGTTATACGTTGTACGTTATACGTTATACGTTGTACGTTATATGTTGTACGTTATATGTTATACGTTACACGTTGTACGATGTACGTTATACGTTATACGTTATACGTTATACGTTATACGTTATACGTTATACGTTATACGTTGTACGTTATACGTTATACGTTGTACGTTATACGTTGTATGTTATACGTTATACGCTGTACGTTATACGTTATACGTTATACGTTATACGTTATACGATATACGTTATACGTTATACGTTGTATGTTATATGTTGTACGTTATATGTTATACGTTACACGTTGTACGATGTACGTTATACGTTATACGTTATACGTTGTACGTTATACGTTGTATGTTATACGTTATACGTTATAGGCTGTACGTTATACGCTGTACGTTATACGCTGTACGTTATACGTTATATGTTATACGTTACACGTTGTACGTTGTACGTTATACGTTGTACGTTATACGTTGTACGTTATACGTTGTACGTTATACGTTGTATGTTATATGTTATACGCTGTACGTTATGCGTTATACGTTATACGTTATACGTTATACGTTATATGTTATACGTTATACGTTATACGCTGTACGTTATACGCTGTACGTTATACGTTATACGTTATACGTTGTACGTTGTACGTTATACGTTATACGCTGTACGTTATACGTTATACGTTATATGTTATACGTTATACGTTATACGTTATACGTTATACGTTATACGTTATACGATATACGTTATACGTTGTACGTTATACGTTGTACATTATACGTTGTACGTTATACGTTATACGCTGTACGTTAAACGTTATACGTTATACGTTATACGTTATACGTTATACGTTATACGTTATACGTTATACGTTATACGTTATACGTTGTACGTTATACGTTGTACATTATACGTTGTACGTTATACGTTATACGCTGTACGTTACACGTTGTACGTTGTACGTTATACGTTGTACGTTATACGTTATACGCTGTACGTTATACGTTATACGTTATATGTTATACGTTATACGTTATACGTTATACGTTATACGTTATACGATATACGTTATACGTTGTACGTTATACGTTGTACATTATACGTTGTACGTTATACGTTATACGCTGTACGTTAAACGTTATACGTTATACGTTATACGTTATACGTTATACGTTATACGTTATACGTTATACGTTATACGTTATACGTTATACGTTATACGTTATACGTTATACGTTATACGTTATACGTTATACGTTATACGTTATACGTTATACGTTATACGTTATACGTTATACGTTATACGTTATACGTTATACGTTATACGTTATACGTTATACGTTATACGTTATACGTTATACGTTATACGTTATACGTTATACGTTATACGTTATACGTTATACGTTATACGTTATACGTTATACGTTATACGTTATACGTTATACGTTATACGTTATACGTTATACGTTATACGTTATACGTTATACGTTATACGTTATACGTTATACGTTATACGTTATACGTTATACGTTATACGTTATACGTTATACGTTATACGTTATACGTTATACGTTATACGTTATACGTTATACGTTATACGTTATACGTTATACGTTATACGTTATACGTTATACGTTATACGTTATGCGTTATACGTTATACGTTATACGTTATACGTTATACGTTATGCGTTATACGTTATACGATATACGTTATAGGTTATACGTTATACGTTATACGTTATACGTTATACGTTATACGTTATACGTTATACGTTATACGTTATACGTTATACGTTATACGTTATACGTTATACGTTATACGTTATACGTTATACGTTATACGTTATACGTTATACGTTATACGTTATACGTTATACGTTATACGTTATACGTTATACGTTATACGTTATACGTTATACGTTATACGTTATACGTTATACGTTATACGTTATACGTTATACGTTATACGTTATACGTTATACGGTATACGGTATACGTTATACGGTATACGGTATACGTTATACGTTGTACGTTACACGTTGTACGTTGTACGTTATACGTTGTACGTTATACGTTATACGTTGTACGTTATATGTTGTACGTTATATGTTATACGTTACACGTTGTACGATGTATGTTGTACGTTATATGTTATACGTTACACGTTGTACGATGTACGTTATACGTTATACGTTATACGTTGTACGTTATACGTTGTATGTTATACGTTATACGCTGTACGTTATACGTTATACGTTATACGTTATACGTTATACGTTATACGTTATACGTTATACGTTATACGTTGTACGATGTACGTTATACGTTATACGTTATACGTTATACGTTATACGTTATACGTTATACGTTATACGTTATACGTTATACGTTATACGTTATACGTTATACGTTATACGTTATACGTTATACGTTATACGTTATACGTTATACGTTATACGTTATACGTTATACGTTATACGTTATACGTTATACGTTATACGTTATACGTTATACGTTATACGTTATACGTTATACGTTATACGGTATACGGTATACGTTATACGGTATACGGTATACGTTATACGTTGTACGTTATACGTTATACGTTATACGTTATACGTTGTACGTTATACGTTATAAGTTGTACGTTATACGTTGTATGTTATACGTTATACGCTGTACGTTATACGTTATACGTTATACGTTATACGTTATACGTTATACGTTATACGATATACGTTATACGTTATACGTTGTATGTTATATGTTGTACGTTATATGTTATACGTTACACGTTGTACGATGTACGTTATACGTTATACGTTATACGTTGTACGGTATACGTTGTATGTTATACGTTATACGCTGTACGTTATACGTTATACGTTATACGTTATACGTTATACGTTATACGTTATACGTTATACGTTGTACGTTATATGTTGTACGTTATATGTTATACGTTACACGTTGTACGATGTACGTTATACGTTATACGTTATACGTTATACGTTATACGTTATACGTTATACGTTATACGTCATACGTTATACGTTATACGTTATACGTTATACGTTATACGTTATACGGTATACGGTATACGTTATACGGTATACGGTATACGTTATACGTTGTACGTTACACGTTGTACGTTGTACGTTATACGTTGTACGTTATACGTTATACGTTCTACGTTATATGTTATACGTTATACGTTACACGTTGTACGTTATACGTTATATGTTATACGCTGTACGTTATACGCTGTACGTTATAAGTTATACGTTATACGTTACACGTTACACGTTGTACGTTGTACGTTATACGTTGTACATTATACGTTATACGTTATACGTTATACGTTATACGTTATACGTTATACGTTATACGTTATACGTTATACGTTATACGTTATACGTTATACGTTATACCTTATACGTTATACGTTATACGCTGTACGTTATACGCTGTACGTTATACGCTGTACGTTATACGTTATACGTTATACGTTATACGTTACACGTTGTACGTTGTACGTTGTACGTTATACGTTGTACGTTATACGTTATACGCTGTACGTTATACGTTATACGTTATACGTTATACGTTATACATTATACGTTACACGTTACACGTTGTACGTTGTACGTTATACGTTGTACATTATACGTTGTACGTTATACGTTATACGTTACACGTTATAAGTTGTACGTTATACGTTGTATGTTATACGTTATACGCTGTACGTTATACGTTATACGTTATACGTTATACGGTATACGGTATACGTTATACGGTATACGGTATACGTTATACGTTGTACGTTACACGTTGTACGTTGTACGTTATACGTTGTACGTTATACGTTATACGTTCTACGTTATATGTTATACGTTATACGTTACACGTTGTACGTTATACGTTATATGTTATACGCTGTACGTTATACGCTGTACGTTATAAGTTATACGTTATACGTTACACGTTACACGTTGTACGTTGTACGTTATACGTTGTACATTATACGTTGTACGTTATACGTTATACGTTATACGTTATACGTTATACGTTATACGTTATACGTTATACGTTATACGTTATACGTTATACGTTATACGTTATACCTTATACGTTATACGTTATACGCTGTACGTTATACGCTGTACGTTATACGCTGTACGTTATACGTTATACGTTATACGTTATACGTTACACGTTGTACGTTGTACGTTGTACGTTATACGTTGTACGTTATACGTTATACGCTGTACGTTATACGTTATACGTTATACGTTATACGTTATACATTATACGTTACACGTTACACGTTGTACGTTGTACGTTATACGTTGTACATTATACGTTGTACGTTATACGTTATACGTTACACGTTATAAGTTGTACGTTATACGTTGTATGTTATACGTTATACGCTGTACGTTATACGTTATACGTTATACGTTATACGTTATACGTTATACGATATACGTTATACGTTATACGTTGTATGTTATATGTTGTACGTTATATGTTTGACGTTACACGTTGTACGATGTACGTTATACGTTATACGTTATACGTTGTACGTTATACGTTGTATGTTATACGTTATACGCTGTACGTTATACGTTATACGTTATACGTTATACGTTATACGTTATACGTTATACGTTATACGTTATACGTTATACGTTATACGTTATACGTTGTACGTTATACGTTATAAGTTGTACGTTATACGTTGTATGTTATACGTTATACGCTGTACGTTATACGTTATACGTTATACGTTATACGTTATACGTTATACGTTATACGTTATACGATATACGTTATACGTTATACGTTGTATGTTATATGTTGTACGTTATATGTTATACGTTACACGTTGTACGATGTACGTTATACGTTATACGTTATACGTTGTACGTTATACGTTGTATGTTATACGTTATACGCTGTACGTTATACGTTATACGTTATACGTTATACGTTATACGTTATACGTTATACGTTATACGTTGTACGTTATATGTTGTACGTTATATGTTATACGTTACACGTTGTACGATGTACGTTATACGTTATACGTTATACGTTATACGTTATACGTTATACGTTATACGTTATACGTTATACGTCATACGTTATACGTTATACGTTATACGTTATACGTTATACGTTATACGGTATACGGTATACGTTATACGGTATACGGTATACGTTATACGTTGTACGTTACACGTTGTACGTTGTACGTTATACGTTGTACGTTATACGTTATACGTTGTACGTTATATGTTGTACGTTATATGTTATACGTTACACGTTGTACGATGTACGTTATACGTTATACGTTATACGTTATACGTTATACGTTATACGTTATACGTTATACGTTATACGTTGTACGTTATACGTTGTATGTTATACGTTATACGCTGTACGTTATACGTTATACGTTATACGTTATACGTTATACGTTATACGTTATACGTTATACGTTATACGTTGTACGTTATACGTTATACGGTATACGGTATACGTTATACGGTATACGGTATACGTTATACGTTGTACGTTACACGTTGTACGTTGTACGTTATACGTTGTACGTTATACGTTATACGTTGTACGTTATATGTTGTACGTTATATGTTATACGTTAAACGTTGTACGATGTATGTTGTACGTTATATGTTATACGTTACACGTTGTACGATGTACGTTATACGTTATACGTTATACGTTGTACGTTATACGTTGTATGTTATACGTTATACGCTGTACGTTATACGTTATACGTTATACGATATACGTTATACGTTATACGTTATACGTTATACGTTATACGTTATACGTTGTACGTTATATGTTGTACGTTATATGTTATACGTTACACGTTGTACGATGTACGTTATACGTTATACGTTATACGTTATACGTTATACGTTATACGTTATACGTTATACGTTATACGTTATACGTTATACGTTATACGTTATACGTTATACGTTATACGTTATACGTTATACGTTATACGTTATACGTTATACGTTATACGTTATACGTTATACGTTATACGTTATACGTTATACGTTATACGTTATACGTTATACGTTATACGTTATACGTTATACGTTATACGTTATACGGTATACGGTATACGTTATACGGTATACGGTATACGTTATACGTTGTACGTTACACGTTGTACGTTGTACGTTATACGTTGTACGTTATACGTTATACGTTGTACGTTATATGTTGTACGTTATATGTTATACGTTACACGTTGTACGATGTATGTTTTACGTTATATGTTATACGTTACACGTTGTACGATGTACGTTATACGTTATACGTTATACGTTGTACGTTATACGTTGTATGTTATACGTTATACGCTGTACGTTATACGTTATACGTTATACGTTATACGTTATACGTTATACGTTATACGTTATACGTTATACGTTATACGTTGTACGTTATATGTTGTACGTTATATGTTATACGTTACACGTTGTACGATGTACGTTATACGTTATACGTTATACGTTATACGTTATACGTTATACGTTATACGTTATACGTTATACGTTATACGTTATACGTTATACGTTATACGTTATACGTTATACGTTATACGTTATACGTTATACGTTATACGTTATACGTTATACGTTATACGTTATACGTTATACGTTATACGTTATACGGTATACGGTATACGTTATACGTTGTACGTTATACGTTATACGTTATACGTTATACGTTATACGATATTCGTTATACGTTATACGTTATACGTTATACGTTATAGGCTGTACGTTATACGCTGTACGTTATACGCTGTACGTTATACGTTATATGTTATACGTTACACGTTGTACGTTGTACGTTATACGTTATACGTTATACGTTATACGTTATACGTTGTACGTTATACGCTGTACGTTATACGCTGTACGTTATACGCTGTACGTTATACGTTATACGTTATACGTTACACGTTGTACGTTGTACGTTATACGTTATACGTTATACGCTATACGCTGTACGTTATACGCTGTACGTTATAAGTTATACGCTGTACGTTATACGTTATACGTTACACGTTATACGTTATACGTTATACGCTGTACGTTATACGCTGTACGCTATACGCTGTATGTTATAAGTTATACGTTATACGTTATACGTTACACGTTGTACGTTGTACGTTATACGTTGTACGTTATACGTTGTACATTATACGTTGTACGTTATACGTTATACGTTATACGTTATACGTTATACGTTATACGTTATACGTTATACGTTATACGTTATACGTTATACGTTATACGTTGTACGTTATACGCTGTACGTTATACGCTGTACGTTATACGCTGTACGTTATACGTTATACGTTATACGTTACACGTTGTACGTTGTACGTTATACGTTATACGTTATACGCTATACGCTGTACGTTATACGCTGTACGTTATAAGTTATACGTTATACGTTATACGTTATACGTTACACGTTGTACGTTGTACGTTATACGTTGTACATTATACGTTGTACGTTATACGTTATACGCTGTACGTTACACGTTGTACGTTGTACGTTATATGTTGTACGTTATATGTTATACGTTACACGTTGTACGATGTATGTTGTACGTTATATGTTATACGTTACACGTTGTACGATGTACGTTATACGTTATACGTTATACGTTGTACGTTATACGTTGTATGTTATACGTTATACGCTGTACGTTATACGTTATACGTTATACGTTATACGTTATACGTTATACGTTATACGTTATACGTTATACGTTGTACGTTATATGTTGTACGTTATATGTTATACGTTACACGTTGTACGATGTACGTTGTACGATGTACGTTATACGTTATACGTTATACGTTATACGTTATACGTTATACGTTATACGTTATACGTTATACGTTATACGTTATACGTTATACGTTATACGTTATACGTTATACGTTATACGTTATACGTTATACGTTATACGTTATACGTTATACGGTATACGGTATACGTTATACGTTGTACGTTATACGTTATACGTTATACGTTATACGTTATACGATATTCGTTATACGTTATACGTTATACGTTATACGTTATAGGCTGTACGTTATACGCTGTACGTTATACGCTGTACGTTATACGTTATATGTTATACGTTACACGTTGTACGTTGTACGTTATACGTTGTACGTTATACGTTGTACGTTATACGTTGTACGTTATACGTTGTATGTTATATGTTATACGCTGTACGTTATGCGTTATACGTTATACGTTATACGTTATACGTTATATGTTATACGTTATACGTTATACGCTGTACGTTATACGCTGTACGTTATACGTTATACGTTATACGTTGTACGTTATACGCTGTACGTTATACCTTATACGTTATACGCTGTACGTTATACGCTGTACGTTATACGTTATACGTTACACGTTATACGTTATACGTTATACGCTGTACGTTATACGCTGTACGCTATACGCTGTATGTTATAAGTTATACGTTATACGTTATACGTTACACGTTGTACGTTGTACGTTATACGTTGTACGTTATACGTTGTACATTATACGTTGTACGTTATACGTTATACCTTATACGTTATACGTTATACGTTATACGTTATACGTTATACGTTATACGTTATACGTTGTACGTTATACGCTGTACGTTATACGCTGTACGTTATACGCTGTACGTTATACGTTATACGTTATACGTTACACGTTGTACGTTGTACGTTATACGTTATACGTTATACGCTATACGCTGTACGTTATACGCTGTACGTTATAAGTTATACGTTATACGTTATACGTTATACGTTACACGTTGTACGTTGTACGTTATACGTTGTACATTATACGTTGTACGTTATACGTTATACGCTGTACGTTACACGTTGTACGTTGTACGTTATACGTTGTACGTTATACGTTATACGCTGTACGTTATACGTTATACGTTATATGTTATACGTTATACGTTATACGTTATACGTTATACGTTATACGTTATACGATATACGTTATACGTTGTACGTTATACGTTGTACATTATACGTTGTACGTTATACGTTATACGCTGTACATTAAACGTTATACGTTATACGTTATACGTTATACGTTATACGTTATACGTTATACGTTATACGTTATACGTTATACGTTATACGTTATACGTTATACGTTATACGTTATACGTTATACGTTATACGTTATACGTTATACGTTATACGTTATACGTTATACGTTATACGTTATACGTTATACGTTATACGTTATACGTTATACGTTATACGTTATACGTTATACGTTATACGTTATACGTTATACGTTATACGTTATACGTTATACGTTATACGTTATACGTTATACGTTATACGTTATACGTTATACGTTATACGTTATACGTTATACGTTATACGTTATACGTTATACGTTATACGTTATACGTTATACGTTATACGTTATACGTTATACGTTATACGTTATACGTTATACGTTATACGTTATACGTTATACGTTATACGTTATACGTTATACGTTATACGTTATACGTTATACGTTATACGTTATACGTTATACGTTATACGTTATACGTTATACGTTATACGTTATACGTTATACGTTATACGTTATACGTTATACGTTATACGTTATACGTTATACGTTATACGTTATACGTTATACGTTATACGTTATACGTTATACGTTATACGTTATACGTTATACGTTATACGTTATACGTTATACGTTATACGTTATACGTTATACGTTATACGTTATACGTTATACGTTATACGTTATACGTTATACGTTATACGTTATACGTTATACGTTATACGTTATACGTTATACGTTATACGTTATACGTTATACGTTATACGTTATACGTTATACGTTATACGTTATACGTTATACGTTATACGTTATACGTTATACGTTATACGTTATACGTTATACGTTATACGTTATACGTTAAACGTTATACGTTATACGTTATACGTTATACGTTATACGTTATACGTTATACGTTATACGTTACACGTTGTACGATGTACGTTATACGTTATACGTTATACGTTATACGTTATACGTTATACGTTGTACGTTATACGTTATACGTTGTACGTTATACGTTGTATGTTATACGTTATACGCTGTACGTTATACGTTATACGTTATACGTTATACGTTATACGTTTTATGATATACGTTATACGTTATACGTTGTATGTTATATGTTGTACGTTATATGTTATACGTTACACGTTGTACGATGTACGTTATACGTTATACGTTATACGTTGTACGTTATACGTTGTATGTTATACGTTATACGCTGTACGTTATACGTTATACGTTATACGTTATACGTTATACGTTATACGTTATACGTTATACGTTATACGTTGTACGTTATATGTTGTACGTTATATGTTATACGTTACACGTTGTACGATGTACGTTATACGTTATACGTTATACGTTATACGTTATACGTTATACGTTATACGTTATACGTTATACGTTATACGTTATACGTTATACGTTATACGTTATACGTTATACGTTATACGTTATACGTTATACGTTATACGTTATACGGTATACGGTATACGTTATACGGTATACGGTATACGTTATACGTTGTACGTTACACGTTGTACGTTGTACGTTATACGTTGTACGTTATACGTTATACGTTGTACGTTATATGTTGTACGTTATATGTTATACGTTACACGTTGTACGATGTACGTTATACGTTATACGTTATACGTTATACGTTATACGTTGTACGTTATACGTTATACGTTATACGTTATACGATATACGTTATACGTTATACGTTGTATGTTATATGTTGTACGTTATATGTTATACGTTACACGTTGTACGATGTACGTTATACGTTATACGTTATACGTTGTACGTTATACGTTGTATGTTATACGTTATACGCTGTACGTTATACGTTATACGTTATACGTTATACGTTATACGTTATACGTTATACGTTATACGTTGTACGTTATATGTTGTACGTTATATGTTATACGTTACACGTTGTACGATGTACGTTATACGTTATACGTTATACGTTATACGTTATACGTTATACGTTATACGTTATACGTTATACGTTATACGTTATACGTTATACGTTATACGTTATACGTTATACGTTATACGTTATACGTTATACGTTATACGTTATACGTTATACGGTATACGGTATACGTTATACGTTGTACGTTATACGTTATATGTTATACGTTATACGTTATACGATATTCGTTATACGTTATACGTTATACGTTATACGTTATAGGCTGTACGTTATACGCTGTACGTTATACGCTGTACGTTATACGTTATATGTTATACGTTACACGTTGTACGTTGTACGTTATACGTTGTACGTTATACGTTGTACGTTATACGTTGTACGTTATACGTTGTATGTTATATGTTATACGCTGTACGTTATGCGTTATACGTTATACGTTATACGTTATACGTTATATGTTATACGTTATACGTTATACGCTGTACGTTATACGCTGTACGTTATACGTTATACGTTATACGTTGTACGTTATACGCTGTACGTTATACCTTATACGTTATACGCTGTACGTTATACGCTGTACGTTATACGTTATACGTTACACGTTATACGTTATACGTTATACGCTGTACGTTATACGCTGTACGCTATACGCTGTATGTTATAAGTTATACGTTATACGTTATACGTTACACGTTGTACGTTGTACGTTATACGTTGTACGTTATACGTTGTACATTATACGTTGTACGTTATACGTTATACGTTATACGTTATACGTTATACGTTATACGTTATACGTTATACGTTATACGTTATACGTTATACGTTATACGTTATACGTTGTACGTTATACGCTGTACGTTATACGCTGTACGTTATACGCTGTACGTTATACGTTATACGTTATACGTTATACGTTACACGTTGTACGTTGTACGTTATACGTTATACGTTATACGTTATACGTTATACGTTATACGTTATACGTTATACGTTATACGTTATACGTTATACGTTATAGGTTATACGTTATACGTTATACGTTATACGTTATACGTTATACGTTATACGTTATACGTTATACGTTATACGTTATACGTTATACGTTATACGTTATACGTTATACGTTATACGTTATACGTTATACGTTATACGTTATACGTTATACGTTATACGTTATACGTTATACGTTATACGTTATACGTTATACGTTATACGTTATACGTTATACGTTATACGTTATACGTTATACGTTATACGTTATACGTTATACGTTATACGTTATACGTTATACGTTATACGTTATACGTTATACGTTATACGTTATACGTTATACGTTATACGTTATACGTTATACGTTATACGTTATACGTTATACGTTATACGTTATACGTTATACGTTATACGTTATACGTTATACGTTATACGTTATACGTTATACGCTATACGCTGTATGTTATAAGTTATACGTTATACGTTATACGTTACACGTTGTACGCTGTACGTTATACGCTGTACGTTATAAGTTATACGTTATACGTTATACGTTATACGTTACACGTTGTACGTTGTACGTTATACGTTGTACATTATACGTTGTACGTTATACGTTATACGCTGTACGTTACACGTTATACGTTGTACGTTATACGTTATAAGTTGTACGTTATACGTTGTATGTTATACGTTATACGCTGTACGTTATACGTTATACGTTATACGTTATACGTTATACGTTATACGATATACGTTATACGTTATACGTTGTATGTTATATGTTGTACGTTATATGTTATACGTTACACGTTGTACGATGTACGTTATACGTTATACGTTATACGTTGTACGTTATACGTTGTATGTTATACGTTATACGCTGTACGTTATACGTTATACGTTATACGTTATACGTTATACGTTATACGTTATACGTTATACGTTATACGTTGTACGTTATATGTTGTACGTTATATGTTATACGTTACACGTTGTACGATGTACGTTATACGTTATACGTTATACGTTATACGTTATACGTTATACGTTATACGTTATACGTCATACGTTATACGTTATACGTTATACGTTATACGTTATACGTTATACGTTATACGTTATACGGTATACGGTATACGTTATACGGTATACGGTATACGTTATACGTTGTACGCTACACGTTGTACGTTGTACGTTATACGTTGTACGTTATACGTTATACGTTGTACGTTATATGTTGTACGTTATATGTTATACGTTACACGTGGTACGATGTACGTTATACGTTATACGTTATACGTTATACGTTATACGTTATACGTTATACGTTGTACGTTATACGTTGTATGTTATACGTTATACGCTGTACGTTATACGTTATACGTTATACGTTATACGTTATACGTTATACGTTATACGTTATACGTTATACGTTGTACGTTATACGTTATACGGTATACGGTATACGTTATACGGTATACGGTATACGTTATACGTTGTACGTTACACGTTGTACGTTGTACGTTATACGTTGTACGTTATACGTTATACGTTGTACGTTATATGTTGTACGTTATATGTTATACGTTACACGTTGTACGATGTATGTTGTACGTTATATGTTATACGTTACACGTTGTACGATGTACGTTATACGTTATACGTTATACGTTGTACGTTATACGTTATACGTTATACGTTATACGTTATACGTTATACGTTATACGTTATACGTTATACGTTATACGTTATACGTTATACGTTGTACGTTATACGTTATACGTTGTACGTTATATGTTGTACGTTATATGTTATACGTTACACGTTGTACGATGTATGTTGTATGTTATATGTTATACGTTACACGTTGTACGATGTACGTTAAACGTTATACGTTATACGTTGTACGTTATACGTTGTATGTTATACGTTATACGCTGTACGTTATACGTTATACGTTATACGTTATACGTTATACGTTATACGTTATACGTTATACGTTATACGTTGTACGTTATATGTTGTACGTTATATGTTATACGTTACACGTTGTACGATGTACGTTATACGTTATACGTTATACGTTATACGTTATACGTTATACGTTATACGTTATACGTTATACGTTATACGTTATACGTTATACGTTATACGTTATACGTTATACGTTATACGTTATACGTTATACGTTATACGTTATACGTTATACGTTATACGTTATACGTTATACGTTATACGTTATACGTTATACGGTATACGGTATACGTTATACGTTGTACGTTATACGTTATACGTTATACGTTATACGATATTCGTTATACGTTATACGTTATACGTTATACGTTATAGGCTGTACGTTATACGCTGTACGTTATACGCTGTACGTTATACGTTATATGTTATACGTTACACGTTGTACGTTGTACGTTATACGTTGTACGTTATACGTTGTACGTTATACGTTGTACGTTATACGTTGTATGTTATATGTTATACGCTGTACGTTATGCGTTATACGTTATACGTTATACGTTATACGTTATATGTTATACGTTATACGTTATACGCTATACGTTATACGCTGTACGTTATACGTTATACGTTATACGTTGTACGTTATACGCTGTACGTTATACCTTATACGTTATACGCTGTACGTTATACGCTGTACGTTATACGTTATACGTTACACGTTATACGTTATACGTTATACGCTGTACGTTATACGCTGTACGCTATACGCTGTATGTTATAAGTTATACGTTATACGTTATACGTTACACGTTGTACGTTGTACGTTATACGTTGTACGTTATACGTTGTACATTATACGTTGTACGTTATACGTTATACGTTATACGTTATACGTTATACGTTATACGTTATACGTTATACGTTATACGTTATACGTTATACGTTATACGTTATACGTTGTACGTTATACGCTGTACGTTATACGCTGTACGTTATACGCTGTACGTTATACGTTATACGTTATACGTTACACGTTGTACGTTGTACGTTATACGTTATACGTTATACGTTATACGCTGTACGTTATACGCTGTACGTTATAAGTTATACGTTATACGTTATACGTTATACGTTACACGTTGTACGTTGTACGTTATACGTTGTACATTATACGTTGTACGTTATACGTTATACGCTGTACGTTACACGTTGTACGTTGTACGTTATACGTTGTACGTTATACGTTATACGCTGTACGTTATACGTTATACGTTATATGTTATACGTTATACGTTATACGTTATACGTTATACGTTATACGTTATACGATATACGTTATACGTTGTACGTTATACGTTGTACATTATACGTTGTACGTTATACGTTATACGCTGTACGTTAAACGTTATACGTTATACGTTATACGTTATACGTTATACGTTATACGTTATACGTTATACGTTATACGTTATACGTTATACGTTATACGTTATACGTTATACGTTATACGTTATACGTTATACGTTATACGTTATACGTTATACGTTATACGTTATACGTTATACGTTATACGTTATACGTTATACGTTATACGTTATACGTTATACGTTATACGTTATACGTTATACGTTATACGTTATACGTTATACGTTATACGTTATACGTTATACGTTATACGTTATACGTTATACGTTATACGTTATACGTTATACGTTATACGTTATACGTTATACGTTATACGTTATACGTTATACGTTATACGTTATACGTTATACGTTATACGTTATACGTTATACGTTATACGTTATACGTTATACGTTATACGTTATACGTTATACGTTATACGTTATACGTTATACGTTATACGTTATACGTTATACGTTATACGTTATACGTTGTACGTTATACGTTGTATGTTATATGTTATACGCTGTACGTTATGCGTTATACGTTATACGTTATACGTTATACGTTATATGTTATACGTTATACGTTATACGCTGTACGTTATACGCTGTACGTTATACGTTGTACGTTATACGCTGTACGTTATACCTTATACGTTATACGCTGTACGTTATACGCTGTACGTTATACGTTATACGTTACACGTTATACGTTATACGTTATACGCTGTACGTTATACGCTGTACGCTATACGCTGTATGTTATAAGTTATACGTTATACGTTATACGTTACACGTTGTACGTTGTACGTTATACGTTGTACGTTATACGTTGTACATTATACGTTGTACGTTATACGTTATACGTTATACGTTATACGTTATACGTTATACGTTATACGTTATACGTTATACGTTATACGTTATACGTTATACGTTGTACGTTATACGCTGTACGTTATACGCTGTACGTTATACGCTGTACGTTATACGTTATACGTTATACGTTACACGTTGTACGTTGTACGTTATACGTTATACGTTATACGTTATACGCTGTACGTTATACGCTGTACGTTATAAGTTATACGTTATACGTTATACGTTATACGTTACACGTTGTACGTTGTACGTTATACGTTGTACATTATACGTTGTACGTTATACGTTATACGCTGTACGTTACACGTTGTACGTTGTACGTTATACGTTGTACGTTATACGTTATACGCTGTACGTTATACGTTATACGTTATATGTTATACGTTATACGTTATACGTTATACGTTATACGTTATACGTTATACGTTATACGATATACGTTATACGTTGTACGTTATACGTTGTACATTATACGTTGTACGTTATACGTTATACGCTGTACGTTAAACGTTATACGTTATACGTTATACGTTATACGTTATACGTTATACGTTATACGTTATACGTTATACGTTATACGTTATACGTTATACGTTATACGTTATACGTTATACGTTATACGTTATACGTTATACGTTATACGTTATACGTTATACGTTATACGTTATACGTTATACGTTATACGTTATACGTTATACGTTATACGTTATACGTTATACGTTATACGTTATACGTTATACGTTATACGTTATACGTTATACGTTATACGTTATACGTTATACGTTATACGTTATACGTTATACGTTATACGTTATACGTTATACGTTATACGTTATACGTTATACGTTATACGTTATACGTTATACGTTATACGTTATACGTTATACGTTATACGTTATACGTTATACGTTATACGTTATACGTTATACGTTATACGTTATACGTTATACGTTATACGTTATACGTTATACGTTATACGTTATACGTTATACGTTATACGTTATACGTTATACGTTATACGTTATACGTTATACGTTATACGTTATACGTTATACGTTATACGTTATACGTTATACGTTATACGTTATACGTTATACGTTATACGTTATACGTTATACGTTATACGTTATACGTTATACGTTATACGTTATACGTTATACGTTATACGTTATACGTTATACGTTATACGTTATACGTTATACGTTATACGTTATACGTTATACGTTATACGTTATACGTTATACGTTATACGTTATACGTTATACGTTATACGTTATACGTTATACGTTATACGTTATACGTTATACGTTATACGTTATACGTTATACGTTATACGTTATACGTTATACGTTATACGTTATACGTTATACGTTATACGTTATACGTTATACGTTATACGTTATACGTTATACGTTATACGTTATACGTTATACGTTATACGTTATACGTTATACGTTATACGTTATACGTTATACGTTATACGTTATACGTTATACGTTATACGTTATACGTTATACGTTATACGTTATACGTTATACGTTATACGTTATACGTTATACGTTATACGTTATACGTTATACGTTATACGTTATACGTTATACGTTATACGTTATACGTTATACGTTATACGTTATACGTTATACGTTATACGTTATACGTTATACGTTATACGTTATACGTTATACGTTACACGTTGTACGATGTACGTTATACGATATACGTTATACGTTATACGTTGTATGTTATATGTTGTACGTTATATGTTATACGTTACACGTTGTACGATGTACGTTATACGTTATACGTTATACGTTGTACGTTATACGTTGTATGTTATACGTTATACGCTGTACGTTATACGTTATACGTTATACGTTATACGTTATACGTTATACGTTATACGTTATACGTTATACGTTGTACGTTATATGTTGTACGTTATATGTTATACGTTACACGTTGTACGATGTACGTTATACGTTATACGTTATACGTTATACGTTATACGTTATACGTTATACGTTATACGTTATACGTTATACGTTATACGTTATACGTTATACGTTATACGTTATACGTTATACGGTATACGGTATACGTTATACGGTATACGGTATACGTTATACGTTGTACGTTACACGTTGTACGTTGTACGTTATACGTTGTACGTTATACGTTATACGTTGTACGTTATATGTTGTACGTTATATGTTATACGTTACACGTTGTACGATGTACGTTATACGTTATACGTTATACGTTATACGTTATACGTTATACGTTATACGTTATACGTTGTACGTTATACGTTATACGTTGTACGTTATACGTTGTATGTTATACGTTATACGCTGTACGTTATACGTTATACGTTATACGTTATACGTTATACGATATACGTTATACGTTATACGTTGTATGTTATATGTTGTACGTTATATGTTATACGTTACACGTTGTACGATGTACGTTATACGTTATACGTTATACGTTGTACGTTATACGTTGTATGTTATACGTTATACGCTGTACGTTATACGTTATACGTTATACGTTATACGTTATACGTTATACGTTATACGTTATACGTTATACGTTGTACGTTATATGTTGTACGTTATACGTTATACGTTATAGGCTGTACGTTATACGCTGTACGTTATACGCTGTACGTTATACGTTATATGTTATACGTTACACGTTGTACGTTGTACGTTATACGTTGTACGTTATACGTTGTACGTTATACGTTGTACGTTATACGTTGTATGTTATATGTTATACGCTGTACGTTATGCGTTATACGTTATACGTTATACGTTATACGTTATATGTTATACGTTATACGTTATACGCTGTACGTTATACGCTGTACGTTATACGTTATACGTTATACGTTGTACGTTATACGCTGTACGTTATACCTTATACGTTATACGCTGTACGTTATACGCTGTACGTTATACGTTATACGTTACACGTTATACGTTATACGTTATACGCTGTACGTTATACGCTGTACGCTATACGCTGTATGTTATAAGTTATACGTTATACGTTATACGTTACACGTTGTACGTTGTACGTTATACGTTGTACGTTATACGTTGTACATTATACGTTGTACGTTATACGTTATACGTTATACGTTATACGTTATACGTTATACGTTATACGTTATACGTTATACGTTATACGTTATACGTTATACGTTATACGTTGTACGTTATACGCTGTACGTTATACGCTGTACGTTATACGCTGTACGTTATACGTTATACGTTATACGTTACACGTTGTACGTTGTACGTTATACGTTATACGTTATACGTTATACGCTGTACGTTATACGCTGTACGTTATAAGTTATACGTTATACGTTATACGTTATACGTTACACGTTGTACGTTGTACGTTATACGTTGTACATTATACGTTGTACGTTATACGTTATACGCTGTACGTTACACGTTGTACGTTGTACGTTATACGTTGTACGTTATACGTTATACGCTGTACGTTATACGTTATACGTTATATGTTATACGTTATACGTTATACGTTATACGTTATACGTTATACGTTATACGATATACGTTATACGTTGTACGTTATACGTTGTACATTATACGTTGTACGTTATACGTTATACGCTGTACGTTAAACGTTATACGTTATACGTTATACGTTATACGTTATACGTTATACGTTATACGTTATACGTTATACGTTATACGTTATACGTTATACGTTATACGTTATACGTTATACGTTATACGTTATACGTTATACGTTATACGTTATACGTTATACGTTATACGTTATACGTTATACGTTATACGTTATACGTTATACGTTATACGTTATACGTTATACGTTATACGTTATACGTTATACGTTATACGTTATACGTTATACGTTATACGTTATACGTTATACGTTATACGTTATACGTTATACGTTATACGTTATACGTTATACGTTATACGTTATACGTTATACGTTATACGTTATACGTTATACGGTATACGGTATACGTTATACGTTGTACGTTATACGTTATACGTTATACGTTATACGATATTCGTTATACGTTATACGTTATACGTTATACGTTATAGGCTGTACGTTATACGCTGTACGTTATACGCTGTACGTTATACGTTATATGTTATACGTTACACGTTGTACGTTGTACGTTATACGTTGTACGTTATACGTTGTACGTTATACGTTGTACGTTATACGTTGTATGTTATATGTTATACGCTGTACGTTATGCGTTATACGTTATACGTTATACGTTATACGTTATATGTTATACGTTATACGTTATACGCTGTACGTTATACGCTGTACGTTATACGTTATACGTTATACGTTGTACGTTATACGCTGTACGTTATACCTTATACGTTATACGCTGTACGTTATACGCTGTACGTTATACGTTATACGTTACACGTTATACGTTATACGTTATACGCTGTACGTTATACGCTGTACGCTATACGCTGTATGTTATAAGTTATACGTTATACGTTATACGTTACACGTTGTACGTTGTACGTTATACGTTGTACGTTATACGTTGTACATTATACGTTGTACGTTATACGTTATACGTTATACGTTATACGTTATACGTTATACGTTATACGTTATACGTTATACGTTATACGTTATACGTTATACGTTGTACGTTATACGCTGTACGTTATACGCTGTACGTTATACGCTGTACGTTATACGTTATACGTTATACGTTACACGTTGTACGTTGTACGTTATACGTTATACGTTATACGTTATACGCTGTACGTTATACGCTGTACGTTATAAGTTATACGTTATACGTTATACGTTATACGTTACACGTTGTACGTTGTACGTTATACGTTGTACATTATACGTTGTACGTTATACGTTATACGCTGTACGTTACACGTTGTACGTTGTACGTTATACGTTGTACGTTATACGTTATACGCTGTACGTTATACGTTATACGTTATATGTTATACGTTATACGTTATACGTTATACGTTATACGTTATACGTTATACGATATACGTTATACGTTGTACGTTATACGTTGTACATTATACGTTGTACGTTATACGTTATACGCTGTACGTTAAACGTTATACGTTATACGTTATACGTTATACGTTATACGTTATACGTTATACGTTATACGTTATACGTTATACGTTATACGTTATACGTTATACGTTATACGTTATACGTTATACGTTATACGTTATACGTTATACGTTATACGTTATACGTTATACGTTATACGTTATACGTTATACGTTATACGTTATACGTTATACGTTATACGTTATACGTTATACGTTATACGTTATACGTTATACGTTATACGTTATACGTTATACGTTATACGTTATACGTTATACGTTATACGTTATACGTTATACGTTATACGTTATACGTTATACGTTATACGTTATACGTTATACGTTATACGTTATACGTTATACGTTATACGTTATACGTTATACGTTATACGTTATACGTTATACGTTATACGTTATACGTTATACGTTATACGTTATACGTTATACGTTATACGTTATACGTTATACGTTATACGTTATACGTTATACGTTATACGTTATACGTTATACGTTATACGTTATACGTTATACGTTATACGTTGTACGTTATACGTTGTATGTTATATGTTATACGCTGTACGTTATGCGTTATACGTTATACGTTATACGTTATACGTTATATGTTATACGTTATACGTTATACGCTGTACGTTATACGCTGTACGTTATACGTTATACGTTATACGTTGTACGTTATACGCTGTACGTTATACCTTATACGTTATACGCTGTACGTTATACGCTGTACGTTATACGTTATACGTTACACGTTATACGTTATACGTTATACGCTGTACGTTATACGCTGTACGCTATACGCTGTATGTTATAAGTTATACGTTATACGTTATACGTTACACGTTGTACGTTGTACGTTATACGTTGTACGTTATACGTTGTACATTATACGTTGTACGTTATACGTTATACGTTATACGTTATACGTTATACGTTATACGTTATACGTTATACGCTGTACGTTATACGTTATACGTTATATGTTATACGTTATACGTTATACGTTATACGTTATACGTTATACGTTATACGATATACGTTATACGTTGTACGTTATACGTTGTACATTATACGTTGTACGTTATACGTTATACGCTGTACGTTAAACGTTATACGTTATACGTTATACGTTATACGTTATACGTTATACGTTATACGTTATACGTTATACGTTATACGTTATACGTTATACGTTATACGTTATACGTTATACGTTATACGTTATACGTTATACGTTATACGTTATACGTTATACGTTATACGTTATACGTTATACGTTATACGTTATACGTTATACGTTATACGTTATACGTTATACGTTATACGTTATACGTTATACGTTATACGTTATACGTTATACGTTATACGTTATACGTTATACGTTATACGTTATACGTTATACGTTATACGTTATACGTTATACGTTATACGTTATACGTTATACGTTATACGTTATACGTTATACGTTATACGTTATACGTTATACGTTATACGTTATACGTTATACGTTATACGTTATACGTTATACGTTATACGTTATACGTTATACGTTATACGTTATACGTTATACGTTATACGTTATACGTTGTACGTTATACGTTGTATGTTATATGTTATACGCTGTACGTTATGCGTTATACGTTATACGTTATACGTTATACGTTATATGTTATACGTTATACGTTATACGCTGTACGTTATACGCTGTACGTTATACGTTATACGTTATACGTTGTACGTTATACGCTGTACGTTATACCTTATACGTTATACGCTGTACGTTATACGCTGTACGTTATACGTTATACGTTACACGTTATACGTTATACGTTATACGCTGTACGTTATACGCTGTACGCTATACGCTGTATGTTATAAGTTATACGTTATACGTTATACGTTACACGTTGTACGTTGTACGTTATACGTTGTACGTTATACGTTGTACATTATACGTTGTACGTTATACGTTATACGTTATACGTTATACGTTATACGTTATACGTTATACGTTATACGTTATACGTTATACGTTATACGTTATACGTTATACGTTGTACGTTATACGCTGTACGTTATACGCTGTACGTTATACGCTGTACGTTATACGTTATACGTTATACGTTACACGTTGTACGTTGTACGTTATACGTTATACGTTATACGTTATACGCTGTACGTTATACGCTGTACGTTATAAGTTATACGTTATACGTTATACGTTATACGTTACACGTTGTACGTTGTACGTTATACGTTGTACATTATACGTTGTACGTTATACGTTATACGCTGTACGTTACACGTTGTACGTTGTACGTTATACGTTGTACGTTATACGTTATACGCTGTACGTTATACGTTATACGTTATATGTTATACGTTATACGTTATACGTTATACGTTATACGTTATACGTTATACGATATACGTTATACGTTGTACGTTATACGTTGTACATTATACGTTGTACGTTATACGTTATACGCTGTACGTTAAACGTTATACGTTATACGTTATACGTTATACGTTATACGTTATACGTTATACGTTATACGTTATACGTTATACGTTATACGTTATACGTTATACGTTATACGTTATACGTTATACGTTATACGTTATACGTTATACGTTATACGTTATACGTTATACGTTATACGTTATACGTTATACGTTATACGTTATACGTTATACGTTATACGTTATACGTTATACGTTATACGTTATACGTTATACGTTATACGTTATACGTTATACGTTATACGTTATACGTTATACGTTATACGTTATACGTTATACGTTATACGTTATACGTTATACGTTATACGTTATACGTTATACGTTATACGTTATACGTTATACGTTATACGTTATACGTTATACGTTATACGTTATACGTTATACGTTATACGTTATACGTTATACGTTATACGTTATACGTTATACGTTATACGTTATACGTTATACGTTATACGTTATACGTTATACGTTATACGTTATACGTTATACGTTATACGTTATACGTTATACGTTATACGTTATACGTTATACGTTATACGTTATACGTTATACGTTATACGTTATACGTTATACGTTATACGTTATACGTTATACGTTATACGTTATACGTTATACGTTATACGTTATACGTTATACGTTATACGTTATACGTTATACGTTATACGTTATACGTTATACGTTATACGTTATACGTTATACGTTATACGTTATACGTTATACGTTATACGTTATACGTTATACGTTATACGTTATACGTTATACGTTATACGTTATACGTTATACGTTATACGTTATACGTTATACGTTATACGTTATACGTTATACGTTATACGTTATACGTTATACGTTATACGTTATACGTTATACGTTATACGTTATACGTTATACGTTATACGTTATACGTTATACGTTATACGTTATACGTTATACGTTATACGTTATACGTTATACGTTATACGTTATACGTTATACGTTATACGTTATACGTTATACGTTATACGTTATACGTTATACGTTATACGTTATACGTTATACGTTATACGTTATACGTTATACGTTATACGTTATACGTTATACGTTATACGTTATACGTTATACGTTATACGTTATACGTTATACGTTATACGTTATACGTTATACGTTACACGTTGTACGATGTACGTTATACGTTATACGTTATACGTTATACGTTGTATGTTATATGTTGTACGTTATATGTTATACGTTACACGTTGTACGATGTACGTTATACGTTATACGTTATACGTTGTACGTTATACGTTGTATGTTATACGTTATACGCTGTACGTTATACGTTATACGTTATACGTTATACGTTATACGTTATACGTTATACGTTATACGTTATACGTTGTACGTTATATGTTGTACGTTATATGTTATACGTTACACGTTGTACGATGTACGTTATACGTTATACGTTATACGTTATACGTTATACGTTATACGTTATACGTTATACGTTATACGTTATACGTTATACGTTATACGTTATACGTTATACGTTATACGTTATACGTTATACGGTATACGGTATACGTTATACGGTATACGGTATACGTTATACGTTGTACGTTACACGTTGTACGTTGTACGTTATACGTTGTACGTTATACGTTATACGTTGTACGTTATATGTTGTACGTTATATGTTATACGTTACACGTTGTACGATGTACGTTATACGTTATACGTTATACGTTATACGTTATACGTTATACGTTATACGTTATACGTTATACGTTGTACGTTATACGTTATACGTTGTACGTTATACGTTGTATGTTATACGTTATACGCTGTACGTTATACGTTATACGTTATACGTTATACGTTATACGATATACGTTATACGTTATACGTTGTATGTTATATGTTGTACGTTATATGTTATACGTTACACGTTGTACGATGTACGTTATACGTTATACGTTATACGTTGTACGTTATACGTTGTATGTTATACGTTATACGCTGTACGTTATACGTTATACGTTATACGTTATACGTTATACGTTATACGTTATACGTTATACGTTATACGTTGTACGTTATATGTTGTACGTTATATGTTATACGTTACACGTTGTACGATGTACGTTATACGTTATACGTTATACGTTATACGTTATAGGCTGTACGTTATACGCTGTACGTTATACGCTGTACGTTATACGTTATATGTTATACGTTACACGTTGTACGTTGTACGTTATACGTTGTACGTTATACGTTGTACGTTATACGTTGTACGTTATACGTTATATGTTATACGTTACACGTTGTACGTTGTACGTTATACGTTGTACGTTATACGTTGTACGTTATACGTTGTACGTTATACGTTGTATGTTATATGTTATACGCTGTACGTTATGCGTTATACGTTATACGTTATACGTTATACGTTATATGTTATACGTTATACGTTATACGCTGTACGTTATACGCTGTACGTTATACGTTATACGTTATACGTTGTACGTTATACGCTGTACGTTATACCTTATACGTTATACGCTGTACGTTATACGCTGTACGTTATTCGTTATACGTTACACGTTATACGTTATACGTTATACGCTGTACGTTATACGTTATACGTTACACGTTATACGTTATACGTTATACGCTGTACGTTATACGCTGTACGCTATACGCTGTATGTTATAAGTTATACGTTATACGTTATACGTTACACGTTGTACGTTGTACGTTATACGTTGTACGTTATACGTTGTACATTATACGTTATACGTTATACGTTATACGTTATACGTTATACGTTATACGTTATACGTTGTACGTTATACGCTGTACGTTATACGCTGTACGTTATACGCTGTACGTTATACGTTATACGTTATACGTTACACGTTGTACGTTGTACGTTATACGTTATACGTTATACGTTATACGCTGTACGTTATACGCTGTACGTTATAAGTTATACGTTATACGTTATACGTTATACGTTACACGTTGTACGTTGTACGTTATACGTTGTACATTATACGTTGTACGTTATACGTTATACGCTGTACGTTACACGTTGTACGTTGTACGTTATACGTTGTACGTTATACGTTATACGCTGTACGTTATACGTTATACGTTATATGTTATACGTTATACGTTATACGTTATACGTTATACGTTATACGTTATACGATATACGTTATACGTTGTACGTTATACGTTGTACATTATACGTTGTACGTTATACGTTATACGCTGTACGTTAAACGTTATACGTTATACGTTATACGTTATACGTTATACGTTATACGTTATACGTTATACGTTATACGTTATACGTTATACGTTATACGTTATACGTTATACGTTATACGTTATACGTTATACGTTATACGTTATACGTTATACGTTATACGTTATACGTTATACGTTATACGTTATACGTTATACGTTATACGTTATACGTTATACGTTATACGTTATACGTTACACGTTGTACGTTGTACGTTATACGTTGTACATTATACGTTGTACGTTATACGTTATACGCTGTACGTTACACGTTGTACGTTGTACGTTATACGTTGTACGTTATACGTTATACGCTGTACGTTATACGTTATACGCTGTACGTTACACGTTGTACGTTGTACGTTATACGTTGTACGTTATACGTTATACGCTGTACGTTATACGTTATACGTTATATGTTATACGTTATACGTTATACGTTATACGTTATACGTTATACGATATACGTTATACGTTGTACGTTATACGTTGTACATTATACGTTGTACGTTATACGTTATACGCTGTACGTTAAACGTTATACGTTATACGTTATACGTTATACGTTATACGTTATACGTTATACGTTATACGTTATACGTTATACGTTATACGTTATACGTTATACGTTATACGTTATACGTTATACGTTATACGTTATACGTTATACGTTATACGTTATACGTTATACGTTATACGTTATACGTTATACGTTATACGTTATACGTTATACGTTATACGTTATACGTTATACGTTATACGTTATACGTTATACGTTATACGTTATACGTTATACGTTATACGTTATACGTTATACGTTATACGTTATACGTTATACGTTATACGTTATACGTTATACGTTATACGTTATACGTTATACGTTATACGTTATACGTTATACGTTATACGTTATACGTTATACGTTATACGTTATACGTTATACGTTATACGTTATACGTTATACGTTATACGTTATACGTTATACGTTATACGTTATACGTTATACGTTATACGTTATGCGTTATACGTTATACGTTATACGTTATACGTTATACGTTATGCGTTATACGTTATACGATATACGTTATAGGTTATACGTTATACGTTATACGTTATACGTTATACGTTATACGTTATACGTTATACGTTATACGTTATACGTTATACGTTATACGTTATACGTTATACGTTATACGTTATACGTTATACGTTATACGTTATACGTTATACGTTATACGTTATACGTTATACGTTATACGTTATACGTTATACGTTATACGTTATACGTTATACGTTATACGTTATACGTTATAGGCTGTACGTTATACGCTGTACGTTATACGCTGTACGTTATACGTTATATGTTATACGTTACACGTTGTACGTTGTACGTTATACGTTGTACGTTATACGTTGTACGTTATACGTTGTACGTTATACGTTGTACGTTATACGTTGTATGTTATATGTTATACGCTGTACGTTATGCGTTATACGTTATACGTTATACGTTATACGTTATATGTTATACGTTATACGTTATACGCTGTACGTTATACGCTGTACGTTATACGTTATACGTTATACGTTGTACGTTATACGCTGTACGTTATACGTTATACGTTATACGTTACACGTTGTACGTTGTACGTTATACGTTGTACATTATACGTTGTACGTTATACGTTATACGCTGTACGTTACACGTTGTACGTTGTACGTTATACGTTATACGTTATACGTTATACGTTATACGTTATACGTTATACGTTATACGTTATACGTTATACGTTATACGTTATACGTTGTACGTTGTACGTTATACGTTGTACGTTATACGTTGTACGTTATACGTTATACGTTGTACGTTATACGTTGTATGTTATATGTTATACGCTGTACGTTATGCGTTATACGTTATACGTTATACGTTATACGTTATACGTTATATGTTATACGTTATACGTTATACGCTGTACGTTATACGCTGTACGTTATACGTTATACGTTATACGTTGTACGTTATACGCTGTACGTTATACGTTATACGTTATACGTTACACGTTGTACGTTGTACGTTATACGTTGTACATTATACGTTGTACGTTATACGTTATACGCTGTACGTTACACGTTGTACGTTGTACGTTATACGTTGTACGTTATACGTTATACGTTATACGTTATACGTTATACGTTATACGTTATACGTTATACGTTATACGTTATACGTTATACGTTATACGTTATACGTTATACGTTATACGTTATACGTTATACGTTATAAGTTATACGTTATACGTTATACGTTATACGTTATACGTTATACGTTATACGTTATACGTTATACGTTATACGTTATACGTTATACGTTATACGTTATACGTTATACGTTATACGTTATACGTTATACGTTATACGTTATACGTTATACGTTATACGTTATACGTTATACGTTATACGTTATACGTTATACGTTATACGTTATACGTTATACGTTATACGTTATACGTTATACGTTATACGTTATACGTTATACGTTATACGTTATACGTTATACGTTATACGTTATACGTTATACGTTATACGTTATACGTTATACGTTATACGTTATACGTTATACGTTATACGTTATACGTTATACGTTATACGTTATACGTTATACGTTATACGTTATACGTTATACGTTATACGTTATACGTTATACGTTATACGTTATACGTTATACGTTATACGTTATACGTTATACGTTATACGTTATACGTTATACGTTATACGTTATACGTTATACGTTATACGTTATACGTTATACGTTATACGTTATACGTTATACGTTATACGTTATACGTTATACGTTATACGTTATACGTTATACGTTATACGTTATACGTTATACGTTATACGTTATACGTTATACGTTATACGTTATACGTTATACGTTATACGTTATACGTTATACGTTATACGTTATACGTTATACGTTATACGTTATACGTTATACGTTATACGTTATACGTTATACGTTATACGTTATACGTTATACGTTATACGTTATACGTTATACGTTATACGTTATACGTTATACGTTATACGTTATACGTTATACGTTATACGTTATACGTTATACGTTATACGTTATACGTTATACGTTATACGTTATACGTTATACGTTATACGTTATACGTTATACGTTATACGTTATACGTTATACGTTATACGTTGTACGTTATACGTTATACGTTATACGTTATACGTTACACGTTGTACGATGTACGTTATACGATATACGTTATACGTTATACGTTGTATGTTATATGTTGTACGTTATATGTTATACGTTACACGTTGTACGATGTACGTTATACGTTATACGTTATACGTTGTACGTTATACGTTGTATGTTATACGTTATACGCTGTACGTTATACGTTATACGTTATACGTTATACGTTATACGTTATACGTTATACGTTATACGTTATACGTTGTACGTTATATGTTGTACGTTATATGTTATACGTTACACGTTGTACGATGTACGTTATACGTTATACGTTATACGTTATACGTTATACGTTATACGTTATACGTTATACGTTATACGATATACGTTATACGTTATACGTTATACGTTATACGTTATACGTTATACGGTATACGGTATACGTTATACGGTATACGGTATACGTTATACGTTGTACGTTACACGTTGTACGTTGTACGTTATACGTTGTACGTTATACGTTATACGTTGTACGTTATATGTTGTACGTTATATGTTATACGTTACACGTTGTACGATGTACGTTATACGTTATACGTTATACGTTATACGTTATACGTTATACGTTATACGTTATACGTTGTACGTTATACGTTATACGTTGTACGTTATACGTTGTATGTTATACGTTATACGCTGTACGTTATACGTTATACGTTATACGTTATACGTTATACGATATACGTTATACGTTATACGTTGTATGTTATATGTTGTACGTTATATGTTATACGTTACACGTTGTACGATGTACGTTATACGTTATACGTTATACGTTGTACGTTATACGTTGTATGTTATACGTTATACGCTGTACGTTATACGTTATACGTTATACGTTATACGTTATACGTTATACGTTATACGTTATACGTTATACGTTGTACGTTATATGTTGTACGTTATATGTTATACGTTACACGTTGTACGATGTACGTTATACGTTATACGTTATACGTTATACGTTATACGTTATACGTTATACGTTATACGTTATACGTTATACGTTATACGTTATACGTTATACGTTATACGTTATACGTTATACGTTATACGTTATACGTTATACGTTATACGTTATACGTTATACGTTATACGTTATACGGTATACGGTATACGTTATACGTTGTACGTTATACGTTATACGTTATACGTTATACGTTATACGATATTCGTTATACGTTATACGTTATACGTTATACGTTATAGGCTGTACGTTATACGCTGTACGTTATACGCTGTACGTTATACGTTATATGTTATACGTTACACGTTGTACGTTGTACGTTATACGTTGTACGTTATACGTTGTACGTTATACGTTGTACGTTATACGTTGTATGTTATATGTTATACGCTGTACGTTATGCGTTATACGTTATACGTTATACGTTATACGTTATATGTTATACGTTATACGTTATACGCTGTACGTTATACGCTGTACGTTATACGTTATACGTTATACGTTGTACGTTATACGCTGTACGTTATACCTTATACGTTATACGCTGTACGTTATACGCTGTACGTTATTCGTTATACGTTACACGTTATACGTTATACGTTATACGCTGTACGTTATACGTTATACGTTACACGTTATACGTTATACGTTATACGCTGTACGTTATACGCTGTACGCTATACGCTGTACGCTATACGCTGTATGTTATAAGTTATACGTTATACGTTATACGTTACACGTTGTACGTTGTACGTTATACGTTGTACGTTATACGTTGTACATTATACGTTATACGTTATACGTTATACGTTATACGTTATACGTTATACGTTATACGTTATACGTTGTACGTTATACGCTGTACGTTATACGCTGTACGTTATACGCTGTACGTTATACGTTATACGTTATACGTTACACGTTGTACGTTGTACGTTATACGTTATACGTTATACGTTATACGCTGTACGTTATACGCTGTACGTTATAAGTTATACGTTATACGTTATACGTTATACGTTACACGTTGTACGTTGTACGTTATACGTTGTACATTATACGTTGTACGTTATACGTTATACGCTGTACGTTACACGTTGTACGTTGTACGTTATACGTTGTACGTTATACGTTATACGCTGTACGTTATACGTTATACGTTATATGTTATACGTTATACGTTATACGTTATACGTTATACGTTATACGTTATACGATATACGTTATACGTTGTACGTTATACGTTGTACATTATACGTTGTACGTTATACGTTATACGCTGTACGTTAAACGTTATACGTTATACGTTATACGTTATACGTTATACGTTATACGTTATACGTTATACGTTATACGTTATACGTTATACGTTATACGTTATACGTTATACGTTATACGTTATACGTTATACGTTATACGTTATACGTTATACGTTATACGTTATACGTTATACGTTATACGTTATACGTTATACGTTATACGTTATACGTTATACGTTATACGTTATACGTTACACGTTGTACGTTGTACGTTATACGTTGTACATTATACGTTGTACGTTATACGTTATACGCTGTACGTTACACGTTGTACGTTGTACGTTATACGTTGTACGTTATACGTTATACGCTGTACGTTATACGTTATACGTTATATGTTATACGTTATACGTTATACGTTATACGTTATACGTTGTACGTTGTACGTTATACGTTGTACGTTGTACGTTATACGTTGTACATTATACGTTGTACGTTATACGTTATACGCTGTACGTTACACGTTGTACGTTGTACGTTATACGTTGTACGTTATACGTTATACGCTGTACGTTATACGTTATACGTTATATGTTATACGTTATACGTTATACGTTATACGTTATACGTTATACGATATACGTTATACGTTGTACGTTATACGCTGTACGTTAAACGTTATACGTTATACGTTATACGTTATACGTTATACGTTATACGTTATACGTTATACGTTATACGTTATACGTTATACGTTATACGTTATACGTTATACGTTATACGTTATACGTTATACGTTATACGTTATACGTTATACGTTATACGTTATACGTTATACGTTATACGTTATACGTTATACGTTATACGTTATACGTTATACGTTATACGTTATACGTTATACGTTATACGTTATACGTTATACGTTATACGTTATACGTTATACGTTATACGTTATACGTTATACGTTATACGTTATACGTTATACGTTATACGTTATACGTTATACGTTATACGTTATACGTTATACGTTATACGTTATACGTTATACGTTTTACGTTATACGTTATACGTTATACGTTATACGTTATACGTTATACGTTATACGTTATACGTTATACGTTATACGTTATACGTTATACGTTATACGTTATGCGTTATACGTTATACGTTATACGTTATACGTTATACGTTATGCGTTATACGTTATACGATATACGTTATAGGTTATACGTTATACGTTATACGTTATACGTTATACGTTATACGTTATACGTTATACGTTATACGTTATACGTTATACGTTATACGTTATACGTTATACGTTATACGTTATACGTTATACGTTATACGTTATACGTTATACGTTATACGTTATACGTTATACGTTATACGTTATACGTTATACGTTATACGTTATACGTTATACGTTATACGTTATAGGCTGTACGTTATACGCTGTACGTTATACGCTGTACGTTATACGTTATATGTTATACGTTACACGTTGTACGTTGTACGTTATACGTTGTACGTTATACGTTGTACGTTATACGTTGTACGTTATACGTTGTACGTTATACGTTGTATGTTATATGTTATACGCTGTACGTTATGCGTTATACGTTATACGTTATACGTTATACGTTATATGTTATACGTTATACGTTATACGCTGTACGTTATACGCTGCACGTTATACGTTATACGTTATACGTTGTACGTTATACGCTGTACGTTATACGTTATACGTTATACGTTACACGTTGTACGTTGTACGTTATACGTTGTACATTATACGTTGTACGTTATACGTTATACGCTGTACGTTACACGTTGTACGTTGTACGTTATACGTTGTACGTTATACGTTATACGTTATACGTTATACGTTATACGTTATACGTTATACGTTATACGTTATACGTTATACGTTATACGTTATACGTTATACGTTATACGTTATACGTTATACGTTATACGTTATACGTTATACGTTATACGTTATACGTTATACGTTATACGTTATACGTTATACGTTATACGTTATACGTTATACGTTATACGTTATACGTTATACGTTATACGTTATACGTTATACGTTATACGTTATACGTTATACGTTATACGTTATACGTTATACGTTATACGTTATACGTTATACGTTATACGTTATACGTTATACGTTATACGTTATACGTTATACGTTATACGTTATACGTTATACGTTATACGTTATACGTTATACGTTATACGTTATACGTTATACGTTATACGTTATACGTTATACGTTATACGTTATACGTTATACGTTATACGTTATACGTTATACGTTATACGTTATACGTTATACGTTATACGTTATACGTTATACGTTATACGTTATACGTTATACGTTATACGTTATACGTTATACGTTATACGTTATACGTTATACGTTATACGTTATACGTTATACGTTATACGTTATACGTTATACGTTATACGTTATACGTTATACGTTATACGTTATACGTTATACGTTATACGTTATACGTTATACGTTATACGTTATACGTTATACGTTATACGTTATACGTTATACGTTATACGTTATACGTTATACGTTATACGTTATACGTTATACGTTATACGTTATACGTTATACGTTATACGTTATACGTTATACGTTATACGTTATACGTTATACGTTATACGTTATACGTTATACGTTATACGTTATACGTTATACGTTATACGTTATACGTTATACGTTATACGTTATACGTTATACGTTATACGTTATACGTTATACGTTATACGTTATACGTTATACGTTATACGTTATACGTTATACGTTATACGTTATACGTTATACGTTATACGTTATACGTTATACGTTATACGTTATACGTTATACGTTATACGTTGTACGTTATACGTTATACGTTATACGTTATACGTTATACGTTCTACGTTGTACGTTATACGTTATACGTTATACGTTATACGTTATACGTTATACGTTATACGCTGTACGTTATACGTTATACGTTATATGTTATACGTTATACGTTATACGTTATACGTTATACGTTATACGATATACGTTATACGTTGTACGTTATACGTTGTACATTATACGTTGTACGTTATACGTTATACGCTGTACGTTAAACGTTATACGTTATACGTTATACGTTATACGTTATACGTTATACGTTATACGTTATACGTTATACGTTATACGTTATACGTTATACGTTATACGTTATACGTTATACGTTATACGTTATACGTTATACGTTATACGTTATACGTTATACGTTATACGTTATACGTTATACGTTATACGTTATACGTTATACGTTATACGTTATACGTTATACGTTATACGTTATACGTTATACGTTATACGTTATACGTTATACGTTATACGTTATACGTTATACGTTATACGTTATACGTTATACGTTATACGTTATACGTTATACGTTATACGTTATACGTTATACGTTATACGTTATACGTTATACGTTATACGTTATACGTTATACGTTATACGTTATACGTTATACGTTATACGTTACACGTTGTACGATGTACGTTATACGATATACGTTATACGTTATACGTTGTATGTTATATGTTGTACGTTATATGTTATACGTTACACGTTGTACGATGTACGTTATACGTTATACGTTATACGTTGTACGTTATACGTTGTATGTTATACGTCATACGCTGTACGTTATACGTTATACGTTATACGTTATACGTTATACGTTATACGTTATACGTTATACGTTATACGTTGTACGTTATATGTTGTACGTTATATGTTATACGTTACACGTTGTACGATGTACGTTATACGTTATACGTTATACGTTATACGTTATACGTTATACGTTATACGTTATACGTTATACGTTATACGTTATACGTTATACGTTATACGTTATACGTTATACGTTATACGTTATACGTTATACGGTATACGGTATACGTTATACGGTATACGGTATACGTTATACGTTGTACGTTACACGTTGTACGTTGTACGTTATACGTTGTACGTTATACGTTATACGTTGTACGTTATATGTTGTACGTTATATGTTATACGTTACACGTTGTACGATGTACGTTATACGTTATACGTTATACGTTATACGTTATACGTTATACGTTATACGTTATACGTTGTACGTTATACGTTATACGTTGTACGTTATACGTTGTATGTTATACGTTATACGCTGTACGTTATACGTTATACGTTATACGTTATACGTTATACGATATACGTTATACGTTATACGTTGTATGTTATATGTTGTACGTTATATGTTATACGTTACACGTTGTACGATGTACGTTATACGTTATACGTTATACGTTGTACGTTATACGTTGTATGTTATACGTTATACGCTGTACGTTATACGTTATACGTTATACGTTATACGTTATACGTTATACGTTATACGTTATACGTTATACGTTATACGTTATACGTTGTACGTTATATGTTGTACGTTATATGTTATACGTTACACGTTGTACGATGTACGTTATACGTTATACGTTATACGTTATACGTTATACGTTATACGTTATACGTTATACGTTATACGTTATACGTTATACGTTATACGTTATACGTTATACGTTATACGTTATACGTTATACGTTATACGTTATACGTTATACGTTATACGTTATACGGTATACGGTATACGTTATACGTTGTACGTTATACGTTATACGTTATACGTTATACGTTATACGATATTCGTTATACGTTATACGTTATACGTTATAGGCTGTACGTTATACGCTGTACGTTATACGCTGTACGTTATACGTTATATGTTATACGTTACACGTTGTACGTTGTACGTTATACGTTGTACGTTATACGTTGTACGTTATACGTTGTACGTTATACGTTGTATGTTATATGTTATACGCTGTACGTTATGCGTTATACGTTATACGTTATACGTTATACGTTATATGTTATACGTTATACGTTATACGCTGTACGTTATACGCTGTACGTTATACGTTATACGTTATACGTTGTACGTTATACGCTGTACGTTATACCTTATACGTTATACGCTGTACGTTATACGCTGTACGTTATTCGTTATACGTTACACGTTATACGTTATACGTTATACGCTGTACGTTATACGTTATACGTTACACGTTATACGTTATACGTTATACGCTGTACGTTATACGCTGTACGCTATACGCTGTATGTTATAAGTTATACGTTATACGTTATACGTTACACGTTGTACGTTGTACGTTATACGTTGTACGTTATACGTTGTACATTATACGTTATACGTTATACGTTATACGTTATACGTTATACGTTATTCGTTATACGTTGTACGTTATACGCTGTACGTTATACGCTGTACGTTATACGCTGTACGTTATACGTTATACGTTATACGTTACACGTTGTACGTTGTACGTTATACGTTATACGTTATACGTTATACGCTGTACGTTATACGCTGTACGTTATAAGTTATACGTTATACGTTATACGTTATACGTTACACGTTGTACGTTGTACGTTATACGTTGTACATTATACGTTGTACGTTATACGTTATACGCTGTACGTTACACGTTGTACGTTGTACGTTATACGTTGTACGTTATACGTTATACGCTGTACGTTATACGTTATACGTTATATGTTATACGTTATACGTTATACGTTATACGTTATACGTTATACGTTATACGATATACGTTGTACGTTGTACGTTATACGTTGTACATTATACGTTGTACGTTATACGTTATACGCTGTACGTTAAACGTTATACGTTATACGTTATACGTTATACGTTATACGTTATACGTTATACGTTATACGTTATACGTTATACGTTATACGTTATACGTTATACGTTATACGTTATACGTTATACGTTATACGTTATACGTTATACGTTATACGTTATACGTTATACGTTATACGTTATACGTTATACGTTATACGTTATACGTTATACGTTATACGTTATACGTTATACGTTATACGTTATACGTTACACGTTGTACGTTGTACGTTATACGTTGTACATTATACGTTGTACGTTATACGTTATACGCTGTACGTTACACGTTGTACGTTGTACGTTATACGTTGTACGTTATACGTTATACGCTGTACGTTATACGTTATACGTTATATGTTATACGTTATACGTTATACGTTATACGTTATACGTTGTACGTTGTACGTTATACGTTGTACATTATACGTTGTACGTTATACGTTATACGCTGTACGTTACACGTTGTACGTTGTACGTTATACGTTGTACGTTATACGTTATACGCTGTACGTTATACGTTATACGTTATATGTTATACGTTATACGTTATACGTTATACGTTATACGTTATACGATATACGTTATACGTTGTACGTTATACGGTTGTACATTATACGTTGTACGTTATACGTTATACGCTGTACGTTAAACGTTATACGTTATACGTTATACGTTATACGTTATACGTTATACGTTATACGTTATACGTTATACGTTATACGTTATACGTTATACGTTATACGTTATACGTTATACGTTATACGTTATACGTTATACGTTATACGTTATACGTTATACGTTATACGTTATACGTTATACGTTATACGTTATACGTTATACGTTATACGTTATACGTTATACGTTATACGTTATACGTTATACGTTATACGTTATACGTTATACGTTATACGTTATACGTTATACGTTATACGTTATACGTTATACGTTATACGTTATACGTTATACGTTGTACGTTATACGTTATACGCTGTACGTTACACGTTGTACGTTGTACGTTATACGTTGTACGTTATACGTTATACGCTGTACGTTATACGTTATACGTTATATGTTATACGTTATACGTTATACGTTATACGTTATACGTTATACGTTATACGATATACGTTATACGTTGTACGTTATACGTTGTACATTATACGTTGTACGTTATACGTTATACGCTGTACGTTAAACGTTATACGTTATACGTTATACGTTATACGTTATACGTTATACGTTATACGTTATACGTTATACGTTATACGTTATACGTTATACGTTATACGTTATACGTTATACGTTATACGTTATACGTTATACGTTATACGTTATACGTTATACGTTATACGTTATACGTTATACGTTATACGTTATACGTTATACGTTATACGTTATACGTTATACGTTATACGTTATACGTTATACGTTATACGTTATACGTTACACGTTGTACGTTGTACGTTATACGTTGTACATTATACGTTGTACGTTATACGTTATACGCTGTACGTTACACGTTGTACGTTGTACGTTATACGTTGTACGTTATACGTTATACGCTGTCGTTGTACGTTATACGTTGTACATTATACGTTGTACGTTATACGTTATACGCTGTACGTTACACGTTGTACGTTGTACGTTATACGTTGTACGTTATACGTTATACGCTGTACGTTATACGTTATACGTTATATGTTATACGTTATACGTTATACGTTATACGTTATACGTTGTACGTTGTACGTTATACGTTGTACATTATACGTTGTACGTTATACGTTATACGCTGTACGTTACACGTTGTACGTTGTACGTTATACGTTGTACGTTATACGTTATACGCTGTACGTTATACGTTATACGTTATATGTTATACGTTATACGTTATACGTTATACGTTATACGTTATACGATATACGTTATACGTTGTACGTTATACGTTGTACATTATACGTTGTACGTTATACGTTATACGCTGTACGTTAAACGTTATACGTTATACGTTATACGTTATACGTTATACGTTATACGTTATACGTTATACGTTATACGTTATACGTTATACGTTATACGTTATACGTTATACGTTATACGTTATACGTTATACGTTATACGTTATACGTTATACGTTATACGTTATACGTTATACGTTATACGTTATACGTTATACGTTATACGTTATACGTTATACGTTATACGTTATACGTTATACGTTATACGTTATACGTTATACGTTATACGTTATACGTTATACGTTATACGTTATACGTTATACGTTATACGTTATACGTTATACGTTATACGTTATACGTTATACGTTATACGTTATACGTTATACGTTATACGTTATACGTTATACGTTATACGTTATACGTTATACGTTATACGTTATACGTTATACGTTATACGTTATACGTTATGCGTTATACGTTATACGTTATACGTTATACGTTATGCGTTATACGTTATACGATATACGTTATAGGTTATACGTTATACGTTATACGTTATACGTTATACGTTATACGTTATACGTTATACGTTATACGTTATACGTTATACGTTATACGTTATACGTTATACGTTATACGTTATACGTTATACGTTATACGTTATACGTTATACGTTATACGTTATACGTTATACGTTATACGTTATACGTTATACGTTATACGTTATACGTTATACGTTATACGTTATAGGCTGTACGTTATACGCTGTACGTTATACGTTATACGTTATACGTTATACGTTATACGTTATACGTTATACGTTATACGTTATACGTTATACGTTATACGTTATACGTTATACGTTATACGTTATACGTTATACGTTATACGTTATACGTTATACGTTATACGTTATACGTTATACGTTATACGTTATACGTTATACGTTATACGTTATACGTTATACGTTATACGTTATACGTTATACGTTATACGTTATACGTTATACGTTATACGTTATACGTTATACGTTATACGTTATACGTTATACGTTATACGTTATACGTTATACGTTATACGTTATACGTTATACGTTATACGTTATACGTTATACGTTATACGTTATACGTTATACGTTATACGTTATACGTTATACGTTATACGTTATACGTTATACGTTATACGTTATACGTTATACGTTATACGTTATACGTTATACGTTATACGTTATACGTTATACGTTATACGTTATACGTTATACGTTATACGTTATACGTTATACGTTATACGTTATACGTTATACGTTATACGTTATACGTTATACGTTATACGTTATACGTTATACGTTATACGTTATACGTTATACGTTATACGTTATACGTTATACGTTATACGTTATACGTTATACGTTATACGTTATACGTTATACGTTATACGTTATACGTTATACGTTATACGTTGTACGTTATACGTTATACGTTATACGTTATACGTTATACGTTCTACGTTGTACGTTATACGTTATACGTTATACGTTATACGTTATACGTTATACGTTATACGCTGTACGTTATACGTTATACGTTATATGTTATACGTTATACGTTATACGTTATACGTTATACGTTATACGATATACGTTATACGTTGTACGTTATACGTTGTACATTATACGTTGTACGTTATACGTTATACGCTGTACGTTAAACGTTATACGTTATACGTTATACGTTATACGTTATACGTTATACGTTATACGTTATACGTTATACGTTATACGTTATACGTTATACGTTATACGTTATACGTTATACGTTATACGTTATACGTTATACGTTGTACGTTGTACGTTATACGTTGTACGTTATACGTTGTACGTTATACGTTGTACGTTATACGTTGTATGTTATATGTTATACGCTGTACGTTATGCGTTATACGTTATACGTTATACGTTATACGTTATACGTTATATGTTATACGTTATACGTTATACGCTGTACGTTATACGCTGTACGTTATACGTTATACGTTATACGTTGTACGTTATACGCTGTACGTTATACGTTATACGTTATACGTTACACGTTGTACGTTGTACGTTATACGTTGTACATTATACGTTGTACGTTATACGTTATACGCTGTACGTTACACGTTGTACGTTGTACGTTATACGTTGTACGTTATACGTTATACGTTATACGTTATACGTTATACGTTATACGTTATACGTTATACGTTATACGTTATACGTTATACGTTATACGTTATACGTTATACGTTATACGTTATACGTTATACGTTATACGTTATAAGTTATACGTTATACGTTATACGTTATACGTTATACGTTATACGTTATACGTTATACGTTATACGTTATACGTTATACGTTATACGTTATACGTTATACGTTATACGTTATACGTTATACGTTATACGTTATACGTTATACGTTATACGTTATACGTTATACGTTATACGTTATACGTTATACGTTATACGTTATACGTTATACGTTATACGTTATACGTTATACGTTATACGTTATACGTTATACGTTATACGTTATACGTTATACGTTATACGTTATACGTTATACGTTATACGTTATACGTTATACGTTATACGTTATACGTTATACGTTATACGTTATACGTTATACGTTATACGTTATACGTTATACGTTATACGTTATACGTTATACGTTATACGTTATACGTTATACGTTATACGTTATACGTTATACGTTATACGTTATACGTTATACGTTATACGTTATACGTTATACGTTATACGTTATACGTTATACGTTATACGTTATACGTTATACGTTATACGTTATACGTTATACGTTATACGTTATACGTTATACGTTATACGTTATACGTTATACGTTATACGTTATACGTTATACGTTATACGTTATACGTTATACGTTATACGTTATACGTTATACGTTATACGTTATACGTTATACGTTATACGTTATACGTTATACGTTATACGTTATACGTTATACGTTATACGTTATACGTTATACGTTATACGTTATACGTTATACGTTATACGTTATACGTTATACGTTATACGTTATACGTTATACGTTATACGTTATACGTTATACGTTATACGTTATACGTTATACGTTATACGTTATACGTTATACGTTATACGTTATACGTTATACGTTATACGTTATACGTTATACGTTATACGTTATACGTTATACGTTATACGTTATACGTTATACGTTATACGTTATACGTTATACGTTATACGTTATACGTTATACGTTATACGTTATACGTTATACGTTATACGTTATACGTTATACGTTATACGTTATACGTTATACGTTATACGTTATACGTTATACGTTATACGTTATACGTTATACGTTATACGTTATACGTTATACGTTATACGTTATACGTTATACGTTGTACGTTATACGTTATACGTTATACGTTATACGTTATACGTTATACGTTGTACGTTATACGTTATACGTTATACGTTATACGTTATACGTTGTACGTTATACGTTATACGTTATACGTTATACGTTATACGTTATACGCTGTACGTTATACGCTGTACGCTATACGCCGTATGTTATAAGTTATACGTTATACGTTATACGTTACACGTTGTACGTTGTACGTTATACGTTGTACGTTATACGTTGTACATTATACGTTGTACGTTATACGTTATACGTTATACGCTGTACGTTATACGCTGTACGTTATACGTTATACGTTACACGTTATACGTTATACGTTATACGCTGTACGTTATACGCTGTACGTTATACGCTGTATGTTATACCTTATACGTTATACGTTATACGCTGCACGTTATACGCTGTACGTTATACGTTATACGTTACACGTTATACGTTATACGTTATATGCTGTACGTTATACGCTGTACGTTATACGCTGTACGTTATACGATACACGATATACGTTATACGTTATACGTTATACGTTATACGTTATACGTTATACGTTATACGTTATACGCTGTACGTTATACGCTGTACGTTATACGATGTACGTTATACGCTGTACGTTATACGTTATACGTTATACGTTATACGTTATACGTTATACGTTATACGTTATACGTTATACGTTATACGTTATACGTTATACGTTATACGTTATACGTTATACGTTATACGTTGTACGTTATACGCTGTACGTTATACGCTGTACGTTATACGCTGTACGTTATACGTTATACGTTATACGTTACACGTTGTACGTTGTACGTTATACGTTATACGTTATACGTTATACGTTATACGTTATACGTTATATGTTATACGTTATACGTTATACGCTGTACGTTATACGCTGTACGTTATACGTTATACGTTATACGTTGTACGTTATACGCTGTACGTTATACCTTATACGTTATACGCTGTACGTTATACGCTGTACGTTATACGTTATACGATACACGTTATACGTTATACGTTATACGCTGTACGTTATACGCTGTACGCTATACGCCGTATGTTATAAGTTATACGTTATACGTTATACGTTACACGTTGTACGTTGTACGTTATACGTTGTACGTTATACGTTGTACATTATACGTTGTACGTTATACGTTATACGCTGTACGTTATACGTTATACGTTATACGTTATACGTTATACGTTATACGTTATACGTTATACGTTATACGTTATACGTTATACGTTATACGTTATACGTTATACGTTATACGTTATACGTTATACGTTATACGTTATACGTTATACGTTATACGTTATACGTTATACGTTATACGTTATACGTTATACGTTATACGTTATACGTTATACGTTATACGTTATACGTTATACGTTATACGTTATACGTTATACGTTATACGTTATACGTTATACGTTATACGTTATACGTTATACGTTATACGTTATACGTTATACGTTATACGTTATACGTTATACGTTATACGTTATACGTTATACGTTATACGTTATACGTTATACGTTATACGTTATACGTTATACGTTATACGTTATACGTTATACGTTATACGTTATACGTTATACGTTATACGTTATACGTTATACGTTATACGTTATACGTTATACGTTATACGTTATACGTTATACGTTATACGTTATACGTTATACGTTATACGTTATACGTTATACGTTATACGTTATACGTTATACGTTATACGTTATACGTTATACGTTATACGTTATACGTTATACGTTATACGTTATACGTTATACGTTATACGTTATACGTTATACGTTATACGTTATACGTTATACGTTATACGTTATACGTTATACGTTATACGTTATACGTTATACGTTATACGTTATACGTTATACGTTATACGTTATACGTTATACGTTATACGTTATACGTTATACGTTATACGTTATACGTTATACGTTATACGTTATACGTTATACGTTATACGTTATACGTTATACGTTATACGTTATACGTTATACGTTATACGTTATACGTTATACGTTATACGTTATACGTTATACGTTATACGTTATACGTTATACGTTATACGTTATACGTTATACGTTATACGTTATACGTTATACGTTATACGTTATACGTTATACGTTATACGTTATACGTTATACGTTATACGTTATACGTTATACGTTATACGTTATACGTTATACGTTATACGTTATACGTTATACGTTATACGTTATACGTTATACGTTATACGTTATACGTTATACGTTATACGTTATACGTTATACGTTATACGTTATACGTTATACGTTATACGTTATACGTTATACGTTATACGTTATACGTTATACGTTATACGCTGTACGTTATACGTTATACGTTGTACGTTATACGTTGTATGTTATACATTATACGCTGTACGTTATACGTTATACGTTGTACGTTATACGTTATACGTTATACGTTATACGCTGTACGTTATACGCTGTACGTTATACGTTATACGTTATACGTTGTACGTTATACGCTGTACGTTATACGCTGTACGTTATACGTTATACGTTATACGTTATACGTTATACGTTATACCTTATACGTTATACGTTATACGTTATACGCTGTACGTTATACGCTGTACGTTATACGTTATACGTTATACGCTGTACGTTATACGCTGTACGTTATACGCTGTACGTTATACGTTATACGTTACACGTTGTACGTTGTACGTTGTACGTTATACGTTGTACGTTATACGTTGTACATTATACGTTGTACATTATACGCTGTACGTTATACGTTATACGCTGTACGTTATAAGTTATACGTTATACGTTATACGTTACACGTTGTACGTTGTACGTTATACGTTGTACATTATACGTTGTACGTTATACGTTATACGTTACATGTTGTACGTTGTACGTTATACGTTATACGTTATACGTTATACGTTATACGTTATACGTTGTACGTTATACGCTGTACGTTATACGCTGTACGTTATACGCTGTACGTTATACGTTATACGTTGTACGTTATACGTTATACGTTATACGTTATACGTTATACGCTGTACGTTATACGCTGTACGGTATACGTTATACGTTATACGTTGTACGTTATACGCTGTACGTTATACCTTATACGTTATACGTTATACGCTGTACGTTATACGCTGTACGTTATACGCTGTACGTTATACGTTATACGTTATACGTTATACGTTATACGTTATACGTTATAAGTTATACGTTATACGTTATACGTTATACGTTATACGTTATACGTTGTACGTTATACGCTGTACGTTATACGCTGTACGTTATACGCTGTACGTTATACGTTATACGTTATACGTTACACGTTGTACGTTGTACGTTATACGTTATACGTTATACGCTGTACGTTATACGCTGTACGTTATACGTAATACGTTATACGTTGTACGTTATACGCTGTACGTTATACGTTATACGTTATACGTTATACGCTGTACGTTATACGCTGTACGTTATACGTTATACGTTATACGTTATACGTTAGACGTTATACGTTATACGTTATACGTTATACGTTATACGTTATACGTTATACGTTATACCTTATACGTTATACGTTATACGTTATACGTTATACGTTATACGTTATACGTTATACGTTATACGTTATACGTTGTACGTTATACGCTGTACGTTATACCTTATACGTTATACGTTATACGCTGTACGTTATACGCTGTACGTTATACGTTATACGTCACACGTTATACGTTATACGTTATACGCTGTACGTTATACGCTGTACGTTATACGCTGTACGTTATACGTTATACGTTATACGTTATACGTTATACGTTACACGTTGTACGTTGTACGTTATACGTTGTACGTTATACGTTGTACGTTATACGTTATACGCTGTACGTTATACGTTATACATTATACGTTATACGTTGTACGTTATACGTTATACGTTATACGCTGTACGTTATACGTTATACGTTATACGTTACACGTTGTACGTTGTACGTTATACGTTATACGTTGTATGTTATACGTTGTACGTTATACGTTATACGTTGTACGTTATACGTTGTACATTATACGTTGTATGTTATACGTTATACGCTGTACGTTATACGTTATTCGTTATACGTTATACGTTATACGTTATACGTTATACGTTATACGTTATACGTTATACGTTATACGTTATACGTTGTACGTTATACGTGGTACATTGTACGTTATACGTTGTACGTTATACGTTGTACATTATGCGTTGTACGTTATACGTTGTACGTTATACGTTATACGTTATACGTTATACGTTATACGTTATACGTTATACGTTATACGTTATACGTTATACGTTATACGTTATACGTTATAAGTTATACGTTATTCGTTATACGTTTTACGTTATACGTTATACGTTATACGTTATACGTTATACGTTATACGTTATACGTTATACGTTATACGTTATACGTTATACGTTATACGTTATACGTTATACGTTATACGTTATACGTTATACGTTATACGTTATACGTTATACGTTATACGTTATACGTTATACGGTATACGTTATACGTTATACGTTATACGTTATACGTTATACGTTATACGTTATACGTTATACGTTATACGTTATACGCTGTACGTTATACGCTGTACGTTATACGCTGTACGTTATACGTTATACGCTGTACGTTATAAGTTATACGTTATACGTTATGCGTTACACGTTGTACGTTGTACGTTATACGTTGTACATTATACGTTGTACGTTATACGTTATACGTTACATGTTGTACGTTGTACGTTATACGTTGTACGTTATACGTTGTACGTTATACGTTGTATGTTATACGCTGTACGTTATACGTTATACGTTATACGTTACACGTTGTACGTTGTACGTTATACGTTATACGTTATACGCTGTACGTTATACGCTGTACGTTATACGTAATACGTTATACGTTGTACGTTATACGCTGTACGTTATACGTTATACGTTACACGTTGTACGTTGTACGTTATACGTTGTACATTATACGTTGTACGTTATACGTTATACGTTACATGTTGTACGTTGTACGTTATACGTTGTACGTTATACGTTGTACGTTATACGTTGTATGTTATACGTTATACGCTGTACGTTATACGTTATACGTTGTACGTTATACGTTGTATGTTATACGTTATACGTTATACGTTATAAGTTATACGTTATACGTTATACGCAATACGTTATACGTTATACGTTATACGTTATACGTTATACGTTATACGTTATACGTTATACGTTATACGTTATACGTTATACGTTATACGTTATACGTTATACGTTATACGTTGTACGTTATACGCTGTACGTTATACGCTGTACGTTATACGCTGTACGTTATACGTTATACGTTGTACGTTATACGTTATACGTTGTACGTTATACGTTATACGCTGTACGTTATACGCTGTACGTTATACGTTATACGTTATACGTTGTACGTTATACGCTGTACGTTATACCTTATACGTTATACGTTATACGCTGTACGTTATACGCTGTACGTTATACGCTGTACGTTATACGTTATACGTTATACGTTATACGTTATACGTTATACGTTATACGTTATAAGTTATACGTTATACGTTATACGCAATACGTTATACGTTATACGTTATACGTTATACGTTATACGTTATACGTTATACGTTATACGTTATACGTTATACGTTGTACGTTATACGCTGTACGTTATACGCTGTACGTTATACGCTGTACGTTATACGTTATACGTTATACGTTACACGTTGTACGTTGTACGTTATACGTTATACGTTATACGCTGTACGTTATACGCTGTACGTTATACGTAATACGTTATACGTTGTACGTTATACGCTGTACGTTATACCTTATACGTTATACGTTATACGCTGTACGTTACACGCTGTACGTTATACGTTATACGTTATACGTTATACGTTATACGTTATACGTTATACGTTATACGTTATACGTTATACGTTATACGTTATACGTTATACGTTATACCTTATACGTTATACGTTATACGTTATACGTTATACGTTATACGTTATACGTTATACGTTATACGTTATACGTTATACGTTATACGTTATACGTTATACGTTATACGTTATACGTTATACGTTATACGTTATACGTTATACGTTATACGTTATACGTTATACGTTATACGTTATACGTTATACGTTATACGTTATACGTTATACGTTATACGTTATACGTTATACGTTATACGTTATACGTTATACGTTATACGTTATACGTTATACGTTATACGTTATACGTTATACGTTATACGTTATACGTTATACGTTATACGTTATACGTTATACGTTATACGTTATACGTTATACGTTATACGTTATACGTTATACGTTATACGTTATACGTTATACGTTATACGTTATACGTTATACGTTATACGTTATACGTTATACGTTATACGTTATACGTTATACGTTATACGTTATACGTTATACGTTATACGTTATACGTTATACGTTATACGTTATACGTTATACGTTATACGTTATACGTTATACGTTATACGTTATACGTTATACGTTATACGTTATACGTTATACGTTATACGTTATACGTTATACGTTATACGTTATACGTTATACGTTATACGTTATACGTTATACGTTATACGTTATACGTTATACGTTATACGTTATACGTTATACGTTATACGTTATACGTTATACGTTATACGTTATACGTTATACGTTATACGTTATACGTTATACGTTATACGTTATACGTTATACGTTATACGTTATACGTTATACGTTATACGTTATACGTTATACGTTAAACGTTATACGTTATACGTTGTACGTTATACGCTGTACGTTATACGCTGTACGTTATACGCTGTACGTTATACGTTATACGTTATACGTTACTCGTTGTACGTTGTACGTTATACGTTGTACGTTGTACGTTGTACGTTATACGTTGTACGTTATACGTTATACGCTGTACGTTATACGTTATACGTCACACGTTATACGTTATACGTTATACGCTGTACGTTATACGCTGTACGTTATACGCTGTACGTTATACGTTATACGTTATACGTTATACGTTACACGTTGTACGTTGTACGTTGTACGTTATACGTTGTACGTTATACGTTGTACGTTATACGTTATACGCTGTACGTTATACGTTATACGTTATACGTTATACGTTATACGTTATACGTTATACGTTATACGTTATACGTTATACGTTATACGTTATACGTTATACGTTATACGTTATACGTTATACGTTATACGTTATACGTTATACGTTATACGTTATACGTTATACGTTATACGTTATACGTTATACGTTATACGTTATACGTTATACGTTATACGTTATACGTTATACGTTATACGTTATACGTTATACGTTATACGTTATACGTTATACGTTATACGTTATACGTTATACGTTATACGTTATACGTTATACGTTATACGTTATACGTTATACGTTATACGTTATACGTTATACGTTATACGTTATACGTTATACGTTATACGTTATACGTTATACGTTATACGTTATACGTTATACGTTATACGTTATACGTTATACGTTAAACGTTATACGTTATACGTTGTACGTTATACGCTGTACGTTATACGCTGTACGTTATACGTTATACGTTATACGTTACTCGTTGTACGTTGTACGTTATACGTTGTACGTTGTACGTTATACGTTGTACGTTATACGTTATACGCTGTACGTTATACGTTATACGTCACACGTTATACGTTATACGTTATACGCTGTACGTTATACGCTGTACGTTATACGCTGTACGTTATACGTTATACGTTATACGTTATACGTTACACGTTGTACGTTGTACGTTGTACGTTATACGTTGTACGTTATACGTTGTACGTTATACGTTATACGCTGTACGTTATACGTTATACATTATACGTTATACGTTGTACGTTATACGTTATACGTTATACGCTGTACGTTATACGTTATACGTTATACGTTACACGTTGTACGTTGTACGTTATACGTTATACGTTGTATGTTATACGTTGTACGTTATACGTTATACGTTGTACGTTATACGTTGTACATTATACGTTGTATGATATACGTTATACGCTGTACGTTATACGTTATTCGTTATACGTTATACGTTATACGTTATACGTTATACGTTATACGTTATACGTTATACGTTATACGTTATACGTTATACGTTATACGTTATAAGTTATACGTTATACGTTATACGTTATACGTTGTACGTTATACGCTGTACGTTATACGCTGTACGTTATACGTTACACGTTGTACGTTGTACGTTATACGTTGTACGTTATACGTTGTACATTGTACGTTATACGTTGTACGTTATACGTTGTACATTATGCGTTGTACGTTATACGTTGTACGTTATACGTTATACGTTATACGTTATACGTTATACGTTATACGTTATACGTTATACGTTATACGTTATACGTTATACGTTATACGTTATACGTTATACGTTATAAGTTATACGTTATTCGTTATATGTTTTACGTTATACGTTATACGTTATACGTTATACGTTATACGTTATACGTTATACGTTATACGTTATACGTTATACGTTATACGTTATACGTTATACGTTATACGTTATACGTTATACGTTATACGTTATACGTTATACGTTGTACGTTATACGTTATACGTTATACGTTATACGGTATACGTTATACGTTATACGTTATACGTTATACGTTATACGTTATACGTTATACGCTGTACGTTATACGCTGTACGTTATACGCTGTACGTTATACGTTATACGTTACACGTTGTACGTTGTACGTTGTACGTTATACGTTGTACGTTATACGTTGTACATTATACGCTGTACGTTATACGTTATACGCTGTACGTTATAAGTTATACGTTATACGTTATACGTTACACGTTGTACGTTGTACGTTATACGTTGTACATTATACGTTGTACGTTATACGTTATACGTTACATGTTGTACGTTGTACGTTATACGTTGTACGTTATACGTTGTACGTTATACGTTGTATGTTATACGTTATACGCTGTACGTTATACGTTATACGTTGTACGTTATACGTTGTATGTTATACGTTATACGCTGTACGTTATACGTTATACGTTGTACGTTATACGTTATACGTTATACGTTATACGCTGTACGTTATACGCTGTACGTTATACGTTATACGTTATACGTTGTACGTTATACGCTGTACGTTATACGCTGTACGTTATACGTTATACGTTATACGTTATACGTTATACGTTATACCTTATACGTTATACGTTATACGTTATACGCTGTACGTTATACGCTGTACGTTATACGTTATACGTTATACGCTGTACGTTATACGCTGTACGTTATACGCTGTACGTTATACGTTATACGTTACACGTTGTACGTTGTACGTTGTACGTTATACGTTGTACGTTATACGTTGTACGTTATACGTTGTACGTTATACGTTGTACATTATACGCTGTACGTTATACGTTATACGCTGTACGTTATAAGTTATACGTTATACGTTATACGTTACACGTTGTACGTTGTACGTTATACGTTGTACATTATACGTTGTACGTTATACGTTATACGTTACATGTTGTACGTTGTACGTTATACGTTGTACGTTATACGTTGTACGTTATACGTTGTATGTTATACGTTATACGCTGTACGTTATACGTTATACGTTGTACGTTATACGTTGTATGTTATACGTTATACGCTGTACGTTATACGTTATACGTTGTACGTTATACGTTATACGTTATACGTTATACGCTGTACGTTATACGCTGTACGTTATACGTTATACGTTATACGTTGTACGTTATACGCTGTACGTTATACGCTGTACGTTATACGTTATACGTTATACGTTATACGTTATACGTTATACCTTATACGTTATACGTTATACGTTATACGCTGTACGTTATACGCTGTACGTTATACGTTATACGTTATACGCTGTACGTTATACGCTGTACGTTATACGCGGTACGTTAGACGTTATACGTTACACGTTGTACGTTGTACGTTGTACGTTATACGTTGTACGTTATACGTTGTACATTATACGTTGTACATTATACGCTGTACGTTATACGTTATACGCTGTACGTTATAAGTTATACGTTATACGTTATACGTTACACGTTGTACGTTGTACGTTATACGTTGTACATTATACGTTGTACGTTATACGTTATACGTTACATGTTGTACGTTGTACGTTATACGTTGTACGTTATACGTTGTACGTTATACGTTGTATGTTATACGTTATACGCTGTACGTTATACGTTATACGTTGTACGTTATACGTTGTATGTTATACGTTATACGTTATACGTTATACGTTATACGTTATACGTTATACGTTATACGTTATACGTTATACGTTATACGTTATACGTTATACGTTATACGTTATACGTTATACGTTATACGTTATACGTTGTACGTTATACGCTGTACGTTATACGCTGTACGTTATACGCTGTACGTTATACGTTATACGTTGTACGTTATACGTTATACGTTATACGTTATACGTTATACGCTGTACGTTATACGCTGTACGTTATACGTTATACGTTATACGTTGTACGTTATACGCTGTACGTTATACCTTATACGTTATACGTTATACGCTGTACGTTATACGTTGTACATTATACGTTGTACATTATACGCTGTACGTTATACGTTATACGCTGTACGTTATAAGTTATACGTTATACGTTATACGTTACACGTTGTACGTTGTACGTTATACGTTGTACATTATACGTTGTACGTTATACGTTATACGTTACATGTTGTACGTTGTACGTTATACGTTGTACGTTATACGTTGTACGTTATACGTTGTATGTTATACGTTATACGCTGTACGTTATACGTTATACGTTGTACGTTATACGTTGTATGTTATACGTTATACGTTATACGTTATACGTTATACGTTATACGTTATACGTTATACGTTATACGTTATACGTTATACGTTATACGTTATACGTTATACGTTATACGTTATACGTTATACGTTATACGTTATACGTTATACGTTGTACGTTATACGCTGTACGTTATACGCTGTACGTTATACGTTGTACGTTATACGTTATACGTTGTACGTTATACGTTATACGTTATACGTTATACGTTATACGTTATACGTTATACGTTATAAGTTATACGTTATACGTTATACGTTATACGTTATACGTTGTACGTTATACGCTGTACGTTATACGCTGTACGTTATACGCTGTACGTTATACGTTATACGTTATACGTTATACGTTATACGTTATACGTTATACGTTATAAGTTATACGTTATTCGTTATATGTTTTACGTTATACGTTATACGTTATACGTTATACGTTATACGTTATACGTTATACGTTATACGTTATACGTTATACGTTATACGTTATACGTTATACGTTATACGTTATACGTTATACGTTATAAGTTATACGTTATACGTTATACGTTATACGTTATACGTTGTACGTTATACGTTGTACGTTATACGCTGTACGTTATACGCTGTACGTTATACGCTGTACGTTATACGTTATACGTTGTACGTTATACGTTATACGTTATACGTTATACGTTATACGTTATACGTTATACGTTATAAGTTATACGTTATACGTTATACGTTATACGTTATACGTTGTACGTTATACGCTGTACGTTATACGCTGTACGTTATACGCTGTACGTTATACGTTATACGTTATACGTCATACGTTATACGTTATACGTTATACGTTATAAGTTATACGTTATTCGTTATATGTTTTACGTTATACGTTATACGTTATACGTTATACGTTATACGTTATACGTTATACGTTATACGTTATACGTTATACGTTATACGTTATACGTTATACGTTATACGTTATACGTTATACGTTATACGTTATACGTTATACGTTATACGCTGTACGTTATACGCTGTACGTTATACGCTGTACGTTATACGTTATACGTTACACGTTGTAAGTTGTACGTTGTACGTTATACGTTGTACGTTATACGTTGTACATTATACGCTGTACGTTATACGTTATACGCTGTACGTTATACGCTGTACGTTATACGCTGTACGTTATACGTTATACGTTATACGTTATACGTTATACGTTATACGTTATACGTTATAAGTTATACGTTATTCGTTATATGTTTTACGTTATACGTTATACGTTATACGTTATACGTTATACGTTATACGTTATACGTTATACGTTATACGTTATACGTTATACGTTATACGTTATACGTTATACGTTATACGTTATACGTTATAAGTTATACGTTATACGTTATACGTTATACGTTATACGTTGTACGTTATACGTTGTACGTTATACGCTGTACGTTATACGCTGTACGTTATACGCTGTACGTTATACGTTATACGTTGTACGTTATACGTTATACGTTATACGTTATACGTTATACGTTATACGTTATACGTTATAAGTTATACGTTATACGTTATACGTTATACGTTATACGTTGTACGTTATACGCTGTACGTTATACGCTGTACGTTATACGCTGTACGTTATACGTTATACGTTATACGTCATACGTTATACGTTATACGTTATACGTTATAAGTTATACGTTATTCGTTATATGTTTTACGTTATACGTTATACGTTATACGTTATACGTTATACGTTATACGTTATACGTTATACGTTATACGTTATACGTTATACGTTATACGTTATACGTTATACGTTATACGTTATACGTTATACGTTGTACGTTATACGTTATACGTTATACGTTATACGGTATACGTTATACGTTATACGTTATACGTTATACGTTATACGTTATACGTTATACGTTATACGTTATACGTTATACGTTATACGTTATACGTTATACGCTGTACGTTATACGCTGTACGTTATACGCTGTACGTTATACGTTATACGTTACACGTTGTAAGTTGTACGTTGTACGTTATACGTTGTACGTTATACGTTGTACATTATACGCTGTACGTTATACGTTATACGCTGTACGTTATAAGTTATACGTTATACGTTATACGTTACACGTTGTACGTTGTACGTTATACGTTGTACATTATACGTTGTACGTTATACGTTATACGTTACATGTTGTACGTTGTACGTTATACGTTGTACGTTATACGTTGTACGTTATACGTTGTATGTTATACGTTATACGCTGTACGTTATACGTTATACGTTGTACGTTATACGTTGTATGTTATACGTTATACGCTGTACGTTATACGTTATACGTTGTACGTTATACGTTATACGTTATACGTTATACGCTGTACGTTATACGCTGTACGTTATACGTTATACGTTATACGTTGTACGTTATACGCTGTACGTTATACGCTGTACGTTATACGTTATACGTTATACGTTATACGTTATACGTTATACCTTATACGTTATACGTTATACGTTATACGCTGTACGTTATACGCTGTACGTTATACGTTATACGTTATACGCTGTACGTTATACGCTGTACGTTATACGCTGTACGTTATACGTTATACGTTACACGTTGTACGTTGTACGTTGTACGTTATACGTTGTACGTTATACGCTGTACGTTATACGTTATACGTTATACGTTGTACGTTATACGCTGTACGTTATACGCTGTACGTTATACGTTATACGTTATACGTTATACGTTATACGTTATACGTTATACGTTATACGTTATAAGTTATACGTTATTCGTTATATGTTTTACGTTATACGTTATACGTTATACGTTATACGTTATACGTTATACGTTATACGTTATACGTTATACGTTATACGTTATACGTTATACGTTATACGTTATACGTTATACGTTACACGTTGTACGTTGTACGTTGTACATTATACGTTGTACGTTATACGTTATACGTTACATGTTGTACGTTGTACGTTATACGTTGTACGTTATACGTTGTACGTTATACGTTGTATGTTATACGTTATACGCTGTACGTTATACGTTATACGTTGTACGTTATACGTTGTATGTTATACGTTATACGTTATACGTTATACGTTATACGTTATACGTTATACGTTATACGTTATACGTTATACGTTATACGTTATACGTTATACGTTATACGTTATACGTTATACGTTATACGTTATACGTTATACGTTGTACGTTATACGCTGTACGTTATACGCTGTACGTTATACGCTGTACGTTATACGTTATACGTTGTACGTTATACGTTATACGTTATACGTTATACGTTATACGTTATACGTTATACGTTATAAGTTATACGTTATACGTTATACGTTATACGTTATACGTTGTACGTTATACGCTGTACGTTATACGCTGTACGTTATACGCTGTACGTTATACGTTATACGTTATACGTTATACGTTATACGTTATACGTTATACGTTATACGTTATAAGTTATACGTTATTCGTTATATGTTTTACGTTATACGTTATACGTTATACGTTATACGTTATACGTTATACGTTATACGTTATACGTTATACGTTATACGTTATACGTTATACGTTATACGTTATACGTTATACGTTATACGTTATACGTTGTACGTTATACGTTATACGTTATACGTTATACGGTATACGTTATACGTTATACGTTATACGTTATACGTTATACGTTATACGTTATACGTTATACGTTATACGCTGTACGTTATACGCTGTACGTTATACGCTGTACGTTATACGTTATACGTTACACGTTGTAAGTTGTACGTTGTACGTTATACGTTGTACGTTATACGTTGTACATTATACGCTGTACGTTATACGTTATACGCTGTACGTTATAAGTTATACGTTATACGTTATACGTTACACGTTGTACGTTGTACGTTATACGTTGTACATTATACGTTGTACGTTATACGTTATACGTTACATGTTGTACGTTGTACGTTATACGTTGTACGTTATACGTTGTACGTTATACGTTGTATGTTATACGTTATACGCTGTACGTTATACGTTATACGTTGTACGTTATACGTTGTATGTTATACGTTATACGCTGTACGTTATACGTTATACGTTGTACGTTATACGTTATACGTTATACGTTATACGCTGTACGTTATACGCTGTACGTTATACGTTATACGTTATACGTTGTACGTTATACGCTGTACGTTATACGCTGTACGTTATACGTTATACGTTATACGTTATACGTTATACGTTATACCTTATACGTTATACGTTATACGTTATACGCTGTACGTTATACGCTGTACGTTATACGTTATACGTTATACGCTGTACGTTATACGCTGTACGTTATACGCTGTACGTTATACGTTATACGTTACACGTTGTACGTTGTACGTTGTACGTTATACGTTGTACGTTATACGCTGTACGTTATACGTTATACGTTATACGTTGTACGTTATACGCTGTACGTTATACGCTGTACGTTATACGTTATACGTTATACGTTATACGTTATACGTTATACCTTATACGTTATACGTTATACGTTATACGCTGTACGTTATACGCTGTACGTTATACGTTATACGTTATACGCTGTACGTTGTACGTTGTACGTTATACGTTGTACATTATACGTTGTACGTTATACGTTATACGTTACATGTTGTACGTTGTACGTTATACGTTGTACGTTATACGTTGTACGTTATACGTTGTATGTTATACGTTATACGCTGTACGTTATACGTTATACGTTGTACGTTATACGTTGTATGTTATACGTTATACGTTATACGTTACACGTTGTACGTTGTACGTTATACGTTGTACATTATACGTTGTACGTTATACGTTATACGTTACATGTTGTACGTTGTACGTTATACGTTGTACGTTATACGTTGTACGTTATACGTTGTATGTTATACGTTATACGCTGTACGTTATACGTTATACGTTGTACGTTATACGTTGTATGTTATACGTTATACGTTATACGTTATACGTTATACGTTATACGTTATACGTTATACGTTATACGTTATACGTTATACGTTATACGTTATACGTTATACGTTATACGTTATACGTTATACGTTATACGTTATACGTTATACGTTATACGTTATACGTTATACGTTGTACGTTATACGCTGTACGTTATACGCTGTACGTTATACGCTGTACGTTATACGTTATACGTTGTACGTTATACGTTATACGTTATACGTTATACGTTATACGCTGTACGTTATACGCTGTACGTTATACGTTATACGTTATACGTTGTACGTTATACGCTGTACGTTATACCTTATACGTTATACGTTATACGCTGTACGTTATACGCTGTACGTTATACGCTGTACGTTATACGTTATACGTTATACGTTATACGTTATACGTTATACGTTATAAGTTATACGTTATACGTTATACGTTATACGTTATACGTTGTACGTTATACGCTGTACGTTATACGCTGTACGTTATACGCTGTACGTTATACGTTATACGTTATACGTTACACGTTGTACGTTGTACGTTATACGTTATACGTTATACGCTGTACGTTATACGCTGTACGTTATACGTAATACGTTATACGTTGTACGTTATACGCTGTACGTTATACCTTATACGTTATACGTTATACGCTGTACGTTATACGCTGTACGTTATACGTTATACGTTATACGTTATACGTTAGACGTTATACGTTATACGTTATACGTTATACGTTATACGTTATACGTTATACCTTATACGTTATACGTTATACGTTATACGTTATACGTTATACGTTATACGTTATACGTTATACGTTATACGTTATACGTTATACGTTATACGTTATACGTTATACGTTATACGTTATACGTTATACGTTATACGTTATACGTTATACGTTATACGTTATACGTTATACGTTATACGTTATACGTTATACGTTATACGTTATACGTTATACGTTATACGTTATACGTTATACGTTATACGTTATACGTTATACGTTATACGTTATACGTTATACGTTATACGTTATACGTTATACGTTATACGTTATACGTTATACGTTATACGTTATACGTTATACGTTATACGTTATACGTTATACGTTATACGTTATACGTTATACGTTATACGTTATACGTTATACGTTATACGTTATACGTTATACGTTATACGTTATACGTTATACGTTATACGTTATACGTTATACGTTATACGTTATACGTTATACGTTATACGTTATACGTTATACGTTATACGTTATACGTTATACGTTATACGTTATACGTTATACGTTATACGTTATACGTTATACGTTATACGTTATACGTTATACGTTATACGTTATACGTTATACGTTATACGTTATACGTTATACGTTATACGTTATACGTTATACGTTATACGTTATACGTTATACGTTATACGTTATACGTTATACGTTATACGTTATACGTTATACGTTATACGTTATACGTTATACGTTATACGTTATACGTTATACGTTATACGTTATACGTTATACGTTATACGTTATACGTTATACGTTATACGTTATACGTTATACGTTACACGTTACACGTTACACGTTACACGTTACACGTTATACGTTACACGTTATACGTTATACGTTATACGTTATACGTTATACGTTATACGTTAAACGTTATACGTTATACGTTGTACGTTATACGCTGTACGTTATACGCTGTACGTTATTCGCTGTACGTTATACGTTATACGTTATACGTTACTCGTTGTACGTTGTACGTTATACGTTGTACGTTGTACGTTATACGTTGTACGTTATACGTTGTACGATATACGTTGTACGTTATACGTTGTACGTTATATGTTATACGTTGCACGTTGTACGATGTACGTTATACGTTATACGTTATACGTTATACGTTATACGTTATACGTTATACGTTATACGGTATACGGTATACGGTATACGTTATACGTTGTACGTTATACGTTATACGTTATACGTTATACGTTATACGTTATATGTTATACGATATACGTTATACGTTATACGTTATACGTTATACGTTATACGTTATACGTTATACGTTGTACGTTATACGCTGTACGTTATACCTTATACGTTATACGTTATACACTGTACGTTATACGCTGTACGTTATAAGTTATACGTTACACGTTATACGTTACTCGTTGTACGTTGTACGTTACACGTTGTACATTATACGTTGTACGTTATACGTTATACGCTGTACGTTATACGTTATACGTTACATGTTGCACGTTGTACGTTATACGTTATACGCTGTATGTTATACGTTGTACGTTATACGTTATACGTTGTACGTTATACGTTGTACATTATACGTTGTATGTTATACATTATACGCTGTACGTTATACGTTATTCGTTATACGTTATATGTTATACGTTATACGTTATACGTTATACGTTATACGTTATACGTTATACGTTATACGTTATACGTTATACGTTATACGTTATACGTTATACGTTATACGTTATACGTTATACGTTATACGTTATACGTTATACGTTATACGTTATACGTTATACGTTATACGTTATACGTTATACGTTATACGTTATACGTTATACGTTATACGTTATACGTTATACGTTATACGTTATACGTTATACGTTATACGTTATACGTTATACGTTATACGTTATACGTTATACGTTATACGTTATACGTTATACGTTATACGTTATACGTTATACGTTATACGTTATACGTTATACGTTATACGTTATACGTTACACGTTACACGTTACACGTTACACGTTACACGTTACACGTTATACGTTATACGTTATACGTTATACGTTATACGTTATACGTTATACGTTATACGTTATACGTTATACGTTATACGTTATACGTTATACGTTATACGTTATACGTTATACGTTATACGTTATACGTTATACGTTATACGTTATACGTTAAACGTTATACGTTATACGTTGTACGTTATACGCTGTACGTTATACGCTGTACGTTATTCGCTGTACGTTATACGTTATACGTTATACGTTACTCGTTGTACGTTGTACGTTATACGTTGTACGTTGTACGTTATACGTTGTACGTTATACGTTGTACGATATACGCTGTACGTTATACGTTGTACGTTATATGTTATACGTTGCACGTTGTACGATGTACGTTATACGTTATACGTTATACGTTATACGTTATACGTTATACGTTATACGTTATACGTTATACGTTATACGTTATACGTTATACGTTATACGTTATACGTTATACGTTATACGTTATACGTTATACGTTATACGTTATACGTTATACGTTATACGTTATACGTTATACGTTATACGTTACACGTTACACGTTACACGTTATACGTTATACGTTATACGTTATACGTTATACGTTATACGTTATACGTTATACGTTATACGTTATACGTTATACGTTATACGTTATACGTTATACGTTATACGTTATACGTTATACGTTATACGTTATACGTTATACGTTATACGTTATACGTTATACGTTATACGTTATACGTTATACGTTATACGTTATACGTTATACGTTATACGTTATACGTTATACGTTATACGTTATACGTTATACGTTATACGTTATACGTTATACGTTAAACGTTATACGTTATACGTTGTACGTTATACGCTGTACGTTATACGCTGTACGTTATTCGCTGTACGTTATACGTTATACGTTATACGTTACTCGTTGTACGTTGTACGTTATACGTTGTACGTTGTACGTTATACGTTGTACGTTATACGTTGTACGATATACGTTGTACGTTATACGTTGTACGTTATATGTTATACGTTGCACGTTGTACGATGTACGTTATACGTTATACGTTATACGTTATACGTTATACGTTATACGTTATACGTTATACGGTATACGGTATACGGTATACGTTATACGTTGTACGTTATACGTTATACGTTATACGTTATACGTTATACGTTATATGTTATACGATATACGTTATACGTTATACGTTATACGTTATACGTTATACGTTATACGTTATACGTTGTACGTTATACGCTGTACGTTATACCTTATACGTTATACGTTATACACTGTACGTTATACGCTGTACGTTATAAGTTATACGTTACACGTTATACGTTACTCGTTGTACGTTGTACGTTACACGTTGTACATTATACGTTGTACGTTATACGTTATACGCTGTACGTTATACGTTATACGTTACATGTTGCACGTTGTACGTTATACGTTATACGCTGTATGTTATACGTTGTACGTTATACGTTATACGTTGTACGTTATACGTTGTACATTATACGTTGTATGTTATACATTATACGCTGTACGTTATACGTTATTCGTTATACGTTATATGTTATACGTTATACGTTATACGTTATACGTTATACGTTATACGTTATACGTTATACGTTATACGTTATACGTTATACGTTATACGTTATACGTTATACGTTATACGTTATACGTTATACGTTATACGTTATACGTTATACGTTATACGTTATACGTTATACGTTATACGTTATACGTTATACGTTATACGTTATACGTTATACGTTATACGTTATACGTTATACGTTATACGTTATACGTTATACGTTATACGTTATACGTTATACGTTATACGTTATACGTTATACGTTATACGTTATACGTTATACGTTATACGTTATACGTTATACGTTATACGTTATACGTTATACGTTATACGTTATACGTTATACGTTATACGTTATACGTTATACGTTATACGTTATACGTTATACGTTATACGTTATACGTTATACGTTATACGTTATACGTTATACGTTATACGTTACACGTTACACGTTACACGTTACACGTTATACGTTATACGTTATACGTTATACGTTATACGTTATACGTTATACGTTATACGTTATACGTTATACGTTATACGTTATACGTTATACGTTATACGTTATACGTTATACGTTATACGTTATACGTTATACGTTATACGTTATACGTTATACGTTATACGTTATACGTTATACGTTATACGTTATACGTTATACGTTATACGTTATACGTTAAACGTTATACGTTATACGTTGTACGTTATACGCTGTACGTTATACGCTGTACGTTATTCGCTGTACGTTATACGTTATACGTTATACGTTACTCGTTGTACGTTGTACGTTATACGTTGTACGTTGTACGTTATACGTTGTACGTTATACGTTGTACGATATACGTTGTACGTTATACGTTGTACGTTATATGTTATACGTTGCACGTTGTACGATGTACGTTATACGTTATACGTTATACGTTATACGTTATACGTTATACGTTATACGTTATACGGTATACGGTATACGGTATACGTTATACGTTGTACGTTATACGTTATACGTTATACGTTATACGTTATACGTTATATGTTATACGATATACGTTATACGTTATACGTTATACGTTATACGTTATACGTTATACGTTGTACGTTATACGCTGTACGTTATACCTTATACGTTATACGTTATACACTGTACGTTATACGCTGTACGTTATAAGTTATACGTTACACGTTATACGTTACTCGTTGTACGTTGTACGTTACACGTTGTACATTATACGTTGTACGTTATACGTTATACGCTGTACGTTATACGTTATACGTTACATGTTGCACGTTGTACGTTATACGTTATACGCTGTATGTTATACGTTGTACGTTATACGTTATACGTTGTACGTTATACGTTGTACATTATACGTTGTATGTTATACATTATACGCTGTACGTTATACGTTATTCGTTATACGTTATATGTTATACGTTATACGTAATACGTTATACGTTATACGTTATACGTTATACGTTATACGTTATACGTTATACGTTGTACGTTATACGCTGTACGTTATACGCTGTACGTTATACGTTACACGTTGTACGTTGTACGTTATACGTTGTACGTTATACGTTGTACATTGTACGTTATACGTTGTACGTTATACGTTGTACATTATGCGTTGTACGTTATACGTTGTACGTTATACGTTATACGTTATACGTTATACGTTGTACGTTATACGTTATACGTTATACGTTATAAGTTATACGTTATTCGTTATACGTTTTACGTTATACGTTATACGTTATACTATATACGTTATACGTTATACGTTATACGTTATACGTTATATGTTATACGTTATACGTTATACGTTATACGTTATACGTTGTACGTTATACGGTATACGTTATACGTTATACGTTATACGTTATACGTTATACGTTATACGTTATACGTTATACGCTGTACGTTATACGCTGTACGTTATACGCTGTACGTTATACGTTATACGTTACACGTTGTACGTTGTACGTTATACGTTGTACGTTATACGTTGTACATTATACGTTGTACATTATACGTTGTACGTTATACGTTATACGCTGTACGTTATAAGTTATACGTTATACGTTATACGTTACACGTTGTACGTTGTACGTTATACGTTGTACATTATACGTTGTACGTTATACGTTATACGTTACATGTTGTACGTTGTACGTTATACGTTGTACGTTATACGTTGTACGTTATACGTTGTATGTTATACGTTATACGCTGTACGTTATACGTTATACGTTGTACGTTATACGTTGTATGTTATACGTTGTATGTTATACGTTATACGCTGTACGCTGTACGTTATACGTTATACGTTATACGTTGTACGTTATACGCTGTACGTTATACCTTATACGTTATACGTTATACGCTGTACGTTATACGTTATTCGTTATACGTTTTACGTTATACGTTATACGTTATACGTTATACGTTATACGTTATACGTTATACGTTATACGTTATACGTTATACGTTATACGTTATACGTCATACGTTATACGTTATACGTTATACGTTATACGTTATACGTTATACGTTATACGTTATACGTTATACGTTATACGTTGTACGTTATACGCTGTACGTTATACGCTGTACGTTATACGCTGTACGTTATACGTTATACGTTATACGTTATACGTTATACGTTATACGTTATACGTTATATGTTATACGATATACGTTATACGTTATACGTTATACGTTATACGTTGTACGTTATACGCTGTACGTTATACCTTATACGTTATACGTTATACACTGTACGTTATACGCTGTACGTTATAAGTGATACGTTATACGTTATACGTTACTCGTTGTACGTTGTACGTTACACGTTGTACATTATACGTTGTACGTTATACGTTATACGCTGTACGTTATACGTTATACGTTACATGTTGCACGTTGTACGTTATACGTTATACGTTGTATGTTATACGTTGTACGTTATACGTTATACGTTGTACGTTATACGTTGTACATTATACGTTGTATGTTATACATTATACGCTGTACGTTATACGTTATTCGTTATACGTTATATGTTATACGTTATACGTTATACGTTATACGTTATACGTTATACGTTATACGTTATACGTTATACGTTGTACGTTATACGTTATACGGTATACGTTATACGTTATACGTTATACGTTATACGTTATACGTTATACGTTATACGTTATACGTTATACGTTATACGCTGTACGTTATACGCTGTACGTTATACGCTGTACGTTATACGTTATACGTTACACGTTGTACGTTGTACGTTATACGTTGTACGTTATACGTTGTACATTATACGTTGTACATTATACGTTGTACGTTATACGTTATACGCTGTACGTTATAAGTTATACGTTATACGTTATACGTTACACGTTGTACGTTGTACGTTATACGTTGTACATAATACGTTGTACGTTATACGTTATACGTTACATGTTGTACGTTGTACGTTATACGTTGTACGTTATACGTTGTACGTTATACGCTGTACGTTATACGTTATACGTTGTACGTTATACGTTGTATGTTATACGTTATACGCTGTACGCTGTACGTTATACGTTATACGTTATACGTTGTACGTTATACGCTGTACGTTATACCTTATACGTTATACGTTATACGCTGTACGTTATACGCTGTACGTTATACGTTATACGTTATACGTTATACGTTATACGTTATACGTTATACGTTATACGTTATACGTTATACGTTATACGTTATACGTTATACGTTATACGTTATACGTTATACGTTATACGTTATACGTTATACGTTATTCGTTATACGTTATACGCTGTACGTTATACGTTATACGTTATACGTTACACGTTGTACGTTGTACGTTATACGTTATACGTTGTATGTTATACGTTGTACGTTATACGTTATACGTTGTACGTTATACGTTGTACATTATACGTTGTATGTTATACGTTATACGCTGTACGTTATACGTTATTCGTTATACGTTATACGTTATACGTTATACGTTATACGTTATACGTTATACGTTATACGTTATACGTCATACGTTATACGTTATACGTTATACGTTATACGTTATACGTTATACGTTATACGTTATACGTTATACGTTATACGTTGTACGTTATACGCTGTACGTTATACCTTATACGTTGTACGTTATACGCTGTACGTTATACGCTGTACGTTATACGTTATACGTTATACGTTATACGTTATACGTTATACGTTATACGTTATACGTTATACGTTATACGTTATACGTTATACGTTATACGTTATACGTTATACGTTATACGTTATACGTTATACGTTATACGTTATACGTTATACGTTATACGTTATACGTTATACGTTATACGTTATACGTTATACGTTATACGTTATACGTTATACGTTATACGTTATACGTTATACGTTATACGTTATACGTTATACGTTATACGTTATACGTTATACGTTATACGTTATACGTTATACGTTATACGTTATACGTTATACGTTATACGTTACACGTTATACGTTGTACGTTATACGTTATACGTTATACGTTATACGTTATACGTTATACGTTATATGTTATACGATATACGTTATACGTTATACGTTATACGTTATACGTTATACGTTATACGTTATACGTTGTACGTTATACGCTGTACGTTATACCTTATACGTTATACGTTATACACTGTACGTTATACGCTGTACGTTATAAGTTATACGTTACACGTTATACGTTACTCGTTGTACGTTGTACGTTACACGTTGTACATTATACGTTGTACGTTATACGTTATACGCTGTACGTTATACGTTATACGTTACATGTTGCACGTTGTACGTTATACGTTATACGCTGTATGTTACTCGTTGTACGTTGTACGTTACACGTTGTACATTATACGTTGTACGTTATACGTTATACGCTGTACGTTATACGTTATACGTTACATGTTGCACGTTGTACGTTATACGTTATACGTTGTATGTTATACGTTGTACGTTATACGTTATACGTTGTACGTTATACGTTGTACATTATACGTTGTATGTTATACATTATACGCTGTACGTTATACGTTATTCGTTATACGTTATATGTTATACGTTATACGTTATACGTTATACGTTATACGTTATACGTTATACGTTATACGTTATACGTTATACGTTGTACGTTATACGCTGTACGTTATACGCTGTACGTTATACGTTACACGTTGTACGTTGTACGTTATACGTTGTACGTTATAGGTTGTACATTGTACGTTATACGTTGTACGTTATACGTTGTACATTATGCGTTGTACGTTATACGTTGTACGTTATACGTTATACGTTATACGTTATACGTTATACGTTATACGTTATAAGTTATACGTTATTCGTTATACGTTTTACGTTATACGTTATACGTTATACTATATACGTTATACGTTATACGTTATACGTTATACGTTAGACGTTATACGTTATACGTTATACGTTATACGTTATACGTTATACGGTATACGTTATACGTTATACGTTATACGTTATACGTTATACGTTATACGTTATACGTTATACGCTGTACGTTATACGCTGTACGTTATACGCTGTACGTTATACGTTATACGCTGTACGTTATAAGTTATACGTTATACGTTATACGTTACACGTTGTACGTTGTACGTTATACGTTGTACATTATACGTTGTACGTTATACGCTGTACGTTATAAGTTATACGTTATACGTTATACGTTACACGTTGTACGTTGTACGTTATACGTTGTACATTATACGTTGTACGTTATACGTTATACGTTACATGTTGTACGTTGTACGTTATACGTTGTACGTTATACGTTGTACGTTATACGTTGTATGTTATACGTTATACGCTGTACGTTATACGTTATACGTTGTACGTTATACGTTGTATGTTATACGTTATACGCTGTACGCTGTACGTTATACGTTATACGTTATACGTTGTACGTTATACGCTGTACGTTATACCTTATACGTTATACGTTATACGCTGTACGTTATACGCTGTACGTTATACGTTATACGTTATACGTTATACGTTATACGTTATACGTTATACGTTATACGTTATACGTTATACGTTATACGTTATACGTTATACGTTATACGTTATACGTTATACGTTATACGTTATACGTTATACGTTATACGTTATACGTTATACGTTATACGTTATACGTTATACGTTATACGTTATACGTTATTCGTTATACGTTATACGCTGTACGTTATACGTTATACGTTATACGTTACACGTTGTACGTTGTACGTTATACGTTATACGTTGTATGTTATACGTTGTACGTTATACGTTATACGTTGTACGTTATACGTTGTGCATTATACGTTGTATGTTATACGTTATACGCTGTACGTTATACGTTATTCGTTATACGTTATACGTTATACGTTATACGTTATACGTTATACGTTATACGTTATACGTTATACGTTGTACGTTATACGCTGTACGTTATACGCTGTACGTTATACGTTACACGTTGTACGCTGTACGTTATACGTTGTACGTTATACGTTGTACATTGTACGTTATACGTTGTACGTTATACGTTGTACATTATGCGTTGTACGTTATGCGTTGTACGTTATACGTTGTACGTTATACGCTGTACGTTATACCTTATACGTTATACGCTGTACGTTATACGCTGTACGTTATACGCTGTACGTTATACGTTATACGTTATACGTTATACGTTATACGTTATACGTTATACGTTATACGTTATACGTTATACGTTATACGTTATACGTTATACGTTATACGTTATACGTTATACGTTATACGTTATACGTTATACGTTATACGTTACACGTTGTACGTTGTACGTTATACGTTATACGTTGTATGTTATACGTTGTACGTTATACGTTATACGTTGTACGTTATACGTTGTGCATTATACGTTGTATGTTATACGTTATACGCTGTACGTTATACGTTATTCGTTATACGTTATACGTTATACGTTATACGTTATACGTTATACGTTATACGTTATACGTTATACGTTGTACGTTATACGCTGTACGTTATACGCTGTACGTTATACGTTACACGTTGTACGCTGTACGTTATACGTTGTACGTTATACGTTGTACATTGTACGTTATACGTTGTACGTTATACGTTGTACATTATGCGTTGTACGTTATGCGTTGTACGTTATACGTTGTACGTTATACGTTGTACGTTATACGCTGTACGTTATACCTTATACGTTATACGCTGTACGTTATACGCTGTACGTTATACGCTGTACGTTATACGTTATACGTTATACGTTATACGTTATACGTTATACGTTATACGTTATACGTTATACGTTATACGTTATACGTTATACGTTATACGTTATACGTTATACGTTATACGTTATACGTTATACGTTATACGTTATACGTTATACGTTATACGTTATACGTTATACGTCATACGTTATACGTTATACGTTATACGTTATACGTTATACGATATACGTTATACGTTATACGTTATACGTTATACGTTATACGTTATACGTTATACGTTATACGTTATACGTTATACGTTATACGTTATACGTTATACGTTATACGTTATACGTTATACGTTATACGTTATACGTTATACGTTATACGTTATACGTTATACGTTATACGTTATACGTTATACGTTATACGTTATACGTTATACGTTATACGTTATACGTTATACGTTAAACGTTATACGTTATACGTTGTACGTTATACGCTGTACGTTATACGCTGTACGTTATACGCTGTACGTTATACGTTATACGTTATACGTTACTCGTTGTACGTTGTACGTTATACGTTGTACGTTGTACGTTATACGTTGTACGATATACGTTGTACGTTATACGTTGTACGTTATATGTTATACGTTGCACGTTGTACGATGTACGTTATACGTTATACGTTATACGTTATACGTTATACGTTATACGTTGTACGTTATACGCTGTACGTTATACGCTGTACGTTATACGTTACACGTTGTACGTTGTACGTTATACGTTGTACGTTATACGTTGTACATTGTACGTTATACGTTGTACGTTATACGTTGTACATTATGCGTTGTACGTTATACGTTGTACGTTATACGTTATACGTTATACGTTATACGTTATACGTTATACGTTATACGTTATAAGGTATACGTTATTCGTTATACGTTTTACGTTATACGTTATACGTTATACTATATACGTTATACGTTATACGTTATACGTTATACGTTATACGTTATACGTTATACGTTATACGTTATACGTTATACGTTATACGTTATACGTTATACGTTATACGTTATACGTTATACGTTATACGTTATACGTTATACGTTATACGTTATTCGTTATACGGTATACGTTATACGTTATACGTTATACGTTATACGTTATACGTTATACGCTGTACGTTATACGCAGTACGTTATACGCTGTACGTTATACGTTATACGTTACACGTTGTACGTTGTACGTTATACGTTGTACGTTATACGTTGTACATTATACGTTGTACATTATACGTTGTACGTTATACGTTATACGCTGTACGTTATAAGTTATACGTTATACGTTATACGTTACACGTTGTACGTTGTACGTTATACGTTGTACATTATACGTTGTACGTTATACGTTATACGTTACATGTTGTACGTTGTACGTTATACGTTGTACGTTATACGTTGTACGTTATACGTTGTATGTTATACGTTATACGCTGTACGTTATACGTTATACGTTGTACGTTATACGTTGTATGTTATACGTTATACGCTGTACGCTGTACGTTATACGTTATACGTTATACGTTGTACGTTATACGCTGTACGTTATACCTTATACGTTATACGTTATACGCTGTACGTTATACGCTGTACGTTATACGTTATACGTTAAACGTTATACGTTATACGTTATACGTTATACGTTATACGTTATACGTTATACGTTATACGTTATACGTTATACGTTATACGTTATACGCTGTACGTTATACGTTATACGTTATACGTTACACGTTGTACGTTGTACGTTATACGTTATACGTTGTATGTTATACGTTGTACGTTATACGTTATACGTTGTACGTTATACGTTGTCCATTATACGTTGTATGTTATACGTTATACGCTGTACGTTATACGTTATTCGTTATACGTTATACGTTATACGTTATACGTTATACGTTATACGTTATACGTTATACGTTATACGTTATACGTTATACGTTATACGTTATACGTTATACGTTATACGTTATACGTTATACGTTGTACGATATACGTTGTACGTTATACGTTGTACGTTATATGTTATACGTTGCACGTTGTACGATGTACGTTATACGTTATACGTTATACGTTATACGTTATACGTTATACGTTGTACGTTATACGCTGTACGTTATACGCTGTACGTTATACGTTACACGTTGTACGTTGTACGTTATACGTTGTACGTTATACGTTGTACATTGTACGTTATACGTTGTACGTTATACGTTGTACATTATGCGTTGTACGTTATACGTTGTACGTTATACGTTATACGTTATACGTTATACGTTATACGTTATACGTTATACGTTATACGTTATAAGGTATACGTTATTCGTTATACGTTTTACGTTATACGTTATACGTTATACTATATACGTTATACGTTATACGTTATACGTTATACGTTATACGTTATACGTTATACGTTATACGTTATACGTTATACGTTATACGTTATACGTTATACGTTATACGTTATACGTTATACGTTATACGTTATACGTTATACGTTATACGTTATACGGTATACGTTATACGTTATACGTTATACGTTATACGTTATACGTTATACGCTGTACGTTATACGCAGTACGTTATACGCTGTACGTTATACGTTATACGTTACACGTTGTACGTTGTACGTTATACGTTGTACGTTATACGTTGTACATTATACGTTGTACATTATACGTTGTACGTTATACGTTATACGCTGTACGTTATAAGTTATACGTTATACGTTATACGTTACACGTTGTACGTTGTACGTTATACGTTGTACATTATACGTTGTACGTTATACGTTATACGTTACATGTTGTACGTTGTACGTTATACGTTGTACGTTATACGTTGTACGTTATACGTTGTATGTTATACGTTATACGCTGTACGTTATACGTTATACGTTGTACGTTATACGTTGTATGTTATACGTTATACGCTGTACGCTGTACGTTATACGTTATACGTTATACGTTGTACGTTATACGCTGTACGTTATACCTTATACGTTATACGTTATACGCTGTACGTTATACGCTGTACGTTATACGTTATACGTTATACGTTATACGTTATACGTTATACGTTATACGTTATACGTTATACGTTATACGTTATACGTTATACGTTATACGTTATACGTTATACGTTATACGTTATACGCTGTACGTTATACGTTATACGTTATACGTTACACGTTGTACGTTGTACGTTATACGTTATACGTTGTATGTTATACGTTGTACGTTATACGTTATACGTTGTACGTTATACGTTGTCCATTATACGTTGTATGTTATACGTTATACGCTGTACGTTATACGTTATTCGTTATACGTTATACGTTATACGTTATACGTTATACGTTATACGTTATACGTTATACGTTATACGTTATACGTTATACGTTATACGTTATACGTTATACGTTGTACGTTATACGCTGTACGTTATACGCTGTACGTTATACGTTACACGTTGTACGCTGTACGTTATACGTTGTACGTTATACGTTGTACATTGTACGTTATACGTTGTACGTTATACGTTGTACATTATGCGTTGTACGTTATACGTTGTACGTTATACGTTATACGTTATACGTTATACGTTATACGTTATACGTTATACGTTATACGTTATACGTTATACGTTATACGTTATACGTTATAAGTTATACGTTATTCGTTATACGTTTTACGTTATACGTTATACGTTATACGTTATACGCAATACGTTATACGTTATACGTTATACGTTATACGTTATACGTTATACGTTATACGTTATACGTTATACGTTATACGTTATACGTTATACGTTATACGTTATACGTTGTACGTTATACGCTGTACGTTATACGCTGTACGTTATACGCTGTACGTTATACGTTATACGTTGTACGTTATACGTTATACGTTATACGTTATACGTTATACGCTGTACGTTATACTATATACGTTATACGTTATACGTTATACGTTATACGTTATACGTTATACGTTATACGTTATACGTTATACGTTATACGTTATACGTTATACGTTATACGTTATACGTTATACGTTATACGTTATACGCAATACGTTATACGTTATACGTTATACGTTATACGTTATACGTTATACGTTATACGTTATACGTTATACGTTATACGTTATACGTTATACGTTATACGTTGTACGTTATACGCTGTACGTTATACGCTGTACGTTATACGCTGTACGTTATACGTTATACGTTGTACGTTATACGTTATACGTTATACGTTATACGTTATACGCTGTACGTTATACTATATACGTTATACGTTATACGTTATACGTTATACGTTATACGTTATACGTTATACGTTATACGTTATACGTTATACGTTATACGTTATACGTTATACGTTATACGTTATACGTTATACGTTATACGTTATACGTTATACGTTATACGTTATACGTTATACGCTGTACGTTACACGTTGTACGTTGTACGTTATACGTTATACGTTATACGTTATACGTTATACGTTATACGTTATACGTTATACGTTATACGTTATACGTTATACGTTATACGTTATACGTTATACGTTATACGTTATACGTTATACGGTATACATTATACGTTATACGTTATACGTTATACGTTATACGCTGTACGTTATACGCAGTACGTTATACGCTGTACGTTATACGTTATACGTTACACGTTGTACGTTGTACGTTATACGTTGTACGTTATACGTTGTACATTATACGTTGTACATTATACGTTGTACGTTATACGTTATACGCTGTACGTTATAAGTTATACGTTATACGTTATACGTTACACGTTGTACGTTGTACGTTATACGTTGTACATTATACGTTGTACGTTATACGTTATACGTTACATGTTGTACGTTGTACGTTATACGTTGTACGTTATACGTTGTACGTTATACGTTGTATGTTATACGTTATACGCTGTACGTTATACGTTATACGTTGTACGTTATACGTTGTATGTTATACGTTATACGCTGTACGCTGTACGTTATACGTTATACGTTATACGTTGTACGTTATACGCTGTACGTTATACCTTATACGTTATACGTTATACGCTGTACGTTATACGCTGTACGTTATACGTTATACGTTATACGTTATACGTTATACGTTATACGTTATACGTTATACGTTATACGTTATACGTTATACGTTATACGTTATACGTTATACGTTATACGTTATACGTTATACGTTATACGCTGTACGTTATACGTTATACGTCATACGTTACACGTTGTACGTTGTACGTTATACGTTATACGTTGTATGTTATACGTTGTACGTTATACGTTATACGTTGTACGTTATACGTTGTCCATTATACGTTGTATGTTATACGTTATACGCTGTACGTTATACGTTATTCGTTATACGTTATACGTTATACGTTATACGTTATACGTTATACGTTATACGTTAGACGTTATACGTTATACGTTATACGTTATACGTTATACGTTATACGTTGTACGTTATACGCTGTACGTTATACGCTGTACGTTATACGTTACACGTTGTACGCTGTACGTTATACGTTGTACGTTATACGTTGTACATTGTACGTTATACGTTGTACGTTATACGTTGTACATTATGCGTTGTACGTTATACGTTGTACGTTATACGTTATACGTTATACGTTATACGTTATACGTTATACGTTATACGTTATACGTTATACGTTATACGTTATACGTTATAAGTTATACGTTATTCGTTATACGTTTTACGTTATACGTTATACGTTATACGTTATACGTTATACGTTATACGTTATACGTTATACGTTATACGTTATACGTTATACGTTATACGTCATACGTTATACGTTATACGTTATATGTTATACGTTATACGTTATACGTTATACGTTATACGTTATACGTTATACGTTATACGTTGTACGTTATACGCTGTACGTTATACGTTATACGTTATACGTTATACGTTATACGTTATACGTTATACGTTATACGCAATACGTTATACGTTATACGTTATACGTTATACGTTATACGTTATACGTTATACGTTATACGTTATACGTTATACGTTATACGTTATACGTTATACGTTATACGTTATACGTTATACGTTATACGTTATACGTTATACGTTGTACGTTATACGCTGTACGTTATACGCTGTACGTTATACGCTGTACGTTATACGTTATACGTTGTACGTTATACGTTATACGTTATACGTTATACGTTATACGCTGTACGTTATACGCTGTACGTTATACGTTATACGTATACGTTGTACGTTATACGCTGTACGTTATACCTTATACGTTATACGTTATACGCTGTACGTTGTACGCTGTACGTTATACGTTATACGTTATACGTTACACGTTGTACGTTGTACGTTATACGTTATACGTTGTATGTTATACGTTGTACGTTATACGTTATACGTTATACGTTATACGTTATAAGTTATACGTTATACGTTATACGTTATACGTTATACGTTATACGTTATACGTTATACGTTATACGTTGTACGTTATACGTTATACGTTACATGTTGTACGTTGTACGTTATACGTTGTACGTTATACGTTGTACGTTATACGTTGTATGTTATACGTTATACGCTGTACGTTATACGTTATACGTTGTACGTTATACGTTGTATGTTATACGTTATACGCTGTACGCTGTACGCTGTACGTTATACGTTATACGTTATACGTTGTACGTTATACGCTGTACGTTATACCTTATACGTTATACGTTATACGCTGTACGTTATACGCTGTACGTTATACGTTATACGTTATACGTTATACGTTATACGTTATACGTTATACGTTATACGTTATACGTTATACGTTGTACGTTATACGTTATACGTTACATGTTGTACGTTGTACGTTATACGTTGTACGTTATACGTTGTACGTTATACGTTGTATGTTATACGTTATACGCTGTACGTTATACGTTATACGTTGTACGTTATACGTTGTATGTTATACGTTATACGCTGTACGCTGTACGCTGTACGTTATACGTTATACGTTATACGTTGTACGTTATACGCTGTACGTTATACCTTATACGTTATACGTTATACGCTGTACGTTATACGCTGTACGTTATACGTTATACGTTATACGTTATACGTTATACGTTATACGTTATACGTTATACGTTATACGTTATACGTTATACGTTATACGTTATACGTTATACGTTATACGTTATACGTTATACGCTGTACGTTATACGTTATACGTTATACGTTATACGTTACACGTTGTACGTTGTACGTTATACGTTATACGTTGTATGTTATACGTTGTACGTTATACGTTATACGTTGTACGTTATACGTTGTACATTATACGTTGTATGTTATACGTTATACGCTGTACGTTATACGTTATTCGTTATACGTTATACGTTATACGTTATACGTTATACGTTATACGTTATACGTTATACGTTATACGTTATACGTTATACGTTATACGTTATACGTTATACGTTATACGTTGTACGTTATACGCTGTACGTTATACGCTGTACGTTATACGTTACACGTTGTACGCTGTACGTTATACGTTGTACGTTATACGTTGTACATTGTACGTTATACGTTGTACGTTATACGTTGTACATTATGCGTTGTACGTTATACGTTGTACGTTATACGTTATACGTTATACGTTATACGTTATACGTTATACGTTATACGTTATACGTTATACGTTATACGTTATAAGTTATACGTTATTCGTTATACGTTTTACGTTATACGTTATACGTTATACGTTATACGTTATACGTTATACGTTATACGTTATACGTTATACGTTATACGTTATACGTCATACGTTATACGTTATACGTTATACGTTATACGTTATACGTTATACGTTATACGTTATACGTTATACGTTATACGTTGTACGTTATACGCTGTACGTTATACGTTATACGTTATACGTTATACGATATACGTTATACGTTATACGTTATACGTTATACGCAATACGTTATACGTTATACGTTATACGTTATACGTTATACGTTATACGTTATACGTTATACGTTATACGTTATACGTTATACGTTATACGTTATACGTTATACGTTATACGTTGTACGTTATACGCTGTACGTTATACGCTGTACGTTATACGCTGTACGTTATACGTTATACGTTGTACGTTATACGTTATACGTTATACGTTATACGTTATACGTTATACGCTGTACGTTATACGCTGTACGTTATACGTTATACGTTATACGTTGTACGTTATACGCTGTACGTTATACCTTATACGTTATACGTTATACGCTGTACGTTATACGCTGTACGTTATACGTTATACGTTATACGTTATACGTTATACGTTATACGTTATACGTTATACGTTATACGTTATACGTTATACGTTATACGTTATACGTTATACGTTATACGTTATACGTTATACGTTATACGTTATACGTTATACGTTATACGTTATACGTTATACGTTATACGTTATACGTTATACGTTATACGTTATACGTTATACGTTATACGTTATACGTTATACGTTATACGTTATACGTTATACGTTATACGTTATACGTTATACGTTATACGTTATACGTTATACGTTATACGTTATACGTTATACGTTATACGTTATACGTTATACGTTATACGTTATACGTTATACGTTATACGTTATACGTTATACGTTATACGTTATACGTTATACGTTATACGTTATACGTTGTACGTTATATGTTATACGTTGCACGTTGTACGATGTACGTTATACGTTATACGTTAAACGTTAAACGTTATACGTTATACGTTGTACGTTATACGCTGTACGTTATACGCTGTACGTTATACGCTGTACGTTATACGTTATACGTTATACGTTACTCGTTGTACGTTGTACGTTATACGTTGTACGTTGTACGTTATACGTTGTACGTTATACGTTGTACGATATACGTTGTACGTTATACGTTGTACGTTATATGTTATACGTTGCACGTTGTACGATGTACGTTATACGTTATACGTTATACGTTATACGTTATACGTTATACGTTATACGTTATACGTTATACGGTATACGGTATACGGTATACGTTATACGTTGTACGTTATACGTTATACGTTATACGTTATACGTTATACGTTATACGTTATATGTTATACGATATACGTTATACGTTATACGTTATACGTTATACGTTGTACGTTATACGCTGTACGTTATACCTTATACGTTATACGTTATACACTGTACGTTATACGCTGTACGTTATAAGTTATACGTTATACGTTATACGTTACACGTTGTACGTTGTACGTTACACGTTGTACATTATACGTTGTACGTTATACGTTATACGCTGTACGTTATACGTTATACGTTACATGTTGCACGTTGTACGTTATACGTTATACGTTGTATGTTATACGTTGTACGTTATACGTTATACGTTGTACGTTATACGTTGTACATTATACGTTGTATGTTATACGTTATACGCTTTACGTTATACGTTATTCGTTATACGTTATATGTTATACGTTATACGTTATACGTTATACGTTATACGTTATACGTTATACGTTATACGTTATACGTTATACGTTATACGTTATACGTTATACGTTGTACGTTATACGCTGTACGTTATACGCTGTACGTTATACGTTACACGTTGTACGTTGTACGTTATACGTTGTACGTTATACGTTGTACATTGTACGTTATACGGTGTACGTTATACGTTGTACATTATGCGTTGTACGTTATACGTTGTACGTTATACGTTATACGTTATACGTTATACGTTATACGTTATACGTTATAAGTTATACGTTATTCGTTATACGTTTTACGTTATACGTTATACGTTATACTATATACGTTATACGTTATACGTTATACGTTATACGTTATACGTTATACGTTATACGTTATACGTTATACGTTATACGTTATACGTTATACGTTATACGTTATACGGTATACGTTATACGTTATACGTTATACGTTATACGTTATACGTTATACGCTGTACGTTATACGCTGTACGTTATACGCTGTACGTTATACGTTATACGTTAGACGTTACACGTTGTACGTTGTACGTTATACGTTGTACGTTATACGTTGTACATTATACGTTGTACATTATACGTTGTACGTTATACGTTATACGCTGTACGTTATAAGTTATACGTTATACGTTATACGTTACACGTTGTACGTTGTACGTTATACGTTGTACATTATACGTTGTACGTTATACGTTACATGTTGTACGTTGTACGTTATACGTTGTACGTTATACGTTATACGTTATACGTTATACGTTATACGTTATACGTTATACGTTATACGTTATACGTTATACGTTATACGTTATACGTTATACGTTATACGTTATACGTTATACGTTATACGTTATACGTTATACGTTATACGTTATACGTTATACGTTATACGTTATACGTTATACGTTATACGTTATACGTTATACGTTATACGTTATACGTTATACGTTATACGTTATAAGTTATACGTTATACGTTATACGTTATACGTTATACGCTGTACGTTATACGTTATACGTTATACGTTACACGTTGTACGTTGTACGTTATACGTTATACGTTGTATGTTATACGTTGTACGTTATACGTTATACGTTGTACGTTATACGTTGTACATTATACGTTGTATGTTATACGTTATACGCTGTACGTTATACGTTATTCGTTATACGTTATACGTTATACGTTATACGTTATACGTTATACGTTATACGTTGTACGTTATACGCTGTACGTTATACGCTGTACGTTATACGTTACACGTTGTACGCTGTACGTTATACGTTGTACGTTATACGTTGTACATTGTACGTTATACGTTGTACGTTATACGTTGTACATTATGCGTTGTACGTTATACGTTGTACGTTATACGTTATACGTTATACGTTATACGTTATACGTTATACGTTATACGTTATACGTTATACGTTATACGTTATACGTTATACGTTATACGTTATACGTTATACGTTATACGTTATACGTCATACGTTATACGTTATACGTTATACGTTATACGTTATACGTTATACGTTATACGTTATACGTTATACGTTGTACGTTATACGCTGTACGTTATACCTTATACGTTATACGTTATACGCTGTACGTTATACGCTGTACGTTATACGTTATACGTTATACGTTATACGTTATACGTTATACGTTATACGTTATACGTTATACGTTATACGTTATACGTTATACGTTATACGTTATACGTTATACGTTATACGTTATACGTTATACGTTATACGTTATACGTTATACGTTATACGTTATACGTTATACGTTATACGTTATACGTTATACGTTATACGTTATACGTTATACGTTATACGTTATACGTTATACGTTATACGTTATACGTTATACGTTATACGTTATACGTTATACGTTATACGTTATACGTTATACGTTATACGTTATACGTTATACGTTATACGTTATACGTTATACGTTATACGTTATACGTTATACGTTATACGTTATACGTTATACGTTATACGTTATACGTTATACGTTATACGTTATACGTTATACGTTATACGTTATACGTTATACGTTATACGTTATACGTTATACGTTATACGTTATACGTTATACGTTATACGTTATACGTTATACGTTATACGTTATACGTTATACGTTATACGTTATACGTTATACGTTATACGTTATACGTTATACGTTATACGTTATACGTTATACGTTATACGTTATACGTTATACGTTATACGTTATACGTTATACGTTATACGTTATACGTTATACGTTATACGTTATACGTTATACGTTATACGTTATACGTTATACGTTATACGTTATACGTTATACGTTATACGTTATACGTTATACGTTATACGTTATACGTTATACGTTATACGTTATACGTTATACGTTATACGTTATACGTTATACGTTATACGTTATACGTTATACGTTATACGTTATACGTTATACGTTATACGTTATACGTTAAACGTTATACGTTATACGTTGTACGTTATACGCTGTACGTTATACGCTGTACGTTATACGCTGTACGTTATACGTTATACGTTATACGTTACTCGTTGTACGTTGTACGTTATACGTTGTACGTTGTACGTTATACGTTGTACGTTATACGTTGTACGATATACGTTGTACGTTGCACGTTGTACGATGTACGTTATACGTTGCACGTTGTACGATGTACGTTATACGTTATACGTTATACGTTATACGTTATACGTTATACGTTATACGTTATACGTTATACGTTATACGGTATACGGTATACGGTATACGTTATACGTTGTACGTTATACGTTATACGTTATACGTTATACGTTATATGTTATACGATATACGTTATACGTTATACGTTATACGTTATACGTTATACGTTATACGTTATACGTTATACGTTATACGTTATACGTTATACGTTGTACGTTATACGCTGTACGTTATACGCTGTACGTTATACGTTACACGTTATACGTTATACGTTATACGTTATACGTTATACGTTATACGTTATACGTTATACGTTATACGTTATACGGTATACGTTATACGTTATACGTTATACGTTATACGTTATACGTTATACGCTGTACGTTATACGCTGTACGTTATACGCTGTACGTTATACGTTATACGTTAGACGTTACACGTTGTACGTTGTACGTTATACGTTGTACGTTATACGTTGTACATTATACGTTGTACATTATACGTTGTACGTTATACGTTATACGCTGTACGTTATAAGGTATACGTTATACGTTATACGTTACACGTTGTACGTTGTACGTTATACGTTATACGTTATACGTTATACGTTATACGTTATACGTTATACGTTATACGTTATACGTTATACGTTATACGTTATACGTTATACGTTATACGTTATACGTTATACGTTATACGTTATACGTTATACGTTATACGTTATACGTTATACGTTATACGTTATACGTTATACGTTATACGTTATACGTTATACGTTATACGTTATACGTTATAAGTTATACGTTATACGTTATACGTTATACGTTATACGCTGTACGTTATACGTTATACGTTATACGTTACACGTTGTACGTTGTACGTTATACGTTATACGTTGTATGTTATACGTTGTACGTTATACGTTATACGTTGTACGTTATACGTTGTACATTATACGTTGTATGTTATACGTTATACGCTGTACGTTATACGTTATTCGTTATACGTTATACGTTATACGTTATACGTTATACGTTATACGTTATACGTTGTACGTTATACGCTGTACGTTATACGCTGTACGTTATACGTTACACGTTGTACGCTGTACGTTATACGTTGTACGTTATACGTTGTACATTGTACGTTATACGTTGTACGTTATACGTTGTACATTATGCGTTGTACGTTATACGTTGTACGTTATACGTTATACGTTATACGTTATACGTTATACGTTATACGTTATACGTTATACGTTATACGTTATACGTTATACGTTATACGTTATACGTTATACGTTATACGTTATACGTTATACGTCATACGTTATACGTTATACGTTATACGTTATACGTTATACGTTATACGTTATACGTTATACGTTATACGTTATACGTTGTACGTTATACGCTGTACGTTATACCTTATACGTTATACGTTATACGCTGTACGTTATACGCTGTACGTTATACGTTATACGTTATACGTTATACGTTATACGTTATACGTTATACGTTATACGTTATACGTTATACGTTATACGTTATACGTTATACGTTATACGTTATACGTTATACGTTATACGTTGTACGTTATACGCTGTACGTTATACGCTGTACGTTATACGTTACACGTTGTACGCTGTACGTTATACGTTGTACGTTATACGTTGTACATTGTACGTTATACGTTGTACGTTATACGTTGTACATTATGCGTTGTACGTTATACGTTGTACGTTATACGTTATACGTTATACGTTATACGTTATACGTTATACGTTATACGTTATACGTTATACGTTATACGTTATACGTTATACGTTATACGTTATACGTTATACGTTATACGTTATACGTTATACGTTATACGTCATACGTTATACGTTATACGTTATACGTTATACGTTATACGTTATACGTTATACGTTATACGTTATACGTTGTACGTTATACGCTGTACGTTATACCTTATACGTTATACGTTATACGCTGTACGTTATACGCTGTACGTTATACGTTATACGTTATACGTTATACGTTATACGTTATACGTTATACGTTATACGTTATACGTTATACGTTATACGTTATACGTTATACGTTATACGTTATACGTTATACGTTATACGTTATACGTTATACGTTATACGTTATACGTTATACGTTATACGTTATACGTTATACGTTATACGTTATACGTTATACGTTATACGTTATACGTTATACGTTATACGTTATACGTTATACGTTATACGTTATACGTTATACGTTATACGTTATACGTTATACGTTATACGTTATACGTTATACGTTATACGTTATACGTTATACGTTATACGTTATACGTTATACGTTATACGTTATACGTTATACGTTATACGTTATACGTTATACGTTATACGTTATACGTTATACGTTATACGTTATACGTTATACGTTATACGTTATACGTTATACGTTATACGTTATACGTTATACGTTATACGTTATACGTTATACGTTATACGTTATACGTTATACGTTATACGTTATACGTTATACGTTATACGTTATACGTTATACGTTATACGTTATACGTTATACGTTATACGTTATACGTTATACGTTATACGTTATACGTTATACGTTATACGTTAAACGTTATACGTTATACGTTGTACGTTATACGCTGTACGTTATACGCTGTACGTTATACGCTGTACGTTATACGTTATACGTTATACGTTACTCGTTGTACGTTGTACGTTATACGTTGTACGTTGTACGTTATACGTTGTACGTTATACGTTGTACGATATACGTTGTACGTTATACGTTGTACGTTATATGTTATACGTTGCACGTTGTACGATGTACGTTATACGTTATACGTTATACGTTATACGTTATACGTTATACGTTATACGTTATACGTTATACGTTATACGTTATACGGTATACGGTATACGGTATACGTTATACGTTGTACGTTATACGTTATACGTTATACGTTATACGTTATACGTTATATGTTATACGATATACGTTATACGTTATACGTTATACGTTATACGTTATACGTTATACGTTATACGTTATACGTTATACGTTATACGTTATACGTTATACGTTATACGTTATACGTTATACGTTATACGTTATACGTTATACGTTATACGTTATACGTTATACGTTATACGTTATACGTTATACGTTATACGTTATACGTTATACGTTATACGTTATACGTTATACGTTATACGTTATACGTTATACGTTATACGTTATACGTTATACGTTATACGTTATACGTTATACGTTATACGTTATACGTTATACGTTATACGTTATACGTTATACGTTATACGTTATACGTTATACGTTATACGTTATACGTTATACGTTATACGTTATACGTTATACGTTATACGTTATACGTTATACGTTATACGTTATACGTTATACGTTATACGTTATACGTTATACGTTATACGTTATACGTTATACGTTATACGTTATACGTTATACGTTATACGTTATACGTTATACGTTATACGTTATACGTTATACGTTATACGTTATACGTTATACGTTATACGTTATACGTTATACGTTATACGTTATACGTTATACGTTATACGTTATACGTTATACGTTATACGTTATACGTTATACGTTATACGTTATACGTTATACGTTATACGTTATACGTTATACGTTATACGTTATACGTTATACGTTATACGTTATACGTTATACGTTATACGTTATACGTTATACGTTAAACGTTATACGTTATACGTTGTACGTTATACGCTGTACGTTATACGCTGTACGTTATACGCTGTACGTTATACGTTATACGTTATACGTTACTCGTTGTACGTTGTACGTTATACGTTGTACGTTGTACGTTATACGTTGTACGTTATACGTTGTACGATATACGTTGTACGTTATACGTTGTACGTTATATTTTATACGTTTTACGTTGTACGATGTACGTTATACGTTATACGTTATACGTTATACGTTATACGTTATACGTTATACGTTATACGTTATACGTTATACGGTATACGGTATACGGTATACGTTATACGTTGTACGTTATACGTTATACGTTATACGTTATACGTTATATGTTATACGATATACGTTATACGTTATACGTTATACGTTATACGTTGTACGTTATACGCTGTACGTTATACCTTATACGTTATACGTTATACACTGTACGTTATACGCTGTACGTTATAAGTTATACGTTATACGTTATACGTTACACGTTGTACGTTGTACGTTACACGTTGTACATTATACGTTGTACGTTATACGTTATACGCTGTACGTTATACGTTATACGTTACATGTTGCACGTTGTACGTTATACGTTATACGTTTCATGTTATACGTTGTACGTTATACGTTATGCGTTATACGTTATACCTTGTACATTATACGTTGTATGTTATACGTTATACGCTGTACGTTATACGTTATTCGTTATACGTTGTACATTGTACGTTATACGTTGTACGTTATACGTTGTACGTTATATGTTATACGTTGCACGTTGTACGATGTACGTTATACGTTATACGTTATACGTTATACGTTATACGTTATACGTTATACGTTATACGTTATACGGTATACGGTATACGGTATACGTTATACGTTGTACGTTATACGTTATACGTTATACGTTATACGTTATATGTTATACGATATACGTTATACGTTATACGTTATACGTTATACGTTGTACGTTATACGCTGTACGTTATACCTTATACGTTATACGTTATACACTGTACGTTATACGCTGTACGTTATAAGTTATACGTTATACGTTATACGTTACACGTTGTACGTTGTACGTTACACGTTGTACATTATACGTTGTACGTTATACGTTATACGCTGTACGTTATACGTTATACGTTACATGTTGCACGTTGTACGTTATACGTTATACGTTTCATGTTATACGTTGTACGTTATACGTTATGCGTTATACGTTATACCTTGTACATTATACGTTGTATGTTATACGTTATACGCTGTACGTTATACGTTATTCGTTATACGTTGTACATTGTACGTTATACGTTGTACGTTATACGTTGTACATTATGCGTTGTACGTTATACGTTGTACGTTATACGTTATACGTTGTACGTTATACGTTATACGTTATACGTTATACGTTATACGTTATACGTTATACGTTATACGTTATACGTTATAAGTTATACGTTATTCGTTATACGTTTTACGTTATACGTTATACGCTGTACGTTATACGTTATACGTTACACGTTGTACGTTGTACGTTATACGTTGTACGTTATACGTTGTACATTATACGTTGTACATTATACGTTGTACGTTATACGTTATACGCTGTACGTTATAAGTTATACGTTATACGTTGTACATTATGCGTTGTACGTTATACGTTGTACGTTATACGTTATACGTTATTCGTTATACGTTTTACGTTATACGTTATACGTTATACGTTATACTTTATACGTTATACGTTATACGTTATACGTTATACGTTATACGTCATACGTTATACGTTATACGTTATACGTTATACGTTATACGTTATACGTTATACGTTATACGTTATACGTTATACGTTATACGTTTTACGTTATACGCTGTACGTTATACGTTATACGTTATACGTTATACGATATACGTTATACGTTATACGTTATACGTTATACGCAATACGTTATACGTTATACGTTATACGTTATACGTTATACGTTATACGTTATACGTTATACGTTATACGTTATACGTTATACGTTATACGTTATACGTTATACGTTATACGTTGTACGTTATACGCTGTACGTTATACGCTGTACGTTATACGCTGTACGTTATACGTTATACGTTGTACGTTATACGTTATACGTTATACGTTATACGTTATACGCTGTACGTTATACGCTGTACGTTATACGTTATACGTTATACGTTGTACGTTATACGCTGTACGTTATACCTTATACGTTATACGTTATACGATGTACGTTATACGCTGTACGTTATACGTTATACGTTATACGTTATACGTTATACGTTATACGTTATACGTTATACGTTATACGTTATACGTTATACGTTATACGTTATACGTTATACGTTATACGTTATACGTTATACGTTATACGTTATACGTTATACGTTATACGTTATACGTTATACGTTATACGTTATACGTTATACGTTATACGTTATACGTTATACGTTATACGTTATACGTTATACGTTATACGTTATACGTTATACGTTGTACGTTATATGTTATACGTTGCACGTTGTACGATGTACGTTATACGTTATACGTTAAACGTTATACGTTATACGTTGTACGTTATACGTTGTACGATATACGTTGTACGTTATACGTTGTACGTTATATGTTATACGTTGCACGTTGTACGATGTACGTTATACGTTATACGTTATACGTTATACGTTATACGTTATACGTTATACGTTATACGTTATACGTTATACGTTATACGGTATACGGTATACGGTATACGTTATACGTTGTACGTTATACGTTATACGTTATACGTTATACGTTATACGTTATACGTTATATGTTATACGATATACGTTATACGTTATACGTTATACGTTATACGTTGTACGTTATACGCTGTACGTTATACCTTATACGTTATACGTTATACACTGTACGTTATACGCTGTACGTTATAAGTTATACGTTATACGTTATACGTTACACGTTGTACGTTGTACGTTACACGTTGTACATTATACGTTGTACGTTATACGTTATACGCTGTACGTTATACGTTATACGTTACATGTTGCACGTTGTACGTTATACGTTATACGTTGTATGTTATACGTTGTACGTTATACGTTATACGTTGTACGTTATACGTTGTACATTATACGTTGTATGTTATACGTTATACGCTGTACGTTATACGTTATTCGTTATACGTTATATGTTATACGTTATACGTTATACGTTATACGTTATACGTTATACGTTATACGTTATACGTTATACGTTATACGTTATACGTTGTACGTTATACGCTGTACGTTATACGCTGTAAGTTATACGTTACACGTTGTACGTTGTACGTTATACGTTGTACGTTATACGTTGTACATTGTACGTTATACGTTGTACGTTATACGTTTTACATTATGCGTTGTACGTTATACGTTGTACGTTATACGTTATACGTTATACGTTATACGTTATACGTTATACGTTATACGTTATACGTTATACGTTATAAGTTATACGTTATTCGTTATACGTTTTACGTTATACGTTATACGTTATACTATATACGTTATACGTTATACGTTATACGTTATACGTTATACGTTATACGTTATACGTTATACGTTGTACGTTATACGTTATACGTTATAAGTTATACGTTATACGTTATACGGTATACGTTATACGTTATACGTTATACGTTATACGTTATACGTTATACGTTATACGTTATACGTTATACGTTATACGTTATACGTTATACGTTATACGTTATACGTTATAAGTTATACGTTATTCGTTTTACGTTTTACGTTATACGTTATACGCTGTACGTTATACGTTATACGTTACACGTTGTACGTTGTACGTTATACGTTGTACGTTATACGTTGTACATTATACGTTGTACATTATACGTTGTACGTTATACGTTATACGCTGTACGTTATAAGTTATACGTTATACGTTGTACATTATGCGTTGTACGTTATACGTTGTACGTTATACGTTATACGTTATACGTTATTCGTTATACGTTTTACGTTATACGTTATACGTTATACGTTATACGTTATACGTTATACGTTATACGTTATACGTTATACGTTATACGTTATACGTTATACGTTATACGTCATACGTTATACGTTATACGTTATACGTTATACGTTATACGTTATACGTTATACGTTATACGTTATACGTTATACGTTATACGTTATACGCAATACGTTATACGTTATACGTTATACGTTATACGTTATACGTTATACGTTATACGTTATACGTTATACGTTATACGTTATACGTTATACGTTATACGTTATACGTTGTACGTTATACGCTGTACGTTATACGCTGTACGTTATACGCTGTACGTTATACGTTATACGTTCTACGTTATACGTTATACGTTATACGTTATACGCTATACGCTGTACGTTATACGCTGTACGTTATACGTTATACGTTATACGTTGTACGTTATACGCTGTACGTTATACCTTATACGTTATACGTTATACGCTGTACGTTATACGCTGTACGTTATACGTTATACGTTATACGTTATACGTTATACGTTATACGTTATACGTTATACGTTATACGTTATACGTTATACGTTATACGTTATACGTTATACGTTATACGTTATACGTTATACGTTATACGTTATACGTTATACGTTATACGTTATACGTTATACGTTATACGTTATACGTTATACGTTATACGTTATACGTTATACGTTATACGTTATACGTTATACGTTATACGTTATACGTTATACGTTATACGTTATACGTTATACGTTATACGTTATACGTTATACGTTATACGTTATACGTTATACGTTATACGTTATACGTTATACGTTATACGTTATACGTTATACGTTATACGTTATACGTTATACGTTATACGTTATACGTTATACGTTATACGTTATACGTTATACGTTATACGTTATACGTTATACGTTATACGTTATACGTTATACGTTATACGTTATACGTTATACGTTGTACGTTATATGTTATACGTTGCACGTTGTACGATGTACGTTATACGTTATACGTTAAACGTTATACGTTATACGTTGTACGTTATACGTTGTACGATATACGTTGTACGTTATACGTTGTACGTTATATGTTATACGTTGCACGTTGTACGATGTACGTTATACGTTATACGTTATACGTTATACGTTATACGTTATACGTTATACGTTATACGTTATACGGTATACGGTATACGGTATACGTTATACGTTGTACGTTATACGTTATACGTTATACGTTATACGTTATACGTTGTACGTTATACGCTGTACGTTATACCTTATACGTTATACGTTATACGCTGTACGTTATACGCTGTACGTTATAAGTTATACGTTATACGTTATACGTTACACGTTGTACGTTGTACGTTACACGTTGTACATTATACGTTGTACGTTATACGTTATACGCTGTACGTTATACGTTATACGTTACATGTTGCACGTTGTACGTTATACGTTATACGTTATACGTTATACGTTATACGTTATACGTTATACGTTATACGTTATACGTTATACGTTATACGTTATACGTTATACGTTATACGTTATACGGTATACGTTATACGTTATACGTTATACGTTATACGTTATACGTTATACGTTATACGTTATACGTTATACGTTATACGTTATACGTTATACGTTATACGTTATACGTTATACGTTATACGTTATAAGTTATACGTTATTCGTTATACGTTTTACGTTATACGTTATACGCTGTACGTTATACGTTATACGTTACACGTTGTACGTTGTACGTTATACGTTGTACGTTATACGTTGTACATTATACGTTGTACATTATACGTTGTACGTTATACGTTATACGCTGTACGTTATAAGTTATACGTTATACGTTGTACATTATGCGTTGTACGTTATACGTTGTACGTTATACGTTATACGTTATTCGTTATACGTTTTACGTTATACGTTATACGTTATACGTTATACGTTATACGTTATACGTTATACGTTATACGTTATACGTTATACGTTATACGTCATACGTTATACGTTATACGTTATACGTTATACGTTATACGTTATACGTTATACGATATACGTTATACGTTATACGTTTTACGTTATACGCTGTACGTTATACGTTATACGTTATACGTTATACGATATACGTTATACGTTATACGTTATACGTTATACGCAATACGTTATACGTTATACGTTATACGTTATACGTTATACGTTATACGTTATACGTTATACGTTATACGTTATACGTTATACGTTATACGTTATACGTTATACGTTATACGTTATACGTTATACGTTATACGTTGTACGTTATACGCTGTACGTTATACGCTGTACGTTATACGCTGTACGTTATACGTTATACGTTGTACGTTATACGTTATACGTTATACGTTATACGCTATACGCTGTACGTTATACGCTGTACGTTATACGTTATACGTTATACGTTGTACGTTATACGCTGTACGTTATACCTTATACGTTATACGTTATACGCTGTACGTTATACGCTGTACGTTATACGTTATACGTTATACGTTATACGTTATACGTTATACGTTATACGTTATACGTCATACGTTATACGTTATACGTTATACGTTATACGTTATACGTTATACGTTATACGTTATACGTTATACGTTATACGTTATACGTTATACGTTATACGTTATACGTTATACGTTATACGTTATACGTTATACGTTATACGTTATACGTTATACGTTATACGTTATACGTTATACGTTATACGTTATACGTTATACGTTATACGTTATACGTTATACGTTATACGTTATACGTTATACGTTATACGTTATACGTTATACGTTATACGTTATACGTTATACGTTATACGTTATACGTTATACGTTATACGTTATACGTTGTACGTTATATGTTATACGTTGCACGTTGTACGATGTACGTTATACGTTATACGTTAAACGTTATACGTTATACGTTGTACGTTATACGTTGTACGATATACGTTGTACGTTATACGTTGTACGTTATATGTTATACGTTGCACGTTGTACGATGTACGTTATACGTTATACGTTATACGTTATACGTTATACGTTATACGTTATACGTTATACGTTATACGTTATACGTTATACGTTATACGGTATACGGTATACGGTATACGTTATACGTTGTACGTTATACGTTATACGTTATACGTTATACGTTATACGTTGTACGTTATACGCTGTACGTTATACCTTATACGTTATACGTTATACACTGTACGTTATACGCTGTACGTTATAAGTTATACGTTATACGTTATACGTTACACGTTGTACGTTGTACGTTACACGTTGTACATTATACGTTGTACGTTATACGTTATACGCTGTACGTTATACGTTATACGTTACATGTTGCACGTTGTACGTTATACGTTATACGTTGTATGTTATACGTTGTACGTTATACGTTATACGTTGTACGTTATACGTTGTACATTATACGTTGTATGTTATACGTTATACGCTGTACGTTATACGTTATTCGTTATACGTTATATGTTATACGTTATACGTTATACGTTATACGTTATACGTTATACGTTATACGTTGTACGTTATACGCTGTACGTTATACGCTGTACGTTATACGTTACACGTTGTACGTTGTACGTTATACGTTGTACGTTATACGTTGTACATTGTACGTTATACGTTGTACGTTATACGTTTTACATTATGCGTTGTACGTTATACGTTGTACGTTATACGTTATACGTTATACGTTATACGTTATACGTTATACGTTATACGTTATACGTTATACGTTATAAGTTATACGTTATTCGTTATACGTTTTACGTTATACGTTATACGTTATACTATATACGTTATACGTTATACGTTATACGTTATACGTTATACGTTATACGTTATACGTTATACGTTATACGTTATACGTTATACGTTATACGGTATACGTTATACGTTATACGTTATACGTTATACGTTATACGTTATACGTTATACGTTATACGTTATACGCTGTACGTTATACGCTGTACGTTATACGCTGTACGTTATACGTTATACGTTACACGTTGTACGTTGTACGTTATACGTTGTACGTTATACGTTGTACATTATACGTTGTACATTATACGTTGTACGTTATACGTTATACGCTGTACGTTATAAGTTATACGTTATACGTTATACGTTACACGTTGTACGTTGTACGTTATACGTTGTACATTATACGTTGTACGTTATACGTTATACGTTACATGTTGTACGTTGTACGTTATACGTTGTACGTTATACGTTATACGTTATACGTTGTACGTTATACGTTATACGTTATACGTTATACGTTATACGTTATACGTTATACGTTATACGTTATACGTTATACGTTATACGTTATACGTTATACGTTATACGTTATACGTTATACGTTATACGTTATACGTTATACGTTATACGTTATACGTTATACGTTATACGTTATACGTTATACGTTATACGTTATACGTTATACGTTATACGTTATACGTTATACGTTATACGTTATACGTTATACGTTATACGTTATACGTTATACGTTATACGTTATACGCTGTACGTTATACGTTATACGTTACACGTTATACGTTATACGTTATACGTTATACGTTATACGTTATACGTTATACGTTATACGTTATACGTTATACGTTATACGTTATACGTTATACGTTATACGTTATACGTTATACGTTATACGTTATACGTTATACGCTGTACGTTATACGTTATACGTTACACGTTGTACGTTGTACGTTATACGTTATACGTTGTATGTTATACGTTGTACGTTATACGTTATACGTTGTACGTTATACGTTGTACATTATACGTTGTATGTTATACGTTATACGCTGTACGTTATACGTTATTCGTTATACGTTATACGTTATACGTTATACGTTATACGTTATACGTTATACGTTACACGTTGTACGTTGTACGTTATACGTTATACGTTGTATGTTATACGTTGTACGTTATACGTTATACGTTGTACGTTATACGTTGTACATTATACGTTGTACATTGTACGTTATACGTTGTACGTTATACGTTGTACATTATGCGTTGTACGTTATACGTTGTACGTTATACGTTATACGTTATTCGTTATACGTTTTACGTTATACGTTATACGTTATACGTTATACGTTATACGTTATACGTTATACGTTATACGTTATACGTTATACGTTATACGTCATACGTTATACGTTATACGTTATACGTTATACGTTATACGTTATACGTTATACGTTATACGTTATACGTTATACGTTATACGTTTTACGTTATACGCTGTACGTTATACGTTATACGTTATACGTTATACGATATACGTTATACGTTATACGTTATACGTTATACGCAATACGTTATACGTTATACGTTATACGTTATACGTTATACGTTATACGTTATACGTTATACGTTATACGTTATACGTTATACGTTATACGTTATACGTTATACGTTATACGTTGTACGTTATACGCTGTACGTTATACGCTGTACGTTATACGCTGTACGTTATACGTTATACGTTGTACGTTATACGTTATACGTTATACGTTATACGCTATACGCTGTACGTTATACGCTGTACGTTATACGTTATACGTTATACGTTGTACGTTATACGCTGTACGTTATACCTTATACGTTATACGTTATACGCTGTACGTTATACGCTGTACGTTATACGTTATACGTTATACGTTATACGTTATACGTTATACGTTATACGTTATACGTTATACGTTATACGTTATACGTTATACGTTATACGTTATACGTTATACGTTATACGTTATACGTTATACGTTATACGTTATACGTTATACGTTATACGTTATACGTTATACGTTATACGTTATACGTTATACGTTATACGTTATACGTTATACGTTATACGTTATACGTTATACGTTATACGTTATACGTTATACGTTATACGTTATACGTTATACGTTATACGTTATACGTTATACGTTATACGTTATACGTTATACGTTATACGTTATACGTTATACGTTATACGTTATACGTTATACGTTATACGTTATACGTTATACGTTATACGTTATACGTTATACGTTATACGTTATACGTTATACGTTATACGTTATACGTTATACGTTATACGTTATACGTTATACGTTATACGTTGTACGTTATATGTTATACGTTGCACGTTGTACGATGTACGTTATACGTTATACGTTATACGTTATACGTTATACGTTGTACGTTATACGTTGTACGATATACGTTGTACGTTATACGTTGTACGTTATATGTTATACGTTGCACGTTGTACGATGTACGTTATACGTTATACGTTATACGTTATACGTTATACGTTATACGTTATACGTTATACGTTATACGGTATACGGTATACGGTATACGTTATACGTTGTACGTTATACGTTATACGTTATACGTTATACGTTATACGTTGTACGTTATACGCTGTACGTTATACCTTATACGTTATACGTTATACACTGTACGTTATACGCTGTACGTTATAAGTTATACGTTATACGTTATACGTTACACGTTGTACGTTGTACGTTACACGTTGTACATTATACGTTGTACGTTATACGTTATACGCTGTACGTTATACGTTATACGTTACATGTTGCACGTTGTACGTTATACGTTATACGTTATACGTTATACGTTATACGTTATACGTTATACGTTATACGTTATACGTTATACGTTATACGTTATACGTTATACGTTATACGTTATACGGTATACGTTATACGTTATACGTTATACGTTATACGTTATACGTTATACGTTATACGTTATACGTTATACGTTATACGTTATACGTTATACGTTATACGTTATACGTTATACGTTATAAGTTATACGTTATTCGTTATACGTTTTACGTTATACGTTATACGCTGTACGTTATACGTTATACGTTAGACGTTGTACGTTGTACGTTATACGTTGTACGTTATACGTTGTACATTATACGTTGTACATTATACGTTGTACGTTATACGTTATACGCTGTACGTTATAAGTTATACGTTATACGTTGTACATTATGCGTTGTACGTTATACGTTGTACGTTATACGTTATACGTTATTCGTTATACGTTTTACGTTATACGTTATACGTTATACGTTATACGTTATACGTTATACGTTATACGTTATACGTTATACGTTATACGTTATACGTCATACGTTATACGTTATACGTTATACGTTATACGTTATACGTTATACGTTATACGATATACGTTATACGTTATACGTTTTACGTTATACGCTGTACGTTATACGTTATACGTTATACGTTATACGATATACGTTATACGTTATACGTTATACGTTATACGCAATACGTTATACGTTATACGTTATACGTTATACGTTATACGTTATACGTTATACGTTATACGTTATACGTTATACGTTATACGTTATACGTTATACGTTATACGTTATACGTTATACGTTATACGTTGTACGTTATACGCTGTACGTTATACGCTGTACGTTATACGCTGTACGTTATACGTTATACGTTGTACGTTATACGTTATACGTTATACGCTGTACGTTATACGCTGTACGTTATACGCTGTACGTTATACGTTATACGTTATACGTTGTACGTTATACGCTGTACGTTATACCTTATACGTTATACGTTATACGCTGTACGTTATACGCTGTACGTTATACGTTATACGTTATACGTTATACGTTATACGTTATACGTTATACGTTATACGTCATACGTTATACGTTATACGTTATACGTTATACGTTATACGTTATACGTTATACGTTATACGTTATACGTTATACGTTATACGTTATACGTTATACGTTATACGTTATACGTTATACGTTATACGTTATACGTTATACGTTATACGTTATACGTTATACGTTATACGTTATACGTTATACGTTATACGTTATACGTTATACGTTATACGTTATACGTTATACGTTATACGTTATACGTTATACGTTATACGTTATACGTTATACGTTATACGTTATACGTTATACGTTATACGTTATACGTTATACGTTATACGTTATACGTTATACGTTATACGTTATACGTTATACGTTATACGTTATACGTTATACGTTGTACGTTATATGTTATACGTTGCACGTTGTACGATGTACGTTATACGTTATACGTTAAACGTTATACGTTATACGTTGTACGTTATACGTTGTACGATATACGTTGTACGTTATACGTTGTACGTTATATGTTATACGTTGCACGTTGTACGATGTACGTTATACGTTATACGTTATACGTTATACGTTATACGTTATACGTTATACGTTATACGTTATACGTTATACGTTATACGGTATACGGTATACGGTATACGTTATACGTTGTACGTTATACGTTATACGTTATACGTTATACGTTATACGTTGTACGTTATACGCTGTACGTTATACCTTATACGTTATACGTTATACACTGTACGTTATACGCTGTACGTTATAAGTTATACGTTATACGTTATACGTTACACGTTGTACGTTGTACGTTACACGTTGTACATTATACGTTGTACGTTATACGTTATACGCTGTACGTTATACGTTATACGTTACATGTTGCACGTTGTACGTTATACGTTATACGTTGTATGTTATACGTTGTACGTTATACGTTATACGTTGTACGTTATACGTTGTACATTATACGTTGTATGTTATACGTTATACGCTGTACGTTATACGTTATTCGTTATACGTTATATGTTATACGTTATACGTTATACGTTATACGTTATACGTTATACGTTATACGTTGTACGTTATACGCTGTACGTTATACGCTGTACGTTATACGTTACACGTTGTACGTTGTACGTTATACGTTGTACGTTATACGTTGTACATTGTACGTTATACGTTGTACGTTATACGTTTTACATTATGCGTTGTACGTTATACGTTGTACGTTATACGTTATACGTTATACGTTATACGTTATACGTTATACGTTATACGTTATACGTTATACGTTATAAGTTATACGTTATTCGTTATACGTTTTACGTTATACGTTATACGTTATACTATATACGTTATACGTTATACGTTATACGTTATACGTTATACGTTATACGTTATACGTTATACGTTATACGTTATACGTTATACGTTATACGGTATACGTTATACGTTATACGTTATACGTTATACGTTATACGTTATACGTTATACGTTATACGTTATACGCTGTACGTTATACGCTGTACGTTATACGCTGTACGTTATACGTTATACGTTACACGTTGTACGTTGTACGTTATACGTTGTACGTTATACGTTGTACATTATACGTTGTACATTATACGTTGTACGTTATACGTTATACGCTGTACGTTATAAGTTATACGTTATACGTTATACGTTACACGTTGTACGTTGTACGTTATACGTTGTACATTATACGTTGTACGTTATACGTTATACGTTACATGTTGTACGTTGTACGTTATACGTTGTACGTTATACGTTATACGTTATACGTTGTACGTTATACGTTATACGTTATACGTTATACGTTATACGTTATACGTTATACGTTATACGTTATACGTTATACGTTATACGTTATACGTTATACGTTATACGTTATACGTTATACGTTATACGTTATACGTTATACGTTATACGTTATACGTTATACGTTATACGTTATACGTTATACGTTATACGTTATACGTTATACGTTATACGTTATACGTTATACGTTATACGTTATACGTTATACGTTATACGTTATACGTTATACGTTATACGTTATACGTTATACGTTATACGCTGTACGTTATACGTTATACGTTACACGTTATACGTTATACGTTATACGTTATACGTTATACGTTATACGTTATACGTTATACGTTATACGTTATACGTTATACGTTATACGTTATACGTTATACGTTATACGTTATACGTTATACGTTATACGTTATACGCTGTACGTTATACGTTATACGTTACACGTTGTACGTTGTACGTTATACGTTATACGTTGTATGTTATACGTTGTACGTTATACGTTATACGTTGTACGTTATACGTTGTACATTATACGTTGTATGTTATACGTTATACGCTGTACGTTATACGTTATTCGTTATACGTTATACGTTATACGTTATACGTTATACGTTATACGTTATACGTTACACGTTGTACGTTGTACGTTATACGTTATACGTTGTATGTTATACGTTGTACGTTATACGTTATACGTTGTACGTTATACGTTGTACATTATACGTTGTACATTGTACGTTATACGTTGTACGTTATACGTTGTACATTATGCGTTGTACGTTATACGTTGTACGTTATACGTTATACGTTATACGTTATACGTTATACGTTATACGTTATACGTTATACGTTATACGGTATACGTTATAAGTTATACGTTATTCGTTATACGTTTTACGTTATACGTTATACGTTATATGTTATACGTTATACGTTATACGTTATACGTTATACGTTATACGTTATACGTTATACGTTATACGTTATACGTTATACGTCATACGTTATACGTTATACGTTATACGTTATACGTTATACGTTATACGTTATACGTTATACGTTATACGTTATACGTTATACGTTATACGTTGTACGTTATACGCTGTACGTTATACCTTATACGTTATACGTTATACGCTGTACGTTATACGCTGTACGTTATACGTTATACGTTATACGTTATACGTTATACGTTATACGTTATACGTTATACGTTATACGTTATACGTTATACGTTATACGTTATACGTTATACGTTATACGTTATACGTTATACGTTATACGTTATACGTTATACGTTATACGTTATACGTTATACGTTATACGTTATACGTTATACGTTATACGTTATACGTTATACGTTATACGTTATACGTTGTACGTTATACGCTGTACGTTATACCTTATACGTTATACGTTATACACTGTACGTTATACGCTGTACGTTATAAGTTATACGTTATACGTTATACGTTACACGTTGTACGTTGTACGTTACACGTTGTACATTATACGTTGTACGTTATACGCTATACGCTGTACGTTATACGTTATACGTTACATGTTGCACGTTGTACGTTATACGTTATACGTTGTATGTTATACGTTGTACGTTATACGTTATACGTTGTACGTTATACGTTGTACATTATACGTTGTATGTTATACGTTATACGCTGTACGTTATACGTTATTCGTTATACGTTATATGTTATACGTTATACGTTATACGTTATACGTTATACGTTATACGTTATACGTTATACGTTATACGTTATACGTTATACGTTGTACGTTATACGCTGTACGTTATACGCTGTACGTTATACGTTACACGTTGTACGTTGTACGTTATACGTTGTACGTTATACGTTGTACATTGTACGTTATACGTTGTACGTTATACGTTTTACATTATGCGTTGTACGTTATACGTTATACGTTATACGTTATACGTTATACGTTATACGTTATACGTTATACGTTATACGTTATACGTTATACGTTATACGTTATACGTTATACGTTATACGTTATACGTTATACGTTATACGTTATACGTTATACGTTATACGTTATACGTTATACGTTATACGTTATACGTTATACGTTATACGTTATACGTTATACGTTGTACGTTATACGCTGTACGTTATACCTTATACGTTATACGTTATACACTGTACGTTATACGCTGTACGTTATAAGTTATACGTTATACGTTATACGTTACACGTTGTACGTTGTACGTTACACGTTGTACATTATACGTTGTACGTTATACGTTATACGCTGTACGTTATACGTTATACGTTACATGTTGCACGTTGTACGTTATACGTTATACGTTGTATGTTATACGTTGTACGTTATACGTTATACGTTGTACGTTATACGTTGTACATTATACGTTGTATGTTATACGTTATACGCTGTACGTTATACGTTATTCGTTATACGTTATATGTTATACGTTATACGTTATACGTTATACGTTATACGTTATACGTTATACGTTATACGTTATACGTTATACGTTGTACGTTATACGCTGTACGTTATACGCTGTACGTTATACGTTACACGTTGTACGTTGTACGTTATACGTTGTACGTTATACGTTGTACATTGTACGTTATACGTTGTACGTTATACGTTTTACATTATGCGTTGTACGTTATACGTTGTACGTTATACGTTATACGTTATACGTTATACGTTATACGTTATACGTTATACGTTATACGTTATAAGTTATACGTTATTCGTTATACGTTTTACGTTATACGTTATACGTTATACTATATACGTTATACGTTATACGTTATACGTTATACGTTATACGTTATACGTTATACGTTATACGTTATACGTTATACGTTATACGTTATACGTTATACGGTATACGTTATACGTTATACGTTATACGTTATACGTTATACGTTATACGTTATACGTTATACGCTGTACGTTATACGCTGTACGTTATACGCTGTACGTTATACGTTATACGTTACACGTTGTACGTTGTACGTTATACGTTGTACGTTATACGTTGTACATTATACGTTGTACATTATACGTTGTACGTTATACGTTATACGCTGTACGTTATAAGTTATACGTTATACGTTATACTTTACACGTTGTACGTTGTACGTTATACGTTGTACATTATACGTTGTACGTTATACGTTATACGTTACATGTTGTACGTTGTACGTTATACGTTGTACGTTATACGTTATACGTTATACGTTATACGTTATACGTTATACGTTATACGTTATACGTTATACGTTATACGTTATACGTTATACGTTATACGTTATACGTTATACGTTATACGTTATACGTTATACGTTATACGTTATACGTTATACGTTATACGTTATACGTTATACGTTATACGTTATACGTTATACGTTATACGTTATACGTTATACGTTATACGTTATACGTTATACGTTATACGTTATACGTTATACGTTATACGTTATACGTTATACGTTATACGTTATACGTTATACGTTATACGTTATACGTTATACGTTATACGTTATACGTTATACGTTATACGTTATACGTTATACGTTATACGTTATACGTTATACGTTATACGTTATACGTTATACGTTATACGTTATACGTTATACGTTATACGTTATACGTTATACGTTATACGTTATACGTTATACGTTATACGTTATACGTTATACGTTATACGTTATACGTTATACGTTATACGCTGTACGTTATACGTTATACGTTACACGTTGTACGTTGTACGTTATACGTTATACGTTGTATGTTATACGTTGTACGTTATACGTTATACGTTGTACGTTATACGTTGTACATTATACGTTGTATGTTATACGTTATACGCTGTACGTTATACGTTATTCGTTATACGTTATACGTTATACGTTATACGTTATACGTTATACGTTATACGTTATACGTTATACGTTATACGTTATACGTTGTACGTTATACGCTGTACGTTATACGCTGTACGTTATACGTTACACGTTGTACGCTGTACGTTATACGTTGTACGTTATACGTTGTACATTGTACGTTATACGTTGTACGTTATACGTTGTACATTATGCGTTGTACGTTATACGTTGTACGTTATACGTTATACGTTATACGTTATACGTTATACGTTATACGTTATACGTTATACGGTATACGTTATAAGTTATACGTTATTCGTTATACGTTTTACGTTATACGTTATACGTTATATGTTATACGTTATACGTTATACGTTATACGTTATACGTTATACGTTATACGTTATACGTTATACGTTATACGTTATACGTCATACGTTATACGTTATACGTTATACGTTATACGTTATACGTTATACGTTATACGTTATACGTTATACGTTGTACGTTATACGCTGTACGTTATACCTTATACGTTATACGTTATACGCTGTACGTTATACGCTGTACGTTATACGTTATACGTTATACGTTATACGTTATACGTTATACGTTATACGTTATACGTTATACGTTATACGTTATACGTTATACGTTATACGTTATACGTTATACACTGTACGTTATACGCTGTACGTTATAAGTTATACGTTATACGTTATACGTTACACGTTGTACGTTGTACGTTACACGTTGTACATTATACGTTGTACGTTATACGCTATACGCTGTACGTTATACGTTATACGTTACATGTTGCACGTTGTACGTTATACGTTATACGTTGTATGTTATACGTTGTACGTTATACGTTATACGTTGTACGTTATACGTTGTACATTATACGTTGTATGTTATACGTTATACGCTGTACGTTATACGTTATTCGTTATACGTTATATGTTATACGTTATACGTTATACGTTATACGTTATACGTTATACGTTATACGTTATACGTTATACGTTATACGTTGTACGTTATACGCTGTACGTTATACGCTGTACGTTATACGTTACACGTTGTACGTTGTACGTTATACGTTGTACGTTATACGTTGTACATTGTACGTTATACGTTGTACGTTATACGTTGTACATTATGCGTTGTACGTTATACGTTATACGTTATACGTTATACGTTATACGTTATACGTTATACGTTATACGTTATACGTTATACGTTATACGTTATACGTTATACGTTATACGTTATACGTTATACGTTATACGTTATACGTTATACGTTATACGTTATACGTTATACGTTATACGTTATACGTTATACGTTATACGTTATACGTTGTACGTTATACGCTGTACGTTATACCTTATACGTTATACGTTATACACTGTACGTTATACGCTGTACGTTATAAGTTATACGTTATACGTTATACGTTACACGTTGTACGTTGTACGTTACACGTTGTACATTATACGTTGTACGTTATACGTTATACGCTGTACGTTATACGTTATACGTTACATGTTGCACGTTGTACGTTATACGTTATACGTTGTATGTTATACGTTGTACGTTATACGTTATACGTTGTACGTTATACGTTGTACATTATACGTTGTATGTTATACGTTATACGCTGTACGTTATACGTTATTCGTTATACGTTATATGTTATACGTTATACGTTATACGTTATACGTTATACGTTATACGTTATACGTTATACGTTATACGTTGTACGTTATACGCTGTACGTTATACGCTGTACGTTATACGTTACACGTTGTACGTTGTACGTTATACGTTGTACGTTATACGTTGTACATTGTACGTTATACGTTGTACGTTATACGTTTTACATTATGCGTTGTACGTTATACGTTGTACGTTATACGTTATACGTTATACGTTATACGTTATACGTTATACGTTATACGTTATACGTTATACGTTATAAGTTATACGTTATTCGTTATACGTTTTACATTATACGTTATACGTTATACTATATACGTTATACGTTATACGTTATACGTTATACGTTATACGTTATACGTTATACGTTATACGTTATACGTTATACGTTATACGTTATACGTTATACGTTATACGGTATACGTTATACGTTATACGTTATACGTTATACGTTATACGTTATACGTTATACGTTATACGCTGTACGTTATACGCTGTACGTTATACGCTGTACGTTATACGTTATACGTTACACGTTGTACGTTGTACGTTATACGTTGTACGTTATACGTTGTACATTATACGTTGTACATTATACGTTGTACGTTATACGTTATACGCTGTACGTTATAAGTTATACGTTATACGTTATACTTTACACGTTGTACGTTGTACGTTATACGTTGTACATTATACGTTGTACGTTATACGTTATACGTTACATGTTGTACGTTGTACGTTATACGTTGTACGTTATACGTTATACGTTATACGTTATACGTTATACGTTATACGTTATACGTTATACGTTATACGTTATACGTTATACGTTATACGTTATACGTTATACGTTATACGTTATACGTTATACGTTATACGTTATACGTTATACGTTATACGTTATACGTTATACGTTATACATTATACGTTATACGTTATACGTTATACGTTATACGTTATACGTTATACGTTATACGTTATACGTTATACGTTATACGTTATACGTTATACGTTATACGTTATACGTTATACGTTATACGGTATACGTTATAAGTTATACGTTATTCGTTATACGTTTTACGTTATACGTTATACGTTATATGTTATACGTTATACGTTATACGTTATACGTTATACGTTATACGTTATACGTTATACGTTATACGTTATACGTTATACGTCATACGTTATACGTTATACGTTATACGTTATACGTTATACGTTATACGTTATACGTTATACGTTATACGTTGTACGTTATACGCTGTACGTTATACCTTATACGTTATACGTTATACGCTGTACGTTATACGCTGTACGTTATACGTTATACGTTATACGTTATACGTTATACGTTATACGTTATACGTTATACGTTATACGTTATACGTTATACGTTATACGTTATACGTTATACGTTATACGTTATACGTTATACGTTATACGTTATACGTTATACGTTATACGTTATACGTTATACGTTATACGCTGTACGTTATACGTTATACGTTATACGTTACACGTTGTACGTTGTACGTTATACGTTGTACGTTATACGTTGTACATTGTACGTTATACGTTGTACGTTATACGTTTTACATTATGCGTTGTACGTTATACGTTGTACGTTATACGTTATACGTTATACGTTATACGTTATACGTTATACGTTATACGTTATACGTTATACGTTATACGTTATAAGTTATACGTTATTCGTTATACGTTTTACGTTATACGTTATACGTTATACTATATACGTTATACGTTATACGTTATACGTTATACGTTATACGTTATACGTTATACGTTATACGTTATACGTTATACGTTATACGGTATACGTTATACGTTATACGTTATACGTTATACGTTATACGTTATACGTTATACGTTATACGTTATACGCTGTACGTTATACGCTGTACGTTATACGCTGTACGTTATACGTTATACGTTACACGTTGTACGTTGTACGTTATACGTTGTACGTTATACGTTGTACATTATACGTTGTACATTATACGTTGTACGTTATACGTTATACGCTGTACGTTATAAGTTATACGTTATACGTTATACTTTACACGTTGTACGTTGTACGTTATACGTTGTACATTATACGTTGTACGTTATACGTTATACGTTACATGTTGTACGTTGTACGTTATACGTTGTACGTTATACGTTATACGTTATACGTTATACGTTATACGTTATACGTTATACGTTATACGTTATACGTTATACGTTATACGTTATACGTTATACGTTATACGTTATACGTTATACGTTATACGTTATACGTTATACGTTATACGTTATACGTTATACGTTATACGTTATACGTTATACGTTATACGTTATACGTTATACGTTATACGTTATACGTTATACGTTATACGTTATACGTTATACGTTATACGTTATACGTTATACGTTATACGTTATACGTTATACGTTATACGTTATACGTTATACGTTATACGTTATACGTTATACGTTATACGTTATACGTTATACGTTGTACGTTATACGCTGTACGTTATACCTTATACGTTATACGTTATACACTGTACGTTATACGCTGTACGTTATAAGTTATACGTTGTACGTTATACGTTGTACATTATACGTTGTATGTTATACGTTATACGCTGTACGTTATACGTTATTCGTTATACGTTATATGTTATACGTTATACGTTATACGTTATACGTTATACGTTATACGTTATACGTTATACGTTATACGTTATACGTTATACGTTGTACGTTATACGCTGTACGTTATACGCTGTACGTTATACGTTACACGTTGTACGTTGTACGTTATACGTTGTACGTTATACGTTGTACATTGTACGTTATACGTTGTACGTTATACGTTTTACATTATGCGTTGTACGTTATACGTTGTACGTTATACGTTATACGTTATACGTTATACGTTATACGTTATACGTTATACGTTATACGTTATACGTTATACGTTATAAGTTATACGTTATTCGTTATACGTTTTACGTTATACGTTATACGTTATACTATATACGTTATACGTTATACGTTATACGTTATACGTTATACGTTATACGTTATACGTTATACGTTATACGTTATACGTTATACGTTATACGGTATACGTTATACGTTATACGTTATACGTTATACGTTATACGTTATACGTTATACGTTATACGTTATACGCTGTACGTTATACGCTGTACGTTATACGCTGTACGTTATACGTTATACGTTACACGTTGTACGTTGTACGTTATACGTTGTACGTTATACGTTGTACATTATACGTTGTACATTATACGTTGTACGTTATACGTTATACGCTGTACGTTATAAGTTATACGTTATACGTTATACTTTACACGTTGTACGTTGTACGTTATACGTTGTACATTATACGTTGTACGTTATACGTTATACGTTACATGTTGTACGTTGTACGTTATACGTTGTACGTTATACGTTATACGTTATACGTTATACGTTATACGTTATACGTTATACGTTATACGTTATACGTTATACGTTATACGTTATACGTTATACGTTATACGTTATACGTTATACGTTATACGTTATACGTTATACGTTATACGTTATACGTTATACGTTATACGTTATACGTTATACGTTATACGTTATACGTTATACGTTATACGTTATACGTTATACGTTATACGTTATACGTTATACGTTATACGTTATACGTTATACGTTATACGTTATACGTTATACGCTGTACGTTATACGTTATACGTTATACGTTACACGTTGTACGTTGTACGTTATACGTTATACGTTGTATGTTATACGTTGTACGTTATACGTTATACGTTGTACGTTATACGTTGTACATTATACGTTGTATGTTATACGTTATACGCTGTACGTTATACGTTATTCGTTATACGTTATACGTTATACGTTATACGTTATACGTTATACGTTATACGTTATACGTTATACGTTATACGTTGTACGTTATACGCTGTACGTTATACGCTGTACGTTATACGTTACACGTTGTACGCTGTACGTTATACGTTGTACGTTATACGTTGTACATTGTACGTTATACGTTGTACGTTATACGTTGTACATTATGCGTTGTACGTTATACGTTGTACGTTATACGTTATACGTTATACGTTATACGTTATACGTTATACGTTATACGTTATACGTTATACGTTATACGGTATACGTTATAAGTTATACGTTATTCGTTATACGTTTTACGTTATACGTTATACGTTATACGTTATACGTTATACGTTATACGTTATACGTTATACGTTATACGTTAAACGTTATACGTTATACGTTGTACGTTATACGCTGTACGTTATACGCTGTACGTTATACGCTGTACGTTATACGTTATACGTTATACGTTACTCGTTGTACGTTGTACGTTATACGTTGTACGTTGTACGTTATACGTTGTACGTTATACGTTGTACGATATACGTTGTACGTTATACGTTGTACGTTATATGTTATACGTTGCACGTTGTACGATGTACGTTATACGTTATACGTTATACGTTATACGTTATACGTTATACGTTATACGTTATACGTTATACGTTATACGGTATACGGTATACGGTATACGTTATACGTTGTACGTTATACGTTATACGTTATACGTTATACGTTATATGTTATACGATATACGTTATACGTTATACGTTATACGTTATACGTTGTACGTTATACGCTGTACGTTATACCATATACGTTATACGTTATACACTGTACGTTATACGCTGTACGTTATAAGTTATACGTTATACGTTATACGTTACACGTTGTACGTTGTACGTTACACGTTGTACATTATACGTTGTACGTTATACGTTATACGCTGTACGTTATACGTTATACGTTACATGTTGCACGTTGTACGTTATACGTTATACGTTTCATGTTATACGTTGTACGTTATACGTTATGCGTTATACGTTATACGTTGTACATTATACGTTGTATGTTATACGTTATACGCTGTACGTTATACGTTATTCGTTATACGTTGTACATTGTACGTTATACGTTGTACGTTATACGTTGTACATTATGCGTTGTACGTTATACGTTGTACGTTATACGTTATACGTTATACGTTATACGTTATACGTTATACGTTATACGTTATACGTTATACGTTATACGTTATAAGTTATACGTTATTCGTTATACGTTTTACGTTATACGTTATACGCTGTACGTTATACGTTATACGTTACACGTTGTACGTTGTACGTTATACGTTGTACGTTATACGTTGTACATTATACGTTGTACATTATACGTTGTACGTTATACGTTATACGCTGTACGTTATAAGTTATACGTTATACGTTATACGTTACACGTTGTACGTTGTACGTTATACGTTGTACATTATACGTTTTACGTTATACGTTATACGTTACATGTTGTACGTTGTACGTTATACGTTGTACGTTATACGTTGTACGTTATACGTTATACGTTATACGTTATACGTTATACGTTATACGTTATACGTTATACGTTATACGTTATACGTTATACGTTATACGTTATACGTTATACGTCATACGTTATACGTTATACGTTATACGTTATACGTTATACGTTATACGTTATACGTTATACGTTATACGTTATACGGAATACGTTATACGTTATACGTTATACGTTATACGTTATACGTTATACGTTATACGTTATACGTTATACGCTGTACGTTATACGCTGTACGTTATACGCTGTACGTTATACGTTATACGTTACACGTTGTACGTTGTACGTTATACGTTGTACGTTATACGTTGTACATTATACGTTGTACCTTATACGTTGTACGTTATACGTTATACGCTGTACGTTATACGCTGTACGTTATACGCTGTACGTTATACGTTATACGTTATACGTTATACGTTGTATGTTATACGTTGTACGTTATACGTTATACGTTGTACGTTATACGTTGTACATTATACGTTGTATGTTATACGTTATACGCTGTACGTTATACGTTATTCGTTATTCGTTATACGTTATACGTTATACGTTATACGTTATACGTTATACGTTATACGTTATACGTTATACGTTATACGTTATACGTTATACGTTATACGTTATACGTTATACGTTATACGTTATACGTTGTACGTTATACGCTGTACGTTATACGCTGTACGTTATACGTTACACGTTGTACGTTGTACGTTATACGTTGTACGTTATACGTTGTACATTGTACGTTATACGTTGTACGTTATACGTTGTACATTATGCGTTGTACGTTATACGTTGTACGTTATACGTTATACGTTATACGTTATACGTTATACGTTATACGTTATACGTTATACGTTATACGTTATACGTTATACGTTATACGTTATAAGTTATACGTTATTCGTTATACGTTTTACGTTATACGTTATACGTTATACGTTATACGTTATACGTTATACGTTATACGTTATACGTTATACGTTATACGTTATACGTTATACGTTATACGTTATACGTTATACGTTATACGTTATACGTTATACGTTATACGTTATACGGTATACGTTATACGTTATACGTTATACGTTATACGTTATACGTTATACGCTGTACGTTATACGCTGTACGTTATACGTTATACGTTACACGTTGTACGTTGTACGTTGTACGTTATACGTTGTACGTTATACGTTGTACATTATACGTTGTACATTATACGCTGTACGTTATACGTTATACGCTGTACGTTATAAGTTATACGTTATACGTTATACGTTACACGTTGTACGTTGTACGTTATACGTTGTACATTATACGTTGTACGTTATACGTTATACGTTACATGTTGTACGTTGTACGTTATACGTTGTACGTTATACGTTGTACGTTATACGTTGTATGTTATACGTTATACGCTGTACGTTATACGTTATATGTTACATGTTGCACGTTGTACGTTATACGTTATACGTTTCATGTTATACGTTGTACGTTATACGTTATGCGTTATACGTTATACGTTGTACATTATACGTTGTATGTTATACGTTATACGCTGTACGTTATACGTTATTCGTTATACGTTGTACATTGTACGTTATACGTTGTACGTTATACGTTGTACATTATGCGTTGTACGTTATACGTTGTACGTTATACGTTATACGTTATACGTTATACGTTATACGTTATACGTTATACGTTATACGTTATACGTTATAAGTTATACGTTATTCGTTATACGTTTTACGTTATACGTTATACGCTGTACGTTATACGTTATACGTTACACGTTGTACGTTGTACGTTATACGTTGTACGTTATACGTTGTACATTATACGTTGTACATTATACGTTGTACGTTATACGTTATACGCTGTACGTTATAAGTTATACGTTACGTTATACGTTATACGTTATACGTTGTACGTTATACGCTGTACGTTATACGTTGTACGTTATACGTTATACGTTACATGTTGTACGTTGTACGTTATACGTTGTACGTTATACGTTGTACGTTATACGTTGTATGTTATACGTTATACGCTGTACGTTATACGTTATACGTTGTACGTTATACGTTGTATATTATACGTTATACGGTGTACGCTGTACGTTATACGTTATACGTTATACGTTGTACGTTATACGCTGTACGTTATACCTTATACGTTATACGTTATACGCTGTACGTTATACGTTATACGTTATACGTTATACGTTATAAGTTATACGTTATTCGTTATACGTTTTACGTTATACGTTATACGTTATACGTTATACGTTATACGTTATACGTTATACGTTATACGTTATACGTTATACGTTATACGTTATACGTCATACGTTATACGTTATACGTTATACGTTATACGTTATACGTTATACGTTATACGTTATACGTTATACGTTATACGGAATACGTTATACGTTATACGTTATACGTTATACGTTATACGTTATACGTTATACGCTGTACGTTATACGCTGTACGTTATACGCTGTACGTTATACGTTATACGTTACACGTTGTACGTTGTACGTTATACGTTGTACGTTATACGTTGTACATTATACGTTGTACATTATACGTTGTACGTTATACGTTATACGCTGTACGTTATACGCTGTACGTTATACGCTGTACGTTATACGTTATACGTTATACGTTATACGTTGTATGTTATACGTTGTACGTTATACGTTATACGTTGTACGTTATACGTTGTACATTATACGTTGTATGTTATACGTTATACGCTGTACGTTATACGTTATTCGTTATTCGTTATACGTTATACGTTATACGTTATACGTTATACGTTATACGTTATACGTTATACGTTATACGTTATACGTTATACGTTATACGTTATACGTTATACGTTATACGCTGTACGTTATACGCTGTACGTTATACGTTACACGTTGTACGTTGTACGTTATACGTTGTACGTTATACGTTGTACATTGTACGTTATACGTTGTACGTTATACGTTGTACATTATGCGTTGTACGTTATACGTTGTACGTTATACGTTATACGTTATACGTTATACGTTATACGTTATACGTTATACGTTATACGTTATACGTTATACGTTATACGTTATACGTTATACGTTATAAGTTATACGTTATTCGTTATACGTTTTACGTTATACGTTATACGTTATACGTTATACGTTATACGTTATACGTTATACGTTATACGTTATACGTTATACGTTATACGTTATACGTTATACGTTATACGTTATACGTTATACGTTATACGTTATACGTTATACGTTATACGTTATACGCTGTACGTTATACGCTGTACGTTATACGTTATACGTTACACGTTGTACGTTGTACGTTGTACGTTATACGTTGTACGTTATACGTTGTACATTATACGTTGTACATTATACGCTGTACGTTATACGTTATACGCTGTACGTTATAAGTTATACGTTATACGTTATACGTTACACGTTGTACGTTGTACGTTATACGTTGTACATTATACGTTGTACGTTATACGTTATACGTTATACGTTATACGTTATACGTTATACGTTATACGTTATACGGTATACGTTATACGTTATACGTTATACGTTATACGTTATACGTTATACGCTGTACGTTATACGCTGTACGTTATACGTTATACGTTACACGTTGTACGTTGTACGTTGTACGTTATACGTTGTACGTTATACGTTGTACATTATACGTTGTACATTATACGCTGTACGTTATACGTTATACGCTGTACGTTATAAGTTATACGTTATACGTTATACGTTACACGTTGTACGTTGTACGTTATACGTTGTACATTATACGTTGTACGTTATACGTTATACGTTACATGTTGTACGTTGTACGTTATACGTTGTACGTTATACGTTGTACGTTATACGTTGTATGTTATACGTTATACGCTGTACGTTATACGTTATATGTTACATGTTGCACGTTGTACGTTATACGTTATACGTTTCATGTTATACGTTGTACGTTATACGTTATGCGTTATACGTTATACGTTGTACATTATACGTTGTATGTTATACGTTATACGCTGTACGTTATACGTTATTCGTTATACGTTGTACATTGTACGTTATACGTTGTACGTTATACGTTGTACATTATGCGTTGTACGTTATACGTTGTACGTTATACGTTATACGTTATACGTTATACGTTATACGTTATACGTTATACGTTATACGTTATACGTTATAAGTTATACGTTATTCGTTATACGTTTTACGTTATACGTTATACGCTGTACGTTATACGTTATACGTTACACGTTGTACGTTGTACGTTATACGTTGTACGTTATACGTTGTACATTATACGTTGTACATTATACGTTGTACGTTATACGTTATACGCTGTACGTTATAAGTTATACGTTATACGTTATACGTTAAACGTTGTACGTTGTACGTTATACGTTGTACATTATACGTTGTACGTTATACGTTATACGTTACATGTTGTACGTTGTACGTTATACGTTGTACGTTATACGTTGTACGTTATACGTTGTATGTTATACGTTATACGCTGTACGTTATACGTTATACGTTGTACGTTATACGTTGTATATTATACGTTATACGGTGTACGCTGTACGTTATACGTTATACGTTATACGTTGTACGTTATACGCTGTACGTTATACCTTATACGTTATACGTTATACGCTGTACGTTATACGTTATACGTTATACGTTATACGTTATAAGTTATACGTTATTCGTTATACGTTTTACGTTATACGTTATACGTTATACGTTATACGTTATACGTTATACGTTATACGTTATACGTTATACGTTATACGTTATACGTTATACGTCATACGTTATACGTTATACGTTATACGTTATACGTTATACGTTATACGTTATACGTTATACGTTATACGGAATACGTTATACGTTATACGTTATACGTTATACGTTATACGTTATACGTTATACGCTGTACGTTATACGCTGTACGTTATACGCTGTACGTTATACGTTATACGTTACACGTTGTACGTTGTACGTTATACGTTGTACGTTATACGTTGTACATTATACGTTGTACATTATACGTTGTACGTTATACGTTATACGCTGTACGTTATACGCTGTACGTTATACGCTGTACGTTATACGTTATACGTTATACGTTATACGTTGTATGTTATACGTTGTACGTTATACGTTATACGTTGTACGTTATACGTTGTACATTATACGTTGTATGTTATACGTTATACGCTGTACGTTATACGTTATTCGTTATTCGTTATACGTTATACGTTATACGTTATACGTTATACGTTATACGTTATACGTTATACGTTATACGTTATACGTTATACGTTATACGTTATACGTTGTACGTTATACGCTGTACGTTATACGCTGTACGTTATACGTTACACGTTGTACGTTGTACGTTATACGTTGTACGTTATACGTTGTACATTGTACGTTATACGTTGTACGTTATACGTTGTACATTATGCGTTGTACGTTATACGTTGTACGTTATACGTTATACGTTATACGTTATACGTTATACGTTATACGTTATACGTTATACGTTATACGTTATACGTTATACGTTATACGTTATACGTTATACGTTATAAGTTATACGTTATTCGTTATACGTTTTACGTTATACGTTATACGTTATACGTTATACGTTATACGTTATACGTTATACGTTATACGTTATACGTTATACGTTATACGTTATACGTTATACGTTATACGTTATACGTTATACGTTATACGTTATACGTTATACGGTATACGTTATACGTTATACGTTATACGTTATACGTTATACGTTATACGTTATACGTTATACGTTATACGCTGTACGTTATACGCTGTACGTCATACGCTGTACGTTATACGTTATACGTTACACGTTGTACGTTGTACGTTGTACGTTATACGTTGTACGTTATACGTTGTACATTATACGTTGTACATTATACGCTGTACGTTATACGTTATACGCTGTACGTTATAAGTTATACGTTATACGTTATACGTTACACGTTGTACGTTGTACGTTATACGTTGTACATTATACGTTGTACGTTATACGTTATACGTTACATGTTGTACGTTGTACGTTATACGTTGTACGTTATACGTTGTACGTTATACGTTGTATGTTATACGTTATACGCTGTACGTTATACGTTATACGTTGTACGTTATACGTTGTATGTTATACGTTATACGCTGTACGTTATACGTTATACGTTGTACGTTATACGTTATACGTTATACGTTATACGCTGTACGTTATACGCTGTACGTTATACGTTATACGTTATACGTTGTACGTTATACGCTGTACGTTATACGCTGTACGTTATACGTTATACGTTATACGTTATACGTTATACCTTATACGTTATACCTTATACGTTATACGTTATACGTTATACGCTGTACGTTATACGCTGTACGTTATACGTTATACGTTATACGTTATACGTTATACGTTATACGTTATACGTTATAAGTTATACGTTATACGTTATACGCAATACGTTATACGTTATACGTTATACGTTATACGTTATACGTTATACGTTATACGTTATACGTTATACGTTATACGTTATACGTTATACGTTATACGTTATACGTTATACGTTATACGTTGTACGTTATACGCTGTACGTTATACGCTGTACGTTATACGCTGTACGTTATACGTTATACGTTATACGTTATACGTTATACGTTATACGTTATACGTTATACGCTGTACGTTATACGCTGTACGTTATACATTATACGTTATACGTTGTACATTATACGTTGTACATTATACGTTGTACGTTATACGTTATACGTTATACGTTACACGTTGTACGTTGTACGTTATACGTTATACGTTGTATGTTATACGTTGTACGTTATACGTTATACGTTGTACGTTATACGTTATACGTTATACGTTATACGTTATACGTTATACGTTATACGCTGTACGTTATACGCTGTACGTTATACGTTATACGTTATACGTTATACGTTATACCTTATACGTTATACCTTATACGTTATACGTTATACGTTATACGCTGTACGTTATACGCTGTACGTTATACGTTATACGTTATACGTTATACGTTATACGTTATACGTTATACGTTATACGTTATAAGTTATACGTTATACGTTATACGCAATACGTTATACGTTATACGTTATACGTTATACGTTATACGTTATACGTTATACGTTATACGTTATACGTTATACGTTATACGTTATACGTTATACGTTATACGTTATACGTTATACGTTGTACGTTATACGCTGTACGTTATACGCTGTACGTTATACGCTGTACGTTATACGTTATACGTTGTACGTTATACGTTATACGTTATACGTTATACGTTATACGCTGTACGTTATACGCTGTACGTTATACATTATACGTTATACGTTGTACATTATACGTTGTACATTATACGTTGTACGTTATACGTTATACGTTATACGTTACACGTTGTACGTTGTACGTTATACGTTATACGTTGTATGTTATACGTTGTACGTTATACGTTATACGTTGTACGTTATACGTTATACGTTATACGTTATACGTTATACGTTATACGTTATACGTTATACGTTATACGTTATACGTTATACGTTGTACGTTATACGCTGTACGTTATACGCTGTACGTTATACGTTACACGTTGTACGTTGTACGTTATACGTTGTACGTTATACGTTGTACATTGTACGTTATACGTTGTACGTTATACGTTGTACATTATGCGTTGTACGTTATACGTTGTACGTTATACGTTATACGTTATACGTTATACGTTATACGTTATACGTTATACGTTATACGTTATACGTTATACGTTATACGTTATACGTTATACGTTATACGTTATACGTTATACGTTATACGTTATACGTTATACGTTATACGTTATACGTTATACGTTATACGTTATACGTTATACGTTATACGCTGTACGTTATACGCTGTACGTTATACGTTATACGTTATACGTTATACGTTATACGTTATACGTTATACGTTATACGTTATAAGTTATACGTTATACGTTATACGCAATACGTTATACGTTATACGTTATACGTTATACGTTATACGTTATACGTTATACGTTATACGTTATACGTTATACGTTATAAGTTATACGTTATTCGTTATACGTTTTACGTTATACGTTATACGTTATACGTTATACGTTATACGTTATACGTTATACGTTATACGTTATACGTTATACGTTATACGTTATACGTCATACGTTATACGTTATACGTTATACGTTATACGTTATACGTTATACGTTATACGTTATACGTTATACGGAATACGTTATACGTTATACGTTATACGTTATACGTTATACGTTATACGTTATACGCTGTACGTTATACGCTGTACGTTATACGCTGTACGTTATACGTTATACGTTACACGTTGTACGTTGTACGTTATACGTTGTACGTTATACGTTGTACATTATACGTTGTACATTATACGTTGTACGTTATACGTTATACGCTGTACGTTATACGCTGTACGTTATACGCTGTACGTTATACGTTATACGTTATACGTTATACGTTGTATGTTATACGTTGTACGTTATACGTTATACGTTGTACGTTATACGTTGTACATTATACGTTGTATGTTATACGTTATACGCTGTACGTTATACGTTATTCGTTATTCGTTATACGTTATACGTTATACGTTATACGTTATACGTTATACGTTATACGTTATACGTTATACGTTATACGTTATACGTTATACGTTATACGTTGTACGTTATACGCTGTACGTTATACGCTGTACGTTATACGTTACACGTTGTACGTTGTACGTTATACGTTGTACGTTATACGTTGTACATTGTACGTTATACGTTGTACGTTATACGTTGTACATTATGCGTTGTACGTTATACGTTGTACGTTATACGTTATACGTTATACGTTATACGTTATACGTTATACGTTATACGTTATACGTTATACGTTATACGTTATACGTTATACGTTATACGTTATACGTTATAAGTTATACGTTATTCGTTATACGTTTTACGTTATACGTTATACGTTATACGTTATACGTTATACGTTATACGTTATACGTTATACGTTATACGTTATACGTTATACGTTATACGTTATACGTTATACGTTATACGTTATACGTTATACGTTATACGTTATACGGTATACGTTATACGTTATACGTTATACGTTATACGTTATACGTTATACGTTATACGTTATACGTTATACGCTGTACGTTATACGCTGTACGTCATACGCTGTACGTTATACGTTATACGTTACACGTTGTACGTTGTACGTTGTACGTTATACGTTGTACGTTATACGTTGTACATTATACGTTGTACATTATACGCTGTACGTTATACGTTATACGCTGTACGTTATAAGTTATACGTTATACGTTATACGTTACACGTTGTACGTTGTACGTTATACGTTGTACATTATACGTTGTACGTTATACGTTATACGTTACATGTTGTACGTTGTACGTTATACGTTGTACGTTATACGTTGTACGTTATACGTTGTATGTTATACGTTATACGCTGTACGTTATACGTTATACGTTGTACGTTATACGTTGTATGTTATACGTTATACGCTGTACGTTATACGTTATACGTTGTACGTTATACGTTATACGTTATACGTTATACGCTGTACGTTATACGCTGTACGTTATACGTTATACGTTATACGTTGTACGTTATACGCTGTACGTTATACGCTGTACGTTATACGTTATACGTTATACGTTATACGTTATACCTTATACGTTATACCTTATACGTTATACGTTATACGTTATACGCTGTACGTTATACGCTGTACGTTATACGTTATACGTTATACGTTATACGTTATACGTTATACGTTATACGTTATACGTTATAAGTTATACGTTATACGTTATACGCAATACGTTATACGTTATACGTTATACGTTATACGTTATACGTTATACGTTATACGTTATACGTTATACGTTATACGTTATACGTTATACGTTATACGTTATACGTTATACGTTATACGTTGTACGTTATACGCTGTACGTTATACGCTGTACGTTATACGTTGTACGTTATACGTTATACGTTGTACGTTATACGTTATACGTTATACGTTATACGTTATACGCTGTACGTTATACGCTGTACGTTATACATTATACGTTATACGTTGTACATTATACGTTGTACATTATACGTTGTACGTTATACGTTATACGTTATACGTTACACGTTGTACGTTGTACGTTATACGTTATACGTTGTATGTTATACGTTGTACGTTATACGTTATACGTTGTACGTTATACGTTATACGTTATACGTTATACGTTATACGTTATACGTTATACGCTGTACGTTATACGCTGTACGTTATACGTTATACGTTATACGTTATACGTTATACCTTATACGTTATACCTTATACGTTATACGTTATACGTTATACGCTGTACGTTATACGCTGTACGTTATACGTTATACGTTATACGTTATACGTTATACGTTATACGTTATACGTTATACGTTATAAGTTATACGTTATACGTTATACGCAATACGTTATACGTTATACGTTATACGTTATACGTTATACGTTATACGTTATACGTTATACGTTATACGTTATACGTTATACGTTATACGTTATACGTTATACGTTATACGTTATACGTTGTACGTTATACGCTGTACGTTATACGCTGTACGTTATACGCTGTACGTTATACGTTATACGTTGTACGTTATACGTTATACGTTATACGTTATACGTTATACGCTGTACGTTATACGCTGTACGTTATACATTATACGTTATACGTTGTACATTATACGTTGTACATTATACGTTGTACGTTATACGTTATACGTTATACGTTACACGTTGTACGTTGTACGTTATACGTTATACGTTGTATGTTATACGTTGTACGTTATACGTTATACGTTGTACGTTATACGTTATACGTTATACGTTATACGTTATACGTTATACGTTATACGTTATACGTTATACGTTATACGTTATACGTTGTACGTTATACGCTGTACGTTATACGCTGTACGTTATACGTTACACGTTGTACGTTGTACGTTATACGTTGTACGTTATACGTTGTACATTGTACGTTATACGTTGTACGTTATACGTTGTACATTATGCGTTGTACGTTATACGTTGTACGTTATACGTTATACGTTATACGTTATACGTTATACGTTATACGTTATACGTTATACGTTATACGTTATACGTTATACGTTATACGTTATACGTTATACGTTATACGTTATACGTTATACGTTATACGTTATACGTTATACGTTATACGTTATACGTTATACGTTATACGTTATACGTTATACGCTGTACGTTATACGCTGTACGTTATACGTTATACGTTATACGTTATACGTTATACGTTATACGTTATACGTTATACGTTATACGTTATAAGTTATACGTTATACGTTATACGCAATACGTTATACGTTATACGTTATACGTTATACGTTATACGTTATACGTTATACGTTATACGTTATACGTTATACGTTATACGTTATACGTTATACGTTATACGTTATACGTTATACGTTGTACGTTATACGCTGTACGTTATACGCTGTACGTTATACGCTGTACGTTATACGTTATACGTTGTACGTTATACGTTATACGTTATACGTTATACGTTATACGCTGTACGTTATACGCTGTACGTTATACATTATACGTTATACGTTGTACATTATACGTTGTACATTATACGTTGTACGTTATACGTTATACGTTATACGTTACACGTTGTACGTTGTACGTTATACGTTATACGTTGTATGTTATACGTTGTACGTTATACGTTATACGTTGTACGTTATACGTTATACGTTATACGTTATACGTTATACGTTATACGTTATACGTTATACGTTATACGTTATACGTTATACGTTATACGTTATACGCTGTACGTTATACGCTGTACGTTATACGTTACACGTTGTACGTTGTACGTTATACGTTGTACGTTATACGTTGTACATTGTACGTTATACGTTGTACGTTATACGTTGTACATTATGCGTTGTACGTTATACGTTGTACGTTATACGTTATACGTTATACGTTATACGTTATACGTTATACGTTATACGTTATACGTTATACGTTATACGTTATACGTTATACGTTATACGTTATACGTTATACGTTATACGTTATACGTTATACGTTATACGTTATACGTTATACGTTATACGTTATACGTTATACGTTATACGGTATACGTTATACGTTATACGTTATACGTTATACGTTATACGTTATACGTTATACGTTATACGTTATACGTTATACGTTATACGTTATACGCTGTACGTTATACGCTGTACGTTATACGCTGTACGTTATACGTTATACGTTACACGTTATACGTTACACGTTGTACGTTGTACGTTATACGTTGTACGTTATACGTTATACGCTGTACGTTATACGTTATACATTATACGTTATACGTTGTACGTTATACGTTATACGTTATACGCTGTACGTTATACGTTATACGTTATACGTTACACGTTGTACGTTGTACGTTATACGTTATACGTTGTATGTTATACGTTGTACGTTATACGTTATACGTTGTACGTTATACGTTGTACATTATACGTTGTATGTTATACGTTATACGCTGTACGTTATACGTTATTCGTTATACGTTATACGTTATACGTTATACGTTGCATGTTATAAGTTGTACGTTATACGTTATACGTTGTTCGTTATACGTTGTACATTATACGTTGTATGTTATACGTTATACGCTGTACGTTATACGTTATTCGTTATACGTTATACGTTATACGTTATACGTTATACGTTATACGTTATACGTTATACGTTATACGTTATACGTTATATGTTATACGTTATACGTTATACGTTATACGTTGTACGTTATACGCTGTACGTTATACGCTGTACGTTATACGTTACACGTTGTACGTTGTACGTTATACGTTGTACGTTATACGTTGTACATTGTACGTTATACGTTGTACGTTATACGTTGTACATTATGCGTTGTACGTTATACGTTGTACGTTATACGTTATACGTTATACGTTATACGTTATACGTTATACGTTATACGTTATACGTTATACGTTATACGTTATACGTTATAAGTTATACGTTATTCGTTATACGTTTTACGTTATACGTTATACGTTATACGTTATACGTTATACGTTATACGTTATACGTTATACGTTATACGTTATACGTTATACGTTATACGTTATACGTTATACGTTATACGTTATACGTTATACGTTATACGTTATACGTTATACGTTATACGTTATACGTTATACGTTATACGGTATACGTTATACGTTATACGTTATACGTTATACGTTATACGTTATACGTTATACGTTATACGTTATACGCTGTACGTTATACGCTGTACGTTATACGCTGTACGTTATACGTTATACGTTACACGTTGTACGTTGTACGTTGTACGTTATACGTTGTACGTTATACGTTGTACATTATACGTTGTACATTATACGCTGTACGTTATACGTTATACGCTGTACGTTATAAGTTATACGTTATACGTTATACGTTACACGTTGTACGTTGTACGTTATACGTTGTACATTATACGTTGTACGTTATACGTTATACGTTATACGTTATACGTTATACGTTATACGTTATACGTTATACGTTATACGGTATACGTTATACGTTATATGTTATACGTTATACGTTATACGTTATACGTTATACGTTATACGTTATACGTTATACGTTATACGCTGTACGTTATACGTTATACGTTATACGTTATACGTTATATGTTATACGTTATACGTTATACGTTATACGTTATACGTTATACGTTATACGTTATACGTTATACGTTATACGTTATACGTTATACGTTATACGTTATACGTTATACGTTATACGTTATACGGTATACGTTATACGTTATACGTTATACGTTATACGTTATACGTTATACGTTATACGTTATACGTTATACGCTGTACGTTATACGCTGTACGTTATACGCTGTACGTTATACGTTATACGTTATACGTTATACGTTATACGTTATACGTTATACGTTATACGTTATACGTTATACGTTATACGTTATAAGTTATACGTTATTCGTTATACGTTTTACGTTATACGTTATACGTTATACGTTATACGTTATACGTTATACGTTATACGTTATACGTTATGCGTTATACGTTATAAGTTATACGTTATTCGTTATACGTTTTACGTTATACGTTATACGTTATACGTTATACGTTATACGTTATACGTTATACGTTATATGTTATACGTTATACGTTATACGTTATACGTTATACGTTATACGTTATACGTTATACGTTATACGTTATACGTTATACGTTATACGTTATACGTTATACGTTATACGGTATACGTTATACGTTATACGTTATACGTTATACGTTATACGTTATACGTTATACGTTATACGTTATACGCTGTACGTTATACGCTGTACGTTATACGCTGTACGTTATACGTTATACGTTACACGTTGTACGTTGTACGTTGTACGTTATACGTTGTACGTTATACGTTGTACATTATACGTTGTACATTATACGCTGTACGTTATACGTTATACGCTGTACGTTATAAGTTATACGTTATACGTTATACGTTACACGTTGTACGTTGTACGTTATACGTTGTACATTATACGTTGTACGTTATACGTTATACGTTACATGTTGTACGTTGTACGTTATACGTTGTACGTTATACGTTGTACGTTATACGTTGTATGTTATACGTTATACGCTGTACGTTATACGTTATACGTTGTACGTTATACGTTGTATGTTATACGTTATACGTTATACGTTATACGTTATACGTTATACGTTATACGTTATACGTTATACGTTATACGTTATACGTTATGCGTTATACGTTATAAGTTATACGTTATTCGTTATACGTTTTACGTTATACGTTATACGTTATACGTTATACGTTATACGTTATACGTTATACGTTATATGTTATACGTTATACGTTATACGTTATACGTTATACGTTATACGTTATACGTTATACGTTATACGTTATACGTTATACGTTATACGTTATACGGTATACGTTATACGTTATACGTTATACGTTATACGTTATACGTTATACGTTATACGTTATACGTTATACGCTGTACGTTATACGCTGTACGTTATACGCTGTACGTTATACGTTATACGTTACACGTTGTACGTTGTACGTTGTACGTTATACGTTGTACGTTATACGTTGTACATTATACGTTGTACATTATACGCTGTACGTTATACGTTATACGCTGTACGTTATAAGTTATACGTTATACGTTATACGTTACACGTTGTACGTTGTACGTTATACGTTGTACATTATACGTTGTACGTTATACGTTATACGTTACATGTTGTACGTTGTACGTTATACGTTGTACGTTATACGTTGTACGTTATACGTTGTATGTTATACGTTATACGCTGTACGTTATACGTTATACGTTGTACGTTATACGTTGTATGTTATACGTTATACGCTGTACGTTATACGTTATACGTTGTACGTTATACGTTATACGTTATACGTTATACGCTGTACGTTATACGTTATACGTTATACGTTATACGTTATATGTTATACGTTATACGTTATACGTTATACGTTATACGTTATACGTTATACGTTATACGTTATACGTTATACGTTATACGTTATACGTTATACGTTATACGTTATACGTTATACGGTATACGTTATACGTTATACGTTATACGTTATACGTTATACGTTATACGTTATACGTTATACGTTATACGCTGTACGTTATACGCTGTACGTTATACGCTGTACGTTATACGTTATACGTTATACGTTATACGTTATACGTTATACGTTATACGTTATACGTTATACGTTATACGTTATACGTTATAAGTTATACGTTATTCGTTATACGTTTTACGTTATACGTTATACGTTATACGTTATACGTTATACGTTATACGTTATACGTTATACGTTATACGTTATACGTTATAAGTTATACGTTATTCGTTATACGTTTTACGTTATACGTTATACGTTATACGTTATACGTTATACGTTATACGTTATACGTTATATGTTATACGTTATACGTTATACGTTATACGTTATACGTTATACGTTATACGTTATACGTTATACGTTATACGTTATACGTTATACGTTATACGTTATACGTTATACGGTATACGTTATACGTTATACGGTATACGTTATACGTTATACGTTATACGTTATACGTTATACGTTATACGTTATACGTTATACGTTATACGTTATACGCTGTACGTTATACGCTGTACGTTATACGTTATACGTTACACGTTGTACGTTGTACGTTGTACGTTATACGTTGTACGTTATACGTTGTACATTATACGTTGTACATTATACGCTGTACGTTATACGTTATACGCTGTACGTTATAAGTTATACGTTATACGTTATACGTTACACGTTGTACGTTGTACGTTATACGTTGTACATTATACGTTGTACGTTATACGTTATACGTTACATGTTGTACGTTGTACGTTATACGTTGTACGTTATACGTTGTACGTTATACGTTGTATGTTATACGTTATACGCTGTACGTTATACGTTATACGTTGTACGTTATACGTTGTATGTTATACGTTATACGCTGTACGTTATACGTTATACGTTGTACGTTATACGTTATACGTTATACGTTATACGCTGTACGTTATACGCTGTACGTTATACGTTATACGTTATACGTTGTACGTTATACGCTGTACGTTATGCGCTGTACGTTATACGTTATACGTTATACGTTATACGTTATACCTTATACGTTATACGTTATACGTTATACGCTGTACGTTATACGCTGTACGTTATACGTTATACGTTATACGTTATACGTTATACGTTATAAGTTATACGTTATACGTTATACGCAATACGTTATACGTTATACGTTATACGTTATACGTTATACGTTATACGTTATACGTTGTACGTTATACGCTGTACGTTATAACTTATACGTTATACGTTATACGCTGTACGTTATACGCTGTACGTTATACGCTGTACGTTATACGCTGTACGTTATACGCTGTACGTTATACGCTGTACGTTATACGTTATACGTTACACGTTGTACGTTGTACGTTGTACGTTATACGTTGTACGTTATACGTTGTACATTATACGTTGTACATTATACGCTGTACGTTATACGCTGTACGTTATACGCTGTACGTTATACGCTGTACGTTATACGCTGTACGTTATACGCTGTACGTTATACGTTATACGTTACACGTTGTACGTTGTACGTTGTACGTTGTACGTTATACGTTGTACGTTATACGTTGTACATTATACGTTGTACATTATACGCTGTACGTTATACGTTATACGCTGTACGTTATAAGTTATACGTTATACGTTATACGTTACACGTTGTACGTTGTACGTTATACGTTGTACATTATACGTTGTACGTTATACGTTATACGTTACATGTTGTACGTTGTACGTTATACGTTGTACGTTATACGTTGTACGTTATACGTTATACGTTGTACGTTATACGCTGTACGTTATACGCTGTACGTTATACGTTACACGTTGTACGTTGTACGTTATACGTTGTACGTTATACGTTGTACATTGTACGTTATACGTTGTACGTTATACGTTATACGGAATACGTTATACGTTATACGTTATACGTTATACGTTATACGTTATACGTTATACGTTATACGTTATACGTTATACGTTACACGTTGTACGTTGTACGTTATACGTTGTACGTTATACGTTGTACATTGTACGTTATACGTTGTACGTTATACGTTATACGGAATACGTTATACGTTATACGTTATACGTTATACGTTATACGTTATACGTTATACGTTATACGTTACACGTTGTACGTTGTACGTTATACGTTGTACGTTATACGTTGTACATTATACGTTGTACATTATACGTTGTACGTTATACGTTATACGCTGTACGTTATACGCTGTACGTTATACGCTGTACGTTATACGCTGTACGTTATACGTTATACGTTATACGTTACACGTTGTACGTTGTACGTTATACGTTGTACGTTATACGTTGTACGTTATACGTTATACGTTGTACGTTATACGTTATACGTTATACGTTATACGTTATACGTTATACGTTCTACGTTATACGTTATACGTTATACGTTATACGTTATACGTTATACGGAATACGTTATACGTTATACGTTATACGTTATACGTTATACGTTATACGTTATACGTTATACGTTATACGTTATACGTTACACGTTGTACGTTGTACGTTATACGTTGTACGTTATACGTTGTACATTATACGTTGTACATTATACGTTGTACGTTATACGTTATACGCTGTACGTTATACGCTGTACGTTATACGCTGTACGTTATACGCTGTACGTTATACGCTGTACGTTATACGCTGTACGTTATACGTTATACGTTACACGTTGTACGTTGTACGTTGTACGTTATACGTTGTACGTTATACGTTGTACATTATACGTTGTACATTATACGCTGTACGTTATACGTTATACGTTATACGTTATAAGTTATACGTTATACGTTATACGCAATACGTTATACGTTATACGTTATACGTTATACGTTTACGTTATACGTTATACGTTGTACGTTATACGCTGTACGTTATAACTTATACGTTATACGTTATACGCTGTACGTTATACGCTGTACGTTATACGCTGTACGTTATACGCTGTACGTTATACGCTGTACGTTATACGCTGTACGTTATACGCTGTACGTTATACGTTATACGTTACACGTTGTACGTTGTACGTTGTACGTTGTACGTTATACGTTGTACGTTATACGTTGTACATTATACGTTGTACATTATACGCTGTACGTTATACGTTATACGCTGTACGTTATAAGTTATACGTTATACGTTATACGTTACACGTTGTACGTTGTACGTTATACGTTGTACATTATACGTTGTACGTTATACGTTATACGTTACATGTTGTACGTTGTACGTTATACGTTGTACGTTATACGTTGTACGTTATACGTTATACGTTGTACGTTATACGCTGTACGTTATACGCTGTACGTTATACGTTACACGTTGTACGTTGTACGTTATACGTTGTACGTTATACGTTGTACATTGTACGTTATACGTTGTACGTTATACGTTATACGGAATACGTTATACGTTATACGTTATACGTTATACGTTATACGTTATACGTTATACGTTATACGTTATACGTTACACGTTGTACGTTGTACGTTATACGTTGTACGTTATACGTTGTACATTATACGTTGTACATTATACGTTGTACGTTATACGTTATACGCTGTACGTTATACGCTGTACGTTATACGCTGTACGTTATACGCTGTACGTTATACGTTATACGTTATACGTTACACGTTGTACGTTGTACGTTATACGTTGTACGTTATACGTTGTACATTATACGTTGTACATTATACGTTGTACGTTATACGTTATACGCTGTACGTTATACGCTGTACGTTATACGCTGTACGTTATACGTTATACGTTATACGTTATACGTTACACGTTGTACGTTGTACGTTATACGTTGTACGTTATACGTTGTACGTTATAAGTTATACGCTGTACGTTATACGTTATACATTATACGTTATACGCTGTACGTTATACGCTGTACGTTATACGCTGTACGTTATACGTTATACGTTACACGTTGTACGTTGTACGTTGTACGTTATACGTTGTACGTTATACGTTGTACATTATACGTTGTACATTATACGCTGTACGTTATACGTTATACGCTGTACGTTATAAGTTATACGTTATACGTTATACGTTACACGTTGTACGTTGTACGTTATACGTTGTACATTATACGTTGTACGTTATACGTTATACGTTACATGTTGTACGTTGTACGTTATACGTTGTACGTTATACGTTGTACGTTATACGTTATACGTTGTACGTTATACGCTGTACGTTATACGCTGTACGTTATACGTTACACGTTGTACGTTGTACGTTATACGTTGTACGTTATACGTTGTACATTGTACGTTATACGTTGTACGTTATACGTTATACGGAATACGTTATACGTTATACGTTATACGTTATACGTTATACGTTATACGTTATACGTTATACGTTATACGTTACACGTTGTACGTTGTACGTTATACGTTGTACGTTATACGTTGTACATTATACGTTGTACATTATACGTTGTACGTTATACGTTATACGCTGTACGTTATACGCTGTACGTTATACGCTGTACGTTATACGCTGTACGTTATACGTTATACGTTATACGTTACACGTTGTACGTTGTACGTTATACGTTGTACGTTATACGTTGTACGTTATACGTTATACGTTGTACGTTATACGTTATACGTTATACGTTATACGTTATACGTTCTACGTTATACGTTATACGTTATACGTTATACGTTATACGTTATACGTTATACGGAATACGTTATACGTTATACGTTATACGTTATACGTTATACGTTATACGTTATACGTTATACGTTATACGTTACACGTTGTACGTTGTACGTTATACGTTGTACGTTATACGTTGTACATTATACGTTGTACATTATACGTTGTACGTTATACGTTATACGCTGTACGTTATACGCTGTACGTTATACGCTGTACGTTATACGTTATACGTTATACGTTACACGTTGTACGTTGTACGTTATACGTTGTACGTTATACGTTGTACGTTATAAGTTATACGCTGTACGTTATACGTTATACATTATACGTTATACGTTGTACGTTATACGTTATACGTTATACGCTGTACGTTATACGTTATACGTTACACGTTGTACGTTATACGTTATTCGTTATACGTTATACGTTATACGTTATACGTTATACGTTATACGTTATACGTTGTACGTTATACGCTGTACGTTATACGCTGTACGTTATACGTTACACGTTGTACGTTGTACGTTATACGTTGTACGTTATACGTTGTACATTGTACGTTATACGTTGTACGTTATACGTTGTACGTTATACGTTGTACATTGTACGTTATACGTTGTACGTTATACGTTGTACATTATGCGTTGTACGTTATACGTTGTACGTTATACGTTATACGTTATACGTTATACGTTATACGTTATACGTTATACGTTATACGTTATACGTTATACTTTATAAGTTATACGTTATACGTTATAAGTTATACGTTATTCGTTATACGTTTTACGTTATACGTTATACGTTATACGTTATACGTTATACGTTATACGTTATACGTTATACGTTATACGTTATACGTTATACGTTATACGTTATACGTTATACGTTATACGTTATACGTTATACGTTATACGTTATACGTTATACGTTATACGTTATACGGTATACGTTATACGTTATACGTTATACGTTATACGTTATACGTTATACGTTATACGTTATACGTTATACGTTATACGCTGTACGTTATACGCTGTACGTTATACGCTGTACGTTATACGTTATACGTTACACGTTGTACGTTGTACGTTGTACGTTATACGTTGTACGTTATACGTTGTACATTATACGTTGTACATTATACGCTGTACATTATACGTTATACGCTGTACGTTATAAGTTATACGTTATACGTTATACGTTACACGTTGTACGTTGTACGTTATACGTTGTACATTATACGTTGTACGTTTTACGTTATACGTTACATGTTGTACGTTGTACGTTATACGTTGTACGTTATACGTTGTACGTTATACGTTGTATGTTATACGTTATACGCTGTACGTTATACGTTATACGTTGTACGTTATACGTTGTATGTTATACGTTATACGCTGTACGTTATACGTTATACGTTGTACGTTATACGTTATACGTTATACGTTATACGCTGTACGTTATACGCTGTACGTTATACGTTATACGTTATACGTTGTACGTTATACGCTGTACGTTATACGCTGTACGTTATACGTTATACGTTATACGTTATACGTTATACCTTATACGTTATACGTTATACGTTATACGCTGTACGTTATACGCTGTACGTTATACGTTATACGTTATACGTTATACGTTATACGTTATACGTTATACGTTATAAGTTATACGTTATACGTTATACGCAACACGTTATACGTTATACGTTATACGTTATACGTTATACGTTATACGTTATACGTTATACGTTATACGTTATACGTTATACGTTATACGTTATACGTTATACGTTATACGTTGTACGTTATACGCTGTACGTTATACGCTGTACGTTATACGCTGTACGTTATACGTTATACGTTATACGTTATACGTTATACGTTATACGTTGTACGTTATACGCTGTACGTTATACGCTGTACGTTATACGCTGTACGTTATACGTTATACGTTGTACGTTATACGTTATACGTTATACGTTATACGTTATACGCTGTACGTTATACGCTGTACGTTATACGTTATACGTTATACGTTGTACGTTATACGCTGTACGTTATAACTTATACGTTATACGTTATACGCTGTACGTTATACGCTGTACGTTATACGCTGTACGTTATACGCTGTACGTTATACGCTGTACGTTATACGCTGTACGTTATACGTTATACGTTACACGTTGTACGTTGTACGTTGTACGTTATACGTTGTACGTTATACGTTGTACATTATACGTTGTACATTATACGCTGTACGTTATACGTTATACGCTGTACGTTATAAGTTATACGTTATACGTTATACGTTACACGTTGTACGTTGTACGTTATACGTTGTACATTATACGTTGTACGTTATACGTTATACGTTGTACGTTATACGCTGTACGTTATAACTTATACGTTATACGTTATACGCTGTACGTTATACGCTGTACGTTATACGCTGTACGTTATACGCTGTACGTTATACGCTGTACGTTATACGCTGTACGTTATACGTTATACGTTACACGTTGTACGTTGTACGTTGTACGTTATACGTTGTACGTTATACGTTGTACATTATACGTTGTACATTATACGCTGTACGTTATACGTTATACGCTGTACGTTATAAGTTATACGTTATACGTTATACGTTACACGTTGTACGTTGTACGTTATACGTTGTACATTATACGTTGTACGTTATACGTTATACGTTACATGTTGTACGTTGTACGTTATACGTTGTACGTTATACGTTTTACGTTATACGTTATACGTTGTACGATATACGCTGTACGTTATACGCTGTACGTTATACGTTACACGTTGTACGTTGTACGTTATACGTTGTACGTTATACGTTGTACATTGTACGTTATACGTTGTACGTTATACGTTGTACATTATGCGTTGTACGTTATACGTTGTACGTTATACGTTATACGTTATACGTTATACGTTATACGTTATACGCTATACGTTATACGTTATACGTTATACGTTATACGTTATACGTTATACGTTATACGTTATACGTTATACGTTATACGTTATACGGAATACGTTATACGTTATACGTTATACGTTATACGTTATACGTTATACGTTATACGTTATACGTTATACGTTATACGTTACACGTTGTACGTTGTACGTTATACGTTGTACGTTATACGTTGTACATTATACGTTGTACATTATACGTTGTACGTTATACGTTATACGCTGTACGTTATACGCTGTACGTTATACGCTGTACGTTATACGTTATACGTTATACGTTATACGTTACACGTTGTACATTGTACGTTATACGTTGTACGTTATACGTTGTACGTTATACGTTATACGCTGTACGTTATACGTTATACATTATACGTTATACGTTGTACGTTATTCGTTATACGTTATACGCTGTACGTTATACGTTATACGTTATACGTTACACGTTGTACGTTATACGTTATACGTTATACGTTATACGTTATACGTTATACGTTATACGTTATACGTTATACGTTATACGTTATACGTTATACGTCATACGTTATACGTTATACGTTATACGTTATACGTTATACGTTATACGTTATACGTTATACGTTATACGGAATACGTTATACGTTATACGTTATACGTTATACGTTATACGTTATACGTTATACGCTGTACGTTATACGCTGTACGTTATACGCTGTACGTTATACGTTATACGTTACACGTTGTACGTTGTACGTTATACGTTGTACGTTATACGTTGTACATTATACGTTGTACATTATACGTTGTACGTTATACGTTATACGCTGTACGTTATACGCTGTACGTTATACGCTGTACGTTATACGTTATACGTTATACGTTATACGTTGTATGTTATACGTTGTACGTTATACGTTATACGTTGTACGTTATACGTTGTACATTATACGTTGTATGTTATACGTTATACGCTGTACGTTATACGTTATTCGTTATTCGTTATACGTTATACGTTATACGTTATACGTTATACGTTATACGTTATACGTTATACGTTATACGTTATACGTTATACGTTATACGTTATACGTTATACGTTATACGTTATACGTTATACGTTGTACGTTATACGTTATACATTATACGTTATACGTTGTACGTTATTCGTTATACGTTATACGCTGTACGTTATACGTTATACGTTATACGTTACACGTTGTACGTTATACGTTATACGTTATACGTTATACGTTATACGTTATACGTTATACGTTATACGTTATACGTTATACGTCATACGTTATACGTTATACGTTATACGTTATACGTTATACGTTATACGTTATACGTTATACGTTATACGTTATACGGAATACGTTATACGTTATACATTATACGTTATACGTTATACGTTATACGTTATACGCTGTACGTTATACGCTGTACGTTATACGCTGTACGTTATACGTTATACGTTACACGTTGTACGTTGTACGTTATACGTTGTACGTTATACGTTGTACATTATACGTTGTACATTATACGTTGTACGTTATACGTTATACGCTGTACGTTATACGCTGTACGTTATACGTTATACGTTATACGTTATACGTTGTATGTTATACGTTGTACGTTATACGTTATACGTTGTACGTTATACGTTGTACATTATACGTTGTATGTTATACGTTATACGCTGTACGTTATACGTTATACGTTATACGTTACACGTTGTACGTTGTACGTTATACGTTGTACGTTATACGTTGTACGTTATACGTTATACGCTGTACGTTATACGTTATACATTATACGTTATACGTAGTACGTTATTCGTTATACGTTATACGCTGTACGTTATACGTTATACGTTATACGTTACACGTTGTACGTTATACGTTATACGTTATACGTTATACGTTATACGTTATACGTTATACGTTATACGTTATACGTTATACGTTATACGTTATACGTCATACGTTATACGTTATACGTTATACGTTATACGTTATACGTTATACGTTATACGTTATACGTTATACGGAATACGTTATACGTTATACGTTATACGTTATACGTTATACGTTATACGTTATACGTTATACGTTATACGCTGTACGTTATACGCTGTACGTTATACGCTGTACGTTATACGTTATACGTTACACGTTGTACGTTGTACGTTGTACGTTGTACGTTATACGTTGTACATTATACGTTGTACATTATACGTTGTACGTTATACGTTATACGCTGTACGTTATACGCTGTACGTTATACGCTGTACGTTATACGTTATACGTTATACGTTATACGTTGTATGTTATACGTTGTACGTTATACGTTATACGTTGTACGTTATACGTTGTACATTATACGTTGTATGTTATACGTTATACGCTGTACGTTATACGTTATTCGTTATTCGTTATACGTTATACGTTATACGTTATACGTTATACGTTATACGTTATACGTTATACGTTATACGTTATACGTTATACGTTATACGTTATACGTTATACGTTATACGTTGTACGTTATACGCTGTACGTTATACGCTGTACGTTATACGTTACACGTTGTACGTTGTACGTTATACGTTGTACGTTATACGTTGTACATTGTACGTTATACGTTGTACGTTATACGTTGTACATTATGCGTTGTACGTTATACGTTGTACGTTATACGTTATACGTTATACGTTATACGTTATACGTTATACGTTATACGTTATACGTTATACGTTATACGTTATACGTTATACGTTATACGTTATAAGTTATACGTTATTCGTTATACGTTTTACGTTATACGTTATACGTTATACGTTATACGTTATACGTTATACGTTATACGTTATACGTTATACGTTATACGTTATACGTTATACGTTATACGTTATACGTTATACGTTATACGTTATACGTTATACGTTATACGTTATACGTTATACGTTATACGTTATACGTTATACGTTATACGGTATACGTTATACGTTATACGTTATACGTTATACGTTATACGTTATACGTTATACGTTATACGTTATACGCTGTACGTTATACGCTGTACGTTATACGCTGTACGTTATACGTTATACGTTACACGTTGTACGTTGTACGTTGTACGTTATACGTTGTACGTTATACGTTGTACATTATACGTTGTACATTATACGCTGTACGTTATACGTTATACGCTGTACGTTATAAGTTATACGTTATACGTTATACGTTACACGTTGTACGTTGTACGTTATACGTTGTACATTATACGTTGTACGTTATACGTTATACGTTACATGTTGTACGTTGTACGTTATACGTTGTACGTTATACGTTGTACGTTATACGTTGTATGTTATACGTTATACGCTGTACGTTATACGTTATACGTTACATGTTGCACGTTGTACGTTATACGTTATACGTTTCATGTTATACGTTGTACGTTATACGTTATGCGTTATACGTTATACGTTGTACATTATACGTTGTATGTTATACGTTATACGCTGTACGTTATACGTTATTCGTTATACGTTGTACATTGTACGTTATACGTTGTACGTTATACGTTGTACATTATGCGTTGTACGTTATACGTTGTACGTTATACGTTATACGTTATACGTTATACGTTATACGTTATACGTTATACGTTATACGTTATACGTTATACGTTATAAGTTATACGTTATTCGTTATACGTTTTACGTTATACGTTATACGCTGTACGTTATACGTTATACGTTACACGTTGTACGTTGTACGTTATACGTTGTACGTTATACGTTGTACATTATACGTTGTACATTATACGTTGTACGTTATACGTTATACGCTGTACGTTATAAGTTATACGTTATACGTTATACGTTACACGTTGTACGTTGTACGTTATACGTTGTACATTATACGTTGTACGTTATACGTTATACGTTACATGTTGTACGTTGTACGTTATACGTTGTACGTTATACGTTGTACGTTATACGTTGTATGTTATACGTTATACGCTGTACGTTATACGTTATACGTTGTACGTTATACGTTGTATGTTATACGTTATACGGTGTACGCTGTACGTTATACGTTATACGTTATACGTTGTACGTTATACGCTGTACGTTATACCTTATACGTTATACGTTATACGCTGTACGTTATACGTTATACGTTATACGTTATACGTTATAAGTTATACGTTATTCGTTATACGTTTTACGTTATACGTTATACGTTATACGTTATACGTTATACGTTATACGTTATACGTTATAGGTTATACGTTATACGTTATACGTTATACGTTATACGTTATACGTTATACGTCATACGTTATACGTTATACGTTATACGTTATACGTTATACGTTATACGTTATACGTTATACGTTATACGGAATACGTTATACGTTATACGTTATACGTTATACGTTATACGTTATACGTTATACGCTGTACGTTATACGCTGTACGTTATACGCTGTACGTTATACGTTATACGTTACACGTTGTACGTTGTACGTTATACGTTGTACGTTATACGTTGTACATTATACGTTGTACATTATACGTTGTACGTTATACGTTATACGCTGTACGTTATACGCTGTACGTTATACGCTGTACGTTATACGTTATACGTTATACGTTATACGTTGTATGTTATACGTTGTACGTTATACGTTATACGTTGTACGTTATACGTTGTACATTATACGTTGTATGTTATACGTTATACGCTGTACGTTATACGTTATTCGTTATTCGTTATACGTTATACGTTATACGTTATACGTTATACGTTATACGTTATACGTTATACGTTATACGTTATACGTTATACGTTATACGTTATACGTTATACGTTATACGTTATACGTTATACGTTGTACGTTATACGCTGTACGTTATACGCTGTACGTTATACGTTACACGTTGTACGTTGTACGTTATACGTTGTACGTTATACGTTGTACATTGTACGTTATACGTTGTACGTTATACGTTGTACATTATGCGTTGTACGTTATACGTTGTACGTTATACGTTATACGTTATACGTTATACGTTATACGTTATACGTTATACGTTATACGTTATACGTTATACGTTATACGTTATACGTTATACGTTATGAGTTATACGTTATTCGTTATACGTTTTACGTTATACGTTATACGTTATACGTTATACGTTATACGTTATACGTTATACGTTATACGTTATACGTTATACGTTATACGTTATACGTTATACGTTATACGTTATACGTTATACGTTATACGTTATACGTTATACGTTATACGGTATACGTTATACGTTATACGTTATACGTTATACGTTATACGTTATACGTTATACGTTATACGTTATACGTTATACGTTATACGCTGTACGTTATACGCTGTACGTTATACGCTGTACGTTATACGTTATACGTTACACGTTGTACGTTGTACGTTGTACGTTATACGTTGTACGTTATACGTTGTACATTATACGTTGTACATTATACGCTGTACGTTATACGTTATACGCTGTACGTTATAAGTTATACGTTATACGTTATACGTTACACGTTGTACGTTGTACGTTATACGTTGTACGTTACACGTTGTACGTTGTACGTTATACGTTATACGTTGTATGTTATACGTTGTACGTTATACGTTATACGTTGTACGTTATACGTTGTACATTATACGTTGTATGTTATACGTTATACGCTGTACGTTATACGTTATACGCTGTACGTTATACTATATACATTATACGTTATACGTTGTACGTTATACGTTATACGTTATACGCTGTACGTTATACGTTATACGTTATACGTTACACGTTGTACGTTGTACGTTATACGTTATACGTTGTATGTTATACGTTGTACGTTATACGTTATACGTTGTACGTTATACGTTGTACATTATACGTTGTATGTTATACGTTATACGCTGTACGTTATACGTTATTCGTTATACGTTATACGTTATACGTTATACGTTATACGTTATACGTTATACGTTATACGTTATACGTTATACGCTGTACGTTATACTATATACATTATACGTTATACGTTGTACGTTATACGTTATACGTTATACGCTGTACGTTATACGTTATACGTTATACGTTACACGTTGTACGTTGTACGTTATACGTTATACGTTGTATGTTATACGTTGTACGTTATACGTTATACGTTGTACGTTATACGTTGTACATTATACGTTGTATGTTATACGTTATACGCTGTACGTTATACGTTATTCGTTATACGTTATACGTTATACGTTATACGTTATACGTTATACGTTATACGTTATACGTTATACGTTATACGTTATACGTTATACGTTATACGTTATACGTTATACGTTATACGTTATACGTTATACGTTATACGTTATACGTTGTACGTTATACGCTGTACGTTATACGCTGTACGTTATACGTTACACGTTGTACGTTGTACGTTATACGTTGTACGTTATACGTTGTACGTTATACGTTGTACATTATGCGTTGTACGTTATACGTTGTACGTTATACGTTATACGTTATACGTTATACGTTATACGTTATACGTTATACGTTATACGTTATACGTTATACGTTATACGTTATACGTTATACGTTATACGTTATACGTTATACGTTATACGTTATACGTTATACGTTATACGTTATACGTTATACGTTATACGTTATACGTTATACGTTATACGTTATACGTTATACGTTATACGTTATACGTTATACGTTATACGTTATACGTTATACGTTATACGTTATACGTTATACGGTATACGTTATACGTTATACGTTATACGTTATACGTTATACGTTATACGTTATACGTTATACGTTATACGTTATACGCTGTACGTTATACGCTGTACGTTATACGCTGTACGTTATACGTTATACGTTACACGTTATACGTTACACGTTGTACGTTGTACGTTATACGTTGTACGTTACACGTTGTACGTTATACGTTATACGCTGTACGTTATACGTTATACATTATACGTTATACGTTGTACGTTATACGTTATACGTTATACGCTGTACGTTATACGTTATACGTTATACGTTACACGTTGTACGTTGTACGTTATACGTTATACGTTGTATGTTATACGTTGTACGTTATACGTTATACGTTGTACGTTATACGTTGTACATTATACGTTGTATGTTATACGTTATACGCTGTACGTTATACGTTATTCGTTATACGTTATACGTTATACGTTATACGTTGTATGTTATACGTTGTACGTTATACGTTATACGTTGTACGTTATACGTTGTACATTATACGTTGTATGTTATACGTTATACGCTGTACGTTATACGTTATTCGTTATACGTTATACGTTATACGTTATACGTTATACGTTATACGTTATACGTTATACGTTATACGTTATACGTTATACGTTATACGTTATACGTTATACGTTATACGTTATACGTTATACGTTATACGTTATACGTTATACGTTATACGTTATACGTTATACGTTATACGTTATACGTTGTACGTTATACGCTGTACGTTATACGCTGTACGTTATACGTTACACGTTGTACGTTGTACGTTATACGTTGTACGTTATACGTTGTACATTGTACGTTATACGTTGTACGTTATACGTTGTACATTATACGTTGTACATTATACGCTGTACGTTATACGTTATACGCTGTACGTTATAAGTTATACGTTATACGTTATACGTTATACGTTATACGTTATACGTTATACGTTATACGTTATACGTTATACGTTATACGTTATACGTTATACGTTATACGTTATACGTTATACGTTATACGTTATACGTTATACGTTATACGTTATACGTTATACGTTATACGTTATACGCTGTACGTTATACGCTGTACGTTATACGCTGTACGTTATACGTTATACGTTACACGTTGTACGTTGTACGTTGTACGTTATACGTTGTACGTTATACGTTGTACATTATACGTTGTACATTATACGCTGTACGTTATACGTTATACGCTGTACGTTATAAGTTATACGTTATACGTTATACGTTACACGTTGTACGTTGTACGTTATACGTTGTACATTATACGTTGTACGTTATACGTTATACGTTATACGTTATACGTTATACGTTATACGTTATACGTTATACGTTATACGTTATACGTTATACGTTATACGTCATACGTTATACGTTATACGTTATACGTTATACGTTATACGTTATACGTTATACGTTATACGTTATACGTTATACGTTATACGTTATACGTTATACGTTATACGTTATACGTTATACGTTATACGTTGTACGTTATACGCTGTACGTTATACGCTGTACGTTATACGTTACACGTTGTACGTTGTACGTTATACGTTGTACGTTATACGTTGTACATTGTACGTTATACGTTGTACGTTATACGTTGTACATTATACGTTGTACATTATACGCTGTACGTTATACGTTATACGCTGTACGTTATAAGTTATACGTTATACGTTATACGTTACACGTTGTACGTTGTACGTTATACGTTGTACATTATACGTTGTACGTTATACGTTATACGTTATACGTTATACGTTATACGTTATACGTTATACGTTATACGTTATACGTTATACGTTATACGTTATACGCTGTACGTTATACGCTGTACGTTATACGCTGTACGTTATACGTTATACGTTACACGTTGTACGTTGTACGTTGTACGTTATACGTTGTACGTTATACGTTGTACATTATACGTTGTACATTATACGCTGTACGTTATACGTTATACGCTGTACGTTATAAGTTATACGTTATACGTTATACGTTACACGTTGTACGTTGTACGTTATACGTTGTACATTATACGTTGTACGTTATACGTTATACGTTATACGTTATACGTTATACGTTATACGTTATACGTTATACGGTATACGTTATACGTTATACGTTATACGTCATACGTTATACGTTATACGTTATACGTTATACGTTATACGCTGTACGTTATACGTTATACGTTATACGTTATACGTTATACGTTATACGTTATACGTTATACGTTATACGTTATACGTTATACGTTATACGTTATACGTTATACGTTATACGGTATACGTTATACGTTATACGTTATACGTTATACGTTATACGTTATACGTTATACGTTATACGTTATACGCTGAAAGTTATACGCTGTACGTTATACGCTGTACGTTATACGTTATACGTTATACGTTATACGTTATACGTTATACGTTATACGTTATACGTTATACGTTATACGTTATACGTTATAAGTTATACGTTATTCGTTATACGTTTTACGTTATACGTTATACGTTATACGTTATACGTTATACGTTATACGTTATACGTTATACGTTATACGTTATACGTTATACGTTATACGTTATACGTTATAAGTTATACGTTATTCGTTATACGTTTTACGTTATACGTTATACGTTATACGTTATACGTTATACGTTATACGTTATACGTTATATGTTATACGTTATACGTTATACGTTATACGTTATACGTTATACGTTATACGTTATACGTTATACGTTATACGTTATACGTTATACGTTATACGGTATACGTTATACGTTATACGTTATACGTTATACGTTATACGTTATACGTTATACGTTATACGTTATACGTTATACGTTATACGCTGTACGTTATACGCTGTACGTTATACGCTGTACGTTATACGTTATACGTTACACGTTGTACGTTGTACGTTGTACGTTATACGTTGTACGTTATACGTTGTACATTATACGTTGTACATTATACGCTGTACGTTATACGTTATACGCTGTACGTTATAAGTTATACGTTATACGTTATACGTTACACGTTGTACGTTGTACGTTATACGTTGTACATTATACGTTGTACGTTATACGTTATACGTTACATGTTGTACGTTGTACGTTATACGTTGTACGTTATACGTTGTACGTTATACGTTGTATGTTATACGTTATACGCTGTACGTTATACGTTATACGTTGTACGTTATACGTTGTATGTTATACGTTATACGCTGTACGTTATACGATATACATTGTACGTTATACGTTATACGTTATACGTTATACGCTGTACGTTATACGCTGTACGTTATACGTTATACGTTATACGTTGTACGTTATACGCTGTACGTTATGCGCTGTACGTTATACGTTATACGTTATACGTTATACGTTATACCTTATACGTTATACGTTATACGTTATACGCTGTACGTTATACGCTGTACGTTATACGTTATACGTTATACGTTATACGTTATACGTTATACGTTATACGTTATAAGTTATACGTTATACGTTATACGCAATACGTTATACGTTATACGTTATACGTTATACGTTATACGTTATACGTTATACGTTATACGTTATACGTTGTACGTTATACGCTGTACGTTATAACTTATACGTTATACGTTATACGCTGTACGTTATACGCTGTACGTTATACGCTGTACGTTATACGCTGTACGTTATACGCTGTACGTTATACGCTGTACGTTATACGTTATACGTTACACGTTGTACGTTGTACGTTGTACGTTATACGTTGTACGTTATACGTTGTACATTATACGTTGTACATTATACGCTGTACGTTATACGTTATACGCTGTACGTTATAAGTTATACGTTATACGTTATACGTTACATGTTGTACGTTGTACGTTATACGTTGTACGTTATACGTTGTACGTTATACGTTATACGTTGTACGTTATACGCTGTACGTTATACGCTGTACGTTATACGTTACACGTTGTACGTTGTACGTTATACGTTGTACGTTATACGTTGTACATTGTACGTTATACGTTGTACGTTATACGTTGTACATTATGCGTTGTACCTTATACGTTGTACGTTATACGTTATACGTTATACGTTATACGTTATACGTTATACGTTATACGTTATACGTTATACGTTATACGTTATACGTTATACGTTATACGTTATACGTTATACGGAATACGTTATACGTTATACGTTATACGTTATACGTTATACGTTATACGTTATACGTTATACGTTATACGTTACACGTTGTACGTTGTACGTTATACGTTGTACGTTATACGTTGTACATTATACGTTGTACATTATACGTTGTACGTTATACGTTATACGCTGTACGTTATACGCTGTACGTTATACGCTGTACGTTATACGCTGTACGTTATACGTTATACGTTATACGTTATACGTTACACGTTGTACGTTGTACGTTATACGTTGTACGTTATACGTTGTACGTTATACGTTGTACGTTGTACGTTATACGTTGTACGTTATACGTTGTACGTTATACGTTATACGCTGTACGTTATACGTTATACATTATACGTTATACGTTGTACGTTATACGTTATACGTTATACGCTGTACGTTATACGTTATACGTTACACGTTGTACGTTATACGTTATACGTTATACGTTATACGTTATACGTTATACGTTATACGTTGTACGTTATACGCTGTACGTTATACGCTGTACGTTATACGTTACACGTTGTACGTTGTACGTTATACGTTGTACGTTATACGTTGTACATTGTACGTTATACGTTGTACGTTGTACGTTGTACGTTATACGTTGTACATTGTACGTTATACGTTGTACGTTATACGTTGTACATTATGCGTTGTACGTTATACGTTGTACGTTATACGTTATACGTTATACGTTATACGTTATACGTTATACGTTATACGTTATACGTTATACGTTATACGTTATAAGTTATACGTTATACGTTATAAGTTATACGTTATTCGTTATACGTTTTACGTTATACGTTATACGTTATACGTTATACGTTATACGTTATACGTTATACGTTATACGTTATACGTTATACGTTATACGTTATACGTTATACGTTATACGTTATACGTTATACGTTATACGTTATACGTTATACGTTATACGTTATACGTTATACGTTATACGTTATACGTTATACGTTATACGTTATACGTTATACGGTATACGTTATACGTTATACGTTATACGTTATACGTTATACGTTATACGTTATACGTTATACGTTATACGTTATACGCTGTACGTTATACGCTGTACGTTATACGCTTTACGTTATACGTTATACGTTACACGTTGTACGTTGTACGTTGTACGTTATACGTTGTACGTTATACGTTGTACATTATACGTTGTACATTATACGCTGTACATTATACGTTATACGCTGTACGTTATAAGTTATACGTTATACGTTATACGTTACACGTTGTACGTTGTACGTTATACGTTGTACATTATACGTTGTACGTTATACGTTATACGTTACATGTTGTACGTTGTACGTTATACGTTGTACGTTATACGTTGTACGTTATACGTTGTATGTTATACGTTATACGCTGTACGTTATACGTTATACGTTGTACGTTATACGTTGTATGTCATACGTTATACGCTGTACGTTATACGTTATACGTTGTACGTTATACGTTATACGTTATACGTTATACGCTGTACGTTATACGCTGTACGTTATACGTTATACGTTATACGTTGTACGTTATACGCTGTACGTTATACGCTGTACGTTATACGTTATACGTTATACGTTATACGTTATACCTTATACGTTATACGTTATACGTTATACGCTGTACGTTATACGCTGTACGTTATACGTTATACGTTATACGTTATACGTTATACGTTATACGTTATACGTTATAAGTTATACGTTATACGTTATACGCAATACGTTATACGTTATACGTTATACGTTATACGTTATACGTTATACGTTATACGTTATACGTTATACGTTATACGTTATACGCTGTACGTTATACGCTGTACGTTATACGTTATACGTTATACGTTGTACGTTATACGCTGTACGTTATACGCTGTACGTTATACGTTATACGTTATACGTTATACGTTATACCTTATACGTTATACGTTATACGTTATACGCTGTACGTTATACGCTGTACGTTATACGTTATACGTTATACGTTATACGTTATACGTTATACGTTATACGTTATAAGTTATACGTTATACGTTATACGCAATACGTTATACGTTATACGTTATACGTTATACGTTATACGTTATACGTTATACGTTATACGTTATACGTTATACGTTATACGTTATACGTTATACGTTATACGTTATACGTTATACGCTGTACGTTATACGCTGTACGTTATACGTTATACGTTATACGTTATACGTTGTACGTTATACGTTATACGTTATACGTTATACGTTATACGCTGTACGTTATACGCTGTACGTTATACGTTATACGTTATACGTTGTACGTTATACGCTGTACGTTATAACTTATACGTTATACGTTATACGCTGTACGTTATACGCTGTACGTTATACGCTGTACGTTATACGCTGTACGTTATACACTGTACGTCATACGCTGTACGTTATACGTTATACGTTACACGTTGTACGTTGTACGTTGTACGTTATACGTTGTACGTTATACGTTGTACATTATACGTTATACGTTATACGCTATACGTTATACGTTATACGTTATACGTTATACGTTATACGTTATACGTTATACGTTATACGTTATACGTTATACGGAATACGTTATACGTTATACGTTATACGTTATACGTTATACGTTATACGTTATACGTTATACGTTATACGTTACACGTTGTACGTTGTACGTTATACGTTGTACGTTATACGTTGTACATTATACGTTGTACATTATACGTTGTACGTTATACGTTATACGCTGTACGTTATACGCTGTACGTTATACGCTGTACGTTATACGTTATACGTTATACGTTATACGTTACACGTTGTACGTTGTACGTTATACGTTGTACGTTAAACGTTATACGCTGTACGTTATACGTTATACATTATACGTTATACGTTGTACGTTATTCGTTATACGTTATACGCTGTACGTTATACGTTATACGTTATACGTTACACGTTGTACGTTATACGTTATTCGTTATACGTTATACGTTATACGTTATACGTTATACGTTATACGTTATACGTTATACGTTATACGTTATACGTTATACGTTATACGTTATACGTTATAAGTTATACGTTATACGTTATACGTTATACGTTATACGTTGTACGTTATACGCTGTACGTTATACGCTGTACGTTATACGTTACACGTTGTACGTTGTACGTTATACGTTGTACGTTATACGTTGTACATTGTACGTTATACGTTGTACGTTATACGTTGTACATTATGCGTTGTACGTTATACGTTGTACATTATACGTTGTACGTTATACGTTATACGTTATACGTTATACGTTATACGTTATACGTTATACGTTATACGTTATACGTTATACGTTATACGTTATACGTTATACGTTATACGTTATACGTTATACGTTATACGTTATACGTTATACGTTATACGTTATACGTTATACGTTATACGTTATACGTTATACGTTATACGTTATACGTTATACGTTGTACGTTATACGCTGTACGTTATACGCTGTACGTTATACGTTACACGTTGTACGTTGTACGTTATACGTTGTACGTTATACGTTGTACATTGTACGTTATACGTTGTACGTTATACGTTGTACATTATACGTTGTACATTATACGCTGTACGTTATACGTTATACGCTGTACGTTATAAGTTATACGTTATACGTTATACGTTACACGTTGTACGTTGTACGTTATACGTTGTACATTATACGTTGTACGTTATACGTTATACGTTATACGTTATACGTTATACGTTATACGTTATACGTTATACGTTATACGTTATACGTTATACGTTATACGCTGTACGTTATACGCTGTACGTTATACGCTGTACGTTATACGTTATACGTTACACGTTGTACGTTGTACGTTGTACGTTATACGTTGTACGTTATACGTTGTACATTATACGTTGTACATTATACGCTGTACGTTATACGTTATACGCTGTACGTTATAAGTTATACGTTATACGTTATACGTTACACGTTGTACGTTGTACGTTATACGTTGTACATTATACGTTGTACGTTATACGTTATACGTTATACGTTATACGTTATACGTTATACGTTATACGTTATACGGTATACGTTATACGTTATACGTTATACGTCATACGTTATACGTTATACGTTATACGTTATACGTTATACGCTGTACGTTATACGTTATACGTTATACGTTATACGTTATACGTTATACGTTATACGTTATACGTTATACGTTATACGTTATACGTTATACGTTATACGTTATACGTTATACGGTATACGTTATACGTTATACGTTATACGTTATACGTTATACGTTATACGTTATACGTTATACGTTATACGCTGTACGTTATACGCTGTACGTTATACGCTGTACGTTATACGTTATACGTTATACGTTATACGTTATACGTTATACGTTATACGTTATACGTTATACGTTATACGTTATACGTTATACGTTATAAGTTATACGTTATTCGTTATACGTTTTACGTTATACGTTATACGTTATACGTTATACGTTATACGTTATACGTTATACGTTATACGTTATACGTTATACGTTATACGTTATAAGTTATACGTTATTCGTTATACGTTTTACGTTATACGTTATACGTTATACGTTATACGTTATACGTTATACGTTATACGTTATATGTTATACGTTATACGTTATACGTTATACGTTATACGTTATACGTTATACGTTATACGTTATACGTTATACGTTATACGTTATACGTTATACGTTATACGGTATACGTTATACGTTATACGTTATACGTTATACGTTATACGTTATACGTTATACGTTATACGCTGTACGTTATACGCTGTACGTTATACGCTGTACGTTATACGTTATACGTTACACGTTGTACGTTGTACGTTGTACGTTATACGTTGTACGTTATACGTTGTACATTATACGTTGTACATTATACGCTGTACGTTATACGTTATACGCTGTACGTTATAAGTTATACGTTATACGTTATACGTTACACGTTGTACGTTGTACGTTATACGTTGTACATTATACGTTGTACGTTATACGTTATACGTTACATGTTGTACGTTGTACGTTATACGTTGTACGTTATACGTTGTACGTTATACGTTGTATGTTATACGTTATACGCTGTACGTTATACGTTATACGTTGTACGTTATACGTTGTATGTTATACGTTATACGCTGTACGTTATACGATATACGTTGTACGTTATACGTTATACGTTATACGTTATACGCTGTACGTTATACGCTGTACGTTATACGTTATACGTTATACGTTGTACGTTATACGCTGTACGTTATGCGCTGTACGTTATACGTTATACGTTATACGTTATACGTTATACCTTATACGTTATACGTTATACGTTATACGCTGTACGTTATACGCTGTACGTTATACGTTATACGTTATACGTTATACGTTATACGTTATACGTTATACGTTATACGTTATAAGTTATACGTTATACGTTATACGCAATACGTTATACGTTATACGTTATACGTTATACGTTATACGTTATACGTTATACGTTGTACGTTATACGCTGTACGTTATAACTTATACGTTATACGTTATACGCTGTACGTTATACGCTGTACGTTATACGCTGTACGTTATACGCTGTACGTTATACGCTGTACGTTATACGCTGTACGTTATACGTTATACGTTACACGTTGTACGTTGTACGTTGTACGTTATACGTTGTACGTTATACGTTGTACATTATACGTTGTACATTATACGCTGTACGTTATACGTTATACGCTGTACGTTATAAGTTATACGTTATACGTTATACGTTACACGTTGTACGTTGTACGTTATACGTTGTACATTATACGTTGTACGTTATACGTTATACGTTACATGTTGTACGTTGTACGTTATACGTTGTACGTTATACGTTGTACGTTATACGTTATACGTTGTACGTTATACGCTGTACGTTATACGCTGTACGTTATACGTTACACGTTGTACGTTGTACGTTATACGTTGTACGTTATACGTTATACGTTATACGGAATACGTTATACGTTATACGTTATACGTTATACGTTATACGTTATACGTTATACGTTATACGTTATACGGAATACGTTATACGTTATACGTTATACGTTATACGTTATACGTTATACGTTATACGATATACGTTATACGGAATACGTTATACGTTATACGTTATACGTTATACGTTATACGTTATACGTTATACGTTATACGTTATACGTTACACGTTGTACGTTGTACGTTATACGTTGTACGTTATACGTTGTACATTATACGTTGTACATTATACGTTGTACGTTATACGTTATACGCTGTACGTTATACGCTGTACGTTATACGCTGTACGTTATACGTTATACGTTATACGTTATACGTTACACGTTGTACGTTGTACGTTATACGTTGTACGTTATACGTTGTACGTTATACGTTATACGCTGTACGTTATACGTTATACATTATACGTTATACGTTGTACGTTATACGTTATACGTTATACGCTGTACGTTATACGTTATACGTTACACGTTGTACGTTATACGTTATACGTTATACGTTATACGTTATACGTTATACGTTATACGTTGTACGTTATACGCTGTACGTTATACGCTGTACGTTATACGTTACACGTTGTACGTTGTACGTTATACGTTGTACGTTATACGTTGTACATTGTACGTTATACGTTGTACGTTGTACGTTGTACGTTATACGTTGTACATTGTACGTTATACGTTGTACGTTATACGTTGTACATTATGCGTTGTACGTTATACGTTGTACGTTATACGTTATACGTTATACGTTATACGTTATACGTTATACGTTATACGTTATACGTTATACGTTATACGTTATAAGTTATACGTTATACGTTATAAGTTATACGTTATTCGTTATACGTTTTACGTTATACGTTATACGTTATACGTTATACGTTATACGTTATACGTTATACGTTGTACGTTATACGTTGTACGTTATACGTTGTACATTATACGTTGTACATTATACGCTGTACATTATACGTTATACGCTGTACGTTATAAGTTATACGTTATACGTTATACGTTACACGTTGTACGTTGTACGTTATACGTTGTACATTATACGTTGTACGTTATACGTTATACGTTACATGTTGTACGTTGTACGTTATACGTTGTACGTTATACGTTGTACGTTATACGTTGTATGTTATACGTTATACGCTGTACGTTATACGTTATACGTTGTACGTTATACGTTGTATGTCATACGTTATACGCTGTACGTTATACGTTATACGTTGTACGTTATACGTTATACGTTATACGTTATACGCTGTACGTTATACGCTGTACGTTATACGTTATACGTTATACGTTGTACGTTATACGCTGTACGTTATACGCTGTACGTTATACGTTATACGTTATACGTTATACGTTATACCTTATACGTTATACGTTATACGTTATACGCTGTACGTTATACGCTGTACGTTATACGTTATACGTTATACGTTATACGTTATACGTTATACGTTATACGTTATAAGTTATACGTTATACGTTATACGCAATACGTTATACGTTATACGTTATACGTTATACGTTATACGTTATACGTTATACGTTATACGTTATACGTTATACGTTATACGCTGTACGTTATACGCTGTACGTTATACGTTATACGTTATACGTTGTACGTTATACGCTGTACGTTATACGCTGTACGTTATACGTTATACGTTATACGTTATACGTTATACCTTATACGTTATACGTTATACGTTATACGCTGTACGTTATACGCTGTACGTTATACGTTATACGTTATACGTTATACGTTATACGTTATACGTTATACGTTATAAGTTATACGTTATACGTTATACGCAATACGTTATACGTTATACGTTATACGTTATACGTTATACGTTATACGTTATACGTTATACGTTATACGTTATACGTTATACGTTATACGTTATACGTTATACGTTGTACGTTATACGCTGTACGTTATACGCTGTACGTTATACGCTGTACGTTATACGTTATACGTTGTACGTTATACGTTATACGTTATACGTTATACGTTATACGCTGTACGTTATACGCTGTACGTTATACGTTATACGTTATACGTTGTACGTTATACGCTGTACGTTATAACTTATACGTTATACGTTATACGCTGTACGTTATACGCTGTACGTTATACGCTGTACGTTATACGCTGTACGTTATACACTGTACGTCATACGCTGTACGTTATACGTTATACGTTACACGTTGTACGTTGTACGTTGTACGTTATACGTTGTACGTTATACGTTGTACATTATACGTTATACGTTATACGCTATACGTTATACGTTATACGTTATACGTTATACGTTATACGTTATACGTTATACGTTATACGTTATACGTTATACGGAATACGTTATACGTTATACGTTATACGTTATACGTTATACGTTATACGTTATACGTTATACGTTATACGTTACACGTTGTACGTTGTACGTTATACGTTGTACGTTATACGTTGTACATTATACGTTGTACATTATACGTTGTACGTTATACGTTATACGCTGTACGTTATACGCTGTACGTTATACGCTGTACGTTATACGTTATACGTTATACGTTATACGTTACACGTTGTACGTTGTACGTTATACGTTGTACGTTAAACGTTATACGCTGTACGTTATACGTTATACATTATACGTTATACGTTGTACGTTATTCGTTATACGTTATACGCTGTACGTTATACGTTATACGTTATACGTTACACGTTGTACGTTATACGTTATTCGTTATACGTTATACGTTATACGTTATACGTTATACGTTATACGTTATACGTTATACGTTATACGTTATACGTTATACGTTATACGTTATACGTTATAAGTTATACGTTATACGTTATACGTTATACGTTATACGTTGTACGTTATACGCTGTACGTTATACGCTGTACGTTATACGTTACACGTTGTACGTTGTACGTTATACGTTGTACGTTATACGTTGTACATTGTACGTTATACGTTGTACGTTATACGTTGTACATTATGCGTTGTACGTTATACGTTGTACATTATACGTTGTACGTTATACGTTATACGTTATACGTTATACGTTATACGTTATACGTTATACGTTATACGTTATACGTTATACGTTATACGTTATACGTTATACGTTATACGTTATACGTTATACGTTATACGTTATACGTTATACGTTATACGTTATACGTTATACGTTATACGTTATACGTTATACGTTATACGTTATACGTTATACGTTGTACGTTATACGCTGTACGTTATACGCTGTACGTTATACGTTACACGTTGTACGTTGTACGTTATACGTTGTACGTTATACGTTGTACATTGTACGTTATACGTTGTACGTTATACGTTGTACATTATACGTTGTACATTATACGCTGTACGTTATACGTTATACGCTGTACGTTATAAGTTATACGTTATACGTTATACGTTACACGTTGTACGTTGTACGTTATACGTTGTACATTATACGTTGTACGTTATACGTTATACGTTATACGTTATACGTTATACGTTATACGTTATACGTTATACGTTATACGTTATACGTTATACGTTATACGCTGTACGTTATACGCTGTACGTTATACGCTGTACGTTATACGTTATACGTTACACGTTGTACGTTGTACGTTGTACGTTATACGTTGTACGTTATACGTTGTACATTATACGTTGTACATTATACGCTGTACGTTATACGTTATACGCTGTACGTTATAAGTTATACGTTATACGTTATACGTTACACGTTGTACGTTGTACGTTATACGTTGTACATTATACGTTGTACGTTATACGTTATACGTTATACGTTATACGTTATACGTTATACGTTATACGTTATACGGTATACGTTATACGTTATACGTTATACGTCATACGTTATACGTTATACGTTATACGTTATACGTTATACGCTGTACGTTATACGTTATACGTTATACGTTATACGTTATACGTTATACGTTATACGTTATACGTTATACGTTATACGTTATACGTTATACGTTATACGTTATACGTTATACGGTATACGTTATACGTTATACGTTATACGTTATACGTTATACGTTATACGTTATACGTTATACGTTATACGCTGTACGTTATACGCTGTACGTTATACGCTGTACGTTATACGTTATACGTTATACGTTATACGTTATACGTTATACGTTATACGTTATACGTTATACGTTATACGTTATACGTTATACGTTATAAGTTATACGTTATTCGTTATACGTTTTACGTTATACGTTATACGTTATACGTTATACGTTATACGTTATACGTTATACGTTATACGTTATACGTTATACGTTATACGTTATAAGTTATACGTTATTCGTTATACGTTTTACGTTATACGTTATACGTTATACGTTATACGTTATACGTTATACGTTATACGTTATATGTTATACGTTATACGTTATACGTTATACGTTATACGTTATACGTTATACGTTATACGTTATACGTTATACGTTATACGTTATACGTTATACGTTATACGGTATACGTTATACGTTATACGTTATACGTTATACGTTATACGTTATACGTTATACGTTATACGCTGTACGTTATACGCTGTACGTTATACGCTGTACGTTATACGTTATACGTTACACGTTGTACGTTGTACGTTGTACGTTATACGTTGTACGTTATACGTTGTACATTATACGTTGTACATTATACGCTGTACGTTATACGTTATACGCTGTACGTTATAAGTTATACGTTATACGTTATACGTTACACGTTGTACGTTGTACGTTATACGTTGTACATTATACGTTGTACGTTATACGTTATACGTTACATGTTGTACGTTGTACGTTATACGTTGTACGTTATACGTTGTACGTTATACGTTGTATGTTATACGTTATACGCTGTACGTTATACGTTATACGTTGTACGTTATACGTTGTATGTTATACGTTATACGCTGTACGTTATACGATATACGTTGTACGTTATACGTTATACGTTATACGTTATACGCTGTACGTTATACGCTGTACGTTATACGTTATACGTTATACGTTGTACGTTATACGCTGTACGTTATGCGCTGTACGTTATACGTTATACGTTATACGTTATACGTTATACCTTATACGTTATACGTTATACGTTATACGCTGTACGTTATACGCTGTACGTTATACGTTATACGTTATACGTTATACGTTATACGTTATACGTTATACGTTATACGTTATAAGTTATACGTTATACGTTATACGCAATACGTTATACGTTATACGTTATACGTTATACGTTATACGTTATACGTTATACGTTGTACGTTATACGCTGTACGTTATAACTTATACGTTATACGTTATACGCTGTACGTTATACGCTGTACGTTATACGCTGTACGTTATACGCTGTACGTTATACGCTGTACGTTATACGCTGTACGTTATACGTTATACGTTACACGTTGTACGTTGTACGTTGTACGTTATACGTTGTACGTTATACGTTGTACATTATACGTTGTACATTATACGCTGTACGTTATACGTTATACGCTGTACGTTATAAGTTATACGTTATACGTTATACGTTACACGTTGTACGTTGTACGTTATACGTTGTACATTATACGTTGTACGTTATACGTTATACGTTACATGTTGTACGTTGTACGTTATACGTTGTACGTTATACGTTGTACGTTATACGTTATACGTTGTACGTTATACGCTGTACGTTATACGCTGTACGTTATACGTTACACGTTGTACGTTGTACGTTATACGTTGTACGTTATACGTTATACGTTATACGGAATACGTTATACGTTATACGTTATACGTTATACGTTATACGTTATACGTTATACGTTATACGTTATACGGAATACGTTATACGTTATACGTTATACGTTATACGTTATACGTTATACGTTATACGATATACGTTATACGGAATACGTTATACGTTATACGTTATACGTTATACGTTATACGTTATACGTTATACGTTATACGTTATACGTTACACGTTGTACGTTGTACGTTATACGTTGTACGTTATACGTTGTACATTATACGTTGTACATTATACGTTGTACGTTATACGTTATACGCTGTACGTTATACGCTGTACGTTATACGCTGTACGTTATACGTTATACGTTATACGTTATACGTTACACGTTGTACGTTGTACGTTATACGTTGTACGTTATACGTTGTACGTTATACGTTATACGCTGTACGTTATACGTTATACATTATACGTTATACGTTGTACGTTATACGTTATACGTTATACGCTGTACGTTATACGTTATACGTTACACGTTGTACGTTATACGTTATACGTTATACGTTATACGTTATACGTTATACGTTATACGTTGTACGTTATACGCTGTACGTTATACGCTGTACGTTATACGTTACACGTTGTACGTTGTACGTTATACGTTGTACGTTATACGTTGTACATTGTACGTTATACGTTGTACGTTGTACGTTGTACGTTATACGTTGTACATTGTACGTTATACGTTGTACGTTATACGTTGTACGTTATGCGTTGTACGTTATACGTTGTACGTTATACGTTATACGTTATACGTTATACGTTATACGTTATACGTTATACGTTATACGTTATACGTTATACGTTATAAGTTATACGTTATACGTTATAAGTTATACGTTATTCGTTATACGTTTTACGTTATACGTTATACGTTATACGTTATACGTTATACGTTATACGTTATACGTTATACGTTATACGTTATACGTTATACGTTATACGTTATACGTTATACGTTATACGTTATACGTTATACGTTATACGTTATACGTTATACGTTATACGTTATACGTTATACGTTATACGTTATACGTTATACGTTATACGTTATACGTTATACGTTATACGTTATACGGTATACGTTATACGTTATACGTTATACGTTATACGTTATACGTTATACGTTATACGTTATACGTTATACGCTGTACGTTATACGCTGTACGTTATACGCTGTACGTTATACGTTATACGTTACACGTTGTACGTTGTACGTTGTACGTTATACGTTGTACGTTATACGTTGTACATTATACGTTGTACATTATACGCTGTACATTATACGTTATACGCTGTACGTTATAAGTTATACGTTATACGTTATACGTTACACGTTGTACGTTGTACGTTATACGTTGTACATTATACGTTGTACGTTATACGTTATACGTTACATGTTGTACGTTGTACGTTATACGTTGTACGTTATACGTTGTACGTTATACGTTGTATGTTATACGTTATACGCTGTACGTTATACGTTATACGTTGTACGTTATACGTTGTATGTCATACGTTATACGCTGTACGTTATACGTTATACGTTGTACGTTATACGTTATACGTTATACGTTATACGCTGTACGTTATACGCTGTACGTTATACGTTATACGTTATACGTTGTACGTTATACGCTGTACGTTATACGCTGTACGTTATACGTTATACGTTATACGTTATACGTTATACCTTATACGTTATACGTTATACGTTATACGCTGTACGTTATACGCTGTACGTTATACGTTATACGTTATACGTTATACGTTATACGTTATACGTTATACGTTATAAGTTATACGTTATACGTTATACGCAATACGTTATACGTTATACGTTATACGTTATACGTTATACGTTATACGTTATACGTTATACGTTATACGTTATACGTTATACGTTATACGTTATACGTTATACGTTATACGTTATACGTTGTACGTTATACGCTGTACGTTATACGCTGTACGTTATACGCTGTACGTTATACGTTATACGTTGTACGTTATACGTTATACGTTATACGTTATACGTTATACGCTGTACGTTATACGCTGTACGTTATACGTTATACGTTATACGTTGTACGTTATACGCTGTACGTTATAACTTATACGTTATACGTTATACGCTGTACGTTATACGCTGTACGTTATACGCTGTACGTTATACGCTTAAGGTTATACGCTGTACGTTATACGCTGTACGTTATACGTTATACGTTACACGTTGTACGTTGTACGTTGTACGTTATACGTTGTACATTATACGTTGTACATTATACGTTGTACATTATACGCTGTACGTTATACGTTATACGCTGTACGTTATAAGTTATACGTTATACGTTATACGTTACACGTTGTACGTTGTACGTTATACGTTGTACATTATACGTTGTACGTTATACGTTATACGTTACATGTTGTACGTTGTACGTTATACGTTGTACGTTATACGTTGTACGTTATACGTTATACGTTGTACGTTATACGCTGTACGTTATACGCTGTACGTTATACGTTACACGTTGTACGTTGTACGTTATACGTTGTACGTTATACGTTGTACATTGTACGTTATACGTTGTACGTTATACGTTGTACATTATGCGTTGTACGTTATACGTTGTACGTTATACGTTATACGTTATACGTTATACGTTATACGTTATACGCTATACGTTATACGTTATACGTTATACGTTATACGTTATACGTTATACGTTATACGTTATACGTTATACGTTATACGGAATACGTTATACGTTATACGTTATACGTTATACGTTATACGTTATACGTTATACGTTATACGTTATACGTTACACGTTGTACGTTGTACGTTATACGTTGTACGTTATACGTTGTACATTATACGTTGTACATTATACGTTGTACGTTATACGTTATACGCTGTACGTTATACGCTGTACGTTATACGCTGTACGTTATACGTTATACGTTATACGTTATACGTTACACGTTGTACGTTGTACGTTATACGTTGTACGTTAAACGTTATACGCTGTACGTTATACGTTATACATTATACGTTATACGTTGTACGTTATTCGTTATACGTTATACGCTGTACGTTATACGTTATACGTTATACGTTACACGTTGTACGTTATACGTTATTCGTTATACGTTATACGTTATACGTTATACGTTATACGTTATACGTTATACGTTGTACGTTATACGCTGTACGTTATACGCTGTACGTTATACGTTACACGTTGTACGTTGTACGTTATACGTTGTACGTTATACGTTGTACATTGTACGTTATACGTTGTACGTTATACGTTGTACATTATGCGTTGTACGTTATATGTTGTACGTTATACGTTATACGTTATACGTTATACGTTATACGTTATACGTTATACGTTATACGTTATACGTTATACGTTATACGTTATAAGTTATACGTTATTCGTTATACGTTTTACGTTATACGTTATACGTTATACGTTATACGTTATACGTTATACGTTATACGTTATACGTTATACGTTATACGTTATACGTTATACGTTATACGTTATACGTTATACGTTATACGTTATACGTTATACGTTATACGTTATACGTTATACGTTATACGTTGTACGTTATACGTTATACGTTATACGGTATACGTTATACGTTATACGTTATACGTTATACGTTATACGTTATACGTTATACGTTATACGTTATACGCTGTACGTTATACGCTGTACGTTATACGCTGTACGTTATACGTTATACGTTACACGTTGTACGTTGTACGTTGTACGTTATACGTTGTACGTTATACGTTGTACATTATACGTTGTACATTATACGCTGTACGTTATACGTTATACGCTGTACGTTATAAGTTATACGTTATACGTTATACGTTACACGTTGTACGTTGTACGTTATACGTTGTACATTATACGTTGTATGTTATACGTTATACGTTACATGTTGTACGTTGTACGTTATACGTTGTACGTTATACGTTGTACGTTATACGTTGTATGTTATACGTTATACGCTGTACGTTATACGTTATACGTTGTACGTTATACGTTGTATGTTATACGTTATACGCTGTACGTTATACGTTATACGTTGTACGTTATACGTTATACGTTATACGTTATACGCTGTACGTTATACGCTGTACGTTATACGTTATACGTTATACGTTTTACGTTATACGCTGTACGTTATACGCTGTACGTTATACGTTATACGTTATACGTTATACGTTATACGTTATACCTTATACGTTATACGTTATACGTTATACGCTGTACGTTATACGCTGTACGTTATACGTTATACGTTATACGTTATACGTTATACGTTATACGCTGTACGTTATACGCTGTACGTTATACGTTATACGTTATACGTTGTACGTTACACGCTGTACGTTATACCTTATACGTTATACGTTATACGCTGTACGTTATACGCTGTACGTTATACGCTGTACGTTATACGCTGTACGTTATACGTTATACGTTATACGTTATACGTTATACGTTATACGTTATAAGTTATACGTTATACGTTATACGTTGTACGTTATACGCTGTACGTTATACGCTGTACGTTATACGCTGTACGTTATACGTTATACGTTGTACGTTATACGTTATACGTTATACGTTATACGTTATACGCTGTACGTTATACGCTGTACGTTATACGTTATACGTTATACGTTGTACGTTATACGCTGTACGTTATACCTTATACGTTATACGTTATACGCTGTACGTTATACGCTGTACGTTATACGCTGTACGTTATACGCTGTACGTTATACGCTGTACGTTATACGCTGTACGTTATACGTTATACGTTACACGTTCTACGTTGTACGTTGTACGTTATACGTTGTACGTTATACGTTGTACATTATACGTTGTACATTATACGCTGTACGTTATACGTTATACGCTGTACGTTATAAGTTATACGTTATACGTTATACGTTACACGTTGTACGTTGTACGTTATACGTTGTACATTATACGTTGTACGTTATACGTTGTACGTTATACGCTGTACGTTATACGCTGTACGTTATACGTTACACGTTGTACGTTGTACGTTATACGTTGTACGTTATACGTTGTACATTGTACGTTATACGTTGTACGTTATACGTTGTACATTATGCGTTGTACGTTATACGTTGTACGTTATACGTTATACGTTATACGTTATACGTTATACGTTATACGTTATACGTTATACGTTATACGTTATACGTTATACGTTATACGTTATACGTTATACGTTATACGTTATAAGTTATACGTTATTCGTTATACGTTTTACGTTATACGTTATACGTTATACGTTATACGTTATACGTTATACGTTATACGTTATACGTTATACGTTATACGTTATACGTTATACGTTATACGTTATACGTTATACGTTATACGTTATACGTTATACGTTATACGTTATACGGTATACGTTATACGTTATACGTTATACGTTATACGTTATACGTTATACGTTATACGTTATACGTTATACGTTATACGCTGTACGTTATACGCTGTACGTTATACGCTGTACGTTATACGTTATACGTTATACGTTGTACGTTATACTCTGTACGTTATACGCTGTACGTTTTACGTTATACGTTATACGTTATACGTTATACCTTATACGTTATACGTTATACGTTATACGCTGTACGTTATACGCTGTACGTTATACGTTATACGTTATACGTTATACGTTATACGTTATACGTTATACGTTATACGTTATAAGTTATACGTTATACGTTATACGCAATACGTTATACGTTATACGTTATACGTTATACGTTATACGTTATACGTTATACGTTATACGTTATACGTTATACGTTATACGTTATACGTTATACGTTATACGTTATACGTTATACGTTGTACGTTATACGCTGTACGTTATACGCTGTACGTTATACGCTGTACGTTATACGTTATACGTTGTACGTTATACGTTATACGTTATACGTTATACGTTATACGCTGTACGTTATACGCTGTACGTTATACGTTATACGTTTTACGTTATACGTTATACGTTATACGTTATACGTTATACGTTATACGTTATACGTTATACGTTATACGTTATACGTTATACGTTATACGTTATACGTTATACGTTATACGTTATACGTTATACGTTATACGTTATACGTTATACGTTATACGTTATACGTTATACGTTATACGGTATACGTTATACGTTATACGTTATACGTTATACGTTATACGTTATACGTTATACGTTATACGTTATACGTTATACGTTATACCCTGTACGTTATACGCTGTACGTTATACGCTGTACGTTATACGTTATACGTTATACGTTGTACGTTATACGCTGTACGTTATACGCTGTACGTTATACGTTATACGTTATACGTTATACGTTATACGTTATACGTTATACGTTATACGTTATACGTTATACGTTATACGTTATACGTTATACGTTATACGTTATACGCTGTACGTTATACTCTGTACGTTATACGTTGTACGTTATACGTTGTATGTTATACGTTATACGCTGTACGTTATACGTTATACGTTGTACGTTATACGTTGTATGTTATACGTTATACGCTGTACGTTATACGTTATACGTTGTACGTTATACGTTATACGTTATACGTTATACGCTGTACGTTATACGCTGTACGTTATACGTTATACGTTATACGTTGTACGTTATACGCTGTACGTTATACGTTATACGTTATAAGTTATACGTTATACGTTATACGCAATACGTTATACGTTATACGTTATACGTTATACGTTATACGTTATACGATATACGTTATACGTTATACGTTATACGTTATACGTTATACGTTATACGTTATACGTTATACGTTATACGTTATACGTTATACGTTGTACGTTATACGCTGTACGTTATACGCTGTACGTTATACGCTGTACGTTATACGTTATACGTTGTACGTTATACGTTATACGTTATACGTTATACGTTATACGCTGTACGTTATACGCTGTACGTTATACGTTATACGTTATACGTTGTACGTTATACGCTGTACGTTATACCTTATACGTTATACGTTATACGCTGTACGTTATACGCTGTACGTTATACGCTGTACGTTATACGTTATACGTTATACGTTATACGTTATACGTTATACGTTATACGTTATAAGTTATACGTTATACGTTATACGCAATACGTTATACGTTATACGTTATACGTTATACGTTATACGTTATACGTTATACGTTATACGTTATACGTTATACGTTATACGTTATACGTTATACGTTATACGTTATACGTTATACGTTGTACGTTATACGCTGTACGTTATACGCTGTACGTTATACGCTGTACGTTATACGTTATACGTTGTACGTTATAAGTTATACGTTATACGTTATACGTTATACGTTATACGCTGTACGTTATACGCTGTACGTTATACGTTATACGTTATACGTTGTACGTTATACGCTGTACGTTATACCTTATACGTTATACGTTATACGCTGTACGTTATACGCTGTACGTTATACGTTATACGTTATACGTTGTACGTTATACGTTATACGTTATACGTTATACGTTATACGTTATACGTTATACGTTATACGTTATACGTTATACGTTATACGTTATACGTTATACGTTATACGTTATACGTTATACGTTATACGTTATACGTTATACGTTATACGTTATACGTTATACGTTATACGTTATACGTTGTACGTTGTACGTTGTACGTTGTACGTTATACGTTATACGTTATACGTTATACGTTATACGTTATACGTTATACGTTATACGTTATACGTTATACGTTATACGTTATACGTTATACGTTATACGTTATACGTTATACGTTATACGTTATACGTTATACGTTATACGTTATACGTTATACGTTATACGTTATACGTTATACGTTATACGTTATACGTTATACGTTATACGTTATACGTTATACGTTATACGTTATACGTTATACGTTATACGTTATACGTTATACGTTATACGTTATACGTTATACGTTATACGTTATACGTTATACGTTATACGTTATACGTTATACGTTATACGTTATACGTTATACGTTATACGTTATACGTTATACGTTATACGTTATACGTTATACGTTATACGTTATACGTTATACGTTATACGTTATACGTTATACGTTATACGTTATACGTTATACGTTATACGTTACACGTTATACGTTACACGTTGTACGTTGTACGTTGTACGTTGTACATTATACGTTGTACGTTATACGTTATACGTTACATGTTGTACGTTGTACGTTATACGTTGTACGTTATACGTTGTACGTTATACGTTGTATGTTATACGTTATACGCTGTACGTTATACGTTATACGTTGTACGTTATACGTTGTATGTTATACGTTATACGCTGTACGTTATACGTTATACGTTGTACGTTATACGTTATACGTTATACGTTATACGCTGTACGTTATACGCTGTACGTTATACGTTATACGTTATACGTTATAAGTTATACGTTATACGTTATACGTTATACGTTATACGCTGTACGTTATACGCTGTACGTTATACGTTATACGTTATACGTTGTACGTTATACGCTGTACGTTATACCTTATACGTTATACGTTATACGCTGTACGTTATACGCTGTACGTTATACGTTATACGTTATACGTTGTACGTTATACGTTATACGTTATACGTTATACGTTATACGTTATACGTTATACGTTATACGTTATACGTTATACGTTATACGTTATACGTTATACGTTATACGTTATACGTTATACGTTATACGTTATACGTTATACGTTATACGTTATACGTTATACGTTATACGTTATACGTTGTACGTTGTACGTTGTACGTTGTACGTTATACGTTATACGTTATACGTTATACGTTATACGTTATACGTTATACGTTATACGTTATACGTTATACGTTATACGTTATACGTTATACGTTATACGTTATACGTTATACGTTATACGTTATACGTTATACGTTATACGTTATACGTTATACGTTATACGTTATACGTTATACGTTATACGTTATACGTTATACGTTATACGTTATACGTTATACGTTATACGTTATACGTTATACGTTATACGTTATACGTTATACGTTATACGTTATACGTTATACGTTATACGTTATACGTTATACGTTATACGTTATACGTTATACGTTATACGTTATACGTTATACGTTATACGTTATACGTTATACGTTATACGTTATACGTTATACGTTATACGTTATACGTTATACGTTACACGTTATACGTTACACGTTGTACGTTGTACGTTGTACGTTGTACATTATACGTTGTACGTTATACGTTATACGTTACATGTTGTACGTTGTACGTTATACGTTGTACGTTATACGTTGTACGTTATACGTTGTATGTTATACGTTATACGCTGTACGTTATACGTTATACGTTGTACGTTATACGTTATACGTTATACGTTATACGCTGTACGTTATACGCTGTACGTTATACGTTATACGTTATACGTTATACGTTATACGTTATACGTTATACGTTATAAGTTATACGTTATACGTTATACGCAATACGTTATACGTTATACGTTATACGTTATACGTTATACGTTATACGTTATACGTTATACGTTATACGTTATACGTTATACGTTATACGTTATACGTTATACGTTATACGTTATACGTTGTACGTTATACGCTGTACGTTATACGCTGTACGTTATACGCTGTACGTTATACGTTATACGTTGTACGTTATACGTTATACGTTATACGTTATACGTTATACGTTATACGCTGTACGTTATACGCTGTACGTTATACGTTATACGTTATACGTTGTACGTTATACGCTGTACGTTATACCTTATACGTTATACGTTATACGCTGTACGTTATACGCTGTACGTTATAGGCTGTACGTTATACGTTATACGTTATACGTTATACGTTATACGTTATACGTTATACGTTATAAGTTATACGTTATACGTTATACGCAATACGTTATACGTTATACGTTATACGTTATACGTTATACGTTATACGTTATACGTTATACGTTATACGTTATACGTTATACGTTATACGTTATACGTTATACGTTGTACGTTATACGCTGTACGTTATACCTTATACGTTATACGTTATACGCTGTACGTTATACGCTGTACGTTATACGTTATACGTTATACGTTATACGTTATACGTTATACGTTATACGTTATACGTTATACGTTATACGTTATACGTTATACGTTATACGTTATACGTTATACGTTATACGTTATACGTTATACGTTATACGTTATACGTTATACGTTATACGTTATACGTTATACGTTATACGTTATACGTTATACGTTATACGTTATACGTTATACGTTATACGTTATACGTTATACGTTATACGTTATACGTTATACGTTATACGTTATACGTTATACGTTATACGTTATACGTTATACGTTATACGTTATACGTTATACGTTATACGTTATACGTTATACGTTATACGTTATACGTTATACGTTATACGTTATACGTTATACGTTATACGTTATACGTTATACGTCATACGTTATACGTTATACGTTATACGTTATACGTTACACGTTGTACGTTGTACGTTACACGTTGTACATTATACGTTGTACGTTATACGTTATACGCTGTACGTTATACGTTATACGTTACATGTTGCACGTTGTACGTTATACGTTATACGTTGTATGTTATACGTTGTACGTTATACGTTATACGTTGTACGTTATACGTTGTACATTATACGTTGTATGTTATACGTTATACGCTGTACGTTATACGTTATTCGTTATACGTTATACGTTATACGTTATACGTTATACGTTATACGTTATACGTTATACGTTATACGTTATACGTTATACGTTATACGTTATACGTTATACGTTATACGTTGTACGTTATACGCTGCACGTTATACGCTGTACGTTATACGTTACACGTTGTACGTTGTACGTTATACGTTGTACGTTATACGTTGTACATTGTACGTTATACGTTGTACGTTATACGTTGTACATTATGCGTTGTACGTTATACGTTGTACGTTATACGTTATACGTTATACGTTATACGTTATACGTTATACGTTATACGTTACACGTTATACGTTATAAGTTATACGTTATTCGTTATACGTTTTACGTTATACGTTATACGTTATACGTTATACGTTATACGTTACACGTTATACGTTATACGTTATACGTTATACGTTATACGTAATACGTTATACGTTATACGTTATACGTTATACGTTATACGTTATACGTTATACGGTATACGTTATACGTTATACGTTATACGTTATACGTTATACGTTATACGCTGTACGTTATACGCTGTACGTTATACGCTGTACGTTATACGTTATACGTTACACGTTGTACGTTGTACGTTATACGTTGTACGTTATACGTTGTACATTATACGTTGTACATTATACGTTGTACGTTATACGTTATACGCTGTACGTTATAAGTTATACGTTATACGTTATACGTTACACGTTGTACGTTGTACGTTATACGTTGTACATTATACGTTGTACGTTATACGTTATACGTTACATGTTGTACGTTGTACGTTATACGTTGTACGTTATACGTTGTACGTTATACGTTATACGTTATACGTTATACGTTACACGTTATACGTTACACGTTGTACGTTGTACGTTGTACGTTGTACATTATACGTTGTACGTTATACGTTATACGTTACATGTTGTACGTTGTACGTTATACGTTGTACGTTATACGTTGTACGTTATACGTTGTATGTTATACGTTATACGCTGTACGTTATACGTTATACGTTGTACGTTATACGTTGTATGTTATACGTTATACGCTGTACGTTATACGTTATACGTTGTACGTTATACGTTATACGTTATACGTTATACGCTGTACGTTATACGCTGTACGTTATACGTTATACGTTATACGTTGTACGTTATACGCTGTACGTTATACGCTGTACGTTATACGTTATACGTTATACGTTATACGTTATACCTTATACGTTATACGTTATACGTTATACGCTGTACGTTATACGCTGTACGTTATACGTTATACGTTATACGTTATACGTTATACGTTATACGTTATACGTTATAAGTTATACGTTATACGTTATACGCAATACGTTATACGTTATACGTTATACGTTATACGTTATACGTTATACGTTATACGTTATACGTTATACGTTATACGTTATACGTTATACGTTATACGTTATACGTTATACGTTGTACGTTATACGCTGTACGTTATACGCTGTACGTTATACGCTGTACGTTATACGTTATACGTTGTACGTTATACGTTATACGTTATACGTTATACGTTATACGTTATACGCTGTACGTTATACGCTGTACGTTATACGTTATACGTTATACGTTGTACGTTATACGCTGTACGTTATACCTTATACGTTATACGTTATACGCTGTACGTTATACGCTGTACGTTATAGGCTGTACGTTATACGTTATACGTTATACGTTATACGTTATACGTTATACGTTATACGTTATAAGTTATACGTTATACGTTATACGCAATACGTTATACGTTATACGTTATACGTTATACGTTATACGTTATACGTTATACGTTATACGTTATACGTTATACGTTATACGTTATACGTTATACGTTATACGTTGTACGTTATACGCTGTACGTTATACCTTATACGTTATACGTTATACGCTGTACGTTATACGCTGTACGTTATACGTTATACGTTATACGTTATACGTTATACGTTATACGTTATACGTTATACGTTATACGTTATACGTTATACGTTATACGTTATACGTTATACGTTATACGTTATACGTTATACGTTATACGTTATACGTTATACGTTATACGTTATACGTTATACGTTATACGTTATACGTTATACGTTATACGTTATACGTTATACGTTATACGTTATACGTTATACGTTATACGTTATACGTTATACGTTATACGTTATACGTTATACGTTATACGTTATACGTTATACGTTATACGTTATACGTTATACGTTATACGTTATACGTTATACGTTATACGTTATACGTTATACGTTATACGTTATACGTTATACGTTATACGTTATACGTTATACGTTATACGTTATACGTTATACGTCATACGTTATACGTTATACGTTATACGTTATACGTTACACGTTGTACGTTGTACGTTACACGTTGTACATTATACGTTGTACGTTATACGTTATACGCTGTACGTTATACGTTATACGTTACATGTTGCACGTTGTACGTTATACGTTATACGTTGTATGTTATACGTTGTACGTTATACGTTATACGTTGTACGTTATACGTTGTACATTATACGTTGTATGTTATACGTTATACGCTGTACGTTATACGTTATTCGTTATACGTTATACGTTATACGTTATACGTTATACGTTATACGTTATACGTTATACGTTATACGTTATACGTTATACGTTATACGTTATACGTTATACGTTATACGTTGTACGTTATACGCTGCACGTTATACGCTGTACGTTATACGTTACACGTTGTACGTTGTACGTTATACGTTGTACGTTATACGTTGTACATTGTACGTTATACGTTGTACGTTATACGTTATACATTATGCGTTGTACGTTATACGTTGTACGTTATACGTTATACGTTATACGTTATACGTTATACGTTATACGTTATACGTTACACGTTATACGTTATAAGTTATACGTTATTCGTTATACGTTTTACGTTATACGTTATACGTTATACGTTATACGTTATACGTTACACGTTATACGTTATACGTTATACGTTATACGTTATACGTAATACGTTATACGTTATACGTTATACGTTATACGTTATACGTTATACGTTATACGGTATACGTTATACGTTATACGTTATACGTTATACGTTATACGTTATACGCTGTACGTTATACGCTGTACGTTATACGCTGTACGTTATACGTTATACGTTACACGTTGTACGTTGTACGTTATACGTTGTACGTTATACGTTGTACATTATACGTTGTACATTATACGTTGTACGTTATACGTTATACGCTGTACGTTATAAGTTATACGTTATACGTTATACGTTACACGTTGTACGTTGTACGTTATACGTTGTACATTATACGTTGTACGTTATACGTTATACGTTACATGTTGTACGTTGTACGTTATACGTTGTACGTTATACGTTGTACGTTATACGTTGTATGTTATACGTTATACGCTGTACGTTATACGTTATACGTTGTACGTTATACGTTGTACGTTATACGTTGTACGTTATACGTTATACGTTGTACGTTATACGTTGTACGTTATACGTTGTATGTTATACGTTATACGCTGTACGTTATACGCTGTACGTTATACGTTATACGTTATACGTTATACGTTATACGTTATACGTTATACGTTATACGTTATACGTTATACGTTATACGTTATACGTTATACGTTATACGTTATACGTTATACGTTATACGTTATACGTTATACGTTATACGTTATACGTTATACGTTATACGTTATACGTTATACGTTATACGTTATACGTTATACGTTATACGTTATACGTTATACGTTATACGTTATACGTCATACGTTATACGTTATACGTTATACGTTATACGTTATACGTTAAACGTTATACGTTATACGTTGTACGTTATACGCTGTACGTTATACGCTGTACGTTATACGCTGTACGTTATACGTTATACGTTATACGTTACTCGTTGTACGTTGTACGTTATACGTTGTACGTTGTACGTTATACGTTGTACGTTATACGTTGTACGATATACGTTGTACGTTATACGTTGTACGTTATATGTTATACGTTGCACGTTGTACGATGTACGTTATACGTTATACGTTATACGTTATACGTTATACGTTATACGTTATACGTTATACGTTATACGTTATACGGTATACGGTATACGGTATACGGTATACGTTATACGTTGTACGTTATACGTTATACGTTATACGTTATACGTTATATGTTATACGATATACGTTATACGTTATACGTTATACGTTATACGTTATACGTTATACGTTATACGTTATACGTTATACGTTATACGTTATACGTTATACGTTATACGTTATACGTTATACGTTATCCGTTATACGTTATACGTTATACGTTATACGTTATACGTTATACGTTATACGTTATACGTTATACGTTATACGTTATACGTTAAACGTTATACGTTATACGTTGTACGTTATACGCTGTACGTTATACGCTGTAGGTTATACGCTGTACGTTATACGTTATACGTTATACGTTACTCGTTGTACGTTGTACGTTATACGTTGTACGTTGTACATTATACGTTGTACGTTATACGTTATACGCTGTACGTTATACGTTATACGTTACATGTTGCACGTTGTACGTTATACGTTATACGTTGTATGTTATACGTTGTACGTTATACGTTATACGTTGTACGTTATACGTTGTACATTATACGTTGTATGTTATACGTTATACGTTACATGTTGTACGTTGTACGTTATACGTTGTACGTTATACGTTGTACGTTATACGTTGTATGTTATACGTTATACGCTGTACGTTATACGTTATACGTTGTACGTTATACGTTGTATGTTATACGTTATACGTTGTACGTTATACGTTATACGTTGTACGTTATACGTTATACGTTATACGTTATACGCTGTACGTTATACGCTGTACGTTATACGTTATACGTTATACGTTGTACGTTATACGCTGTACGTTATACGCTGTACGTTATACGTTATACGTTATACGTTATACGTTATACCTTATACGTTATACGTTATACGTTATACGCTGTACGTTATACGCTGTACGTTATACGTTATACGTTATACGTTATACGTTATACGTTATACGTTATACGTTATAAGTTATACGTTATACGTTATACGCAATACGTTATACGTTATACGTTATACGTTATACGTTATACGTTATACGTTATACGTTATACGTTATACGTTATACGTTATACGTTATACGTTATACGTTATACGTTATACGTTATACGTTGTACGTTATACGCTGTACGTTATACGCTGTACGTTATACGCTGTACGTTATACGTTATACGTTGTACGTTATACGTTATACGTTATACGTTATACGTTATACGTTATACGCTGTACGTTATACGCTGTACGTTATACGTTATACGTTATACGTTGTACGTTATACGCTGTACGTTATACCTTATACGTTATACGTTATACGCTGTACGTTATACGCTGTACGTTATAGGCTGTACGTTATACGTTATACGTTATACGTTATACGTTATACGTTATACGTTATACGTTATACGTTATACGTTATACGTTATACGCAATACGTTATACGTTATACGTTATACGTTATACGTTATACGTTATACGTTATACGTTATACGTTATACGTTATACGTTATACGTTATACGTTATACGTTATACGTTGTACGTTATACGCTGTACGTTATACCTTATACGTTATACGTTATACGCTGTACGTTATACGCTGTACGTTATACGTTATACGTTATACGTTATACGTTATACGTTATACGTTATACGTTATACGTTATACGTTATACGTTATACGTTATACGTTATACGTTATACGTTATACGTTATACGTTATACGTTATACGTTATACGTTATACGTTATACGTTATACGTTATACGTTATACGTTATACGTTATACGTTATACGTTATACGTTATACGTTATACGTTATACGTTATACGTTATACGTTATACGTTATACGTTGTACGTTATACGTTATACGTTATACGTCATACGTTATACGTTATACGTTATACGTTACACGTTGTACGTTGTACGTTATACGTTGTACATTATACGTTGTACGTTATACGTTATACGTTACATGTTGTACGTTGTACGTTATACGTTGTACGTTATACGTTGTACGTTATACGTTGTATGTTATACGTTATACGCTGTACGTTATACGTTATACGTTGTACGTTATACGTTGTACGTTATACGTTGTACGTTATACGTTACACGTTGTACGTTATACGTTGTACATTATACGTTGTATGTTATACGTTATACGCTGTACGTTATACGCTGTACGTTATACGTTATACGTTATACGTTATACGTTATACGTTATACGTTATACGTTATACGTTATACGTTATACGTTATACGTTATACGTTATACGTTATACGTTATACGTTATACGTTATACGTTATACGTTATACGTTATACGTTATACGTTATACGTTATACGTTATACGTTATACGTTATACGTTATACGTTATACGTTATACGTTATACGTTATACGTTATACGTTATACGTTATACGTCATACGTTATACGTTATACGTTATACGTTATACGTTATACGTTAAACGTTATACGTTATACGTTGTACGTTATACGCTGTACGTTATACGCTGTACGTTATACGCTGTACGTTATACGTTATACGTTATACGTTACTCGTTGTACGTTGTACGTTATACGTTGTACGTTGTACGTTATACGTTGTACGTTATACGTTGTACGATATACGTTGTACGTTATACGTTGTACGTTATATGTTATACGTTGCACGTTGTACGATGTACGTTATACGTTATACGTTATACGTTATACGTTATACGTTATACGTTATACGTTATACGTTATACGTTATACGGTATACGGTATACGGTATACGTTATACGTTGTACGTTATACGTTATACGTTATACGTTATACGTTATATGTTATACGATATACGTTATACGTTATACGTTATACGTTATACGTTATACGTTATACGTTATACGTTATACGTTATACGTTATACGTTATACGTTATACGTTATACGTTATACGTTATACGTTATACGTTATACGTTATACGTTATACGTTATACGTTATACGTTATACGTTATACGTTATACGTTATACGTTATACGTTATACGTTATACGTTATACGTTATACGTTATACGTTAAACGTTATACGTTATACGTTGTACGTTATACGCTGTACGTTATACGCTGTAGGTTATACGCTGTACGTTATACGTTATACGTTATACGTTACTCGTTGTACGTTGTACGTTATACGTTGTACGTTGTACATTATACGTTGTACGTTATACGTTATACGCTGTACGTTATACGTTATACGTTACATGTTGCACGTTGTACGTTATACGTTATACGTTGTATGTTATACGTTGTACGTTATACGTTATACGTTGTACGTTATACGTTGTACATTATACGTTGTATGTTATACGTTATACGCTGTACGTTATACGTTATTCGTTATACGTTATACGTTACACGTTGTACGTTGTACGTTATACGTTGTACGTTATACGTTGTACATTGTACGTTATACGTTGTACGTTATACGTTATACGTTATACGTTATACGTTATACGTTATACGTTATACGCTGTACGTTATACGCTGTACGTTATACGCTGTACGTTATACGTTATACGTTACACGTTGTACGTTGTACGTTATACGTTGTACGTTATACGTTGTACATTATACGTTGTACATTATACGTTGTACGTTATACGTTATACGCTGTACGTTATAAGTTATACGTTATACGTTATACGTTACACGTTGTACGTTGTACGTTATACGTTGTACATTATACGTTGTACGTTATACGTTATACGTTACATGTTGTACGTTGTACGTTATACGTTGTACGTTATACGTTGTACGTTATACGTTGTATGTTATACGTTATACGCTGTACGTTATACGTTATACGTTGTACGTTATACGTTGTACGTTATACGTTGTACGTTATACGTTACACGTTGTACGTTATACGTTGTACATTATACGTTGTATGTTATACGTTATACGCTGTACGTTATACGCTGTACGTTATACGTTATACGTTATACGTTATACGTTATACGTTATACGTTATACGTTATACGTTATACGTTATACGTTATACGTTATACGTTATACGTTATACGTTATACGTTATACGTTATACGTTATACGTTATACGTTATACGTTATACGTTATACGTTATACGTTATACGTTATACGTTATACGTTATACGTTATACGTTATACGTTATACGTTATACGTCATACGTTATACGTTATACGTTATACGTTATACGTTATACGTTAAACGTTATACGTTATACGTTGTACGTTATACGCTGTACGTTATACGCTGTACGTTATACGCTGTACGTTATACGTTATACGTTATACGTTACTCGTTGTACGTTGTACGTTATACGTTGTACGTTGTACGTTATACGTTGTACGTTATACGTTGTACGATATACGTTGTACGTTATACGTTGTACGTTATATGTTATACGTTGCACGTTGTACGATGTACGTTATACGTTATACGTTATACGTTATACGTTATACGTTATACGTTATACGTTATACGTTATACGTTATACGGTATACGGTATACGGTATACGTTATACGTTGTACGTTATACGTTATACGTTATATGTTATACGTTATATGTTATATGTTATACGATATACGTTATACGTTATACGTTATACGTTATACGTTATACGTTATACGTTATACGTTATACGTTATACGTTATACGTTATACGTTATACGTTATACGTTATACGTTATACGTTATACGTTATACGTTATACGTTATACGTTATACGTTATACGTTATACGTTATACGTTATACGTTATACGTTATACGTTATACGTTATACGTTATACGTTATACGTTATACGTTATACGTTATACGTTATACGTTAAACGTTATACGTTATACGTTGTACGTTATACGCTGTACGTTATACGCTGTAGGTTATACGCTGTACGTTATACGTTATACGTTATACGTTACTCGTTGTACGTTGTACGTTATACGTTGTACGTTGTACATTATACGTTGTACGTTATACGTTATACGCTGTACGTTATACGTTATACGTTACATGTTGCACGTTGTACGTTATACGTTATACGTTGTATGTTATACGTTGTACGTTATACGTTATACGTTGTACGTTATACGTTGTACATTATACGTTGTATGTTATACGTTATACGCTGTACGTTATACGTTATTCGTTATACGTTATACGTTACACGTTGTACGTTGTACGTTATACGTTGTACGTTATACGTTGTACATTGTACGTTATACGTTGTACGTTATACGTTATACGTTATACGTTGTACGTTATACGTTATACGTTATACGTAATACGTTATACGTTATACGTTATACGTTATACGTTATACGTTATACGTTATACGGTATACGTTATACGTTATACGTTATACGTTATACGTTATACGTTATACGCTGTACGTTATACGCTGTACGTTATACGCTGTACGTTATACGTTATACGTTACACGTTGTACGTTGTACGTTATACGTTGTACGTTATACGTTGTACATTATACGTTGTACATTATACGTTGTACGTTATACGTTATACGCTGTACGTTATAAGTTATACGTTATACGTTATACGTTACACGTTGTACGTTGTACGTTATACGTTGTACATTATACGTTGTACGTTATACGTTATACGTTACATGTTGTACGTTGTACGTTATACGTTGTACGTTATACGTTGTACGTTATACGTTGTATGTTATACGTTATACGCTGTACGTTATACGTTATACGTTGTACGTTATACGTTGTACGTTATACGTTGTACGTTATACGTTACACGTTGTACGTTATACGTTGTACATTATACGTTGTATGTTATACGTTATACGCTGTACGTTATACGCTGTACGTTATACGTTATACGTTATACGTTATACGTTATACGTTATACGTTATACGTTATACGTTATACGTTATACGTTATACGTTATACGTTATACGTTATACGTTATACGTTATACGTTATACGTTATACGTTATACGTTATACGTTATACGTTATACGTTATACGTCATACGTTATACGTCATACGTTATACGTTATACGTTAAACGTTATACGTTATACGTTGTACGTTATACGCTGTACGTTATACGCTGTACGTTATACGCTGTACGTTATACGTTATACGTTATACGTTACTCGTTGTACGTTGTACGTTATACGTTGTACGTTGTACGTTACACGTTGTACGTTATACGTTGTACGATATACGTTGTACGTTATACGTTGTACGTTATATGTTATACGTTGCACGTTGTACGATGTACGTTATACGTTATACGTTATACGTTATACGTTATACGTTATACGTTATACGTTATACGTTATACGTTATACGGTATACGGTATACGGTATACGTTATACGTTGTACGTTATACGTTATACGTTATATGTTATACGATATACGTTATACGTTATACGTTATACGTTATACGTTATACGTTATACGTTATACGTTATACGTTATACGTTATACGTTATACGTTATACGTTATACGTTATACGTTATACGTTATACGTTATACGTTATACGTTATACGTTATACGTTATACGTTATACGTTATACGTTATACGTTATACGTTATACGTTATACGTTATACGTTATACGTTATACGTTATACGTTATACGTTATACGTTATACGTTATACGTTAAACGTTATACGTTATACGTTGTACGTTATACGCTGTACGTTATACGCTGTAGGTTATACGCTGTACGTTATACGTTATACGTTATACGTTACTCGTTGTACGTTGTACGTTATACGTTGTACGTTGTACATTATACGTTGTACGTTATACGTTATACGCTGTACGTTATACGTTATACGTTACATGTTGCACGTTGTACGTTATACGTTATACGTTGTATGTTATACGTTGTACGTTATACGTTATACGTTGTACGTTATACGTTGTACATTATACGTTGTATGTTATACGTTATACGCTGTACGTTATACGTTATTCGTTATACGTTATACGTTACACGTTGTACGTTGTACGTTATACGTTGTACGTTATACGTTGTACATTGTACGTTATACGTTGTACGATATACGTTGTACATTATGCGTTGTACGTTATACGTTGTACGTTATACGTTATACGTTATACGTTATACGTTATACGTTATACGTTATACGTTATACGTTATACGTTATAAGTTATACGTTATTCGTTATACGTTATACGTTATACGTTATACGTTATACGTTATACGTTATACGTTATACGTTATACGTTATACGCTGTACGTTATACGCTGTACGTTATACGCTGTACGTTATACGTTATACGTTACACGTTGTACGTTGTACGTTATACGTTGTACGTTATACGTTGTACATTATACGTTGTACATTATACGTTGTACGTTATACGTTATACGCTGTACGTTATAAGTTATACGTTATACGTTATACGTTATACGTTATACGTTATACGTTATACGGTATACGTTATACGTTATACGTTATACGTTATACGTTATACGTTATACGTTATACGTTATACGCTGTACGTTATACGCTGTACGTTATACGCTGTACGTTATACGTTATACGTTACACGTTGTACGTTGTACGTTGTACGTTATACGTTGTACGTTATACGTTGTACATTATACGTTGTACATTATACGCTGTACGTCATACGTTATACGCTGTACGTTATAAGTTATACGTTATACGTTATACGTTACACGTTGTACGTTGTACGTTATACGTTGTACATTATACGTTGTACGTTATACGTTATACGTTACATGTTGTACGTTGTACGTTATACGTTGTACGTTATACGTTGTACGTTATACGTTGTATGTTATACGTTATACGCTGTACGTTATACGTTATACGTTACACGTTGTACGTTGTACGTTATACGTTGTACGTTATACGTTGTACATTATACGTTGTACATTATACGTTGTACGTTATACGTTATACGCTGTACGTTATAAGTTATACGTTATACGTTATACGTTATACGTTATACGTTATACGTTATACGGTATACGTTATACGTTATACGTTATACGTTATACGTTATACGTTATACGTTATACGTTATACGCTGTACGTTATACGCTGTACGTTATACGCTGTACGTTATACGTTATACGTTACACGTTGTACGTTGTACGTTGTACGTTATACGTTGTACGTTATACGTTGTACATTATACGTTGTACATTATACGCTGTACGTCATACGTTATACGCTGTACGTTATAAGTTATACGTTATACGTTATACGTTACACGTTGTACGTTGTACGTTATACGTTGTACATTATACGTAGTACGTTATACGTTATACGTTACATGTTGTACGTTGTACGTTATACGTTGTACGTTATACGTTGTACGTTATACGTTGTATGTTATACGTTATACGCTGTACGTTATACGTTATACGTTGTACGTTATACGTTGTATGTTATACGTTATACGCTGTACGTTATACGTTATACGTTGTACGTTATACGTTATACGTTATACGTTATACGCTGTACGTTATACGCTGTACGTTATACGTTATACGTTATACGTTGTACGTTATACGCTGTACGTTATACGCTGTACGTTATACGTTATACGTTATACGTTATACGTTATACCTTATACGTTATACGTTATACGTTATACGCTGTACGTTATACGCTGTACGTTATACGTTATACGTTATACGTTATACGTTATACGTTATACGTTATACGTTATAAGTTATACGTTATACGTTATACGCAATACGTTATACGTTATACGTTATACGTTATACGTTATACGTTATACGTTATACGTTATACGTTATACGTTATACGTTATACGTTATACGTTATACGTTATACGTTATACGTTATACGTTATACGTTATACGTTATACGTTATACGTTATACGTTATACGTTGTACGTTATACGCTGTACGTTATACGCTGTACGTTATACGCTGTACGTTATACGTTATACGTTGTACGTTATACGTTATACGTTATACGTTATACGTTATACGCTGTACGTTATACGCTGTACGTTATACGTTATACGTTATACGTTGTACGTTATACGCTGTACGTTATACCTTATACGTTATACGTTATACGCTGTACGTTATACGCTGTACGTTATACGCTGTACGTTATACGTTATACGTTATACGTTATACGTTATACGTTATACGTTATACGTTATACGTTATACGTTATAAGTTATACGTTATACGTTATACGCAATACGTTATACGTTATACGTTATACGTTATACGTTATACGTTATACGTTATACGTTATACGTTATACGTTATACGTTATACGTTATACGTTATACGTTATACGTTATACGTTGTACGTTATACGCTGTACGTTATACGCTGTACGTTATACGCTGTACGTTATACGTTATACGTTGTACGTTATAAGTTATACGTTATACGTTATACGTTATACGTTATACGCTGTACGTTATACGCTGTACGTTATACGTTATACGTTATACGTTGTACGTTATACGCTGTACGTTATACCTTATACGTTATACGTTATACGCTGTACGTTATACGCTGTACGTTATACGTTATACGTTATACGTTATACGTTATACGTTATACGTTATACGTTATACGTTATACGTTATACGTTATACGTTATACGTTATACGTTATACGTTATACGTTATAAGTTATACGTTATTCGTTATACGTTATACGTTATACGTTATACGTTATACGTTATACGTTATACGTTATACGTTATACGTTATACGCTGTACGTTATACGCTGTACGTTATACGCTGTACGTTATACGTTATACGTTATACGGTATACGTTATACGTTATACGTTATACGTTATACGTTATACGTTATACGTTATACGTTATACGCTGTACGTTATACGCTGTACGTTATACGCTGTACGTTATACGTTATACGTTACACGTTGTACGTTGTACGTTGTACGTTATACGTTGTACGTTATACGTTGTACATTATACGTTGTACATTATACGTTATACGTTATACGTTATACGTTATACGTTATACGTTATACGCTGTACGTTATACGCTGTACGTTATACGCTGTACGTTATACGTTATACGTTACACGTTGTACGTTGTACGTTGTACGATATACGTTGTACATTATGCGTTGTACGTTATACGTTGTACGTTATACGTTATACGTTATACGTTATACGTTATACGTTATACGTTATACGTTATACGTTATACGTTATAAGTTATACGTTATTCGTTATACGTTATACGTTATACGTTATACGTTATACGTTATACGTTATACGTTATACGTTATACGTTATACGCTGTACGTTATACGCTGTACGTTATACGCTGTACGTTATACGTTATACGTTACACGTTGTACGTTGTACGTTATACGTTGTACGTTATACGTTGTACATTATACGTTGTACATTATACGTTGTACGTTATACGTTATACGCTGTACGTTATAAGTTATACGTTATACGTTATACGTTATACGTTATACGTTATACGTTATACGTTATACGTTATACGTTATACGTTATACGTTATACGTTATACGGTATACGTTATACGTTATACGTTATACGTTATACGTTATACGTTATACGTTATACGTTATACGCTGTACGTTATACGCTGTACGTTATACGCTGTACGTTATACGTTATACGTTACACGTTGTACGTTGTACGTTGTACGTTATACGTTGTACGTTATACGTTGTACATTATACGTTGTACATTATACGCTGTACGTCATACGTTATACGCTGTACGTTATAAGTTATACGTTATACGTTATACGTTACACGTTGTACGTTGTACGTTATACGTTGTACATTATACGTTGTACGTTATACGTTATACGTTACATGTTGTACGTTGTACGTTATACGTTGTACGTTATACGTTGTACGTTATACGTTGTATGTTATACGTTATACGCTGTACGTTATACGTTATACGTTGTACGTTATACGTTGTATGTTATACGTTATACGCTGTACGTTATACGTTATACGTTGTACGTTATACGTTATACGTTATACGTTATACGCTGTACGTTATACGCTGTACGTTATACGTTATACGTTATACGTTGTACGTTATACGCTGTACGTTATACGCTGTACGTTATACGTTATACGTTATACGTTATACGTTATACCTTATACGTTATACGTTATACGTTATACGCTGTACGTTATACGCTGTACGTTATACGTTATACGTTATACGTTATACGTTATACGTTATACGTTATACGTTATACGTTATAAGTTATACGTTATACGTTATACGCAATACGTTATACGTTATACGTTATACGTTATACGTTATACGTTATACGTTATACGTTATACGTTATACGTTATACGTTATACGTTATACGTTATACGTTATACGTTATACGTTATACGTTATACGTTGTACGTTATACGCTGTACGTTATACGCTGTACGTTATACGCTGTACGTTATACGTTATACGTTGTACGTTATACGTTATACGTTATACGTTATACGTTATACGCTGTACGTTATACGCTGTACGTTATACGTTATACGTTATACGTTGTACGTTATACGCTGTACGTTATACCTTATACGTTATACGTTATACGCTGTACGTTATACGCTGTACGTTATACGCTGTACGTTATACGTTATACGTTATACGTTATACGTTATACGTTATACGTTATACGTTATAAGTTATACGTTATACGTTATACGCAATACGTTATACGTTATACGTTATACGTTATACGTTATACGTTATACGTTATACGTTATACGTTATACGTTATACGTTATACGTTATACGTTATACGTTATACGTTATACGTTATACGTTATACGTTATACGTTGTACGTTATACGCTGTACGTTATACGCTGTACGTTATACGCTGTACGTTATACGTTATACGTTGTACGTTATAAGTTATACGTTATACGTTATACGTTATACGTTATACGCTGTACGTTATACGCTGTACGTTATACGTTATACGTTATACGTTGTACGTTATACGCTGTACGTTATACCTTATACGTTATACGTTATACGCTGTACGTTATACGCTGTACGTTATACGTTATACGTTATACGTTATACGTTATACGTTATACGTTATACGTTATACGTTATACGTTATACGTTATACGTTATACGTTATACGTTATACGTTATACGTTATACGTTATACGTTATACGTTATACGTTATACGTTATACGTTATACGTTATACGTTATACGTTATACGTTATACGTTATACGTTATACGTTATACGTTATACGTTATACGTTATACGTTATACGTTATACGTTATACGTTATACGTTATACGTTATACGTTATACGTTATACGTTATACGTTATACGTTATACGTTATACGTTATACGTTATACGTTATACGTTATACGTTATACGTTATACGTTATACGTTATACGTTATACGTTATACGTTATACGTTATACGTTATACGTTATACGTTATACGTTATACGTTATACGTTATACGTTATACGTTATACGTTATACGTTATACGTTATACGTTATACGTTATACGTTATACGTTATACGTTATACGTTATACGTTATACGTTATACGTTATACGTTATACGTTATACGTTATACGTTATACGTTATACGTTATACGTTATACGTTATACGTTATACGTTATACGTTATACGTTATACGTTATACGTTATACGTTATACGTTATACGTTATACGTTATACGTTATACGTTATACGTTATACGTTATACGTTATACGTTACACGTTATACGTTACACGTTGTACGTTGTACGTTGTACGTTATACGTTGTACGTTATACGTTGTACATTATACGTTGTACATTATACGCTGTACGTTATACGTTATACGCTGTACGTTATAAGTTATACGTTATACGTTATACGTTACACGTTGTACGTTGTACGTTATACGTTGTACATTATACGTTGTACGTTATACGTTATACGTTACATGTTGTACGTTGTACGTTATACGTTGTACGTTATACGTTGTACGTTATACGTTGTATGTTATACGTTATACGCTGTACGTTATACGTTATACGTTGTACGTTATACGTTGTATGTTATACGTTATACGCTGTACGTTATACGTTATACGTTGTACGTTATACGTTATACGTTATACGTTATACGCTGTACGTTATACGCTGTACGTTATACGTTATACGTTATACGTTGTACGTTATACGCTGTACGTTATACGCTGTACGTTATACGTTATACGTTATACGTTATACGTTATACCTTATACGTTGTACGTTGTACGTTATACGTTGTACGTTATACGTTGTACGTTATACGTTATACGTTATACGTCATACGTTATACGTTATACGTTATACGTTATACGTTACACGTTGTACGTTGTACGTTACACGTTGTACATTATACGTTGTACGTTATACGTTATACGCTGTACGTTATACGTTATACGTTACATGTTGCACGTTGTACGTTATACGTTATACGTTGTATGTTATACGTTGTACGTTATACGTTATACGTTGTACGTTATACGCTGTACGTTATACGCTGTACGTTATACGCTGTACGTTATACGTTATACGTTATACGTTACTCGTTGTACGTTGTACGTTATACGTTGTACGTTGTACGTTATACGTTGTACGTTATACGTTGTACGATATACGTTGTACGTTATACGTTGTACGTTATACGCTGTACGTTATACCTTATACGTTATACGTTATACGCTGTACGTTATACGCTGTACGTTATACGTTATACGTTATACGTTATACGTTATACGTTATACGTTATACGTTATACGTTATACGTTATACGTTATACGTTATACGTTATACGTTATACGTTATACGTTATACGTTATACGTTATACGTTATACGTTATACGTTATACGTTATACGTTATACGTTATACGTTATACGTTATACGTTATACGTTATACGTTATACGTTATACGTTATACGTTATACGTTATACGTTATACGTTATACGTTATACGTTATACGTTATACGTTATACGTTATACGTTATACGTTATACGTTATACGTTATACGTTATACGTTATACGTTATACGTTATACGTTATACGTTATACGTTATACGTTATACGTTATACGTTATACGTTATACGTTATACGTTATACGTTATACGTTATACGTTATACGTTATACGTTATACGTTATACGTTATACGTTATACGTTATACGTTATACGTTATACGTTATACGTTATACGTTATACGTTATACGTTATACGTTATACGTCATACGTTATACGTTATACGTTATACGTTATACGTTACACGTTGTACGTTGTACGTTACACGTTGTACATTATACGTTGTACGTTATACGTTATACGCTGTACGTTATACGTTATACGTTACATGTTGCACGTTGTACGTTATACGTTATACGTTGTATGTTATACGTTGTACGTTATACGTTATACGTTGTACGTTATACGTTGTACATTATACGTTGTATGTTATACGTTATACGCTGTACGTTATACGTTATTCGTTATACGTTATACGTTATACGTTATACGTTATACGTTATACGTTATACGTTATACGTTATACGTTATACGTTATACGTTGTACGTTATACGCTGCACGTTATACGCTGTACGTTATACGTTACACGTTGTACGTTGTACGTTATACGCTGCACGTTATACGCTGTACGTTATACGTTACACGTTGTACGTTGTACGTTATACGTTGTACGTTATACGTTGTACATTGTACGTTATACGTTGTACGTTATACGTTGTACGTTGTACGTTATACGTTGTACGTTATACGTTGTACATTGTACGTTATACGTTGTACGTTATACGTTGTACATTATGCGTTGTACGTTATACGTTGTACGTTATACGTTATACGTTATACGTTATACGTTATACGTTATACGTTATACGTTACACGTTATACGTTATAAGTTATACGTTATTCGTTATACGTTTTACGTTATACGTTATACGTTATACGTTATACGTTATACGTTACACGTTATACGTTATACGTTATACGTTATACGTTATACGTAATACGTTATACGTTATACGTTATACGTTATACGTTATACGTTATACGTTATACGTTATACGTTATACGTTATACGTTATACGTTATACGGTATACGTTATACGTTATACGTTATACGTTATACGTTATACGTTATACGTTATACGTTATACGTTATACGCTGTACGTTATACGCTGTACGTTATACGCTGTACGTTATACGTTATACGTTACACGTTGTACGTTGTACGTTATACGTTGTACGTTATACGTTGTACATTATACGTTGTACATTATACGTTGTACGTTATACGTTATACGCTGTACGTTATAAGTTATACGTTATACGTTATACGTTACACGTTGTACGTTGTACGTTATACGTTGTACATTATACGTTGTACGTTATACGTTATACGTTACATGTTGTACGTTGTACGTTATACGTTGTACGTTATACGTTGTATGTTATACGTTATACGCTGTACGTTATACGTTATACGTTGTACGTTATACGTTGTACGTTATACGTTGTACGTTATACGTTACACGTTGTACGTTATACGTTGTACATTATACGTTGTATGTTATACGTTATACGCTGTACGTTATACGCTGTACGTTATACGTTATACGTTATACGTTATACGTTATACGTTATACGTTATACGTTATACGTTATACGTTATACGTTATACGTTATACGTTATACGTTATACGTTATACGTTATACGTTATACGTTATACGTTATACGTTATACGTTATACGTTATACGTTATACGTTATACGTTATACGTTATACGTTATACGTTATACGTTATACGTTATACGTTATACGTTATACGTTATACGTTATACGTTATACGTTATACGTTATACGTCATACGTTATACGTTATACGTTATACGTTATACGTTATACGTTATACGTTATACGTTATACGTTGTACGTTATACGCTGTACGTTATACGCTGTACGTTATACGCTGTACGTTATACGTTATACGTTATACGTTACTCGTTGTACGTTGTACGTTATACGTTGTACGTTGTACGTTATACGTTGTACGTTATACGTTGTACGATATACGTTGTACGTTATACGTTGTACGTTATATGTTATACGTTGCACGTTGTACGATGTACGTTATGCGTTATACGTTATACGTTATTCGTTATACGTTAGACGTTATACGTTATACGTTATACGTTATACGTTATACGGTATACGGTATACGGTATACGTTATACGTTGTACGTTATACGTTATACGTTATACGTTATACGTTATATGTTATACGATATACGTTATACGTTATACGTTATACGTTATACGTTATACGTTATACGTTATACGTTATACGTTATACGTTATACGTTATACGTTATACGTTATACGTTATACGTTATACGTTATACGTTATACGTTATACGTTATACGTTATACGTTATACGTTATACGTTATACGTTATACGTTATACGTTATACGTTATACGTTATACGTTATACGTTATACGTTATACGTTATACGTTATACGTTATACGTTATACGTTATACGTTATACGTTAAACGTTATACGTTATACGTTGTACGTTATACGCTGTACGTTATACGCTGTAGGTTATACGCTGTACGTTATACGTTATACGTTATACGTTACTCGTTGTACGTTGTACGTTATACGTTGTACGTTGTACATTATACGTTGTACGTTATACGTTATACGCTGTACGTTATACGTTATACGTTACATGTTGCACGTTGTACGTTATACGTTATACGTTGTATGTTATACGTTGTACGTTATACGTTATACGTTGTACGTTATACGTTGTACATTATACGTTGTATGTTATACGTTATACGCTGTACGTTATACGTTATTCGTTATACGTTATACGTTACACGTTGTACGTTGTACGTTATACGTTGTACGTTATACGTTGTACATTGTACGTTATACGTTGTACGTTATACGTTATACGTTATACGTAATACGTTATACGTTATACGTTATACGTTATACGTTATAAGTTATACGTTATACGGTATACGTTATACGTTATACGTTATACGTTATACGTTATACGTTATACGCTGTACGTTATACGCTGTACGTTATACGCTGTACGTTATACGTTATACGTTACACGTTGTACGTTGTACGTTATACGTTGTGGGTTATACGTTGTACATTATACGTTGTACATTATACGTTGTACGTTATACGTTATACGCTGTACGTTATACGTTATACGTTATACGTTATACGTTATACGTTATACGTTATACGTTATACGTTATACGTTATACGTTATACGTTATACGTTATACGTTATACGTTATACGTTATACGTTATACGTTATACGTTATACGTTATACGTTATACGTTATACGTTATACGTTATACGTTATACGTCATACGTTATACGTTATACGTTATACGTTATACGTTGTACGTTATACGTTGTACATTGTACGTTATACGTTACACGTTGTACGTTGTACGTTATACGTTGTACATTATACGTTGTACGTTATACGTTATACGTTACATGTTGTACGTTGTACGTTATACGTTGTACGTTATACGTTGTACGTTATACGTTGTATGTTATACGTTATACGCTGTACGTTATACGTTATACGTTGTACGTTATACGTTGTACGTTATACGTTGTACGTTATACGTTACACGTTGTACGTTATACGTTGTACATTATACGTTGTATGTTATACGTTATACGCTGTACGTTATACGCTGTACGTTATACGTTATACGTTATACGTTATACGTTATACGTTATACGTTATACGTTATACGTTATACGTTATACGTTATACGTTATACGTTATACGTTATACGTTATACGTTATACGTTATACGTTATACGTTATACGTTATACGTTATACGTTATACGTTATACGTTATACGTTATACGTCATACGTTATACGTTATACGTTATACGTTATACGTTATACGTTAAACGTTATACGTTATACGTTGTACGTTATACGCTGTACGTTATACGCTGTACGTTATACGCTGTACGTTATACGTTATACGTTATACGTTACTCGTTGTACGTTGTACGTTATACGTTGTACGTTGTACGTTATACGTTGTACGTTATACGTTGTACGATATACGTTGTACGTTATACGTTGTACGTTATATGTTATACGTTGCACGTTGTACGATGTACGTTATACGTTATACGTTATACGTTATACGTTATACGTTATACGTTATACGTTATACGTTATACGTTATACGGTATACGGTATACGGTATACGTTATACGTTGTACGTTATACGTTATACGTTATACGTTATACGTTATATGTTATACGATATACGTTATACGTTATACGTTATACGTTATACGTTATACGTTATACGTTATACGTTATACGTTATACGTTATACGTTATACGTTATACGTTATACGTTATACGTTATACGTTATACGTTATACGTTATACGTTATACGTTATACGTTATACGTTATACGTTATACGTTATACGTTATACGTTATACGTTATACGTTATACGTTATACGTTATACGTTAAACGTTATACGTTATACGTTGTACGTTATACGCTGTACGTTATACGCTGTAGGTTATACGCTGTACGTTATACGTTATACGTTATACGTTACTCGTTGTACGTTGTACGTTATACGTTGTACGTTGTACATTATACGTTGTACGTTATACGTTATACGCTGTACGTTATACGTTATACGTTACATGTTGCACGTTGTACGTTATACGTTATACGTTGTATGTTATACGTTGTACGTTATACGTTATACGTTGTACGTTATACGTTGTACATTATACGTTGTATGTTATACGTTATACGCTGTACGTTATACGTTATTCGTTATACGTTATACGTTACACGTTGTACGTTGTACGTTATACGTTGTACGTTATACGTTGTACATTGTACGTTATACGTTGTACGATATACGTTGTACATTATGCGTTGTACGTTATACGTTGTACGTTATACGTTATACGTTATACGTTATACGTTATACGTTATACGTTATACGTTATACGTTATACGTTATACGTTATAAGTTATACGTTATTCGTTATACGTTATACGTTATACGTTATACGTTATACGTTATACGTTATACGTTATACGTTATACGTTATACGTTATACGCTGTACGTTATACGCTGTACGTTATACGCTGTACGTTATACGCTGTACGTTATACGTTATACGTTACACGTTGTACGTTGTACGTTATACGTTGTACGTTATACGTTGTACATTATACGTTGTACGTTATACGTTATACGCTGTACGTTATAAGTTATACGTTATACGTTATACGTTACACGTTGTACGTTGTACGTTATACGTTGTACATTATACGTTGTACGTTATACGTTATACGTTACATGTTGTACGTTGTACGTTATACGTTGTACGTTATACGTTGTACGTTATACGTTGTATGTTATACGTTATACGCTGTACGTTATACGTTATACGTTGTACGTTATACGTTGTATGTTATACGTTATACGCTGTACGCTGTACGTTATACGTTATACGTTATACGTTGTACGTTATACGCTGTACGTTATACCTTATACGTTATACGTTATACGCTGTACGTTATACGCTGTACGTTATACGTTATACGTTATACGTTATACGTTATACGTTATACGTTATACGTTATACGTTATACGTTATACGTTATACGTTATACGTTATACGTTATACGTTATACGTTATACGCTGTACGTTATACGTTATACGTTATACGTTACACGTTGTACGTTGTACGTTATACGTTATACGTTGTATGTTATACGTTGTACGTTATACGTTATACGTTGTACGTTATACGTTGTACATTATACGTTGTATGTTATACGTTATACGCTGTACGTTATACGTTATTCGTTATACGTTATACGTTATACGTTATACGTTATACGTTATACGTTATACGTTATACGTTATACGTTATACGTTATACGTTATACGTTATACGTTGTACGTTATACGCTGTACGTTATACGCTGTACGTTATACGTTACACGTTGTACGCTGTACGTTATACGTTGTACGTTATACGTTGTACATTGTACGTTATACGTTGTACGTTATACGTTGTACATTATGCGTTGTACGTTATACGTTGTACGTTATACGTTATACGTTATACGTTATACGTTATACGTTATACGTTATACGTTATACGTTATAAGTTATACGTTATACGGTATACGGTATACGGTATACGTTATACGTTGTACGTTATACGTTATACGTTATACGTTATACGTTATATGTTATACGATATACGTTATACGTTATACGTTATACGTTATACGTTATACGTTATACGTTGTACGTTATACGCTGTACGTTATACCTTATACGTTATACGTTATACACTGTACGTTATACGCTGTACGTTATAAGTTATACGTTATACGTTATACGTTACACGTTGTACGTTGTACGTTACACGTTGTACATTATACGTTGTACGTTATACGTTATACGCTGTACGTTATACGTTATACGTTACATGTTGCACGTTGTACGTTATACGTTATACGTTATACGTTGTATGTTATACGTTGTACGTTATACGTTATACGTTGTACGTTATACGTTGTACATTATACGTTGTATGTTATACGTTATACGCTGTACGTTATACGTTATTCGTTATACGTTATACGTTATACGTTATACGTTATACGTTATACGTTATACGTTATACGTTATACGTTATACGTTATACGTTATACGTTATACGTTGTACGTTATACGCTGTACGTTATACGCTGTACGTTATACGTTACACGTTGTACGTTGTACGTTATACGTTGTACGTTATACGTTGTACATTGTACGTTATACGTTATACGTTATACGTTATACGTTATACGCTGTACGTTATACGTTATACGTTATACGTTACACGTTGTACGTTGTACGTTATACGTTATACGTTGTATGTTATACGTTGTACGTTATACGTTATACGTTGTACGTTATACGTTGTACATTATACGTTGTATGTTATACGTTATACGCTGTACGTTATACGTTATTCGTTATACGTTATACGTTATACGTTATACGTTATACGTTATACGTTATACGTTATACGTTATACGTTATACGTTATACGTTATACGTTATACGATGTACGTTATACGCTGTACGTTATACGCTGTACGTTATACGTTACACGTTGTACGCTGTACGTTATACGTTGTACGTTATACGTTGTACATTGTACGTTATACGTTGTACGTTATACGTTGTACATTATGCGTTGTACGTTATACGTTGTACGTTATACGTTATACGTTATACGTTATACGTTATACGTTATACGTTATACGTTATACGTTATACGTTATAAGTTATACGTTATACGGTATACGGTATACGGTATACGTTATACGTTGTACGTTATACGTTATACGTTATACGTTATACGTTATATGTTATACGATATACGTTATACGTTATACGTTATACGTTATACGTTATACGTTGTACGTTATACGCTGTACGTTATACCTTATACGTTATACGTTATACACTGTACGTTATACGCTGTACGTTATAAGTTATACGTTATACGTTATACGTTACACGTTGTACGTTGTACGTTACACGTTGTACATTATACGTTGTACGTTATACGTTATACGCTGTACGTTATACGTTATACGTTACATGTTGCACGTTGTACGTTATACGTTATACGTTGTATGTTATACGTTGTACGTTATACGTTATACGTTGTACGTTATACGTTGTACATTATACGTTGTATGTTATACGTTATACGCTGTACGTTATACGTTATTCGTTATACGTTATACGTTATACGTTATACGTTATACGTTATACGTTATACGTTATACGTTATACGTTGTACGTTATACGCTGTACGTTATACGCTGTACGTTATACGTTACACGTTGTACGTTGTACGTTATACGTTGTACGTTATACGTTGTACATTGTACGTTATACGTTGTACGTTATACGTTGTACATTATGCGTTGTGCGTTATACGTTGTACGTTATACGTTATACGTTATACGTTATACGTTATACGTTATACGTTATACGTTATACGTTATAAGTTATACGTTATTCGTTATTCGTTATACGTTTTACGTTATACGTTATACGTTATACGTTATACGTTATACGTTACACGTTATACGTTATACGTTATACGTTATACGTTATACGTAATACGTTATACGTTATACGTTATACGTTATACGTTATACGTTATACGGTATACGTTATACGTTATACGTTATACGTTATACGTTATACGTTATACGTTATACGTTATACGTTATACGTTATACGTTATACGGTATACGGTATACGGTATACGTTATACGTTGTACGTTATACGTTATACGTTATACGTTATACGTTATACGTTATACGTTATAAGTTATACGTTATTCGTTATACGTTTTACGTTATACGTTATACGTTATACGTTATACGTTATACGTTATACGTTATACGTTATACGTTATACGTTATACGTTATACGTTATACGCTGTACGTTATACGCTGTACGTTATACGCTGTACGTTATACGTTATACGTTACACGTTGTACGTTGTACGTTATACGTTACACGTTGTACGTTGTACGTTATACGTTGTACGTTATACGTTGTACATTATACGTTGTACATTATACGTTGTACGTTATACGTTATACGCTGTACGTTATAAGTTATACGTTATACGTTATACGTTACACGTTGTACGTTGTACGTTATACGTTGTACATTATACGTTGTACGTTATACGTTATACGTTACATGTTGTACGTTGTACGTTATACGTTGTACGTTATACGTTGTACGTTATACGTTGTATGTTATACGTTATACGCTGTACGTTATACGTTATACGTTGTACGTTATACGTTGTATGTTATACGTTATACGCTGTACGCTGTACGTTATACGTTATACGTTATACGTTGTACGTTATACGCTGTACGTTATACCTTATACGTTATACGTTATACGCTGTACGTTATACGCTGTACGTTATACGTTATACGTTATACGTTATACGTTATACGTTATACGTTATACGTTATACGTTATACGCTGTACGTTATACGTTATACGTTATACGTTACACGTTGTACGTTGTACGTTATACGTTATACGTTGTATGTTATACGTTGTACGTTATACGTTATACGTTGTACGTTATACGTTGTACATTATACGTTGTATGTTATACGTTATACGCTGTACGTTATACGTTATTCGTTATACGTTATACGTTATACGTTATACGTTATACGTTATACGTTATACGTTATACGTTATACGTTATACGTTATACGTTGTACGTTATACGCTGTACGTTATACGCTGTACGTTATACGTTACACGTTGTACGCTGTACGTTATACGTTGTACGTTATACGTTGTACATTGTACGTTATACGTTGTACGTTATACGTTGTACATTATGCGTTGTACGTTATACGTTGTACGTTATACGTTATACGTTATACGTTATACGTTATACGTTATACGTTATACGTTATACGTTATACGTTATACGTTATACGTTATAAGTTATACGTTATACGGTATACGGTATACGGTATACGTTATACGTTGTACGTTATACGTTATACGTTATACGTTATACGTTATATGTTATACGATATACGTTATACGTTACACGTTGTACGTTGTACGTTATACGTTGTACATTATACGTTGTACGTTATACGTTATACGTTACATGTTGTACGTTGTACGTTATACGTTGTACGTTATACGTTGTACGTTATACGTTGTATGTTATACGTTATACGCTGTACGTTATACGTTATACGTTGTACGTTATACGTTGTATGTTATACGTTATACGCTGTACGCTGTACGTTATACGTTATACGTTATACGTTGTACGTTATACGCTGTACGTTATACCTTATACGTTATACGTTATACGCTGTACGTTATACGCTGTACGTTATACGTTATACGTTATACGTTATACGTTATACGTTATACGTTATACGTTATACGTTATACGTTATACGTTATACGTTATACGCTGTACGTTATACGTTATACGTTATACGTTACACGTTGTACGTTGTACGTTATACGTTATACGCTGTACGTTATACGTTATACGTTACATGTTGCACGTTGTACGTTATACGTTATACGTTGTATGTTATACGTTGTACGTTATACGTTATACGTTGTACGTTATACGTTGTACATTATACGTTGTATGTTATACGTTATACGCTGTACGTTATACGTTATTCGTTATACGTTATACGTTATACGTTATACGTTATACGTTATACGTTATACGTTATACGTTATACGTTGTACGTTATACGCTGTACGTTATACGCTGTACGTTATACGTTACACGTTGTACGTTGTACGTTATACGTTGTACGTTATACGTTGTACATTGTACGTTATACGTTGTACGTTATACGTTGTACATTATGCGTTGTGCGTTATACGTTGTACGTTATACGTTATACGTTATACGTTATACGTTATACGTTATACGTTATACGTTATACGTTATACGTTATACGTTATAAGTTATACGTTATTCGTTATTCGTTATACGTTTTACGTTATACGTTATACGTTATACGTTATACGTTATACGTTACACGTTATACGTTATACGTTATACGTTATACGTTATACGTAATACGTTATACGTTATACGTTATACGTTATACGTTATACGGTATACGTTATACGTTATACGTTATACGTTATACGTTATACGTTATACGTTATACGTTATACGTTATACGTTATACGCTGTACGTTATACGCTGTACGTTATACGCTGTACGTTATACGTTATACGTTACACGTTATACGTTGTACGTTATACGCTGTACGTTATACGCTGTACGTTATACGTTACACGTTGTACGCTGTACGTTATACGTTGTACGTTATACGTTGTACATTGTACGTTATACGTTGTACGTTATACGTTGTACATTATGCGTTGTACGTTATACGTTGTACGTTATACGTTATACGTTATACGTTATACGTTATACGTTATACGTTATACGTTATACGTTATACGTTATACGTTATAAGTTATACGTTATACGGTATACGGTATACGGTATACGGTATACGGTATACGTTATACGTTGTACGTTATACGTTATACGTTATACGTTATACGTTATATGTTATACGATATACGTTATACGTTATACGTTATACGTTATACGTTATACGTTGTACGTTATACGCTGTACGTTATACCTTATACGTTATACGTTATACACTGTACGTTATACGCTGTACGTTATAAGTTATACGTTATACGTTATACGTTACACGTTGTACGTTGTACGTTACACGCTGTACATTATACGTTGTACGTTATACGTTATACGCTGTACGTTATACGTTATACGTTACATGTTGCACGTTGTACGTTATACGTTATACGTTGTATGTTATACGTTGTACGTTATACGTTATACGTTGTACGTTATACGTTGTACATTATACGTTGTATGTTATACGTTATACGCTGTACGTTATACGTTATTCGTTATACGTTATACGTTATACGTTATACGTTATACGTTATACGTTATACGTTATACGTTATACGTTATACGTTATACGTTGTACGTTATACGCTGTACGTTATACGCTGTACGTTATACGTTACACGTTGTACGTTGTACGTTATACGTTGTACGTTATACGTTGTACATTGTACGTTATACGTTGTACGTTATACGTTGTACATTATGCGTTGTGCGTTATACGTTGTACGTTATACGTTATACGTTATACGTTATACGTTATACGTTATACGTTATACGTTATACGTTATACGTTATACGTTATAAGTTATACGTTATTCGTTATACGTTTTACGTTATACGTTATACGTTATACGTTATACGTTATACGTTACACGTTATACGTTATACGTTATACGTTATACGTTATACGTAATACGTTATACGTTATACGTTATACGTTATACGTTATACGTTATACGTTATACGGTATACGTTATACGTTATACGTTATACGTTATACGTTATACGTTATACGTTATACGTTATACGTTATACGTTATACGTTATACATTATACGTTATACGTTATACGTTATACGGTATACGGTATACGGTATACGTTATACGTTGTACGTTATACGTTATACGTTATACGTTATACGTTATACGTTATACGTTATACGTTATAAGTTATACGTTATTCGTTATACGTTTTACGTTATACGTTATACGTTATACGTTATACGTTATACGTTATACGTTATACGTTAAACGTTATACGTTATACGTTATACGTTACACGTTGTACGTTGTACGTTATACGTTGTACATTATACGTTGTACGTTATACGTTATACGTTACATGTTGTACGTTGTACGTTATACGTTGTACGTTATACGTTGTACGTTATACGTTGTATGTTATACGTTATACGCTGTACGTTATACGTTATACGTTGTACGTTATACGTTGTATGTTATACGTTATACGCTGTACGCTGTACGTTATACGTTATACGTTATACGTTGTACATTGTACGTTATACGTTGTACGTTATACGTTGTACATTATGCGTTGTGCGTTATACGTTGTACGTTATACGTTATACGTTATACGTTATACGTTATACGTTATACGTTATACGTTATACGTTATACGTTATACGTTATACGTTATACGTTATACGTTATACGTTATACGTTATACGTTATACGTTATACGTTATACGTTATACGTTATACGTTATACGTTATACGTTATACGTTATACGTTATACGTTATACGGTATACGGTATACGGTATACGTTATACGTTGTACGTTATACGTTATACGTTATACGTTATACGTTATACGTTATACGTTATAAGTTATACGTTATTCGTTATACGTTTTACGTTATACGTTATACGTTATACGTTATACGTTATACGTTATACGTTATACGTTATACGCTGTACGTTATACGCTGTACGTTATACGCTGTACGTTATACGTTATACGTTACACGTTATACGTTGTACGTTATACGCTGTACGTTATACGCTGTACGTTATACGTTACACGTTGTACGCTGTACGTTATACGTTGTACGTTATACGTTGTACATTGTACGTTATACGTTGTACGTTATACGTTGTACATTATGCGTTGTACGTTATACGTTGTACGTTATACGTTATACGTTATACGTTATACGGTATACGGTATACGGTATACGTTATACGTTGTACGTTATACGTTATACGTTATACGTTATACGTTATATGTTATACGATATACGTTATACGTTATACGTTATACGTTATACGTTATACGTTGTACGTTATACGCTGTACGTTATACCTTATACGTTATACGTTATACACTGTACGTTATACGCTGTACGTTATAAGTTATACGTTATACGTTATACGTTACACGTTGTACGTTGTACGTTACACGCTGTACATTATACGTTGTACGTTATACGTTATACGCTGTACGTTATACGTTATACGTTACATGTTGCACGTTGTACGTTATACGTTATACGTTGTATGTTATACGTTGTACGTTATACGTTATACGTTGTACGTTATACGTTGTACATTATACGTTGTATGTTATACGTTATACGCTGTACGTTATACGTTATTCGTTATACGTTATACGTTATACGTTATACGTTATACGTTATACGTTATACGTTATACGTTATACGTTATACGTTGTACGTTATACGCTGTACGTTATACGCTGTACGTTATACGTTACACGTTGTACGTTGTACGTTATACGTTGTACGTTATACGTTGTACATTGTACGTTATACGTTGTACGTTATACGTTGTACATTATGCGTTGTGCGTTATACGTTGTACGTTATACGTTATACGTTATACGTTATACGTTATACGTTATACGTTATACGTTATACGTTATACGTTATACGTTATACGTTATACGTTATAAGTTATACGTTATTCGTTATACGTTTTACGTTATACGTTATACGTTATACGTTATACGTTATACGTTACACGTTATACGTTATACGTTATACGTTATACGTTATACGTAATACGTTATACGTTATACGTTATACGTTATACGTTATACGTTATACGTTATACGGTATACGTTATACGTTATACGTTATACGTTATACGTTATACGTTATACGTTATACGTTATACGTTATACGTTATACGTTATACATTATACGTTATACGTTATACGTTATACGGTATACGGTATACGGTATACGTTATACGTTGTACGTTATACGTTATACGTTATACGTTATACGTTATACGTTATACGTTATAAGTTATACGTTATTCGTTATACGTTTTACGTTATACGTTATACGTTATACGTTATACGTTATACGTTATACGTTATACGTTATACGTTATACGTTATACGTTATACGTTATACGCTGTACGTTATACGCTGTACGTTATACGCTGTACGTTATACGTTATACGTTACACGTTGTACGTTGTACGTTATACGTTGTACGTTATACGTTGTACATTATACGTTGTACATTATACGTTGTACGTTATACGTTATACGCTGTACGTTATACGTTATACGTTATACGTTATACGTTATACGTTATACGTTGTACGTTATACGTTGTATGGTATACGTTATACGCTGTACGTTATACGTTATACGTTGTACGTTATACGTTGTATGTTATACGTTATACGCTGTACGCTGTACGTTATACGTTATACGTTATACGTTGTACGTTATACGCTGTACGTTATACCTTATACGTTATACGTTATACGCTGTACGTTATACGCTGTACGTTATACGTTATACGTTATACGTTATACGTTATACGTTATACGTTATACGTTATACGTTATACGTTATACGTTATACGTTATACGCTGTACGCTGTACGTTATACGTTATACGTTATACGTTACACGTTGTACGTTGTACGTTATACGTTATACGTTGTATGTTATACGTTGTACGTTATACGTTATACGTTGTACGTTATACGTTGTACATTGTACGTTGTATGTTATACGTTATACGCTGTACGTTATACGTTATTCGTTATACGTTATACGTTATACGTTATACGTTATACGTTATACGTTATACGTTATACGTTATACGTTATACGTTATACGTTATACGTTATACGTTGTACGTTATACGCTGTACGTTATACGCTGTACGTTATACGTTACACGTTATACGTTATACGTTATACGTTATACGTTATACGTTATACGTTATACGTTATACGTTATACGTTATACGCTGTACGCTGTACGTTATACGTTATACGTTATACGTTACACGTTGTACGTTGTACGTTATACGTTATACGTTGTATGTTATACGTTGTACGTTATACGTTATACGTTGTACGTTATACGTTGTACATTGTACGTTGTATGTTATACGTTATACGCTGTACGTTATACGTTATTCGTTATACGTTATACGTTATACGTTATACGTTATACGTTATACGTTATACGTTATACGTTATACGTTATACGTTATACGTTATACGTTATACGTTGTACGTTATACGCTGTACGTTATACGCTGTACGTTATAAGTTATACGTTATACGTTATACGTTACACGTTGTACGTTGTACGTTACACGTTGTACATTATACGTTGTACGTTATACGTTATACGCTGTACGTTATACGTTATACGTTACATGTTGCACGTTGTACGTTATACGTTATACGTTGTATGTTATACGTTGTACGTTATACGTTATACGTTGTACGTTATACGTTGTACATTATACGTTGTATGTTATACGTTATACGCTGTACGTTATACGTTATTCGTTATACGTTATACGTTATACGTTATACGTTATACGTTATACGTTATACGTTATACGTTATACGTTATACGTTATACGTTATACGTTATACGTTGTACGTTATACGCTGTACGTTATACGCTGTACGTTATACGTTACACGTTGTACGTTGTACGTTATACGTTGTACGTTATACGTTGTACATTGTACGTTATACGTTGTACGTTATACGTTGTACATTATGCGTTGTGCGTTATACGTTGTACGTTATACGTTATACGTTATACGTTATACGTTATACGTTATACGTTATACGTTATACGTTATACGTTATACGTTATACGTTATACGTTATACGTTATACGTTATAAGTTATACGTTATTCGTTATACGTTTTACGTTATACGTTATACGTTATACGTTATACGTTATACGTTACACGTTATACGTTATACGTTATACGTTATACGTTATAAGTTATACGTTATTCGTTATACGTTTTACGTTATACGTTATACGTTATACGTTATACGTTATACGTTATACGTTATACGTTATACGTTATACGTTATACGTTATACGGTATACGGTATACGGTATACGTTATACGTTGTACGTTATACGTTATACGTTACACGTTATACGTTGTACGTTATACGCTGTACGTTATACGCTGTACGTTATACGTTACACGTTGTACGCTGTACGTTATACGTTGTACGTTATACGTTGTACATTGTACGTTATACGTTGTACGTTATACGTTGTACATTATGCGTTGTACGTTATACGTTGTACGTTATACGTTATACGTTATACGTTATACGTTATACGTTATACGTTATACGTTATACGTTATACGTTATACGTTATAAGTTATACGTTATACGGTATACGGTATACGGTATACGTTATACGTTGTACGTTATACGTTATACGTTATACGTTATACGTTATATGTTATACGATATACGTTATACGTTATACGTTATACGTTATACGTTATACGTTGTACGTTATACGCTGTACGTTATACCTTATACGTTATACGTTATACACTGTACGTTATACGCTGTACGTTATAAGTTATACGTTATACGTTATACGTTACACGTTGTACGTTGTACGTTACACGCTGTACATTATACGTTGTACGTTATACGTTATACGCTGTACGTTATACGTTATACGTTACATGTTGCACGTTGTACGTTATACGTTATACGTTATACGTTATACGGTATACGTTATACGTTATACGTTATACGTTATACGTTATACGTTATACGTTATACGTTATACGTTATACGTTATACGGTATACGTTATACGTTGTACGTTATACGTTATACGTTATACGTTATACGTTATATGTTATACGATATACGTTATACGTTATACGTTATACGTTATACGTTATACGTTATACGTTGTACGTTATACGCTGTACGTTATACCTTATACGTTATACGTTATACACTGTACGTTATACGCTGTACGTTATAAGTTATACGTTATACGTTATACGTTACACGTTGTACGTTGTACGTTACACGCTGTACATTATACGTTGTACGTTATACGTTATACGCTGTACGTTATACGTTATACGTTACATGTTGCACGTTGTACGTTATACGTTATACGTTGTATGTTATACGTTGTACGTTATACGTTATACGTTGTACGTTATACGTTGTACATTATACGTTGTATGTTATACGTTATACGCTGTACGTTATACGTTATTCGTTATACGTTATACGTTATACGTTATACGTTATACGTTATACGTTATACGTTATACGTTATACGTTATACGTTATACGTTATACGTTATACGTTATACGTTGTACGTTATACGCTGTACGTTATACGCTGTACGTTATACGTTACACGTTGTACGTTGTACGTTATACGTTGTACGTTATACGTTGTACATTGTACGTTATACGTTGTACGTTATACGTTGTACATTATGCGTTGTGCGTTATACGTTGTACGTTATACGTTATACGTTATACGTTATACGTTATACGTTATACGTTATACGTTATTCGTTATACGTTATACGTTATACGTTATACGTTATAAGTTATACGTTATTCGTTATACGTTTTACGTTATACGTTATACGTTATACGTTATACGTTATACGTTACACGTTATACGTTATACGTTATACGTTATACGTTATACGTAATACGTTATACGTTATACGTTATACGTTATACGTTATACGTTATACGTTATACGGTATACGTTATACGTTATACGTTATACGTTATACGTTATACGTTATACGTTATACGTTATACGTTATACATTATACGTTATACGTTATACGTTATACGTTATACGGTATACGGTATACGGTATACGTTATACGTTGTACGTTATACGTTATACGTTATACGTTATACGTTATACGTTATACGTTATAAGTTATACGTTATTCGTTATACGTTTTACGTTATACGTTATACGTTATACGTTATACGTTATACGTTATACGTTATACGTTATACGTTATACGTTATACGTTATACGTTATACGTTATACGTTATACGCTGTACGTTATACGCTGTACGTTATACGCTGTACGTTATACGTTATACGTTACACGTTGTACGTTGTACGTTATACGTTGTACGTTATACGTTGTACATTATACGTTGTACATTATACGTTGTACGTTATACGTTATACGCTGTACGTTATAAGTTATACGTTATACGTTATACGTTACACGTTGTACGTTGTACGTTATACGTTGTACATTATACGTTGTACGTTATACGTTATACGTTACATGTTGTACGTTGTACGTTATACGTTGTACGTTATACGTTGTACGTTATACGTTGTATGTTATACGTTATACGCTGTACGTTATACGTTATACGTTGTACGTTATACGTTGTATGTTATACGTTATACGCTGTACGCTGTACGTTATACGTTATACGTTATACGTTGTACGTTATACGCTGTACGTTATACCTTATACGTTATACGTTATACGCTGTACGTTATACGCTGTACGTTATACGTTATACGTTATACGTTATACGTTATACGTTATACGTTATACGTTATACGTTATACGTTATACGTTATACGTTATACGTTATACGTTATACGTTATACGGTATACGTTATACGTTATACGGTATACGGTATACGGTATACGTTATACGTTGTACGTTATACGTTATACGTTATACGTTATACGTTATACGTTATACGTTATACGTTATAAGTTATACGTTATTCGTTATACGTTTTACGTTATACGTTATACGTTATACGTTATACGTTATACGTTATACGTTATACGCTGTACGTTATACGCTGTACGTTATACGCTGTACGTTATACGTTATACGTTACACGTTGTACGTTGTACGTTATACGTTGTACGTTATACGTTGTACATTATACGTTGTACATTATACGTTGTACGTTATACGTTATACGCTGTACGTTATAAGTTATACGTTATACGTTATACGTTACACGTTGTACGTTGTACGTTATACGTTGTACATTATACGTTGTACGTTATACGTTATACGTTACATGTTGTACGTTGTACGTTATACGTTGTACGTTATACGTTGTACGTTATACGTTGTATGTTATACGTTATACGCTGTACGTTATACGTTATACGTTGTACGTTATACGTTGTATGTTATACGTTATACGCTGTACGCTGTACGTTATACGTTATACGTTATACGTTGTACGTTATACGCTGTACGTTATACCTTATACGTTATACGTTATACGCTGTACGTTATACGCTGTACGTTATACGTTATACGTTATACGTTATACGTTATACGTTATACGTTATACGTTATACGTTATACGTTATACGTTATACGTTATACGTTATACGTTATACGTTATACGCTGTACGTTATACGTTATACGTTATACGTTACACGTTGTACGTTGTACGTTATACGTTATACGTTGTATGTTATACGTTGTACGTTATACGTTATACGTTGTACGTTATACGTTGTACATTATACGTTGTATGTTATACGTTATACGCTGTACGTTATACGTTATTCGTTATACGTTATACGTTATACGTTATACGTTATACGTTATACGTTATACGTTATACGTTATACGTTATACGTTATACGTTATACGTTATACGTTGTACGTTATACGCTGTACCTTATACGCTGTACGTTATACGTTACACGTTGTACGCTGTACGTTATACGTTGTACGTTATACGTTGTACATTGTACGTTATACGTTGTACGTTATACGTTGTACATTATGCGTTGTACGTTATACGTTGTACGTTATACGTTATACGTTATACGTTATACGTTATACGCTGTACGTTATACGTTATACGTTATACGTTACACGTTGTACGTTGTACGTTATACGTTATACGTTGTATGTTATACGTTGTACGTTATACGTTATACGTTGTACGTTATACGTTGTACATTATACGTTGTATGTTATACGTTATACGCTGTACGTTATACGTTATTCGTTATACGTTATACGTTATACGTTATACGTTATACGTTATACGTTATACGTTATACGTTATACGTTATACGTTATACGTTATACGTTATACGTTATACGTTATACGTTATACGTTATACGTTATACGTTATACGTTATACGTTATACGTTATACGTTATACGTTATACGTTATACGTTATACGTTATACGTTATACGTTACACGTTATACGTTATACGTTATACGTTATACGTTATACGTAATACGTTATACGTTATACGTTATACGTTATACGTTATACGTTATACGTTATACGGTATACGTTATACGTTATACGTTATACGTTATACGTTATACGTTATACGCTGTACGTTATACGCTGTACGTTATACGCTGTACGTTATACGTTATACGTTACACGTTGTACGTTGTACGTTATACGTTGTACGTTATACGTTGTACATTATACGTTGTACATTATACGTTGTACGTTATACGTTATACGCTGTACGTTATAAGTTATACGTTATACGTTATACGTTACACGTTGTACGTTGTACGTTATACGTTGTACATTATACGTTGTACGTTATACGTTATACGTTACATGTTGTACGTTGTACGTTATACGTTGTACGTTATACGTTGTACGTTATACGTTGTATGTTATACGTTATACGCTGTACGTTATACGTTATACGTTGTACGTTATACGTTGTACGTTATACGTTGTACGTTATACGTTACACGTTGTACGTTATACGTTGTACATTATACGTTGTATGTTATACGTTATACGCTGTACGTTATACGTTATTCGTTATACGTTATACGTTATACGTTATACGTTATACGTTATACGTTATACGTTATACGTTGTACGTTATACGCTGTACGTTATACCTTATACGTTATACGTTATACGCTGTACGTTATACGCTGTACGTTATACGTTATACGTTATACGTTATACGTTATACGTTATACGTTATACGTTATACGTTATACGTTATACGTTTTACGTTATACGTTATACGTTGTACGTTATACGTTGTACGCTGTACGTTATACGTTGTACGTTATACGTTGTACATTGTATGTTATACGTTGTACGTTATACGTTGTACATTATGCGTTGTACGTTATACGTTGTACGTTATACGTTATACGTCATACGTTATACGTTATACGTTATACGTTATACGTTATACGTTATACGTTATACGTTATACGTTATTCGTTATACGTTTTACGTTATACGTTATACGTTATACGTTATACGTTATACGTTATACGTTATACGTTATACGTTATACGTTATACGTTATACGTTATACGTTATACGTTATACGTCATACGTTATACGTTATACGTTATACGTTATACGTTATACGTTATACGTTATACGTTATACGTTATACGTTATACGTTATACGTTATACGTTATACGTTGTACGTTATACGCTGTACGTTATACCTTATACGTTATACGTTATACGCTGTACGTTATACGCTGTACGTTATACGTTATACGTTATACGTTATACGTTATACGTTATACGTTATACGTTATACGTTATACGTTATACGTTATACGTTTTACGTTATACGTTATACGTTGTACGTTATACGTTGTACATTGTACGTTATACGTTGTACGTTATACGTTGTACATTATGCGTTGTACGTTATACGTTGTACGTTATACGTTATACGTTATACGTTATACGTTATACCTTATACGTTATACGTTATACGTTATACGTTATACGTTATAAGTTATACGTTATTCGTTATACGTTTTACGTTATACGTTATACGTTATACGTTATACGTTATACGTTATACGTTACACGTTATACGTTATACGTTATACGCTGTACGTTATACGCTGTACGTTATACGCTGTACGTTATACGTTATACGTTACACGTTGTACGTTGTACGTTATACGTTGTACGTTATACGTTGTACATTATGCGTTGTACATTATACGTTGTACGTTATACGTTATACGCTGTACGTTATAAGTTATACGTTATACGTTATACGTTACACGTTGTACGTTGTACGTTATACGTTGTACATTATACGTTGTACGTTATACGTTATACGTTACATGTTGTACGTTGTACGTTATACGTTGTACGTTATACGTTGTACGTTATACGTTGTATGTTATACGTTATACGCTGTACGTTATACGTTATACGTTGTACGTTATACGTTGTACGTTATACGTTGTACGTTATACGTTACACGTTGTACGTTATACGTTGTACATTATACGTTGTATGTTATACGTTATACGCTGTACGTTATACGTTATTCGTTATACGTTATACGTTATACGTTATACGTTATACGTTATACGTTATACGTTATACGTTATACGTTATACGTTATACGTTATACGTTATACGTTATACGTTGTACGTTATACGCTGTACGTTATACGCTGTACGTTATACGTTACACGTTGTACGCTGTACGTTATACGTTGTACGTTATACGTTGTACATTGTACGTTATACGTTGTACGTTATACGTTGTACATTATGCGTTGTACGTTATACGTTGTACGTTATACGTTATACGTTATACGTTATACGTTATACGTTATACGTTATACGTTATACGTTATACGTTATACGTTATTCGTTATACGTTTTACGTTATACGTTATACGTTATACGTTATACGTTATACGTTATACGTTATACGTTATACGTTATACGTTATACGTTATACGTTATACGTTATACGTTATACGTCATACGTTATACGTTATACGTTATACGTTATACGTTATACGTTATACGTTATACGTTATACGTTAGACGTTATACGTTATACGTTATACGTTGTACGTTATACGCTGTACGTTATACCTTATACGTTATACGTTATACGCTGTACGTTATACGTTATACGTTATACGTTATACGTTATACGTTATACGTTATACGTTATACGTTATACGTTATACGTTATACGTTATACGTTATACGTTATACGTTATACGTTATACGTTATACGTTATACGTTATACGTTATACGTTATACGTTATACGTTATACGTTATACGTTATACGTTATACGTTATACGTTATACGTTATACGTTATACGTTATACGTTATACGTTATACGTTATACGTTATACGTTATACGTTATACGTTATACGTTATACGTTATACGTTATACGTTATACGTTATACGTTATACGTTATACGTTATACGTTATACGTTATACGTTATACGTTATACGTTATACGTTATACGTTATACGTTATACGTTATACGTTATACGTTATACGTTATACGTTATACGTTATACGTTATACGTTATACGTTATACGTTATACGTTATACGTTATACGTTATACGTTATACGTTATACGTTATACGTTATACGTTATAGGTTATACGTTATACGTTATAGGTTATACGTTATACGTTATACGTTATACGTTATACGTTATACGTTATACGTTATACGTTATACGTTATACGTTATACGTTATACGTTATACGTTATACGTTATACGTTATACGTTATACGTTATACGTTATACGTTATACGTTATACGTTATACGTTATACGTTATACGTTATACGTTATACGTTATACGTTATACGTTATACGTTATACGTTATACGTTATACGTTATACGTTAAACGTTATACGATATACGTTGTACGTTATACGTTGTACGTTATATGTTATACGTTGCACGTTGTACGATGTACGTTATACGTTATACGTTATACGTTATACGTTATACGTTATACGTTATACGTTATACGTTATACGTTATACGGTATACGGTATACGGTATACGTTATACGTTGTACGTTATACGTTATACGTTATACGTTATACGTTATATGTTATACGATATACGTTATACGTTATACGTTATACGTTATACGTTATACGTTGTACATTATACGCTGTACGTTATACCTTATACGTTATACGTTATACACTGTACGTTATACGCTGTACGTTATAAGTTATACGTTATACGTTATACGTTACACGTTGTACGTTGTACGTTACACGTTGTACATTATACGTTGTACGTTATACGTTATACGCTGTAGGTTATACGTTATACGTTACATGTTGCACGTTGTACGTTATACGTTATACGTTGTATGTTATACGTTGTACGTTATACGTTATACGTTGTACGTTATACGTTGTACATTATACGTTGTATGTTATACGTTATACGCTGTACGTTATACGTTATTCGTTATACGTTATACGTTATACGTTATACGTTATACGTTATACGTTATACGTTATACGTTATACGTTGTACGTTATACGCTGTACGTTATACGCTGTACGTTATACGTTACACGTTGTACGTTGTACGTTATACGTTGTACGTTATACGTTGTACATTGTACGTTATACGTTGTACGTTATACGTTGTACATTATGCGTTGTACGTTATACGTTGTACGTTATACGTTATACGTTATACGTTATACCTTATACGTTATACGTTATACGTTATACGTTATACGTTATAAGTTACACGTTATTCGTTATACGTTTTACGTTATACGTTATACGTTATACGTTATACGTTATACGTTATACGTTATACGTTATACGTTATACGTTATACGTTATACGTTATACGTTATACGTTATACGTTATACGTTATACGTTATACGTTATACGTTAAACGTTATACGATATACGTTGTACGTTATACGTTGTACGTTATATGTTATACGTTGCACGTTGTACGATGTACGTTATACGTTATACGTTATACGTTATACGTTATACGTTATACGTTATACGTTATACGTTATACGTTATACGGTATACGTTATACGTTGTACGTTATACGTTATACGTTATACGTTATACGTTATATGTTATACGATATACGTTATACGTTATACGTTATACGTTATACGTTATACGTTGTACATTATACGCTGTACGTTATACCTTATACGTTATACGTTATACACTGTACGTTATACGCTGTACGTTATAAGTTATACGTTATACGTTATACGTTACACGTTGTACGTTGTACGTTACACGTTGTACATTATACGTTGTACGTTATACGTTATACGCTGTAGGTTATACGTTATACGTTACATGTTGCACGTTGTACGTTATACGTTATACGTTATACGTTATACGTTATACGTTATACGTTATACGTTATACGTTATACGTTATACGTTATACGTTATACGTTATACGTTATACGTTATACGTTATACGTTATACGTTATACGTTATACGTTATACGTTATACGTTATACGTTATACGTTATACGTTATACGTTATACGTTATACGTTATACGTTATACGTTATACGTTATACGTTATACGTTATACGTTATACGTTATACGTTATACGGTATACGTTATACGTTATACGTTATACGTTATACGTTATACGTTATACGCTGTACGTTATACGCTGTACGTTATACGCTGTACGTTATACGTTATACGTTACACGTTGTACGTTGTACGTTATACGTTGTACGTTATACGTTGTACATTATACGTTGTACATTATACGTTGTACGTTATACGTTATACGCTGTACGTTATAAGTTATACGTTATACGTTATACGTTACACGTTGTACGTTGTACGTTATACGTTGTACATTATACGTTGTACGTTATACGTTATACGTTACATGTTGTACGTTGTACGTTATACGTTGTACGTTATACGTTGTACGTTATACGTTGTATGTTATACGTTATACGCTGTACGTTATACGTTATACGTTGTACGTTATACGTTGTATGTTATACGTTATACGGTGTACGCTGTACGTTATACGTTATACGTTATACGTTGTACGTTATACGCTGTACGTTATACCTTATACGTTATACGTTATACGTTATACGTTATACGTTATACGTTATACGTTATACGTTATACGTTATACGTTATACGTTATACGTTATACGTTATACGTTATACGTTATACGTTTTACGTTATACGTTATACGTTATACGTTATACGTTATACGTTATACGTTATACGTTATACGTTATACGTTATACGTTATACGTTATACGTTATACGTTATACGTTATACGTTATACGTTATACGTTATACGTTATACGTTATACGTTAAACGTTATACGTTATACGTTGTACGTTATACGCTGTACGTTATACGCTGTACGTTATACGTTATACGTTATACGTTATACGTTATACGTTATACGTTATACGTTATACGTTATACGTTATACGTTATACGTTATACGTTATACGTTATACGTTATACGTTATACGTTATACGTTATACGCTGTACGTTATACGTTATACGTTATACGTTACACGTTGTACGTTGTACGTTATACGTTATACGTTGTATGTTATACGTTGTACGTTATACGTTATACGTTGTACGTTATACGTTGTACATTATACGTTGTATGTTATACGTTATACGCTGTACGTTATACGTTATTCGTTATACGTTATACGTTATACGTTATACGTTATACGTTATACGTTATACGTTATACGTTATACGTTATACGTTATACGTTATACGTTATACGTTATACGTTGTACGTTATACGCTGTACGTTATACGCTGTACGTTATTTGTTACACGTTGTACGCTGTACGTTATACGTTGTACGTTATACGTTGTACATTGTACGTTATACGTTGTACGTTATACGTTGTACATTATGCGTTGTACGTTATACGTTGTACGTTATACGTTATACGTTATACGTTATACGTTATACGTTATACGTTATACGTTATACGTTATACGTTATACGTTATACGTTATACGTTATAAGTTATACGTTATTCGTTATACGTTTTACGTTATACGTTATACGTTATACGTTATACGTTATACGTTATACGTTATACGTTATACGTTATACGTTATACGTTATACGTTATACGTTATACGTTATAAGTTATACGTTATACGTTATACGTTATACGTCATACGTTATACGTTATACGTTATACGTTATACGTCATACGTTATACGTTATACGTTATACGTTATACGTTATACGGTATACGTTATACGTTATACGTTATACGTTATACGTTATACGTTATACGTTATACGCTGTACGTTATACGCTGTACGTTATACGCTGTACGTTATACGTTATACGTTACACGTTGTACGTTGTACGTTATACGTTGTACATTATACGTTGTACATTATACGTTGTACGTTATACGTTATACGCTGTACGTTATAAGTTATACGTTATACGTTATACGTTACACGTTGTACGTTGTACGTTATACGTTGTACATTATACGTTGTACGTTATACGTTATACGTTACATGTTGTACGTTGTACGTTATACGTTACACGTTGTACGTTGTACGTTATACGTTATACGTTGTATGTTATACGTTGTACGTTATACGTTATACGTTGTACGTTATACGTTGTACATTATACGTTGTATGTTATACGTTATACGCTGTACGTTATACGTTATTCGTTATACGTTATACGTTATACGTTATACGTTATACGTTATACGTTATACGTTATACGTTATACGTTATACGTTATACGTTATACGTTATACGTTGTACGTTATACGCTGTACGTTATACGCTGTACGTTATTTGTTACACGTTGTACGCTGTACGTTATACGTTGTACGTTATACGTTGTACATTGTACGTTATACGTTGTACGTTATACGTTGTACATTATGCGTTGTACGTTATACGTTGTACGTTATACGTTATACGTTATACGTTATACGTTATACGTTATACGTTATACGTTATACGTTATACGTTATACGTTATACGTTATACGTTATACGTTATACGTTATACGTTATAAGTTATACGTTATTCGTTATACGTTTTACGTTATACGTTATACGTTATACGTTATACGTTATACGTTATACGTTATACGTTATACGTTATACGTTATACGTTATACGTTATACGTTATACGTTATAAGTTATACGTTATACGTTATACGTTATACGTCATACGTTATACGTTATACGTTATACGTTATACGTCATACGTTATACGTTATACGTTATACGTTATACGTTATACGGTATACGTTATACGTTATACGTTATACGTTATACGTTATACGTTATACGTTATACGCTGTACGTTATACGCTGTACGTTATACGCTGTACGTTATACGTTATACGTTACACGTTGTACGTTGTACGTTATACGTTGTACATTATACGTTGTACATTATACGTTGTACGTTATACGTTATACGCTGTACGTTATAAGTTATACGTTATACGTTATACGTTACACGTTGTACGTTGTACGTTATACGTTGTACATTATACGTTGTACGTTATACGTTATACGTTACATGTTGTACGTTGTACGTTATACGTTGTACGTTATACGTTGTACGTTATACGTTGTATGTTATACGTTATACGCTGTACGTTATACGTTATACGTTGTACGTTATACGTTGTATGTTATACGTTATACGCTGTACGTTATACGTTATACGTTGTACGTTATACGTTATACGTTATACGTTATACGCTGTACGTTATACGCTGTACGTTATACGTTATACGTTATACGTTATACGTTATACGTTATACGTTATACGTTATACGTTATACGTTATACGTTATACGTTATACGTTATACGTTATACGTTATACGTTATACGTTATACGTTATACGTTATACGTTATACGTTATACGTTATACGTTATACGTTATACGTTATACGTTATACGTTATACGTTATACGTTATACGTTATACGTTATACGTTATACGTTATACGTTATACGTTATACGTTATACGTTATACGTTATACGTTATACGTTATACGTTATACGTTATACGTTATACGTTATACGTTATACGTTATACGTTATACGTTATACGTTATACGTTATACGTTATACGTTATACGTTATACGTTATACGTTATACGTTATACGTTATACGTTATACGTTATACGTTATACGTTATACGTTATACGTTATACGTTATACGTTATACGTTATACGTTATACGTTATACGTTATACGTTATACGTTATACGTTATACGTTATACGTTATACGTTATACGTTATACGTTATACGTTATACGTTATACGTTATACGTTATACGTTATACGTTATACGTTATACGTTATACGTTATACGTTATACGTTATACGTTATACGTTATACGTTATACGTTATACGTTATACGTTATACGTTATACGTTATACGTTATACGTTATACGTTATACGTTATACGTTATACGTTATACGTTATACGTTATACGTTATACGTTATACGTTATACGTTATACGTTATACGTTATACGTTATACGTTATACGTTATACGTTATACGTTATACGTTATACGTTATACGTTATACGTTATACGTTATACGTTATACGTTATACGTTATACGTTATACGTTATACGTTATACGTTATACGTTATACGTTATACGTTATACGTTATACGTTATACGTTATACGTTATACGTTATACGTTATACGTTATACGTTATACGTTATACGTTATACGTTATACGTTATACGTTATACGTTATACGTTATACGTTATACGTTATACGTTATACGTTATACGTTATACGTTATACGTTATACGTTATACGTTATACGTTATACGTTATACGTTATACGTTATACGTTATACGTTATACGTTATACGTTATACGTTATACGTTATACGTTATACGTTATACGTTATACGTTATACGTTATACGTTATACGTTATACGTTATACGTTATACGTTATACGTTATACGTTATACGTTATACGTTATACGTTATACGTTATACGTTATACGTTATACGTTATACGTTATACGTTATACGTTATACGTTATACGTTATACGTTATACGTTATACGTTATACGTTATACGTTATACGTTATACGTTATACGTTATACGTTATACGTTATACGTTATACGTTATACGTTATACGTTATACGTTATACGTTATACGTTATACGTTATACGTTATACGTTATACGTTATACGTTATACGTTATACGTTATACGTTATACGTTATACGTTATACGTTATACGTTATACGTTATACGTTATACGTTATACGTTATACGTTATACGTTATACGTTATACGTTATACGTTATACGTTATACGTTATACGTTATACGTTATACGTTAAACGTTATACGTTATACGTTGTACGTTATACGCTGTACGTTATACGCTGTACGTTATACGCTGTACGTTATACGTTATGCGTTATACGTTACTCGTTGTACGTTGTACGTTATACGTTGTACGTTGTACGTTATACGTTGTACGTTATATGTTATACGATATACGTTATACGTTATACGTTATACGTTATACGTTATACGTTGTACGTTATACGCTGTACGTTATACCTTATACGTTATACGTTATACACTGTACGTTATACGCTGTACGTTATAAGTTATACGTTATACGTTATACGTTACACGTTGTACGTTGTACGTTACACGTTGTACATTATACGTTGTACGTTATACGTTATACGCTGTACGTTATACGTTATACGTTACATGTTGCACGTTGCACGTTATACGTTATACGTTGTATGTTATACGTTGTACGTTATACGTTATACGTTGTACGTTATACGTTGTACATTATACGTTGTATGTTATACGTTATACGCTGTACGTTATACGTTATTCGTTATACGTTATACGTTATACGTTATACGTTATACGTTATACGTTATACGTTATTCGTTATACGTTATACGTTATACGTTATACGTTGTACGTTATACGCTGTACGTTATACGCTGTACGTTGTACGTTACACGTTGTACGTTGTACGTTATACGTTGTACGTTATACGTTATACACTGTACGTTATACGCTGTACGTTATAAGTTATACGTTATACGTTATACGTTACACGTTGTACGTTGTACGTTACACGTTGTACATTATACGTTGTACGTTATACGTTATACGCTGTACGTTATACGTTATACGTTACATGTTGCACGTTGTACGTTATACGTTATACGTTATACGTTATACGTTATACGTTATACGTTATACGTTATACGTTAAACGTTATACGTTATACGTTGTACGTTATACGCTGTACGTTATACGCTGTACGTTATACGTTATACGTTATACGTTATACGTTATACGTTATACGTTATACGTTATACGTTATACGTTATACGTTATACGTTATACGTTATACGTTATACGTTATACGTTATACGTTATACGTTATACGTTATACGTTAAACGTTATACGTTATACGTTGTACGTTATACGCTGTACGTTATACGCTGTACGTTATACGTTATACGTTATACGTTATACGTTATACGTTATACGTTATACGTTATACGTTATACGTTATACGTTATACGTTATACGTTACACGTTGTACGTTGTACGTTATACGTTATACGTTGTATGTTATACGTTGTACGTTATACGTTATACGTTGTACGTTATACGTTGTACATTATACGTTGTATGTTATACGTTATACGCTGTACGTTATACGTTATTCGTTATACGTTATACGTTATACGTTATACGTTATACGTTATACGTTATACGTTATACGTTATACGTTATACGTTATACGTTATACGTTATACGTTGTACGTTATACGCTGTACGTTATACGCTGTACGTTATTTGTTACACGTTGTACGCTGTACGTTATACGTTGTACGTTATACGTTATACGTTATACGTTATACGTTATACGTTATACGTTATACGTTATACGTTATACGTTATTCGTTATACGTTTTACGTTATACGTTATACGTTATACGTTATACGCTGTACGTTATACGTTATACGTTATACGTTACACGTTGTACGTTGTACGTTATACGTTATACGTTGTATGTTATACGTTGTACGTTATACGTTATACGTTGTACGTTATACGTTGTACATTATACGTTGTATGTTATACGTTATACGCTGTACGTTATACGTTATTCGTTATACGTTATACGTTATACGTTATACGTTATACGTTATACGTTATACGTTATACGTTATACGTTATACGTTATACGTTGTACGTTATACGCTGTACGTTATACGCTGTACGTTATTTGTTACACGTTGTACGCTGTACGATATACGTTGTACGTTATACGTTGTACATTGTACGTTATACGTTGTACGTTATACGTTGTACATTATGCGTTGTACGTTATACGTTGTACGTTATACGTTATACGTTATACGTTATACGTTATACGTTATACGTTATACGTTATACGTTATACGTTATACGTTATACGTTATACGTTATACGTTATAAGTTATACGTTATTCGTTATACGTTTTACGTTATACGTTATACGTTATACGTTATACGTTATACGTTATACGTTATACGTTATACGTTATACGTTATACGTTATACGTTATACGTTATACGTTATAAGTTATACGTTATACGTTATACGTTATACGTCATACGTTATACGTTATACGTTATACGTTATACGTCATACGTTATACGTTATACGTTATACGTTATACGTTATACGGTATACGTTATACGTTATACGTTATACGTTATACGTTATACGTTATACGTTATACGCTGTACGTTATACGCTGTACGTTATACGCTGTACGTTATACGTTATACGTTACACGTTGTACGTTGTACGTTATACGTTGTACATTATACGTTGTACATTATACGTTGTACGTTATACGTTATACGCTGTACGTTATAAGTTATACGTTATACGTTATACGTTACACGTTGTACGTTGTACGTTATACGTTGTACATTATACGTTGTACGTTATACGTTATACGTTACATGTTGTACGTTGTACGTTATACGTTGTACGTTATACGTTGTACGTTATACGTTGTATGTTATACGTTATACGCTGTACGTTATACGTTATACGTTGTACGTTATACGTTGTATGTTATACGTTATACGCTGTACGTTATACGTTATACGTTGTACGTTATACGTTATACGTTATACGTTATACGCTGTACGTTATACGCTGTACGTTATACGTTATACGTTATACGTTATACGTTATACGTTATACGTTATACGTTATACGTTATACGTTATACGTTATACGTTATACGTTATACGTTATACGTTATACGTTATACGTTATACGTTATACGTTATACGTTATACGTTATACGTTATACGTTATACGTTATACGTTATACGTTATACGTTATACGTTATACGTTATACGTTATACGTTATACGTTATACGTTATACGTTATACGTTATACGTTATACGTTATACGTTATACGTTATACGTTATACGTTATACGTTATACGTTATACGTTATACGTTATACGTTATACGTTATACGTTATACGTTATACGTTATACGTTATACGTTATACGTTATACGTTATACGTTATACGTTATACGTTATACGTTATACGTTATACGTTATACGTTATACGTTATACGTTATACGTTATACGTTATACGTTATACGTTATACGTTATACGTTATACGTTATACGTTATACGTTATACGTTATACGTTATACGTTATACGTTATACGTTATACGTTATACGTTATACGTTATACGTTATACGTTATACGTTATACGTTATACGTTATACGTTGTACGTTACACGTTGTACATTATACGTTGTACGTTATACGTTATACGCTGTACGTTATACGTTATACGTTGTACGTTGTACGTTATACGTTGTACGTTATATGTTATACGATATACGTTATACGTTATACGTTATACGTTATACGTTATACGTTGTACGTTATACGCTGTACGTTATACCTTATACGTTACTCGTTGTACGTTGTACGTTATACGTTGTACGTTGTACGTTATACGTTGTACGTTATATGTTATACGATATACGTTATACGTTATACGTTATACGTTATACGTTATACGTTGTACGTTATACGCTGTACGTTATACCTTATACGTTATACGTTATACACTGTACGTTATACGCTGTACGTTATAAGTTATACGTTATACGTTATACGTTACACGTTGTACGTTGTACGTTACACGTTGTACATTATACGTTGTACGTTATACGTTATACGCTGTACGTTATACGTTATACGTTACATGTTGCACGTTGCACGTTATACGTTATACGTTGTATGTTATACGTTGTACGTTATACGTTATACGTTGTACGTTATACGTTGTACATTATACGTTGTATGTTATACGTTATACGCTGTACGTTATACGTTATTCGTTATACGTTATACGTTATACGTTATACGTTATACGTTATACGTTATACGTTATTCGTTATACGTTATACGTTATACGTTATACGTTGTACGTTATACGCTGTACGTTATACGCTGTACGTTGTACGTTACACGTTGTACGTTGTACGTTATACGTTGTACGTTATACGTTATACACTGTACGTTATACGCTGTACGTTATAAGTTATACGTTATACGTTATACGTTACACGTTGTACGTTGTACGTTACACGTTGTACATTATACGTTGTACGTTATACGTTATACGCTGTACGTTATACGTTATACGTTACATGTTGCACGTTGTACGTTATACGTTATACGTTATACGTTATACGTTATACGTTATACGTTATACGTTATACGTTAAACGTTATACGTTATACGTTGTACGTTATACGCTGTACGTTATACGCTGTACGTTATACGTTATACGTTATACGTTATACGTTATACGTTATACGTTATACGTTATACGTTATACGTTATACGTTATACGTTATACGTTATACGTTATACGTTATACGTTATACGTTATACGTTATACGTTATACGTTAAACGTTATACGTTATACGTTGTACGTTATACGCTGTACGTTATACGCTGTACGTTATACGTTATACGTTATACGTTATACGTTATACGTTATACGTTATACGTTATACGTTATACGTTATACGTTATACGTTATACGTTACACGTTGTACGTTGTACGTTATACGTTATACGTTGTATGTTATACGTTGTACGTTATACGTTATACGTTGTACGTTATACGTTGTACATTATACGTTGTATGTTATACGTTATACGCTGTACGTTATACGTTATTCGTTATACGTTATACGTTATACGTTATACGTTATACGTTATACGTTATACGTTATACGTTATACGTTATACGTTATACGTTATACGTTATACGTTGTACGTTATACGCTGTACGTTATACGCTGTACGTTATTTGTTACACGTTGTACGCTGTACGTTATACGTTGTACGTTATACGTTATACGTTATACGTTATACGTTATACGTTATACGTTATACGTTATACGTTATACGTTATTCGTTATACGTTTTACGTTATACGTTATACGTTATACGTTATACGCTGTACGTTATACGTTATACGTTATACGTTACACGTTGTACGTTGTACGTTATACGTTATACGTTGTATGTTATACGTTGTACGTTATACGTTATACGTTGTACGTTATACGTTGTACATTATACGTTGTATGTTATACGTTATACGCTGTACGTTATACGTTATTCGTTATACGTTATACGTTATACGTTATACGTTATACGTTATACGTTATACGTTATACGTTATACGTTATACGTTATACGTTGTACGTTATACGCTGTACGTTATACGCTGTACGTTATTTGTTACACGTTGTACGCTGTACGATATACGTTGTACGTTATACGTTGTACATTGTACGTTATACGTTGTACGTTATACGTTGTACATTATGCGTTGTACGTTATACGTTGTACGTTATACGTTATACGTTATACGTTATACGTTATACGTTATACGTTATACGTTATACGTTATACGTTATACGTTATACGTTATACGTTATACGTTATAAGTTATACGTTATTCGTTATACGTTTTACGTTATACGTTATACGTTATACGTTATACGTTATACGTTATACGTTATACGTTATACGTTATACGTTATACGTTATACGTTATACGTTATACGTTATACGTTATACGTTATACGTTATACGTTATACGTCATACGTTATACGTTATACGTTATACGTTATACGTCATACGTTATACGTTATACGTTATACGTTATACGTTATACGGTATACGTTATACGTTATACGTTATACGTTATACGTTATACGTTATACGTTATACGCTGTACGTTATACGCTGTACGTTATACGCTGTACGTTATACGTTATACGTTACACGTTGTACGTTGTACGTTATACGTTGTACATTATACGTTGTACATTATACGTTGTACGTTATACGTTATACGCTGTACGTTATAAGTTATACGTTATACGTTATACGTTACACGTTGTACGTTGTACGTTATACGTTGTACATTATACGTTGTACGTTATACGTTATACGTTACATGTTGTACGTTGTACGTTATACGTTGTACGTTATACGTTGTACGTTATACGTTGTATGTTATACGTTATACGCTGTACGTTATACGTTATACGTTGTACGTTATACGTTGTATGTTATACGTTATACGCTGTACGTTATACGTTATACGTTGTACGTTATACGTTATACGTTATACGTTATACGCTGTACGTTATACGCTGTACGTTATACGTTATACGTTATACGTTATACGTTATACGTTATACGTTATACGTTATACGTTATACGTTATACGTTATACGTTATACGTTATACGTTATACGTTATACGTTATACGTTATACGTTATACGTTATACGTTATACGTTATACGTTATACGTTATACGTTATACGTTATACGTTATACGTTATACGTTATACGTTATACGTTATACGTTATACGTTATACGTTATACGTTATACGTTATACGTTATACGTTATACGTTATACGTTATACGTTATACGTTATACGTTATACGTTATACGTTATACGTTATACGTTATACGTTATACGTTATACGTTATACGTTATACGTTATACGTTATACGTTATACGTTATACGTTATACGTTATACGTTATACGTTATACGTTATACGTTATACGTTATACGTTATACGTTATACGTTATACGTTATACGTTATACGTTATACGTTATACGTTATACGTTATACGTTATACGTTATACGTTATACGTTATACGTTATACGTTATACGTTATACGTTATACGTTATACGTTATACGTTATACGTTATACGTTATACGTTATACGTTATACGTTATACGTTATACGTTATACGTTATACGTTATACGTTATACGTTATACGTTATACGTTATACGTTATACGTTATACGTTATACGTTATACGTTATACGTTATACGTTATACGTTATACGTTATACGTTATACGTTATACGTTATACGTTATACGTTATACGTTATACGTTATACGTTATACGTTATACGTTATACGTTATACGTTATACGTTATACGTTATACGTTATACGTTATACGTTATACGTTATACGCTGTACGTTATACGCTGTACGTTATACGTTATACGTTATACGTTATACGTTATACGTTATACGTTATACGTTATACGTTATACGTTATACGTTATACGTTATACGTTATACGTTATACGTTATACGTTATACGTTATACGTTATACGTTATACGTTATACGTTATACGTTATACGTTATACGTTATACGTTATACGTTATACGTTATACGTTATACGTTATACGTTATACGTTATACGTTATACGTTATACGTTATACGTTATACGTTATACGTTATACGTTATACGTTATACGTTATACGTTATACGTTATACGTTATACGTTATACGTTATACGTTATACGTTATACGTTATACGTTATACGTTATACGTTATACGTTATACGTTATACGTTATACGTTATACGTTATACGTTATACGTTATACGTTATACGTTATACGTTATACGTTATACGTTATACGTTATACGTTATACGTTATACGTTATACGTTATACGTTATACGTTATACGTTATACGTTATACGTTATACGTTATACGTTATACGTTATACGTTATACGTTATACGTTATACGTTATACGTTATACGTTATACGTTATACGTTATACGTTATACGTTATACGTTATACGTTATACGTTATACGTTACACGTTGTACGTTGTACGTTATACGTTATACGTTGTATGTTATACGTTGTACGTTATACGTTATACGTTGTACGTTATACGTTGTACGTTATACGTTGTACGTTATACGTTATACGCTGTACGTTATACGTTATACGTTATACGTTATACGCTGTACGTTATACGCTGTACGTTATACGCTGTACGTTATACGTTATACGTTATACGTTACTCGTTGTACGTTGTACGTTATACGTTGTACGTTGTACGTTATACGTTGTACGTTATATGTTATACGATATACGTTATACGTTATACCTTATTCGTTATACGTTGTACGTTATACGCTGTACGTTATACCTTATACGTTATACGTTATACACTGTACGTTATACGCTGTACGTTATAAGTTATACGTTATACGTTATACGTTACACGTTGTACGTTGTACGTTACACGTTGTACATTATACGTTGTACGTTATACGTTATACGCTGTACGTTATACGTTATACGTTACATGTTGCACGTTGCACGTTATACGTTATACGTTGTATGTTATACGTTGTACGTTATACGTTATACGTTGTACGTTATACGTTGTACATTATACGTTGTATGTTATACGTTATACGCTGTACGTTATACGTTATTCGTTATACGTTATACGTTATACGTTATACGTTATACGTTATACGTTATTCGTTATACGTTATACGTTATACGTTATACGTTGTACGTTATACGCTGTACGTTATACGCTGTACGTTATACGTTATACGCTGTACGTTATACGTTATTCGTTATACGTTATACGTTATACGTTATACGTTATACGTTATACGTTATACGTTATACGTTATACGTTATACGTTGTACGTTATACGCTGTACGTTATACGCTGTACGTTATTTGTTACACGTTGTACGCTGTACGTTATACGTTGTACGTTATACGTTGTACATTGTACGTTATACGTTGTACGTTATACGTTGTACATTATGCGTTGTACGTTATACGTTGTACGTTATACGTTATACGTTATACGTTATACGTTATACGTTATACGTTATACGTTATACGTTATACGTTATACGTTATACGTTATACGTTATACGTTATACGTTATACGTTATACGTTATACGTTATACGTTATACGTTATAAGTTATACGTTATTCGTTATTCGTTATACGTTTTACGTTATACGTTATACGTTATACGTTATACGTTATACGTTATACGTTATACGTTATACGTTATACGTTATACGTTATACGTTATACGTTATACGTTATAAGTTATACGTTATACGTTATACGTTATACGTCATACGTTATACGTTATACGTTATACGTTATACGTCATACGTTATACGTTATACGTTATACGTTATACGTTATACGGTATACGTTATACGTTATACGTTATACGTTATACGTTATACGTTATACGTTATACGCTGTACGTTATACGCTGTACGTTATACGCTGTACGTTATACGTTATACGTTACACGTTGTACGTTGTACGTTATACGTTGTACATTATACGTTGTACATTATACGTTGTACGTTATACGTTATACGCTGTACGTTATAAGTTATACGTTATACGTTATACGTTACACGTTGTACGTTGTACGTTATACGTTGTACATTATACGTTGTACGTTATACGTTATACGTTACATGTTGTACGTTGTACGTTATACGTTGTACGTTATACGTTGTACGTTATACGTTGTATGTTATACGTTATACGCTGTACGTTATACGTTATACGTTGTACGTTATACGTTGTATGTTATACGTTATACGCTGTACGTTATACGTTATACGTTGTACGTTATACGTTATACGTTATACGTTATACGCTGTACGTTATACGCTGTACGTTATACGTTATACGTTATACGTTATACGTTATACGTTATACGTTATACGTTATACGTTATACGTTATACGTTATACGTTATACGTTATACGTTATACGTTATACGTTATACGTTATACGTTATACGTTATACGTTATACGTTATACGTTATACGTTATACGTTATACGTTATACGTTATACGTTATACGTTATACGTTATACGTTATACGTTATACGTTATACGTTATACGTTATACGTTATACGTTATACGTTATACGTTATACGTTATACGTTATACGTTATACGTTATACGTTATACGTTATACGTTATACGTTATACGTTATACGTTATACGTTATACGTTATACGTTATACGTTATACGTTATACGTTATACGTTATACGTTATACGTTATACGTTATACGTTATACGTTATACGTTATACGTTATACGTTATACGTTATACGTTATACGTTATACGTTATACGTTATACGTTATACGTTATACGTTATACGTTATACGTTATACGTTATACGTTATACGTTATACGTTATACGTTATACGTTATACGTTATACGTTATACGTTATACGTTATACGTTATACGTTATACGTTATACGTTATACGTTATACGTTATACGTTATACGTTATACGTTATACGTTATACGTTATACGTTATACGTTATACGTTATACGTTATACGTTATACGTTATACGTTATACGTTATACGTTATACGTTATACGTTATACGTTATACGTTATACGTTATACGTTATACGTTATACGTTATACGTTATACGTTATACGTTATACGTTATACGTTATACGTTATACGTTATACGTTATACGTTATACGTTATACGTTATACGTTATACGTTATACGTTATACGTTATACGTTATACGTTATACGTTATACGTTATACGTTATACGTTATACGTTATACGTTATACGTTATACGTTATACGTTATACGTTATACGTTATACGTTATACGTTATACGTTATACGTTATACGTTATAGGTTATACGTTATACGTTATACGTTATACGTTATACGTTATACGTTATACGTTATACGTTATACGTTATACGTTATACGTTATACGTTATACGTTATACGTTATACGTTATACGTTATACGTTATACGTTGTACGTTATACGCTGTACGTTATACGCTGTACGTTATTTGTTACACGTTGTACGCTGTACGTTATACGTTGTACGTTATACGTTGTACATTGTACGTTATACGTTGTACGTTATACGTTGTACATTATGCGTTGTACGTTATACGTTGTACGTTATACGTTATACGTTATACGTTATACGTTATACGTTATACGTTATACGTTATACGTTATACGTTATACGTTATACGTTATACGTTATACGTTATACGTTATACGTTATACGTTATACGTTATACGTTATACGTTATAAGTTATACGTTATTCGTTATACGTTTTACGTTATACGTTATACGTTATACGTTATACGTTATACGTTATACGTTATACGTTATACGTTATACGTTATACGTTATACGTTATACGTTATACGTTATAAGTTATACGTTATACGTTATACGTTATACGTCATACGTTATACGTTATACGTTATACGTTATACGTCATACGTTATACGTTATACGTTATACGTTATACGTTATACGGTATACGTTATACGTTATACGTTATACGTTATACGTTATACGTTATACGTTATACGCTGTACGTTATACGCTGTACGTTATACGCTGTACGTTATACGTTATACGTTACACGTTGTACGTTGTACGTTATACGTTGTACATTATACGTTGTACATTATACGTTGTACGTTATACGTTATACGCTGTACGTTATAAGTTATACGTTATACGTTATACGTTACACGTTGTACGTTGTACGTTATACGTTGTACATTATACGTTGTACGTTATACGTTATACGTTACATGTTGTACGTTGTACGTTATACGTTGTACGTTATACGTTGTACGTTATACGTTGTATGTTATACGTTATACGCTGTACGTTATACGTTATACGTTGTACGTTATACGTTGTATGTTATACGTTATACGCTGTACGTTATACGTTATACGTTGTACGTTATACGTTATACGTTATACGTTATACGCTGTACGTTATACGCTGTACGTTATACGTTATACGTTATACGTTATACGTTATACGTTATACGTTATACGTTATACGTTATACGTTATACGTTATACGTTATACGTTATACGTTATACGTTATACGTTATACGTTATACGTTATACGTTATACGTTATACGTTATACGTTATACGTTATACGTTATACGTTATACGTTATACGTTATACGTTATACGTTATACGTTATACGTTATACGTTATACGTTATACGTTATACGTTATACGTTATACGTTATACGTTATACGTTATACGTTATACGTTATACGTTATACGTTATACGTTATACGTTATACGTTATACGTTATACGTTATACGTTATACGTTATACGTTATACGTTATACGTTATACGTTATACGTTATACGTTATACGTTATACGTTATACGTTATACGTTATACGTTATACGTTATACGTTATACGTTATACGTTATACGTTATACGTTATACGTTATACGTTATACGTTATACGTTATACGTTATACGTTATACGTTATACGTTATACGTTATACGTTATACGTTATACGTTATACGTTATACGTTATACGTTATACGTTATACGTTATACGTTATACGTTATACGTTATACGTTATACGTTATACGTTATACGTTATACGTTATACGTTATACGTTATACGTTATACGTTATACGTTATACGTTATACGTTATACGTTATACGTTATACGTTATACGTTATACGTTATACGTTATACGTTATACGTTATACGTTATACGTTATACGTTATACGTTATACGTTATACGTTATACGTTATACGTTATACGTTATACGTTATACGTTATACGTTATACGTTATACGTTATACGTTATACGTTATACGTTATACGTTATACGTTATACGTTATACGTTATACGTTATACGTTATACGTTATACGTTATACGTTATACGTTATACGTTATACGTTATACGTTATACGTTATACGTTATACGTTATACGTTATACGTTATACGTTATACGTTATACGTTATACGTTATACGTTATACGTTATACGTTATACGTTATACGTTATACGTTATACGTTATACGTTATACGTTATACGTTATACGTTATACGTTATACGTTATACGTTATACGTTATACGTTATACGTTATACGTTATACGTTATACGTTATACGTTATACGTTATACGTTATACGTTATACGTTATACGTTATACGTTATACGTTATACGTTATACGTTATACGTTATACGTTATACGTTATACGTTATACGTTATACGTTATACGTTATACGTTATACGTTATACGTTATACGTTATACGTTATACGTTATACGTTATACGTTATACGTTATACGTTATACGTTATACGTTATACGTTATACGTTATACGTTATACGTTATACGTTATACGTTATACGTTATACGTTATACGTTATACGTTATACGTTATACGTTATACGTTATACGTTATACGTTATACGTTATACGTTATACGTTATACGTTATACGTTATACGTTATACGTTATACGTTATACGTTACACGTTGTACGTTGTACGTTATACGTTATACGTTGTATGTTATACGTTGTACGTTATACGTTATACGTTGTACGTTATACGTTGTACATTATACGTTGTACGTTATACGTTATACGCTGTACGTTATACGTTATACGTTATACGTTATACGCTGTACGTTATACGCTGTACGTTATACGTTATACGTTATACGTTACTCGTTGTACGTTGTACGTTATACGTTGTACGTTGTACGTTATACGTTGTACGTTATATGTTATACGATATACGTTATACGTTATACGTTATACGTTATACGTTGTACGTTATACGCTGTACGTTATACCTTATACGTTATACGTTATACACTGTACGTTATACGCTGTACGTTATAAGTTATACGTTATACGTTATACGTTACACGTTGTACGTTGTACGTTACACGTTGTACATTATACGTTGTACGTTATACGTTATACGCTGTACGTTATACGTTATACGTTACATGTTGCACGTTGCACGTTATACGTTATACGTTGTATGTTATACGTTGTACGTTATACGTTATACGTTGTACGTTATACGTTGTACATTATACGTTGTATGTTATACGTTATACGCTGTACGTTATACGTTATTCGTTATACGTTATACGTTATACGTTATACGTTATACGTTATACGTTATACGTTATTCGTTATACGTTATACGTTATACGTTATACGTTGTACGTTATACGCTGTACGTTATACGCTGTACGTTGTACGTTACACGTTGTACGTTGTACGTTATACGTTGTACGTTATACGTTATACACTGTACGTTATACGCTGTACGTTATAAGTTATACGTTATACGTTATACGTTACTCGTTGTACGTTGTACGTTATACGTTGTACGTTATACGTTGTATGTTATACGTTATACGCTGTACGTTATACGTTATACGATGTTGCACGTTGTACGTTATACGTTATACGTTGTATGTTATACGTTGTACGTTATACGTTATACGTTGTACGTTATACGTTGTACATTATACGTTGTATGTTATACGTTATACGCTGTACGTTATACGTTATTCGTTATACGTTATACGTTATACGTTATACGTTATACGTTATACGTTATACGTTATACGTTATACGTTATACGTTATACGTTATACGTTATACGTTATACGTTATACGTTATACGTTATACGTTATACGTTGTACGTTATACGCTGTACGTTATACGCTGTACGTTATACGTTACACGTTGTACGTTGTACGTTATACGTTGTACGTTATACGTTGTACATTGTACGTTATACGTTGTACGTTATACGTTGTACATTATGCGTTGTACGTTATACGTTGTACGTTATACGTTATACGTTATACGTTATACGTTATACGTTATACGTTATACGTTATACGTTATACGTTATACGTTATAAGGTATACGTTATTCGTTATACGTTTTACGTTATACGTTATACGTTATACGTTATACGTTATACGTTATACGTTATACGTTATACGTTATACGTTATACGTTATACGTTATACGTTATACGTTATACGTTATACGTTATACGTTATACGGTATACGTTATACGTTATACGTTATACGTTATACGTTATACGTTATACGTTATACGTTGTACGTTATACGCTGTACGTTATACCTTATACGTTATACGTTATACACTGTACGTTATACGCTGTACGTTATAAGTTATACGTTATACGTTATACGTTACACGTTGTACGTTGTACGTTACACGTTGTACATTATACGTTGTACGTTATACGTTATACGCTGTAGGTTATACGTTATACGTTACATGTTGCACGTTGTACGTTATACGTTATACGTTGTATGTTATACGTTGTACGTTATACGTTATACGTTGTACGTTATACGTTGTACATTATACGTTGTATGTTATACGTTATACGCTGTACGTTATACGTTATTCGTTATACGTTATACGTTATACGTTATACGTTATACGTTATACGTTATACGTTATACGTTATACGTTATACGTTATACGTTATACGTTATACGTTATACGTTATACGTTATACGTTATACGTTATACGTTTTACGTTATACGTTATACGTTGTACGTTATACGTTGTACATTGTACGTTATACGTTGTACGTTATACGTTGTACATTATGCGTTGTACGTTATACGTTGTACGTTATACGTTATACGTTATACGTTATACCTTATACGTTATACGTTATACGTTATACGTTATACGTTATAAGTTATACGTTATTCGTTATACGTTTTACGTTATACGTTATACGTTATACGTTATACGTTATACGTTACACGTTATACGTTATACGTTATACGTTATACGTTACACGTTATACGTTATACGTTATACGTTATACGTTATACGTAATACGTTATACGTTATACGTTATACGTTATACGTTATACGTTATACGTTATACGGTATACGTTATACGTTATACGTTATACGTTATACGTTATACGTTATACGCTGTACGTTATACGCTGTACGTTATACGCTGTACGTTATACGTTATACGTTACACGTTGTACGTTGTACGTTATACGTTGTACGTTATACGTTGTACATTATACGTTGTACATTATACGTTGTACGTTATACGTTATACGCTGTACGTTATAAGTTATACGTTATACGTTATACGTTACACGTTGTACGTTGTACGTTATACGTTGTACATTATACGTTGTACGTTATACGTTATACGTTACATGTTGTACGTTGTACGTTATACGTTGTACGTTATACGTTGTACGTTATACGTTGTATGTTATACGTTATACGCTGTACGTTATACGTTATAAGTTGTACGTTATACGTTGTACGTTATACGTTGTACGTTATACGTTACACGTTGTACGTTATACGTTGTACATTATACGTTGTATGTTATACGTTATACGCTGTACGTTATACGTTATTCGTTATACGTTATACGTTATACGTTATACGTTATACGTTATACGTTATACGTTATACGTTATACGTTATACGTTATACGTTATACGTTATACGTTATACGTTGTACGTTATACGCTGTACGTTATACGCTGTACGTTATACGTTACACGTTGTACGCTGTACGTTATACGTTGTACGTTATACGTTGTACATTGTACGTTATACGTTGTACGTTATACGTTGTACATTATGCGTTGTACGTTATACGTTGTACGTTATACGTTATACGTTATACGTTATACGTTATACGTTATACGTTATACGTTATACGTTATACGTTATACGTTATTCGTTATACGTTTTACGTTATACGTTATACGTTATACGTTATACGTTATACGTTATACGTTATACGTTATACGTTATACGTTATACGTTATACGGTATACGTTATACGTTATACGTTATACGTTATACGTTATACGTTATACGCTGTACGTAATACGCTGTACGTTATACGCTGTACGTTATACGTTATACGTTACACGTTGTACGTTGTACGTTATACGTTGTACGTTATACGTTGTACATTATACGTTGTACATTATACGTTGTACGTTATACGTTATACGCTGTACGTTATAAGTTATACGTTATACGTTATACGTTACACGTTGTACGTTGTACGTTATACGTTGTACATTATACGTTGTACGTTATACGTTATACGTTACATGTTGTACGTTGTACGTTATACGTTGTACGTTATACGTTGTACGTTATACGTTGTATGTTATACGTTATACGCTGTACGTTATACGTTATACGTTGTACGTTATACGTTGTACGTTATACGTTGTACGTTATACGTTACACGTTGTACGTTATACGTTGTACATTATACGTTGTATGTTATACGTTATACGCTGTACGTTATACGTTATTCGTTATACGTTATACGTTATACGTTATACGTTATACGTTATACGTTATACGTTATACGTTATACGTTATACGTTATACGTTATACGTTATACGTTATACGTTATACGTTGTACGTTATACGCTGTACGTTATACGCTGTACGTTATACGTTACACGTTGTACGCTGTACGTTATACGTTGTACGTTATACGTTGTACATTGTACGTTATACGTTGTACGTTATACGTTGTACATTATGCGTTGTACGTTATACGTTGTACGTTATACGTTATACGTTATACGTTATACGTTATACGTTATACGTTATACGTTATACGTTATACGTTATACGTTATTCGTTATACGTTTTACGTTATACGTTATACGTTATACGTTATACGTTATACGTTATACGTTATACGTTATACGTTATACGTTATACGTTATACGTTATACGTCATACGTTATACGTTATACGTTATACGTTATACGTTATACGTTATACGTTATACGTTATACGTTAGACGTTATACGTTATACGTTATACGTTGTACGTTATACGCTGTACGTTATACCTTATACGTTGTACGTTATACGTTGTACATTATGCGTTGTACGTTATACGTTATACGTTATACGTTATACGTTATACGTTATACGTTATACGTTATACGTTATACGTTATACGTTATACGTTATACGTTATACGTTATACGTTATACGTTATAGGTTATACGTTATACGTTATACGTTATACGTTATACGTTATACGTTATACGTTATACGTTATACGTTATACGTTATACGTTATACGTTATACGTTATACGTTATACGTTATACGTTATACGTTATACGTTATACGTTATACGTTATACGTTATACGTTATACGTTATACGTTATACGTTATACGTTATACGTTATACGTTATACGTTATACGTTATACGTTATACGTTATACGTTATACGTTATACGTTATACGTTATACGTTATACGTTAAACGTTATACGTTATACGTTATACGTTGTACGTTATACGCTGTACGTTATACGCTGTACGTTATACGCTGTACGTTATACGTTATACGTTATACGTTACTCGTTGTACGTTGTACGTTATACGTTGTACGTTGTACGTTATACGTTGTACGTTATACGTTGTACGATATACGTTGTACGTTATACGTTGTACGATATACGTTGTACGTTATACGTTGTACGTTATATGTTATACGTTGCACGTTGTACGATGTACGTTATACGTTATACGTTATACGTTATACGTTATACGTTATACGTTATACGTTATACGGTATACGGTATACGGTATACGTTATACGTTGTACGTTATACGTTATACGTTATACGTTATACGTTATATGTTATACGATATACGTTATACGTTATACGTTATACGTTATACGTTGTACGTTATACGCTGTACGTTATACCTTATACGTTATACGTTATACACTGTACGTTATACGCTGTACGTTATAAGTTATACGTTATACGTTATACGTTACACGTTGTACGTTGTACGTTACACGTTGTACATTATACGTTGTACGTTATACGTTATACGCTGTACGTTATACGTTATACGTTACATGTTGCACGTTGTACGTTATACGTTATACGTTGTATGTTATACGTTGTACGTTATACGTTATACGTTGTACGTTATACGTTGTACATTATACGTTGTATGTTATACGTTATACGCTGTACGTTATACGTTATTCGTTATACGTTATACGTTATACGTTATACGTTATACGTTATACGTTATACGTTATACGTTATACGTTATACGTTATACGTTATACGTTATACGTTATACGTTATACGTTATACGTTATACGTTATACGTTATACGTTGTACGTTATACGCTGTACGTTATACGCTGTACGTTATACGTTACACGTTGTACGTTGTACGTTATACGTTGTACGTTCTACGTTGTACATTGTACGTTATACGTTGTACGTTATACGTTGTACATTATGCGTTGTACGTTATACGTTGTACGTTATACGTTATACGTTATACGTTATACGTTATACGTTATACGTTATACGTTATACGTTATACGTTATACGTTATACGTTATACGTTAAACGTTATACGTTATACGTTGTACGTTATACGCTGTACGTTATACGCTGTACGTTATACGCTGTACGTTATACGTTATACGTTATACGTTACTCGTTGTACGTTGTACGTTATACGTTGTACGTTGTACGTTATACGTTGTACGTTATACGTTGTACGATATACGTTGTACGTTATACGTTGTACGTTATATGTTATACGTTGCACGTTGTACGATGTACGTTATACGTTATACGTTATACGTTATACGTTATACGTTATACGTTATACGTTATACGTTATACGTTATACGGTATACGGTATACGGTATACGTTATACGTTATACGTTGTACGTTATACGTTATACGTTATACGTTATACGTTATATGTTATACGATATACGTTATACGTTATACGTTATACGTTATACGTTATACGTTGTACGTTATACGCTGTACGTTATACCTTATACGTTATACGTTATACACTGTACGTTATACGCTGTACGTTATAAGTTATACGTTATACGTTATACGTTACACGTTGTACGTTGTACGTTACACGTTGTACATTATACGTTGTACGTTATACGTTATACGCTGTAGGTTATACGTTATACGTTACATGTTGCACGTTGTACGTTATACGTTATACGTTGTATGTTATACGTTGTACGTTATACGTTATACGTTGTACGTTATACGTTGTACATTATACGTTGTATGTTATACGTTATACGCTGTACGTTATACGTTATTCGTTATACGTTATACGTTATACGTTATACGTTATACGTTATACGTTATACGTTATACGTTGTACGTTATACGCTGTACGTTATACGCTGTACGTTATACGTTACACGTTGTACGTTGTACGTTATACGTTGTACGTTATACGTTGTACATTGTACGTTATACGTTGTACGTTATACGTTGTACATTATGCGTTGTACGTTATACGTTGTACGTTATACGTTATACGTTATACGTTATACCTTATACGTTATACGTTATACGTTATACGTTATACGTTATAAGTTACACGTTATTCGTTATACGTTTTACGTTATACGTTATACGTTATACGTTATACGTTATACGTTATACGTTATACGTTATACGTTATACGTTATACGTTATACGTTATACGTTATACGTTATACGTTATACGTTATACGTTATACGTTATACGTTATACGTTATACGTTATACGTTATACGTTATACGTTATACGTTATACGTTATACGTTATACGTTATACGTTATACGTTATACGTTATACGTTATACGTTATACGTTATACGTTATACGTTATACGTTATACGTTATACGTTATACGTTATACGTTATACGTTATACGTTATACGTTATACGTTATACGTTATACGTTATACGTTATACGTTGTACGTTATACGTTGTACGTTATACGTTGTACATTATACGTTGTACATTATACATTGTACGTTATACGTTATACGCTGTACGTTATAAGTTATACGTTATACGTTATACGTTACACGTTGTACGTTGTACGTTATACGTTGTACATTATACGTTGTACGTTATACGTTATACGTTACATGTTGTACGTTGTACGTTATACGTTGTACGTTATACGTTGTATGTTATACGTTATACGCTGTACGTTATACGTTATACGTTGTACGTTATACGTTGCATGTTATACGTTATACGGTGTACGCTGTACGTTATACGTTATACGTTATACGTTGTACGTTATACGCTGTACGTTATACCTTATACGTTATACGTTATACGTTATACGTTATACGTTATACGTTATACGTTATACGTTATACGTTATACGTTATACGTTATACGTTATACGTTATACGTTATACGTTATACGTTATACGTTATACGTTATACGTTTTACGTTATACGTTATACGTTATACGTTATACGTTATACGTTATACGTTATACGTTATACGTTATACGTTATACGTTATACGTTATACGTTATACGTTATACGTTATACGTTATACGTTATACGTTATACGTTATACGTTATACGTTATACGTTATACGTTATACGTTATACGTTATACGTTATACGTTAAACGTTATACGTTATACGTTGTACGTTATACGCTGTACGTTATACGCTGTACGTTATACGTTATACGTTATACGTTATACGTTATACGTTATACGTTATACGTTATACGTTATACGTTATACGTTATACGTTATACGTTATACGTTATACGTTATACGTTATACGCTGTACGTTATACGTTATACGTTATACGTTACACGTTGTACGTTGTACGTTATACGTTATACGTTGTATGTTATACGTTGTACGTTATACGTTATACGTTGTACGTTATACGTTGTACATTATACGTTGTATGTTATACGTTATACGCTGTACGTTATACGTTATTCGTTATACGTTATACGTTATACGTTATACGTTATACGTTATACGTTATACGTTATACGTTATACGTTATACGTTATACGTTATACGTTGTACGTTATACGCTGTACGTTATACGCTGTACGTTATTTGTTACACGTTGTACGCTGTACGTTATACGTTGTACGTTATACGTTGTACATTGTACGTTATACGTTGTACGTTATACGTTGTACATTATGCGTTGTACGTTATACGTTGTACGTTATACGTTATACGTTATACGTTATACGTTATACGTTATACGTTATACGTTATACGTTATACGTTATACGTTATACGTTATACGTTATACGTTATACGTTATACGTTATACGTTATACGTTATACGTTATAAGTTATACGTTATTCGTTATACGTTTTACGTTATACGTTATACGTTATACGTTATACGTTATACGTTATACGTTATACGTTATACGTTATACGTTATACGTTATACGTTATACGTTATAAGTTATACGTTATACGTTATACGTAATACGTCATACGTTATACGTTATACGTTATACGTTATACGTCATACGTTATACGTTATACGTTATACGTTATACGTTATACGGTATACGTTATACGTTATACGTTATACGTTATACGTTATACGTTATACGTTATACGCTGTACGTTATACGCTGTACGTTATACGCTGTACGTTATACGTTATACGTTACACGTTGTACGTTGTACGTTATACGTTGTACATTATACGTTGTACATTATACGTTGTACGTTATACGTTATACGCTGTACGTTATAAGTTATACGTTATACGTTATACGTTACACGTTGTACGTTGTACGTTATACGTTGTACATTATACGTTGTACGTTATACGTTATACGTTACATGTTGTACGTTGTACGTTATACGTTGTACGTTATACGTTGTACGTTATACGTTGTATGTTATACGTTATACGCTGTACGTTATACGTTATACGTTGTACGTTATACGTTGTATGTTATACGTTATACGCTGTACGTTATACGTTATACGTTGTACGTTATACGTTATACGTTATACGTTATACGCTGTACGTTATACGCTGTACGTTATACGTTATACGTTATACGTTATACGTTATACGTTATACGTTATACGTTATACGTTATACGTTATACGTTATACGTTATACGTTATACGTTATACGTTATACGTTATACGTTATACGTTATACGTTATACGTTATACGTTATACGTTATACGTTATACGTTATACGTTATACGTTATACGTTATACGTTATACGTTATACGTTATACGTTATACGTTATACGTTATACGTTATACGTTATACGTTATACGTTATACGTTATACGTTATACGTTATACGTTATACGTTATACGTTATACGTTATACGTTATACGTTATACGTTATACGTTATACGTTATACGTTATACGTTATACGTTATACGTTATACGTTATACGTTATACGTTATACGTTATACGTTATACGTTATACGTTATACGTTATACGTTATACGTTATACGTTATACGTTATACGTTATACGTTATACGTTATACGTTATACGTTATACGTTATACGTTATACGTTATACGTTATACGTTATACGTTATACGTTATACGTTATACGTTATACGTTATACGTTATACGTTATACGTTATACGTTATACGTTATACGTTATACGTTATACGTTATACGTTATACGTTATACGTTATACGTTATACGTTATACGTTATACGTTATACGTTATACGTTATACGTTATACGTTATACGTTATACGTTATACGTTATACGTTATACGTTATACGTTATACGTTATACGTTATACGTTATACGTTATACGTTATACGTTATACGTTATACGTTATACGTTATACGTTATACGTTATACGTTATACGTTATACGTTATACGTTATACGTTATACGTTATACGTTATACGTTATACGTTATACGTTATACGTTATACGTTATACGTTATACGTTATACGTTATACGTTATACGTTATACGTTATACGTTATACGTTATACGTTATACGTTATACGTTATACGTTATACGTTATACGTTATACGTTATACGTTATACGTTATACGTTATACGTTATACGTTATACGTTATACGTTATACGTTATACGTTATACGTTATACGTTATACGTTATACGTTATACGTTATACGTTATACGTTATACGTTATACGTTATACGTTATACGTTATACGTTATACGTTATACGTTATACGTTATACGTTATACGTTATACGTTATACGTTATACGTTATACGTTATACGTTATACGTTATACGTTATACGTTATACGTTATACGTTATACGTTATACGTTATACGTTATACGTTATACGTTATACGTTATACGTTATACGTTATACGTTATACGTTATACGTTATACGTTATACGTTATACGTTATACGTTATACGTTATACGTTATACGTTATACGTTATACGTTATACGTTATACGTTATACGTTATACGTTATACGTTATACGTTATACGTTATACGTTATACGTTATACGTTATACGTTATACGTTATACGTTATACGTTATACGTTATACGTTATACGTTATACGTTATACGTTTACGTTATACGTTATACGTTATACGTTATACGTTATACGTTAAACGTTATACGTTATACGTTGTACGTTATACGCTGTACGTTATACGCTGTACGTTATACGCTGTACGTTATACGTTATACGTTATACGTTACTCGTTGTACGTTGTACGTTATACGTTGTACGTTGTACGTTATACGTTGTACGTTATATGTTATACGATATACGTTATACGTTATACGTTATACGTTATACGTTATACGTTGTACGTTATACGCTGTACGTTATACCTTATACGTTATACGTTATACACTGTACGTTATACGCTGTACGTTATAAGTTATACGTTATACGTTATACGTTACACGTTGTACGTTGTACGTTACACGTTGTACATTATACGTTGTACGTTATACGTTATACGCTGTACGTTATACGTTATACGTTACATGTTGCACGTTGCACGTTATACGTTATACGTTGTATGTTATACGTTGTACGTTATACGTTATACGTTGTACGTTATACGTTGTACATTATACGTTGTATGTTATACGTTATACGCTGTACGTTATACGTTATTCGTTATACGTTATACGTTATACGTTATACGTTATACGTTATACGTTATACGTTATTCGTTATACGTTATACGTTATACGTTATACGTTGTACGTTATACGCTGTACGTTATACGCTGTACGTTGTACGTTACACGTTGTACGTTGTACGTTATACGTTGTACGTTATACGTTATACACTGTACGTTATACGCTGTACGTTATAAGTTATACGTTATACGTTATACGTTACACGTTGTACGTTGTACGTTACACGTTGTACATTATACGTTGTACGTTATACGTTATACGCTGTACGTTATACGTTATACGTTACATGTTGCACGTTGTACGTTATACGTTATACGTTGTATGTTATACGTTGTACGTTATACGTTATACGTTGTACGTTATACGTTGTACATTATACGTTGTATGTTATACGTTATACGCTGTACGTTATACGTTATTCGTTATACGTTATACGTTATACGTTATACGTTATACGTTATACGTTATACGTTATACGTTATACGTTATACGTTATACGTTATACGTTATACGTTATACGTTATACGTTATACGTTATACGTTATACGTTATACGTTATACGTTATACGTTATACGTTATACGTTGTACGTTATACGCTGTACGTTATACGCTGTACGTTATACGTTACACGTTGTACGTTGTACGTTATACGTTGTACGTTATACGTTGTACATTGTACGTTATACGTTGTACGTTATACGTTGTACATTATGCGTTGTACGTTATACGTTGTACGTTATACGTTATACGTTATACGTTATACGTTATACGTTATACGTTATACGTTATACGTTATACGTTATACGTTATACGTTATACGTTATACGTTATACGTTATACGTTATACGTTATACGTTATACGTTATACGTTATACGTTATACGTTATACGTTATACGTTATACGTAATACGTTATACGGTATACGTTACACGTTATACGTTATACGTTATACGTTATACGTTATACGTTATACGCTGTACGTTATACGCTGTACGTTATACGCTGTACGTTATACGTTATACGTTACACGTTGTACGTTATAAGTTATACGTTATACGTTATACGTTACACGTTGTACGTTGTACGTTATACGTTGTACATTATACGTTGTACGTTATACGTTATACGTTACATGTTGTACGTTGTACGTTATACGTTGTACGTTATACGTTGTACGTTATACGTTGTATGTTATACGTTATACGCTGTACGTTATACGTTATACGTTGTACGTTATACGTTGTATGTTATACGTTATACGCTGTACGCTGTACGTTATACGTTATACGTTATACGTTATACGTTATACGTTATACGTTATACGTTATACGTTATACGTTATACGTTATACGTTATACGTTATACGTTATACGTTATACGTTATACGTTATACGTTATACGTTATACGTTATACGTTATACGTTATACGTTATACGTTATACGTTATACGTTATACGTTATACGTTATACGTTATACGTTATACGTTATACGTTATACGTTATACGTTATACGTTAAACGTTATACGTTATACGTTGTACGTTATACGCTGTACGTTATACGCTGTACGTTATACGCTGTACGTTATACGTTATACGTTATACGTTACTCGTTGTACGTTGTACGTTATACGTTGTACGTTGTACGTTATACGTTGTACGTTATATGTTATACGATATACGTTATACGTTATACGTTATACGTTATACGTTATACGTTGTACGTTATACGCTGTACGTTATACCTTATACGTTATACGTTATACACTGTACGTTATACGCTGTACGTTATAAGTTATACGTTATACGTTATACGTTACACGTTGTACGTTGTACGTTACACGTTGTACATTATACGTTGTACGTTATACGTTATACGCTGTACGTTATACGTTATACGTTACATGTTGCACGTTGCACGTTATACGTTATACGTTGTATGTTATACGTTGTACGTTATACGTTATACGTTGTACGTTATACGTTGTACATTATACGTTGTATGTTATACGTTATACGCTGTACGTTATACGTTATTCGTTATACGTTATACGTTATACGTTATACGTTATACGTTATACGTTATACGTTATACGTTATACGTTATACGTTATACGTTATACGTTATACGTTATACGTTATACGTTATACGTTATACGTTATACGTTATACGTTATACGTTATACGTTATACGTTATACGTTATACGTTATACGTTATACGTTGTACGTTATACGCTGTACGTTATACGCTGTACGTTATACGTTACACGTTGTACGCTGTACGTTATACGTTGTACGTTATACGTTGTATATTGTACGTTATACGTTGTACGTTATACGTTGTACATTATGCGTTGTACGTTATACGTTGTACGTTATACGTTATACGTTATACGTTATACGTTATACGTTATACGTTATACGTTATACGTTATACGTTATACGTTATTCGTTATACGTTTTACGTTATACGTTATACGTTATACGTTATACGTTATACGTTATACGTTATACGTTATACGTTATACGTTATACGTTATACGTTATACGTTATACGTTATACGTCATACGTTATACGTTATACGTTATACGTTATACGTTATACGTTATACGTTATACGTTATACGTTAGACGTTATACGTTATACGTTATACGTTGTACGTTATACGCTGTACGTTATACCTTATACGTTATACGTTATACGCTGTACGTTATACGCTGTACGTTATACGTTATACGTTATACGTTATACGTTATACGTTATACGTTATACGTTATACGTTATACGTTTTACGTTATACGTTATACGTTATACGTTATACGTTATACGTTATACGTTATACGTTATACGTTATACGTTATACGTTATACGTTATACGTTATACGTTATACGTTATACGTTATACGTTATACGTTATACGTTATACGTTATACGTTATACGTTATACGTTATACGTTATACGTTATACGTTATACGTTATACGTTATACGTTATACGTTATACGTTATACGTTATACGTTATACGTTAAACGTTATACGTTATACGTTATACGTTATACGTTATACGTTATACGTTATACGTTATACGTTATACGTTATAGGTTATACGTTATACGTTATACGTTATACGTTATACGTTATACGTTATACGTTATACGTTATACGTTATACGTTATACGTTATACGTTATACGTTATACGTTATACGTTATACGTTATACGTTATACGTTATACGTTATACGTTATACGTTATACGTTATACGTTATACGTTATACGTTATACGTTATACGTTATACGTTATACGTTATACGTTATACGTTATACGTTATACGTTATACGTTATACGTTATACGTTATACGTTAAACGTTATACGTTATACGTTGTACGTTATACGCTGTACGTTATACGCTGTACGTTATACGCTGTACGTTATACGTTATACGTTATACGTTACTCGTTGTACGTTGTACGTTATACGTTGTACGTTGTACGTTATACGTTGTTCGTTATACGTTGTACGATATACGTTGTACGTTATACGTTGTACGATATACGTTGTACGTTATACGTTGTACGTTATATGTTATACGTTGCACGTTGTACGATGTACGTTATACGTTATACGTTATACGTTATACGTTATACGTTATACGTTATACGGTATACGGTATACGGTATACGTTATACGTTGTACGTTATACGTTATACGTTATACGTTATACGTAATATGTTATACGATATACGTTATACGTTATACGTTATACGTTATACGGTATACGTTATACGTTGTACGTTATACCTTATACGTTATACGTTATACACTGTACGTTATACGCTGTACGTTATAAGTTATACGTTATACGTTATACGTTACACGTTGTACGTTGTACGTTACACGTTGTACATTATACGTTGTACGTTATACGTTATACGCTGTACGTTATACGTTATACGTTACATGTTGCACGTTGTACGTTATACGTTATACGTTGTATGTTATACGTTGTACGTTATACGTTATACGTTGTACGTTATACGTTGTACATTATACGTTGTATGTTATACGTTATACGCTGTACGTTATACGTTATTCGTTATACGTTATACGTTATACGTTATACGTTATACGTTATACGTTATACGTTATACGTTATACGTTATACGTTATACGTTATACGTTATACGTTATACGTTATACGTTATACGTTATACGTTATACGTTATACGTTGTACGTTATACGCTGTACGTTATACGCTGTACGTTATACGTTACACGTTGTACGTTGTACGTTATACGTTGTACGTTATACGTTGTACATTGTACGTTATACGTTGTACGTTATACGTTGTACATTATGCGTTGTACGTTATACGTTGTACGTTATACGTTATACGTTATACGTTATACGTTATACGTTATACGTTATACGTTATACGCTGTAGGTTATACGTTATACGTTACATGTTGCACGTTGTACGTTATACGTTATACGTTGTATGTTATACGTTGTACGTTATACGTTATACGTTGTACGTTATACGTTATACGTTATACGTTATACGTTATACGTTATACGTTATACGTTATACGTTATACGTTATACGTTATACGTTATACGTTATACGTTATACGTTATACGTTATACGTTATACGTTATACGTTATACGTTATACGTTATACGTTATACGTTATACGTTATACGTTATACGTTATACGTTATACGTTATACGTTATACGTTATACGTTATACGTTATACGTTATACGTTATACGTTATACGTTATACGTTATACGTTAAACGTTATACGTTATACGTTGTACGTTATACGCTGTACGTTATACGCTGTACGTTATACGCTGTACGTTATACGTTATACGTTATACGTTACTCGTTGTACGTTGTACGTTATACGTTGTACGTTGTACGTTATACGTTGTTCGTTATACGTTGTACGATATACGTTGTACGTTATACGTTGTACGATATACGTTGTACGTTATACGTTGTACGTTATATGTTATACGTTGCACGTTGTACGATGTACGTTATACGTTATACGTTATACGTTATACGTTATACGGTATACGGTATACGGTATACGTTATACGTTGTACGTTATACGTTATACGTTATACGTTATACGTAATATGTTATACGATATACGTTATACGTTATACGTTATACGTTATACGTTGTACGTTATACGCTGTACGTTATACCTTATACGTTATACGTTATACACTGTACGTTATACGCTGTACGTTATAAGTTATACGTTATACGTTATACGTTACACGTTGTACGTTGTACGTTACACGTTGTACATTATACGTTGTACGTTATACGTTATACGCTGTACGTTATACGTTATACGTTACATGTTGCACGTTGTACGTTATACGTTATACGTTGTATGTTATACGTTGTACGTTATACGTTATACGTTGTACGTTATACGTTGTACATTATACGTTGTATGTTATACGTTATACGCTGTACGTTATACGTTATTCGTTATACGTTATACGTTATACGTTATACGTTATACGTTATACGTTATACGTTATACGTTATACGTTATACGTTATACGTTATACGTTATACGTTATACGTTATACGTTATACGTTATACGTTATACGTTGTACGTTATACGCTGTACGTTATACGCTGTACGTTATACGTTACACGTTGTACGTTGTACGTTATACGTTGTACGTTATACGTTGTACATTGTACGTTATACGTTGTACGTTATACGTTGTACATTATGCGTTGTACGTTATACGTTGTACGTTATACGTTATACGTTATACGTTATACGTTATACGTTATACGTTATACGTTATACGCTGTAGGTTATACGTTATACGTTACATGTTGCACGTTGTACGTTATACGTTATACGTTGTATGTTATACGTTGTACGTTATACGTTATACGTTGTACGTTATACGTTGTACATTATACGTTGTATGTTATACGTTATACGCTGTACGTTATACGTTATTCGTTATACGTTATACGTTATACGTTATACGTTATACGTTATACGTTATACGTTATACGTTATACGTTGTACGTTATACGCTGTACGTTATACGCTGTACGTTATACGTTACACGTTGTACGTTGTACGTTATACGTTGTACGTTATACGTTGTACATTGTACGTTATACGTTGTACGTTATACGTTGTACATTATGCGTTGTACGTTATACGTTGTACGTTATACGTTATACGTTATACGTTATACCTTATACGTTATACGTTATACGTTATACGTTATACGTTATAAGTTATAAGTTACACGTTATTCGTTATACGTTTTACGTTATACGTTATACGTTATACGTTATACGTTATACGTTATACGTTATACGTTATACGTTATACGTTATACGTTATACGTTATACGTTATACGTTATACGTTATACGTTATACGTTATACGTTATACGTTATACGTTATACGTTATACGTTATACGTTATACGTTATACGTTATACATTATACGTTATACGTTATACGTTATACGTTATACGTTATACGTTATACGTTATACGTTATACGTTATACGTTATACGTTATACGTTATACGTTATACGTTATACGTTATACGTTATACGTTATACGTTATACGTTATACGTTATACGTTATACGTTATACGTTATACGTTATACGTTATACGTTATACGTTATACGTTATACGTTATACGTTATACGTTATACGTTATACGTTATACGGTATACGTTATACGTTATACGTTATACGTTATACGTTATACGTTATACGCTGTACGTTATACGCTGTACGTTATACGCTGTACGTTATACGTTATACGTTACACGTTGTACGTTGTACGTTATACGTTGTACGTTATACGTTGTACATTATACGTTGTACATTATACGTTGTACGTTATACGTTATACGCTGTACGTTATAAGTTATACGTTATACGTTATACGTTACACGTTGTACGTTGTACGTTATACGTTGTACATTATACGTTGTACGTTATACGTTATACGTTACATGTTGTACGTTGTACGTTATACGTTGTACGTTATACGTTGTACGTTATACGTTGTATGTTATACGTTATACGCTGTACGTTATACGTTATACGTTATACGTTATACGTTATACGTTATACGTTATACGGTATACGTTATACGTTATACGTTATACGTTATACGTTATACGTTATACGCTGTACGTTATACGCTGTACGTTATACGCTGTACGTTATACGTTATACGTTACACGTTGTACGTTGTACGTTATACGTTGTACGTTATACGTTGTACATTATACGTTGTACATTATACGTTGTACGTTATACGTTATACGCTGTACGTTATAAGTTATACGTTATACGTTATACGTTACACGTTGTACGTTGTACGTTATACGTTGTACATTATACGTTGTACGTTATACGTTATACGTTACATGTTGTACGTTGTACGTTATACGTTGTACGTTATACGTTGTACGTTATACGTTGTATGTTATACGTTATACGCTGTACGTTATACGTTATACGTTGTACGTTATACGTTATACGTTATACGTTATACGTTATACGTTATACGTTGTACGTTATACGCTGTACGTTATACGCTGTACGTTATACGTTACACGTTGTACGTTGTACGTTATACGTTGTACGTTATACGTTGTACATTGTACGTTATACGTTGTACGTTATACGTTGTACATTATGCGTTGTACGTTATACGTTGTACGTTATACGTTATACGTTATACGTTATACGTTATACGTTATACGTTATACGTTATACGCTGTAGGTTATACGTTATACGTTACATGTTGCACGTTGTACGTTATACGTTATACGTTGTATGTTATACGTTGTACGTTATACGTTATACGTTGTACGTTATACGTTGTACATTATACGTTGTATGTTATACGTTATACGCTGTACGTTATACGTTATTCGTTATACGTTATACGTTATACGTTATACGTTATACGTTATACGTTATACGTTATACGTTATACGTTGTACGTTATACGCTGTACGTTATACGCTGTACGTTATACGTTACACGTTGTACGTTGTACGTTATACGTTGTACGTTATACGTTGTACATTGTACGTTATACGTTGTACGTTATACGTTGTACATTATGCGTTGTACGTTATACGTTGTACGTTATACGTTATACGTTATACGTTATACCTTATACGTTATACGTTATACGTTATACGTTATACGTTATACGTTATACGTTATAAGTTATAAGTTACACGTTATTCGTTATACGTTTTACGTTATACGTTATACGTTATACGTTATACGTTATACGTTATACGTTATACGTTATACGTTATACGTTATACGTTATACGTTATACGTTATACGTTATACGTTATACGTTATACGTTATACGTTATACGTTATACGTTATACGTTATACGTTATACGTTATACGTTATACGTTATACGTTATACGTTATACGTTATACGTTATACGTTATACGTTATACGTTATACGTTATACGTTATACGTTATACGTTATACGTTATACGTTATACGTTATACGTTATACGTTATACGTTATACGTTATACGTTATACGTTATACGTTATACGTTATACGTTATACGTTATACGTTATACGTTATACGTTATACGTTATACGTTATACGTTATACGTTATACGTTATACGTTATACGTTATACGTTATACGTTATACGTTATACGTTATACGTTATACGTTATACGTTATACGTTATACGTTATACGTTATACGTTATACGTTATACGGTATACGGTATACGTTATACGTTATACGTTATACGTTATACGTTATACGTTATACGCTGTACGTTATACGCTGTACGTTATACGCTGTACGTTATACGTTATACGTTACACGTTGTACGTTGTACGTTATACGTTGTACGTTATACGTTGTACATTATACGTTGTACATTATACGTTGTACGTTATACGTTATACGCTGTACGTTATAAGTTATACGTTATACGTTATACGTTACACGTTGTACGTTGTACGTTATACGTTGTACATTATACGTTGTACGTTATACGTTATACGTTACATGTTGTACGTTGTACGTTATACGTTGTACGTTATACGTTGTACGTTATACGTTGTATGTTATACGTTATACGCTGTACGTTATACGTTATACGTTATACGTTATACGTTATACGTTATACGTTATACGGTATACGTTATACGTTATACGTTATACGTTATACGTTATACGTTATACGCTGTACGTTATACGCTGTACGTTATACGCTGTACGTTATACGTTATACGTTACACGTTGTACGTTGTACGTTATACGTTGTACGTTATACGTTGTACATTATACGTTGTACATTATACGTTGTACGTTATACGTTATACGATATACGTTATAAGTTATACGTTATACGTTATACGTTACACGTTGTACGTTGTACGTTATACGTTGTACGTTATACGTTGTACGTTATACGTTATACGTTACATGTTGTACGTTGTACGTTATACGTTGTACGTTATACGTTGTACGTTATACGTTGTATGTTATACGTTATACGCTGTACGTTATACGTTATACGTTGTACGTTATACGTTGTATGTTATACGTTATACGGTGTACGCTGTACGTTATACGTTATACGTTATACGTTATACGTTATACGTTATACGTTATACGTTATACGTTATACGTTATACGTTATACGTTATACGTTATACGTTATACGTTATACGTTATACGTTATACGTTTTACGTTATACGTTATACGTTATACGTTATACGTTATACGTTATACGTTATACGTTATACGTTATACGTTATACGTTATACGTTATACGTTATACGTTATACGTTATACGTTATACGTTATACGTTATACGTTATACGTTATACGTTATACGTTATACGTTATACGTTATACGTTAAACGTTATACGTTATACGTTGTACGTTATACGCTGTACGTTATACGCTGTACGTTATACGTTATACGTTATACGTTATACGTCATACGTTATACGTTATACGTTATACGTTGTACGTTACACGTTGTACGTTGTACGTTGTACGTTATACGTTGTACGTTATACGTTGTACATTGTACGTTATACGTTGTACGTTATACGTTGTACATTATGCGTTGTACGTTATACGTTGTACGTTATACGTTATACGTTATACGTTATACGTTATACGTTATACGTTATACGTTATACGTTATACGTTATACGTTATACGTTAAACGTTATACGTTATACGTTGTACGTTATACGCTGTACGTTATACGCTGTACGTTATACGCTGTACGTTATTCGTTATACGTTATACGTTACTCGTTGTACGTTGTACGTTATACGTTGTACGTTGTACGTTATACGTTGTACGTTATACGTTGTACGATATACGTTGTACGTTATACGTTGTACGTTATATGTTATACGTTGCACGTTGTACGATGTACGTTATACGTTATACGTTATACGTTATACGTTATACGTTATACGTTATACGTTATACGTTATACGTTATACGTTATACGGTATACGGTATACGGTATACGTTATACGTTGTACGTTATACGTTATACGTTATACGTTATACGTTATATGTTATACGATATACGTTATACGTTATACGTTATACGTTATACGTTATACGTTGTACGTTATACGCTGTACGTTATACCTTATACGTTATACGTTATACACTGTACGTTATACGCTGTACGTTATAAGTTATACGTTATACGTTATACGTTACACGTTGTACGTTGTACGTTACACGTTGTACATTATACGTTGTACGTTATACGTTATACGCTGTAGGTTATACGTTATACGTTACATGTTGCACGTTGTACGTTATACGTTATACGTTGTATGTTATACGTTGTACGTTATACGTTATACGTTGTACGTTATACGTTGTACATTATACGTTGTATGTTATACGTTATACGCTGTACGTTATACGTTATTCGTTATACGTTATACGTTATACGTTATACGTTATACGTTATACGTTATACGTTATACGTTATACGTTATACGTTGTACGTTATACGCTGTACGTTATACGCTGTACGTTATACGTTACACGTTGTACGTTGTACGTTATACGTTGTACGTTATACGTTGTACATTGTACGTTATACGTTGTACGTTATACGTTGTACATTATGCGTTGTACGTTATACGTTGTACGTTATACGTTATACGTTATACGTTATACCTTATACGTTATACGTTATACGTTATACGTTATACGTTATAAGTTACACGTTATTCGTTATACGTTTTACGTTATACGTTATACGTTATACGTTATACGTTATACGTTATACGTTATACGTTATACGTTATACGTTATACGTTATACGTTATACGTTATACGTTATACGTTATACGTTATACGTTGTAACGAATATAACTGCCGCGAGACATTCCCCCCCAACACAATACACGAGCAAGCCACGCGAAACCGCGAAGGCACGACTTCCCGCCGCGACCACTAGGTGGATACCGCGACCACCGCGAATTCTCGCGAGTAAACCGATACCGGTACGCGTATAAATAAGGCCGCGAGGACAAGGTTAGTCAGTTCGGGCTACAGTGAGAGCGACTAGAGAAGCTTTTCTCGAATGCTACTGCTAATAGCTACGAACCATCCTAACTCACCCTGCGTACCGTTCCACGGCCCCAAGTGTCAAACGGCACGGGGTGACCCTACCTGCGAGAGACACAAATCTCCGCGGCTCGAAGTGGCAAACACCGCCGAGCATCCTTTAAAAAACCCAAGTGCCAAACGGCACGGGACTCTTCGCCCCAAGTGCCAAACGGCACGGGGCCTCCCAGACGCTCAAGCAGCAGACACTGCGAGCAACCGCTCCTGAACCCTTACTACATGCGGAAAGTTGTAAGACGCGAGTAAACCGCCGCCCGTCTATTAACCGATACCGATAAGTATAAGATAAGCCGTTAGCTTTAAGACGCGAGTAAACCGCCGCCCGTCTATTAACCGATACCGATAAGTATAAGATAAGCCGTTAGCTTTAAGACGCGAGTAAACCGCCGCCCGTCTATTAACCGATACCGATAAGTATAAGATAAGCCGTTAGCTTTAAGACGCGAGTAAACCGCCGTCCGTCGATTAACCGTCACCGATAATTATAAGATCCACCGTTAGATGTAAACCAATAGTAAATAAGCCGTCCGCCGATGCACTATCCGCGGTCCATTCGCGACTACGAAAAAACCCGCGTTACGTTCTATCCGCGTTCTAGCCGCGGATCCGCCCACTGAGGCCCCCTTGCTGTTAAATGTTAAATAAATAGAGCAGTGCGCATAATCTCAGTCTTGTTCATTCGTGGTGCCGAACAATCCTGGACAGCCGCCTGAGCTGGCACCCTCTCTCCCCACAGTCCGAGTGTTACAAAATGGCGCCCGAACAGGGTGTCCAGTAGGGAGAACCACGAATGAGCACTAGCTGGATATACCGCCTGCGTAAAAGCGAGCTCGTAGAGGAAGCCCGGCGACGGAGAATAGAGGAGGACGGAACTACAGACGAGCTTCGGGCAAGAATCGCTGCCCACGTCCGCGCCGAGATGGAAGAAAAAGTCGGGATAGACAACAACCCCCCAACCCCAACTTGCCAAACACAACCAATCATGGAGAGGGTCCGCCGTTGGGGGACACACTACAACGGAGGGAAAGGCGCAGAAGATTTCTTGGACCGCCTAAAAGACCTACACAGGGGGTTCATGGTCGAACCAAAAGACATTCTGCCCTGCCTGGCCGAAGTCTTCCGTGGAGAAGCATTACAGTGGTATTGGAATCGATACCTAGAGTGGGAAACCTGGGAAGACTTTCTCAAAGCCTTCCACAAAAATTTCTTACCACGTAATCGGCTCATCGACTTAGAAGACAATATCCGAGACAGGATACAAAAACCGGGAGAAAAAACCCGAACATATGTCAGAGACCTAGAAACGATGATGCGCCGCCACGGAGGATTCCAAGAGGACCAAAAATTGGAAAGGGCATACCGAAACCTCCGGGCGGAACTAAAAAAGTTCATTCGAAAAACAGAGGTGAAATCAATAGACGACCTCCTAGAACGAGCGGAGGAGCTAGAAGAAACCTTCGCAGAAGAAAAACGCCAGCAGCAAATAACACGACAAAACACAAACAGCGCGGCAGAAATTTGCAGCTCATACAATCGAGCTACATGCTGCTGGAGATGCGGCCAGCGGGGCCACCAGCGGGCAGAATGCCGCAGAACCCCGAAAATCTTCTGTTCGTACTGCGGCACCACTGGCACAACAACGATCAGATGCAACTGCAACCCAGTAACGGGAAACGGGAACAGGGTCGGCGGCCGGGGCACCGTCCGACCAAGCACTACGATGCCGCCACAGAACTAGATCAGGACACACGGATATTTATCCCTGTGACGATCTATGGGCAACACTTCCGGGCCCTGTTAGACACAGGAGCAACACGCTCCTACCTCCGCCAAGACGTAGCCGAGTGGTGTCAGCTGCAGGGAGCAAAGACAACCCCAAAAGAGACAACCGTCCGCGTAGCGAACGGCTCCATCGTCGAGATCAACAAGGAGATAGAAATCATGATCGACCTCTGCGAAGACACGCTGATACTTACTTGCCCGGTACTAACCACCTTGTCCCAAGAAATACTAATAGGCATAGACGCACTAACCGTCCTAGGGACAAACATCGCTGTGGGGACAAAAACCTGGAAACTACAGGAGGAATTAAACAACATCGAGAAAACAGACGGGCTGGCAGAATACACACCAGAGCAGAGCCAACAGATGCAGGAACTACTGGCCACCGAGATACCGAAATTCCAAAACTTACGGGGAACGACACACTTGGCCACGCACCGAATCCGGCTAAAAACAACAGAACCAATCAAACAACGGTACACACCACGAAACCCGGCAACACAACAAATAATCGACGAGGAAGTCGATCGAATGCTCCAGGATGAAATCATAGAGCCGTCAACCAGCCCATGGAGTTCGCCGGTGGTAATAGTGCGAAAAGCTAATGGTAAGCCTCGGTTCTGCATTGACTTCAGAAAAGTTAACAGTATAACAGAAAAAGACGCATATCCACTCCCGCAGGTCCAGGCAACACTGGAAAAACTACGGGGAGCAAAATATATTTCCACCATCGACCTGGCAAATGGGTACTGGCAGATACCCCTACATCCAGATAGCCGCCCAATCACAGCGTTCACAGTACCAGGAAGGGGCCTATTCCAATTTAAGGTCATGCCATTCGGCCTCCACTCCGCACCAGCGACCTTTCAACGCCTGCTCGATACAGTCATCGGACCACAACTAGAGCCGAGAGCCTTCGCCTACCTCGATGATATAATCGTCCTAGGTAAGACATTCGAAGAACACCTGGACAACCTACGGGAGGTGCTACACCGGCTACAACAAGCAGGCCTCCGTATTAACACGGACAAATGCCACTTCGGTCGAACCGAACTCCGCTACCTGGGGCACCTAGTAACAAACAAGGGCGTACACACCGACCCAGAAAAAGTACAGGCAATAAGAAGCATACCAGCCCCCACATGCCTCAAAGAATTGCGCCGGTTCCTGGGGATGGTATCTTGGTACCGCCGATATATACCCCACTTCGCGGACGCAGCCGAACCTCTGCACAAACTCCTACAAAAACGACGGAAATGGAGCTGGGGAGATGCCGAGTACCAGGCGTTCGAAACACTGCGTGCACAATTAGCACAAGCACCAGTATTAGCCTGCCCAAACTTCAACAAGCCGTTCATACTACAAACAGACGCTAGTGGCCTTGGTCTCGGCGTAGTACTAACACAAAACATCGACAATGAAGAAAGAGTAATCGCGTACGCAAGCCGCACGCTAAACGGCGCGGAAAGAAACTACTCAGTAACGGAACAAGAATGTTTGGCGGTCGTATGGGGCATCCGAAAAATGCGCCCATACTTGGAAGGGTACCATTTCACGGTAATAACCGATCACCAGGCGCTACAATGGCTACGAAGAATGGAAAACCCGTCCGGAAGACTCGCCCGTTGGGGGCTGGAACTACAACAATACGATTTCACAGTGCAGTACCGACGCGGCGAACAAAATTTCGTAGCCGACGCCCTCTCACGGCAACCGGACGACCTAAGCCTCCTAGAACAACCACAGGACGCATGGATAGGAAAAATAATCAACGGCATGAAAAGGAGCCCCGAAAAATATCCAGAATACCAACAGCATCAGGGCCAACTATACCGCCGCATACCGGACACCACGGGATTACACCCTGACTGGGAATGGAAAAGATGTATCCCAACCGCCGAACGAGGCGAAATTCTACAGCGTATGCACGACAGTCCGACCGCCGGATACCTGGGCATCGCAAAAACAATAGCGCGACTCACACAGCGGTTCTACTGGCCACGTATGCGAAACGAAGCAGCAAAACATGTACGACACTGCCACAGCTGCCTGCAATACAAAGCAATGCAACAAGCACCAGCAGGAAATATGTTCACCACACCCGCTATAAGACCATGGGACGTGGCCACCGCCGACCTCATGGGACCTCTCCCTCGCACCAACCAAGGCTACACAGCACTACTGGTGCTACAAGATAAATTCAGCAAATGGGCCGAGGTACGACCACTACGACAAGCAACGGCACCGGCCGTCGCAAAGGCATTCGAAGAACTAATAATCCTCCGCCATGGATGCCCACGATTAGTCATTACAGACAATGGCCGACAGTTCGAAAGCCGCGAGTTCAGAAACCTACTACAGCGATACAAAATAGAACACCGGAAGACACCACCCTACACACCACAGTGCAACCCGGTGGAACGGACAAACCGGATACTGAAGACAACAATCGCGCAGTTCACCGCCGACAACCACCGAGCATGGGACAAAACCGTAGCCGCAGCAGTGTTCGCATACAACACCGCAAAACACGGATCAACAGGAATGACACCCGCGTACCTAATATACGGACGGGAGCTCGCAGCCGAAGGCACGGACCGACCCCCGATAGACAACCCGGGAGAAAAAGTAACAACAAAGGACATACAACAACGCAAAGCCGAAATCACTCGCCTCACGGATGCCCAACAACTCGCACGAAACTCCCAGGGACAGGCAACGAAAACGCAACAAAAATACTACAACCTACGGCGACGCCAATGGAAACCGAAAATTGGGGAGCAAGTCATGCGGAGAGAACACCCACTATCAAAGGCTAACGAAGGGTTCTGCGCCAAGCTAGCCCCGAAGTTCTCGGGACCGTTTAAAATCAGCGCGATTCTCGGCCCTACAGTAGTAGAAATCCGGGCCGATAGGGGGCAGCGCCATCGTGTCCACATACAAGACCTAAAACCTTGTGGAGAAAGAGGGGGAGAAAAAGAAGATGGCGAACCAGCCGGCTATTTAAACGGAGACGAGCAAAATGGAAACAGCAATCATGCCAAAGATGAGGAAGCGACAGCACCACTCAACCGCAAGGAGAGAAGCAGTACCGCTGAAGCCAGAACTCGCCAACCGACCAATGGAAGCCAGGACGAAGCACAGCCCAGGAAGCGGACACGCAGCAGGGCCGACACCCATCCGCGGCCCACCAGCCAAAATACGACCCCCGCCACCGAAGCCACTGGACGAGGTAGCACCAACAGCAGCAGTGGCCACAGAAGGACACGCAGCCAGAAGGGCGACACCATTCGAAAAAATGGCGGAAGCAGCCCGGAGGGAGCACGGGTCCGCCAGCACCAGGGACCCGCCAACAGACGAATCCATGCCGAGATTCAGCATGGAGGACGAGATGCGAGTACTAGACGAGTTACTCGCCAATCTCGACGGGACACCAGCACCACAGCAGCCGTCATTACCCTCAATCCACCAAGAGGGGACCAGGACAACCCCGGAGAACCCGCAGCACAGGACAACCGGCCCAGAGCTGCCAAAACAGGCACCAGGACCATCCAGGGTCGAACCTACGCCGAGGCCCTCAAAGGCGAGGGAAACAGCAACCACGGCAACCCGGCCGGGCAAACGGCCGCTCGCCAAACAATGGCCGAACGCACCAGCAACACAGCCAACGCCACCGACACCGAGAACATCTGGAGCACACCGCACAGCGAGACACGCGGTACAAGGAGGAACACACCCCTCAACAGCACCCGGGCCCAGAACGAGACCACCGATGCAGCCATGGCCCGCCCCACCCCCCCACTCCACACTCGCCGACCCTGTCATGGCAACGGACGACCAAAATTCGTTCCTCATGAGGTACGACAGGATGAGGGAGAGACACCTCTACCGACTTCCCGTCTCTGGAGGATACGTGACCGTCCGGAGGAACAAGGGCGGAACAATCCACATCAGTTTCCGACCGCGTGAATAGGATAAGTTAAGTTAGCTTGTACAGGTAATAAATAAATATATATACACACAAACAAGAACATGTAAATAACATAGCATAAGTAACCCAAGTCAACAAACCGACAATACAGCAGGTGGAAGTCTCGCGCCCCGAAGTAAGGGGGGGATGTAACGAATATAACTGCCGCGAGACATTCCCCCCCAACACAATACACGAGCAAGCCACGCGAAACCGCGAAGGCACGACTTCCCGCCGCGACCACTAGGTGGATACCGCGACCACCGCGAATTCTCGCGAGTAAACCGATACCGGTACGCGTATAAATAAGGCCGCGAGAACAAGGTTAGTCAGTTCGGGCTACAGTGAGAGCGACTAGAGAAGCTTTTCTCGAATGCTACTGCTAATAGCTACGAACCATCCTAACTCACCCTGCGTACCGTTCCACGGCCCCAAGTGTCAAACGGCACGGGGAGACCCTACCTGCGAGAGACACAAATCTCCGCGGCTCGAAGTGGCAAACACCGCCGAGCATCCTTTAAAAAACCCAAGTGCCAAACGGCACGGGACTCTTCGCCCCAAGTGCCAAACGGCACGGGGCCTCCCAGACGCTCAAGCAGCAGACACTGCGAGCAACCGCTCCTGAACCCTTACTACATGCGGAAAGTTGTAAGACGCGAGTAAACCGCCGCCCGTCTATTAACCGATACCGATAAGTATAAGATAAGCCGTTAGCTTTAAGACGCGAGTAAACCGCCGCCCGTCTATTAACCGATACCGATAAGTATAAGATAAGCCGTTAGCTTTAAGACGCGAGTAAACCGCCGCCCGTCTATTAACCGATACCGATAAGTATAAGATAAGCCGTTAGCTTTAAGACGCGAGTAAACCGCCGTCCGTCGATTAACCGTCACCGATAATTATAAGATCCACCGTTAGATGTAAACCAATAGTAAATAAGCCGTCCGCCGATGCACTATCCGCGGTCCATTCGCGACTACGAAAAAACCCGCGTTACGTTCTATCCGCGTTCTAGCCGCGGATCCGCCCACTGAGGCCCCCTTGCTGTTAAATGTTAAATAAATAGAGCAGTGCGCATAATCTCAGTCTTGTTCATTCGTGGTGCCGAACAATCCTGGACAGCCGCCTGAGCTGGCACCCTCTCTCCCCACAGTCCGAGTGTTACAACGTTATACGTTATACGTTATACGTTATACGTTATACGTTATACGTTATACGTTATACGTTATACGTTATACGTTATACGTTATACGTTATACGTTATACGTTATACGTTATACGTTATACGTTATACGTTATACGTTATACGTTATACGTTATACGTTATACGTTATACGTTATACGTTATACGTTATACGTTATACGTTATACGTTATACGTTATACGTTATACGTTATACGTTATACGTTATACGTTATACGTTATACGTTATACGTTATACGTTATACGTTATACGTTATACGTTATACGTTATACGTTATACGTTATACGTTATACGTTATACGTTATACGTTATACGTTATACGTTATACGTTATACGTTATACGTTATACGTTATACGTTATACGTTATACGTTATACGTTATACGTTATACGTTATACGTTATACGTTATACGTTATACGTTATACGTTATACGTTATACGTTATACGTTATACGTTATACGTTATACGTTATACGTTATACGTTATACGTTATACGTTATACGTTAAACGTTATACGTTATACGTTGTACGTTATACGCTGTACGTTATACGCTGTACGTTATACGCTGTACGTTATACGTTATACGTTATACGTTATACGTTATACGTTATACGTTATACGTTATACGTTATACGTTATACGTTATACGTTATACGTTATACGTTATACGTTATACGTTATACGTTATACGTTATACGTTATACGTTATACGTTATACGTTATACGTTATACGCTGTACGTTATACGTTATACGTTATACGTTACACGTTGTACGTTGTACGTTATACGTTATACGTTGTATGTTATACGTTGTACGTTATACGTTATACGTTGTACGTTATACGTTGTACATTATACGTTGTATGTTATACGTTATACGCTGTACGTTATACGTTATTCGTTATACGTTATACGTTATACGTTATACGTTATACGTTATACGTTATACGTTATACGTTATACGTTATACGTTGTACGTTATACGCTGTACGTTATACGCTGTACGTTATTTGTTACACGTTGTACGCTGTACGTTATACGTTGTACGTTATACGTTGTACATTGTACGTTATACGTTGTACGTTATACGTTGTACATTATGCGTTGTACGTTATACGTTGTACGTTATACGTTATACGTTATACGTTATACGTTATACGTTATACGTTATACGTTATACGTTATACGTTATACGTTATACGTTATACGTTATAAGTTATACGTTATTCGTTATACGTTTTACGTTATACGTTATACGTTATACGTTATACGTTATACGTTATACGTTATACGTTATACGTTATACGTTATACGTTATACGTTATACGTTATACGTTATACGTTATACGTTATACGTTATAAGTTATACGTTATACGTTATACGTTATACGTCATACGTTATACGTTATACGTTATACGTTATACGTCATACGTTATACGTTATACGTTATACGTTATACGTTATACGGTATACGTTATACGTTATACGTTATACGTTATACGTTATACGCTGTACGTTATACGCTGTACGTTATACGCTGTACGTTATACGTTATACGTTACACGTTGTACGTTGTACGTTATACGTTGTACATTATACGTTGTACATTATACGTTGTACGTTATACGTTATACGCTGTACGTTATAAGTTATACGTTATACGTTATACGTTACACGTTGTACGTTGTACGTTATACGTTGTACATTATACGTTGTACGTTATACGTTATACGTTACATGTTGTACGTTGTACGTTATACGTTGTACGTTATACGTTGTACGTTATACGTTGTATGTTATACGTTATACGCTGTACGTTATACGTTATACGTTGTACGTTATACGTTGTATGTTATACGTTATACGCTGTACGTTATACGTTATACGTTGTACGTTATACGTTATACGTTATACGTTATACGCTGTACGTTATACGCTGTACGTTATACGTTATACGTTATACGCTGTACGTTATACGCTGTACGTTATACGTTATACGTTATACGTTATACGTTATACGTTATACGTTATACGTTATACGTTATACGTTATACGTTATACGTTATACGTTATACGTTATACGTTATACGTTATACGTTATACGTTATACGTTATACGTTATACGTTATACGTTATACGTTATACGTTATACGTTATACGTTATACGTTATACGTTATACGTTATACGTTATACGTTATACGTTATACGTTATACGTTATACGTTATACGTTATACGTTATACGTTATACGTTATACGTTATACGTTATACGTTATACGTTATACGTTATACGTTATACGTTATACGTTATACGTTATACGTTATACGTTATACGTTATACGTTATACGTTATACGTTATACGTTATACGTTATACGTTATACGTTATACGTTATACGTTATACGTTATACGTTATACGTTATACGTTATACGTTATACGTTATACGTTATACGTTATACGTTATACGTTATACGTTATACGTTATACGTTATACGTTATACGTTATACGTTATACGTTATACGTTATACGTTATACGTTATACGTTATACGTTATACGTTATACGTTATACGTTATACGTTATACGTTATACGTTATACGTTATACGTTATACGTTATACGTTATACGTTATACGTTATACGTTATACGTTATACGTTATACGTTATACGTTATACGTTATACGTTATACGTTATACGTTATACGTTATACGTTATACGTTATACGTTATACGTTATACGTTATACGTTATACGTTATACGTTATACGTTATACGTTATACGTTATACGTTATACGTTATACGTTATACGTTATACGTTATACGTTATACGTTATACGTTATACGTTATACGTTATACGTTATACGTTATACGTTATACGTTATACGTTATACGTTATACGTTATACGTTATACGTTATACGTTATACGTTATACGTTATACGTTATACGTTATACGTTATACGTTATACGTTATACGTTATACGTTATACGTTATACGTTATACGTTATACGTTATACGTTATACGTTATACGTTATACGTTATACGTTATACGTTATACGTTATACGTTATACGTTATACGTTATACGTTATACGTTATACGTTATACGTTATACGTTATACGTTATACGTTATACGTTATACGTTATACGTTATACGTTATACGTTATACGTTATACGTTATACGTTATACGTTATACGTTATACGTTATACGTTATACGTTATACGTTATACGTTATACGTTATACGTTATACGTTATACGTTATACGTTATACGTTATACGTTATACGTTATACGTTATACGTTATACGTTATACGTTATACGTTATACGTTATACGTTATACGTTTTACGTTATACGTTATACGTTATACGTTATACGTTATACGTTATACGTTATACGTTATACGTTATACGTTATACGTTATACGTTATACGTTAAACGTTATACGTTATACGTTGTACGTTATACGCTGTACGTTATACGCTGTACGTTATACGTTATACGTTATACGTTATACGTTATACGTTACACGTTGTACGTTGTACGTTATACGTTATACGTTATACGCTGTACGTTATACGTTATACGTTATACGTTACACGTTGTACGTTAAACGTTATACGTTATACGTTGTACGTTATACGCTGTACGTTATACGCTGTACGTTATACGCTGTACGTTATACGTTATACGTTATACGTTACTCGTTGTACGTTGTACGTTATACGTTGTACGTTGTACGTTATACGTTGTACGTTATATGTTATACGATATACGTTATACGTTATACGTTATACGTTATACGTTATACGTTGTACGTTATACGCTGTACGTTATACCTTATACGTTATACGTTATACACTGTACGTTATACGCTGTACGTTATAAGTTATACGTTATACGTTATACGTTACACGTTGTACGTTGTACGTTACACGTTGTACATTATACGTTGTACGTTATACGTTATACGCTGTACGTTATACGTTATACGTTACATGTTGCACGTTGCACGTTATACGTTATACGTTGTATGTTATACGTTGTACGTTATACGTTATACGTTGTACGTTATACGTTGTACATTATACGTTGTATGTTATACGTTATACGCTGTACGTTATACGTTATTCGTTATACGTTATACGTTATACGTTATACGTTATACGTTATACGTTATACGTTATTCGTTATACGTTATACGTTATACGTTATACGTTGTACGTTATACGCTGTACGTTATACGCTGTACGTTGTACGTTACACGTTGTACGTTGTACGTTATACGTTGTACGTTATACGTTATACACTGTACGTTATACGCTGTACGTTATAAGTTATACGTTATACGTTATACGTTACACGTTGTACGTTGTACGTTATACGTTATTCGTTATACGTTATACGTTATACGTTATACGTTATACGTTATACGTTATACGTTATACGTTATACGTTATACGTTATACGTTATACGTTATACGTTATACGTTGTACGTTATACGCTGTACGTTATACGCTGTACGTTATACGTTACACGTTGTACGTTGTACGTTATACGTTGTACGTTATACGTTGTACATTGTACGTTATACGTTGTACGTTATACGTTATACGTTATACGTTATACGCTGTACGTTATACGCTGTACGTTATACGCTGTACGTTATACGTTATACGTTACACGTTGTACGTTATAAGTTATACGTTATACGTTATACGTTACACGTTGTACGTTGTACGTTATACGTTGTACATTATACGTTGTACGTTATACGTTATACGTTACATGTTGTACGTTGTACGTTATACGTTGTACGTTATACGTTGTACGTTATACGTTGTACGTTATACGTTATACGTTATACGTTATACGCTGTACGTTATACGCTGTACGTTATACGCTGTACGTTATACGTTATACGTTACACGTTGTACGTTATAAGTTATACGTTATACGTTATACGTTACACGTTGTACGTTGTACGTTATACGTTGTACATTATACGTTGTACGTTATACGTTATACGTTACATGTTGTACGTTGTACGTTATACGTTGTACGTTATACGTTGTACGTTATACGTTGTATGTTATACGTTATACGCTGTACGTTATACGTTATACGTTGTACGTTATACGTTGTATGTTATACGTTATACGCTGTACGCTGTACGTTATACGTTATACGTTATACGTTATACGTTATACGTTATACGTTAAACGTTATACGTTATACGTTGTACGTTATACGCTGTACGTTATACGCTGTACGTTATACGCTGTACGTTATACGTTATACGTTATACGTTACTCGTTGTACGTTGTACGTTATACGTTGTACGTTGTACGTTATACGTTGTACGTTATATGTTATACGATATACGTTATACGTTATACGTTATACGTTATACGTTATACGTTGTACGTTATACGCTGTACGTTATACCTTATACGTTATACGTTATACACTGTACGTTATACGCTGTACGTTATAAGTTATACGTTATACGTTATACGTTACACGTTGTACGTTGTACGTTACACGTTGTACATTATACGTTGTACGTTATACGTTATACGCTGTACGTTATACGTTATACGTTACATGTTGCACGTTGCACGTTATACGTTATACGTTGTATGTTATACGTTGTACGTTATACGTTATACGTTGTACGTTATACGTTGTACATTATACGTTGTATGTTATACGTTATACGCTGTACGTTATACGTTATTCGTTATACGTTATACGTTATACGTTATACGTTATACGTTATACGTTATACGTTATACGTTATACGTTATACGTTATACGTTATACGTTATACGTTATACGTTATACGTTATACGTTATACGTTATACGTTATACGTTATACGTTATACGTTATACGTTATACGTTATACGTTATACGTTATACGTTATACGTTATACGTTATACGTTATACGTTATACGTTATACGTTATACGTTATACGTTATACGTTATACGTTATACGTTATACGTTATACGTTATACGTTATACGTTATACGTTATACGTTATACGTTATACGTTATACGTTATACGTTATACGTTATACGTTATACGTTATACGTTATACGTTATACGTTATACGTTATACGTTATACGTTATACGTTATACGTTATACGTTATACGTTATACGTTATACGTTATACGTTATACGTTATACGTTATACGTTATACGTTATACGTTATACGTTATACGTTATACGTTATACGTTATACGTTATACGTTATACGTTATACGTTATACGTTATACGTTATACGTTATACGTTATACGTTATACGTTATACGTTATACGTTATACGTTATACGTTATACGTTATACGTTATACGTTATACGTTATACGTTATACGTTATACGTTATACGTTATACGTTATACGTTATACGTTATACGTTATACGTTATACGTTATACGTTATACGTTATACGTTATACGTTATACGTTATACGTTATACGTTATACGTTATACGTTATACGTTATACGTTATACGTTATACGTTATACGTTATACGTTATACGTTATACGTTATACGTTATACGTTATACGTTATACGTTATACGTTATACGTTATACGTTATACGTTATACGTTATACGTTATACGTTATACGTTATACGTTATACGTTATACGTTATACGTTATACGTTATACGTTATACGTTATACGTTATACGTTATACGTTATACGTTATACGTTATACGTTATACGTTATACGTTATACGTTATACGTTATACGTTATACGTTATACGTTAAACGTTATACGTTATACGTTGTACGTTATACGCTGTACGTTATACGCTGTACGTTATACGCTGTACGTTATACGTTATACGTTATACGTTACTCGTTGTACGTTGTACGTTATACGTTGTACGTTGTACGTTATACGTTGTACGTTATATGTTATACGATATACGTTATACGTTATACGTTATACGTTATACGTTATACGTTGTACGTTATACGCTGTACGTTATACCTTATACGTTATACGTTATACACTGTACGTTATACGCTGTACGTTATAAGTTATACGTTACACGTTATACGTTACACGTTGTACGTTGTACGTTACACTTTGTACATTATACGTTGTACGTTATACGTTATACGCTGTACGTTATACGTTATACGTTACATGTTGCACGTTGCACGTTATACGTTATACGTTGTATGTTATACGTTGTACGTTATACGTTATACGTTGTACGTTATACGTTGTACATTATACGTTGTATGTTATACGTTATACGCTGTACGTTATACGTTATTCGTTATACGTTATACGTTATACGTTATACGTTATACGTTATACGTTATACGTTATTCGTTATACGTTATACGTTATACGTTATACGTTGTACGTTATACGCTGTACGTTATACGCTGTACGTTGTACGTTACACGTTGTACGTTGTACGTTATACGTTGTACGTTATACGTTATACACTGTACGTTATACGCTGTACGTTATAAGTTATACGTTATACGTTATACGTTACACGTTGTACGTTGTACGTTATACGTTATTCGTTATACGTTATACGTTATACGTTATACGTTATACGTTGTACGTTATACGTTGTACATTATGCGTTGTACGTTATACGTTGTACGTTATACGTTATACGTTATACGTTATACGTTATACGTTATACGTTATACGTTATACGTTATACGTTATAAGGTATACGTTATTCGTTATACGTTTTACGTTTTACGTTATACGTTATACGTTATACGTTATACGTTATACGTTATACGTTATACGTTATACGTTATACGTTATACGTTATACGGTATACGTTATACGTTATACGTTATACGTTATACGTTATACGTTATACGCTGTACGTTATACGCTGTACGTTATACGCTGTACGTTATACGTTATACGTTACACGTTGTACGTTATAAGTTATACGTTATACGTTATACGTTACACGTTGTACGTTGTACGTTATACGTTGTACATTATACGTTGTACGTTATACGTTATACGTTACATGTTGTACGTTGTACGTTATACGTTGTACGTTATACGTTGTACGTTATACGTTGTATGTTATACGTTATACGCTGTACGTTATACGTTATACGTTGTACGTTATACGTTGTATGTTATACGTTATACGCTGTACGCTGTACGTTATACGTTATACGTTATACGTTATACGTTATACGTTATACGTTATACGTTATACGTTATACGTTATACGTTATACGTTATACGTTATACGTTATACGTTATACGTTATACGTTATACGTTATACGTTATACGTTATACGTTATACGTTATACGTTATACGTTATACGTTATACGTTATACGTTATACGTTATACGTTATACGTTATACGTTATACGTTATACGTTATACGTTATACGTTATACGTTATACGTTATACGTTATACGTTATACGTTATACGTTATACGTTATACGTTATACGTTAAACGTTATACGTTATACGTTGTACGTTATACGCTGTACGTTATACGCTGTACGTTATACGCTGTACGTTATACGTTATACGTTATACGTTACTCGTTGTACGTTGTACGTTATACGTTGTACGTTGTACGTTATACGTTGTACGTTATATGTTATACGATATACGTTATACGTTATACGTTATACGTTATACGTTGTACGTTATACGCTGTACGCTATACCTTATACGTTATACGTTATACACTGTACGTTATACGCTGTACGTTATAAGTTATACGTTATACGTTATACGTTACACGTTGTACGTTGTACGTTACACGTTGTACATTATACGTTGTACGTTATACGTTATACGCTGTACGTTATACGTTATACGTTACATGTTGCACGTTGCACGTTATACGTTATACGTTGTATGTTATACGTTGTACGTTATACGTTATACGTTGTACGTTATACGTTGTACATTATACGTTGTATGTTATACGTTATACGCTGTACGTTATACGTTATTCGTTATACGTTATACGTTATACGTTATACGTTATACGTTATACGTTATACGTTATACGTTATACGTTATACGTTATACGTTATACGTTATACGTTGTACGTTATACGCTGTACGTTATACGCTGTACGTTGTACGTTACACGTTGTACGTTGTACGTTATACGTTGTACGTTATACGTTATACACTGTACGTTATACGCTGTACGTTATAAGTTATACGTTATACGTTATACGTTACACGTTGTACGTTGTACGTTACACGTTGTACATTATACGTTGTACGTTATACGTTATACGCTGTACGTTATACGTTATACGTTACATGTTGCACGTTGTACGTTATACGTTATACGTTGTATGTTATACGTTGTACGTTATACGTTATACGTTGTACGTTATACGTTGTACATTATACGTTGTATGTTATACGTTATACGCTGTACGTTATACGTTATTCGTTATACGTTATACGTTATACGTTATACGTTATACGTTATACGTTATACGTTATACGTTATACGTTATACGTTATACGTTATACGTTATACGTTATACGTTATACGTTGTACGTTATACGCTGTACGTTATACGCTGTACGTTATACGTTACACGTTGTACGTTGTACGTTATACGTTGTACGTTATACGTTGTACATTGTACGTTATACGTTGTACGTTATACGTTGTACATTATGCGTTGTACGTTATACGTTGTACGTTATACGTTATACGTTATACGTTATACGTTATACGTTATACGTTATACGTTATACGTTATACGTTATACGTTATACGTTATAAGGTATACGTTATTCGTTATACGTTTTACGTTATACGTTATACGTTATACGTTATACGTTATACGTTATACGTTATACGTTATACGTTATACGTTATACGTTATACGTTATACGTTATACGTTATACGTTATACGTTATACGTTATACGTTATACGGTATACGTTATACGTTATACGTTATACGTTATACGTTATACGTTATACGCTGTACGTTATACGCTGTACGTTATACGCTGTACGTTATACGTTATACGTTACACGTTGTACGTTGTACGTTATACGTTGTACGTTATACGTTGTACATTATACGTTGTACATTATACGTTGTACGTTATACGTTATACGCTGTACGTTATAAGTTATACGTTATACGTTATACGTTACACGTTGTACGTTGTACGTTATACGTTGTACATTATACGTTGTACGTTATACGTTACATGTTGTACGTTGTACGTTATACGTTGTACGTTATACGTTGTACGTTATACGTTGTATGTTATACGTTATACGCTGTACGTTATACGCTGTACGTTATACGTTATACGTTATACGTTATACGTTATACGTTATACGTTATACGTTATACGTTATACGTTATACGTTATACGTTATACGTTATACGTTATACGTTATACGTTATACGTTATACGTTATACGTTATACGCTGTACGTTATACGTTATACGTTATACGTTACACGTTGTACGTTGTACGTTATACGTTATACGTTGTATGTTATACGTTGTACATTATACGTTATACGTTGTACGTTATACGTTGTACATTATACGTTGTATGTTATACGTTATACGCTGTACGTTATACGTTATACGTTATACGTTATACGTTATACGTTATACGTTATACGTTATACGTTATACGTTATACGTTATACGTTGTATGTTATACGTTGTACATTATACGTTATACGTTGTACGTTATACGTTGTACATTATACGTTGTATGTTATACGTTATACGTTATACGTTATACGTTATACGTTATACGTTATACGTTATACGTTATACGTTATACGTTATACGTTATACGTTATACGTTATACGTTATACGTAATACGTTATACGTTATACGTTATACGTTATACGTTATACGTTATACGTTATACGTTATACGTTATACGTTGTACGTTATACGCTGTACGTTATACGCTGTACGTTATACGCTGTACGTTATACGTTATACGTTATACGTTACTCGTTGTACGTTGTACGTTATACGTTGTACGTTATACGTTGTATGTTATACGTTATACGCTGTACGTTATACGTTATACGTTACTCGTTGTACGTTGTACGTTATACGTTGTACGTTATACGTTGTATGTTATACGTTATACGCTGTACGTTATTCGTTATACGTTATACGTTATACGTTATACGTTATACGTTATACGTTATACGTTATACGTTATACGTTGTATGTTATACGTTGTACGTTATACGTTATACGTTGTACGTTATACGTTGTACATTATACGTTGTACGTTATACGTTATACGTTACATGTTGTACGTTGTACGTTATACGTTGTACGTTATACGTTGTACGTTATACGTTGTATGTTATACGTTATACGCTGTACGTTATACGTTATACGTTGTACGTTATACGTTGTATGTTATACGTTATACGCTGTACGCTGTACGTTATACGTTATACGTTATACGTTATACGTTATACGTTATACGTTAAACGTTATACGTTATACGTTGTACGTTATACGCTGTACGTTATACGCTGTACGTTATACGCTGTACGTTATACGTTATACGTTATACGTTACTCGTTGTACGTTGTACGTTATACGTTGTACGTTGTACGTTATACGTTGTACGTTATATGTTATACGATATACGTTATACGTTATACGTTATACGTTATACGTTATACGTTGTACGTTATACGCTGTACGTTATACCTTATACGTTATACGTTATACACTGTACGTTATACGCTGTACGTTATAAGTTATACGTTATACGTTATACGTTACACGTTGTACGTTGTACGTTACACGTTGTACATTATACGTTGTACGTTATACGTTATACGCTGTACGTTATACGTTATACGTTACATGTTGCACGTTGCACGTTATACGTTATACGTTGTATGTTATACGTTGTACGTTATACGTTATACGTTGTACGTTATACGTTGTACATTATACGTTGTATGTTATACGTTATACGCTGTACGTTATACGTTATTCGTTATACGTTATACGTTATACGTTATACGTTATACGTTATACGTTATACGTTATACGTTATACGTTATACGTTATACGTTATACGTTATACGTTATACGTTATACGTTATACGTTATACGTTATACGTTATACGTTATACGTTATACGTTATACGTTATACGTTATACGTTATACGTTATACGTTATACGTTATACGTTATACGTTATACGTTATACGTTATACGTTATACGTTATACGTTATACGTTATACGTTATACGTTATACGTTATACGTTATACGTTATACGTTATACGTTATACGTTATACGTTATACGTTATACGTTATACGTTATACGTTATACGTTATACGTTATACGTTATACGTTATACGTTATACGTTATACGTTATACGTTATACGTTATACGTTATACGTTATACGTTATACGTTATACGTTATACGTTATACGTTATACGTTATACGTTATACGTTATACGTTATACGTTATACGTTATACGTTATACGTTATACGTTATACGTTATACGTTATACGTTATACGTTATACGTTATACGTTATACGTTATACGTTATACGTTATACGTTATACGTTATACGTTATACGTTATACGTTATACGTTATACGTTATACGTTATACGTTATACGTTATACGTTATACGTTATACGTTATACGTTATACGTTATACGTTATACGTTATACGTTATACGTTATACGTTATACGTTATACGTTATACGTTATACGTTATACGTTATACGTAATACGTTATACGTTATACGTTATACGTTATACGTTATACGTTATACGTTATACGTTATACGTTATACGTTGTACGTTATACGCTGTACGTTATACGCTGTACGTTATACGCTGTACGTTATACGTTATACGTTATACGTTACTCGTTGTACGTTGTACGTTATACGTTGTACGTTATACGTTGTATGTTATACGTTATACGCTGTACGTTATACGTTATACGTTACTCGTTGTACGTTGTACGTTATACGTTGTACGTTATACGTTGTATGTTATACGTTATACGCTGTACGTTATTCGTTATACGTTATACGTTATACGTTATACGTTATACGTTATACGTTATACGTTATACGTTGTATGTTATACGTTGTACATTATACGTTATACGTTGTACGTTATACGTTGTACATTATACGTTGTACGTTATACGTTATACGTTACATGTTGTACGTTGTACGTTATACGTTGTACGTTATACGTTGTACGTTATACGTTGTATGTTATACGTTATACGCTGTACGTTATACGTTATACGTTGTACGTTATACGTTGTATGTTATACGTTATACGTTGTATGTTATACGTTATACGCTGTACGCTGTACGTTATACGTTATACGTTATACGTTATACGTTATACGTTATACGTTATACGTTAAACGTTATACGTTATACGTTGTACGTTATACGCTGTACGTTATACGCTGTACGTTATACGCTGTACGTTATACGTTATACGTTATACGTTACTCGTTGTACGTTGTACGTTATACGTTGTACGTTGTACGTTATACGTTGTACGTTATATGTTATACGATATACGTTATACGTTATACGTTATACGTTATACGTTATACGTTGTACGTTATACGCTATACGTTATACCTTATACGTTATACGTTATACACTGTACGTTATACGCTGTACGTTATAAGTTATACGTTATACGTTATACGTTACACGTTGTACGTTGTACGTTACACGTTGTACATTATACGTTGTACGTTATACGTTATACGCTGTACGTTATACGTTATACGTTACATGTTGCACGTTGCACGTTATACGTTATACGTTGTATGTTATACGTTGTACGTTATACGTTATACGTTGTACGTTATACGTTGTACATTATACGTTGTATGTTATACGTTATACGCTGTACGTTATACGTTATTCGTTATACGTTATACGTTATACGTTATACGTTATACGTTATACGTTATACGTTATACGTTATACGTTATACGTTATACGTTATACGTTATACGTTATACGTTATACGTTATACGTTATACGTTATACGTTATACGTTATACGTTATACGTTATACGTTATACGTTATACGTCATACGTTATACGTTATACGTTATACGTTATACGTTATACGTTATACGTTATACGTTATACGTTATACGTTATACGTTATACGTTATACGTTATACGTTATACGTTATACGTTATACGTTATACGTTATACGTTATACGTTATACGTTATACGTTATACGTTATACGTTATACGTTATACGTTATACGTTATACGTTATACGTTATACGTTATACGTTATACGTTATACGTTATACGTTATACGTTATACGTTATACGTTATACGTTATACGTTATACGTTATACGTTATACGTTATACGTTATACGTTATACGTTATACGTTATACGTTATACGTTATACGTTATACGTTATACGTTATACGTTATACGTTATACGTTATACGTTATACGTTATACGTTATACGTTATACGTTATACGTTATACGTTATACGTTATACGTTATACGTTATACGTTATACGTTATACGTTATACGTTATACGTTATACGTTATACGTTATACGTTATACGTTATACGTTATACGTTATACGTTATACGTTATACGTTATACGTTATACGTTATACGTTATACGTTATACGTTATACGTTATACGTTATACGTTATACGTTATACGTTATACGTTATACGTTATACGTTATACGTTATACGTTATACGTTATACGTTATACGTTATACGTTATACGTTATACGTTATACGTTAAACGTTATACGTTATACGTTGTACGTTATACGCTGTACGTTATACGCTGTACGTTATACGCTGTACGTTATACGCTGTACGTTATACGTTATACGTTATACGTTACTCGTTGTACGTTGTACGTTATACGTTGTACGTTGTACGTTATACGTTGTACGTTATATGTTATACGATATACGTTATACGTTATACGTTATACGTTATACGTTATACGTTGTACGTTATACGCTGTACGTTATACCTTATACGTTATACGTTATACACTGTACGTTATACGCTGTACGTTATAAGTTATACGTTATACGTTATACGTTACACGTTGTACGTTGTACGTTACACGTTGTACATTATACGTTGTACGTTATACGTTATACGCTGTACGTTATACGTTATACGTTACATGTTGCACGTTGCACGTTATACGTTATACGTTGTATGTTATACGTTGTACGTTATACGTTATACGTTGTACGTTATACGTTGTACATTATACGTTGTATGTTATACGTTATACGCTGTACGTTATACGTTATTCGTTATACGTTATACGTTATACGTTATACGTTATACGTTATACGTTATACGTTATTCGTTATACGTTATACGTTATACGTTATACGTTGTACGTTATACGCTGTACGTTATACGCTGTACGTTGTACGTTACACGTTGTACGTTGTACGTTATACGTTGTACGTTATACGTTATACACTGTACGTTATACGCTGTACGTTATAAGTTATACGTTATACGTTATACGTTATACGTTATACGCTGTACGTTATACGCTGTACGTTATACGCTGTACGTTATACGTTATACGTTACACGTTGTACGTTATAAGTTATACGTTATACGTTATACGTTACACGTTGTACGTTGTACGTTATACGTTGTACATTATACGTTGTACGTTATACGTTATACGTTACATGTTGTACGTTGTACGTTGTACGTTATACGTTATACGTTATACGTTATACGTTACACGTTGTACGTTGTACGTTACACGTTGTACATTATACGTTGTACGTTATACGTTATACGCTGTACGTTATACGTTATACGTTACATGTTGCACGTTGCACGTTATACGTTATACGTTGTATGTTATACGTTGTACGTTATACGTTATACGTTGTACGTTATACGTTGTACATTATACGTTGTATGTTATACGTTATACGCTGTACGTTATACGTTATTCGTTATACGTTATACGTTATACGTTATACGTTATACGTTATACGTTATACGTTATTCGTTATACGTTATACGTTATACGTTATACGTTGTACGTTATACGCTGTACGTTATACGTTATACGTTATACGTTATACGTTATACGTTATACGTTATACGTTATACGTTATACGTTATACGTTATACGTTATACGGTATACGTTATACGTTATACGTTATACGTTATACGTTATACGTTATACGCTGTACGTTATACGCTGTACGTTATACGCTGTACGTTATACGTTATACGTTACACGTTGTACGTTATAAGTTATACGTTATACGTTATACGTTACACGTTGTACGTTGTACGTTATACGTTGTACATTATACGTTGTACGTTATACGTTATACGTTACATGTTGTACGTTGTACGTTATACGTTGTACGTTATACGTTGTACGTTATACGTTGTATGTTATACGTTATACGCTGTACGTTATACGTTATACGTTGTACGTTATACGTTGTATGTTATACGTTATACGCTGTACGCTGTACGTTATACGTTATACGTTATACGTTATACGTTATACGTTATACGTTATACGTTATACGTTATACGTTATACGTTATACGTTATACGTTATACGTTATACGTTATACGTTATACGTTATACGTTATACGATATACGTTATACGTTATACGTTATACGTTATACGTTATACGTTATACGTTATACGTTATACGTTATACGTTATACGTTATACGTTATACGTTATACGTTATACGTTATACGTTATACGTTATACGTTATACGTTATACGTTAAACGTTATACGTTATACGTTGTACGTTATACGCTGTACGTTATACGCTGTACGTTATACGCTGTACGTTATACGTTATACGTTATACGTTACTCGTTGTACGTTGTACGTTATACGTTGTACGTTGTACGTTATACGTTGTACGTTATATGTTATACGATATACGTTATACGTTATACGTTATACGTTATACGTTATACGTTGTACGTTATACGCTGTACGTTATACCTTATACGTTATACGTTATACACTGTACGTTATACGCTGTACGTTATAAGTTATACGTTATACGTTATACGTTACACGTTGTACGTTGTACGTTACACGTTGTACATTATACGTTGTACGTTATACGTTATACGCTGTACGTTATACGTTATACGTTACATGTTGCACGTTGCACGTTATACGTTATACGTTGTATGTTATACGTTGTACGTTATACGTTATACGTTGTACGTTATACGTTGTACATTATACGTTGTATGTTATACGTTATACGCTGTACGTTATACGTTATTCGTTATACGTTATACGTTATACGTTATACGTTATACGTTATACGTTATACGTTATACGTTATTCGTTATACGTTATACGTTATACGTTATACGTTGTACGTTATACGCTGTACGTTATACGCTGTACGTTGTACGTTACACGTTGTACGTTGTACGTTATACGTTGTACGTTATACGTTATACACTGTACGTTATACGCTGTACGTTATAAGTTATACGTTATACGTTATACGTTACACGTTGTACGTTGTACGTTACACGTTGTACATTATACGTTGTACGTTATACGTTATACGCTGTACGTTATACGTTATACGTTACATGTTGCACGTTGTACGTTATACGTTATACGTTGTATGTTATACGTTGTACGTTATACGTTATACGTTGTACGTTATACGTTGTACATTATACGTTGTATGTTATACGTTATACGCTGTACGTTATACGTTATTCGTTATACGTTATACGTTATACGTTATACGTTATACGTTATACGTTATACGTTATACGTTATACGTTATACGTTATACGTTATACGTTATACGTTGTACGTTATACGCTGTACGTTATACGCTGTACGTTATACGTTACACGTTGTACGTTGTACGTTATACGTTGTACGTTATACGTTGTACATTGTACGTTATACGTTGTACGTTATACGTTGTACATTATGCGTTATACGTTACACGTTGTACGTTGTACGTTATACGTTGTACGTTATACGTTGTACATTATACGTTGTACATTATACGTTGTACGTTATACGTTATACGCTGTACGTTATAAGTTATACGTTATACGTTATACGTTACACGTTGTACGTTGTACGTTATACGTTGTACATTATACGTTGTACGTTATACGTTATACGTTACATGTTGTACGATGTACGTTATACGTTGTACGTTATACGTTGTACGTTATACGTTGTATGTTATACGTTATACGCTGTACGTTATACGTTATACGTTGTACGTTATACGTTGTATGTTATACGTTATACGCTGTACGCTGTACGTTATACGTTATACGTTATACGTTGTACGTTATACGCTGTACGTTATACGTTATACGTTATACGTTATACGCTGTACGTTATACGCTGTACGTTATACGTTATACGTTATACGTTATACGTTATACGTTATACGTTATACGTTATACGTTATACGTTATACGTTATACGTTATACGTTATACGTTATACGCTGTACGTTATACGTTATACGTTATACGTTACACGTTGTACGTTGTACGTTATACGTTATACGTTGTATGTTATACGTTGTACATTATACGTTATACGTTGTACGTTATACGTTGTACATTATACGTTGTATGTTATACGTTATACGCTGTACGTTATACGTTATTCGTTATACGTTATACGTTATACGTTATACGTTATACGTTATACGTTATACGTTGTATGTTATACGTTGTACATTATACGTTATACGTTGTACGTTATACGTTGTACATTATACGTTGTATGTTATACGTTATACGTTATACGTTATACGTTATACGTTATACGTTATACGTTATACGTTATACGTTATACGTTATACGTTATACGTTATACGTTATACGTAATACGTTATACGTTATACGTTATACGTTATACGTTATACGTTATACGTTATACGTTATACGTTATACGTTATACGTTAAACGTTATACGTTATACGTTGTACGTTATACGCTGTACGTTATACGCTGTACGTTATACGCTGTACGTTATACGTTATACGTTACTCGTTGTACGTTGTACGTTATACGTTGTACGTTGTACGTTATACGTTGTACGTTATATGTTATACGATATACGTTATACGTTATACGTTATACGTTATACGTTATACGTTATACGTTATACGTTATACGTTAAACGTTATACGTTATACGTTGTACGTTATACGCTGTACGTTATACGCTGTACGTTATACGCTGTACGTTATACGTTATACGTTATACGTTACTCGGTGTACGTTGTACGTTATACGTTGTACGTTGTACGTTATACGTTGTACGTTATATGTTATACGATATACGTTATACGTTATACGTTATACGTTATACGTTATACGTTGTACGTTATACGCTGTACGTTATACCTTATACGTTATACGTTATACACTGTACGTTATACGCTGTACGTTATAAGTTATACGTTATACGTTATACGTTATACGTTGTACGTTGTACGTTACACGTTGTACATTATACGTTGTACGTTATACGTTATACGCTGTACGTTATACGTTATACGTTACATGTTGCACGTTGTACGTTATACGTTATACGTTGTATGTTATACGTTGTACGTTATACGTTATACGTTGTACGTTATACGTTGTACAGTATACGTTGTATGTTATACGTTATACGCTGTACGTTATACGTTAGTCGTTATACGTTATACGTTATACGTTATACGTTATACGTTATACGTTATACGTTATACGTTATACGTTATACGTTATACGTTATACGTTATACGTTATACGTTATACGTTATACGTTGTACGTTATACGCTGTACGTTATACGCTGTACGTTATACGTTACACGTTGTACGTTGTACGTTATACGTTGTACGTTATACGTTGTACATTGTACGTTATACGTTGTACGTTATACGTTGTACATTATGCGTTGTACGTTATACGTTGTACGTTATACGTTATACGTTATACGTTATACGTTATACGTTATACGTTATACGTTATACGTTATACGTTATACGTTATAAGGTATACGTTATTCGTTATACGTTTTACGTTATACGTTATACGTTATACGTTATACGTTATACGTTATACGTTATACGTTATACGTTATACGTTATACGTTGTACGTTATACGCTGTACGTTATACCTTATACGTTATACGTTATACACTGTACGTTATACGCTGTACGTTATAAGTTATACGTTATACGTTATACGTTACACGTTGTACGTTGTACGTTACACGTTGTACATTATACGTTGTACGTTATACGTTATACGCTGTACGTTATACGTTATACGTTACATGTTGCACGTTGCACGTTATACGTTATACGTTGTATGTTATACGTTGTACGTTATACGTTATACGTTGTACGTTATACGTTGTACATTATACGTTGTATGTTATACGTTATACGCTGTACGTTATACGTTATTCGTTATACGTTATACGTTATACGTTATACGTTATACGTTATACGTTATACGTTATTCGTTATACGTTATACGTTATACGTTATACGTTGTACGTTATACGCTGTACGTTATACGCTGTACGTTGTACGTTACACGTTGTACGTTGTACGTTATACGTTGTACGTTATACGTTATACACTGTACGTTATACGCTGTACGTTATAAGTTATACGTTATACGTTATACGTTACACGTTGTACGTTGTACGTTATACGTTATTCGTTATACGTTATACGTTATACGTTATACGTTATACGTTATACGTTATACGTTATACGTTATACGTTATACGTTATACGTTATACGTTATACGTTGTACGTTATACGCTGTACGTTATACGCTGTACGTTATACGTTACACGTTGTACGTTGTACGTTATACGTTATACGTTATACGTTATACGTTATACGTTATACGTTATACGTTATACGTTATACGTTATACGTTATACGGTATACGTTATACGTTATACGTTATACGTTATACGTTATACGTTATACGCTGTACGTTATACGCTGTACGTTATACGCTGTACGTTATACGTTATACGTTACACGTTGTACGTTATAAGTTATACGTTATACGTTATACGTTACACGTTGTACGTTGTACGTTATACGTTGTACATTATACGTTGTACGTTATACGTTATACGTTACATGTTGTACGTTGTACGTTATACGTTGTACGTTATACGTTGTACGTTATACGTTGTATGTTATACGTTATACGCTGTACGTTATACGTTATACGTTGTACGTTATACGTTGTATGTTATACGTTATACGCTGTACGCTGTACGTTATACGTTATACGTTATACGTTATACGTTATACGTTATACGTTATACGTTATACGTTATACGTTATACGTTATACGTTATACGTTATACGTTATACGTTATACGTTATACGTTATACGTTATACGTTATACGATATACGTTATACGTTATACGTTATACGTTATACGTTATACGTTATACGTTATACGTTATACGTTATACGTTATACGTTATACGTTATACGTTATACGTTATACGTTATACGTTATACGTTATACGTTATACGTTATACGTTATACGTTATACGTTGTACGTTATACGCTGTACGTTACATGTTGCACGTTGCACGTTATACGTTATACGTTATACGTTATACGTTATACGTTATACGTTATACGTTATACGTTATACGTTATACGTTATACGTTATACGTTATACGTTATACGTTATACGTTAAACGTTATACGTTATACGTTGTACGTTATACGCTGTACGTTATACGCTGTACGTTATACGCTGTACGTTATACGTTATACGTTATACGTTACTCGTTGTACGTTGTACGTTATACGTTGTACGTTGTACGTTATACGTTGTACGTTATATGTTATACGATATACGTTATACGTTATACGTTATACGTTATACGTTATACGTTGTACGTTATACGCTGTACGTTATACCTTATACGTTATACGTTATACACTGTACGTTATACGCTGTACGTTATAAGTTATACGTTATACGTTATACGTTACACGTTGTACGTTGTACGTTACACGTTGTACATTATACGTTGTACGTTATACGTTATACGCTGTACGTTATACGTTATACGTTACATGTTGCACGTTGCACGTTATACGTTATACGTTGTATGTTATACGTTGTACGTTATACGTTATACGTTGTACGTTATACGTTGTACATTATACGTTGTATGTTATACGTTATACGCTGTACGTTATACGTTATTCGTTATACGTTATACGTTATACGTTATACGTTATACGTTATACGTTATACGTTATACGTTATTCGTTATACGTTATACGTTATACGTTATACGTTGTACGTTATACGCTGTACGTTATACGCTGTACGTTATACGTTACACGTTGTACGTTGTACGTTATACGTTGTACGTTATACGTTATACGCTGTACGTTATACGCTGTACGTTATAAGTTATACGTTATACGTTATACGTTATACGTTATACGTTATACGTTACACGTTGTACATTATACGTTGTACGTTATACGTTATACGCTGTACGTTATACGTTATACGTTACATGTTGCACGTTGTACGTTATACGTTATACGTTGTATGTTATACGTTGTACGTTATACGTTATACGTTGTACGTTATACGTTGTACATTATACGTTGTATGTTATACGTTATACGCTGTACGTTATACGTTATTCGTTATACGTTATACGTTATACGTTATACGTTATACGTTATACGTTATACGTTATACGTTATACGTTATACGTTATACGTTATACGTTATACGTTATACGTTATACGTTATACGTTGTACGTTATACGCTGTACGTTATACGCTGTACGTTATACGTTACACGTTGTACGTTGTACGTTATACGTTGTACGTTATACGTTGTACATTGTACGTTATACGTTGTACGTTATACGTTGTACATTATGCGTTGTACGTTATACGTTGTACGTTATACGTTATACGTTATACGTTATACGTTATACGTTATACGTTATACGTTATACGTTATACGTTATACGTTATAAGGTATACGTTATTCGTTATACGTTTTACGTTATACGTTATACGTTATACGTTATACGTTATACGTTATACGTTATACGTTATACGTTATACGTTATACGTTGTACGTTATACGCTGTACGTTATACCTTATACGTTATACGTTATACACTGTACGTTATACGCTGTACGTTATAAGTTATACGTTATACGTTATACGTTACACGTTGTACGTTGTACGTTACACGTTGTACATTATACGTTGTACGTTATACGTTATACGCTGTACGTTATACGTTATACGTTACATGTTGCACGTTGCACGTTATACGTTATACGTTGTATGTTATACGTTGTACGTTATACGTTATACGTTGTACGTTATACGTTGTACATTATACGTTGTATGTTATACGTTATACGCTGTACGTTATACGTTATTCGTTATACGTTATACGTTATACGTTATACGTTATACGTTATACGTTATACGTTATTCGTTATACGTTATACGTTATACGTTATACGTTGTACGTTATACGCTGTACGTTATACGCTGTACGTTGTACGTTACACGTTGTACGTTGTACGTTATACGTTGTACGTTATACGTTATACACTGTACGTTATACGCTGTACGTTATAAGTTATACGTTATACGTTATACGTTACACGTTGTACGTTGTACGTTATACGTTATTCGTTATACGTTATACGTTATACGTTATACGTTATACGTTATACGTTATACGTTATACGTTATACGTTATACGTTATACGTTATACGTTATACGTTATACGTTGTACGTTATACGCTGTACGTTATACGCTGTACGTTATACGTTACACGTTGTACGTTGTACGTTATACGTTATACGTTATACGTTATACGTTATACGTTATACGTTATACGTTATACGTTATACGTTATACGTTATACGGTATACGTTATACGTTATACGTTATACGTTATACGTTATACGTTATACGCTGTACGTTATACGATGTACGTTATACGCTGTACGTTATACGTTATACGTTACACGTTGTACGTTATAAGTTATACGTTATACGTTATACGTTACACGTTGTACGTTGTACGTTATACGTTGTACATTATACGTTGTACGTTATACGTTATACGTTACATGTTGTACGTTGTACGTTATACGTTGTACGTTATACGTTGTACGTTATACGTTGTATGTTATACGTTATACGCTGTACGTTATACGTTATACGTTGTACGTTATACGTTGTATGTTATACGTTATACGCTGTACGCTGTACGTTATACGTTATACGTTATACGTTATACGTTATACGTTATACGTTATACGTTATACGTTATACGTTATACGTTATACGTTATACGTTATACGTTATACGTTATACGTTATACGTTATACGTTATACGTTATACGATATACGTTATACGTTATACGTTATACGTTATACGTTATACGTTATACGTTATACGTTATACGTTATACGTTATACGTTATACGTTATACGTTATACGTTATACGTTATACGTTATACGTTATACGTTATACGTTATACGTTATACGTTATACGTTATACGTTGTACGTTATACGCTGTACGTTACATGTTGCACGTTGCACGTTATACGTTATACGTTATACGTTATACGTTATACGTTATACGTTATACGTTATACGTTATACGTTATACGTTATACGTTAAACGTTATACGTTATACGTTGTACGTTATACGCTGTACGTTATACGCTGTACGTTATACGCTGTACGTTATACGTTATACGTTATACGTTACTCGTTGTACGTTGTACGTTATACGTTGTACGTTGTACGTTATACGTTGTACGTTATATGTTATACGATATACGTTATACGTTATACGTTATACGTTATACGTTATACGTTGTACGTTATACGCTGTACGTTATACCTTATACGTTATACGTTATACACTGTACGTTATACGCTGTACGTTATAAGTTATACGTTATACGTTATACGTTACACGTTGTACGTTGTACGTTACACGTTGTACATTATACGTTGTACGTTATACGTTATACGCTGTACGTTATACGTTATACGTTACATGTTGCACGTTGCACGTTATACGTTATACGTTGTATGTTATACGTTGTACGTTATACGTTATACGTTGTACGTTATACGTTGTACATTATACGTTGTATGTTATACGTTATACGCTGTACGTTATACGTTATTCGTTATACGTTATACGTTATACGTTATACGTTATACGTTATACGTTATACGTTATACGTTATTCGTTATACGTTATACGTTATACGTTATACGTTGTACGTTATACGCTGTACGTTATACGCTGTACGTTATACGTTACACGTTGTACGTTGTACGTTATACGTTGTACGTTATACGTTATACACTGTACGTTATACGCTGTACGTTATAAGTTATACGTTATACGTTATACGTTACACGTTGTACGTTGTACGTTACACGTTGTACATTATACGTTGTACGTTATACGTTATACGCTGTACGTTATACGTTATACGTTACATGTTGCACGTTGTACGTTATACGTTATACGTTGTATGTTATACGTTGTACGTTATACGTTATACGTTGTACGTTATACGTTGTACATTATACGTTGTATGTTATACGTTATACGCTGTACGTTATACGTTATTCGTTATACGTTATACGTTATACGTTATACGTTATACGTTATACGTTATACGTTATACGTTATACGTTATACGTTATACGTTATACGTTATACGTTATACGTTATACGTTATACGTTGTACGTTATACGATGTACGTTATACGCTGTACGTTATACGTTACACGTTGTACGTTGTACGTTATACGTTGTACGTTATACGTTGTACATTGTACGTTATACGTTGTACGTTATACGTTGTACATTATGCGTTGTACGTTATACGTTGTACGTTATACGTTATACGTTATACGTTATACGTTATACGTTATACGTTATACGTTATACGTTATAAGGTATACGTTATTCGTTATACGTTTAACGTTATACGTTATACGTTATACGTTATACGTTATACGTTATACGTTATACGTTATACGTTATACGTTATACGTTATACGTTATACGTTATACGGTATACGTTATACGTTATACGTTATACGTTATACGTTATACGTTATACGCTGTACGTTATACGCTGTACGTTATACGCTGTACGTTATACGTTATACGTTACACGTTGTACGTTGTACGTTATACGTTGTACGTTATACGTTGTACATTATACGTTGTACATTATACGTTGTACGTTATACGTTATACGCTGTACGTTATAAGTTATACGTTATACGTTATACGTTACACGTTGTACGTTGTACGTTATACGTTGTACATTATACGTTGTACGTTATACGTTATACGTTACATGTTGTACGTTGTACGTTATACGTTGTACGTTATACGTTGTACGTTATACGTTGTATGTTATACGTTATACGCTGTACGTTATACGTTATACGTTGTACGTTATACGTTGTATGTTATACGTTATACGCTGTACGCTGTACGTTATACGTTATACGTTATACGTTGTACGTTATACGCTGTACGTTATACCTTATACGTTATACGTTATACGCTGTACGTTATACGCTGTACGTTATACGTTATACGTTATACGTTATACGTTATACGTTATACGTTATACGTTATACGTTATACGTTATACGTTATACGTTATACGTTATACGTTATACGTTATACGTTATACGTTATACGTTATACGTTATACGCTGTACGTTATACGTTATACGTTATACGTTACACGTTGTACGTTGTACGTTATACGTTATACGTTGTATGTTATACGTTGTACATTATACGTTATACGTTGTATGTTATACGTTATACGCTGTACGTTATACGTTATTCGTTATACGTTGTACGTTATACGTTATACGTTGTATGTTATACGTTGTACGTTATACGTTATACGTTGTACGTTATACGTTGTACATTATACGTTGTATGTTATACGTTATACGCTGTACGTTATACGTTATTCGTTATACGTTATACGTTATACGTTATACGTTATACGTTATACGTTATACGTTATACGTTATACGTTATACGTTATACGTTATACGTTATACGTTATACGTTATACGTTATACGTTATACGTTGTACGTTATACGCTGTACGTTATACGCTGTACGTTATACGTTACACGTTGTACGTTGTACGTTATACGTTGTACGTTATACGTTGTACATTGTACGTTATACGTTGTACGTTATACGTTGTACATTATGCGTTGTACGTTATACGTTGTACGTTATACGTTATACGTTATACGTTATACGTTATACGTTATACGTTATACGTTATACGTTATAAGGTATACGTTATTCGTTATACGTTTTACGTTATACGTTATACCGTATACGTTATACGTTATACGTTATACGTTATACGTTATACGTTATACGTTATACGTTATACGTTATACGTTATACGTTATACGTTATACGTTATACGGTATACGTTATACGTTATACGTTATACGTTATACGTTATACGTTATACGTTATACGTTACACGTTATACGTTATACGTTATACGTTATACGTTATACGTTATACGTTATACGTTATACGATATACGTTATACGTTATACGTTATACGTTATACGTTATACGTTATACGTTATACGTTATACGTTATACGTTATACGTTATACGTTATACGTTATACGTTATACGTTATACGTTATACGTTATACGCTGTACGTTGTATGTTATACGTTATACGCTGTACGTTATACGTTATACGTTGTACGTTATACGTTATACGTTATACGTTATACGCTGTACGCTGTACGTTATACGTTATACGTTATACGTTGTACGTTATACGCTGTACGTTATACCTTATACGTTATACGTTATACGCTGTACGTTATACGCTGTACGTTATACGTTATACGTTATACGTTATACGTTATACGTTATACGTTATACGTTGTACGTTATACGCTGTACGTTATACGCTGTACGTTATACGTTACACGTTGTACGTTGTACGTTATACGTTGTACGTTATACGTTGTACATTGTACGTTATACGTTGTACGTTATACGTTGTACATTATGCGTTGTACGTTATACGTTGTACGTTATACGTTATACGTTATACGTTATACGTTATACGTTATACGTTATACGTTATACGTTATAAGGTATACGTTATTCGTTATACGTTTTACGTTATACGTTATACGTTATACGTTATACGTTATACGTTATACGTTATACGTTATACGTTATACGTTATACGTTATACGTTATACGTTATACGTTATACGGTATACGTTATACGTTATACGTTATACGTTATACGTTATACGTTATACGTTATACGTTACACGTTATACGTTATACGTTATACGTTATACGTTATACGTTATACGTTATACGTTATACGTTATACGTTATACGTTATACGTTATACGTTATACGTTATACGTTATACGTTATACGTTATACGTTATACGTTATACGTTATACGTTATACGTTATACGTTATACGCTGTACGTTGTATGTTATACGTTATACGCTGTACGTTATACGTTATACGTTGTACGTTATACGTTGTATGTTATACGTTATACGCTGTACGCTGTACGTTATACGTTATACGTTATACGTTGTACGTTATACGCTGTACGTTATACCTTATACGTTATACGTTATACGCTGTACGTTATAAGCTGTACGTTATACGTTATACGTTATACGTTATACGTTATACGTTATACGTTATACGTTATACGTTATACGTTAAACGTTATACGTTATACGTTGTACGTTATACGCTGTACGTTATACGCTGTACGCTATACGCTGTACGTTATACGTTATACGTTATACGTTACTCGTTGTACGTTGTACGTTATACGTTGTACGTTGTACGTTATACGTTGTACGTTATATGTTATACGATATACGTTATACGTTATACGTTATACGTTATACGTTATACGTTGTACGTTATACGCTGTACGTTATACCTTATACGTTATACGTTATACACTGTACGTTATACGCTGTACGTTATAAGTTATACGTTATACGTTATACGTTACACGTTGTACGTTGTACGTTACACGTTGTACATTATACGTTGTACGTTATACGTTATACGCTGTACGTTATACGTTATACGTTACATGTTGCACGTTGCACGTTATACGTTATACGTTGTATGTTATACGTTGTACGTTATACGTTATACGTTGTACGTTATACGTTGTACATTATACGTTGTATGTTATACGTTATACGCTGTACGTTATACGTTATTCGTTATACGTTATACGTTATTCGTTATACGTTTTACGTTATACGTTATACGTTATACGTTATACGTTATACGTTATACGTTATACGTTATACGTTATACGTTATACGTTATACGTTATACGTTATACGTTATACGCTGTACGTTATACGCTGTACGTTATACGCTGTACGTTATACGTTATACATTATACGTTGTATGTTATACGTTATACGCTGTACGTTATACGTTATTCGTTATACGTTATACGTTATACGTTATACGTTATACGTTATACGTTATACGTTATACGTTATACGTTATACGTTATACGTTATACGTTATACGTTATACGTTATACGTTGTACGTTATACGCTGTACGTTATACGCTGTACGTTATACGTTACACGTTGTACGTTGTACGTTATACGTTGTACGTTATACGTTGTACATTGTACGTTATACGTTGTACGTTATACGTTGTACATTATGCGTTGTACGTTATACGTTGTACGTTATACGTTATACGTTATACGTTATACGTTATACGTTATACGTTATACGTTATACGTTATACGTTATAAGGTATACGTTATTCGTTATACGTTTTACGTTATACGTTATACGTTATACGTTATACGTTATACGTTATACGTTATACGTTATACGTTATACGTTATACGTTATACGTTATACGTTATACGTTATACGTTATACGTTATACGGTATACGTTATACGTTATACGTTATACGTTATACGTTATACGTTATACGCTGTACGTTATACGCTGTACGTTATACGCTGTACGTTATACGTTATACGTTACACGTTGTACGGTATAAGTTATACGTTATACGTTATACGTTACACGTTGTACGTTGTACGTTATACGTTGTACATTATACGTTGTACGTTATACGTTATACGTTACATGTTGTACGTTGTACGTTATACGTTGTACGTTATACGTTGTACGTTATACGTTGTATGTTATACGTTATACGCTGTACGTTATACGTTATACGTTGTACGTTATACGTTGTATGTTATACGTTATACGCTGTACGCTGTACGTTATACGTTATACGTTATACGTTATACGTTATACGTTATACGTTATACGTTATACGTTATACGTTATACGTTATACGTTATACGTTATACGTTATACGTTATACGTTATACGTTATACGTTATACGTTATACGTTATACGTTATACGTTATACGTTATACGTTATACGTTATACGTTATACCTTATACGTTATACGTTAAACGTTATACGTTATACGTTGTACGTTGTACGCTGTACGTTATACGCTGTACGTTATACGCTGTACGTTATACGTTATACGTTATACGTTACACGTTGTACGTTGTACTTTATACGTTGTACGTTGTACGTTATACGTTGTACGTTATATGTTATACGATATACGTTATACGTTATACGTTATACGTTATACGTTATACGTTGTACGTTATACGCTGTACGTTATACCTTATACGTTATACGTTATACACTGTACGTTATACGCTGTACGTTATAAGTTATACGTTATACGTTATACGTTACACGTTGTACGTTGTACGTTACACGTTGTACATTATACGTTGTACGTTATACGTTATACGCTGTACGTTATACGTTATACGTTACATGTTGCACGTTGCACGTTATACGTTATACGTTGTATGTTATACGTTGTACGTTATACGTTATACGTTGTACGTTATACGTTGTACATTATACGTTGTATGTTATACGTTATACGCTGTACGTTATACGTTATTCGTTATACGTTATACGTTATACGTTATACGTTATACGTTATACGTTATACGTTATACGTTATTCGTTATACGTTATACGTTATACGTTATACGTTGTACGTTATACGCTGTACGTTATACGCTGTACGTTGTACGTTACACGTTGTACGTTGTACGTTATACGTTGTACGTTATACGTTATACACTGTACGTTATACGCTGTACGTTATAAGTTATACGTTATACGTTATACGTTACACGTTGTACGTTGTACGTTACACGTTGTACATTATACGTTGTACGTTATACGTTATACGCTGTACGTTATACGTTATACGTTACATGTTGCACGTTGTACGTTATACGTTATACGTTGTATGTTATACGTTGTACGTTATATGTTATACGTTGTACGTTATACGTTGTACATTATACGTTGTATGTTATACGTTATACGCTGTACGTTATACGTTATACGTTATACGTTATACGTTATACGTTATACGTTATACGTTATACGTTATACGTTATACGTTATACGTTATACGTTATACGTTATACGTTGTACGTTATACGCTGTACATTATACGTTGTACATTATACGTTGTACGTTATACGTTATACGCTGTACGTTATAAGTTATACGTTATACGTTATACGTTACACGTTGTACGTTGTACGTTATACGTTGTACATTATACGTTGTACGTTATACGTTATACGTTACATGTTGTACGTTGTACGTTATACGTTGTACGTTATACGTTGTACGTTATACGTTGTATGTTATACGTTATACGCTGTACGTTATACGTTATACGTTGTACGTTATACGTTGTATGTTATACGTTATACGCTGTACGCTGTACGTTATACGTTATACGTTATACGTTGTACGTTATACGCTGTACGTTATACCTTATACGTTATACGTTATACGCTGTACGTTATACGCTGTACGTTATACGTTTTACGTTATACGTTATACGTTATACGTTATACGTTATACGTTATACGTTATACGTTATACGTTATACGTTATACGTTATACGTTATACGTTATACGTTATACGTTATACGTTATACGTTATACGTTATACGCTGTACGTTATACGTTATACGTTATACGTTACACGTTGTACGTTGTACGTTATACGTTATACGTTGTATGTTATACGTTGTACATTATACGTTATACGTTGTACGTTATACGTTGTACATTATACGTTGTATGTTATACGTTATACGCTGTACGTTATACGTTATTCGTTATACGTTATACGTTATACGTTATACGTTATACGTTATACGTTATACGTTATACGTTATACGTTGTATGTTATACGTTGTACATTATACGTTATACGTTGTACGTTATACGTTGTACATTATACGTTGTATGTTATACGTTATACGTTATACGTTATACGTTATACGTTATACGTTATACGTTATACGTTATACGTTATACGTTATACGTTATACGTTATACGTTATACGTTATACGTTATACGTTATACGTTATACGTTATACGTTATACGTTATACGTTATACGTTAAACGTTATACGTTATACGTTGTACGTTATACGCTGTACATTATACGCTGTACGTTATACGCTGTACGTTATACGTTATACGTTATACGTTACTCGTTGTACGTTGTACGTTATACGTTGTACGTTGTACGTTATACGTTGTACGTTATATGTTATACGATATACGTTATACGTTATACGTTATACGTTATACGTTATACGTTGTACGTTATACGCTGTACGTTATACCTTATACGTTATACGTTATACACTGTACGTTATACGCTGTACGTTATAAGTTATACGTTATACGTTATACGTTACACGTTGTACGTTGTACGTTACACGTTGTACATTATACGTTGTACGTTATACGTTATACGCTGTACGTTATACGTTATACGTTACATGTTGCACGTTGCACGTTATACGTTATACGTTGTATGTTATACGTTGTACGTTATACGTTATACGTTGTACGTTATACGTTGTACATTATACGTTGTATGTTATACGTTATACGCTGTACGTTATACGTTATTCGTTATACGTTATACGTTATACGTTATACGTTATACGTTATACGTTATACGTTATTCGTTATACGTTATACGTTATACGTTATACGTTGTACGTTATACGCTGTACGTTATACGCTGTACGTTGTACGTTACACGTTGTACGTTGTACGTTATACGTTGTACGTTATACGTTATACACTGTACGTTATACGCTGTACGTTATAAGTTATACGTTATACGTTATACGTTACACGTTGTACGTTGTACGTTACACGTTGTACATTATACGTTGTACGTTATACGTTATACGCTGTACGTTATACGTTATACGTTACATGTTGCACGTTGTACGTTATACGTTATACGTTGTATGTTATACGTTGTACGTTATACGTTATACGTTGTACGTTATACGTTGTACATTATACGTTGTATGTTATACGTTATACGCTGTACGTTATACGTTATTCGTTATACGTTATACGTTATACGTTATACGTTATACGTTATACGTTATACGTTATACGTTATACGTTATACGTTATACGTTATACGTTATACGTTATACGTTATACGTTATACGTTATACGTTATACGTTATACGTTATACGTTGTACGTTATACGCTGTACGTTATACGCTGTACGTTATACGTTACACGTTGTACGTTGTACGTTATACGTTGTACGTTATACGTTGTACATTGTACGTTATACGTTGTACGTTATACGTTGTACATTATGCGTTGTACGTTATACGTTGTACGTTATACGTTATACGTTATACGTTATACGTTATACGTTATACGTTATACGTTATACGTTATACGTTATACGTTATACGTTATACGTTATACGTTATAAGGTATACGTTATTCGTTATACGTTTTACGTTATACGTTATACGTTATACGTTATACGTTATACGTTATACGTTATACGTTATACGTTATACGTTATACGTTATACGTTATACGTTATACGGTATACGTTATACGTTATACGTTATACGTTATACGTTATACGTTATACGCTGTACGTTATACGCTGTACGTTATACGCTGTACGTTATACGTTATACGTTACACGTTGTACGTTGTACGTTATACGTTGTACGTTATACGTTGTACATTATACGTTGTACATTATACGTTGTACGTTATACGTTATACGCTGTACGTTATAAGTTATACGTTATACGTTATACGTTACACGTTGTACGTTGTACGTTATACGTTGTACATTATACGTTGTACGTTATACGTTATACGTTATACGTTATACGTTATACGTTATACGTTATACGTTATACGTTATACGTTATACGTTATACGTTATACGTTATACGTTATACGTTATACGTTATACGTTATACGTTATACGTTATACGTTATACGCTGTACGTTATACGTTATACGTTATACGTTACACGTTGTACGTTGTACGTTATACGTTATACGTTGTATGTTATACGTTGTACATTATACGTTATACGTTGTACGTTATACGTTGTACATTATACGTTGTATGTTATACGTTATACGCTGTACGTTATACGTTATTCGTTATACGTTATACGTTATACGTTATACGTTATACGTTATACGTTATACGTTATACGTTATACGTTATACGTTATACGTTATACGTTATACGTTATACGTTATACGTTATACGTTATACGTTATACGTTGTACGTTATACGCTGTACGTTATACGCTGTACGTTATACGTTACACGTTGTACGCTGTACGTTATACGTTGTACGTTATACGTTGTACATTGTACGTTATACGTTGTACGTTATACGTTGTACATTATGCGTTGTACGTTATACGTTGTACGTTATACGTTATACGTTATACGTTATACGTTATACGTTATACGTTATACGTTATACGTTATACGTTATAAGTTATACGTTATTCGTTATACGTTTTACGTTATACGTTATACGTTATACGTTATACGTTATACGTTATACGTTATACGTTATACGTTATACGTTATACGTTATACGTTATACGTCATACGTTATACGTTATACGTTATACGTTATACGTTATACGTTATACGTTATACGTTATACGTTATACGTTATACGTTATACGTTATACGTTGTACGTTATACGCTGTACGTTATACCTTATACGTTATACGTTATACGCTGTACGTTATACGCTGTACGTTATACGTTATACGTTATACGTTATACGTTATACGTTATACGTTATACGTTATACGTTATACGTTATACGTTATACGTTATACGTTATACGTTATACGTTATACGTTATACGTTATACGTTATACGTTATACGTTATACGTTATACGTTATACGTTATACGTTATACGTTATACGTTATACGTTATACGTTATACGTTATACGTTATACGTTATACGTTATACGTTATACGTTATACGTTATACGTTATACGTTATACGTTATACGTTATACGTTATACGTTATACGTTATACGTTGTACGTTATACGTTGTATGTTATACGTTATACGCTGTACGTTATACGTTATACGTTGTACGTTATACGTTGTATGTTATACGTTATACGCTGTACGCTGTACGTTATACGTTATACGTTATACGTTGTACGTTATACGCTGTACGTTATACCTTATACGTTATACGTTATACGCTGTACGTTATACGCTGTACGTTATACGTTATACGTTATACGTTATACGTTATACGTTATACGTTATACGTTATACGTTATACGTTATACGTTATACGTTATACGTTATACGTTATACGTTATACGTTATACGTTATACGTTATACGCTGTACGTTATACGTTATACGTTATACGTTACACGTTGTACGTTGTACGTTATACGTTATACGTTGTATGTTATACGTTGTACATTATACGTTATACGTTGTACGTTATACGTTGTACATTATACGTTGTATGTTATACGTTATACGCTGTACGTTATACGTTATTCGTTATACGTTATACGTTATACGTTATACGTTATACGTTATACGTTATACGTTATACGTTATACGTTATACGTTATACGTTATACGTTATACGTTATACGTTATACGTTATACGTTATACGTTATACGTTATACGTTATACGTTATACGTTATACGTTGTACGTTATACGCTGTACGTTATACGCTGTACGTTATACGTTACACGTTGTACGTTGTACGTTATACGTTGTACGTTATACGTTGTACATTGTACGTTATACGTTGTACGTTATACGTTGTACATTATGCGTTGTACGTTATACGTTGTACGTTATACGTTATACGTTATACGTTATACGTTATACGTTATACGTTATACGTTATACGTTATAAGTTATACGTTATTCGTTATACGTTTTACGTTATACGTTATACGTTATACGTTATACGTTATACGTTATACGTTATACGTTATACGTTATACGTTATACGTTATACGTTATACGTCATACGTTATACGTTATACGTTATACGTTATACGTTATACGTTATACGTTATACGTTATACGTTATACGTTATACGTTATACGTTATACGTTGTACGTTATACGCTGTACGTTATACCTTATACGTTATACGTTATACGCTGTACGTTATACGCTGTACGTTATACGTTATACGTTATACGTTATACGTTATACGTTATACGTTATACGTTATACGTTATACGTTATACGTTATACGTTATACGTTATACGTTATACGTTATACGTTATACGTTATACGTTATACGTTATACGTTATACGTTATACGTTATACGTTATACGTTATACGTTATACGTTATACGTTATACGTTATACGTTATACGTTATACGTTATACGTTATACGTTATACGTTATACGTTATACGTTATACGTTATACGTTATACGTTATACGTTATACGTTATACGTTATACGTTATACGTTATACGTTATACGTTATACGTTATACGTTATACGTTATACGTTATACGTTATACGTTATACGTTATACGTTATACGTTATACGTTATACGTTATACGTTATACGTTATACGTTATACGTTATACGTTATACGTTATACGTTATACGTTATACGTTATACGTTATACGTTATACGTTATACGTTATACGTTATACGTTATACGTTATACGTTATACGTTATACGTTATACGTTATACGTTATACGTTATACGTTATACGTTATACGTTATACGTTATACGTTATACGTTATACGTTATACGTTATACGTTATACGTTATACGTTATACGTTATACGTTATACGTTATACGTTATACGTTATACGTTATACGTTATACGTTATACGTTATACGTTATACGTTATACGTTATACGTTATACGTTATACGTTATACGTTATACGTTATACGTTATACGTTATACGTTATACGTTATACGTTATACGTTATACGTTATACGTTATACGTTATACGTTATACGTTATACGTTATACGTTATACGTTATACGTTATACGTTATACGTTATACGTTATACGTTATACGTTATACGTTATACGTTATACGTTATACGTTATACGTTATACGTTATACGTTATACGTTATACGTTATACGTTATACGTTATACGTTATACGTTATACGTTATACGTTATACGTTATACGTTATACGTTATACGGTATACGGTATACGGTATACGTTATACGTTGTACGTTATACGTTATACGTTATACGTTATACGTTATATGTTATACGATATACGTTATACGTTATACGTTATACGTTATACGTTATACGTTGTACGTTATACGCTGTACGTTATACCTTATACGTTATACGTTATACACTGTACGTTATACGCTGTACGTTATAAGTTATACGTTATACGTTATACGTTACACGTTGTACGTTGTACGTTACACGTTGTACATTATACGTTGTACGTTATACGTTATACGCTGTACGTTATACGTTATACGTTACATGTTGCACGTTGTACGTTATACGTTATACGTTGTATGTTATACGTTGTACGTTATACGTTATACGTTGTACGTTATACGTTGTACATTATACGTTGTATGTTATACGTTATACGCTGTACGTTATACGTTATTCGTTATACGTTATACGTTATACGTTATACGTTATACGTTATACGTTATTCGTTATACGTTTTACGTTATACGTTATACGTTATACGTTATACGTTACACGTTATACGTTATACGTTATACGTTATACGTTATACGTTATACGTTATACGTTATACGTTATACGTTATACGTTATACGTTATACGTTATACGTTATACGTTATACGTTATACGTTATACGTTATACGTTATACGTTATACGTTATACGTTATACGTTATACGTTAAACGTTATACGTTATACGTTGTACGTTATACGCTGTACGTTATACGCTGTACGTTATACGCTGTACGTTATACGTTATACGTTATACGTTACACGTTGTACGTTGTACGTTACACGTTGTACATTATACGTTGTACGTTATACGTTATACGCTGTACGTTATACGTTATACGTTACATGTTGCACGTTGTACGTTATACGTTATACGTTGTATGTTATACGTTGTACGTTATACGTTATACGTTGTACGTTATACGTTGTACATTATACGTTGTATGTTATACGTTATACGCTGTACGTTATACGTTATTCGTTATACGTTATACGTTATACGTTATACGTTATACGTTATACGTTATACGTTATACGTTATACGTTATACGTTATACGTTATACGTTATACGTTATACGTTATACGTTATACGTTATACGTTATACGTTATACGTTATACGTTATACGTTGTACGTTATACGCTGTACGTTATACGCTGTACGTTATACGTTACACGTTGTACGTTGTACGTTATACGTTGTACGTTATACGTTGTACATTGTACGTTATACGTTGTACGTTATACGTTGTACATTATGCGTTGTACGTTATACGTTATACGTTATACGTTATACGTTATACGTTATACGTTATACGTTATACGTTATACGTTATACGTTATACGTTATACGTTATACGTTATACGTTATAAGGTATACGTTATTCGTTATACGTTTTACGTTATACGTTATACGTTATACGTTATACGTTATACGTTATACGTTATACGTTATACGTTATACGTTATACGTTATACGTTATACGTTATACGTTATACGGTATACGTTATACGTTATACGTTATACGTTATACGTTATACGTTATACGCTGTACGTTATACGCTGTACGTTATACGCTGTACGTTATACGTTATACGTTACACGTTGTACGTTGTACGTTATACGTTGTACGTTATACGTTGTACATTATACGTTGTACATTATACGTTGTACGTTATACGTTATACGCTGTACGTTATAAGTTATACGTTATACGTTATACGTTACACGTTGTACGTTGTACGTTATACGTTGTACATTATACGTTGTACGTTATACGTTATACGTTATACGTTATACGTTATACGTTATACGTTATACGTTATACGTTATACGTTATACGTTATACGTTATACGTTATACGTTATACGTTATACGTTATACGTTATACGTTATACGTTATACGTTATACGTTATACGCTGTACGTTATACGTTATACGTTATACGTTACACGTTGTACGTTGTACGTTATACGTTATACGTTGTATGTTATACGTTGTACATTATACGTTATACGTTGTACGTTATACGTTGTACATTATACGTTGTATGTTATACGTTATACGCTGTACGTTATACGTTATTCGTTATACGTTATACGTTATACGTTATACGTTATACGTTATACGTTATACGTTATACGTTATACGTTATACGTTATACGTTATACGTTATACGTTATACGTTATACGTTATACGTTATACGTTATACGTTATACGTTATACGTTATACGTTGTACGTTATACGCTGTACGTTATACGCTGTACGTTATACGTTACACGTTGTACGCTGTACGTTATACGTTGTACGTTATACGTTGTACATTGTACGTTATACGTTGTACGTTATACGTTGTACATTATGCGTTGTACGTTATACGTTGTACGTTATACGTTATACGTTATACGTTATACGTTATACGTTATACGTTATACGTTATACGTTATACGTTATAAGTTATACGTTATTCGTTATACGTTTTACGTTATACGTTATACGTTATACGTTATACGTTATACGTTATACGTTATACGTTATACGTTATACGTTATACGTTATACGTTATACGTCATACGTTATACGTTATACGTTATACGTTATACGTTATACGTTATACGTTATACGTTATACGTTATACGTTATACGTTATACGTTATACGTTGTACGTTATACGCTGTACGTTATACCTTATACTTTATACGTTATACGCTGTACGTTATACGCTGTACGTTATACGTTATACGTTATACGTTATACGTTATACGTTATACGTTATACGTTATACGTTATACGTTATACGTTATACGTTATACGTTATACGTTATACGTTATACGTTATACGTTATACGTTATACGTTATACGTTATACGTTATACGTTATACGTTATACGTTATACGTTATACGTTATACGTTATACGTTATACGTTATACGTTATACGTTATACGTTATACGTTATACGTTATACGTTATACGTTATACGTTATACGTTATACGTTATACGTTATACGTTATACGTTATACGTTATACGTTATACGTTATACGTTGTACGTTATACGTTGTATGTTATACGTTATACGCTGTACGTTATACGTTATACGTTGTACGTTATACGTTGTATGTTATACGTTATACGCTGTACGCTGTACGTTATACGTTATACGTTATACGTTGTACGTTATACGCTGTACGTTATACCTTATACGTTATACGTTATACGCTGTACGTTATACGCTGTACGTTATACGTTATACGTTATACGTTATACGTTATACGTTATACGTTATACGTTATACGTTATACGTTATACGTTATACGTTATACGTTATACGTTATACGTTATACGTTATACGTTATACGTTATACGCTGTACGTTATACGTTATACGTTATACGTTACACGTTGTACGTTGTACGTTATACGTTATACGTTGTATGTTATACGTTGTACATTATACGTTATACGTTGTACGTTATACGTTGTACATTATACGTTGTATGTTATACGTTATACGCTGTACGTTATACGTTATTCGTTATACGTTATACGTTATACGTTATACGTTATACGTTATACGTTATACGTTATACGTTATACGTTATACGTTATACGTTATACGTTATACGTTATACGTTATACGTTATACGTTATACGTTATACGTTATACGTTATACGTTGTACGTTATACGCTGTACGTTATACGCTGTACGTTATACGTTACACGTTGTACGCTGTACGTTATACGTTGTACGTTATACGTTGTACATTGTACGTTATACGTTGTACGTTATACGTTGTACATTATGCGTTGTACGTTATACGTTGTACGTTATACGTTATACGTTATACGTTATACGTTATACGTTATACGTTATACGTTATACGTTATAAGTTATACGTTATTCGTTATACGTTTTACGTTATACGTTATACGTTATACGTTATACGTTATACGTTATACGTTATACGTTATACGTTATACGTTATACGTTATACGTTATACGTCATACGTTATACGTTATACGTTATACGTTATACGTTATACGTTATACGTTATACGTTATACGTTATACGTTATACGTTATACGTTATACGTTGTACGTTATACGCTGTACGTTATACCTTATACGTTATACGTTATACGCTGTACGTTATACGCTGTACGTTATACGTTATACGTTATACGTTATACGTTATACGTTATACGTTATACGTTATACGTTATACGTTATACGTTATACGTTATACGTTATACGTTATACGTTATACGTTATACGTTATACGTTATACGTTATACGTTATACGTTATACGTTATACGTTATACGTTATACGTTATACGTTATACGTTATACGTTATACGTTATACGTTATACGTTATACGTTATACGTTATACGTTATACGTTATACGTTATACGTTATACGTTATACGTTATACGTTATACGTTATACGTTATACGTTATACGTTATACGTTATACGTTATACGTTATACGTTATACGTTATACGTTATACGTTATACGTTATACGTTATACGTTATACGTTATACGTTATACGTTATACGTTATACGTTATACGTTATACGTTATACGTTATACGTTATACGTTATACGTTATACGTTATACGTTATACGTTATACGTTATACGTTATACGTTATACGTTATACGTTATACGTTATACGTTATACGTTATACGTTATACGTTATACGTTATACGTTATACGTTATACGTTATACGTTATACGTTATACGTTATACGTTATACGTTATACGTTATACGTTATACGTTATACGTTATACGTTATACGTTATACGTTATACGTTATACGTTATACGTTATACGTTATACGTTATACGTTATACGTTATACGTTATACGTTATACGTTATACGTTATACGTTATACGTTATACGTTATACGTTATACGTTATACGTTATACGTTATACGTTATACGTTATACGTTATACGTTATACGTTATACGTTATACGTTATACGTTATACGTTATACGTTATACGTTATACGTTATACGTTATACGTTATACGTTATACGTTATACGTTATACGTTATACGTTATACGTTATACGTTATACGTTATACGTTATACGTTATACGTTATACGTTATACGTTATACGTTATACGTTATACGTTATACGTTATACGTTATACGTTATACGTTATACGTTATACGTTATACGTTATACGTTATACGGTATACGGTATACGGTATACGTTATACGTTGTACGTTATACGTTATACGTTATACGTTATACGTTATATGTTATACGATATACGTTATACGTTATACGTTATACGTTATACGTTATACGTTGTACGTTATACGCTGTACGTTATACCTTATACGTTATACGTTATACACTGTACGTTATACGCTGTACGTTATAAGTTATACGTTATACGTTATACGTTACACGTTGTACGTTGTACGTTACACGTTGTACATTATACGTTGTACGTTATACGTTATACGCTGTACGTTATACGTTATACGTTACATGTTGCACGTTGTACGTTATACGTTATACGTTGTATGTTATACGTTGTACGTTATACGTTATACGTTGTACGTTATACGTTGTACATTATACGTTGTATGTTATACGTTATACGCTGTACGTTATACGTTATTCGTTATACGTTATACGTTATACGTTATACGTTATACGTTATACGTTATTCGTTATACGTTTTACGTTATACGTTATACGTTATACGTTATACGTTACACGTTATACGTTATACGTTATACGTTATACGTTATACGTTATACGTTATACGTTATACGTTATACGTTATACGTTATACGTTATACGTTATACGTTATACGTTATACGTTATACGTTATACGTTATACGTTATACGTTATACGTTATACGTTATACGTTATACGTTAAACGTTATACGTTATACGTTGTACGTTATACGCTGTACGTTATACGCTGTACGTTATACGCTGTACGTTATACGTTATACGTTATACGTTACTCGTTGTACGTTGTACGTTATACGTTGTACGTTGTACGTTATACGTTGTACGTTATACGTTGTACGATATACGTTGTACGTTATACGTTGTACGTTATATGTTATACGTTGCACGTTGTACGATGTACGTTATACGTTATACGTTATACGTTATACGTTATACGTTATACGTTATACGTTATACGTTATACGGTATACGGTATACGGTATACGTTATACGTTGTACGTTATACGTTATACGTTATACGTTATACGTTATATGTTATACGATATACGTTATACGTTATACGTTATACGTTATACGTTATACGTTGTACGTTATACGCTGTACGTTATACCTTATACGTTATATGTTATACACTGTACGTTATACGCTGTACGTTGTACGTTACACGTTGTACGTTGTACGTTATACGTTGTACGTTATACGTTATACACTGTACGTTATACGCTGTACGTTATAAGTTATACGTTATACGTTATACGTTACACGTTGTACGTTGTACGTTACACGTTGTACATTATACGTTGTACGTTATACGTTATACGCTGTACGTTATACGTTATACGTTACATGTTGCACGTTGTACGTTATACGTTATACGTTGTATGTTATACGTTGTACGTTATACGTTATACGTTGTACGTTATACGTTGTACATTATACGTTGTATGTTATACGTTATACGCTGTACGTTATACGTTATTCGTTATACGTTATACGTTATACGTTATACGTTATACGTTATACGTTATACGTTATACGTTATACGTTATACGTTATACGTTATACGTTATACGTTATACGTTATACGTTATACGTTGTACGTTATACGCTGTACGTTATACGCTGTACGTTATACGTTACACGTTGTACGTTGTACGTTATACGTTGTACGTTATACGTTGTACATTGTACGTTATACGTTGTACGTTATACGTTGTACATTATGCGTTGTACGTTATACGTTGTACGTTATACGTTATACGTTATACGTTATACGTTATACGTTATACGTTATACGTTATACGTTATACGTTATACGTTATACGTTATACGTTATAAGGTATACGTTATTCGTTATACGTTTTACGTTATACGTTATACGTTATACGTTATACGTTATACGTTATACGTTATACGTTATACGTTATACGTTATACGTTATACGTTATACGTTATACGTTATACGTTATACGTTATACGTTATACGTTATACGTTATACGGTATACGTTATACGTTATACGTTATACGTTATACGTTATACGTTATACGCTGTACGTTATACGCTGTACGTTATACGCTGTACGTTATACGTTATACGTTACACGTTGTACGTTGTACGTTATACGTTGTACGTTATACGTTGTACATTATACGTTGTACATTATACGTTGTACGTTATACGTTATACGCTGTACGTTATAAGTTATACGTTATACGTTATACGTTACACGTTGTACGTTGTACGTTATACGTTGTACATTATACGTTGTACGTTATACGTTACATGTTGTACGTTGTACGTTATACGTTGTACGTTATACGTTGTACGTTATACGTTGTATGTTATACGTTATACGCTGTACGTTATACGCTGTACGTTATACGTTATACGTTATACGTTATACGTTATACGTTATACGTTATACGTTATACGTTATACGTTATACGTTATACGTTATACGTTATACGTTATACGTTATACGTTATACGTTATACGTTATACGTTATACGCTGTACGTTATACGTTATACGTTATACGTTACACGTTGTACGTTGTACGTTATACGTTATACGTTGTATGTTATACGTTGTACATTATACGTTATACGTTGTACGTTATACGTTGTACATTATACGTTGTATGTTATACGTTATACGCTGTACGTTATACGTTATTCGTTATACGTTATACGTTATACGTTATACGTTATACGTTATACGTTATACGTTATACGTTATACGTTGTATGTTATACGTTGTACATTATACGTTATACGTTGTACGTTATACGTTGTACATTATACGTTGTATGTTATACGTTATACGTTATACGTTATACGTTATACGTTATACGTTATACGTTATACGTTATACGTTATACGTTATACGTTATACGTTATACGTTATACGTTATACGTAATACGTTATACGTTATACGTTATACGTTATACGTTATACGTTATACGTTATACGTTATACGTTATACGTTGTACGTTATACGCTGTACGTTATACGCTGTACGTTATACGCTGTACGTTATACGTTATACGTTATACGTTACTCGTTGTACGTTGTACGTTATACGTTGTACGTTATACGTTGTATGTTATACGTTATACGCTGTACGTTATACGTTATACGTTACTCGTTGTACGTTGTACGTTATACGTTGTACGTTATACGTTGTATGTTATACGTTATACGCTGTACGTTATTCGTTATACGTTATACGTTATACGTTATACGTTATACGTTATACGTTATACGTTATACGTTATACGTTGTATGTTATACGTTGTACGTTATACGTTATACGTTGTACGTTATACGTTGTACATTATACGTTGTACGTTATACGTTATACGTTACATGTTGTACGTTGTACGTTATACGTTGTACGTTATACGTTGTACGTTATACGTTGTATGTTATACGTTATACGCTGTACGTTATACGTTATACGTTGTACGTTATACGTTGTATGTTATACGTTATACGCTGTACGCTGTACGTTATACGTTATACGTTATACGTTATACGTTATACGTTATACGTTAAACGTTATACGTTATACGTTGTACGTTATACGCTGTACGTTATACGCTGTACGTTATACGCTGTACGTTATACGTTATACGTTATACGTTACTCGTTGTACGTTGTACGTTATACGTTGTACGTTGTACGTTATACGTTGTACGTTATATGTTATACGATATACGTTATACGTTATACGTTATACGTTATACGTTATACGTTGTACGTTATACGCTGTACGTTATACGTTATACGTTATACGTTACACGTTGTACGTTGTACGTTACACGTTGTACATTATACGTTGTACGTTATACGTTATACGCTGTACGTTATACGTTATACGTTACATGTTGCACGTTGCACGTTATACGTTATACGTTGTATGTTATACGTTGTACGTTATACGTTATACGTTGTACGTTATACGTTGTACATTATACGTTGTATGTTATACGTTATACGCTGTACGTTATACGTTATTCGTTATACGTTATACGTTATACGTTATACGTTATACGTTATACGTTATACGTTATACGTTATACGTTATACGTTATACGTTATACGTTATACGTTATACGTTATACGTTATACGTTATACGTTATACGTTATACGTTATACGTTATACGTTATACGTTATACGTTATACGTTATACGTTATACGTTATACGTTATACGTTATACGTTATACGTTATACGTTATACGTTATACGTTATACGTTATACGTTATACGTTATACGTTATACGTTATACGTTATACGTTATACGTTATACGTTATACGTTATACGTTATACGTTATACGTTATACGTTATACGTTATACGTTATACGTTATACGTTATACGTTATACGTTATACGTTATACGTTATACGTTATACGTTATACGTTATACGTTATACGTTATACGTTATACGTTATACGTTATACGTTATACGTTATACGTTATACGTTATACGTTATACGTTATACGTTATACGTTATACGTTATACGTTATACGTTATACGTTATACGTTATACGTTATACGTTATACGTTATACGTTATACGTTATACGTTATACGTTATACGTTATACGTTATACGTTATACGTTATACGTTATACGTAATACGTTATACGTTATACGTTATACGTTATACGTTATACGTTATACGTTATACGTTATACGTTATACGTTGTACGTTATACGCTGTACGTTATACGCTGTACGTTATACGCTGTACGTTATACGTTATATGTTATACGTTACTCGTTGTACGTTGTACGTTATACGTTGTACGTTATACGTTGTATGTTATACGTTATACGCTGTACGTTATACGTTATACGTTACTCGTTGTACGTTGTACGTTATACGTTGTACGTTATACGTTGTATGTTATACGTTATACGCTGTACGTTATTCGTTATACGTTATACGTTATACGTTATACGTTATACGTTATACGTTATACGTTATACGTTGTATGTTATACGTTGTACATTATACGTTATACGTTGTACGTTATACGTTGTACATTATACGTTGTACGTTATACGTTATACGTTACATGTTGTACGTTGTACGTTATACGTTGTACGTTATACGTTGTACGTTATACGTTGTATGTTATACGTTATACGCTGTACGTTATACGTTATACGTTGTACGTTATACGTTGTATGTTATACGTTATACGCTGTACGCTGTACGTTATACGTTATACGTTATACGTTATACGTTATACGTTATACGTTATACGTTAAACGTTATACGTTATACGTTGTACGTTATACGCTGTACGTTATACGCTGTACGTTATACGCTGTACGTTATACGTTATACGTTATACGTTACTCGTTGTACGTTGTACGTTATACGTTGTACGTTGTACGTTATACGTTGTACGTTATATGTTATACGATATACGTTATACGTTATACGTTATACGTTATACGTTATACGTTGTACGTTATACGCTGTACGTTATACCTTATACGTTATACGTTATACACTGTACGTTATACGCTGTACGTTATAAGTTATACGTTATACGTTATACGTTACACGTTGTACGTTGTACGTTACACGTTGTACATTATACGTTGTACGTTATACGTTATACGCTGTACGTTATACGTTATACGTTACATGTTGCACGTTGCACGTTATACGTTATACGTTGTATGTTATACGTTGTACGTTATACGTTATACGTTGTACGTTATACGTTGTACATTATACGTTGTATGTTATACGTTATACGCTGTACGTTATACGTTATTCGTTATACGTTATACGTTATACGTTATACGTTATACGTTATACGTTATACGTTATACGTTATACGTTATACGTTATACGTTATACGTTATACGTTATACGTTATACGTTATACGTTATACGTTATACGTTATACGTTATACGTTATACGTTATACGTTATACGTTATACGTTATACGTTATACGTTATACGTCATACGTTATACGTTATACGTTATACGTTATACGTTATACGTTATACGTTATACGTTATACGTTATACGTTATACGTTATACGTTATACGTTATACGTTATACGTTATACGTTATACGTTATACGTTATACGTTATACGTTATACGTTATACGTTATACGTTATACGTTATACGTTATACGTTATACGTTATACGTTATACGTTATACGTTATACGTTATACGTTATACGTTATACGTTATACGTTATACGTTATACGTTATACGTTATACGTTATACGTTATACGTTATACGTTATACGTTATACGTTATACGTTATACGTTATACGTTATACGTTATACGTTATACGTTATACGTTATACGTTATACGTTATACGTTATACGTTATACGTTATACGTTATACGTTATACGTTATACGTTATACGTTATACGTTATACGTTATACGTTATACGTTATACGTTATACGTTATACGTTATACGTTATACGTTATACGTTATACGTTATACGTTATACGTTATACGTTATACGTTATACGTTATACGTTATACGTTATACGTTATACGTTATACGTTATACGTTATACGTTATACGTTATACGTTATACGTTATACGTTATACGTTATACGTTATACGTTATACGTTATACGTTATACGTTATACGTTATACGTTATACGTTATACGTTATACGTTATACGTTATACGTTATACGTTATACGTTATACGTTATACGTTATACGTTATACGTTATACGTTATACGTTATACGTTATACGTTAAACGTTATACGTTATACGTTGTACGTTATACGCTGTACGTTATACGCTGTACGTTATACGCTGTACGTTATACGCTGTACGTTATACGTTATACGTTATACGTTACTCGTTGTACGTTGTACGTTATACGTTGTACGTTGTACGTTATACGTTGTACGTTATATGTTATACGATATACGTTATACGTTATACGTTATACGTTATACGTTATACGTTGTACGTTATACGCTGTACGTTATACCTTATACGTTATACGTTATACACTGTACGTTATACGCTGTACGTTATAAGTTATACGTTATACGTTATACGTTACACGTTGTACGTTGTACGTTACACGTTGTACATTATACGTTGTACGTTATACGTTATACGCTGTACGTTATACGTTATACGTTACATGTTGCACGTTGCACGTTATACGTTATACGTTGTATGTTATACGTTGTACGTTATACGTTATACGTTGTACGTTATACGTTGTACATTATACGTTGTATGTTATACGTTATACGCTGTACGTTATACGTTATTCGTTATACGTTATACGTTATACGTTATACGTTATACGTTATACGTTATACGTTATTCGTTATACGTTATACGTTATACGTTATACGTTGTACGTTATACGCTGTACGTTATACGCTGTACGTTGTACGTTACACGTTGTACGTTGTACGTTATACGTTGTACGTTATACGTTATACACTGTACGTTATACGCTGTACGTTATAAGTTATACGTTATACGTTATACGTTACACGTTGTACGTTGTACGTTATACGTTATTCGTTATACGTTATACGTTATACGTTATACGTTATACGTTATACGTTATACGTTATACGTTATACGTTATACGTTATACGTTATACGTTATACGTTGTACGTTATACGCTGTACGTTATACGCTGTACGTTATACGTTACACGTTGTACGTTGTACGTTATACGTTGTACGTTATACGTTGTACATTGTACGTTATACGTTGTACGTTATACGTTGTACATTATGCGTTGTACGTTATACGTTGTACGTTATACGTTATACGTTATACGTTATACGTTATACGTTATACGTTATACGTTATACGTTATACGTTATAAGGTATACGTTATTCGTTATACGTTTTACGTTATACGTTATACGTTATACGTTATACGTTATACGTTATACGTTATACGTTATACGTTATACGTTATACGTTATACGTTATACGTTATACGTTATACGTTATACGGTATACGTTATACGTTATACGTTATACGTTATACGTTATACGTTATACGCTGTACGTTATACGCTGTACGTTATACGCTGTACGTTATACGTTATACGTTACACGTTGTACGTTATAAGTTATACGTTATACGTTATACGTTACACGTTGTACGTTGTACGTTATACGTTGTACATTATACGTTATACGTTACATGTTGTACGTTGTACGTTATACGTTGTACGTTATACGTTGTACGTTATACGTTGTATGTTATACGTTATACGCTGTACGTTATACGTTATACGTTGTACGTTATACGTTGTATGTTATACGTTATACGCTGTACGCTGTACGTTATACGTTATACGTTATACGTTATACGTTATACGTTATACGTTATACGTTATACGTTATACGTTATACGTTATACGTTATACGTTATACGTTATACGTTATACGTTATACGTTATACGTTATACGATATACGTTATACGTTATACGTTATACGTTATACGTTATACGTTATACGTTATACGTTATACGTTATACGTTATACGTTATACGTTATACGTTATACGTTATACGTTATACGTTATACGTTATACGTTATACGTTATACGTTAAACGTTATACGTTATACGTTGTACGTTATACGCTGTACGTTATACGCTGTACGTTATACGCTGTACGTTATACGTTATACGTTATACGTTACTCGTTGTACGTTGTACGTTATACGTTGTACGTTGTACGTTATACGTTGTACGTTATATGTTATACGATATACGTTATACGTTATACGTTATACGTTATACGTTATACGTTGTACGTTATACGCTGTACGTTATACCTTATACGTTATACGTTATACACTGTACGTTATACGCTGTACGTTATAAGTTATACGTTATACGTTATACGTTACACGTTGTACGTTGTACGTTACACGTTGTACATTATACGTTGTACGTTATACGTTATACGCTGTACGTTATACGTTATACGTTACATGTTGCACGTTGCACGTTATACGTTATACGTTGTATGTTATACGTTGTACGTTATACGTTATACGTTGTACGTTATACGTTGTACATTATACGTTGTATGTTATACGTTATACGCTGTACGTTATACGTTATTCGTTATACGTTATACGTTATACGTTATACGTTATACGTTATACGTTATACGTTATACGTTATTCGTTATACGTTATACGTTATACGTTATACGTTGTACGTTATACGCTGTACGTTATACGCTGTACGTTGTACGTTACACGTTGTACGTTGTACGTTATACGTTGTACGTTATACGTTATACACTGTACGTTATACGCTGTACGTTATAAGTTATACGTTATACGTTATACGTTACACGTTGTACGTTGTACGTTACACGTTGTACATTATACGTTGTACGTTATACGTTATACGCTGTACGTTATACGTTATACGTTACATGTTGCACGTTGTACGTTATACGTTATACGTTGTATGTTATACGTTGTACGTTATACGTTATACGTTGTACGTTATACGTTGTACATTATACGTTGTATGTTATACGTTATACGCTGTACGTTATACGTTATTCGTTATACGTTATACGTTATACGTTATACGTTATACGTTATACGTTATACGTTATACGTTATACGTTATACGTTATACGTTATACGTTATACGTTGTACGTTATACGCTGTACGTTATACGCTGTACGTTATACGTTACACGTTGTACGTTGTACGTTATACGTTGTACGTTATACGTTGTACATTGTACGTTATACGTTGTACGTTATACGTTGTACATTATGCGTTATACGTTACACGTTGTACGTTGTACGTTATACGTTGTACGTTATACGTTGTACATTATACGTTGTACATTATACGTTGTACGTTATACGTTATACGCTGTACGTTATAAGTTATACGTTATACGTTATACGTTACACGTTGTACGTTGTACGTTATACGTTGTACATTATACGTTGTACGTTATACGTTATACGTTACATGTTGTACGATGTACGTTATACGTTGTACGTTATACGTTGTACGTTATACGTTGTATGTTATACGTTATACGCTGTACGTTATACGTTATACGTTGTACGTTATACGTTGTATGTTATACGTTATACGCTGTACGCTGTACGTTATACGTTATACGTTATACGTTGTACGTTATACGCTGTACGTTATACCTTATACGTTATACGTTATACGCTGTACGTTATACGCTGTACGTTATACGTTATACGTTATACGTTATACGTTATACGTTATACGTTATACGTTATACGTTATACGTTATACGTTATACGTTATACGTTATACGTTATACGCTGTACGTTATACGTTATACGTTATACGTTACACGTTGTACGTTGTACGTTATACGTTATACGTTGTATGTTATACGTTGTACATTATACGTTATACGTTGTACGTTATACGTTGTACATTATACGTTGTATGTTATACGTTATACGCTGTACGTTATACGTTATTCGTTATACGTTATACGTTATACGTTATACGTTATACGTTATACGTTATACGTTATACGTTGTATGTTATACGTTGTACATTATACGTTATACGTTGTACGTTATACGTTGTACATTATACGTTGTATGTTATACGTTATACGTTATACGTTATACGTTATACGTTATACGTTATACGTTATACGTTATACGTTATACGTTATACGTTATACGTTATACGTTATACGTTATACGTAATACGTTATACGTTATACGTTATACGTTATACGTTATACGTTATACGTTATACGTTATACGTTATACGTTATACGTTAAACGTTATACGTTATACGTTGTACGTTATACGCTGTACGTTATACGCTGTACGTTATACGCTGTACGTTATACGTTATACGTTACTCGTTGTACGTTGTACGTTATACGTTGTACGTTGTACGTTATACGTTGTACGTTATATGTTATACGATATACGTTATACGTTATACGTTATACGTTATACGTTATACGTTATACGTTATACGTTATACGTTAAACGTTATACGTTATACGTTGTACGTTATACGCTGTACGTTATACGCTGTACGTTATACGCTGTACGTTATACGTTATACGTTATACGTTACTCGGTGTACGTTGTACGTTATACGTTGTACGTTGTACGTTATACGTTGTACGTTATATGTTATACGATATACGTTATACGTTATACGTTATACGTTATACGTTATACGTTGTACGTTATACGCTGTACGTTATACCTTATACGTTATACGTTATACACTGTACGTTATACGCTGTACGTTATAAGTTATACGTTATACGTTATACGTTACACGTTGTACGTTGTACGTTACACGTTGTACATTATACGTTGTACGTTATACGTTATACGCTGTACGTTATACGTTATACGTTACATGTTGCACGTTGTACGTTATACGTTATACGTTGTATGTTATACGTTGTACGTTATACGTTATACGTTGTACGTTATACGTTGTACATTATACGTTGTATGTTATACGTTATACGCTGTACGTTATACGTTATTCGTTATACGTTATACGTTATACGTTATACGTTATACGTTATACGTTATACGTTATACGTTATACGTTATACGTTATACGTTATACGTTATACGTTATACGTTATACGTTATACGTTGTACGTTATACGCTGTACGTTATACGCTGTACGTTATACGTTACACGTTGTACGTTGTACGTTATACGTTGTACGTTATACGTTGTACATTGTACGTTATACGTTGTACGTTATACGTTGTACATTATGCGTTGTACGTTATACGTTGTACGTTATACGTTATACGTTATACGTTATACGTTATACGTTATACGTTATACGTTATACGTTATACGTTATACGTTATAAGGTATACGTTATTCGTTATACGTTTTACGTTATACGTTATACGTTATACGTTATACGTTATACGTTATACGTTATACGTTATACGTTATACGTTATACGTTGTACGTTATACGCTGTACGTTATACCTTATACGTTATACGTTATACACTGTACGTTATACGCTGTACGTTATAAGTTATACGTTATACGTTATACGTTACACGTTGTACGTTGTACGTTACACGTTGTACATTATACGTTGTACGTTATACGTTATACGCTGTACGTTATACGTTATACGTTACATGTTGCACGTTGCACGTTATACGTTATACGTTGTATGTTATACGTTGTACGTTATACGTTATACGTTGTACGTTATACGTTGTACATTATACGTTGTATGTTATACGTTATACGCTGTACGTTATACGTTATTCGTTATACGTTATACGTTATACGTTATACGTTATACGTTATACGTTATACGTTATTCGTTATACGTTATACGTTATACGTTATACGTTGTACGTTATACGCTGTACGTTATACGCTGTACGTTGTACGTTACACGTTGTACGTTGTACGTTATACGTTGTACGTTATACGTTATACACTGTACGTTATACGCTGTACGTTATAAGTTATACGTTATACGTTATACGTTAAACGTTGTACGTTGTACGTTATACGTTATTCGTTATACGTTATACGTTATACGTTATACGTTATACGTTATACGTTATACGTTATACGTTATACGTTATACGTTATACGTTATACGTTATACGTTGTACGTTATACGCTGTACGTTATACGCTGTACGTTATACGTTACACGTTGTACGTTGTACGTTATACGTTATACGTTATACGTTATACGTTATACGTTATACGTTATACGTTATACGTTATACGTTATACGTTATACGGTATACGTTATACGTTATACGTTATACGTTATACGTTATACGTTATACGCTGTACGTTATACGCTGTACGTTATACGCTGTACGTTATACGTTATACGTTACACGTTGTACGTTATAAGTTATACGTTATACGTTATACGTTACACGTTGTACGTTGTACGTTATACGTTGTACATTATACGTTGTACGTTATACGTTATACGTTACATGTTGTACGTTGTACGTTATACGTTGTACGTTATACGTTGTACGTTATACGTTGTATGTTATACGTTATACGATGTACGTTATACGTTATACGTTGTACGTTATACGTTGTATGTTATACGTTATACGCTGTACGCTGTACGTTATACGTTATACGTTATACGTTATACGTTATACGTTATACGTTATACGTTATACGTTATACGTTATACGTTATACGTTATACGTTATACGTTATACGTTATACGTTATACGTTATACGTTATACGTTATACGTTATACGATATACGTTATACGTTATACGTTATACGTTATACGTTATACGTTATACGTTATACGTTATACGTTATACGTTATACGTTATACGTTATACGTTATACGTTATACGTTATACGTTATACGTTATACGTTATACGTTATACGTTATACGTTATACGTTATACGTTGTACGTTATACGCTGTACGTTACATGTTGCACGTTGCACGTTATACGTTATACGTTATACGTTATACGTTATACGTTATACGTTATACGTTATACGTTATACGTTATACGTTATACGTTATACGTTATACGTTATACGTTATACGTTAAACGTTATACGTTATACGTTGTACGTTATACGCTGTACGTTATACGCTGTACGTTATACGCTGTACGTTATACGTTATACGTTATACGTTACTCGTTGTACGTTGTACGTTATACGTTGTACGTTGTACGTTATACGTTGTACGTTATATGTTATACGATATACGTTATACGTTATACGTTATACGTTATACGTTATACGTTGTACGTTATACGCTGTACGTTATACCTTATACGTTATACGTTATACACTGTACGTTATACGCTGTACGTTATAAGTTATACGTTATACGTTATACGTTACACGTTGTACGTTGTACGTTACACGTTGTACATTATACGTTGTACGTTATACGTTATACGCTGTACGTTATACGTTATACGTTACATGTTGCACGTTGCACGTTATACGTTATACGTTGTATGTTATACGTTGTACGTTATACGTTATACGTTGTACGTTATACGTTGTACATTATACGTTGTATGTTATACGTTATACGCTGTACGTTATACGTTATTCGTTATACGTTATACGTTATACGTTATACGTTATACGTTATACGTTATACGTTATACGTTATTCGTTATACGTTATACGTTATACGTTATACGTTGTACGTTATACGCTGTACGTTATACGCTGTACGTTATACGTTACACGTTGTACGTTGTACGTTATACGTTGTACGTTATACGTTATACACTGTACGTTATACGCTGTACGTTATAAGTTATACGTTATACGTTATACGTTACACGTTGTACGTTGTACGTTACACGTTGTACATTATACGTTGTACGTTATACGTTATACGCTGTACGTTATACGTTATACGTTACATGTTGCACGTTGTACGTTATACGTTATACGTTGTATGTTATACGTTGTACGTTATACGTTATACGTTGTACGTTATACGTTGTACATTATACGTTGTATGTTATACGTTATACGCTGTACGTTATACGTTATTCGTTATACGTTATACGTTATACGTTATACGTTATACGTTATACGTTATACGTTATACGTTATACGTTATACGTTATACGTTATACGTTATACGTTATACGTTATACGTTATACGTTATACGTTATACGTTGTACGTTATACGCTGTACGTTATACGCTGTACGTTATACGTTACACGTTGTACGTTGTACGTTATACGTTGTACGTTATACGTTGTACATTGTACGTTATACGTTGTACGTTATACGTTGTACATTATGCGTTGTACGTTATACGTTGTACGTTATACGTTATACGTTATACGTTATACGTTATACGTTATACGTTATACGTTATACGTTATACGTTATACGTTATAAGGTATACGTTATTCGTTATACGTTTTACGATATACGTTATACGTTATACGTTATACGTTATACGTTATACGTTATACGTTATACGTTATACGTTATACGTTGTACGTTATACGCTGTACGTTATACCTTATACGTTATACGTTATACACTGTACGTTATACGCTGTACGTTATACGTTATACGTTATACGTTATACGTTACACGTTGTACGTTGTACGTTACACGTTGTACATTATACGTTGTACGTTATACGTTATACGCTGTACGTTATACGTTATACGTTACATGTTGCACGTTGCACGTTATACGTTATACGTTGTATGTTATACGTTGTACGTTATACGTTATACGTTGTACGTTATACGTTGTACATTATACGTTGTATGTTATACGTTATACGCTGTACGTTATACGTTATTCGTTATACGTTATACGTTATACGTTATACGTTATACGTTATACGTTATACGTTATTCGTTATACGTTATACGTTATACGTTATACGTTGTACGTTATACGCTGTACGTTATACGCTGTACGTTGTACGTTACACGTTGTACGTTGTACGTTATACGTTGTACGTTATACGTTATACACTGTACGTTATACGCTGTACGTTATAAGTTATACGTTATACGTTATACGTTACACGTTGTACGTTGTACGTTATACGTTATTCGTTATACGTTATACGTTATACGTTATACGTTATACGTTATACGTTATACGTTATACGTTATACGTTATACGTTATACGTTATACGTTATACGTTGTACGTTATACGCTGTACGTTATACGCTGTACGTTATACGTTACACGTTGTACGTTGTACGTTATACGTTATACGTTATACGTTATACGTTATACGTTATACGTTATACGTTATACGTTATACGTTATACGTTATACGGTATACGTTATACGTTATACGTTATACGTTATACGTTATACGTTATACGCTGTACGTTATACGCTGTACGTTATACGCTGTACGTTATACGTTATACGTTACACGTTGTACGTTATAAGTTATACGTTATACGTTATACGTTACACGTTGTACGTTGTACGTTATACGTTGTACATTATACGTTGTACGTTATACGTTATACGTTACATGTTGTACGTTGTACGTTATACGTTGTACGTTATACGTTGTACGTTATACGTTGTATGTTATACGTTATACGCTGTACGTTATACGTTATACGTTGTACGTTATACGTTGTATGTTATACGTTATACGCTGTACGCTGTACGTTATACGTTATACGTTATACGTTATACGTTATACGTTATACGTTATACGTTATACGTTATACGTTATACGTTATACGTTATACGTTATACGTTATACGTTATACGTTATACGTTATACGTTATACGTTATACGATATACGTTATACGTTATACGTTATACGTTATACGTTATACGTTATACGTTATACGTTATACGTTATACGTTATACGTTATACGTTATACGTTATACGTTATACGTTATACGTTATACGTTATACGTTATACGTTATACGTTATACGTTATACGTTATACGTTATACGTTGTACGTTATACGCTGTACGTTACATGTTGCACGTTGCACGTTATACGTTATACGTTATACGTTATACGTTATACGTTATACGTTATACGTTATACGTTATACGTTATACGTTATACGTTAAACGTTATACGTTATACGTTGTACGTTATACGCTGTACGTTATACGCTGTACGTTATACGCTGTACGTTATACGTTATACGTTATACGTTACTCGTTGTACGTTGTACGTTATACGTTGTACGTTGTACGTTATACGTTGTACGTTATATGTTATACGATATACGTTATACGTTATACGTTATACGTTATACGTTATACGTTGTACGTTATACGCTGTACGTTATACCTTATACGTTATACGTTATACACTGTACGTTATACGCTGTACGTTATAAGTTATACGTTATACGTTATACGTTACACGTTGTACGTTGTACGTTACACGTTGTACATTATACGTTGTACGTTATACGTTATACGCTGTACGTTATACGTTATACGTTACATGTTGCACGTTGCACGTTATACGTTATACGTTGTATGTTATACGTTGTACGTTATACGTTATACGTTGTACGTTATACGTTGTACATTATACGTTGTATGTTATACGTTATACGCTGTACGTTATACGTTATTCGTTATACGTTATACGTTATACGTTATACGTTATACGTTATACGTTATACGTTATACGTTATACGTTATTCGTTATACGTTATACGTTATACGTTATACGTTGTACGTTATACGCTGTACGTTATACGCTGTACGTTATACGTTACACGTTGTACGTTGTACGTTATACGTTGTACGTTATACGTTATACACTGTACGTTATACGCTGTACGTTATAAGTTATACGTTATACGTTATACGTTACACGTTGTACGTTGTACGTTACACGTTGTACATTATACGTTGTACGTTATACGTTATACGCTGTACGTTATACGTTATACGTTACATGTTGCACGTTGTACGTTATACGTTATACGTTGTATGTTATACGTTGTACGTTATACGTTATACGTTGTACGTTATACGTTGTACATTATACGTTGTATGTTATACGTTATACGCTGTACGTTATACGTTATTCGTTATACGTTATACGTTATACGTTATACGTTATACGTTATACGTTATACGTTATACGTTATACGTTATACGTTATACGTTATACGTTATACGTTATACGTTATACGTTATACGTTGTACGTTATACGCTGTACGTTATACGCTGTACGTTATACGTTACACGTTGTACGTTGTACGTTATACGTTGTACGTTATACGTTGTACATTGTACGTTATACGTTGTACGTTATACGTTGTACATTATGCGTTGTACGTTATACGTTGTACGTTATACGTTATACGTTATACGTTATACGTTATACGTTATACGTTATACGTTATACGTTATAAGGTATACGTTATTCGTTATACGTTTTACGTTATACGTTATACGTTATACGTTATACGTTATACGTTATACGTTATACGTTATACGTTATACGTTATACGTTATACGTTATACGTTATACGGTATACGTTATACGTTATACGTTATACGTTATACGTTATACGTTATACGCTGTACGTTATACGCTGTACGTTATACGCTGTACGTTATACGTTATACGTTACACGTTGTACGTTGTACGTTATACGTTGTACGTTATACGTTGTACATTATACGTTGTACATTATACGTTGTACGTTATACGTTATACGCTGTACGTTATAAGTTATACGTTATACGTTATACGTTACACGTTGTACGTTGTACGTTATACGTTGTACATTATACGTTGTACGTTATACGTTATACGTTAAATGTTGTACGTTGTACGTTATACGTTGTACGTTATACGTTGTACGTTATACGTTGTATGTTATACGTTATACGCTGTACGTTATACGTTATACGTTGTACGTTATACGTTGTATGTTATACGTTATACGCTGTACGCTGTACGTTATACGTTATACGTTATACGTTGTACGTTATACGCTGTACGTTATACCTTATACGTTATACGTTATACGCTGTACGTTATACGCTGTACGTTATACGTTATACGTTATACGTTATACGTTATACGTTATACGTTATACGTTATACGTTATACGTTATACGTTATACGTTATACGTTATACGTTATACGTTATACGTTATACGTTATACGTTATACGTTATACGCTGTACGTTATACGTTATACGTTATACGTTACACGTTGTACGTTGTACGTTATACGTTATACGTTGTATGTTATACGTTGTACATTATACGTTATACGTTGTATGTTATACGTTATACGCTGTACGTTATACGTTATTCGTTATACGTTGTACGTTATACGTTATACGTTGTATGTTATACGTTGTACGTTATACGTTATACGTTGTACGTTATACGTTGTACATTATACGTTGTATGTTATACGTTATACGCTGTACGTTATACGTTATTCGTTATACGTTATACGTTATACGTTATACGTTATACGTTATACGTTATACGTTATACGTTATACGTTATACGTTATACGTTATACGTTATACGTTATACGTTATACGTTATACGTTGTACGTTATACGCTGTACGTTATACGCTGTACGTTATACGTTACACGTTGTACGTTGTACGTTATACGTTGTACGTTATACGTTGTACATTGTACGTTATACGTTGTACGTTATACGTTGTACATTATGCGTTGTACGTTATACGTTGTACGTTATACGTTATACGTTATACGTTATACGTTATACGTTATACGTTATACGTTATACGTTATAAGGTATACGTTATTCGTTATACGTTTTACGTTATACGTTATAACGTATACGTTATACGTTATACGTTATACGTTATACGTTATACGTTATACGTTATACGTTATACGTTATACGTTATACGTTATACGTTATACGTTATACGGTATACGTTATACGTTATACGTTATACGTTATACGTTATACGTTATACGTTATACGTTACACGTTATACGTTATACGTTATACGTTATACGTTATACGTTATACGTTATACGTTATACGATATACGTTATACGTTATACGTTATACGTTATACGTTATACGTTATACGTTATACGTTATACGTTATACGTTATACGTTATACGTTATACGTTATACGTTATACGTTATACGTTATACGTTATACGCTGTACGTTGTATGTTATACGTTATACGCTGTACGTTATACGTTATACGTTGTACGTTATACGTTGTATGTTATACGTTATACGCTGTACGCTGTACGTTATACGTTATACGTTATACGTTGTACGTTATACGCTGTACGTTATACCTTATACGTTATACGTTATACGCTGTACGTTATACGCTGTACGTTATACGTTATACGTTATACGTTATACGTTATACGTTATACGTTATACGTTGTACGTTATACGCTGTACGTTATACGCTGTACGTTATACGTTACACGTTGTACGTTGTACGTTATACGTTGTACGTTATACGTTGTACATTGTACGTTATACGTTGTACGTTATACGTTGTACATTATGCGTTGTACGTTATACGTTGTACGTTATACGTTATACGTTATACGTTATACGTTATACGTTATACGTTATACGTTATACGTTATAAGGTATACGTTATTCGTTATACGTTTTACGTTATACGTTATACGTTATACGTTATACGTTATACGTTATACGTTATACGTTATACGTTATACGTTATACGTTATACGTTATACGTTATACGTTATACGGTATACGTTATACGTTATACGTTATACGTTATACGTTATACGTTATACGTTATACGTTACACGTTATACGTTATACGTTATACGTTATACGTTATACGTTATACGTTATACGTTATACGTTATACGTTATACGTTATACGTTATACGTTATACGTTATACGTTATACGTTATACGTTATACGTTATACGTTATACGTTATACGTTATACGTTATACGTTATACGTTATACGCTGTACGTTGTATGTTATACGTTATACGCTGTACGTTATACGTTATACGTTGTACGTTATACGTTGTATGTTATACGTTATACGCTGTACGCTGTACGTTATACGTTATACGTTATACGTTGTACGTTATACGCTGTACGTTATACCTTATACGTTATACGTTATACGCTGTACGTTATACGCTGTACGTTATACGTTATACGTTATACGTTATACGTTATACGTTATACGTTATACGTTATACGTTAAACGTTATACGTTATACGTTGTACGTTATACGCTGTACGTTATACGCTGTACGCTATACGCTGTACGTTATACGTTATACGTTATACGTTACTCGTTGTACGTTGTACGTTATACGTTGTACGTTGTACGTTATACGTTGTACGTTATATGTTATACGATATACGTTATACGTTATACGTTATACGTTATACGTTATACGTTGTACGTTATACGCTGTACGTTATACCTTATACGTTATACGTTATACACTGTACGTTATACGCTGTACGTTATAAGTTATACGTTATACGTTATACGTTACACGTTGTACGTTGTACGTTACACGTTGTACATTATACGTTGTACGTTATACGTTATACGCTGTACGTTATACGTTATACGTTACATGTTGCACGTTGCACGTTATACGTTATACGTTGTATGTTATACGTTGTACGTTATACGTTATACGTTGTACGTTATACGTTGTACATTATACGTTGTATGTTATACGTTATACGCTGTACGTTATACGTTATTCGTTATACGTTATACGTTATTCGTTATACGTTTTACGTTATACGTTATACGTTATACGTTATACGTTATACGTTATACGTTATACGTTATACGTTATACGTTATACGTTATACGTTATACGTTATACGTTATACGTTATACGTTATACGTTATACGTTATACGTTATACGTTATACGTTATTCGTTATACGTTATACGTTATACGTTATACGTTATACGTTATACGTTATACGTTATACGTTATACGTTATACGTTATACGTTATACGTTATACGTTATACGTTATACGTTATACGTTATACGTTATACGTTATACGTTATACGTTATACGTTAAACGTTATACGTTATACGTTGTACGTTATACGCTGTACGTTATACGCTGTACGTTATACGCTGTACGTTATACGTTATACATTATACGTTGTATGTTATACGTTATACGCTGTACGTTATACGTTATTCGTTATACGTTATACGTTATACGTTATACGTTATACGTTATACGTTATACGTTATACGTTATACGTTATACGTTATACGTTATACGTTATACGTTATACGTTATACGTTATACGTTGTACGTTATACGCTGTACGTTATACGCTGTACGTTATACGTTACACGTTGTACGTTGTACGTTATACGTTGTACGTTATACGTTGTACATTGTACGTTATACGTTGTACGTTATACGTTGTACATTATGCGTTGTACGTTATACGTTGTACGTTATACGTTATACGTTATACGTTATACGTTATACGTTATACGTTATACGTTATACGTTATACGTTATAAGGTATACGTTATTCGTTATACGTTTTACGTTATACGTTATACGTTATACGTTATACGTTATACGTTATACGTTATACGTTATACGTTATACGTTATACGTTATACGTTATACGTTATACGTTATACGTTATACGTTATACGGTATACGTTATACGTTATACGTTATACGTTATACGTTATACGTTATACGCTGTACGTTATACGCTGTACGTTATACGCTGTACGTTATACGTTATACGTTACACGTTGTACGTTATAAGTTATACGTTATACGTTATACGTTACACGTTGTACGTTGTACGTTATACGTTGTACATTATACGTTGTACGTTATACGTTATACGTTACATGTTGTACGTTGTACGTTATACGTTGTACGTTATACGTTGTACGTTATACGTTGTATGTTATACGTTATACGCTGTACGTTATACGTTATACGTTGTACGTTATACGTTGTATGTTATACGTTATACGCTGTACGCTGTACGTTATACGTTATACGTTATACGTTATACGTTATACGTTATACGTTATACGTTATACGTTATACGTTATACGTTATACGTTATACGTTATACGTTATACGTTATACGTTATACGTTATACGTTATACGTTATACGTTATACGTTATACGTTATACGTTATACGTTATACGTTATACGTTATACGTTATACCTTATACGTTATACGTTAAACGTTATACGTTATACGTTGTACGTTGTACGCTGTACGTTATACGCTGTACGTTATACGCTGTACGTTATACGTTATACGTTATACGTTACTCGTTGTACGTTGTACGTTATACGTTGTACGTTGTACGTTATACGTTGTACGTTATATGTTATACGATATACGTTATACGTTATACGTTATACGTTATACGTTATACGTTGTACGTTATACGCTGTACGTTATACCTTATACGTTATACGTTATACACTGTACGTTATACGCTGTACGTTATAAGTTATACGTTATACGTTATACGTTACACGTTGTACGTTGTACGTTACACGTTGTACATTATACGTTGTACGTTATACGTTATACGCTGTACGTTATACGTTATACGTTACATGTTGCACGTTGCACGTTATACGTTATACGTTGTATGTTATACGTTGTACGTTATACGTTATACGTTGTACGTTATACGTTGTACATTATACGTTGTATGTTATACGTTATACGCTGTACGTTATACGTTATTCGTTATACGTTATACGTTATACGTTATACGTTATACGTTATACGTTATACGTTATACGTTATTCGTTATACGTTATACGTTATACGTTATACGTTGTACGTTATACGCTGTACGTTATACGCTGTACGTTGTACGTTACACGTTGTACGTTGTACGTTATACGTTGTACGTTATACGTTATACACTGTACGTTATACGCTGTACGTTATAAGTTATACGTTATACGTTATACGTTACACGTTGTACGTTGTACGTTACACGTTGTACATTATACGTTGTACGTTATACGTTATACGCTGTACGTTATACGTTATACGTTACATGTTGCACGTTGTACGTTATACGTTATACGTTGTATGTTATACGTTGTACGTTATATGTTATACGTTGTACGTTATACGTTGTACATTATACGTTGTATGTTATACGTTATACGCTGTACGTTATACGTTATTCGTTATACGTTATACGTTATACGTTATACGTTATACGTTATACGTTATACGTTATACGTTATACGTTATACGTTATACGTTATACGTTGTACGTTATACGCTGTACATTATACGTTGTACATTATACGTTGTACGTTATACGTTATACGCTGTACGTTATAAGTTATACGTTATACGTTATACGTTACACGTTGTACGTTGTACGTTATACGTTGTACATTATACGTTGTACGTTATACGTTATACGTTACATGTTGTACGTTGTACGTTATACGTTGTACGTTATACGTTGTACGTTATACGTTGTATGTTATACGTTATACGCTGTACGTTATACGTTATACGTTGTACGTTATACGTTGTATGTTATACGTTATACGCTGTACGCTGTACGTTATACGTTATACGTTATACGTTGTACGTTATACGCAGTACGTTATACCTTATACGTTATACGTTATACGCTGTACGTTATACGCTGTACGTTATACGTTATACGTTATACGTTATACGTTATACGTTATACGTTATACGTTATACGTTATACGTTATACGTTATACGTTATACGTTATACGTTATACGTTATACGTTATACGTTATACGTTATACGTTATACGCTGTACGTTATACGTTATACGTTATACGTTACACGTTGTACGTTGTACGTTATACGTTATACGTTGTATGTTATACGTTGTACATTATACGTTATACGTTGTACGTTATACGTTGTACATTATACGTTGTATGTTATACGTTATACGCTGTACGTTATACGTTATTCGTTATACGTTATACGTTATACGTTATACGTTATACGTTATACGTTATACGTTATACGTTATACGTTGTATGTTATACGTTGTACATTATACGTTATACGTTGTACGTTATACGTTGTACATTATACGTTGTATGTTATACGTTATACGTTATACGTTATACGTTATACGTTATACGTTATACGTTATACGTTATACGTTATACGTTATACGTTATACGTTATACGTTATACGTTATACGTTATACGTTATACGTTATACGTTATACGTTATACGTTATACGTTATACGTTATACGTTAAACGTTATACGTTATACGTTGTACGTTATACGCTGTACATTATACGCTGTACGTTATACGCTGTACGTTATACGTTATACGTTATACGTTACTCGTTGTACGTTGTACGTTATACGTTGTACGTTGTACGTTATACGTTGTACGTTATATGTTATACGATATACGTTATACGTTATACGTTATACGTTATACGTTATACGTTGTACGTTATACGCTGTACGTTATACCTTATACGTTATACGTTATACACTGTACGTTATACGCTGTACGTTATAAGTTATACGTTATACGTTATACGTTACACGTTGTACGTTGTACGTTACACGTTGTACATTATACGTTGTACGTTATACGTTATACGCTGTACGTTATACGTTATACGTTACATGTTGCACGTTGCACGTTATACGTTATACGTTGTATGTTATACGTTGTACGTTATACGTTATACGTTGTACGTTATACGTTGTACATTATACGTTGTATGTTATACGTTATACGCTGTACGTTATACGTTATTCGTTATACGTTATACGTTATACGTTATACGTTATACGTTATACGTTATACGTTATTCGTTATACGTTATACGTTATACGTTATACGTTGTACGTTATACGCTGTACGTTATACGCTGTACGTTGTACGTTACACGTTGTACGTTGTACGTTATACGTTGTACGTTATACGTTATACACTGTACGTTATACGCTGTACGTTATAAGTTATACGTTATACGTTATACGTTACACGTTGTACGTTGTACGTTACACGTTGTACATTATACGTTGTACGTTATACGTTATACGCTGTACGTTATACGTTATACGTTACATGTTGCACGTTGTACGTTATACGTTATACGTTGTATGTTATACGTTGTACGTTATACGTTATACGTTGTACGTTATACGTTGTACATTATACGTTGTATGTTATACGTTATACGCTGTACGTTATACGTTATTCGTTATACGTTATACGTTATACGTTATACGTTATACGTTATACGTTATACGTTATACGTTATACGTTATACGTTATACGTTATACGTTATACGTTATACGTTATACGTTATACGTTATACGTTATACGTTATACGTTATACGTTATACGTTGTACGTTATACGCTGTACGTTATACGCTGTACGTTATACGTTACACGTTGTACGTTGTACGTTATACGTTGTACGTTATACGTTGTACATTGTACGTTATACGTTGTACGTTATACGTTGTACATTATGCGTTGTACGTTATACGTTGTACGTTATACGTTATACGTTATACGTTATACGTTATACGTTATACGTTATACGTTATACGTTATACGTTATACGTTATACGTTATACGTTATAAGGTATACGTTATTCGTTATACGTTTTACGTTATACGTTATACGTTATACGTTATACGTTATACGTTATACGTTATACGTTATACGTTATACGTTACACGTTATACGTTATACGTTATACGTTATACGGTATACGTCATACGTTATACGTTATACGTTATACGTTATACGTTATACGCTGTACGTTATACGCTGTACGTTATACGCTGTACGTTATACGTTATACGTTACACGTTGTACGTTGTACGTTATACGTTGTACGTTATACGTTGTACATTATACGTTGTACATTATACGTTGTACGTTATACGTTATACGCTGTACGTTATAAGTTATACGTTATACGTTATACGTTAGACGTTGTACGTTGTACGTTATACGTTGTACATTATACGTTGTACGTTATACGTTATACGTTATACGTTATACGTTATACGTTATACGTTATACGTTATACGTTATACGTTATACGTTATACGTTATACGTTATACGTTATACGTTATACGTTATACGTTATACGTTATACGTTATACGCTGTACGTTATACGTTATACGTTATACGTTACACGTTGTACGTTGTACGTTATACGTTATACGTTGTATGTTATACGTTGTACATTATACGTTATACGTTGTACGTTATACGTTGTACATTATACGTTGTATGTTATACGTTATACGCTGTACGTTATACGTTATTCGTTATACGTTATACGTTATACGTTATACGTTATACGTTATACGTTATACGTTATACGTTATACGTTATACGTTATACGTTATACGTTATACGTTATACGTTATACGTTATACGTTATACGTTATACGTTGTACGTTATACGCTGTACGTTATACGCTGTACGTTATACGTTACACGTTGTACGCTGTACGTTATACGTTGTACGTTATACGTTGTACATTGTACGTTATACGTTGTACGTTATACGTTTTACATTATGCGTTGTACGTTATACGTTGTACGTTATACGTTATACGTTATACGTTATACGTTATACGTTATACGTTATACGTTATACGTTATACGTTATAAGTTATACGTTATTCGTTATACGTTTTACGTTATACGTTATACGTTATACGTTATACGTTATACGTTATACGTTATACGTTATACGTTATACGTTATACGTTATACGTTATACGTCATACGTTATACGTTATACGTTATACGTTATACGTTATACGTTATACGTTATACGTTATACGTTATACGTTATACGTTATACGTTATACGTTGTACGTTATACGCTGTACGTTATACCTTATACGTTATACGTTATACGCTGTACGTTATACGCTGTACGTTATACGTTATACGTTATACGTTATACGTTATACGTTATACGTTATACGTTATACGTTATACGTTATACGTTATACGTTATACGTTATACGTTATACGTTATACGTTATACGTTATACGTTATACGTTATACGTTATACGTTATACGTTATACGTTATACGTTATACGTTATACGTTATACGTTATACGTTATACGTTATACGTTATACGTTATACGTTATACGTTATACGTTATACGTTATACGTTATACGTTATACGTTATACGTTATACGTTATACGTTATACGTTATACGTTGTACGTTATACGTTGTATGTTATACGTTATACGCTGTACGTTATACGTTATACGTTGTACGTTATACGTTGTATGTTATACGTTATACGCTGTACGCTGTACGTTATACGTTATACGTTATACGTTGTACGTTATACGCTGTACGTTATACCTTATACGTTATACGTTATACGCTGTACGTTATACGCTGTACGTTATACGTTATACGTTATACGTTATACGTTATACGTTATACGTTATACGTTATACGTTATACGTTATACGTTATACGTTATACGTTATACGTTATACGTTATACGTTATACGTTATACGTTATACGCTGTACGTTATACGTTATACGTTATACGTTACACGTTGTACGTTGTACGTTATACGTTATACGTTGTATGTTATACGTTGTACATTATACGTTATACGTTGTACGTTATACGTTGTACATTATACGTTGTATGTTATACGTTATACGCTGTACGTTATACGTTATTCGTTATACGTTATACGTTATACGTTATACGTTATACGTTATACGTTATACGTTATACGTTATACGTTATACGTTATACGTTATACGTTATACGTTATACGTTATACGTTATACGTTATACGTTATACGTTATACGTTATACGTTATACGTTGTACGTTATACGCTGTACGTTATACGCTGTACGTTATACGTTACACGTTGTACGCTGTACGTTATACGTTGTACGTTATACGTTGTACATTGTACGTTATACGTTGTACGTTATACGTTGTACATTATGCGTTGTACGTTATACGTTGTACGTTATACGTTATACGTTATACGTTATACGTTATACGTTATACGTTATACGTTATACGTTATAAGTTATACGTTATTCGTTATACGTTTTACGTTATACGTTATACGTTATACGTTATACGTTATACGTTATACGTTATACGTTATACGTTATACGTTATACGTTATACGTTATACGTCATACGTTATACGTTATACGTTATACGTTATACGTTATACGTTATACGTTATACGTTATACGTTATACGTTATACGTTATACGTTATACGTTGTACGTTATACGCTGTACGTTATACCTTATACGTTATACGTTATACGCTGTACGTTATACGCTGTACGTTATACGTTATACGTTATACGTTATACGTTATACGTTATACGTTATACGTTATACGTTATACGTTATACGTTATACGTTATACGTTATACGTTATACGTTATACGTTATACGTTATACGTTATACGTTATACGTTATACGTTATACGTTATACGTTATACGTTATACGTTATACGTTATACGTTATACGTTATACGTTATACGTTATACGTTATACGTTATACGTTATACGTTATACGTTATACGTTATACGTTATACGTTATACGTTATACGTTATACGTTATACGTTATACGTTATACGTTATACGTTATACGTTATACGTTATACGTTATACGTTATACGTTATACGTTATACGTTATACGTTATACGTTATACGTTATACGTTATACGTTATACGTTATACGTTATACGTTATACGTTATACGTTATACGTTATACGTTATACGTTATACGTTATACGTTATACGTTATACGTTATACGTTATACGTTATACGTTATACGTTATACGTTATACGTTATACGTTATACGTTATACGTTATACGTTATACGTTATACGTTATACGTTATACGTTATACGTTATACGTTATACGTTATACGTTATACGTTATACGTTATACGTTATACGTTATACGTTATACGTTATACGTTATACGTTATACGTTATACGTTATACGTTATACGTTATACGTTATACGTTATACGTTATACGTTATACGTTATACGTTATACGTTATACGTTATACGTTATACGTTATACGTTATACGTTATACGTTATACGTTATACGTTATACGTTATACGTTATACGTTATACGTTATACGTTATACGTTATACGTTATACGTTATACGTTATACGTTATACGTTATACGTTATACGTTATACGTTATACGTTATACGTTATACGTTATACGTTATACGTTATACGTTATACGTTATACGTTATACGTTATACGTTATACGTTATACGTTATACGGTATACGGTATACGGTATACGTTATACGTTGTACGTTATACGTTATACGTTATACGTTATACGTTATATGTTATACGATATACGTTATACGTTATACGTTATACGTTATACGTTATACGTTGTACGTTATACGCTGTACGTTATACCTTATACGTTATACGTTATACACTGTACGTTATACGCTGTACGTTATAAGTTATACGTTATACGTTATACGTTACACGTTGTACGTTGTACGTTACACGTTGTACATTATACGTTGTACGTTATACGTTATACGCTGTACGTTATACGTTATACGTTACATGTTGCACGTTGTACGTTATACGTTATACGTTGTATGTTATACGTTGTACGTTATACGTTATACGTTGTACGTTATACGTTGTACATTATACGTTGTATGTTATACGTTATACGCTGTACGTTATACGTTATTCGTTATACGTTATACGTTATACGTTATACGTTATACGTTATACGTTATTCGTTATACGTTTTACGTTATACGTTATACGTTATACGTTATACGTTACACGTTATACGTTATACGTTATACGTTATACGTTATACGTTATACGTTATACGTTATACGTTATACGTTATACGTTATACGTTATACGTTATACGTTATACGTTATACGTTATACGTTATACGTTATACGTTATACGTTATACGTTATACGTTATACGTTATACGTTAAACGTTATACGTTATACGTTGTACGTTATACGCTGTACGTTATACGCTGTACGTTATACGCTGTACGTTATACGTTATACGTTATACGTTACACGTTGTACGTTGTACGTTACACGTTGTACATTATACGTTGTACGTTATACGTTATACGCTGTACGTTATACGTTATACGTTACATGTTGCACGTTGTACGTTATACGTTATACGTTGTATGTTATACGTTGTACGTTATACGTTATACGTTGTACGTTATACGTTGTACATTATACGTTGTATGTTATACGTTATACGCTGTACGTTATACGTTATTCGTTATACGTTATACGTTATACGTTATACGTTATACGTTATACGTTATACGTTATACGTTATACGTTATACGTTATACGTTATACGTTATACGTTATACGTTATACGTTATACGTTATACGTTATACGTTATACGTTATACGTTGTACGTTATACGCTGTACGTTATACGCTGTACGTTATACGTTACACGTTGTACGTTGTACGTTATACGTTGTACGTTATACGTTGTACATTGTACGTTATACGTTGTACGTTATACGTTGTACATTATGCGTTGTACGTTATACGTTGTACGTTATACGTTATACGTTATACGTTATACGTTATACGTTATACGTTATACGTTATACGTTATACGTTATACGTTATACGTTATACGTTATAAGGTATACGTTATTCGTTATACGTATAACGTTATACGTTATACGTTATACGTTATACGTTATACGTTATACGTTATACGTTATACGTTATACGTTATACGTTATACGTTATACGTTATACGTTATACGGTATACGTTATACGTTATACGTTATACGTTATACGTTATACGTTATACGCTGTACGTTATACGCTGTACGTTATACGCTGTACGTTATACGTTATACGTTACACGTTGTACGTTGTACGTTATACGTTGTACGTTATACGTTGTACATTATACGTTGTACATTATACGTTGTACGTTATACGTTATACGCTGTACGTTATAAGTTATACGTTATACGTTATACGTTACACGTTGTACGTTGTACGTTATACGTTGTACATTATACGTTGTACGTTATACGTTATACGTTATACGTTATACGTTATACGTTATACGTTATACGTTATACGTTATACGCTGTACGTTATACGTTATACGTTATACGTTACACGTTGTACGTTGTACGTTATACGTTATACGTTGTATGTTATACGTTGTACATTATACGTTATACGTTGTACGTTATACGTTGTACATTATACGTTGTATGTTATACGTTATACGCTGTACGTTATACGTTATTCGTTATACGTTATACGTTATACGTTATACGTTATACGTTATACGTTATACGTTATACGTTATACGTTATACGTTATACGTTATACGTTATACGTTATACGTTATACGTTATACGTTATACGTTATACGTTGTACGTTATACGCTGTACGTTATACGCTGTACGTTATACGTTACACGTTGTACGCTGTACGTTATACGTTGTACGTTATACGTTGTACATTGTACGTTATACGTTGTACGTTATACGTTGTACATTATGCGTTGTACGTTATACGTTGTACGTTATACGTTATACGTTATACGTTATACGTTATACGTTATACGTTATACGTTATACGTTATACGTTATAAGTTATACGTTATTCGTTATACGTTTTACGTTATACGTTATACGTTATACGTTATACGTTATACGTTATACGTTATACGTTATACGTTATACGTTATACGTTATACGTTATACGTCATACGTTATACGTTATACGTTATACGTTATACGTTATACGTTATACGTTATACGTTATACGTTATACGTTATACGTTATACGTTATACGTTGTACGTTATACGCTGTACGTTATACCTTATACGTTATACGTTATACGCTGTACGTTATACGCTGTACGTTATACGTTATACGTTATACGTTATACGTTATACGTTATACGTTATACGTTATACGTTATACGTTATACGTTATACGTTATACGTTATACGTTATACGTTATACGTTATACGTTATACGTTATACGTTATACGTTATACGTTATACGTTATACGTTATACGTTATACGTTATACGTTATACGTTATACGTTATACGTTATACGTTATACGTTATACGTTATACGTTATACGTTATACGTTATACGTTATACGTTATACGTTATACGTTATACGTTATACGTTATACGTTATACGTTATACGTTATACGTTATACGTTGTACGTTATACGTTGTATGTTATACGTTATACGCTGTACGTTATACGTTATACGTTGTACGTTATACGTTGTATGTTATACGTTATACGCTGTACGCTGTACGTTATACGTTATACGTTATACGTTGTACGTTATACGCTGTACGTTATACCTTATACGTTATACGTTATACGCTGTACGTTATACGCTGTACGTTATACGTTATACGTTATACGTTATACGTTATACGTTATACGTTATACGTTATACGTTATACGTTATACGTTATACGTTATACGTTATACGTTATACGTTATACGTTATACGTTATACGTTATACGCTGTACGTTATACGTTATACGTTATACGTTACACGTTGTACGTTGTACGTTATACGTTATACGTTGTATGTTATACGTTGTACATTATACGTTATACGTTGTACGTTATACGTTGTACATTATACGTTGTATGTTATACGTTATACGCTGTACGTTATACGTTATTCGTTATACGTTATACGTTATACGTTATACGTTATACGTTATACGTTATACGTTATACGTTATACGTTATACGTTATACGTTATACGTTATACGTTATACGTTATACGTTATACGTTATACGTTATACGTTATACGTTATACGTTGTACGTTATACGCTGTACGTTATACGCTGTACGTTATACGTTACACGTTGTACGCTGTACGTTATACGTTGTACGTTATACGTTGTACATTGTACGTTATACGTTGTACGTTATACGTTGTACATTATGCGTTGTACGTTATACGTTGTACGTTATACGTTATACGTTATACGTTATACGTTATACGTTATTCGTTATACGTTATACGTTATAAGTTATACGTTATTCGTTATACGTTTTACGTTATACGTTATACGTTATACGTTATACGTTATACGTTATACGTTATACGTTATACGTTATACGTTATACGTTATACGTTATACGTTATACGTCATACGTTATACGTTATACGTTATACGTTATACGTTATACGTTATACGTTATACGTTATACGTTATACGTTATACGTTATACGTTATACGTTGTACGTTATACGCTGTACGTTATACCTTATACGTTATACGTTATACGCTGTACGTTATACGCTGTACGTTATACGTTATACGTTATACGTTATACGTTATACGTTATACGTTATACGTTATACGTTATACGTTATACGTTATACGTTATACGTTATACGTTATACGTTATACGTTATACGTTATACGTTATACGTTATACGTTATACGTTATACGTTATACGTTATACGTTATACGTTATACGTTATACGTTATACGTTATACGTTATACGTTATACGTTATACGTTATACGTTATACGTTATACGTTATACGTTATACGTTATACGTTATACGTTATACGTTATACGTTATACGTTATACGTTATACGTTATACGTTATACGTTATACGTTATACGTTATACGTTATACGTTATACGTTATACGTTATACGTTATACGTTATACGTTATACGTTATACGTTATACGTTATACGTTATACGTTATACGTTATACGTTATACGTTATACGTTATACGTTATACGTTATACGTTATACGTTATACGTTATACGTTATACGTTATACGTTATACGTTATACGTTATACGTTATACGTTATACGTTATACGTTATACGTTATACGTTATACGTTATACGTTATACGTTATACGTTATACGTTATACGTTATACGTTATACGTTATACGTTATACGTTATACGTTATACGTTATACGTTATACGTTATACGTTATACGTTATACGTTATACGTTATACGTTATACGTTATACGTTATACGTTATTCGTTATACGTTATACGTTATACGTTATACGTTATACGTTATACGTTATACGTTATACGTTATACGTTATACGTTATACGTTATACGTTATACGTTATACGTTATACGTTATACGTTATACGTTATACGTTATACGTTATACGTTATACGTTATACGTTATACGTTATACGTTATACGTTATACGTTATACGTTATACGTTATACGGTATACGGTATACGGTATACGTTATACGTTGTACGTTATACGTTATACGTTATACGTTATACGTTATATGTTATACGATATACGTTATACGTTATACGTTATACGTTATACGTTATACGTTGTACGTTATACGCTGTACGTTATACCTTATACGTTATACGTTATACACTGTACGTTATACGCTGTACGTTATAAGTTATACGTTATACGTTATACGTTACACGTTGTACGTTGTACGTTACACGTTGTACATTATACGTTGTACGTTATACGTTATACGCTGTACGTTATACGTTATACGTTACATGTTGCACGTTGTACGTTATACGTTATACGTTGTATGTTATACGTTGTACGTTATACGTTATACGTTGTACGTTATACGTTGTACATTATACGTTGTATGTTATACGTTATACGCTGTACGTTATACGTTATTCGTTATACGTTATACGTTATACGTTATACGTTATACGTTATACGTTATTCGTTATACGTTTTACGTTATACGTTATACGTTATACGTTATACGTTACACGTTATACGTTATACGTTATACGTTATACGTTATACGTTATACGTTATACGTTATACGTTATACGTTATACGTTATACGTTATACGTTATACGTTATACGTTATACGTTATACGTTATACGTTATACGTTATACGTTATACGTTATACGTTATACGTTATACGTTATACGTTATACGTTATACGCTGTACGTTATACGCTGTACGTTATACGCTGTACGTTATACGCTGTACGTTATACGTTATACGTTATACGTTACTCGTTGTACGTTGTACGTTATACGTTGTACGTTGTACGTTATACGTTGTACGTTATACGTTGTACGATATACGTTGTACGTTATACGTTGTACGTTATATGTTATACGTTGCACGTTGTACGATGTACGTTATACGTTATACGTTATACGTTATACGTTATACGTTATACGTTATACGTTATACGTTATACGGTATACGGTATACGGTATACGTTATACGTTGTACGTTATACGTTATACGTTATACGTTATACGTTATATGTTATACGATATACGTTATACGTTATACGTTATACGTTATACGTTATACGTTGTACGTTATACGCTGTACGTTATACCTTATACGTTATATGTTATACACTGTACGTTATACGCTGTACGTTATAAGTTATACGTTATACGTTATACGTTACACGTTGTACGTTGTACGTTATACGTTGTACGTTATACGTTGTACATTGTACGTTATACGTTGTACGTTATACGTTGTACATTATGCGTTGTACGTTATACGTTGTACGTTATACGTTATACGTTATACGTTATACGTTATACGTTATACGTTATACGTTATACGTTATACGTTATACGTTATAAGTTATACGTTATTCGTTATACGTTTTACGTTATACGTTATACGTTATACGTTATACGTTATACGTTACACGTTATACGTTATACGTTATACGTTATACGTTATACGTTATACGTTATACGTTATACGTTATACGTTATACGTTATACGTTATACGTTATACGTTATACGTTATACGTTATACGTTATACGTTATACGTTATACGTTATACGTTATACGTTATACGTTGTACGTTATACGTTATACGTTATACGTTATACGTTAAACGTTATACGTTATACGTTGTACGTTATACGCTGTACGTTATACGCTGTACGTTATACGCTGTACGTTATACGTTATACGTTATACGTTACTCGTTGTACGTTGTACGTTATACGTTGTACGTTGTACGTTATACGTTGTACGTTATACGTTGTACGATATACGTTGTACGTTATACGTTGTACGTTATATGTTATACGTTGCACGTTGTACGATGTACGTTATACGTTATACGTTATACGTTATACGTTATACGTTATACGTTATACGTTATACGTTATACGTTATACGTTATACGTTATACGTTATACGTTATACGGTATACGGTATACGGTATACGTTATACGTTGTACGTTATACGTTATACGTTATACGTTATACGTTATATGTTATACGATATACGTTATACGTTATACGTTATACGTTATACGTTATACGTTATACGTTATACGTTATACGTTATACGTTATAAGGTATACGTTATTCGTTATACGTTTTACGTTATACGTTATACCTTATACGTTATACGTTATACGTTATACGTTATACGTTATACGTTATACGTTATACGTTATACGTTATACGTTATACGTTATACGTTATACGTTATACGTTATACGTTATACGTTATACGTTATACGTTATACGCTGTACGTTATACGCTGTACGTTATACGCTGTACGTTATACGTTATACGTTACACGTTGTACGTTGTACGTTATACGTTGTACGTTATACGTTGTACATTATACGTTGTACATTATACGTTGTACGTTATACGTTATACGCTGTACGTTATAAGTTATACGTTATACGTTATACGTTACACGTTGTACGTTGTACGTTATACGTTGTACATTATACGTTGTACGTTATACGTTATACGTTATACGTTATACGTTATACGTTATACGTTATACGTTATACGTTATACGTTATACGTTATACGTTATACGTTATACGTTATACGTTATACGTTATACGTTATACGTTATACGTTATACGTTATACGTTATACGCTGTACGTTATACGTTATACGTTATACGTTACACGTTGTACGTTGTACGTTATACGTTATACGTTGTATGTTATACGTTGTACATTATACGTTATACGTTGTACGTTATACGTTGTACATTATACGTTGTATGTTATACGTTATACGCTGTACGTTATACGTTATTCGTTATACGTTATACGTTATACGTTATACGTTATACGTTATACGTTATACGTTATACGTTATACGTTATACGTTATACGTTATACGTTATACGTTATACGTTATACGTTATACGTTATACGTTATACGTTGTACGTTATACGCTGTACGTTATACGCTGTACGTTATACGTTACACGTTGTACGCTGTACGTTATACGTTGTACGTTATACGTTGTACATTGTACGTTATACGTTGTACGTTATACGTTGTACATTATGCGTTGTACGTTATACGTTGTACGTTATACGTTATACGTTATACGTTATACGTTATACGTTATACGTTATACGTTATACGTTATACGTTATAAGTTATACGTTATTCGTTATACGTTTTACGTTATACGTTATACGTTATACGTTATACGTTATACGTTATACGTTATACGTTATACGTTATACGTTATACGTTATACGTCATACGTTATACGTTATACGTTATACGTTATACGTTATACGTTATACGTTATACGTTATACGTTATACGTTATACGTTATACGTTATACGTTGTACGTTATACGCTGTACGTTATACCTTATACGTTATACGTTATACGCTGTACGTTATACGCTGTACGTTATACGTTATACGTTATACGTTATACGTTATACGTTATACGTTATACGTTATACGTTATACGTTATACGTTATACGTTATACGTTATACGTTATACGTTATACGTTATACGTTATACGTTATACGTTATACGTTATACGTTATACGTTATACGTTATACGTTATACGTTATACGTTATACGTTATACGTTATACGTTATACGTTATACGTTATACGTTATACGTTATACGTTATACGTTATACGTTATACGTTATACGTTATACGTTATACGTTATACGTTATACGTTATACGTTATACGTTATACGTTATACGTTATACGTTATACGTTATACGTTATACGTTATACGTTATACGTTATACGTTATAAATTATACGTTATACGTTATACGTTATACGTTATACGTTATACGTTATACGTTATACGTTATACGTTATACGTTATACGTTATACGTTATACGTTATACGTTATACGTTATACGTTATACGTTATACGTTATACGTTATACGTTATACGTTATACGTTATACGTTATACGTTATACGTTATACGTTATACGTTATACGTTATACGTTATACGTTATACGTTATACGTTATACGTTATACGTTATACGTTACACGTTGTACGTTGTACGTTATACGTTGTACATTATACGTTGTACGTTATACGTTATACGTTACATGTTGTACGTTGTACGTTATACGTTGTACGTTATACGTTGTACGTTATACGTTGTATGTTATACGTTATACGCTGTACGTTATACGTTATACGTTGTACGTTATACGTTGTATGTTATACGTTATACGCTGTACGCTGTACGTTATACGTTATACGTTATACGTTGTACGTTATACGCTGTACGTTATACCTTATACGTTATACGTTATACGCTGTACGTTATACGCTGTACGTTATACGTTATACGTTATACGTTATACGTTATACGTTATACGTTATACGTTATACGGTATACGGTATACGGTATACGTTATACGTTGTACGTTATACGTTATACGTTATACGTTATACGTTATATGTTATACGATATACGTTATACGTTATACGTTATACGTTATACGTTATACGTTATACGTTATACGTTGTACGTTATACGCTGTACGTTATACCTTATACGTTATACGTTATACACTGTACGTTATACGCTGTACGTTATAAGTTATACGTTATACGTTATACGTTACACGTTGTACGTTGTACGTTACACGTTGTACATTATACGTTGTACGTTATACGTTATACGCTGTACGTTATACGTTATACGTTACATGTTGCACGTTGTACGTTATACGTTATACGTTGTATGTTATACGTTGTACGTTATACGTTATACGTTGTACGTTATACGTTGTACATTATACGTTGTATGTTATACGTTATACGCTGTACGTTATACGTTATTCGTTATACGTTATACGTTGTACGTTATACGCTGTACGTTATACGCTGTACGTTGTACGTTACACGTTGTACGTTGTACGTTATACGTTGTACGTTATACGTTGTACATTGTACGTTATACGTTGTACGTTATACGTTGTACATTATGCGTTGTACGTTATACGTTGTACGTTATACGTTATACGTTATACGTTATACGTTATACGTTATACGTTATACGTTATACGTTATAAGGTATACGTTATTCGTTATACGTTTTACGTTATACGTTATACGTTATACTATATACGTTATACGTTATACGTTATACGTTATACGTTATACGTTATACGTTATACGTTATACGTTATACGTTATACGTTATACGTTATACGTTATACGTTATACGTTATACGGTATACGTTATACGTTATACGTTATACGTTATACGTTATACGTTATACGCTGTACGTTATACGCTGTACGTTATACGCTGTACGTTATACGTTATACGATACACGTTGTACGTTGTACGTTATACGTTGCACGTTATACGTTGTACATTATACGTTGTACATTATACGTTGTACGTTATACGTTATACGCTGTACGTTATAAGTTATACGTTATACGTTATACGTTACACGTTGTACGTTGTACGTTATACGTTGTACATTATACGTTGTACGTTATACGTTATACGTTACATGTTGTACGTTGTACGTTATACGTTGTACGTTATACGTTGTACGTTATACGTTGTATGTTATACGTTATACGCTGTACGTTATACGTTATACGTTGTACGTTATACGTTGTATGTTATACGTTATACGCTGTACGCTGTACGTTATACGTTATACGTTATACGTTATACGTTATACGTTATACGTCATACGTTATACGTTATACGTTATACGTTATACGTTATACGTTATACGTTATACGTTATACGTTATACGTTATACGTTATACGTTATACGTTATACGTTATACGTTATACGTTATACGTTATACGTTATACGTTATACGTTATACGTTATACGTTATACGTTATACGTTATACGTTATACGTTATACGTTATACGTTATACGTTATACGTTATACGTTATACGTTATACGTTATACGTTATACGTTATACGTTATACGTTATACGTTATACGTTATACGTTATACGTTATACGTTATACGTTATACGTTATACGTTATACGTTATACGTTATACGTTATACGTTATACGTTATACGTTATACGTTATACGTTATACGTTATACGTTATACGTTATACGTTATACGTTATACGTTATACGTTATACGTTATACGTTATACGTTATACGTTATACGTTATACGTTATACGTTATACGTTATACGTTATACGTTATACGTTATACGTTATACGTTATACGTTATACGTTATACGTTATACGTTATACGTTATACGTTATACGTTATACGTTATACGTTATACGTTATACGTTATACGTTATACGTTATACGTTATACGTTATACGTTATACGTTATACGTTATACGTTATACGTTATACGTTATACGTTATACGTTATACGTTATACGTTATACGTTATACGTTATACGTTATACGTTATACGTTATACGTTATACGTTATACGTTATACGTTATACGTTATACGTTATACGTTATACGTTATACGTTATACGTTATACGTTATACGTTATACGTTATACGTTATACGTTATACGTTATACGTTATACGTTATACGTTATACGTTATACGTTATACGTTATACGTTATACGTTATACGTTATACGTTATACGTTATACGTTATACGTTATACGTTATACGTTATACGTTATACGTTATACGTTATACGTTATACGTTATACGTTATACGTTATACGTTATACGTTATACGTTATACGTTATACGTTATACGTTATACGTTATACGTTATACGTTATACGTTATACGTTATACGTTATACGTTATACGTTATACGTTAAACGTTATACGTTATACGTTGTACGTTATACGCTGTACGTTATACGCTGTACGTTATACGCTGTACGTTATACGTTATACGTTATACGTTACTCGTTGTACGTTGTACGTTATACGTTGTACGTTGTACGTTATACGTTGTACGTTATACGTTGTACGATATACGTTGTACGTTATACGTTGTACGTTATATGTTATACGTTGCACGTTGTACGATGTACGTTATACGTTATACGTTATACGTTATACGTTTTACGTTATACGTTATACGTTATAAGTTATACGTTATTCGTTATACGTTTTACGTTATACGTTATACGTTATACGTTATACGTTATACGTTATACGTTATACGTTATACGTTATACGTTATACGTTATACGTTATACGTTATACGTTATACGTCATACGTTATACGTTATACGTTATACGTTATACGTTATACGTTATACGTTATACGTTATACGTTATACGTTGTACGTTATACGCTGTACGTTATACCTTATACGTTATACGTTATACGCTGTACGTTATACGCTGTACGTTATACGTTATACGTTATACGTTATACGTTATACGTTATACGTTATACGTTATACGTTATACGTTATACGTTATACGTTATACGTTATACGTTATACGTTATACGTTATACGCTGTACGTTATACGTTATACGTTATACGTTACTCGTTGTACGTTGTACGTTATACGTTGTACGTTGTACGTTATACGTTGTACGTTATACGTTGTACGATATACGTTGTACGTTATACGTTGTACGTTGTACGTTATACGTTGTACGTTATACGTTGTACGATATACGTTGTACGTTATACGTTGTACGTTATATGTTATACGTTGCACGTTGTACGATGTACGTTATACGTTATACGTTATACGTTATACGTTATACGTTATACGTTATACGTTATACGTTATACGTTATACGGTATACGGTATACGGTATACGTTATACGTTGTACGTTATACGTTATACGTTATACGTTATACGTTATATGTTATACGATATACGTTATACGTTATACGTTATACGTTATACGTTATACGTTATACGTTGTACGTTATACGCTGTACGTTATACCTTATACGTTATACGTTATACACTGTACGTTATACGCTGTACGTTATAAGTTATACGTTATACGTTATACGTTACACGTTGTACGTTGTACGTTACACGTTGTACATTATACGTTGTACGTTATACGTTATACGCTGTACGTTATACGTTATACGTTACATGTTGCACGTTGTACGTTATACGTTATACGTTGTATGTTATACGTTGTACGTTATACGTTATACGTTGTACGTTATACGTTGTACATTATACGTTGTATGTTATACGTTATACGCTGTACGTTATACGTTATTCGTTATACGTTATACGTTGTACGTTATACGCTGTACGTTATACGCTGTACGTTGTACGTTACACGTTGTACGTTGTACGTTATACGTTGTACGTTATACGTTGTACATTGTACGTTATACGTTGTACGTTATACGTTGTACATTATGCGTTGTACGTTATACGTTCTACGTTATACGTTATACGTTATACGTTATACGTTATACGTTATACGTTATACGTTATACGTTATACGTTATACGTTATAAGGTATACGTTATTCGTTATACGTTTTACGTTATACGTTATACGTTATACTATATACGTTATACGTTATACGTTATACGTTATACGTTATACGTTATACGTTATACGTTATACGTTATACGTTATACGTTATACGTTATACGTTATACGTTATACGTTATACGTTATACGGTATACGTTATACGTTATACGTTATACGTTATACGTTATACGTTATACGTTATACGCTGTACGTTATACGCTGTACGTTATACGCTGTACGTTATACGTTATACGTTACACGTTGTACGTTGTACGTTATACGTTGTACGTTATACGTTGTACATTATACGTTGTACATTATACGTTGTACGTTATACGTTATACGCTGTACGTTATAAGTTATACGTTATACGTTATACGTTACACGTTGTACGTTGTACGTTATACGTTGTACATTATACGTTGTACGTTATACGTTATACGTTACATGTTGTACGTTGTACGTTATACGTTGTACGTTATACGTTGTACGTTATACGTTGTATGTTATACGTTATACGCTGTACGTTATACGTTATACGTTGTACGTTATACGTTGTATGTTATACGTTATACGCTGTACGCTGTACGTTATACGTTATACGTTATACGTTGTACGTTATACGCTGTACGTTATACCTTATACGTTATACGTTATACGCTGTACGTTATACGCTGTACGTTATACGTTATACGTTATACGTTATACGTTATACGTTATACGTTATACGTTATACGTTATACGTTATACGTTATACGTTATACGTTATACGTTATACGTTATACGTTATACGTTATACGTTATACGCTGTACGTTATACGTTATACGTTATACGTTATACGTTACACGTTGTACGTTGTACGTTATACGTTATACGTTGTATGTTATACGTTGTACGTTATACGTTATACGTTGTACGTTATACGTTGTACATTATACGTTGTATATTATACGTTATACGTTATACGTTATACGTTATTCGTTATACGTTATACGTTATACGTTATACGTTATACGTTATACGTTATACGTTATACGTTATACGTTATACGTTATACGTTATACGTTATACGTTATACGTTATACGTTATACGCTGTACGTTATACGCTGTACGTTATACGTTACACGTTGTACGCTGTACGTTATACGTTGTACGTTATACGTTGTACATTGTACGTTATACGTTGTACGTTATACGTTGTACATTATGCGTTGTACGTTATACGTTGTACGTTATACGTTATACGTTATACGTTATACGTTATACGTTATACGTTATACGTTATACGTTATACGTTATACGTTATACGTTATACGTTATACGTTATACGTTATACGTTATAAGTTATACGTTATTCGTTATACGTTTTACGTTATACGTTATACGTTATACGTTATACGTTATACGTTATACGTTATACGTTATACGTTATACGTTATACGTTATACGTTATACGTTATACGTCATACGTTATACGTTATACGTTATACGTTATACATTATACGTTATACGTTATACGTTATACGTTATACGTTATACGTTATACGTTATACGTTATACGTTGTACGTTGTACGTTGTACGTTACACGTTGTACATTATACGTTGTACGTTATACGTTATACGCTGTACGTTATACGTTATACGTTACATGTTGCACGTTGTACGTTATACGTTGTACGTTATACGTTGTACATTGTACGTTATACGTTGTACGTTATACGTTGTACATTATGCGTTGTACGTTATACGTTGTACGTTATACGTTATACGTTATACGTTATACGTTATACGTTATACGTTGTACGTTATACGCTGTACGTTATACGCTGTACGTTGTACGTTACACGTTGTACGTTGTACGTTATACGTTGTACGTTATACGTTGTACATTGTACGTTATACGTTGTACGTTATACGTTGTACATTATGCGTTGTACGTTATACGTTGTACGTTATACGTTATACGTTATACGTTATACGTTATACGTTATACGTTATACGTTATAAGGTATACGTTATTCGTTATACGTTTTACGTTATACGTTATACGTTATACTATATACGTTATACGTTATACGTTATACGTTATACGTTATACGTTATACGTTATACGTTATACGTTATACGTTATACGTTATACGTTATACGTTATACGTTATACGTTATACGGTATACGTTATACGTTATACGTTATACGTTATACGTTATACGTTATACGTTATACGTTATACGTTATACGTTATACGTTATACGTTATACGTTATAAGTTATACGTTATTCGTTATACGTTTTACGTTATACGTTATACGTTATACGTTATACGTTATACGTTATACGTTATACGTTATACGTTATACGTTATACGTTATACGTTATACGTTATACGTTATACGTTATACGTTGTACGTTATACGCTGTACGTTATACCTTATACGTTATACGTTATACACTGTACGTTATACGCTGTACGTTATAAGTTATACGTTATACGTTATACGTTACACGTTGTACGTTGTACGTTACACGTTGTACATTATACGTTGTACGTTATACGTTATACGCTGTACGTTATACGTTATACGTTACATGTTGCACGTTGTACGTTATACGTTATACGTTGTATGTTATACGTTGTACGTTATACGTTATACGTTGTACGTTATACGTTGTACATTATACGTTGTATGTTATACGTTATACGCTGTACGTTATACGTTATTCGTTATACGTTATACGTTGTACGTTATACGCTGTACGTTATACGCTGTACGTTGTACGTTACACGTTGTACGTTGTACGTTATACGTTGTACGTTATACGTTGTACATTGTACGTTATACGTTGTACGTTATACGTTGTACATTATGCGTTGTACGTTATACGTTGTACGTTATACGTTATACGTTATACGTTATACGTTATACGTTATACGTTACACGTTATACGTTATAAGGTATACGTTATTCGTTATACGTTTTACGTTATACGTTATACGTTATACTATATACGTTATACGTTATACGTTATACGTTATACGTTATACGTTATACGTTATACGTTATACGTTATACGTTATACGTTATACGTTATACGTTATACGTTATACGTTATACGGTATACGTTATACGTTATACGTTATACGTTATACGTTATACGTTATACGTTATACGCTGTACGTTATACGCTGTACGTTATACGCTGTACGTTATACGTTATACGTTACACGTTGTACGTTGTACGTTATACGTTGTACGTTATACGTTGTACATTATACGTTGTACATTATACGTTGTACGTTATACGTTATACGCTGTACGTTATAAGTTATACGTTATACGTTATACGTTACACGTTGTACGTTGTACGTTATACGTTGTACATTATACGTTGTACGTTATACGTTATACGTTACATGTTGTACGTTGTACGTTATACGTTGTACGTTATACGTTGTACATTATACGTTGTATGTTATACGTTATACGCTGTACGTTATACGTTATTCGTTATACGTTATACGTTGTACGTTATACGCTGTACGTTATACGCTGTACGTTGTACGTTACACGTTGTACGTTGTACGTTATACGTTGTACGTTATACGTTGTACATTGTACGTTATACGTTGTACGTTATACGTTGTACATTATGCGTTGTACGTTATACGTTGTACGTTATACGTTATACGTTATACGTTATACGTTATACGTTATACGTTATACGTTATACGTTATAAGGTATACGTTAATCGTTATACGTTTTACGTTATACGTTATACGTTATACTATATACGTTATACGTTATACGTTATACGTTATACGTTATACGTTATACGTTATACGTTATACGTTATACGTTATACGTTATACGTTATACGTTATACGTTATACGTTATACGGTATACGTTATACGTTATACGTTATACGTTATACGTTATACGTTATACGTTATACGTTATACGCTGTACGTTATACGCTGTACGTTATACGCTGTACGTTATACGTTATACGTTACACGTTGTACGTTGTACATTATACGTTGTATGTTATACGTTATACGCTGTACGTTATACGTTATTCGTTATACGTTATACGTTGTACGTTATACGCTGTACGTTATACGCTGTACGTTGTACGTTACACGTTGTACGTTGTACGTTATACGTTGTACGTTATACGTTGTACATTGTACGTTATACGTTGTACGTTATACGTTGTACATTATGCGTTGTACGTTATACGTTGTACGTTATACGTTATACGTTATACGTTATACGTTATACGTTATACGTTATACGTTATACGTTATACGTTATACGTTATACGTTATACGTTATACGGTATACGTTATACGTTATACGTTATACGTTATACGTTATACGTTATACGTTATACGCTGTACGTTATACGCTGTACGTTATACGCTGTACGTTATACGTTATACGTTACACGTTGTACGTTGTACGTTATACGTTGTACGTTATACGTTGTACATTATACGTTGTACATTATACGTTGTACGTTATACGTTATACGCTGTACGTTATAAGTTATACGTTATACGTTATACGTTACACGTTGTACGTTGTACGTTATACGTTGTACATTATACGTTGTACGTTATACGTTATACGTTACATGTTGTACGTTGTACGTTATACGTTGTACGTTATACGTTGTACGTTATACGTTGTATGTTATACGTTATACGCTGTACGTTATACGTTATACGTTGTACGTTATACGTTGTATGTTATACGTTATACGCTGTACGCTGTACGTTATACGTTATACGTTATACGTTGTACGTTATACGCTGTACGTTATACCTTATACGTTATACGTTATACGCTGTACGTTATACGCTGTACGTTATACGTTATACGTTCTACGTTATACGTTATACGTTATACGTTATACGTTATACGTTATACGTTATACGTTATACGTTATACGTTATACGTTATACGTTATACGTTATACGTTATACGCTGTACGTTATACGTTATACGTTATACGTTACACGTTGTACGTTGTACGTTATACGTTATACGTTGTATGTTATACGTTGTACGTTATACGTTATACGTTGTACGTTATACGTTGTACATTATACGTTGTATATTATACGTTATACGCTGTACGTTATACGTTATTCGTTATACGTTATACGTTATACGTTATACGTTATACGTTATACGTTATACGTTATACGTTATACGTTATACGTTATACGTTATACGTTATACGTTATACGTTATACGCTGTACGTTATACGCTGTACGTTATACGTTACACGTTGTACGCTGTACGTTATACGTTGTACGTTATACGTTGTACATTGTACGTTATACGTTGTACGTTATACGTTGTACATTATGCGTTGTACGTTATACGTTGTACGTTATACGTTATACGTTATACGTTATACGTTATACGTTATACGTTATACGTTATACGTTATACGTTATACGTTATACGTTATACGTTATACGTTATACGTTATACGTTATACGTTATAAGTTATACGTTATTCGTTATACGTTTTACGTTATACGTTATACGTTATACGTTATACGTTATACGTTATACGTTATACGTTATACGTTATACGTTATACGTTATACGTTATACGTCATACGTTATACGTTATACGTTATACGTTATACATTATACGTTATACGTTATACGTTATACGTTATACGTTATACGTTATACGTTGTACGTTATACGCTGTACGTTATACCTTATACGTTATACGTTATACGCTGTACGTTATACGCTGTACGTTATACGTTATACGTTATACGTTATACGTTATACGTTATACGTTATACGTTATACGTTATACGTTATACGTTATACGTTATACGTTATACGTTATACGTTATACGTTATACGTTATACGTTATACGTTATACGTTATACGTTATACGTTATACGTTATACGTTATACGTTATACGTTATACGTTATACGTTATACGTTATACGTTATACGTTATACGTTATACGTTATACGTTATACGTTATACGTTATACGTTATACGTTATACGTTATACGTTATACGTTATACGTTATACGTTATACGTTATACGTTATACGTTATACGTTATACGTTATACGTTATACGTTATACGTTATACGTTATACGTTATACGTTATACGTTATACGTTATACGTTATACGTTATACGTTATACGTTATACGTTATACGTTATACGTTATACGTTATACGTTATACGTTATACGTTATACGTTATACGTTATACGGTATACGTTATACGTTATACGTTATACGTTATACGTTATACGTTATACGTTATACGCTGTACGTTATACGCTGTACGTTATACGCTGTACGTTATACGTTATACGTTACACGTTGTACGTTGTACGTTATACGTTGTACGTTATACGTTGTACATTATACGTTGTACATTATACGTTGTACGTTATACGTTATACGCTGTACGTTATACGTTATACGTTATACGTTATACGTTATACGTTATACGTTATACGTTATACGTTATACGTTATACGTTATACGTTATACGTTATACGTTATACGTTATACGTTATACGTTATACGTTATACGTTATACGTTATACGTTATACGTTATACGTTATACGTTATACGTTATACGTTATACGTTATACGTTATACGTTATACGTTATACGTTATACGTTATACGTTATACGTTATACGTTATACGTTATACGTTATACGTTATACGTTGTACGTTGTACGTTATACGTTGTACATTATACGTTGTACGTTATACGTTATACGTTACATGTTGTACGTTGTACGTTATACGTTGTACGTTATACGTTGTACGTTATACGTTGTATGTTATACGTTATACGCTGTACGTTATACGTTATACGTTGTACGTTATACGTTGTATGTTATACGTTATACGCTGTACGCTGTACGTTATACGTTATACGTTATACGTTGTACGTTATACGCTGTACGTTATACCTTATACGTTATACGTTATACGCTGTACGTTATACGCTGTACGTTATACGTTATACGTTATACGTTATACGTTATACGTTATACGTTATACGTTATACGTTATACGTTATACGTTATACGTTATACGTTATACGTTATACGTTATACGTTATACGTTATACGTTATACGTTATACGCTGTACGTTATACGTTATACGTTATACGTTACACGTTGTACGTTGTACGTTATACGTTATACGTTGTATGTTATACGCTGTACGTTATACGTTATACGTTATACGTTATACGCTGTACGTTATACGCTGTACGTTATACGTTACACGTTGTACGCTGTACGTTATACGTTGTACGTTATACGTTGTACATTGTACGTTATACGTTGTACGTTATACGTTGTACATTATGCGTTGTACGTTATACGTTGTACGTTATACTTTATACGTTATACGTTATACGTTATACGTTATACGTTATACGTTATACGTTATACGTTATACGTTATACGTTATACGTTATACGTTATACGTTATAAGTTATACGTTATTCGTTATACGTTTTACGTTATACGTTATACGTTATACGTTATACGTTATACGTTATACGTTATACGTTATACGTTATACGTTATACGTTATACGTTATACGTTATACGTCATACGTTATACGTTATACGTTATACGTTATACATTATACGTTATACGTTATACGTTATACGTTATACGTTATACGTTAGACGTTATACGTTGTACGTTATACGCTGTACGTTATACCTTATACGTTATACGTTATACGCTGTACGTTATACGCTGTACGTTATACGTTATACGTTATACGTTATACGTTATACGTTATACGTTATACGTTATACGTTATACGTTATACGTTATACGTTATACGTTATACGTTATACGTTATACGTTATACGTTATACGTTATACGTTATACGTTATACGTTATACGTTATACGTTATACGTTATACGTTATACGTTATACGTTATACGTTATACGTTATACGTTATACGTTATACGTTATACGTTATACGTTATACGTTATACGTTATACGTTATACGTTATACGTTATACGTTATACGTTATACGTTATACGTTATACGTTATACGTTATACGTTATACGTTATACGTTATACGTTATACGTTATACGTTATACGTTATACGTTATACGTTATACGTTATACGTTATACGTTATACGTTATACGTTACACGTTGTACGTTGTACGTTATACGTTATACGTTGTATGTTATACGTTGTACGTTATACGTTATACGTTGTACGTTATACGTTGTACATTATACGTTGTATATTATACGTTATACGCTGTACGTTATACGTTATTCGTTATACGTTATACGTTATACGTTATACGTTATACGTTATACGTTATACGTTATACGTTATACGTTATACGTTATACGTTATACGTTATACGTTATACGTTATACGTTATACGTTATACGTTATACGTTATACGTTATACGTTATACGTTGTACGTTGTACGTTATACGTTGTACATTATACGTTGTACGTTATACGTTATACGTTACATGTTGTACGTTGTACGTTATACGTTGTACGTTATACGTTGTACGTTATACGTTGTATGTTATACGTTATACGCTGTACGTTATACGTTATACGTTGTACGTTATACGTTGTATGTTATACGTTATACGCTGTACGCTGTACGTTATACGTTATACGTTATACGTTGTACGTTATACGCTGTACGTTATACCTTATACGTTATACGTTATACGCTGTACGTTATACGCTGTACGTTATACGTTATACGTTATACGTTATACGTTATACGTTATACGTTATACGTTATACGTTATACGTTATACGTTATACGTTATACGTTATACGTTGTACGTTGTACGTTATACGTTGTACATTATACGTTGTACGTTATACGTTATACGTTACATGTTGTACGTTGTACGTTATACGTTGTACGTTATACGTTGTACGTTATACGTTATACGTTGTACGTTATACGTTGTACATTATACGTTGTATATTATACGTTATACGCTGTACGTTATACGTTATTCGTTATACGTTATACGTTATACGTTATACGTTATACGTTATACGTTATACGTTATACGTTATACGTTATACGTTATACGTTATACGTTATACGTTATACGCTGTACGTTATACGCTGTACTACGTTATACGCTGTACGTTATACGCTGTACGTTATACGTTACACGTTGTACGCTGTACGTTATACGTTGTACGTTATACGTTGTACATTGTACGTTATACGTTGTACGTTATACGTTGTACATTATGCGTTGTACGTTATACGTTGTACGTTATACGTTATACGTTATACGTTATACGTTATACGTTATACGTTATACGTTATACGTTATACGTTATACGTTATACGTTATACGTTATACGTTATACGTTATAAGTTATACGTTATTCGTTATACGTTATACGTTATACGTTATACGTTATACGTTATACGTTATACGTTATACGTTATACGTTATACGTTATACGTTATACGTTATACGTTATACGTTATACGTCATACGTTATACGTTATACGTTATACGTTATACATTATACGTTATACGTTATACGTTATACGTTATACGTTATACGTTATACGTTATACGTTGTACGTTATACGCTGTACGTTATACCTTATACGTTATACGTTATACGCTGTACGTTATACGCTGTACGTTATACGTTATACGTTATACGTTATACGTTATACGTTATACGTTATACGTTATACGTTATACGTTATACGTTATACGTTATACGTTATACGTTATACGTTATACGTTATACGTTATACGTTATACGTTATACGTTATACGTTATACGTTATACGTTATACGTTATACGTTATACGTTATACGTTATACGTTATACGTTATACGTTATACGTTATACGTTATACGTTATACGTTATACGTTATACGTTATACGTTATACGTTATACGTTATACGTTATACGTTATACGTTATACGTTATACGTTATACGTTATACGTTATACGTTATACGTTATACGTTATACGTTATACGTTATACGTTATACGTTATACGTTATACGTTATACGTTATACGTTATACGTTATACGTTATACGTTATACGTTATACGTTATACGTTATACGTTATACGTTATACGTTATACGTTATACGTTATACGTTATACGTTATACGTTATACGTTATACGTTATACGTTATACGTTATACGTTATACGTTATACGTTATACGTTATACGTTATACGTTATACGTTATACGTTATACGTTATACGTTATACGTTATACGTTATACGTTATACGTTATACGTTATACGTTATACGTTATACGTTATACGTTATACGTTATACGTTATACGTTATACGTTATACGTTATACGTTATACGTTATACGTTATACGTTATACGTTATACGTTATACGTTATACGTTATACGTTATACGTTATACGTTATACGTTATACGTTATACGTTATACGTTATACGTTATACGTTATACGTTATACGTTATACGTTATACGTTATACGTTATACGTTATACGTTATACGTTATACGTTATACGTTATACGTTATACGTTATACGTTATACGTTATACGTTATACGTTATACGTTATACGTTATACGTTATACGTTATACGTTATACGTTATACGTTATACGTTATACGTTATACGTTATACGTTATACGTTATACGTTATACGTTATACGTTATACGTTATACGTTATACGTTATACGTTATACGTTATACGTTATACGTTATACGTTATACGTTATACGTTATACGTTATACGTTATACGTTATACGTTATACGTTATACGTTAAACGTTATACGTTATACGTTGTACGTTATACGCTGTACGTTATACGCTGTACGTTATACGCTGTACGTTATACGTTATACGTTATACGTTACTCGTTGTACGTTGTACGTTATACGTTGTACGTTGTACGTTATTCGTTGTACGTTATACGTTGTACGATATACGTTGTACGTTATACGTTGTACGTTATATGTTATTCGTTGCACGTTGTACGATGTACGTTATACGTTATACGTTATACGTTATACGTTTTACGTTATACGTTATACGTTATAAGTTATACGTTATTCGTTATACGTTTTACGTTATACGTTATACGTTATACGTTATACGTTATACGTTATACGTTATACGTTATACGTTATACGTTATACGTTATACGTTATACGTTATACGTTATACGTTATACGTTATACGTCATACGTTTTACGTTATACGTTATACGTTATACGTTATACGTTATACGTTATACGTTATACGTTATACGTTATACGTTATACGTTGTACGTTATACGCTGTACGTTATACCTTATACGTTATACGTTATACGTTATACGTTATACGTTATACGTTATACGTTATACGTTATACGTTATACGTTATACGTTATACGTTATACGTTATACGTTATACGTTATACGTTATACGTTATACGTTATACGTTATACGTTATACGTTATACGTTATACGTTATACGTTATACGTTATACGTTATACGTTATACGTTATACGTTATACGTTATACGTTATACGTTATACGTTATACGTTATACGTTATACGTTATACGTTATACGTTATACGTTATACGTTATACGTTATACGTTATACGTTATACGTTATACGTTATACGTTATACGTTATACGTTATACGTTATACGTTATACGTTATACGTTATACGTTATACGTTATACGTTATACGTTATACGTTATACGTTATACGTTATACGTTATACGTTATACGTTATACGTTATACGTTATACGTTATACGTTATACGTTATACGTTATACGTTAAACGTTATACGTTATACGTTGTACGTTATACGCTGTACGTTATACGCTGTACGTTATACGCTGTACGTTATACGTTATACGTTATACGTTACTCGTTGTACGTTGTACGTTATACGTTGTACGTTGTACGTTATTCGTTGTACGTTATACGTTGTACGATATACGTTGTACGTTATACGTTGTACGTTATATGTTATTCGTTGCACGTTGTACGATGTACGTTATACGTTATACGTTATACGTTATACGTTTTACGTTATACGTTATACGTTATAAGTTATACGTTATTCGTTATACGTTTTACGTTATACGTTATACGTTATACGTTATACGTTATACGTTATACGTTATACGTTATACGTTATACGTTATACGTTATACGTTATACGTTATACGTTATACGTTATACGTTATACGTCATACGTTTTACGTTATACGTTATACGTTATACGTTATACGTTATACGTTATACGTTATACGTTATACGTTATACGTTATACGTTGTACGTTATACGCTGTACGTTATACCTTATACGTTATACGTTATACGCTGTACGTTATACGCTGTACGTTATACGTTATACGTTATACGTTATACGTTATACGTTATACGTTATACGTTATACGTTATACGTTATACGTTATACGTTATACGTTATACGTTATACGTTATACGTTATACGTTATACGTTATACGTTATACGTTATACGTTATACGTTATACGTTATACGTTATACGTTATACGTTATACGTTATACGTTATACGTTATACGTTATACGTTATACGTTATACGTTATACGTTATACGTTATACGTTATACGTTATACGTTATACGTTATACGTTATACGTTATACGTTATACGTTATACGTTATACGTTATACGTTATACGTTATACGTTATACGTTATACGTTATACGTTATACGTTATACGTTATACGTTATACGTTATACGTTATACGTTATACGTTATACGTTATACGTTATACGTTATACGTTATACGTTATACGTTATACGTTATACGTTATACGTTATACGTTATACGTTATACGTTATACGTTATACGTTATACGTTATACGTTATACGTTATACGTTATACGTTATACGTTATACGTTATACGTTATACGTTATACGTTATACGTTATACGTTATACGTTATACGTTATACGTTATACGTTATACGTTATACGTTATACGTTATACGTTATACGTTATACGTTATACGTTATACGTTATACGTTATACGTTATACGTTATACGTTATACGTTATACGTTATACGTTATACGTTATACGTTATACGTTATACGTAATACGTTATACACTGTACGTTATACGCTGTACGTTATAAGTTATACGTTATACGTTATACGTTATACGTTATACGTTATACGTTATACGTTATACGTTATACGTTATACGTTATACGTTATACGTTATACGTTATACGTTATACGTTATACGTTATACGTTATACGTTATACGTTATACGTTATACGTTATACGTTATACGTTATACGTTATACGTTATACGTTATACGTTATACGTTATACGTTATACGTTATACGTTATACGTTATACGTTATACGTTATACGTTATACGTTATACGTTATACGTTATACGTTATACGTTATACGTTATACGTTATACGTTATACGTTATACGTTATACGTTATACGTTATACGTTATACGTTATACGTTATACGTTATACGTTATACGTTATACGTTATACGTTATACGTTATACGTTATACGTTATACGTTATACGTTATACGTTATACGTTATACGTTATACGTTATACGTTATACGTTATACGTTATACGTTATACGTTATACGTTATACGTTATACGTTATACGTTATACGTTATACGTTATACGTTATACGTTATACGTTATACGTTATACGTTATACGTTATACGTTATACGTTATACGTTATACGTTATACGTTACTCGTTGTACGTTGTACGTTATACGTTGTACGTTGTACGTTATACGTTGTACGTTATACGTTGTACGATATACGTTGTACGTTATACGTTGTACGTTATATGTTATACGTTATACGTTATACGTTATACGTTATACGTTATACGTTATACGTTATACGTTATACGTTATACGTTATACGTTATACGTTATACGTTATACGTTATACGTTATACGTTATACGTTATACGTTATACGTTATACGTTATACGTTATACGTTATACGTTATACGTTATACGTTATACGTTATACGTTATACGTTATACGTTATACGTTATACGTTATACGTTATACGTTATACGTTATACGTTATACGTTATACGTTATACGTTATACGTTATACGTTATACGTTATACGTTATACGTTATACGTTATACGTTATACGTTATACGTTATACGTTATACGTTATACGTTATACGTTATACGTTATACGTTATACGTTATACGTTATACGTTATACGTTATACGTTATACGTTATACGTTATACGTTATACGTTATACGTTATACGTTATACGTTATACGTTATACGTTATACGTTATACGTTATACGTTATACGTTATACGTTATACGTTATACGTTATACGTTATACGTTATACGTTATACGTTATACGTTATACGTTATACGTTATACGTTATACGTTATACGTTATACGTTATACGTTATACGTTATACGTTATACGTTATACGTTATACGTTATACGTTATACGTTATACGTTATACGTTATACGTTATACGTTATACGTTATACGTTATACGTTATACGTTATACGTTATACGTTATACGTTATACGTTATACGTTATACGTTATACGTTATACGTTATACGTTATACGTTATACGTTATACGTTATACGTTATACGTTATACGTTATACGTTATACGTTATACGTTATACGTTATACGTTATACGTTATACGTTATACGTTATACGTTATACGTTATACGTTATACGTTATACGTTATACGTTATACGTTATACGTTATACGTTATACGTTATACGTTATACGTTATACGTTATACGTTATACGTTATACGTTATACGTTATACGTTATACGTTATACGTTATACGTTATACGTTATACGTTATACGTTATACGTTATACGTTATACGTTATACGTTATACGTTATACGTTATACGTTATACGTTATACGTTATACGTTATACGTTATACGTTATACGTTATACGTTATACGTTATACGTTATACGTTATACGTTATACGTTATACGTTATACGTTATACGTTATACGTTGTACGTTGTACGTTATACGTTGTACATTATACGTTGTACGTTATACGTTATACGTTACATGTTGTACGTTGTACGTTATACGTTGTACGTTATACGTTGTACGTTATACGTTGTATGTTATACGTTATACGCTGTACGTTATACGTTATACGTTGTACGTTATACGTTGTATGTTATACGTTATACGCTGTACGCTGTACGTTATACGTTATACGTTATACGTTGTACGTTATACGCTGTACGTTATACCTTATACGTTATACGTTATACGCTGTACGTTATACGCTGTACGTTATACGTTATACGTTATACGTTATACGTTATACGTTATACGTTATACGTTATACGTTATACGTTATACGTTATACGTTATACGTTATACGTTATACGTTATACGTTATACGTTATACGTTATACGTTATACGTTATACGCTGTACGTTATACGTTATACGTTATACGTTACACGTTGTACGTTGTACGTTATACGTTATACGTTGTATGTTATACGTTGTACGTTATACGTTATACGTTGTACGTTATACGTTGTACATTATACGTTGTATATTATACGTTATACGCTGTACGTTATACGTTATTCGTTATACGTTATACGTTATACGTTATACGTTATACGTTATACGTTATACGTTATACGTTATACGTTATACGTTATACGCTGTACGTTATACGCTGTACGTTATACGTTACACGTTGTACGCTGTACGTTATACGTTGTACGTTATACGTTGTACATTGTACGTTATACGTTGTACGTTATACGTTGTACATTATGCGTTGTACGTTATACGTTGTACGTTATACTTTATACGTTATACGTTATACGTTATACGTTATACGTTATACGTTATACGTTATACGTTATACGTTATACGTTATACGTTATACGTTATACGTTATAAGTTATACGTTATTCGTTATACGTTTTACGTTATACGTTATACGTTATACGTTATACGTTATACGTTATACGTTATACGTTATACGTTATACGTTATACGTTATACGTTATACGTTATACGTCATACGTTATACGTTATACGTTATACGTTATACATTATACGTTATACGTTATACGTTATACGTTATACGTTATACGTTAGACGTTATACGTTGTACGTTATACGCTGTACGTTATACCTTATACGTTATACGTTATACGCTGTACGTTATACGCTGTACGTTATACGTTATACGTTATACGTTATACGTTATACGTTATACGTTATACGTTATACGTTATACGTTATACGTTATACGTTATACGTTATACGTTATACGTTATACGTTATACGTTATACGTTATACGTTATACGTTATACGTTATACGTTATACGTTATACGTTATACGTTATACGTTATACGTTATACGTTATACGTTATACGTTATACGTTATACGTTATACGTTATACGTTATACGTTATACGTTATACGTTATACGTTATACGTTATACGTTATACGTTATACGTTATACGTTATACGTTATACGTTATACGTTATACGTTATACGTTATACGTTATACGTTATACGTTATACGTTATACGTTATACGTTATACGTTATACGTTATACGTTATACGTTATACGTTATACGTTATACGTTACACGTTGTACGTTGTACGTTATACGTTATACGTTGTATGTTATACGTTGTACGTTATACGTTATACGTTGTACGTTATACGTTGTACATTATACGTTGTATATTATACGTTATACGCTGTACGTTATACGTTATTCGTTATACGTTATACGTTATACGTTATACGTTATACGTTATACGTTATACGTTATACGTTATACGTTATACGTTATACGTTATACGTTATACGTTATACGTTATACGTTATACGTTATACGTTATACGTTATACGTTATACGTTATACGTTGTACGTTATACGTTGTACATTATACGTTGTACGTTATACGTTATACGTTACATGTTGTACGTTGTACGTTATACGTTGTACGTTATACGTTGTACGTTATACGTTGTATGTTATACGTTATACGCTGTACGTTATACGTTATACGTTGTACGTTATACGTTGTATGTTATACGTTATACGCTGTACGCTGTACGTTATACGTTATACGTTATACGTTGTACGTTATACGCTGTACGTTATACCTTATACGTTATACGTTATACGCTGTACGTTATACGCTGTACGTTATACGTTATACGTTATACGTTATACGTTATACGTTATACGTTATACGTTATACGTTATACGTTATACGTTATACGTTATACGTTATACGTTATACGTTATACGTTGTACGTTGTACGTTATACGTTGTACATTATACGTTGTACGTTATACGTTATACGTTACATGTTGTACGTTGTACGTTATACGTTGTACGTTATACGTTGTACGTTATACGTTATACGTTGTACGTTATACGTTGTACATTATACGTTGTATATTATACGTTATACGCTGTACGTTATACGTTATTCGTTATACGTTATACGTTATACGTTATACGTTATACGTTATACGTTATACGTTATACGTTATACGTTATACGTTATACGTTATACGTTATACGTTATACGCTGTACGTTATACGCTGTACGTTATACGTTACACGTTGTACGCTGTACGTTATACGTTGTACGTTATACGTTGTACATTGTACGTTATACGTTGTACGTTATACGTTGTACATTATGCGTTGTACGTTATACGTTGTACGTTATACGTTATACGTTATACGTTATACGTTATACGTTATACGTTATACGTTATACGTTATACGTTATACGTTATACGTTATACGTTATACGTTATACGTTATACGTTATAAGTTATACGTTATTCGTTATACGTTTTACGTTATACGTTATACGTTATACGTTATACGTTATACGTTATACGTTATACGTTATACGTTATACGTTATACGTTATACGTTATACGTTATACGTCATACGTTATACGTTATACGTTATACGTTATACATTATACGTTATACGTTATACGTTATACGTTATACGTTATACGTTATACGTTATACGTTGTACGTTATACGCTGTACGTTATACCTTATACGTTATACGTTATACGCTGTACGTTATACGCTGTACGTTATACGTTATACGTTATACGTTATACGTTATACGTTATACGTTATACGTTATACGTTATACGTTATACGTTATACGTTATACGTTATACGTTATACGTTATACGTTATACGTTATACGTTATACGTTATACGTTATACGTTATACGTTATACGTTATACGTTATACGTTATACGTTATACGTTATACGTTATACGTTATACGTTATACGTTATACGTTATACGTTATACGTTATACGTTATACGTTATACGTTATACGTTATACGTTATACGTTATACGTTATACGTTATACGTTATACGTTATACGTTATACGTTATACGTTATACGTTATACGTTATACGTTATACGTTATACGTTATACGTTATACGTTATACGTTATACGTTATACGTTATACGTTATACGTTATACGTTATACGTTATACGTTATACGTTATACGTTATACGTTATACGTTATACGTTATACGTTATACGTTATACGTTATACGTTATACGTTATACGTTATACGTTATACGTTATACGTTATACGTTATACGTTATACGTTATACGTTATACGTTATACGTTATACGTTATACGTTATACGTTATACGTTATACGTTATACGTTATACGTTATACGTTAAACGTTATACGTTATACGTTGTACGTTATACGCTGTACGTTATACGCTGTACGTTATACGCTGTACGTTATACGTTATACGTTATACGTTATACGTTATACGTTATACGTTATACGTTATACGTTATACGTTATACGTTATACGTTATACGTTATACGTTATACGTTATACGTTATACGTTATACGTTATACGTTATACGTTATACGTTATACGTTATACGTTATACGTTATACGTTATACGTTATACGTTATACGTTATACGTTACTCGTTGTACGTTGTACGTTATACGTTGTACGTTGTACGTTATTCGTTGTACGTTATACGTTGTACGATATACGTTGTACGTTATACGTTGTACGTTATATGTTATTCGTTGCACGTTGTACGATGTACGTTATACGTTATACGTTATACGTTATACGTTTTACGTTATACGTTATACGTTATAAGTTATACGTTATTCGTTATACGTTTTACGTTATACGTTATACGTTATACGTTATACGTTATACGTTATACGTTATACGTTATACGTTATACGTTATACGTTATACGTTATACGTTATACGTTATACGTTATACGTTATACGTCATACGTTATACGTTATACGTTATACGTTATACGTTATACGTTATACGTTATACGTTATACGTTATACGTTATACGTTATACGTTGTACGTTATACGCTGTACGTTATACCTTATACGTTATACGTTATACGCTGTACGTTATACGCTGTACGTTATACGTTATACGTTATACGTTATACGTTATACGTTATACGTTATACGTTATACGTTATACGTTATACGTTATACGTTATACGTTATACGTTATACGTTATACGTTATACGTTATACGTTATACGTTATACGTTATACGTTATACGTTATACGTTATACGTTATACGTTATACGTTATACGTTATACGTTATACGTTATACGTTATACGTTATACGTTATACGTTATACGTTATACGTTATACGTTATACGTTATACGTTATACGTTATACGTTATACGTTATACGTTATACGTTATACGTTATACGTTATACGTTATACGTTATACGTTATACGTTATACGTTATACGTTATACGTTATACGTTATACGTTATACGTTATACGTTATACGTTATACGTTATACGTTATACGTTATACGTTATACGTTATACGTTATACGTTATACGTTATACGTTATACGTTATACGTTATACGTTATACGTTATACGTTATACGTTATACGTTATACGTTATACGTTATACGTTATACGTTATACGTTATACGTTATACGTTATACGTTATACGTTATACGTTATACGTTATACGTTATACGTTATACGTTATACGTTATACGTTATACGTTATACGTTATACGTTATACGTTATACGTTATACGTTATACGTTATACGTTATACGTTATACGTTATACGTTATACGTTATACGTTATACGTTATACGTTATACGTTATACGTTATACGTTATACGTTATACGTTATACGTTATACGTTATACGTTATACGTTATACGTAATACGTTATACACTGTACGTTATACGCTGTACGTTATAAGTTATACGTTATACGTTATACGTTACACGTTGTACGTTGTACGTTATACGTTATTCGTTATACGTTATACGTTATACGTTATACGTTATACGTTATACGTTATACGTTATACGTTATACGTTATACGTTATACGTTATACGTTATACGTTATACGTTATACGTTGTACGTTATACGCTGTACGTTATACGCTGTACGTTATACGTTACACGTTGTACGTTGTACGTTATACGTTGTACGTTATACGTTGTACATTGTACGTTATACGTTGTACGTTATACGTTATACGTTATACGTTATACGCTGTACGTTATACGCTGTACGTTATACGCTGTACGTTATACGTTATACGTTACACGTTGTACGTTATAAGTTATACGTTATACGTTATACGTTACACGTTGTACGTTGTACGTTATACGTTGTACATTATACGTTGTACGTTATACGTTATACGTTACATGTTGTACGTTGTACGTTATACGTTGTACGTTATACGTTGTACGTTATACGTTGTACGTTATACGTTATACGTTATACGTTATACGCTGTACGTTATACGCTGTACGTTATACGCTGTACGTTATACGTTATACGTTACACGTTGTACGTTATAAGTTATACGTTATACGTTATACGTTACACGTTGTACGTTGTACGTTATACGTTGTACATTATACGTTGTACGTTATACGTTATACGTTACATGTTGTACGTTGTACGTTATACGTTGTACGTTATACGTTGTACGTTATACGTTGTATGTTATACGTTATACGCTGTACGTTATACGTTATACGTTGTACGTTATACGTTGTATGTTATACGTTATACGCTGTACGCTGTACGTTATACGTTATACGTTATACGTTATACGTTATACGTTATACGTTAAACGTTATACGTTATACGTTGTACGTTATACGCTGTACGTTATACGCTGTACGTTATACGCTGTACGTTATACGTTATACGTTATACGTTACTCGTTGTACGTTGTACGTTATACGTTGTACGTTGTACGTTATACGTTGTACGTTATATGTTATACGATATACGTTATACGTTATACGTTATACGTTATACGTTATACGTTGTACGTTATACGCTGTACGTTATACCTTATACGTTATACGTTATACACTGTACGTTATACGCTGTACGTTATAAGTTATACGTTATACGTTATACGTTACACGTTGTACGTTGTACGTTACACGTTGTACATTATACGTTGTACGTTATACGTTATACGCTGTACGTTATACGTTATACGTTACATGTTGCACGTTGCACGTTATACGTTATACGTTGTATGTTATACGTTGTACGTTATACGTTATACGTTGTACGTTATACGTTGTACATTATACGTTGTATGTTATACGTTATACGCTGTACGTTATACGTTATTCGTTATACGTTATACGTTATACGTTATACGTTATACGTTATACGTTATACGTTATACGTTATACGTTATACGTTATACGTTATACGTTATACGTTATACGTTATACGTTATACGTTATACGTTATACGTTATACGTTATACGTTATACGTTATACGTTATACGTTATACGTTATACGTTATACGTTATACGTTATACGTTATACGTTATACGTTATACGTTATACGTTATACGTTATACGTTATACGTTATACGTTATACGTTATACGTTATACGTTATACGTTATACGTTATACGTTATACGTTATACGTTATACGTTATACGTTATACGTTATACGTTATACGTTATACGTTATACGTTATACGTTATACGTTATACGTTATACGTTATACGTTATACGTTATACGTTATACGTTATACGTTATACGTTATACGTTATACGTTATACGTTATACGTTATACGTTATACGTTATACGTTATACGTTATACGTTATACGTTATACGTTATACGTTATACGTTATACGTTATACGTTATACGTTATACGTTATACGTTATACGTTATACGTTATACGTTATACGTTATACGTTATACGTTATACGTTATACGTTATACGTTATACGTTATACGTTATACGTTATACGTTATACGTTATACGTTATACGTTATACGTTATACGTTATACGTTATACGTTATACGTTATACGTTATACGTTATACGTTATACGTTATACGTTATACGTTATACGTTATACGTTATACGTTATACGTTATACGTTATACGTTATACGTTATACGTTATACGTTATACGTTATACGTTATACGTTATACGTTATACGTTATACGTTATACGTTATACGTTATACGTTATACGTTATACGTTATACGTTATACGTTATACGTTATACGTTATACGTTATACGTTATACGTTATACGTTATACGTTATACGTTATACGTTATACGTTATACGTTATACGTTAAACGTTATACGTTATACGTTGTACGTTATACGCTGTACGTTATACGCTGTACGTTATACGCTGTACGTTATACGTTATACGTTATACGTTACTCGTTGTACGTTGTACGTTATACGTTGTACGTTGTACGTTATACGTTGTACGTTATATGTTATACGATATACGTTATACGTTATACGTTATACGTTATACGTTATACGTTGTACGTTAAACGCTGTACGTTATACCTTATACGTTATACGTTATACACTGTACGTTATACGCTGTACGTTATAAGTTATACGTTACACGTTATACGTTACACGTTGTACGTTGTACGTTACACTTTGTACATTATACGTTGTACGTTATACGTTATACGCTGTACGTTATACGTTATACGTTACATGTTGCACGTTGCACGTTATACGTTATACGTTGTATGTTATACGTTGTACGTTATACGTTATACGTTGTACGTTATACGTTGTACATTATACGTTGTATGTTATACGTTATACGCTGTACGTTATACGTTATTCGTTATACGTTATACGTTATACGTTATACGTTATACGTTATACGTTATACGTTATTCGTTATACGTTATACGTTATACGTTATACGTTATACGTTGTACGTTATACGCTGTACGTTATACGCTGTACGTTGTACGTTACACGTTGTACGTTGTACGTTATACGTTGTACGTTATACGTTATACACTGTACGTTATACGCTGTACGTTATAAGTTATACGTTATACGTTATACGTTACACGTTGTACGTTGTACGTTATACGTTATTCGTTATACGTTATACGTTATACGTTATACGTTATACGTTGTACGTTATACGTTGTACATTATGCGTTGTACGTTATACGTTGTACGTTATACGTTATACGTTATACGTTATACGTTATACGTTATACGTTATACGTTATACGTTATACGTTATAAGGTATACGTTATTCGTTATACGTTTTACGTTATACGTTATACGTTATACGTTATACGTTATACGTTATACGTTATACGTTATACGTTATACGTTATACGTTATACGTTATACGTTATACGGTATACGTTATACGTTATACGTTATACGTTATACGTTATACGTTATACGCTGTACGTTATACGCTGTACGTTATACGCTGTACGTTATACGTTATACGTTACACGTTGTACGTTATAAGTTATACGTTATACGTTATACGTTACACGTTGTACGTTGTACGTTATACGTTGTACATTATACGTTGTACGTTATACGTTATACGTTACATGTTGTACGTTGTACGTTATACGTTGTACGTTATACGTTGTACGTTATACGTTGTATGTTATACGTTATACGCTGTACGTTATACGTTATACGTTGTACGTTATACGTTGTATGTTATACGTTATACGCTGTACGCTGTACGTTATACGTTATACGTTATACGTTATACGTTATACGTTATACGTTATACGTTATACGTTATACGTTATACGTTATACGTTATACGTTATACGTTATACGTTATACGTTATACGTTATACGTTATACGTTATACGTTATACGTTATACGTTATACGTTATACGTTATACGTTATACGTTATACGTTATACGTTATACGTTATACGTTATACGTTATACGTTATACGTTATACGTTATACGTTATACGTTATACGTTATACGTTATACGTTATACGTTATACGTTAAACGTTATACGTTATACGTTGTACGTTATACGCTGTACGTTATACGCTGTACGTTATACGCTGTACGTTATACGTTATACGTTATACGTTACTCGTTGTACGTTGTACGTTATACGTTGTACGTTGTACGTTATACGTTGTACGTTATATGTTATACGATATACGTTATACGTTATACGTTATACGTTATACGTTATACGTTGTACGTTATACGCTGTACGCTATACCTTATACGTTATACGTTATACACTGTACGTTATACGCTGTACGTTATAAGTTATACGTTATACGTTATACGTTACACGTTGTACGTTGTACGTTACACGTTGTACATTATACGTTGTACGTTATACGTTATACGCTGTACGTTATACGTTATACGTTACATGTTGCACGTTGCACGTTATACGTTATACGTTGTATGTTATACGTTGTACGTTATACGTTATACGTTGTACGTTATACGTTGTACATTATACGTTGTATGTTATACGTTATACGCTGTACGTTATACGTTATTCGTTATACGTTATACGTTATACGTTATACGTTATACGTTATACGTTATACGTTATACGTTATTCGTTATACGTTATACGTTATACGTTATACGTTGTACGTTATACGCTGTACGTTATACGCTGTACGTTGTACGTTACACGTTGTACGTTGTACGTTATACGTTGTACGTTATACGTTATACACTGTACGTTATACGCTGTACGTTATAAGTTATACGTTATACGTTATACGTTACACGTTGTACGTTGTACGTTACACGTTGTACATTATACGTTGTACGTTATACGTTATACGCTGTACGTTATACGTTATACGTTACATGTTGCACGTTGTACGTTATACGTTATACGTTGTATGTTATACGTTGTACGTTATACGTTATACGTTGTACGTTATACGTTGTACATTATACGTTGTATGTTATACGTTATACGCTGTACGTTATACGTTATTCGTTATACGTTATACGTTATACGTTATACGTTATACGTTATACGTTATACGTTATACGTTATACGTTATACGTTATACGTTATACGTTATACGTTATACGTTATACGTTGTACGTTATACGCTGTACGTTATACGCTGTACGTTATACGTTACACGTTGTACGTTGTACGTTATACGTTGTACGTTATACGTTGTACATTGTACGTTATACGTTGTACGTTATACGTTGTACATTATGCGTTGTACGTTATACGTTGTACGTTATACGTTATACGTTATACGTTATACGTTATACGTTATACGTTATACGTTATACGTTATACGTTATACGTTATACGTTATAAGGTATACGTTATTCGTTATACGTTTTACGTTATACGTTATACGTTATACGTTATACGTTATACGTTATACGTTATACGTTATACGTTATACGTTATACGTTATACGTTATACGTTATACGTTATACGTTATACGTTATACGTTATACGTTATACGGTATACGTTATACGTTATACGTTATACGTTATACGTTATACGTTATACGCTGTACGTTATACGCTGTACGTTATACGCTGTACGTTATACGTTATACGTTACACGTTGTACGTTGTACGTTATACGTTGTACGTTATACGTTGTACATTATACGTTGTACATTATACGTTGTACGTTATACGTTATACGCTGTACGTTATAAGTTATACGTTATACGTTATACGTTACACGTTGTACGTTGTACGTTATACGTTGTACATTATACGTTGTACGTTATACGTTACATGTTGTACGTTGTACGTTATACGTTGTACGTTATACGTTGTACGTTATACGTTGTATGTTATACGTTATACGCTGTACGTTATACGCTGTACGTTATACGTTATACGTTATACGTTATACGTTATACGTTATACGTTATACGTTATACGTTATACGTTATACGTTATACGTTATACGTTATACGTTATACGTTATACGTTATACGTTATACGTTATACGTTATACGCTGTACGTTATACGTTATACGTTATACGTTACACGTTGTACGTTGTACGTTATACGTTATACGTTGTATGTTATACGTTGTACATTATACGTTATACGTTGTACGTTATACGTTGTACATTATACGTTGTATGTTATACGTTATACGCTGTACGTTATACGTTATTCGTTATACGTTATACGTTATACGTTATACGTTATACGTTATACGTTATACGTTATACGTTATACGTTGTATGTTATACGTTGTACATTATACGTTATACGTTGTACGTTATACGTTGTACATTATACGTTGTATGTTATACGTTATACGTTATACGTTATACGTTATACGTTATACGTTATACGTTATACGTTATACGTTATACGTTATACGTTATACGTTATACGTTATACGTTATACGTTATACGTAATACGTTATACGTTATACGTTATACGTTATACGTTATACGTTATACGTTATACGTTATACGTTATACGTTGTACGTTATACGCTGTACGTTATACGCTGTACGTTATACGCTGTACGTTATACGTTATACGTTATACGTTACTCGTTGTACGTTGTACGTTATACGTTGTACGTTATACGTTGTACGTTATACGTTGTATGTTATACGTTATACGCTGTACGTTATACGTTATACGTTACTCGTTGTACGTTGTACGTTATACGTTGTACGTTATACGTTGTATGTTATACGTTATACGCTGTACGTTATTCGTTATACGTTATACGTTATACGTTATACGTTATACGTTATACGTTATACGTTATACGTTATACGTTGTATGTTATACGTTGTACATTATACGTTATACGTTGTACGTTATACGTTGTACATTATACGTTGTACGTTATACGTTATACGTTACATGTTGTACGTTGTACGTTATACGTTGTACGTTATACGTTGTACGTTATACGTTGTATGTTATACGTTATACGCTGTACGTTATACGTTATACGTTGTACGTTATACGTTGTATGTTATACGTTATACGCTGTACGCTGTACGTTATACGTTATACGTTATACGTTATACGTTATACGTTATACGTTAAACGTTATACGTTATACGTTGTACGTTATACGCTGTACGTTATACGCTGTACGTTATACGCTGTACGTTATACGTTATACGTTATACGTTACTCGTTGTACGTTGTACGTTATACGTTGTACGTTGTACGTTATACGTTGTACGTTATATGTTATACGATATACGTTATACGTTATACGTTATACGTTATACGTTATACGTTGTACGTTATACGCTGTACGTTATACCTTATACGTTATACGTTATACACTGTACGTTATACGCTGTACGTTATAAGTTATACGTTATACGTTATACGTTACACGTTGTACGTTGTACGTTACACGTTGTACATTATACGTTGTACGTTATACGTTATACGCTGTACGTTATACGTTATACGTTACATGTTGCACGTTGCACGTTATACGTTATACGTTGTATGTTATACGTTGTACGTTATACGTTATACGTTGTACGTTATACGTTGTACATTATACGTTGTATGTTATACGTTATACGCTGTACGTTATACGTTATTCGTTATACGTTATACGTTATACGTTATACGTTATACGTTATACGTTATACGTTATACGTTATACGTTATACGTTATACGTTATACGTTATACGTTATACGTTATACGTTATACGTTATACGTTATACGTTATACGTTATACGTTATACGTTATACGTTATACGTTATACGTTATACGTTATACGTTATACGTTATACGTTATACGTTATACGTTATACGTTATACGTTATACGTTATACGTTATACGTTATACGTTATACGTTATACGTTATACGTTATACGTTATACGTTATACGTTATACGTTATACGTTATACGTTATACGTTATACGTTATACGTTATACGTTATACGTTATACGTTATACGTTATACGTTATACGTTATACGTTATACGTTATACGTTATACGTTATACGTTATACGTTATACGTTATACGTTATACGTTATACGTTATACGTTATACGTTATACGTTATACGTTATACGTTATACGTTATACGTTATACGTTATACGTTATACGTTATACGTTATACGTTATACGTTATACGTTATACGTTATACGTTATACGTTATACGTTATACGTTATACGTTATACGTTATACGTTATACGTTATACGTTATACGTTATACGTTATACGTTATACGTTATACGTTATACGTTATACGTTATACGTTATACGTTATACGTTATACGTTATACGTTATACGTTATACGTTATACGTTATACGTTATACGTTATACGTTATACGTTATACGTTATACGTTATACGTTATACGTAATACGTTATACGTTATACGTTATACGTTATACGTTATACGTTATACGTTATACGTTATACGTTATACGTTATACGTTATACGCTGTACGTTATACGCTGTACGTTATACGCTGTACGTTATACGTTATACGTTATACGTTACTGTACGTTATACGTTATACGTTATACGTTGTATGTTATACGTTATACGCTGTACGTTATACGTTATACGTTACTCGTTGTACGTTGTACGTTATACGTTGTACGTTATACGTTGTATGTTATACGTTATACGCTGTACGTTATTCGTTATACGTTATACGTTATACGTTATACGTTATACGTTATACGTTATACGTTATACGTTGTATGTTATACGTTGTACGTTATACGTTATACGTTGTACGTTATACGTTGTACATTATACGTTGTACGTTATACGTTATACGTTACATGTTGTACGTTGTACGTTATACGTTGTACGTTATACGTTGTACGTTATACGTTGTATGTTATACGTTATACGCTGTACGTTATACGTTATACGTTGTACGTTATACGTTGTATGTTATACGTTATACGCTGTACGCTGTACGTTATACGTTATACGTTATACGTTATACGTTATACGTTATACGTTATACGTTAAACGTTATACGTTATACGTTGTACGTTATACGCTGTACGTTATACGCTGTACGTTATACGCTGTACGTTATACGTTATACGTTATACGTTACTCGTTGTACGTTGTACGTTATACGTTGTACGTTGTACGTTATACGTTGTACGTTATATGTTATACGATATACGTTATACGTTATACGTTATACGTTATACGTTATACGTTGTACGTTATACGCTGTACGTTATACCTTATACGTTATACGTTATACACTGTACGTTATACGCTGTACGTTATAAGTTATACGTTATACGTTATACGTTACACGTTGTACGTTGTACGTTACACGTTGTACATTATACGTTGTACGTTATACGTTATACGCTGTACGTTATACGTTATACGTTACATGTTGCACGTTGCACGTTATACGTTATACGTTGTATGTTATACGTTGTACGTTATACGTTATACGTTGTACGTTATACGTTGTACATTATACGTTGTATGTTATACGTTATACGCTGTACGTTATACGTTATTCGTTATACGTTATACGTTATACGTTATACGTTATACGTTATACGTTATACGTTATACGTTATACGTTATACGTTATACGTTATACGTTATACGTTATACGTTATACGTTATACGTTATACGTTATACGTTATACGTTATACGTTATACGTTATACGTTATACGTTATACGTTATACGTTATACGTTATACGTCATACGTTATACGTTATACGTTATACGTTATACGTTATACGTTATACGTTATACGTTATACGTTATACGTTATACGTTATACGTTATACGTTATACGTTATACGTTATACGTTATACGTTATACGTTATACGTTATACGTTATACGTTATACGTTATACGTTATACGTTATACGTTATACGTTATACGTTATACGTTATACGTTATACGTTATACGTTATACGTTATACGTTATACGTTATACGTTATACGTTATACGTTATACGTTATACGTTATACGTTATACGTTATACGTTATACGTTATACGTTATACGTTATACGTTATACGTTATACGTTATACGTTATACGTTATACGTTATACGTTATACGTTATACGTTATACGTTATACGTTATACGTTATACGTTATACGTTATACGTTATACGTTATACGTTATACGTTATACGTTATACGTTATACGTTATACGTTATACGTTATACGTTATACGTTATACGTTATACGTTATACGTTATACGTTATACGTTATACGTTATACGTTATACGTTATACGTTATACGTTATACGTTATACGTTATACGTTATACGTTATACGTTATACGTTATACGTTATACGTTATACGTTATACGTTATACGTTATACGTTATACGTTATACGTTATACGTTATACGTTATACGTTATACGTTATACGTTATACGTTATACGTTATACGTTATACGTTATACGTTAAACGTTATACGTTATACGTTGTACGTTATACGCTGTACGTTATACGCTGTACGTTATACGCTGTACGTTATACGCTGTACGTTATACGTTATACGTTATACGTTACTCGTTGTACGTTGTACGTTATACGTTGTACGTTGTACGTTATACGTTGTACGTTATATGTTATACGATATACGTTATACGTTATACGTTATACGTTATACGTTATACGTTGTACGTTATACGCTGTACGTTATACCTTATACGTTATACGTTATACACTGTACGTTATACGCTGTACGTTATAAGTTATACGTTATACGTTATACGTTACACGTTGTACGTTGTACGTTACACGTTGTACATTATACGTTGTACGTTATACGTTATACGCTGTACGTTATACGTTATACGTTACATGTTGCACGTTGCACGTTATACGTTATACGTTGTATGTTATACGTTGTACGTTATACGTTATACGATGTACGTTATACGTTGTACATTATACGTTGTATGTTATACGTTATACGCTGTACGTTATACGTTATTCGTTATACGTTATACGTTATACGTTATACGTTATACGTTATACGTTATACGTTATTCGTTATACGTTATACGTTATACGTTATACGTTGTACGTTATACGCTGTACGTTATACGCTGTACGTTGTACGTTACACGTTGTACGTTGTACGTTATACGTTGTACGTTATACGTTATACACTGTACGTTATACGCTGTACGTTATAAGTTATACGTTATACGTTATACGTTACACGTTGTACGTTGTACGTTATACGTTATACGTTATACGTTATACGTTATACGTTATACGTTATACGTTATACGTTATACGTTATACGTTATACGTTATACGTTATACGTTATACGTTATACGTTGTACGTTATACGCTGTACGTTATACGCTGTACGTTATACGTTACACGTTGTACGTTGTACGTTATACGTTGTACGTTATACGTTGTACATTGTACGTTATACGTTGTACGTTATACGTTGTACATTATGCGTTGTACGTTATACGTTGTACGTTATACGTTATACGTTATACGTTATACGTTATACGTTATACGTTATACGTTATACGTTATACGTTATAAGGTATACGTTATTCGTTATACGTTTTACGTTATACGTTATACGTTATACGTTATACGTTATACGTTATACGTTATACGTTATACGTTATACGTTATACGTTATACGTTATACGTTATACGTTATACGTTATACGGTATACGTTATACGTTATACGTTATACGTTATACGTTATACGTTATACGTTGTACGTTATACGCTGTACGTTATACGCTGTACGTTATACGTTATACGTTACACGTTGTACGTTATAAGTTATACGTTATACGTTATACGTTACACGTTGTACGTTGTACGTTATACGTTGTACATTATACGTTGTACGTTATACGTTATACGTTACATGTTGTACGTTGTACGTTATACGTTGTACGTTATACGTTGTACGTTATACGTTGTATGTTATACGTTATACGCTGTACGTTATACGTTATACGTTGTACGTTATACGTTGTATGTTATACGTTATACGCTGTACGCTGTACGTTATACGTTATACGTTATACGTTATACGTTATACGTTATACGTTATACGTTATACGTTATACGTTATACGTTATACGTTATACGTTATACGTTATACGTTATACGTTATACGTTATACGATATACGTTATACGTTATACGTTATACGTTATACGTTATACGTTATACGTTATACGTTATACGTTATACGTTATACGTTATACGTTATACGTTATACGTTATACGTTATACGTTATACGTTATACGTTATACGTTATACGTTAAACGTTATACGTTATACGTTGTACGTTATACGCTGTACGTTATACGCTGTACGTTATACGCTGTACGTTATACGTTATACGTTATACGTTACTCGTTGTACGTTGTACGTTATACGTTGTACGTTGTACGTTATACGTTGTACGTTATATGTTATACGATATACGTTATACGTTATACGTTATACGTTATACGTTATACGTTGTACGTTATACGCTGTACGTTATACCTTATACGTTATACGTTATACACTGTACGTTATACGCTGTACGTTATAAGTTATACGTTATACGTTATACGTTACACGTTGTACGTTGTACGTTACACGTTGTACATTATACGTTGTACGTTATACGTTATACGCTGTACGTTATACGTTATACGTTACATGTTGCACGTTGCACGTTATACGTTATACGTTGTATGTTATACGTTGTACGTTATACGTTATACGTTGTACGTTATACGTTGTACATTATACGTTGTATGTTATACGTTATACGCTGTACGTTATACGTTATTCGTTATACGTTATACGTTATACGTTATACGTTATACGTTATACGTTATACGTTATACGTTATTCGTTATACGTTATACGTTATACGTTATACGTTGTACGTTATACGCTGTACGTTATACGCTGTACGTTGTACGTTACACGTTGTACGTTGTACGTTATACGTTGTACGTTATACGTTATACACTGTACGTTATACGCTGTACGTTATAAGTTATACGTTATACGTTATACGTTACACGTTGTACGTTGTACGTTACACGTTGTACATTATACGTTGTACGTTATACGTTATACGCTGTACGTTATACGTTATACGTTACATGTTGCACGTTGTACGTTATACGTTATACGTTGTATGTTATACGTTGTACGTTATACGTTATACGTTGTACGTTATACGTTGTACATTATACGTTGTATGTTATACGTTATACGCTGTACGTTATACGTTATTCGTTATACGTTATACGTTATACGTTATACGTTATACGTTATACGTTATACGTTATACGTTATACGTTATACGTTATACGTTATACGTTATACGTTATACGTTGTACGTTATACGCTGTACGTTATACGCTGTACGTTATACGTTACACGTTGTACGTTGTACGTTATACGTTGTACGTTATACGTTGTACATTGTACGTTATACGCTGTACGTTATACGTTACACGTTGTACGTTGTACGTTATACGTTGTACGTTATACGTTGTACATTATACGTTGTACATTATACGTTGTACGTTATACGTTATACGCTGTACGTTATAAGTTATACGTTATACGTTATACGTTACACGTTGTACGTTGTACGTTATACGTTGTACATTATACGTTGTACGTTATACGTTATACGTTACATGTTGTACGATGTACGTTATACGTTGTACGTTATACGTTGTACGTTATACGTTGTATGTTATACGTTATACGCTGTACGTTATACGTTATACGTTGTACGTTATACGTTGTATGTTATACGTTATACGCTGTACGCTGTACGTTATACGTTATACGTTATACGTTGTACGTTATACGCTGTACGTTATACCTTATACGTTATACGTTATACGCTGTACGTTATACGCTGTACGTTATACGTTATACGTTATACGTTATACGTTATACGTTATACGTTATACGTTATACGTTATACGTTATACGTTATACGTTATACGTTATACGTTATACGCTGTACGTTATACGTTATTCGTTATACGTTACACGTTGTACGTTGTACGTTATACGTTATACGTTGTATGTTATACGTTGTACATTATACGTTATACGTTGTACGTTATACGTTGTACATTATACGTTGTATGTTATACGTTATACGCTGTACGTTATACGTTATTCGTTATACGTTATACGTTATACGTTATACGTTATACGTTATACGTTATACGTTGTATGTTATACGTTGTACATTATACGTTATACGTTGTACGTTATACGTTGTACATTATACGTTGTATGTTATACGTTATACGTTATACGTTATACGTTATACGTTATACGTTATACGTTATACGTTATACGTTATACGTTATACGTTATACGTTATACGTTATACGTAATACGTTATACGTTATACGTTATACGTTATACGTTATACGTTATACGTTATACGTTATACGTTATACGTTATACGTTAAACGTTATACGTTATACGTTGTACGTTATACGCTGTACGTTATACGCTGTACGTTATACGCTGTACGTTATACGTTATACGTTACTCGTTGTACGTTGTACGTTATACGTTGTACGTTGTACGTTATACGTTGTACGTTATATGTTATACGATATACGTTATACGTTATACGTTATACGTTATACGTTATACGTTATACGTTATACGTTATACGTTAAACGTTATACGTTATACGTTGTACGTTATACGCTGTACGTTATACGCTGTACGTTATACGCTGTACGTTATACGTTATACGTTATACGTTACTCGGTGTACGTTGTACGTTATACGTTGTACGTTGTACGTTATACGTTGTACGTTATATGTTATACGATATACGTTATACGTTATACGTTATACGTTATACGTTATACGTTGTACGTTATACGCTGTACGTTATACCTTATACGTTATACGTTATACACTGTACGTTATACGCTGTACGTTATAAGTTATACGTTATACGTTATACGTTACACGTTGTACGTTGTACGTTACACGTTGTACATTATACGTTGTACGTTATACGTTATACGCTGTACGTTATACGTTATACGTTACATGTTGCACGTTGTACGTTATACGTTATACGTTGTATGTTATACGTTGTACGTTATACGTTATACGTTGTACGTTATACGTTGTACATTATACGTTGTATGTTATACGTTATACGCTGTACGTTATACGTTATTCGTTATACGTTATACGTTATACGTTATACGTTATACGTTATACGTTATACGTTATACGTTATACGTTATACGTTATACGTTATACGTTATACGTTATACGTTATACGTTATACGTTGTACGTTATACGCTGTACGTTATACGCTGTACGTTATACGTTACACGTTGTACGTTGTACGTTATACGTTGTACGTTATACGTTGTACATTGTACGTTATACGTTGTACGTTATACGTTGTACATTATGCGTTGTACGTTATACGTTGTACGTTATACGTTATACGTTATACGTTATACGTTATACGTTATACGTTATACGTTATACGTTATACGTTATACGTTATAAGGTATACGTTATTCGTTATACGTTTTACGTTATACGTTATACGTTATACGTTGTGCGTTATACGTTATACGTTATACGTTATACGTTATACGTTATACGTTGTACGTTATACGCTGTACGTTATACCTTATACGTTATACGTTATACACTGTACGTTATACGCTGTACGTTATAAGTTATACGTTATACGTTATACGTTACACGTTGTACGTTGTACGTTACACGTTGTACATTATACGTTGTACGTTATACGTTATACGCTGTACGTTATACGTTATACGTTACATGTTGCACGTTGCACGTTATACGTTATACGTTGTATGTTATACGTTGTACGTTATACGTTATACGTTGTACGTTATACGTTGTACATTATACGTTGTATGTTATACGTTATACGCTGTACGTTATACGTTATTCGTTATACGTTATACGTTATACGTTATACGTTATACGTTATACGTTATACGTTATTCGTTATACGTTATACGTTATACGTTATACGTTGTACGTTATACGCTGTACGTTATACGCTGTACGTTGTACGTTACACGTTGTACGTTGTACGTTATACGTTGTACGTTATACGTTATACACTGTACGTTATACGCTGTACGTTATAAGTTATACGTTATACGTTATACGTTACACGTTGTACGTTGTACGTTATACGTTATTCGTTATACGTTATACGTTATACGTTATACGTTATACGTTATACGTTATACGTTATACGTTATACGTTATACGTTATACGTTATACGTTATACGTTGTACGTTATACGCTGTACGTTATACGCTGTACGTTATACGTTACACGTTGTACGTTGTACGTTATACGTTATACGTTATACGTTATACGTTATACGTTATACGTTATACGTTATACGTTATACGTTATACGTTATACGGTATACGTTATACGTTATACGTTATACGTTATACGTTATACGTTATACGCTGTACGTTATACGCTGTACGTTATACGCTGTACGTTATACGTTATACGTTACACGTTGTACGTTATAAGTTATACGTTATACGTTATACGTTACACGTTGTACGTTGTACGTTATACGTTGTACATTATACGTTGTACGTTATACGTTATACGTTACATGTTGTACGTTGTACGTTATACGTTGTACGTTATACGTTGTACGTTATACGTTGTATGTTATACGTTATACGCTGTACGTTATACGTTATACGTTGTACGTTATACGTTGTATGTTATACGTTATACGCTGTACGCTGTACGTTATACGTTATACGTTATACGTTATACGTTATACGTTATACGTTATACGTTATACGTTATACGTTATACGTTATACGTTATACGTTATACGTTATACGTTATACGTTATACGTTATACGTTATACGTTATACGTTATACGATATACGTTATACGTTATACGTTATACGTTATACGTTATACGTTATACGTTATACGTTATACGTTATACGTTATACGTTATACGTTATACGTTATACGTTATACGTTATACGTTATACGTTATACGTTATACGTTATACGTTATACGTTATACGTTATACGTTATACGTTGTACGTTATACGCTGTACGTTACACGTTGCACGTTGCACGTTATACGTTATACGTTATACGTTATACGTTATACGTTATACGTTATACGTTATACGTTATACGTTATACGTTATACGTTATACGTTATACGTTATACGTTATACGTTAAACGTTATACGTTATACGTTGTACGTTATACGCTGTACGTTATACGCTGTACGTTATACGCTGTACGTTATACGTTATACGTTATACGTTACTCGTTGTACGTTGTACGTTATACGTTGTACGTTGTACGTTATACGTTGTACGTTATATGTTATACGATATACGTTATACGTTATACGTTATACGTTATACGTTATACGTTGTACGTTATACGCTGTACGTTATACCTTATACGTTATACGTTATACACTGTACGTTATACGCTGTACGTTATAAGTTATACGTTATACGTTATACGTTACACGTTGTACGTTGTACGTTACACGTTGTACATTATACGTTGTACGTTATACGTTATACGCTGTACGTTATACGTTATACGTTACATGTTGCACGTTGCACGTTATACGTTATACGTTGTATGTTATACGTTGTACGTTATACGTTATACGTTGTACGTTATACGTTGTACATTATACGTTGTATGTTATACGTTATACGCTGTACGTTATACGTTATTCGTTATACGTTATACGTTATACGTTATACGTTATACGTTATACGTTATACGTTATACGTTATTCGTTATACGTTATACGTTATACGTTATACGTTGTACGTTATACGCTGTACGTTATACGCTGTACGTTATACGTTACACGTTGTACGTTGTACGTTATACGTTGTACGTTATACGTTATACACTGTACGTTATACGCTGTACGTTATAAGTTATACGTTATACGTTATACGTTACACGTTGTACGTTGTACGTTACACGTTGTACATTATACGTTGTACGTTATACGTTATACGCTGTACGTTATACGTTATACGTTACATGTTGCACGTTGTACGTTATACGTTATACGTTGTATGTTATACGTTGTACGTTATACGTTATACGTTGTACGTTATACGTTGTACATTATACGTTGTATGTTATACGTTATACGCTGTACGTTATACGTTATTCGTTATACGTTATACGTTATACGTTATACGTTATACGTTATACGTTATACGTTATACGTTATACGTTATACGTTATACGTTATACGTTATACGTTATACGTTATACGTTATACGTTGTACGTTATACGCTGTACGTTATACGCTGTACGTTATACGTTACACGTTGTACGTTGTACGTTATACGTTGTACGTTATACGTTGTACATTGTACGTTATACGTTGTACGTTATACGTTGTACATTATGCGTTGTACGTTATACGTTGTACGTTATACGTTATACGTTATACGTTATACGTTATACGTTATACGTTATACGTTATACGTTATACGTTATACGTTATAAGGTATACGTTATTCGTTATACGTTTTACGTTATACGTTATACGTTATACGTTATACGTTATACGTTATACGTTATACGTTATACGTTATACGTTATACGTTATACGTTATACGTTATACGGTATACGTTATACGTTATACGTTATACGTTATACGTTATACGTTATACGCTGTACGTTATACGCTGTACGTTATACGCTGTACGTTATACGTTATACGTTACACGTTGTACGTTGTACGTTATACGTTGTACGTTATACGTTGTACATTATACGTTGTACATTATACGTTGTACGTTATACGTTATACGCTGTACGTTATAAGTTATACGTTATACGTTATACGTTACACGTTGTACGTTGTACGTTATACGTTGTACATTATACGTTGTACGTTATACGTTATACGTTACATGTTGTACGTTGTACGTTATACGTTGTACGTTATACGTTGTACGTTATACGTTGTATGTTATACGTTATACGCTGTACGTTATACGTTATACGTTGTACGTTATACGTTGTATGTTATACGTTATACGCTGTACGCTGTACGTTATACGTATACGTTATACGTTTGTACGTTATACGCTGTACGTTATACCTTATACGTTATACGTTATACGCTGTACGTTATACGCTGTACGTTATACGTTATACGTTATACGTTATACGTTATACGTTATACGTTATGCGTTATGCGTTGTGCGTATACGTTATACGTTATACGTTATACGTTATACGTTATACGTTATACGTTATACGTTATACGTTATACGCTGTACGTTATACGTTATACGTTATACGTTACACGTTGTACGTTGTACGTTATACGTTATACGTTGTATGTTATACGTTGTACATTATACGTTATACGTTGTATGTTATACGTTATACGCTGTACGTTATACGTTATTCGTTATACGTTGTACGTTATACGTTATACGTTGTATGTTATACGTTGTACGTTATACGTTATACGTTGTACGTTATACGTTGTACATTATACGTTGTATGTTATACGTTATACGCTGTACGTTATACGTTATTCGTTATACGTTATACGTTATACGTTATACGTTATACGTTATACGTTATACGTTATACGTTATACGTTATACGTTATACGTTATACGTTATACGTTATACGTTATACGTTATACGTTATACGTTGTACGTTATACGCTGTACGTTATACGCTGTACGTTATACGTTACACGTTGTACGTTGTACGTTATACGTTGTACGTTATACGTTGTACATTGTACGTTATACGTTGTACGTTATACGTTTGTACATTATGCGTTGTACGTTATACGTTGTACGTTATACGTTATACGTTTATACGTTATACGTTATCGTTATACGTTATACGTTATACGTTATAAGGTATACGTTATTCGTTATACGTTTTACGTTATACGTTATACCGTATACGTTATACGTTATACGTTATACGTTATACGTTATACGTTATACGTTATACGTTATACGTTATACGTTATACGTTATACGTTATACGTTATACGGTATACGTTATACGTTATACGTTATACGTTATACGTTATACGTTATACGTTATACGTTACACGTTATACGTTATACGTTATACGTTATACGTTATACGTTATACGTTATACGTTATACGATATACGTTATACGTTATACGTTATACGTTATACGTTATACGTTATACGTTATACGTTATACGTTATACGTTATACGTTATACGTTATACGTTATACGTTATACGTTATACGTTATACGCTGTACGTTGTATGTTATACGTTATACGCTGTACGTTATACGTTATACGTTGTACGTTATACGTTGTATGTTATACGTTATACGCTGTACGCTGTACGTTATACGTTATACGTTATACGTTGTACGTTATACGCTGTACGTTATACCTTATACGTTATACGTTATACGCTGTACGTTATACGCTGTACGTTATACGTTATACGTTATACGTTATACGTTATACGTTATACGTTATACGTTGTACGTTATACGCTGTACGTTATACGCTGTACGTTATACGTTACACGTTGTACGTTGTACGTTATACGTTGTACGTTATACGTTGTACATTGTACGTTATACGTTGTACGTTATACGTTGTACATTATGCGTTGTACGTTATACGTTGTACGTTATACGTTATACGTTATACGTTATACGTTATACGTTATACGTTATACGTTATACGTTATAAGTTATACGTTATTCGTTATACGTTTTACGTTATACGTTATACGTTATACGTTATACGTTATACGTTATACGTTATACGTTATACGTTATACGTTATACGTTATACGTTATACGTTATACGTTATACGGTTATACGTTATACGTTATACGTTATACGTTATACGTTATACGTTATACGTTACTACGTTATACGTTATACGTTATACGTTATACGTTACGTTATACGTTATACGTTATACGTTATACGTTATACGTTATACGTTATACGTTATACGTTATACGTTATACGTTATACGTTATACGTTATACGTTATACGTTATACGTTATACGTTATACGTTATACGTTATACGCTGTACGTTGTATGTTATACGTTATACGCTGTACGTTATACGTTATACGTTGTACGTTATACGTTGTATGTTATACGTTATACGCTGTACGCTGTACGTTATACGTTATACGTTATACGTTGTACGTTATACGCTGTACGTTATACCTTATACGTTATACGTTATACGCTGTACGTTATACGCTGTACGTTATACGTTATACGTTATACGTTATACGTTATACGTTATACGTTATACGTTATACGTTAAACGTTATACGTTATACGTTGTACGTTATACGCTGTACGTTATACGCTGTACGCTATACGCTGTACGTTATACGTTATACGTTATACGTTACTCGTTGTACGTTGTACGTTATACGTTGTACGTTGTACGTTATACGTTGTACGTTATATGTTATACGATATACGTTATACGTTATACGTTATACGTTATACGTTATACGTTGTACGTTATACGCTGTACGTTATACCTTATACGTTATACGTTATACACTGTACGTTATACGCTGTACGTTATAAGTTATACGTTATACGTTATACGTTACACGTTGTACGTTGTACGTTACACGTTGTACATTATACGTTGTACGTTATACGTTATACGCTGTACGTTATACGTTATACGTTACATGTTGCACGTTGCACGTTATACGTTATACGTTGTATGTTATACGTTGTACGTTATACGTTATACGTTGTACGTTATACGTTGTACATTATACGTTGTATGTTATACGTTATACGCTGTACGTTATACGTTATTCGTTATACGTTATACGTTATTCGTTATACGTTTTACGTTATACGTTATACGTTATACGTTATACGTTATACGTTATACGTTATACGTTATACGTTATACGTTATACGTTATACGTTATACGTTATACGTTATACGTTATACGTTATACGTTATACGTTATACGTTATACGTTATACGTTATTCGTTATACGTTATACGTTATACGTTATACGTTATACGTTATACGTTATACGTTATACGTTATACGGTTATACGTTATACGTTATACGTTATACGTTATACGTTATACGTTATACGTTATACGTTATACGTTATACGTTATACGTTATACGTTAAACGTTATACGTTATACGTTGTACGTTATACGCTGTACGTTATACGCTGTACGTTATACGCTGTACGTTATACGTTATACATTATACGTTGTATGTTATACGTTATACGCTGTACGTTATACGTTATTCGTTATACGTTATACGTTATACGTTATACGTTATACGTTATACGTTATACGTTATACGTTATACGTTATACGTTATACGTTATACGTTATACGTTATACGTTATACGTTATACGTTGTACGTTATACGCTGTACGTTATACGCTGTACGTTATACGTTACACGTTGTACGTTGTACGTTATACGTTGTACGTTATACGTTGTACATTGTACGTTATACGTTGTACGTTATACGTTGTACATTATGCGTTGTACGTTATACGTTGTACGTTATACGTTATACGTTATACGTTATACGTTATACGTTATACGTTATACGTTATACGTTATACGTTATAAGGTATACGTTATTCGTTATACGTTTTACGTTCTACGTTATACGTTATACGTTATACGTTATACGTTATACGTTATACGTTATACGTTATACGTTATACGTTATACGTTATACGTTATACGTTATACGTTATACGGTATACGTTATACGTTATACGTTATACGTTATACGTTATACGTTATACGCTGTACGTTATACGCTGTACGTTATACGCTGTACGTTATACGTTATACGTTACACGTTGTACGTTATAAGTTATACGTTATACGTTATACGTTACACGTTGTACGTTGTACGTTATACGTTGTACATTATACGTTGTACGTTATACGTTATACGTTACATGTTGTACGTTGTACGTTATACGTTGTACGTTATACGTTGTACGTTATACGTTGTATGTTATACGTTATACGCTGTACGTTATACGTTATACGTTGTACGTTATACGTTGTATGTTATACGTTATACGCTGTACGCTGTACGTTATACGTTATACGTTATACGTTATACGTTATACGTTATACGTTATACGTTATACGTTATACGTTATACGTTATACGTTATACGTTATACGTTATACGTTATACGTTATACGTTATACGTTATACGTTATACGTTATACGTTATACGTTATACGTTATACGTTATACGTTATACGTTATACGTTATACGTTATACGTTATACGTTATACGTTATACGTTATACGTTATACGTTATACGTTATACCTTATACGTTATACGTTAAACGTTATACGTTATACGTTGTACGTTGTACGCTGTACGTTATACGCTGTACGTTATACGCTGTACGTTATACGTTATACGTTATACGTTACTCGTTGTACGTTGTACGTTATACGTTGTACGTTGTACGTTATACGTTGTACGTTATATGTTATACGATATACGTTATACGTTATACGTTATACGTTATACGTTATACGTTGTACGTTATACGCTGTACGTTATACCTTATACGTTATACGTTATACACTGTACGTTATACGCTGTACGTTATAAGTTATACGTTATACGTTATACGTTACACGTTGTACGTTGTACGTTACACGTTGTACATTATACGTTGTACGTTATACGTTATACGCTGTACGTTATACGTTATACGTTACATGTTGCACGTTGCACGTTATACGTTATACGTTGTATGTTATACGTTGTACGTTATACGTTATACGTTGTACGTTATACGTTGTACATTATACGTTGTATGTTATACGTTATACGCTGTACGTTATACGTTATTCGTTATACGTTATACGTTATACGTTATACGTTATACGTTATACGTTATACGTTATACGTTATTCGTTATACGTTATACGTTATACGTTATACGTTGTACGTTATACGCTGTACGTTATACGCTGTACGTTGTACGTTACACGTTGTACGTTGTACGTTATACGTTGTACGTTATACGTTATACACTGTAAGTTATACGCTGTACGTTATAAGTTATACGTTATACGTTATACGTTACACGTTGTACGTTGTACGTTACACGTTGTACATTATACGTTGTACGTTATACGTTATACGCTGTACGTTATACGTTATACGTTACATGTTGCACGTTGTACGTTATACGTTATACGTTGTATGTTATACGTTGTACGTTATATGTTATACGTTGTACGTTATACGTTGTACATTATACGTTGTATGTTATACGTTATACGCTGTACGTTATACGTTATTCGTTATACGTTATACGTTATACGTTATACGTTATACGTTATACGTTATACGTTATACGTTATACGTTATACGTTATACGTTATACGTTGTACGTTATACGCTGTACATTATACGTTGTACATTATACGTTGTACGTTATACGTTATACGCTGTACGTTATAAGTTATACGTTATACGTTATACGTTACACGTTGTACGTTGTACGTTATACGTTGTACATTATACGTTGTACGTTATACGTTATACGTTACATGTTGTACGTTGTACGTTATACGTTGTACGTTATACGTTGTACGTTATACGTTGTATGTTATACGTTATACGCTGTACGTTATACGTTATACGTTGTACGTTATACGTTGTATGTTATACGTTATACGCTGTACGCTGTACGTTATACGTTATACGTTATACGTTGTACGTTATACGCTGTACGTTATACCTTATACGTTATACGTTATACGCTGTACGTTATACGCTGTACGTTATACGTTATACGTTATACGTTATACGTTATACGTTATACGTTATACGTTATACGTTATACGTTATACGTTATACGTTATACGTTATACGTTATACGTTATACGTTATACGTTATACGTTATACGTTATACGCTGTACGTTATACGTTATACGTTATACGTTACACGTTGTACGTTGTACGTTATACGTTATACGTTGTATGTTATACGTTGTACATTATACGTTATACGTTGTACGTTATACGTTGTACATTATACGTTGTATGTTATACGTTATACGCTGTACGTTATACGTTATTCGTTATACGTTATACGTTATACGTTATACGTTATACGTTATACGTTATACGTTATACGTTATACGTTGTATGTTATACGTTGTACATTATACGTTATACGTTGTACGTTATACGTTGTACATTATACGTTGTATGTTATACGTTATACGTTATACGTTATACGTTATACGTTATACGTTATACGTTATACGTTATACGTTATACGTTATACGTTATACGTTATACGTTATACGTTATACGTTATACGTTATACGTTATACGTTATACGTTATACGTTATACGTTATACGTTAAACGTTATACGTTATACGTTGTACGTTATACGCTGTACATTATACGCTGTACGTTATACGCTGTACGTTATACGTTATACGTTATACGTTACTCGTTGTACGTTGTACGTTATACGTTGTACGTTGTACGTTATACGTTGTACGTTATATGTTATACGATATACGTTATACGTTATACGTTATACGTTATACGTTATACGTTGTACGTTATACGCTGTACGTTATACCTTATACGTTATACGTTATACACTGTACGTTATACGCTGTACGTTATAAGTTATACGTTATACGTTATACGTTACACGTTGTACGTTGTACGTTACACGTTGTACATTATACGTTGTACGTTATACGTTATACGCTGTACGTTATACGTTATACGTTACATGTTGCACGTTGCACGTTATACGTTATACGTTGTATGTTATACGTTGTACGTTATACGTTATACGTTGTACGTTATACGTTGTACATTATACGTTGTATGTTATACGTTATACGCTGTACGTTATACGTTATTCGTTATACGTTATACGTTATACGTTATACGTTATACGTTATACGTTATACGTTATTCGTTATACGTTATACGTTATACGTTATACGTTGTACGTTATACGCTGTACGTTATACGCTGTACGTTGTACGTTACACGTTGTACGTTGTACGTTATACGTTGTACGTTATACGTTATACACTGTACGTTATACGCTGTACGTTATAAGTTATACGTTATACGTTATACGTTACACGTTGTACGTTGTACGTTACACGTTGTACATTATACGTTGTACGTTATACGTTATACGCTGTACGTTATACGTTATACGTTACATGTTGCACGTTGTACGTTATACGTTATACGTTGTATGTTATACGTTGTACGTTATACGTTATACGTTGTACGTTATACGTTGTACATTATACGTTGTATGTTATACGTTATACGCTGTACGTTATACGTTATTCGTTATACGTTATACGTTATACGTTATACGTTATACGTTATACGTTATACGTTATACGTTATACGTTATACGTTATACGTTATACGTTATACGTTATACGTTATACGTTATACGTTATACGTTATACGTTATACGTTGTACGTTATACGCTGTACGTTATACGCTGTACGTTATACGTTACACGTTGTACGTTGTACGTTATACGTTGTACGTTATACGTTGTACATTGTACGTTATACGTTGTACGTTATACGTTGTACATTATGCGTTGTACGTTATACGTTGTACGTTATACGTTATACGTTATACGTTATACGTTATACGTTATACGTTATACGTTATACGTTATACGTTATACGTTATACGTTATACGTTATAAGGTATACGTTATTCGTTATACGTTTTACGTTATACGTTATACGTTATACGTTATACGTTATACGTTATACGTTATACGTTATACGTTATACGTTATACGTTATACGTTATACGTTATACGTTATACGTTATACGGTATACGTTATACGTTATACGTTATACGTTATACGTTATACGTTATACGCTGTACGTTATACGCTGTACGTTATACGCTGTACGTTATACGTTATACGTTACACGTTGTACGTTGTACGTTATACGTTGTACGTTATACGTTGTACATTATACGTTGTACATTATACGTTGTACGTTATACGTTATACGCTGTACGTTATAAGTTATACGTTATACGTTATACGTTACACGTTGTACGTTGTACGTTATACGTTGTACTTTATACGTTGTACGTTATACGTTATACGTTATACGTTATACGTTATACGTTATACGTTATACGTTATACGTTATACGTTATACGTTATACGTTATACGTTATACGTTATACGTTATACGTTATACGTTATACGTTATACGTTATACGTTATACGCTGTACGTTATACGTTATACGTTATACGTTACACGTTGTACGTTGTACGTTATACGTTATACGTTGTATGTTATACGTTGTACATTATACGTTATACGTTGTACGTTATACGTTGTACATTATACGTTGTATGTTATACGTTATACGCTGTACGTTATACGTTATTCGTTATACGTTATACGTTATACGTTATACGTTATACGTTATACGTTATACGTTATACGTTATACGTTATACGTTATACGTTATACGTTATACGTTATACGTTATACGTTATACGTTATACGTTATACGTTGTACGTTATACGCTGTACGTTATACGCTGTACGTTATACGTTACACGTTGTACGCTGTACGTTATACGTTGTACGTTATACGTTGTACATTGTACGTTATACGTTGTACGTTATACGTTGTACATTATGCGTTGTACGTTATACGTTGTACGTTATACGTTATACGTTATACGTTATACGTTATACGTTATACGTTATACGTTATACGTTATACGTTATAAGTTATACGTTATTCGTTATACGTTTTACGTTATACGTTATACGTTATACGTTATACGTTATACGTTATACGTTATACGTTATACGTTATACGTTATACGTTATACGTCATACGTTATACGTTATACGTTATACGTTATACGTTATACGTTATACGTTATACGTTATACGTTATACGTTATACGTTATACGTTATACGTTGTACGTTATACGCTGTACGTTATACCTTATACGTTATACGTTATACGCTGTACGTTATACGCTGTACGTTATACGTTATACGTTATACGTTATACGTTATACGTTATACGTTATACGTTATACGTTATACGTTATACGTTATACGTTATACGTTATACGTTATACGTTATACGTTATACGTTATACGTTATACGTTATACGTTATACGTTATACGTTATACGTTATACGTTATACGTTATACGTTATACGTTATACGTTATACGTTATACGTTATACGTTATACGTTATACGTTATACGTTATACGTTATACGTTATACGTTATACGTTATACGTTATACGTTATACGTTATACGTTATACGTTATACGTTATACGTTGTACGTTATACGTTGTATGTTATACGTTATACGCTGTACGTTATACGTTATACGTTGTACGTTATACGTTGTATGTTATACGTTATACGCTGTACGCTGTACGTTATACGTTATACGTTATACGTTGTACGTTATACGCTGTACGTTATACCTTATACGTTATACGTTATACGCTGTACGTTATACGCTGTACGTTATACGTTATACGTTATACGTTATACGTTATACGTTATACGTTATACGTTATACGTTATACGTTATACGTTATACGTTATACGTTATACGTTATACGTTATACGTTATACGTTATACGTTATACGCTGTACGTTATACGTTATACGTTATACGTTACACGTTGTACGTTGTACGTTATACGTTATACGTTGTATGTTATACGTTGTACATTATACGTTATACGTTGTACGTTATACGTTGTACATTATACGTTGTATGTTATACGTTATACGCTGTACGTTATACGTTATTCGTTATACGTTATACGTTATACGTTATACGTTATACGTTATACGTTATACGTTATACGTTATACGTTATACGTTATACGTTATACGTTATACGTTATACGTTATACGTTATACGTTATACGTTATACGTTATACGTTATACGTTATACGTTATACGTTGTACGTTATACGCTGTACGTTATACGCTGTACGTTATACGTTACACGTTGTACGCTGTACGTTATACGTTGTACGTTATACGTTGTACATTGTACGTTATACGTTGTACGTTATACGTTGTACATTATGCGTTGTACGTTATACGTTGTACGTTATACGTTATACGTTATACGTTATACGTTATACGTTATACGTTATACGTTATACGTTATAAGTTATACGTTATTCGTTATACGTTTTGCGTTATACGTTATACGTTATACGTTATACGTTATACGTTATACGTTATACGTTATACGTTATACGTTATACGTTATACGTTATACGTCATACGTTATACGTTATACGTTATACGTTATACGTTATACGTTATACGTTATACGTTATACGTTATACGTTATACGTTATACGTTATACGTTATACGTTGTACGTTATACGCTGTACGTTATACCTTATACGTTATACGTTATACGCTGTACGTTATACGCTGTACGTTATACGTTATACGTTATACGTTATACGTTATACGTTATACGTTATACGTTATACGTTATACGTTATACGTTATACGTTATACGTTATACGTTATACGTTATACGTTATACGTTATACGTTATACGTTATACGTTATACGTTATACGTTATACGTTATACGTTATACGTTATACGTTATACGTTATACGTTATACGTTATACGTTATACGTTATACGTTATACGTTATACGTTATACGTTATACGTTATACGTTATACGTTATACGTTATACGTTATACGTTATACGTTATACGTTATACGTTATACGTTATACGTTATACGTTATACGTTATACGTTATACGTTATACGTTATACGTTATACGTTATACGTTATACGTTATACGTTATACGTTATACGTTATACGTTATACGTTATACGTTATACGTTATACGTTATACGTTATACGTTATACGTTATACGTTATACGTTATACGTTATACGTTATACGTTATACGTTATACGTTATACGTTATACGTTATACGTTATACGTTATACGTTATACGTTATACGTTATACGTTATACGTTATACGTTATACGTTATACGTTATACGTTATACGTTATACGTTATACGTTATACGTTATACGTTATACGTTATACATTATACGTTATACGTTATACGTTATACGTTATACGTTATACGTTATACGTTATACGTTATACGTTATACGTTATACGTTATACGTTATACGTTATACGTTATACGTTATACGTTATACGTTATACGTTATACGGTATACGGTATACGGTATACGTTATACGTTGTACGTTATACGTTATACGTTATACGTTATACGTTATATGTTATACGATATACGTTATACGTTATACGTTATACGTTATACGTTATACGTTGTACGTTATACGCTGTACGTTATACCTTATACGTTATACGTTATACACTGTACGTTATACGCTGTACGTTATAAGTTATACGTTATACGTTATACGTTACACGTTGTACGTTGTACGTTACACGTTGTACATTATACGTTGTACGTTATACGTTATACGCTGTACGTTATACGTTATACGTTACATGTTGCACGTTGTACGTTATACGTTGTATGTTATACGTTGTACGTTATACGTTATACGTTGTACGTTATACGTTGTACATTATACGTTGTATGTTATACGTTATACGCTGTACGTTATACGTTATTCGTTATACGTTATACGTTATACGTTATACGTTATACGTTATACGTTATTCGTTATACGTTTTACGTTATACGTTATACGTTATACGTTATACGTTACACGTTATACGTTATACGTTATACGTTATACGTTATACGTTATACGTTATACGTTATACGTTATACGTTATACGTTATACGTTATACGTTATACGTTATACGTTATACGTTATACGTTATACGTTATACGTTATACGTTATACGTTATACGTTATACGTTATACGTTATACGTTAAACGTTATACGTTATACGTTGTACGTTATACGCTGTACGTTATACGCTGTACGTTATACGCTGTACGTTATACGTTATACGTTATACGTTACTCGTTGTACGTTGTACGTTATACGTTGTACGTTGTACGTTATACGTTGTACGTTATACGTTGTACGATATACGTTGTACGTTATACGTTGTACGTTATATGTTATACGTTGCACGTTGTACGATGTACGTTATACGTTATACGTTATACGTTATACGTTATACGTTATACGTTATACGTTATACGTTATACGTTATACGGTATACGGTATACGGTATACGTTATACGTTGTACGTTATACGTTATACGTTATACGTTATACGTTATATGTTATACGATATACGTTATACGTTATACGTTATACGTTATACGTTATACGTTGTACGTTATACGCTGTACGTTATACCTTATACGTTATATGTTATACACTGTACGTTATACGCTGTACGTTATAAGTTATACGTTATACGTTATACGTTACACGTTGTACGTTGTACGTTATACGTTGTACGTTATACGTTGTACATTGTACGTTATACGTTGTACGTTATACGTTGTACATTATGCGTTGTACGTTATACGTTGTACGTTATACGTTATACGTTATACGTTATACGTTATACGTTATACGTTATACGTTATACGTTATACGTTATACGTTATAAGTTATACGTTATTCGTTATACGTTTTACGTTATACGTTATACGTTATACGTTATACGTTATACGTTACACGTTATACGTTATACGTTATACGTTATACGTTATACGTTATACGTTATACGTTATACGTTATACGTTATACGTTATACGTTATACGTTATACGTTATACGTTATACGTTATACGTTATACGTTATACGTTATACGTTATACGTTATACGTTATACGTTGTACGTTATACGTTATACGTTATACGTTATACGTTAAACGTTATACGTTATACGTTGTACGTTATACGCTGTACGTTATACGCTGTACGTTATACGCTGTACGTTATACGTTATACGTTATACGTTACTCGTTGTACGTTGTACGTTATACGTTGTACGTTGTACGTTATACGTTGTACGTTATACGTTGTACGATATACGTTGTACGTTATACGTTGTACGTTATATGTTATACGTTGCACGTTGTACGATGTACGTTATACGTTATACGTTATACGTTATACGTTATACGTTATACGTTATACGTTATACGTTATACGTTATACGTTATACGTTATACGTTATACGTTATACGGTATACGGTATACGGTATACGTTATACGTTGTACGTTATACGTTATACGTTATACGTTATACGTTATATGTTATACGATATACGTTATACGTTATACGTTATACGTTATACGTTATACGTTATACGTTATACGTTATACGTTATACGTTATAAGGTATACGTTATTCGTTATACGTTTTACGTTATACGTTATACCTTATACGTTATACGTTATACGTTATACGTTATACGTTATACGTTATACGTTATACGTTATACGTTATACGTTATACGTTATACGTTATACGTTATACGTTATACGTTATACGTTATACGTTATACGTTATACGCTGTACGTTATACGCTGTACGTTATACGCTGTACGTTATACGTTATACGTTACACGTTGTACGTTGTACGTTATACGTTGTACGTTATACGTTGTACATTATACGTTGTACATTATACGTTGTACGTTATACGTTATACGCTGTACGTTATAAGTTATACGTTATACGTTATACGTTACACGTTGTACGTTGTACGTTATACGTTGTACATTATACGTTGTACGTTATACGTTATACGTTATACGTTATACGTTATACGTTATACGTTATACGTTATACGTTATACGTTATACGTTATACGTTATACGTTATACGTTATACGTTATACGTTATACGTTATACGTTATACGTTATACGTTATACGTTATACGCTGTACGTTATACGTTATACGTTATACGTTACACGTTGTACGTTGTACGTTATACGTTATACGTTGTATGTTATACGTTGTACATTATACGTTATACGTTGTACGTTATACGTTGTACATTATACGTTGTATGTTATACGTTATACGCTGTACGTTATACGTTATTCGTTATACGTTATACGTTATACGTTATACGTTATACGTTATACGTTATACGTTATACGTTATACGTTATACGTTATACGTTATACGTTATACGTTATACGTTATACGTTATACGTTATACGTTATACGTTATACGTTGTACGTTATACGCTGTACGTTATACGCTGTACGTTATACGTTACACGTTGTACGCTGTACGTTATACGTTGTACGTTATACGTTGTACATTGTACGTTATACGTTGTACGTTATACGTTGTACATTATGCGTTGTACGTTATACGTTGTACGTTATACGTTATACGTTATACGTTATACGTTATACGTTATACGTTATACGTTATACGTTATACGTTATACGTTATACGTTATAAGTTATACGTTATTCGTTATACGTTTTACGTTATACGTTATACGTTATACGTTATACGTTATACGTTATACGTTATACGTTATACGTTATACGTTATACGTTATACGTCATACGTTATACGTTATACGTTATACGTTATACGTTATACGTTATACGTTATACGTTATACGTTATACGTTATACGTTATACGTTATACGTTGTACGTTATACGCTGTACGTTATACCTTATACGTTATACGTTATACGCTGTACGTTATACGCTGTACGTTATACGTTATACGTTATACGTTATACGTTATACGTTATACGTTATACGTTATACGTTATACGTTATACGTTATACGTTATACGTTATACGTTATACGTTATACGTTATACGTTATACGTTATACGTTATACGTTATACGTTATACGTTATACGTTATACGTTATACGTTATACGTTATACGTTATACGTTATACGTTATACGTTATACGTTATACGTTATACGTTATACGTTATACGTTATACGTTATACGTTATACGTTATACGTTATACGTTATACGTTATACGTTATACGTTATACGTTATACGTTATACGTTATACGTTATACGTTATACGTTATACGTTATACGTTATACGTTATACGTTATAAATTATACGTTATACGTTATACGTTATACGTTATACGTTATACGTTATACGTTATACGTTATACGTTATACGTTATACGTTATACGTTATACGTTATACGTTATACGTTATACGTTATACGTTATACGTTATACGTTATACGTTATACGTTATACGTTATACGTTATACGTTATACGTTATACGTTATACGTTATACGTTATACGTTATACGTTATACGTTATACGTTATACGTTATACGTTACACGTTGTACGTTGTACGTTATACGTTGTACATTATACGTTGTACGTTATACGTTATACGTTACATGTTGTACGTTGTACGTTATACGTTGTACGTTATACGTTGTACGTTATACGTTGTATGTTATACGTTATACGCTGTACGTTATACGTTATACGTTGTACGTTATACGTTGTATGTTATACGTTATACGCTGTACGCTGTACGTTATACGTTATACGTTATACGTTGTACGTTATACGCTGTACGTTATACCTTATACGTTATACGTTATACGCTGTACGTTATACGCTGTACGTTATACGTTATACGTTATACGTTATACGTTATACGTTATACGTTATACGTTATACGGTATACGGTATACGGTATACGTTATACGTTGTACGTTATACGTTATACGTTGTACGTTATACGTTATACGTTATACGTTATACGTTATATGTTATACGATATACGTTATACGTTATACGTTATACGTTATACGTTATACGTTATACGTTATACGTTGTACGTTATACGCTGTACGTTATACCTTATACGTTATACGTTATACACTGTACGTTATACGCTGTACGTTATAAGTTATACGTTATACGTTATACGTTACACGTTGTACGTTGTACGTTACACGTTGTACATTATACGTTGTACGTTATACGTTATACGCTGTACGTTATACGTTATACGTTACATGTTGCACGTTGTACGTTATACGTTATACGTTGTATGTTATACGTTGTACGTTATACGTTATACGTTGTACGTTATACGTTGTACATTATACGTTGTATGTTATACGTTATACGCTGTACGTTATACGTTATTCGTTATACGTTATACGTTGTACGTTATACGCTGTACGTTATACGCTGTACGTTGTACGTTACACGTTGTACGTTGTACGTTATACGTTGTACGTTATACGTTGTACATTGTACGTTATACGTTGTACGTTATACGTTGTACATTATGCGTTGTACGTTATACGTTCTACGTTATACGTTATACGTTATACGTTATACGTTATACGTTATACGTTATACGTTATACGTTATACGTTATACGTTATAAGGTATACGTTATTCGTTATACGTTTTACGTTATACGTTATACGTTATACTATATACGTTATACGTTATACGTTATACGTTATACGTTATACGTTATACGTTATACGTTATACGTTATACGTTATACGTTATACGTTATACGTTATACGTTATACGTTATACGTTATACGGTATACGTTATACGTTATACGTTATACGTTATACGTTATACGTTATACGTTATACGCTGTACGTTATACGCTGTACGTTATACGCTGTACGTTATACGTTATACGTTACACGTTGTACGTTGTACGTTATACGTTGTACGTTATACGTTGTACATTATACGTTGTACATTATACGTTGTACGTTATACGTTATACGCTGTACGTTATAAGTTATACGTTATACGTTATACGTTACACGTTGTACGTTGTACGTTATACGTTGTACATTATACGTTGTACGTTATACGTTATACGTTACATGTTGTACGTTGTACGTTATACGTTGTACGTTATACGTTGTACGTTATACGTTGTATGTTATACGTTATACGCTGTACGTTATACGTTATACGTTGTACGTTATACGTTGTATGTTATACGTTATACGCTGTACGCTGTACGTTATACGTTATACGTTATACGTTGTACGTTATACGCTGTACGTTATACCTTATACGTTATACGTTATACGCTGTACGTTATACGCTGTACGTTATACGTTATACGTTATACGTTATACGTTATACGTTATACGTTATACGTTATACGTTATACGTTATACGTTATACGTTATACGTTATACGTTATACGTTATACGTTATACGTTATACGTTATACGCTGTACGTTATACGTTATACGTTATACGTTATACGTTACACGTTGTACGTTGTACGTTATACGTTATACGTTGTATGTTATACGTTGTACGTTATACGTTATACGTTGTACGTTATACGTTGTACATTATACGTTGTATATTATACGTTATACGCTGTACGTTATACGTTATTCGTTATACGTTATACGTTATACGTTATACGTTATACGTTATACGTTATACGTTATACGTTATACGTTATACGTTATACGTTATACGTTATACGTTATACGTTATACGTTATACGCTGTACGTTATACGCTGTACGTTATACGTTACACGTTGTACGCTGTACGTTATACGTTGTACGTTATACGTTGTACATTGTACGTTATACGTTGTACGTTATACGTTGTACATTATGCGTTGTACGTTATACGTTGTACGTTATACGTTATACGTTATACGTTATACGTTATACGTTATACGTTATACGTTATACGTTATACGTTATACGTTATACGTTATACGTTATACGTTATACGTTATAAGTTATACGTTATTCGTTATACGTTTTACGTTATACGTTATACGTTATACGTTATACGTTATACGTTATACGTTATACGTTATACGTTATACGTTATACGTTATACGTTATACGTTATACGTCATACGTTATACGTTATACGTTATACGTTATACATTATACGTTATACGTTATACGTTATACGTTATACGTTATACGTTATACGTTATACGTTGTACGTTGTACGTTGTACGTTACACGTTGTACATTATACGTTGTACGTTATACGTTATACGCTGTACGTTATACGTTATACGTTACATGTTGCACGTTGTACGTTATACGTTGTACGTTATACGTTGTACATTGTACGTTATACGTTGTACGTTATACGTTGTACATTATGCGTTGTACGTTATACGTTGTACGTTATACGTTATACGTTATACGTTATACGTTATACGTTATACGTTGTACGTTATACGCTGTACGTTATACGCTGTACGTTGTACGTTACACGTTGTACGTTGTACGTTATACGTTGTACGTTATACGTTGTACATTGTACGTTATACGTTGTACGTTATACGTTGTACATTATGCGTTGTACGTTATACGTTGTACGTTATACGTTATACGTTATACGTTATACGTTATACGTTATACGTTATACGTTATAAGGTATACGTTATTCGTTATACGTTTTACGTTATACGTTATACGTTATACTATATACGTTATACGTTATACGTTATACGTTATACGTTATACGTTATACGTTATACGTTATACGTTATACGTTATACGTTATACGTTATACGTTATACGTTATACGTTATACGGTATACGTTATACGTTATACGTTATACGTTATACGTTATACGTTATACGTTATACGTTATACGTTATACGTTATACGTTATACGTTATAAGTTATACGTTATTCGTTATACGTTTTACGTTATACGTTATACGTTATACGTTATACGTTATACGTTATACGTTATACGTTATACGTTATACGTTATACGTTATACGTTATACGTTATACGTTATACGTTATACGTTATACGTTGTACGTTATACGCTGTACGTTATACCTTATACGTTATACGTTATACACTGTACGTTATACGCTGTACGTTATAAGTTATACGTTATACGTTATACGTTACACGTTGTACGTTGTACGTTACACGTTGTACATTATACGTTGTACGTTATACGTTATACGCTGTACGTTATACGTTATACGTTACATGTTGCACGTTGTACGTTATACGTTATACGTTGTATGTTATACGTTGTACGTTATACGTTATACGTTGTACGTTATACGTTGTACATTATACGTTATACGTTATACGTTATACGTTATACGTTATACGTTATACGTTATACGGTATACGTTATACGTTATACGTTATACGTTATACGTTATACGTTATACGTTATACGCTGTACGTTATACGCTGTACGTTATACGCTGTACGTTATACGTTATACGTTACACGTTGTACGTTGTACGTTATACGTTGTACGTTATACGTTATACGTTATACGTTATACGTTATACGTTATACGTTATACGTTATACGTTATACGTTATACGTTATACGTTATACGTTATACGGTATACGTTATACGTTATACGTTATACGTTATACGTTATACGTTATACGTTATACGCTGTACGTTATACGCTGTACGTTATACGCTGTACGTTATACGTTATACGTTACACGTTGTACGTTGTACGTTATACGTTGTACGTTATACGTTGTACATTATACGTTGTACATTATACGTTGTACGTTATACGTTATACGCTGTACGTTATAAGTTATACGTTATACGTTATACGTTACACGTTGTACGTTGTACGTTATACGTTGTACATTATACGTTGTACGTTATACGTTATACGTTACATGTTGTACGTTGTACGTTATACGTTGTACGTTATACGTTGTACATTATACGTTGTATGTTATACGTTATACGCTGTACGTTATACGTTATTCGTTATACGTTATACGTTGTACGTTATACGCTGTACGTTATACGCTGTACGTTGTACGTTACACGTTGTACGTTGTACGTTATACGTTGTACGTTATACGTTGTACATTGTACGTTATACGTTGTACGTTATACGTTGTACATTATGCGTTGTACGTTATACGTTGTACGTTATACGTTATACGTTATACGTTATACGTTATACGTTATACGTTATACGTTATACGTTATAAGGTATACGTTAATCGTTATACGTTTTACGTTATACGTTATACGTTATACTATATACGTTATACGTTATACGTTATACGTTATACGTTATACGTTATACGTTATACGTTATACGTTATACGTTATACGTTATACGTTATACGTTATACGTTATACGTTATACGGTATACGTTATACGTTATACGTTATACGTTATACGTTATACGTTATACGTTATACGTTATACGCTGTACGTTATACGCTGTACGTTATACGCTGTACGTTATACGTTATACGTTACACGTTGTACGTTGTACATTATACGTTGTATGTTATACGTTATACGCTGTACGTTATACGTTATTCGTTATACGTTATACGTTGTACGTTATACGCTGTACGTTATACGCTGTACGTTGTACGTTACACGTTGTACGTTGTACGTTATACGTTGTACGTTATACGTTGTACATTGTACGTTATACGTTGTACGTTATACGTTGTACATTATGCGTTGTACGTTATACGTTGTACGTTATACGTTATACGTTATACGTTATACGTTATACGTTATACGTTATACGTTATACGTTATACGTTATACGTTATACGTTATACGTTATACGGTATACGTTATACGTTATACGTTATACGTTATACGTTATACGTTATACGTTATACGCTGTACGTTATACGCTGTACGTTATACGCTGTACGTTATACGTTATACGTTACACGTTGTACGTTGTACGTTATACGTTGTACGTTATACGTTGTACATTATACGTTGTACATTATACGTTGTACGTTATACGTTATACGCTGTACGTTATAAGTTATACGTTATACGTTATACGTTACACGTTGTACGTTGTACGTTATACGTTGTACATTATACGTTGTACGTTATACGTTATACGTTACATGTTGTACGTTGTACGTTATACGTTGTACGTTATACGTTGTACGTTATACGTTGTATGTTATACGTTATACGCTGTACGTTATACGTTATACGTTGTACGTTATACGTTGTATGTTATACGTTATACGCTGTACGCTGTACGTTATACGTTATACGTTATACGTTGTACGTTATACGCTGTACGTTATACCTTATACGTTATACGTTATACGCTGTACGTTATACGCTGTACGTTATACGTTATACGTTCTACGTTATACGTTATACGTTATACGTTATACGTTATACGTTATACGTTATACGTTATACGTTATACGTTATACGTTATACGTTATACGTTATACGTTATACGCTGTACGTTATACGTTATACGTTATACGTTACACGTTGTACGTTGTACGTTATACGTTATACGTTGTATGTTATACGTTGTACGTTATACGTTATACGTTGTACGTTATACGTTGTACATTATACGTTGTATATTATACGTTATACGCTGTACGTTATACGTTATTCGTTATACGTTATACGTTATACGTTATACGTTATACGTTATACGTTATACGTTATACGTTATACGTTATACGTTATACGTTATACGTTATACGTTATACGCTGTACGTTATACGCTGTACGTTATACGTTACACGTTGTACGCTGTACGTTATACGTTGTACGTTATACGTTGTACATTGTACGTTATACGTTGTACGTTATACGTTGTACATTATGCGTTGTACGTTATACGTTGTACGTTATACGTTATACGTTATACGTTATACGTTATACGTTATACGTTATACGTTATACGTTATACGTTATACGTTATACGTTATACGTTATACGTTATACGTTATACGTTATAAGTTATACGTTATTCGTTATACGTTTTACGTTATACGTTATACGTTATACGTTATACGTTATACGTTATACGTTATACGTTATACGTTATACGTTATACGTTATACGTTATACGTCATACGTTATACGTTATACGTTATACGTTATACATTATACGTTATACGTTATACGTTATACGTTATACGTTATACGTTATACGTTATACGTTGTACGTTATACGCTGTACGTTATACCTTATACGTTATACGTTATACGCTGTACGTTATACGCTGTACGTTATACGTTATACGTTATACGTTATACGTTATACGTTATACGTTATACGTTATACGTTATACGTTATACGTTATACGTTATACGTTATACGTTATACGTTATACGTTATACGTTATACGTTATACGTTATACGTTATACGTTATACGTTATACGTTATACGTTATACGTTATACGTTATACGTTATACGTTATACGTTATACGTTATACGTTATACGTTATACGTTATACGTTATACGTTATACGTTATACGTTATACGTTATACGTTATACGTTATACGTTATACGTTATACGTTATACGTTATACGTTATACGTTATACGTTATACGTTATACGTTATACGTTATACGTTATACGTTATACGTTATACGTTATACGTTATACGTTATACGTTATACGTTATACGTTATACGTTATACGTTATACGTTATACGTTATACGTTATACGTTATACGTTATACGTTATACGTTATACGTTATACGTTATACGTTATACGTTATACGTTATACGTTATACGTTATACGTTATACGTTATACGTTATACGTTATACGTTATACGTTATACGTTATACGTTATACGTTATACGTTATACGTTATACGTTATACGTTATACGTTATACGTTATACGTTATACGTTATACGTTATACGTTATACGTTATACGTTATACGTTATACGTTATACGTTATACGTTATACGTTATACGTTATACGTTATACGTTATACGTTATACGTTATACGTTATACGTTATACGTTATACGTTATACGTTATACGTTATACGTTATACGTTATACGTTATACGTTATACGTTATACGTTATACGTTATACGTTATACGTTATACGTTATACGTTATACGTTATACGTTATACGTTATACGTTATACGTTATACGTTATACGTTATACGTTATACGTTATACGTTATACGTTATACGTTATACGTTATACGTTATACGTTATACGTTGTACGTTGTACGTTATACGTTGTACATTATACGTTGTACGTTATACGTTATACGTTACATGTTGTACGTTGTACGTTATACGTTGTACGTTATACGTTGTACGTTATACGTTGTATGTTATACGTTATACGCTGTACGTTATACGTTATACGTTGTACGTTATACGTTGTATGTTATACGTTATACGCTGTACGCTGTACGTTATACGTTATACGTTATACGTTGTACGTTATACGCTGTACGTTATACCTTATACGTTATACGTTATACGCTGTACGTTATACGCTGTACGTTATACGTTATACGTTATACGTTATACGTTATACGTTATACGTTATACGTTATACGTTATACGTTATACGTTATACGTTATACGTTATACGTTATACGTTATACGTTATACGTTATACGTTATACGCTGTACGTTATACGTTATACGTTATACGTTACACGTTGTACGTTGTACGTTATACGTTATACGTTGTATGTTATACGTTGTACGTTATACGTTATACGTTGTACGTTATACGTTGTACATTATACGTTGTATATTATACGTTATACGCTGTACGTTATACGTTATTCGTTATACGTTATACGTTATACGTTATACGTTATACGTTATACGTTATACGTTATACGTTATACGTTATACGTTATACGCTGTACGTTATACGCTGTACGTTATACGTTACACGTTGTACGCTGTACGTTATACGTTGTACGTTATACGTTGTACATTGTACGTTATACGTTGTACGTTATACGTTGTACATTATGCGTTGTACGTTATACGTTGTACGTTATACTTTATACGTTATACGTTATACGTTATACGTTATACGTTATACGTTATACGTTATACGTTATACGTTATACGTTATACGTTATACGTTATACGTTATACGTTATAAGTTATACGTTATTCGTTATACGTTTTACGTTATACGTTATACGTTATACGTTATACGTTATACGTTATACGTTATACGTTATACGTTATACGTTATACGTTATACGTTATACGTTATACGTAATACGTTATACGTTATACGTTATACGTTATACGTTAAACGTTATACGTTATACGTTATACGTTATACGTTATACGTTATACGTTATACGTTATACGTTATACGTTATACGTTGTACGTTATACGCTGTACGTTATACCTTATACGTTATACGTTATACGCTGTACGTTATACGCTGTACGTTATACGTTATACGTTATACGTTATACGTTATACGTTATACGTTATACGTTATACGTTATACGTTATACGTTATACGTTATACGTTATACGTTATACGTTATACGTTATACGTTATACGTTATACGTTATACGTTATACGTTATACGTTATACGTTATACGTTATACGTTATACGTTATACGTTATACGTTATACGTTATACGTTATACGTTATACGTTATACGTTATACGTTATACGTTATACGTTATACGTTATACGTTATACGTTATACGTTATACGTTATACGTTATACGTTATACGTTATACGTTATACGTTATACGTTATACGTTATACGTTATACGTTATACGTTATACGTTATACGTTATACGTTATACGTTATACGTTATACGTTATACGTTACACGTTGTACGTTGTACGTTATACGTTATACGTTGTATGTTCTACGTTGTACGTTATACGTTATACGTTGTACGTTATACGTTGTACATTATACGTTGTATATTATACGTTATACGCTGTACGTTATACGTTATTCGTTATACGTTATACGTTATACGTTATACGTTATACGTTATACGTTATACGTTATACGTTATACGTTATACGTTATACGTTATACGTTATACGTTATACGTTATACGTTATACGTTATACGTTATACGTTATACGTTATACGTTATACGTTATACGTTGTACGTTGTACGTTATACGTTGTACATTATACGTTGTACGTTATACGTTATACGTTACATGTTGTACGTTGTACGTTATACGTTGTACGTTATACGTTGTACGTTATACGTTGTATGTTATACGTTATACGCTGTACGTTATACGTTATACGTTGTACGTTATACGTTGTATGTTATACGTTATACGCTGTACGCTGTACGTTATACGTTATACGTTATACGTTGTACGTTATACGCTGTACGTTATACCTTATACGTTATACGTTATACGCTGTACGTTATACGCTGTACGTTATACGTTATACGTTATACGTTATACGTTATACGTTATACGTTATACGTTATACGTTATACGTTATACGTTATACGTTATACGTTATACGTTATACGTTATACGTTGTACGTTGTACGTTATACGTTGTACATTATACGTTGTACGTTATACGTTATACGTTACATGTTGTACGTTGTACGTTATACGTTGTACGTTATACGTTGTACGTTATACGTTATACGTTGTACGTTATACGTTGTACATTATACGTTGTATATTATACGTTATACGCTGTACGTTATACGTTATTCGTTATACGTTATACGTTATACGTTATACGTTATACGTTATACGTTATACGTTATACGTTATACGTTATACGTTATACGTTATACGTTATACGTTATACGTTATACGCTGTACGTTATACGCTGTACGTTATACGTTACACGTTGTACGCTGTACGTTATACGTTGTACGTTATACGTTGTACATTGTACGTTATACGTTGTACGTTATACGTTGTACATTATGCGTTGTACGTTATACGTTGTACGTTATACGTTATACGTTATACGTTATACGTTATACGTTATACGTTATACGTTATACGTTATACGTTATACGTTATACGTTATACGTTATACGTTATACGTTATAAGTTATACGTTATTCGTTATACGTTTTACGTTATACGTTATACGTTATACGTTATACGTTATACGTTATACGTTATACGTTATACGTTATACGTTATACGTTATACGTTATACGTTATACGTCATACGTTATACGTTATACGTTATACGTTATACATTATACGTTATACGTTATACGTTATACGTTATACGTTATACGTTATACGTTATACGTTGTACGTTATACGCTGTACGTTATACCTTATACGTTATACGTTATACGCTGTACGTTATACGCTGTACGTTATACGTTATACGTTATACGTTATACGTTATACGTTATACGTTATACGTTATACGTTATACGTTATACGTTATACGTTATACGTTATACGTTATACGTTATACGTTATACGTTATACGTTATACGTTATACGTTATACGTTATACGTTATACGTTATACGTTATACGTTATACGTTATACGTTATACGTTATACGTTATACGTTATACGTTATACGTTATACGTTATACGTTATACGTTATACGTTATACGTTATACGTTATACGTTATACGTTATACGTTATACGTTATACGTTATACGTTATACGTTATACGTTATACGTTATACGTTATACGTTATACGTTATACGTTATACGTTATACGTTATACGTTATACGTTATACGTTATACGTTATACGTTATACGTTATACGTTATACGTTATACGTTATACGTTATACGTTATACGTTATACGTTATACGTTATACGTTATACGTTATACGTTATACGTTATACGTTATACGTTATACGTTATACGTTATACGTTATACGTTATACGTTATACGTTATACGTTATACGTTATACGTTATACGTTATACGTTATACGTTATACGTTATACGTTATACGTTATACGTTATACGTTATACGTTATACGTTATACGTTATACGTTATACGTTATACGTTATACGTTATACGTTATACGTTATACGTTATACGTTATACGTTATACGTTATACGTTATACGTTATACGTTATACGTTATACGTTATACGTTATACGTTATACGTTATACGTTATACGTTATACGTTATACGTTATACGTTATACGTTATACGTTATACGTTATACGTTATACGTTATACGTTATACGTTATACGTTATACGTTATACGTTATACGTTATACGTTATACGTTATACGTTATACGTTATACGTTATACGTTATACGTTATACGTTATACGTTATACGTTATACGTTATACGTTATACGTTATACGTTATACGTTATACGTTATACGTTATACGTTATACGTTATACGTTATACGTTATACGTTATACGTTATACGTTATACGTTATACGTTATACGTTATACGTTATACGTTATACGTTATACGTTATACGTTATACGTTATACGTTATACGTTATACGTTATACGTTATACGTTATACGTTAAACGTTATACGTTATACGTTGTACGTTATACGCTGTACGTTATACGCTGTACGTTATACGCTGTACGTTATACGTTATACGTTATACGTTACTCGTTGTACGTTGTACGTTATACGTTGTACGTTGTACGTTATTCGTTGTACGTTATACGTTGTACGATATACGTTGTACGTTATACGTTGTACGTTATATGTTATTCGTTGCACGTTGTACGATGTACGTTATACGTTATACGTTATACGTTATACGTTTTACGTTATACGTTATACGTTATACGTTATACGTTATACGTTATACGTCATACGTTATACGTTATACGTTATACGTTATACGTTATACGTTATACGTTATACGTTATACGTTATACGTTATACGTTATACGTTGTACGTTATACGCTGTACGTTATACCTTATACGTTATACGTTGTACGTTATACGCTGTACGTTATACGTTATACGTTATACGTTATACGTTATACGTTATACGTTATACGTTATACGTTATACGTTATACGTTATACGTTATACGTTATACGTTATACGTTATACGTTATACGTTATACGTTATACGTCATACGTTATACGTTATACGTTATACGTTATACGTTATACGTTATTACGTTATACGTTATACGTTATACGTTATACGTTATACGTTGTACGTTATACGTTATACGTTATACGTTATACGCTGTACGTTATACGCTGTACGTTATACGTTTATACGTTATACGTTATACGTTATACGTTATACGTTATACGTTATACGTTTATACGTTATACGTTATACGTTATACGTTATACGTTATACGTTATACGTTATACGTTATACGTTATACGTTATACGTTATACGTTATACGTTATACGTTATACGTTATACGTTATACGTTATACGTTATACGTTATACGTTATACGTATACGTATACGTTATACGTTATACGTTATACGTTATACGTTATACGTTATACGTTATACGTTATACGTTATACGTTTATACGTTATACGTTATACGTATACGTTATACGTTATACGTTATACGTTTATACGTTATACGTTATACCGTTATACGTTATACGTATCTTATACGTATACGTTATACGTTATACGTTATACGTTATACGTTATACGTTTATACGTTATACGTTATACGTTTATACGTTATACGTTATACGTTATACGTTATACGTTATACGTTATACGTTATACGTTATACGTTATACTTATACGTTATACGTTATACGTTATACGTTATACGTTATACGTTATACGTTATACGTTATACGTTATACGTTATACGTTATACGTTATACGTTATACGTTATACGTTATACGTTATACGTTATACGTTATACGTTATACGTTATACGTTTTAGTTATACGTTATACGTTTAAACGTTATACGTTATACGTTTAAACGTTATACGTTATACGTTTAAACGTTATACGTTATACGTTATACGTTATACGTTATAGTTTATACGTTATACGTTATACGTTATACGTTTAAACGTTATACGTTATTACGTTATACGTTACTCGTTGTACGTTGTACGTTATACGTTGTACGTTGTACGTTATACGTTGTACGTTATACGTTGTACGATATACGTTGTACGTTATACGTTGTACGTTATATGTTATACGTTGCACGTTGTACGATGTACGTTATACGTTATACGTTATACGTTATACGTTATACGTTATACGTTATAGCGTTATACGTTATACGTTTATACGTTATACGGTATACGGTATACGGTATACGTTATACGTTGTACGTTATACGTTATACGTTATACGTTATACGTTATATGTTATACGATATACGTTATACGTTATACGTTATACGTTATACGTTGTACGTTATACGCTGTACGTTATACCTTATACGTTATACGTTATACACTGTACGTTATACGCTGTACGTTTATAAGTTATACGTTATACGTTATACGTTACACGTTGTACGTTGTACGTTACACGTTGTACATTATACGTTGTACGTTATACGTTATACGCTGTACGTTATACGTATACGTTACATGTTGCACGTTGTACGTTATACGTTTATACGTTGTATGTTATACGTTGTACGTTATACGTTATACGTTGTACGTTATACGTTGTACATTATACGTTGTATGTTATACGTTACGTTATACGTTTATTACGTTATACGTTATACGTTATACGTTACTTATCGTTATACTTTATACGTTATACGTTATACGTATACGTTATACGTTAATACGTTATACGTTATACGTTCTACGTTATACGTTATACGTTATACGTTATACGTTATACGTTATACGTTATACGTTATACGTTATACGTTATACGTTATACGTTTATACGTTATACGTTATACGTATACGTTATACGTTATACGTTATACGTTATACGTTATACGTTAGACGTTAGACGTTATACGTTATACGTTAGACGTTATACGTTATACGTTATACGTTATACGTTATACGTTATTACGTTATACGTTATACGTTAAACGATATACGTTATACGTTGTACGTTATACGCTGTACGTTATACGCTGTACGTTATACGCTGTACGTTATACGTTATACGTTTACTCGTTGTACGTTGTACGTTATACGTTGTACGTTGTACGTTATTCGTTGTACGTTATACGTTGTACGATATACGTTGTACGTTATACGTTGTACGTTATATGTTATACGTTGCACGTTGTACGATGTACGTTATACGTTATACGTTATACGTTATACGTTTTACGTTATACGTTATACGTTATAAGTTATACGTTATTCGTTATACGTTTTACGTTATACGTTATACGTTATACGTTATACGTTATACGTTATACGTTATACGTTATACGTTATACGTTATACGTTATACGTTATACGTTATACGTTATACGTTATACGTTATACGTCATACGTTATACGTTATACGTTATACGTTATACGTTATACGTTATACGTTATACGTTATACGTTATACGTTATACGTTATACGTTGTACGTTATACGCTGTACGTTATACCTTATACGTTATACGTTATACGCTGTACGTTATACGCTGTACGTTATACGTTATACGTTATACGTTATACGTTATACGTTATACGTTATACGTTATACGTTATACGTTATACGTTATACGTTATACGTTATACGTTATACGTTATACGTTATACGTTATACGTTATACGTTATACGTTATACGTTATACGTTATACGTTATACGTTATACGTTATACGTTATACGTTATACGTTATACGTTATACGTTATACGTTATACGTTATACGTTATACGTTATACGTTATACGTTATACGTTATACGTTATACGTTATACGTTATACGTTATACGTTATACGTTATACGTTATACGTTATACGTTATACGTTATACGTTATACGTTATACGTTATACGTTATACGTTATACGTTATACGTTATACGTTATACGTTATACGTTATACGTTATACGTTATACGTTATACGTTATACGTTATACGTTATACGTTATACGTTATACGTTATACGTTATACGTTATACGTTATACGTTATACGTTATACGTTATACGTTATACGTTATACGTTATACGTTATACGTTATACGTTATACGTTATACGTTATACGTTATACGTTATACGTTATACGTTATACGTTATACGTTATACGTTATACGTTATACGTTATACGTTATACGTTATACGTTATACGTTATACGTTATACGTTATACGTTATACGTTATACGTTATACGTTATACGTTATACGTTATACGTTATACGTTATACGTTATACGTTATACGTTATACGTTATACGTTATACGTTATACGTTATACGTTATACGTTAAACGTTATACGTTATACGTTGTACGTTATACGCTGTACGTTATACGCTGTACGTTATACGCTGTACGTTATACGTTATACGTTATACGTTACTCGTTGTACGTTGTACGTTATACGTTGTACGTTGTACGTTATACGTTGTACGTTATACGTTGTACGATATACGTTGTACGTTATACGTTGTACGTTATATGTTATACGTTGCACGTTGTACGATGTACGTTATACGTTATACGTTATACGTTATACGTTATACGTTATACGTTATACGTTATACGTTATACGTTATACGTTTTACGTTATTCGTTATACGTTTTACGTTATACGTTATACGTTATACGTTATACGTTATACGTTGTACGTTATACGCTGTACGTTATACGCTGTACGTTATACGTTATACGTTATACGTTATACGTTATACGTTAAACGTTATACGTTATACGTTGTACGTTATACGCTGTACGTTATACGCTGTACGTTATACGCTGTACGTTATACGTTATACGTTATACGTTACTCGTTGTACGTTGTACGTTATACGTTGTACGTTGTACGTTATACGTTGTACGTTATACGTTGTACGATATACGTTGTACGTTATACGTTGAACGTTATATGTTATACGTTGCACGTTGTACGATGTACGTTATACGTTATACGTTATACGTTATACGTTATACGTTAAACGTTATACGTTATACGTTATACGTTATACGTTATACGTTATACGTTATACGTTATACGTTATACGTTATACGTTATACGTTATACGTTACTCGTTGTACGTTGTACGTTATACGTTGTACGTTGTACGTTATACGTTGTACGTTATACGTTGTACGATATACGTTGTACGTTATACGTTGTACGTTATATGTTCTACGTTGCACGTTGTACGATGTACGTTATACGTTATACGTTATACGTTATACGTTATACGTTATACGTTATACGTTATACGTTATACGTTATACGGTATACGGTATACGGTATACGTTATACGTTGTACGTTATACGTTATACGTTATACGTTATACGTTATATGTTATACGATATACGTTATACGTTATACGTTATACGTTATACGTTGTACGTTATACGCTGTACGTTATACCTTATACGTTATACGTTATACACTGTACGTTATACGCTGTACGTTATAAGTTATACGTTATACGTTATACGTTACACGTTGTACGTTGTACGTTACACGTTGTACATTATACGTTGTACGTTATACGTTATACGCTGTACGTTATACGTTATACGTTACATGTTGCACGTTGTACGTTATACGTTATACGTTGTATGTTATACGTTGTACGTTATACGTTATACGTTGTACGTTATACGTTGTACATTATACGTTGTATGTTATACGTTATACGTTATTCGTTATACGTTATACGTTATACGTTATACGTTATACGTTATACGTTATACGTTATACGTTATACGTTATACGTTATACGTTATACGTTATACGTTATACGTTATACGTTATACGTTATACGCTGTACGTTATACGCTGTACGTTATACGTTACACGTTGTACGCTGTACGTTATACGTTATACGTTATACGTTATACGTTATACGTTATACGTTATACGTTATACGTTATACGTTATACGTTATACGTTATACGTTATAAGTTATACGTTATTCGTTATACGTTTTACGTTATACGTTATACGTTATACGTTATACGTTATACGTTATACGTTATACGTTATACGTTATACGTTATACGTTATACGTTATACGTCATACGTTATACGTTATACGTTATACGTTATACATTATACGTTATACGTTATACGTTATACGTTATACGTTATACGTTATACGTTATACGTTATACGTTGTACGTTATACGCTGTACGTTATACCTTATACGTTATACGTTATACGCTGTACGTTATACGCTGTACGTTATACGTTATACGTTATACGTTATACGTTATACGTTATACGTTATACGTTATACGTTATACGTTATACGTTATACGTTATACGTTATACGTTATACGTTATACGTTATACGTTATACGTTATACGTTATACGTTATACGTTATACGTTATACGTTATACGTTATACGTTATACGTTATACGTTATACGTTATACGTTATACGTTATACGTTATACGTTATACGTTATACGTTATACGTTATACGTTATACGTTATACGTTATACGTTATACGTTATACGTTATACGTTATACGTTATACGTTATACGTTATACGTTATACGTTATACGTTATACGTTATACGTTATACGTTATACGTTATACGTTATACGTTATACGTTATACGTTATACGTTATACGTTATACGTTATACGTTATACGTTATACGTTATACGTTATACGTTATACGTTATACGTTATACGTTATACGTTATACGTTATACGTTATACGTTATACGTTATACGTTATACGTTATACGTTATACGTTATACGTTATACGTTATACGTTATACGTTATACGTTATACGTTATACGTTATACGTTATACGTTATACGTTATACGTTATACGTTATACGTTATACGTTATACGTTATACGTTATACGTTATACGTTATACGTTATACGTTATACGTTATACGTTATACGTTATACGTTATACGTTATACGTTATACGTTATACGTTATACGTTATACGTTATACGTTATACGTTATACGTTATACGTTATACGTTATACGTTATACGTTATACGTTATACGTTATACGTTATACGTTATACGTTATACGTTATACGTTATACGTTATACGTTATACGTTATACGTTATACGTTATACGTTATACGTTATACGTTATACGTTATACGTTATACGTTATACGTTATACGTTATACGTTATACGTTATACGTTATACGTTATACGTTATACGTTATACGTTATACGTTATACGTTATACGTTATACGTTATACGTTATACGTTATACGTTATACGTTATACGTTATACGTTATACGTTATACGTTATACGTTATACGTTATACGTTATACGTTATACGTTATACGTTATACGTTATACGTTATACGTTATACGTTATACGTTATACGTTATACGTTATACGTTATACGTTATACGTTATACGTTATACGTTATACGTTATACGTTATACGTTATACGTTATACGTTATACGTTATACGTTATACGTTATACGTTATACGTTATACGTTATACGTTATACGTTATACGTTATACGTTATACGTTATACGTTATACGTTATACGTTATACGTTATACGTTATACGTTATACGTTATACGTTATACGTTATACGTTATACGTTATACGTTATACGTTATACGTTATACGTTATACGTTATACGTTATACGTTATACGTTATACGTTATACGTTAAACGTTATACGTTATACGTTGTACGTTATACGCTGTACGTTATACGCTGTACGTTATACGCTGTACGTTATACGTTATACGTTACTCGTTGTACGTTGTACGTTATACGTTGTACGTTGTACGTTATTCGTTGTACGTTATACGTTGTACGATATACGTTGTACGTTATACGTTGTACGTTATATGTTATACGTTGCACGTTGTACGATGTACGTTATACGTTATACGTTATACGTTATACGTTTTACGTTATACGTTATACGTTATAAGTTATACGTTATTCGTTATACGTTTTACGTTATACGTTATACGTCATACGTTATACGTTATACGTTATACGTTATACGTTATACGTTATACGTTATACGTTATACGTTATACGTTATACGTTATACGTTATACGTCATACGTTATACGTTATACGTTATACGTTATACGTTATACGTTATACGTTATACGTTATACGTTATACGTTATACGTTATACGTTATACGTTATACGTTATACGTTATACGTTATACGTTATACGTTATACGTTATACGTTATACGTTATACGTTATACGTTATACGTTATACGTTATACGTTATACGTTATACGTTATACGTTATACGTTAAACGTTATACGTTATACGTTGTACGTTATACGCTGTACGTTATACGCTGTACGTTATACGCTGTACGTTATACGTTATACGTTATACGTTACTCGTTGTACGTTGTACGTTATACGTTGTACGTTGTACGTTATACGTTGTACGTTATACGTTGTACGATATACGTTGTACGTTATACGTTGTACGTTATATGTTATACGTTGCACGTTGTACGATGTACGTTATACGTTATACGTTATACGTTATACGTTATACGTTATACGTTATACGTTATACGTTATACGTTATAAGTTATACGTTATTCGTTATACGTTTTACGTTATACGTTATACGTTATACGTTATACGTTATACGTTGTACGTTATACGCTGTACGTTATACGCTGTACGTTATACGTTATACGTTATACGTTATACGTTATACGTTAAACGTTATACGTTATACGTTGTACGTTATACGCTGTACGTTATACGCTGTACGTTATACGCTGTACGTTATACGTTATACGTTATACGTTACTCGTTGTACGTTGTACGTTATACGTTGTACGTTGTACGTTATACGTTGTACGTTATACGTTGTACGATATACGTTGTACGTTATACGTTGAACGTTATATGTTATACGTTGCACGTTGTACGATGTACGTTATACGTTATACGTTATACGTTATACGTTATACGTTATACGTTATAAGTTATACGTTATTCGTTATACGTTTTACGTTATACGTTATACGTTATACGTTATACGTTATACGTTATACGTTATACGTTATACGTTATACGTTATACGTTATACGTTATACGTTATACGTTATACGTTATACGTTATACGTTATACGTTAAACGTTATACGTTATACGTTGTACGTTATACGCTGTACGTTATACGCTGTACGTTATACGCTGTACGTTATACGTTATACGTTATACGTTACTCGTTGTACGTTGTACGTTATACGTTGTACGTTGTACGTTATACGTTGTACGTTATACGTTGTACGATATACGTTGTACGTTATACGTTGTACGTTATATGTTATACGTTGCACGTTGTACGATGTACGTTATACGTTATACGTTATACGTTATACGTTATACGTTATACGTTATACGTTATACGTTATACGTTATAAGTTATACGTTATTCGTTATACGTTTTACGTTATACGTTATACGTTATACGTTATACGTTATACGTTGTACGTTATACGCTGTACGTTATACGCTGTACGTTATACGTTATACGTTATACGTTATACGTTATACGTTAAACGTTATACGTTATACGTTGTACGTTATACGCTGTACGTTATACGCTGTACGTTATACGCTGTACGTTATACGTTATACGTTATACGTTACTCGTTGTACGTTGTACGTTATACGTTGTACGTTGTACGTTATACGTTGTACGTTATACGTTGTACGATATACGTTGTACGTTATACGTTGAACGTTATATGTTATACGTTGCACGTTGTACGATGTACGTTATACGTTATACGTTATACGTTATACGTTATACGTTATACGTTATACGTTATACGTTATACGTTATACGTTATACGTTATACGTTATACGTTATACGTTAAACGTTATACGTTATACGTTATACGTTATACGTTATACGTTATACGTTATACGTTATACGTTATACGTTATACGTTATACGTTATACGTTACTCGTTGTACGTTGTACGTTATACGTTGTACGTTGTACGTTATACGTTGTACGTTATACGTTGTACGATATACGTTGTACGTTATACGTTGTACGTTATATGTTATACGTTGCACGTTGTACGATGTACGTTATACGTTATACGTTATACGTTATACGTTATACGTTATACGTTATACGTTATACGTTATACGTTATACGGTATACGGTATACGGTATACGTTATACGTTGTACGTTATACGTTATACGTTATACGTTATACGTTATATGTTATACGATATACGTTATACGTTATACGTTATACGTTATACGTTGTACGTTATACGCTGTACGTTATACCTTATACGTTATACGTTATACACTGTACGTTATACGCTGTACGTTATAAGTTATACGTTATACGTTATACGTTACACGTTGTACGTTGTACGTTACACGTTGTACATTATACGTTGTACGTTATACGTTATACGCTGTACGTTATACGTTATACGTTACATGTTGCACGTTGTACGTTATACGTTATACGTTGTATGTTATACGTTGTACGTTATACGTTATACGTTGTACGTTATACGTTGTACATTATACGTTGTATGTTATACGTTATACGTTATTCGTTATACGTTATACGTTATACGTTATACGTTATACGTTATACGTTATACGTTATACGTTATACGTTATACGTTATACGTTATACGTTATACGTTATACGTTATACGTTATACGTTATACGTTATACGTTATACGTTATACGTTATACGTTATACGTTATACGTTATACGTTATACGTTATACGTCATACGTTATACGTTATACGTTATACGTTATACGTTATACGTTATACGTTATACGTTATACGTTATACGTTATACGTTATACGTTATACGTTATACGTTATACGTTATACGTTATACGTTATACGTTATACGTTGTACGTTATACGCTGTACGTTATACCTTATACGTTATACGTTATACGCTGTACGTTATACGCTGTACGTTATACGTTATACGTTATACGTTATACGTTATACGTTATACGTTATACGTTATACGTTATACGTTATACGTTATACGTTATACGTTATACGTTATACGTTATACGTTATACGTTATACGTTATACGTTATACGTTATACGTTATACGTTATACGTTATACGTTATACGTTATACGTTATACGTTATACGTTATACGTTATACGTTATACGTTATACGTTATACGTTATACGTTATACGTTATACGTTATACGTTATACGTTATACGTTATACGTTATACGTTATACGTTATACGTTATACGTTATACGTTATACGTTATACGTTATACGTTATACGTTATACGTTATACGTTATACGTTATACGTTATACGTTATACGTTATACGTTATACGTTATACGTTATACGTTATACGTTATACGTTATACGTTATACGTTATACGTTATACGTTATACGTTATACGTTATACGTTATACGTTATACGTTATACGTTATACGTTATACGTTATACGTTATACGTTATACGTTATACGTTATACGTTATACGTTATACGTTATACGTTATACGTTATACGTTATACGTTATACGTTATACGTTATACGTTATACGTTATACGTTATACGTTATACGTTATACGTTATACGTTATACGTTATACGTTATACGTTATACGTTATACGTTATACGTTATACGTTATACGTTATACGTTATACGTTATACGTTATACGTTATACGTTATACGTTATACGTTATACGTTATACGTTATACGTTATACGTTATACGTTATACGTTATACGTTATACGTTATACGTTATACGTTATACGTTATACGTTATACGTTATACGTTATACGTTATACGTTATACGTTATACGTTATACGGTATACGGTATACGGTATACGTTATACGTTGTACGTTATACGTTATACGTTATACGTTATACGTTATATGTTATACGATATACGTTATACGTTATACGTTATACGTTATACGTTATACGTTATACGTTGTACGTTATACGCTGTACGTTATACCTTATACGTTATACGTTATACACTGTACGTTATACGCTGTACGTTATACGTTATACGTTATACGTTATACGTTATACGTTAAACGTTATACGTTATACGTTGTACGTTATACGCTGTACGTTATACGCTGTACGTTATACGCTGTACGTTATACGTTATACGTTATACGTTACTCGTTGTACGTTGTACGTTATACGTTGTACGTTGTACGTTATACGTTGTACGTTATACGTTGTACGATATACGTTGTACGTTATACGTTGTACGTTATATGTTATACGTTGCACGTTGTACGATGTACGTTATACGTTATACGTTATACGTTATACGTTATACGTTATACGTTATACGTTATACGTTATAAGTTATACGTTATTCGTTATACGTTTTACGTTATACGTTATACGTTATACGTTATACGTTATACGTTGTACGTTATACGCTGTACGTTATACGCTGTACGTTATACGTTATACGTTATACGTTATACGTTATACGTTAAACGTTATACGTTATACGTTGTACGTTATACGCTGTACGTTATACGCTGTACGTTATACGCTGTACGTTATACGTTATACGTTATACGTTACTCGTTGTACGTTGTACGTTATACGTTGTACGTTGTACGTTATACGTTGTACGTTATACGTTGTACGATATACGTTGTACGTTATACGTTGAACGTTATATGTTATACGTTGCACGTTGTACGATGTACGTTATACGTTATACGTTATACGTTATACGTTATACGTTATACGTTATACGTTATACGTTATACGGTATACGGTATACGGTATACGTTATACGTTGTACGTTATACGTTATACCTTATACGTTATACGTTATATGTTATACGATATACGTTATACGTTATACGTTATACGTTATACGTTATACGTTATACGTTATACGTTGTACGTTATACGCTGTACGTTATACCTTATACGTTATACGTTATACACTGTACGTTATACGCTGTACGTTATACGTTATACGTTATACGTTATACGTTACACGTTGTACGTTGTACGTTATACGTTGTACGTTATACGTTGTACATTGTACGTTATACGTTGTACGTTATACGTTGTACATTATGCGTTGTACGTTATACGTTGTACGTTATACGTTATACGTTATACGTTATACGTTATACGTTATACGTTATACGTTATACGTTATACGTTATACGTTATACGTTATAAGTTATACGTTATTCGTTATACGTTTTACGTTATACGTTATACGTTATACGTTATACGTTATACGTTACACGTTATACGTTATACGTTATACGTTATACGTTATACGTTATACGTTATACGTTATACGTTATATGTTATACGATATACGTTATACGTTATACGTTATACGTTATACGTTATACGTTATACGTTATACGTTATACGTTATACGTTATACGTTATACGTTATACGTTATACGTTATACGTTATACGTTATACGTTATACGTTATACGTTATACGTTATACGTTATACGTTATACGTTATACGTTATACGTTATACGTTATACGTTATACGTTATACGTTATACGTTATACGTTATACGTTATACGTTATACGTTATACGTTACATGTTGCACGTTGTACGTTATACGTTATACGTTGTACGTTATACGTTATACGTTATACGTTATACGTTATACGTTATACGTTATACGTTATACGTTATACGTTATACGTTATACGTTATACGTTATACGTTATACGTTATACGTTATACGTTATACGTTATACGTTATACGTTATACGTTATACGTTATACGTTATACGTTATACGTTATACGTTATACGTTATACGTTATACGTTATACGTTATACGTTATACGTTATACGTTATACGTTATACGTTATACGTTATACGTTATACGTTATACGTTATACGTTATACGTTATACGTTATACGTTATACGTTATACGTTATACGTTATACGTTATACGTTATACGTTATACGTTATACGTTATACGTTATACGTTATACGTTATACGTTATACGTTATACGTTATACGTTATACGTTATACGTTATACGTTATACGTTATACGTTATACGTTATACGTTATACGTTATACGTTATACGTTATACGTTATACGTTATACGTTATACGTTATACGTTATACGTTATACGTTATACGTTATACGTTATACGTTAAACGTTATACGTTATACGTTGTACGTTATACGCTGTACGTTATACGCTGTACGTTATACGCTGTACGTTATACGTTATACGTTATACGTTACTCGTTGTACGTTGTACGTTATACGTTGTACGTTGTACGTTATACGTTGTACGTTATACGTTGTACGATATACGTTGTACGTTATACGTTGTACGTTATATGTTATACGTTGCACGTTGTACGATGTACGTTATACGTTATACGTTATACGTTATACGTTATACGTTATACGTTATACGTTATACGTTATACGTTATAAGTTATACGTTATTCGTTATACGTTTTACGTTATACGTTATACGTTATACGTTATACGTTATACGTTGTACGTTATACGCTGTACGTTATACGCTGTACGTTATACGTTATACGTTATACGTTATACGTTATACGTTATACGTTAAACGTTATACGTTATACGTTGTACGTTATACGCTGTACGTTATACGCTGTACGTTATACGCTGTACGTTATACGTTATACGTTATACGTTACTCGTTGTACGTTGTACGTTATACGTTGTACGTTGTACGTTATACGTTGTACGTTATACGTTGTACGATATACGTTGTACGTTATACGTTGAACGTTATATGTTATACGTTGCACGTTGTACGATGTACGTTATACGTTATACGTTATACGTTATACGTTATACGTTATACGTTATACGTTATACGTTATACGGTATACGGTATACGGTATACGTTATACGTTGTACGTTATACGTTATACCTTATACGTTATACGTTATATGTTATACGATATACGTTATACGTTATACGTTATACGTTATACGTTATACGTTATACGTTATACGTTGTACGTTATACGCTGTACGTTATACCTTATACGTTATACGTTATACACTGTACGTTATACGCTGTACGTTATACGTTATACGTTATACGTTATACGTTACACGTTGTACGTTGTACGTTATACGTTGTACGTTATACGTTGTACATTGTACGTTATACGTTGTACGTTATACGTTGTACATTATGCGTTGTACGTTATACGTTGTACGTTATACGTTATACGTTATACGTTATACGTTATACGTTATACGTTATACGTTATACGTTATACGTTATACGTTATAAGTTATACGTTATTCGTTATACGTTTTACGTTATACGTTATACGTTATACGTTATACGTTATACGTTACACGTTATACGTTATACGTTATACGTTATACGTTATACGTTATACGTTATACGTTATACGTTATATGTTATACGATATACGTTATACGTTATACGTTATACGTTATACGTTATACGTTATACGTTATACGTTGTACGTTATACGCTGTACGTTATACCTTATACGTTATACGTTATACACTGTACGTTATACGCTGTACGTTATAAGTTATACGTTATACGTTATACGTTACACGTTGTACGTTGTACGTTACACGTTGTACATTATACGTTGTACGTTATACGTTATACGCTGTACGTTATACGTTATACGTTACATGTTGCACGTTGTACGTTATACGTTATACGTTGTATGTTATACGTTGTACGTTATACGTTATACGTTGTACGTTATACGTTGTACATTATACGTTGTATGTTATACGTTATACACTGTACGTTATACGTTATACGTTATACGTTATACGTTATACGTTATACGTTATACGTTATACGTTATACGTTATACGTTATACGTTATACGTTATACGTTATACGTTATACGTTATACGTTATACGTTATACGTTATACGTTATACGTTATACGTTATACGTTATACGTTATACGTTATACGTTATACGTTATACGTTATACGTTATACGTTATACGTTATACGTTATACGTTATACGTTATACGTTATACGTTATACGTTATACGTTATACGTTGTACGTTATACGCTGTACGTTATACGCTGTACGTTATACGTTACACGTTGTACGTTGTACGTTATACGTTGTACGTTATACGTTGTACATTGTACGTTATACGTTGTACGTTATACGTTGTACATTATGCGTTGTACGTTATACGTTGTACGTTATACGTTATACGTTATACGTTATACGTTATACGTTATACGTTATACGTTATACGTTATACGTTATACGTTATACGTTATACGTTATACGTTATACGTTATACGTTATACGTTATACGTTATACGTTATAAGTTATACGTTATTCGTTATACGTTTTACGTTATACGTTATACGTTATACGTTATACGTTATACGTTATACGTTACACGTTACACGTTATACGTTATACGTTATACGTTACACGTTACACGTTATACGTTATACGTTATACGTTATACGTTATACGTTATACGTTATTCGTTATACGTTATACGTTATACGTTATACGTTATACGTTATACGTTATACGTTATACGTTATACGTTATACGTTATACGTTATACGTTATACGTTATACGTTATACGTTATACGTTATACGTTATACGTTATACGTTATACGTTATACGTTATACGTTATACGTTATACGTTATACGTTATACGTTATACGTTATACGTTATACGTTATACGTTATACGTTATACGTTATACGTTATACGTTATACGTTATACGTTATACGTTATACGTTATACGTTATACGTTATACGTTATACGTTATACGTTATACGTTATACGTTATACGTTATACGTTATACGTTATACGTTATACGTTATACGTTATACGTTATACGTTATACGTTATACGTTATACGTTATACGTTATACGTTATACGTTATACGTTATACGTTATACGTTATACGTTATACGTTATACGTTATACGTTATACGTTACACGTTGTACGTTGTACGTTACACGTTGTACATTATACGTTGTACGTTATACGTTATACGCTGTACGTTATACGTTATACGTTACATGTTGTACGTTGTACGTTATACGTTATACGTTGTATGTTATACGTTGTACGTTATACGTTATACGTTGTACGTTATACGTTGTACATTATACGTTGTATGTTATACGTTATACGCTGTACGTTATACGTTATTCGTTATACGTTATACGTTATACGTTATACGTTATACGTTATACGTTATACGTTATACGTTATACGTTATACGTTATACGTTATACGTTGTACGTTATACGCTGTACGTTATACGCTGTACGTTATACGTTACACGTTGTACGTTGTACGTTATACGTTGTACGTTATACGTTGTACATTGTACGTTATACGTTGTACGTTATACGTTGTACATTATGCGTTGTACGTTATACGTTGTACGTTATACGTTATACGTTATACGTTATACGTTATACGTTATACGTTATACGTTATACGTTATACGTTATACGTTATACGTTATACGTTATACGTTATACGTTATACGTTATACGTTATACGTTATACGTTATAAGTTATACGTTATTCGTTATACGTTTTACGTTATACGTTATACGTTATACGTTATACGTTACACGTTACACGTTATACGTTATACGTTATACGTTACACGTTACACGTTACACGTTATACGTTATACGTTATACGTTATACGTTATACGTTATTCGTTATACGTTATACGTTATACGTTATACGTTATACGTTATACGTTATACGTTATACGTTATACGTTATACGTTATACGTTATACGTTATACGTTATACGTTATACGTTATACGTTATACGTTATACGTTATACGTTATACGTTATACGTTATACGTTATACGTTATACGTTATACGTTATACGTTATACGTTATACGTTATACGTTATACGTTATACGTTATACGTTATACGTTATACGTTATACGTTATACGTTATACGTTATACGTTATACGTTATACGTTATACGTTATACGTTATACGTTATACGTTATACGTTATACGTTATACGTTATACGTTATACGTTATACGTTATACGTTATACGTTATACGTTATACGTTATACGTTATACGTTATACGTTATACGTTATACGTTATACGTTATACGTTATACGTTATACGTTATACGTTATACGTTATACGTTATACGTTATACGTTATACGTTATACGTTATACGTTATACGTTATACGTTATACGTTATACGTTATACGTTATACGTTATACGTTATACGTTATACGTTATACGTTATACGTTATACGTTATACGTTATACGTTATACGTTATACGTTATACGTTATACGTTATACGTTATACGTTATACGTTATACGTTATACGTTATACGTTATACGTTATACGTTATACGTTATACGTTATACGTTATACGTTATACGTTATACGTTATACGTTATACGTTATACGTTATACGTTATACGTTATACGTTATACGTTATACGTTATACGTTATACGTTATACGTTATACGTTATACGTTATACGTTATACGTTATACGTTATACGTTATACGTTATACGTTATACGTTATACGTTATACGTTATACGTTATACGTTATACGTTATACGTTATACGTTATACGTTATACGTTATACGTTATACGTTATACGTTATACGTTATACGTTATACGTTATACGTTATACGTTATACGTTATACGTTATACGTTATACGTTATACGTTATACGTTATACGTTATACGTTATACGTTATACGTTATACGTTATACGTTATACGTTATACGTTATACGTTATACGTTATACGTTATACGTTATACGTTATACGTTATACGTTATACGTTATACGTTATACGTTATACGTTATACGTTATACGTTATACGTTATACGTTATACGTTATACGTTATACGTTATACGTTATACGTTATACGTTATACGTTATACGTTATACGTTATACGTTATACGTTATACGTTATACGTTATACGTTATACGTTATACGTTATACGTTATACGTTATACGTTATACGTTATACGTTATACGTTATACGTTATACGTTATACGTTATACGTTATACGTTATACGTTATACGTTATACGTTATACGTTATACGTTATACGTTATACGTTAAACGTTATACGTTATACGTTGTACGTTATACGCTGTACGTTGTACGTTATACGCTGTACGTTATACGCTGTACGTTATACGCTGTACGTTATACGTTATACGTTATACGTTACTCGTTGTACGTTGTACGTTATACGTTGTAGGTTGTACGTTATACGTTGTACGTTATACGTTGTACGATATACGTTGTACGTTATACGTTGTACGTTATATGTTATACGTTGCACGTTGTACGATGTACGTTATACGTTATACGTTATACGTTATACGTTATACGTTATACGTTATACGTTATACGTTATACGTTATACGTTATACGTTATACGGTATACGGTGTACGGTATACGTTATACGTTGTACGTTATACGTTATACGTTATACGTTATACGTTATATGTTATACGATATACGTTATACGTTATACGTTATACGTTATACGTTGTACGTTATACGCTGTACGTTATACCTTATACGTTACACGTTATACACTGTACGTTATACGCTGTACGTTATAAGTTATACGTTATACGTTATACGTTACACGTTGTACGTTGTACGTTACACGTTGTACATTATACGTTGTACGTTATACGTTATACGTTATACGTTATACGTTACATGTTATACGTTGTACGTTATACGTTATACGTTGAACGTTATACGTTATACGTTATACGTTATACGTTATACGTTATACGTTATACGTTATACGTTATACGTTATACGTTATACGTTATACGTTATACGTTATACGTTATACGTTATACGTTATACGTTATACGTTATACGTTATACGTTATACGTTATACGTTATACGTTATACGTTATACGTTATACGTTATACGTTATACGTTATACGTTATACGTTATACGTTATACGTTATACGTTATACGTTATACGTTATACGTTATACGTTATACGTTATACGTTATACGTTATACGTTATACGTTATACGTTATACGTTATACGTTATACGTTATACGTTATACGTTATACGTTATACGTTATACGTTATACGTTATACGTTATACGTTATACGTTATACGTTATACGTTATACGTTATACGTTATACGTTATACGTTATACGTTATACGTTATACGTTATACGTTATACGTTATACGTTATACGTTATACGTTATACGTTATACGTTATACGTTATACGTTATACGTTATACGTTATACGTTATACGTTATACGTTATACGTTATACGTTATACGTTATACGGTATACGGTATACGGTATACGTTATACGTTGTACGTTATACGTTATACGTTATACGTTATACGGTATACGGTGTACGGTATACGTTATACGTTGTACGTTATACGTTATACGTTATACGTTATACGTTATATGTTATACGATATACGTTATACGTTATACGTTATACGTTATACGTTGTACGTTATACGCTGTACGTTATACCTTATACGTTACACGTTATACACTGTACGTTATACGCTGTACCTTATAAGTTATACGTTATACGTTATACGTTACACGTTGTACGTTGTACGTTACACGTTGTACATTATACGTTGTACGTTATACGTTATACGCTGTTCGTTATACGTTATACGTTACATGTTGCACGTTGTACGTTATACGTTATACGTTGTATGTTATACGTTGTACGTTATACGTTATACGTTGAACGTTATACGTTATACGTTATACGTTATACGTTATACGTTATACGTTATACGTTATACGTTATACGTTATACGTTATACGTTATACGTTATACGTTATACGTTATACGTTATACGTTATACGTTATACGTTATACGTTATACGTTATACGTTATACGTTATACGTTATACGTTATACGTTATACGTTATACGTTATACGTTATACGTTATACGTTATACGTTATACGTTATACGTTATACGTTATACGTTATACGTTATACGTTATACGTTATACGTTATACGTTATACGTTATACGTTATACGTTATACGTTATACGTTATACGTTATACGTTATACGTTATACGTTATACGTTATACGTTATACGTTATACGTTATACGTTATACGTTATACGTTATACGTTATACGTTATACGTTATACGTTATACGTTATACGTTATACGTTATACGTTATACGGTATACGGTATACGGTATACGTTATACGTTGTACGTTATACGTTATACGTTATACGTTATACGTTATATGTTATACGATATACGTTATACGTTATACGTTATACGTTATACGTTATACGTTATACGTTATACGTTATACGTTATACGTTATACGTTATACGTTATACGTTATACGTTATACGTTATACGTTATACGTTATACGTTATACGCTGTACGTTATAAGTTATACGTTATACGTTATACGTTATACGTTATACGTTATACGTTATACGTTATACGTTATACGTTATACGTTATACGTTATACGTTATACGTTATACGTTATACGTTATACGTTATACGTTATACGTTGTACGTTATACGCTGTACGTTATACCTTATACGTTACACGTTATACACTGTACGTTATACGCTGTACGTTATAAGTTATACGTTATACGTTATACGTTACACGTTGTACGTTGTACGTTACACGTTGTACATTATACGTTGTACGTTATACGTTATACGCTGTTCGTTATACGTTATACGTTACATGTTGCACGTTGTACGTTATACGTTATACGTTGTATGTTATACGTTGTACGTTATACGTTATACGTTGAACGTTATACGTTATACGTTATACGTTATACGTTATACGTTATACGTTATACGTTATACGTTATACGTTATACGTTATACGTTATACGTTATACGTTATACGTTATACGTTATACGTTATACGTTATACGTTATACGTTATACGTTATACGTTATACGTTATACGTTATACGTTATACGTTATACGTTATACGTTATACGTTATACGTTATACGTTATACGTTATACGTTATACGTTATACGTTATACGTTATACGTTATACGTTATACGTTATACGTTATACGTTATACGTTATACGTTATACGTTATACGTTATACGTTATACGTTATACGTTATACGTTATACGTTATACGTTATACGTTATACGTTATACGTTATACGTTATACGTTATACGTTATACGTTATACGTTATACGTTATACGTTATACGTTATACGTTATACGTTATACGTTATACGTTATACGGTATACGGTATACGGTATACGTTATACGTTGTACGTTATACGTTATACGTTATACGTTATACGTTATATGTTATACGATATACGTTATACGTTATACGTTATACGTTATACGTTATACGTTATACGTTGTACGTTATACGCTGTACGTTATACCTTATACGTTATACGTTATACACTGTACGTTATACGCTGTACGTTATACGCTGTACGTTATAAGTTATACGTTATACGTTATACGTTATACGTTATACGTTATACGTTATACGTTATACGTTATACGTTATACGTTATACGTTATACGTTATACGTTATATGTTATACGTTATACGTTATACGTTATACGTTATACGTTATACGTTATACGTTATACGTTATACGTTATACGTTATACGTTATACGTTATACGTTATACGTTATACGTTATACGTTATACGTTATACGTTATACGTTATACGTTATACGTTATACGTTATACGTTATACGTTATACGTTATACGTTATACGTTATACGTTATACGTTATACGTTATACGTTATACGTTATACGTTATACGTTATACGTTATACGTTATACGTTATACGTTATACGTTATACGTTATACTTTATACGTTATACGTTATACGTTATACGTTATACGTTATACGTTATACGTTATACGTTATACGTTATACGTTATACGTTATACGTTATACGTTATACGTTATACGTTAAACGTTATACGTTATACGTTGTACGTTATACGCTGTACGTTATACGCTGTACGTTATACGCTGTACGTTATACGTTATACGTTATACGTTACTCGTTGTACGTTGTACGTTATACGTTGTACGTTGTACGTTATACGTTGTACGTTATACGTTGTACGATATACGTTGTACGTTATACGTTGTACGTTATATGTTATACGTTGCACGTTGTACGATGTACGTTATACGTTATACGTTATACGTTATACGTTATACGTTATACGTTATACGGTATACGGTATACGGTATACGTTATACGTTGTACGTTATACGTTATACGTTATACGTTATACGTTATATGTTATACGATATACGTTATACGTTATACGTTATACGTTATACGTTGTACGTTATACGCTGTACGTTATACCTTATACGTTATACGTTATACACTGTACGTTATACGCTGTACGTTATAAGTTATACGTTATACGTTATACGTTACACGTTGTACGTTGTACGTTACACGTTGTACATTATACGTTGTACGTTATACGTTATACGCTGTACGTTATACGTTATACGTTACATGTTGCACGTTGTACGTTATACGTTATACGTTGTATGTTATACGTTGTACGTTATACGTTATACGTTGTACGTTATACGTTGTACATTATACGTTGTATGTTATACGTTATACGCTGTACGTTATACGTTATTCGTTATACGTTATACGTTATACGTTATACGTTATACGTTATACGTTATACGTTATACGTTATACGTTATACGTTATACGTTATACGTTATACGTTGTACGTTATACGCTGTACGTTATACGCTGTACGTTATACGTTACACGTTGTACATTGTACGTTATACGTTGTACGTTATACGTTGTACATTATGCGTTGTACGTTATACGTTGTACGTTATACGTTATACGTTATACGTTATACGTTATACGTTATACGTTATACGTTATACGTTATAAGTTATACGTTATTCGTTATACGTTTTACGTTATACGTTATACGTTATACGTTATACGTTATACGTTACACGTTATACGTTATACGTTATACGTTATACGTTACACGTTATACGTTATACGTTATACGTTATACGTTATACGTTATACGTTATACGTTATACGTTATACGTTATACGTTATACGTTATACGTTATACGTTATACGTTATACGTTATACGTTATACGTTATACGTTATACGTTATACGTTATACGTTATACGTTATACGTTATACGTTATACGTTATACGTTATACGTTATACGTTATACGTTATACGTTATACGTTATACGTTATACGTTATACGTTATACGTTATACGTTATACGTTATACGTTATACGTTATACGTTATACGTTATACGTTATACGTTATACGTTATACGTTATACGTTATACGCTGTACGTTATACGTTATACGTTACATGTTGTACGTTGTACGTTGTACGTTATACGTTGTACGTTGTACGTTATACGTTGTACGTTATACGTTGTACGATATACGTTGTACGTTATACGTTGTACGTTATATGTTATACGTTGCACGTTGTACGATGTACGTTATACGTTATACGTTATACGTTATACGTTATACGTTATACGTTATACGTTATACGGTATACGGTATACGGTATACGTTATACGTTGTACGTTATACGTTATACGTTATACGTTATACGTTATATGTTATACGATATACGTTATACGTTATACGTTATACGTTATACGTTGTACGTTATACGCTGTACGTTATACCTTATACGTTATACGTTATACACTGTACGTTATACGCTGTACGTTATAAGTTATACGTTATACGTTATACGTTACACGTTGTACGTTGTACGTTACACGTTGTACATTATACGTTGTACGTTATACGTTATACGCTGTACGTTATACGTTATACGTTACATGTTGCACGTTGTACGTTATACGTTATACGTTGTATGTTATACGTTGTACGTTATACGTTATACGTTGTACGTTATACGTTGTACATTATACGTTGTATGTTATACGTTATACGCTGTACGTTATACGTTATTCGTTATACGTTATACGTTATACGTTATACGTTATACGTTATACGTTATACGTTATACGTTATACGTTATACGTTATACGTTATACGTTATACGTTATACGTTGTACGTTATACGCTGTACGTTATACGCTGTACGTTATACGTTACACGTTGTACGTTGTACGTTATACGTTGTACGTTATACGTTGTACATTGTACGTTATACGTTGTACGTTATACGTTGTACATTATGCGTTGTACGTTATACGTTGTACGTTATACGTTATACGTTATACGTTATACGTTATAAGTTATACGTTATACGTTATACGTTATACGTTATAAGTTATACGTTATTCGTTATACGTTTTACGTTATACGTTATACGTTATACGTTATACGTTATACGTTATACGTTATACGTTATACGTTATACGTTATACGTTATACGTTATACGTTATACGTTATACGTTATACGTTATACGTTATACGTTATACGTTATACGTTATACGTTATACGTTATACGTTATACGTTATACGTTATACGTTATACGTTATACGTTATACGTTATACGTTATACGTTATACGTTATACGTTATACGTTATACGTTATACGTTATACGTTATACGTTATACGTTATACGTTATACGTTATACGTTATACGTTATACGTTATACGTTATACGTTATACGTTATACGTTATACGTTATACGTTATACGTTATACGTTATACGTTATACGTTATACGGTATACGGTATACGGTATACGTTATACGTTGTACGTTATACGTTATACGTTATACGTTATACGTTATATGTTATACGATATACGTTATACGTTATACGTTATACGTTATACGTTATACGTTATACGTTATACGTTGTACGTTATACGCTGTACGTTATACCTTATACGTTATACGTTATACACTGTACGTTATACGCTGTACGTTATAAGTTATACGTTATACGTTATACGTTACACGTTGTACGTTGTACGTTACACGTTGTACATTATACGTTGTACGTTATACGTTATACGCTGTACGTTATACGTTATACGTTACATGTTGTACGTTGTACGTTATACGTTATACGTTGTATGTTATACGTTGTACGTTATACGTTATACGTTGTACGTTATACGTTGTACATTATACGTTGTATGTTATACGTTATACGCTGTACGTTATACGTTATTCGTTATACGTTATACGTTATACGTTATACGTTATACGTTATACGTTATACGTTATACGTTATACGTTATACGTTATACGTTATACGTTATACGTTGTACGTTATACGCTGTACGTTATACGCTGTACGTTATACGTTACACGTTGTACGTTGTACGTTATACGTTGTACGTTATACGTTGTACATTGTACGTTATACGTTGTACGTTATACGTTGTACATTATGCGTTGTACGTTATACGTTGTACGTTATACGTTATACGTTATACGTTATACGTTATACGTTATACGTTATACGTTATACGTTATACGTTATACGTTATAAGTTATACGTTATTCGTTATACGTTTTACGTTATACGTTATACGTTATACGTTATACGTTATACGTTACACGTTACACGTTATACGTTATACGTTACACGTTACACGTTACACGTTACACGTTATACGTTATACGTTATACGTTATACGTTATACGTTATTCGTTATACGTTATACGTTATACGTTATACGTTATACGTTATACGTTATACGTTATACGTTATACGTTATACGTTATACGTTATACGTTATACGTTATACGTTATACGTTATACGTTATACGTTATACGTTATACGTTATACGTTATACGTTATACGTTATACGTTATACGTTATACGTTATACGTTATACGTTATACGTTATACGTTATACGTTATACGTTATACGTTATACGTTATACGTTATACGTTATACGTTATACGTTATACGTTATACGTTATACGTTATACGTTATACGTTATACGTTATACGTTATACGTTATACGTTATACGTTATACGTTATACGTTATACGTTATACGTTATACGTTATACGTTATACGTTATACGTTATACGTTATACGTTATACGTTATACGTTATACGTTATACGTTATACGTTATACGTTATACGTTATACGTTATACGTTATACGTTATACGTTATACGTTATACGTTATACGTTATACGTTATACGTTATACGTTATACGTTATACGTTATACGTTATACGTTATACGTTATACGTTATACGTTATACGTTATACGTTATACGTTATACGTTATACGTTATACGTTATACGTTATACGTTATACGTTATACGTTATACGTTATACGTTATACGTTATACGTTATACGTTATACGTTATACGTTATACGTTATACGTTATACGTTATACGTTATACGTTATACGTTATACGTTATACGTTATACGTTATACGTTATACGTTATACGTTATACGTTATACGTTATACGTTATACGTTATACGTTATACGTTATACGTTATACGTTATACGTTATACGTTATACGTTATACGTTATACGTTATACGTTATACGTTATACGTTATACGTTATACGTTATACGTTATACGTTATACGTTATACGTTATACGTTATACGTTATACGTTATACGTTATACGTTATACGTTATACGTTATACGTTATACGTTATACGTTATACGTTATACGTTATACGTTATACGTTATACGTTATACGTTATACGTTATACGTTATACGTTATACGTTATACGTTATACGTTATACGTTATACGTTATACGTTATACGTTATACGTTATACGTTATACGTTATACGTTATACGTTATACGTTATACGTTATACGTTATACGTTATACGTTATACGTTATACGTTATACGTTATACGTTATACGTTATACGTTATACGTTATACGTTATACGTTATACGTTATACGTTATACGTTATACGTTATACGTTATACGTTATACGTTATACGTTATACGTTATACGTTATACGTTATACGTTATACGTTATACGTTATACGTTATACGTTATACGTTATACGTTATACGTTATACGTTATACGTTATACGTTATACGTTATACGTTATACGTTATACGTTATACGTTATACGTTATACGTTATACGTTATACGTTATACGTTATACGTTAAACGTTATACGTTATACGTTGTACGTTATACGCTGTACGTTATACGCTGTACGTTATACGCTGTACGTTATACGTTATACGTTATACGTTACTCGTTGTACGTTGTACGTTATACGTTGTAGGTTGTACGTTATACGTTGTACGTTATACGTTGTACGATATACGTTGTACGTTATACGTTGTACGTTATATGTTATACGTTGCACGTTGTACGATGTACGTTATACGTTATACGTTATACGTTATACGTTATACGTTATACGTTATACGTTATACGTTATACGTTATACGTTATACGTTATACGTTATACGTTATACGTTATACGGTATACGGTGTACGGTATACGTTATACGTTGTACGTTATACGTTATACGTTATACGTTATACGTTATATGTTATACGATATACGTTATACGTTATACGTTATACGTTATACGTTGTACGTTATACGCTGTACGTTATACCTTATACGTTACACGTTATACACTGTACGTTATACGCTGTACGTTATAAGTTATACGTTATACGTTATACGTTACACGTTGTACGTTGTACGTTACACGTTGTACATTATACGTTGTACGTTATACGTTATACGCTGTTCGTTATACGTTATACGTTACATGTTGCACGTTGTACGTTATACGTTATACGCTGTTCGTTATACGTTATACGTTACATGTTGCACGTTGTACGTTATACGTTATACGTTGTATGTTATACGTTGTACGTTATACGTTATACGTTGAACGTTATACGTTATACGTTATACGTTATACGTTATACGTTATACGTTATACGTTATACGTTATACGTTATACGTTATACGTTATACGTTATACGTTATACGTTATACGTTATACGTTATACGTTATACGTTATACGTTATACGTTATACGTTATACGTTATACGTTATACGTTATACGTTATACGTTATACGTTATACGTTATACGTTATACGTTATACGTTATACGTTATACGTTATACGTTATACGTTATACGTTATACGTTATACGTTATACGTTATACGTTATACGTTATACGTTATACGTTATACGTTATACGTTATACGTTATACGTTATACGTTATACGTTATACGTTATACGTTATACGTTATACGTTATACGTTATACGTTATACGTTATACGTTATACGTTATACGTTATACGTTATACGTTATACGTTATACGTTATACGGTATACGGTATACGGTATACGTTATACGTTGTACGTTATACGTTATACGTTATACGTTATACGTTATATGTTATACGATATACGTTATACGTTATACGTTATACGTTATACGTTATACGTTATACGTTGTACGTTATACGCTGTACGTTATACCTTATACGTTATACGTTATACACTGTACGTTATACGCTGTACGTTATACGCTGTACGTTATAAGTTATACGTTATACGTTATACGTTATACGTTATACGTTATACGTTATACGTTATACGTTATACGTTATACGTTATACGTTATACGTTATACGTTATACGTTATACGTTATACGTTATACGTTATACGTTATACGTTATACGTTATACGTTATACGTTATACGTTATACGTTATACGTTATACGTTATACGTTATACGTTATACGTTATACGTTATACGTTATACGTTATACGTTAAACGTTATACGTTATACGTTGTACGTTATACGCTGTACGTTATACGCTGCACGTTATACGCTGTACGTTATACGTTATACGTTATACGTTACTCGTTGTACGTTGTACGTTATACGTTGTACGTTGTACGTTATACGTTGTACGTTATACGTTGTACGATATACGTTGTACGTTATACGTTGTACGTTATATGTTATACGTTGCACGTTGTACGATGTACGTTATACGTTATACGTTATACGTTATACGTTATACGTTATACGTTATACGTTATACGTTATACGTTATACGGTATACGGTATACGGTATACGTTATACGTTGTACGTTATACGTTATACGTTATACGTTATACGTTATATGTTATACGATATACGTTATACGTTATACGTTATACGTTATACGTTGTACGTTATACGCTGTACGTTATACCTTATACGTTATACGTTATACACTGTACGTTATACGCTGTACGTTATAAGTTATACGTTATACGTTATACGTTACACGTTGTACGTTGTACGTTACACGTTGTACATTATACGTTGTACGTTATACGTTATACGCTGTACGTTATACGTTATACGTTACATGTTGCACGTTGTACGTTATACGTTATACGTTGTATGTTATACGTTGTACGTTATACGTTATACGTTGTACGTTATACGTTGTACATTATACGTTGTATGTTATACGTTATACGCTGTACGTTATACGTTATTCGTTATACGTTATACGTTATACGTTATACGTTATACGTTATACGTTATACGTTATACGTTATACGTTATACGTTATACGTTATACGTTATACGTTGTACGTTATACGCTGTACGTTATACGCTGTACGTTATACGTTACACGTTGTACATTGTACGTTATACGTTGTACGTTATACGTTGTACATTATGCGTTGTACGTTATACGTTGTACGTTATACGTTATACGTTATACGTTATACGTTATACGTTATACGTTATACGTTATACGTTATAAGTTATACGTTATTCGTTATACGTTTTACGTTATACGTTATACGTTATACGTTATACGTTATACGTTACACGTTATACGTTATACGTTATACGTTATACGTTACACGTTATACGTTATACGTTATACGTTATACGTTATACGTTATACGTTATACGTTATACGTTATACGTTATACGTTATACGTTATACGTTATACGTTATACGTTATAAGTTATACGTTATACGTTATACGTTATACGTTATACGTTATACGTTATACGTTATACGTTATACGTTATACGTTATACGTTATACGTTATACGTTATACGTTATACGTTATACGTTATACGTTATACGTTATACGTTATACGTTATACGTTATACGTTATACGTTATACGTTATACGTTATACGTTATACGTTATACGTTATACGTTATACGTTATACGTTATACGTTATACGTTATACGTTATACGTTATACGTTATACGCTGTACGTTATACGTTATACGTTACATGTTGCACGTTGTACGTTGTACGTTATACGTTGTACGTTGTACGTTATACGTTGTACGTTATACGTTGTACGATATACGTTGTACGTTATACGTTGTACGTTATATGTTATACGTTGCACGTTGTACGATGTACGTTATACGTTATACGTTATACGTTATACGTTATACGTTATACGTTATACGTTATACGGTATACGGTATACGGTATACGTTATACGTTGTACGTTATACGTTATACGTTATACGTTATACGTTATATGTTATACGATATACGTTATACGTTATACGTTATACGTTATACGTTGTACGTTATACGCTGTACGTTATACCTTATACGTTATACGTTATACACTGTACGTTATACGCTGTACGTTATAAGTTATACGTTATACGTTATACGTTACACGTTGTACGTTGTACGTTACACGTTGTACATTATACGTTATACGTTATACGTTATACGCTGTACGTTATACGTTATACGTTACATGTTGCACGTTGTACGTTATACGTTATACGTTGTATGTTATACGTTGTACGTTATACGTTATACGTTGTACGTTATACGTTGTACATTATACGTTGTATGTTATACGTTATACGCTGTACGTTATACGTTATTCGTTATACGTTATACGTTATACGTTATACGTTATACGTTATACGTTATACGTTATACGTTATACGTTATACGTTATACGTTATACGTTGTACGTTATACGATGTACGTTATACGCTGTACGTTATACGTTACACGTTGTACGTTGTACGTTATACGTTGTACGTTATACGTTGTACATTGTACGTTATACGTTGTACGTTATACGTTGTACATTATGCGTTGTACGTTATACGTTGTACGTTATACGTTATACGTTATACGTTATACGTTATAAGTTATACGTTATACGTTATACGTTATACGTTATAAGTTATACGTTATTCGTTATACGTTTTACGTTATACGTTATACGTTATACGTTATACGTTATACGTTACACGTTATACGTTATACGTTATACGTTATACGTTACACGTTATACGTTATACGTTATACGTTATACGTTATACGTTATACGTTATACGTTATACGTTATACGTTATACGTTATACGTTATACGTTATACGTTATACGTTATACGTTATACGTTATACGTTATACGTTATACGTTGTACGTTATACGCTGTACGTTATACCTTATACGTTACACGTTATACACTGTACGTTATACGCTGTACGTTATAAGTTATACGTTATACGTTATACGTTACACGTTGTACGTTGTACGTTACACGTTGTACATTATACGTTGTACGTTATACGTTATACGCTGTACGTTATACGTTATACGTTACATGTTGCACGTTGTACGTTATACGTTATACGTTGTATGTTATACGTTGTACGTTATAAGTTATACGTTATACGTTATACGTTATACGTTGTACGTTATACGTTATACGTTATACGTTATACGTTATACGTTATACGTTATACGTTATACGTTATACGTTATACGTTATACGTTATACGTTATACGTTATACGTTATACGTTATACGTTATACGTTATACGTTATACGTTATACGTTATACGTTATACGTTATACGTTATACGTTATACGTTATACGTTATACGTTATACGTTATACGTTATACGTTATACGTTATACGTTATACGTTATACGTTATACGTTATACGTTATACGTTATACGTTATACGTTATACGTTATACGTTATACGTTATACGTTATACGTTATACGTTATACGTTATACGTTATACGTTATACGTTATACGTTATACGTTATACGTTATACGTTATACGTTATACGTTATACGTTATACGTTATACGTTATACGTTATACGTTATACGTTATACGTTATACGTTATACGTTATACGTTATACGTTATACGTTATACGTTATACGTTATACGTTATACGTTATACGTTATACGTTATACGTTATACGTTATACGTTATACGTTATACGTTATACGTTATACGTTATACGTTATACGTTATACGTTATACGTTATACGTTATACGTTATACGTTATACGTTATACGTTATACGTTATACGTTATACGTTATACGTTATACGTTATACGTTATACGTTATACGGTATACGGTATACGGTATACGTTATACGTTGTACGTTATACGTTATACGTTATACGTTATACGTTATACGTTATACGTTATACGTTATACGTTATACGTTATACGTTATACGTTATACGTTATACGTTATACGTTATACGTTATACGTTATACGTTATACGTTATACGTTATACGTTATACGTTATACGTTATACGGTATACGGTATACGGTATACGTTATACGTTGTACGTTATACGTTATACGTTATACGTTATACGTTATATGTTATACGATATACGTTATACGTTATACGTTATACGTTATACGTTATACGTTGTACGTTATACGCTGTACGTTATACCTTATACGTTATACGTTATACACTGTACGTTATACGCTGTACGTTATAAGTTATACGTTATACGTTATACGTTACACGTTGTACGTTGTACGTTACACGTTGTACATTATACGTTGTACGTTATACGTTATACGCTGTACGTTATACGTTATACGTTACATGTTGCACGTTGTACGTTATACGTTATACGTTGTATGTTATACGTTGTACGTTATACGTTATACGTTGTACGTTATACGTTGTACATTATACGTTGTATGTTATACGTTATACGCTGTACGTTATACGTTATTCGTTATACGTTATACGTTATACGTTATACGTTATACGTTATACGTTATACGTTATACGTTATACGTTATACGTTATACGTTGTACGTTATACGCTGTACGTTATACGCTGTACGTTATACGTTACACGTTGTACGTTGTACGTTATACGTTATACGTTATACGTTATACGTTATACGTTATACGTTATACGTTATACGTTATACGTTATACGTTATACGTTATACGTTATACGTTATACGTTATACGTTATACGTTATACGTTATACGTTATACGTTATACGTTATACGTTATACGTTATACGTTATACGTTATACGTTATACGTTATACGTTATACGTTATACGTTATACGTTATACGTTATACGTTATACGTTATACGTTATACGTTATACGTTATACGTTATACGTTATACGTTATACGTTATACGTTATACGTTATACGTTATACGTTATACGTTATACGTTATACGTTATACGTTATACGTTATACGTTATACGTTATACGTTATACGTTATACGTTATACGTTATACGTTATACGTTATACGTTATACGTTATACGTTATACGTTATACGTTATACGTTATACGTTATACGTTATACGTTATACGTTATACGCTGTACGTTATACGTTATACGTTACATGTTGCACGTTGTACGTTGTACGTTATACGTTGTACGTTGTACGTTATACGTTGTACGTTATACGTTGTACGATATACGTTGTACGTTATACGTTGTACGTTATATGTTATACGTTGCACGTTGTACGATGTACGTTATACGTTATACGTTATACGTTATACGTTATACGTTATACGTTATACGTTATACGGTATACGGTATACGGTATACGTTATACGTTGTACGTTATACGTTATACGTTATACGTTATACGTTATATGTTATACGATATACGTTATACGTTATACGTTATACGTTATACGTTGTACGTTATACGCTGTACGTTATACCTTATACGTTATACGTTATACACTGTACGTTATACGCTGTACGTTATAAGTTATACGTTATACGTTATACGTTACACGTTGTACGTTGTACGTTACACGTTGTACATTATACGTTGTACGTTATACGTTATACGCTGTACGTTATACGTTATACGTTACATGTTGCACGTTGTACGTTATACGTTATACGTTGTATGTTATACGTTGTACGTTATACGTTATACGTTGTACGTTATACGTTGTACATTATACGTTGTATGTTATACGTTATACGCTGTACGTTATACGTTATTCGTTATACGTTATACGTTATACGTTATACGTTATACGTTATACGTTATACGTTATACGTTATACGTTATACGTTATACGTTATACGTTATACGTTGTACGTTATACGCTGTACGTTATACGCTGTACGTTATACGTTACACGTTGTACGTTGTACGTTATACGTTGTACGTTATACGTTGTACATTGTACGTTATACGTTGTACGTTATACGTTGTACATTATGCGTTGTACGTTATACGTTGTACGTTATACGTTATACGTTATACGTTATACGTTATAAGTTATACGTTATACGTTATACGTTATACGTTATAAGTTATACGTTATTCGTTATACGTTTTACGTTATACGTTATACGTTATACGTTATACGTTATACGTTACACGTTATACGTTATACGTTATACGTTATACGTTACACGTTATACGTTATACGTTATACGTTATACGTTATACGTTATACGTTATACGTTATACGTTATACGTTATACGTTATACGTTATACGTTATACGTTATACGTTATACGTTATACGTTATACGTTATACGTTATACGTTGTACGTTATACGCTGTACGTTATACCTTATACGTTACACGTTATACACTGTACGTTATACGCTGTACGTTATAAGTTATACGTTATACGTTATACGTTACACGTTGTACGTTGTACGTTACACGTTGTACATTATACGTTGTACGTTATACGTTATACGCTGTACGTTATACGTTATACGTTACATGTTGCACGTTGTACGTTATACGTTATACGTTGTATGTTATACGTTGTACGTTATACGTTATACGTTGAACGTTATACGTTATACGTTATACGTTATACGTTATACGTTATACGTTATACGTTATACGTTATACGTTATACGTTATACGTTATACGTTATACGTTATACGTTATACGTTATACGTTATACGTTATACGTTATACGTTATACGTTATACGTTATACGTTATACGTTATACGTTATACGTTATACGTTATACGTTATACGTTATACGTTATACGTTATACGTTATACGTTATACGTTATACGTTATACGTTATACGTTATACGTTATACGTTATACGTTATACGTTATACGTTATACGTTATACGTTATACGTTATACGTTATACGTTATACGTTATACGTTATACGTTATACGTTATACGTTATACGTTATACGTTATACGTTATACGTTATACGTTATACGTTATACGTTATACGTTATACGTTATACGTTATACGTTATACGTTATACGTTATACGTTATACGTTATACGTTATACGTTATACGTTATACGTTATACGTTATACGTTATACGTTATACGTTATACGTTATACGTTATACGTTATACGTTATACGTTACACGTTATACGTTATACGTTATACGTTATACGTTATACGTTATACGTTATACGTTATACGTTATACGTTATACGTTATACGTTATACGTTATACGTTATACGTTATACGGTATACGGTATACGGTATACGTTATACGTTGTACGTTATACGTTATACGTTATACGTTATACGTTATACGTTATATGTTATACGATATACGTTATACGTTATACGTTATACGTTATACGTTATACGTTATACGTTGTACGTTATACGCTGTAAGTTATACCTTATACGTTATACGTTATACACTGTACGTTATACGCTGTACGTTATAAGTTATACGTTATACGTTATACGTTATACGTTATACGTTATACGTTATACGTTATACGTTATACGTTATACGTTATACGTTATACGTTATACGTTATACGTTATACGTTATACGTTATACGTTATACGTTATACGTTATACGTTATACGTTATACGTTATACGTTATACGTTATACGTTATACGTTATACGTTATACGTTATACGTTATACGTTATACGTTATACGTTATACGTTATACGTTATACGTTATACGTTATACGTTATACGTTATACGTTATACGTTATACGTTATACGTTATACGTTATACGGTATACGGTATACGGTATACGTTATACGTTGTACGTTATACGTTATACGTTATACGTTATACGTTATATGTTATACGATATACGTTATACGTTATACGTTATACGTTATACGTTATACGTTGTACGTTATACGCTGTACGTTATACCTTATACGTTATACGTTATACACTGTACGTTATACGCTGTACGTTATAAGTTATACGTTATACGTTATACGTTACACGTTGTACGTTGTACGTTACACGTTGTACATTATACGTTGTACGTTATACGTTATACGCTGTACGTTATACGTTATACGTTACATGTTGCACGTTGTACGTTATACGTTATACGTTGTATGTTATACGTTGTACGTTATACGTTATACGTTGTACGTTATACGTTGTACATTATACGTTGTATGTTATACGTTATACGCTGTACGTTATACGTTATTCGTTATACGTTATACGTTATACGTTATACGTTATACGTTATACGTTATACGTTATACGTTATACGTTATACGTTATACGTTATACGTTGTACGTTATACGCTGTACGTTATACGCTGTACGTTATACGTTACACGTTGTACGTTGTACGTTATACGTTGTACGTTATACGTTGTACATTGTACGTTATACGTTGTACGTTATACGTTGTACATTATGCGTTGTACGTTATACGTTGTACGTTATACGTTATACGTTATACGTTATACGTTATACGTTATACGTTATACGTTATACGTTATACGTTATAAGTTATACGTTATTCGTTATACGTTTTACGTTATACGTTATACGTTATACGTTATACGTTATACGTTACACGTTATACGTTATACGTTATACGTTATACGTTACACGTTACACGTTATACGTTATACGTTATACGTTATACGTTATACGTTATACGTTATACGTTATACGTTATACGTTATACGTTATACGTTATACGTTATACGTTATACGTTATACGTTATACGTTATACGTTATACGTTATACGTTATACGTTATACGTTATACGTTATACGTTATACGTTATACGTTATACGTTATACGTTATACGTTATACGTTATACGTTATACGTTATACGTTATACGTTATACGTTATACGTTATACGTTATACGTTATACGTTATACGTTATACGTTATACGTTATACGTTATACGTTATACGTTATACGTTATACGTTATACGTTATACGTTATACGTTATACGTTATACGTTATACGTTATACGTTATACGTTATACGTTATACGTTATACGGTATACGGTATACGGTATACGTTATACGTTGTACGTTATACGTTATACGTTATACGTTATATGTTATACGATATACGTTATACGTTATACGTTATACGTTATACGTTGTACGTTATACGCTGTACGTTATACCTTATACGTTATACGTTATACACTGTACGTTATACGCTGTACGTTATAAGTTATACGTTATACGTTATACGTTACACGTTGTACGTTGTACGTTACACGTTGTACATTATACGTTGTACGTTATACGTTATACGCTGTACGTTATACGTTATACGTTACATGTTGCACGTTGTACGTTATACGTTATACGTTGTATGTTATACGTTGTACGTTATACGTTATACGTTGTACGTTATACGTTGTACATTATACGTTGTATGTTATACGTTATACGCTGTACGTTATACGTTATTCGTTATACGTTATACGTTATACGTTATACGTTATACGTTATACGTTATACGTTATACGTTATACGTTATACGTTGTACGTTATACGCTGTACGTTATACGCTGTACGTTATACGTTACACGTTGTACGTTGTACGTTATACGTTGTACGTTATACGTTGTACATTGTACGTTATACGTTGTACGTTATACGTTGTACATTATGCGTTGTACGTTATACGTTGTACGTTATACGTTATACGTTATACGTTATACGTTATACGTTATACGTTATACGTTATACGTTATACGTTATACGTTATACGTTATACGTTATACGTTATACGTTATACGTTATACGTTATACGTTATACGTTATACGTTATACGTTATACGTTATACGTTATACGTTATACGTTATACGTTATACGTTATACGTTATACGTTATACGTTATACGTTATACGTTATACGTTATACGTTATACGTTATACGTTATACGTTATACGTTATACGTTATACGTTATACGTTATACGTTATACGTTATACGTTATACGTTATACGTTATACGTTATACGTTATACGTTATACGTTATACGTTATACGTTATACGTTATACGTTATACGTTATACGTTATACGTTATACGTTATACGTTATACGTTATACGTTATACGTTATACGTTATACGTTATACGTTATACGTTATACGTTATACGTTATACGTTATACGTTATACGTTATACGTTATACGTTATACGTTATACGTTATACGTTATACGTTATACGTTATACGTTATACGTTATACGTTATACGTTATACGTTATACGTTATACGTTATACGTTATACGTTATACGTTATACGTTATACGTTATACGTTATACGTTATACGTTATACGTTATACGTTATACGTTATACGTTATACGTTATACGTTATACGTTATACGTTATACGTTATACGTTATACGTTATACGTTATACGTTATACGTTATACGTTATACGTTATACGTTATACGTTATACGTTATACGTTATACGTTATACGTTATACGTTATACGTTATACGTTATACGTTATACGTTATACGTTATACGTTATACGTTATACGTTATACGTTATACGTTATACGTTATACGTTATACGTTATACGTTATACGTTATACGTTATACGTTATACGTTATACGTTATACGTTATACGTTATACGTTATACGTTATACGTTATACGTTATACGTTATACGTTATACGTTATACGTTATACGTTATACGTTATACGTTATACGTTATACGTTATACGTTATACGTTATACGTTATACGTTATACGTTATACGTTATACGTTATACGTTATACGTTATACGTTATACGTTATACGTTATACGTTATACGTTATACGTTATACGTTATACGTTATACGTTATACGTTATACGTTATACGTTATACGTTATACGTTATACGTTATACGTTATACGTTATACGTTATACGTTATACGTTATACGTTATACGTTATACGTTATACGTTATACGTTATACGTTATACGTTATACGTTATACGTTATACGTTATACGTTATACGTTATACGTTATACGTTATACGTTATACGTTATACGTTATACGTTATACGTTATACGTTATACGTTATACGTTATACGTTATACGTTATACGTTATACGTTATACGTTATACGTTATACGTTATACGTTATACGTTATACGTTATACGTTATACGTTATACGTTATACGTTATACGTTATACGTTATACGTTATACGTTATACGTTATACGTTATACGTTATACGTTATACGTTATACGTTATACGTTATACGTTATACGTTATACGTTATACGTTATACGTTATACGTTATACGTTATACGTTATACGTTATACGTTATACGTTATACGTTATACGTTATACGTTATACGTTATACGTTATACGTTATACGTTATACGTTATACGTTATACGTTATACGTTATACGTTATACGTTATACGTTATACGTTATACGTTATACGTTATACGTTATACGTTATACGTTATACGTTATACGTTATACGTTATACGTTATACGTTATACGTTATACGTTATACGTTATACGTTATACGTTATACGTTATACGTTATACGTTATACGTTATACGTTATACGTTAAACGTTATACGTTATACGTTGTACGTTATACGCTGTACGTTATACGCTGTACGTTATACGCTGTACGTTATACGTTATACGTTATACGTTACTCGTTGTACGTTGTACGTTATACGTTGTAGGTTGTACGTTATACCTGTACGTTATACGTTGTACGATATACGTTGTACGTTATACGTTGTACGTTATATGTTATACGTTGCACGTTGTACGATGTACGTTATACGTTATACGTTATACGTTATACGTTATACGTTATACGTTATACGTTATACGGTATACGGTGTACGGTATACGTTATACGTTGTACGTTATACGTTATACGTTATACGTTATACGTTATATGTTATACGATATACGTTATACGTTATACGTTATACGTTATACGTTGTACGTTATACGCTGTACGTTATACCTTATACGTTACACGTTATACACTGTACGTTATACGCTGTACGTTATAAGTTATACGTTATACGTTATACGTTACACGTTGTACGTTGTACGTTACACGTTGTACATTATACGTTGTACGTTATACGTTATACGCTGTACGTTATACGTTATACGTTACATGTTGCACGTTGTACGTTATACGTTGTACGTTATACGTTATACGTTGTACGTTATACGTTATACGTTGAACGTTATACGTTATACGTTATACGTTATACGTTATACGTTATACGTTATACGTTATACGTTATACGTTATACGTTATACGTTATACGTTATACGTTATACGTTATACGTTATACGTTATACGTTATACGTTATACGTTATACGTTATACGTTATACGTTATACGTTATACGTTATACGTTATACGTTATACGTTATACGTTATACGTTATACGTTATACGTTATACGTTATACGTTATACGTTATACGTTATACGTTATACGTTATACGTTATACGTTATACGTTATACGTTATACGTTATACGTTATACGTTATACGTTATACGTTATACGTTATACGTTATACGTTATACGTTATACGTTATACGTTATACGTTATACGTTATACGTTATACGTTATACGTTATACGTTATACGTTATACGTTATACGTTATACGTTATACGTTATACGTTATACGTTATACGTTATACGTTATACGTTATACGTTATACGTTATACGTTATACGTTATACGTTATACGTTATACGTTATACGTTATACGTTATACGTTATACGTTATACGTTATACGTTATACGTTATACGTTATACGTTATACGTTATACGTTATACGTTATACGTTATACGTTATACGGTATACGGTATACGGTATACGTTATACGTTGTACGTTATACGTTATACGTTATACGTTATACGTTATATGTTATACGATATACGTTATACGTTATACGTTATACGTTATACGTTATACGTTATACGTTGTACGTTATACGCTGTACGTTATACCTTATACGTTATACGTTATACACTGTACGTTATACGCTGTACGTTATAAGTTATACGTTATACGTTATACGTTATACGTTATACGTTATACGTTATACGTTATACGTTATACGTTATACGTTATACGTTATACGTTATACGTTATACGTTATACGTTATACGTTATACGTTATACGTTATACGTTATACGTTATACGTTATACGTTATACGTTATACGTTATACGTTATACGTTATACGTTATACGTTATACGTTATACGTTATACGTTATACGTTATACGTTATACGTTATACGTTATACGTTATACGTTATACGTTATACGTTATACGTTATACGTTATACGTTATACGTTATACGTTATACGTTATACGTTATACGTTATACGTTATACGTTATACGTTATACGTTATACGTTATACGTTATACGTTATACGTTATACGTTATACGTTATACGTTATACGTTATACGTTATACGTTATACGTTATACGTTATACGTTATACGTTATACGTTATACGTTATACGTTATACGTTATACGTTATACGTTATACGTTATACGTTATACGTTATACGTTATACGTTATACGTTATACGTTAAACGTTATACGTTATACGTTGTACGTTATACGCTGTACGTTATACGCTGTACGTTATACGCTGTACGTTATACGTTATACGTTATACGTTACTCGTTGTACGTTGTACGTTATACGTTGTACGTTGTACGTTATACGTTGTACGTTATACGTTGTACGATATACGTTGTACGTTATACGTTGTACGTTATATGTTATACGTTGCACGTTGTACGATGTACGTTATACGTTATACGTTATACGTTATACGTTATACGTTATACGTTATACGTTATACGGTATACGGTATACGGTATACGTTATACGTTGTACGTTATACGTTATACGTTATACGTTATACGTTATATGTTATACGATATACGTTATACGTTATACGTTATACGTTATACGTTGTACGTTATACGCTGTACGTTATACCTTATACGTTACACGTTATACACTGTACGTTATACGCTGTACGTTATAAGTTATACGTTATACGTTATACGTTACACGTTGTACGTTGTACGTTACACGTTGTACATTATACGTTGTACGTTATACGTTTTACGCTGTACGTTATACGTTATACGTTACATGTTGCACGTTGTACGTTATACGTTATACGTTGTATGTTATACGTTGTACGTTATACGTTATACGTTGAACGTTATACGTTATACGTTATACGTTATACGTTATACGTTATACGTTATACGTTATACGTTATACGTTATACGTTATACGTTATACGGTATACGTTATACGTTATACGTTATACGTTATACGTTATACGTTATACGTTATACGTTATACGTTATACGTTATACGTTATACGTTATACGTTATACGTTATACGTTATACGTTATACGTTATACGTTATACGTTATACGTTATACGTTATACGTTATACGTTATACGTTATACGTTATACGTTATACGTTATACGTTATACGTTATACGTTATACGTTATACGTTATACGTTATACGTTATACGTTATACGTTATACGTTATACGTTATACGTTATACGTTATACGTTATACGTTATACGTTATACGTTATACGTTATACGTTATACGTTATACGTTATACGTTATACGTTATACGTTATACGTTATACGTTATACGTTATACGTTATACGTTATACGTTATACGTTATACGTTATACGTTATACGTTATACGTTATACGTTATACGTTATACGTTATACGTTATACGTTATACGTTATACGTTATACGTTATACGTTATACGTTATACGTTATACGTTATACGTTATACGTTATACGTTATACGTTATACGTTATACGTTATACGTTATACGTTATACGTTATACGTTATACGTTATACGTTATACGTTATACGTTATACGTTATACGTTATACGTTATACGTTATACGTTATACGTTATACGTTATACGTTATACGTTATACGTTATACGTTATACGTTATACGTTATACGTTATACGTTATACGTTATACGTTATACGTTATACGTTATACGTTATACGTTATACGTTATACGGTATACGGTATACGGTATACGTTATACGTTGTACGTTATACGTTATACGTTATACGTTATACGTTATATGTTATACGATATACGTTATACGTTATACGTTATACGTTATACGTTATACGTTATACGTTGTACGTTATACGCTGTACGTTATACCTTATACGTTATACGTTATACACTGTACGTTATACGCTGTACGTTATAAGTTATACGTTATACGTTATACGTTACACGTTGTACGTTGTACGTTACACGTTGTACATTATACGTTGTACGTTATACGTTGTACATTATACGTTGTATGTTATACGTTATACGCTGTACGTTATACGTTATTCGTTATACGTTATACGTTATACGTTATACGTTATACGTTATACGTTATACGTTATACGTTATACGTTATACGTTGTACGTTATACGCTGTACGTTATACGCTGTACGTTATACGTTACACGTTGTACGTTGTACGTTATACGTTGTACGTTATACGTTGTACATTGTACGTTATACGTTGTACGTTATACGTTGTACATTATGCGTTGTACGTTATACGTTGTACGTTATACGTTATACGTTATACGTTATACGTTATACGTTATACGTTATACGTTATACGTTATACGTTATACGTTATACGTTATACGTTATACGTTATACGTTATACGTTATACGTTATACGTTATACGTTATACGTTATACGTTATACGTTATACGTTATACGTTATACGTTATACGTTATACGTTATACGTTATACGTTATACGTTATACGTTATACGTTATACGTTATACGTTATACGTTATACGTTATACGTTATACGTTATACGTTATACGTTATACGTTATACGTTATACGTTATACGTTATACGTTATACGTTATACGTTATACGTTATACGTTATACGTTATACGTTATACGTTATACGTTATACGTTATACGTTATACGTTATACGTTATACGTTATACGTTATACGTTATACGTTATACGTTATACGTTATACGTTATACGTTATAAGTTATACGTTATTCGTTATACGTTTTACGTTATACGTTATACGTTATACGTTATACGTTAGACGTTACACGTTACACGTTATACGTTATACGTTATACGTTATACGTTATACGTTATACGTTATACGTTATACGTTATACGTTATACGTTATACGTTATACGTTATACGTTATACGTTACACGTTACACGTTATACGTTACACGTTATACGTTATACGTTATACGTTATACGTTACACGTTACACGTTACACGTTACACGTTACACGTTACACGTTATACGTTATACGTTATACGTTATACGTTATACGTTATACGTTATACGTTATACGTTATACGTTATACGTTATACGTTATACGTTATACGTTATACGTTATACGTTATACGTTATACGTTATACGTTATACGTTATACGTTATACGTTATACGTTATACGTTATACGTTATACGTTATACGTTATACGTTATACGTTATACGTTATACGTTATACGTTATACGTTATACGTTATACGTTATACGTTATACGTTATACGTTATACGTTATACGTTATACGTTATACGTTATACGTTATACGTTATACGTTATACGTTATACGTTATACGTTATACGTTATACGTTATACGTTATACGTTATACGTTATACGTTATACGTTATACGTTATACGTTATACGTTATACGTTATACGTTATACGTTATACGTTATATGTTATACGATATACGTTATACGTTATACGTTATACGTTATACGTTATACGTTGTACGTTATACGCTGTACGTTATACCTTATACGTTATACGTTATACACTGTACGTTATACGCTGTACGTTATAAGTTATACGTTATACGTTATACGTTACACGTTGTACGTTGTACGTTATACGTTGTACGTTATACGTTGTACATTGTACGTTATACGTTGTACGTTATACGTTGTACATTATGCGTTGTACGTTATACGTTGTACGTTATACGTTATACGTTATACGTTATACGTTATACGTTATACGTTATACGTTATACGTTATACGTTATACGTTATACGTTATACGTTATACGTTATACGTTATACGTTATACGTTATACGTTATACGTTATACGTTATACGTTATAAGTTATACGTTATTCGTTATACGTTTTACGTTATACGTTATACGTTATACGTTATACGTTATACGTTACACGTTACACGTTATACGTTATACGTTATACGTTATACGTTATACGTTATACGTTATACGTTATACGTTATACGTTATACGTTATACGTTATACGTTATACGTTATACGTTATACGTTACACGTTATACGTTATACGTTATACGTTATACGTTACACGTTATACGTTATACGTTATACGTTATACGTTATCGAATAACATTTTCCCTTTATTATACTATTCAAGAAATTTAGTTATCGACTAATTTCCTATTATAGTTTAAATAATAATCATAATAATATACTAACTAGTTATACGCAACGATGTATTCTAATTCCGCTTATGAGTATTCTCTAGCTTAAGCTACTAATAATATATGTACATAATAATATGATAATTAAAATAAATAAAAGTGGGAAAAAAAAAAAACCAAGGCGCTATATTATTCTACCTGCGTATCTACTGTCTGTATGTAAACTCAAATATATCGAGGTATTTCTTACTTATAATTATTCTTCTAATTCTACCTACTCTAGCACGCGTAATTGAGCACTCTCTCTCTCTTATATTAATTTCCTAATTAATTAATTAACAGTTTTGTACGCCTATTTTAGACGCCTAAAGATATCTACACTGGAGTGGACCACCGGGAGTGGATTCCTTGATTTTTCACAATAGAAGCATGTGTTGCACTCGTAATTTGAAACAAAAATTTTCTAAGTCGGTATTATCAGATCGCAATCTTATCGACTTACTTTATTAAAAATTAATAAATCACAAATTCGTGTTCCGGAAGCAAAATAAATGTGCAGGACTCCTCTGGGGATGACCGCCCCTTGTTCCTAGATCGGTTTTGGCTCTTAATAGCCTTTATTCTATTTATTATTTAAAAAAAAAAGATAAAACCCAATAATTAATTGAAAACATAACTATAAAAAACGAACAAAGGTAACAATCGATACGGGACCAATACTATTGGGTTCCCGGATTTTTTTCACACTAATTTCTTGTGTCGCACATCCAATTATCAAATAAACGTTTTTGTCGGTATTTCAGACTTCTTTCTTTATCTTTTAGGCTCTAAATTCGATATTAAATGATTATCAGGCCTTTAAGCGCTTTTCTAATACTACAGACGCCTAGAGAAAAGTGTCCTACTGTGCGCTATATGTATTTTATCTCTTACAAGAGCTTATTTCATTTTTAAGTTGTAAAACACCAATATCAAATCAACATATTGGTCGGTATTTCAGATTTCTTACTTTATCTTTTAAAACTCTAAATTCGTTAATTAAAGATTTTAAGGCCTTTAAGAACTTATCTAATACTGCAGCCCCATGGAGAAAACTGTCCTCCAGGGTGCTATTTGTAGTTTATCTCCTAAAAGAGCTTATTTAATTTTTAATTTGCAAAACAAACGACTATCAAGTTCATCACTTCGTGAGTGAGAGAGACATAAAGAGTCCGCTAGCATCGGACCTCTCTCTCGCTCTCGCAGACGACTTCAGCCTTAAGGGTGATGTATAAAGCCTATCTCTTTTGGACAGTGCTGTTCGCTCTGTCCAGCTGGCCTCGCCCCTATTCTCTGAGAATCCAGATTGGCTCGGCTAAAAACACCCCAGTGAGCGCCCCACCCTCTTGTCGATGTTTACCGACCAATAGGTAGCCTCTGATGCTTCGCCGTATTAATGGCTGACCATTAACAAAATTTGTAAAATATCTAATTCCATAGATTTTGAGCCTATCAGATCGTTCCTTTTCATAAAATATTTTACTCTAAAAATCAACCTCCGATCGACCCTTATCCTCCTTGATTTATTCTCAGGGGCGACAAGATGGCGTCTCTAAATTATTTGTAAATTCTAAAAAATCGTTATATCTCGTAAATGGCTTGAAATATCGCAAAAAGGACGAAATTTTTAAAAACTACTTGTTAAAAAGGTTACCCTATATGGGCTATCTGTATATCTATTAAAAAGTTAATTATTCCGCCATCTTGTTATAAACAATTATTGCAACTCTCGATTTTAACACCTGCCCCCATGTGTGGGGTGTCTATGGATCCGGGTAAATTCACTCTAACCGACTATACTATTTAAATCCGCAGTTTATTATGCAAAAAAATCGTTTTATCCTCAAAAATCCCTGAAACTAGCTTTAGGTTCCCTTTCCACGCTGTTTATGTCCGAATTCTTATTACTAATCCTTTCGTAAATATATTACCGTTTCAATTACATTCCATTTATTTATTTATTTATAGTAACAACCGATCCTTTTTTAATATTCCCAACCCTTTGTACGTGACAGAACAAAAACCCTAATTGTTTAAACAAAAGCCTATTATTTCAAAGAAAAGCAGAAAGTTTTAGTCTCCTAGAGGAAGAGTAGAATACTCGTTTGGAGATTGGAACAAGAAAGAGATCAGATGGCAAGGGTAAAACCCTTTTCACCCTTTATCACGATTGCTCGACTCTCCAACCGTTCTAAAATATATGTATAAATAACAGGAAATATCAATTAGAAAGCTCAGCGTCGGTTATCTCCAACCAATTGTTTACCACTATTTTTTAAAACGAAAAGGGAAAAGAAAAGCAACCAAATCTGCATTGAATCATATATCGATTGAATAATACTGAATTAATCCACAATAATAATCGTACTGATCAAACTACAGGATAATAAACTAGTCCTATATCCAAGTCTACTAATTTTGTACCGTGTTAAAAGTCTTGTATATTGTTTAAAAGATTATATATCAATTTCCTACCTTGTTTTCTGTTTTAATCTAGTATGAGTTCCAAAATATTCCTTGATTTATGCAACATTCAGCCTCTAATCCTCGTTTACAACACCGATCACGATCACGAAACACTCCGATCACGTTTACTAATCTTTCGTTATTAACGATTTTAATTTCAGCTAAACATCCGACTCGTCTGCAAATTCAAAACGCTCTGGCTTTGAAATCGTTTCGAAGCTCTTGCCTCGACCTTTCTTCCCCTTCCCCAAGACCGTTTTTTCTGTTTCTTTCCGCTAAAAATAGTTCAGCACGTCCGCTACTTCGAACTCTGTTTATATTTAACCTTTGTTCGCTTCTATTACCGTTCTATATCTCCTACCTACTGTCCTCGCCACTCGAGGATAACGTTCTTATTTTTACTTTTTCTGACATTCGATTGCCAGTCAATCCGCTTTAGGGAAAAACCCATATTTATTTATGGGTTGTTCACGCCACTCTGTTACCAGCCCGTTGTCCTCGCCCTGACTTTCCTTCCTTTATACTTCATTCATTTATACCTCTATTTCTTTATTTTGACATGACTAATAACATCGTTATACATTATTCTTTCTCTTCTATTTCTAATATTTCTAATTTAAATTCAGATGATATACTCTGTTTATTCATTTTTTCCCCTGTTTTCCTCTCTGTAAATCTTTCTGTATCTATCATTTTTTAAGGGTAGCTATACTTTTTGGAATAGTAGTCAAGGCCAAAAAACGTCTGGTTTACAAAATCAGTGTTGCGCGAGCTATTTTTGTTATAATCAGCAGTAATTCATTTATGAAGATTACGGCGCCTAGGCGGCTGCAACCCGTCCTACTTCTTTCTCGCTGTTACTCGTATCTAGTTATTCAATTATTTCTAAGTCGGCTAAATAGCTGCAAACTCTTATGTTAACCCGCCTATCGCTCTCTACCTATGCTGTTTGTACTGTTCTTATCTTTTTCCGATGTCTTGTCCCCTATGTCCAATGACCCGCTTGAGTTTAACATTAGATTATTAATTTTGTCAAATCTGTCTTCCTACGAACATATGCTTTCGCTAGCCCTATAGCCGTCGCGAGAGTTCTTCGTTCTCGACTTGTTACGTTATTGCTTCCTCTTTTTCTTTTCCAAGAGTGTCTATACCTCTATCCTTGTCTCTTTCGTGATCCTACGTCATCACTTTTTCCTGTACATATATATCGATTGCCTATTTTATGTTCTAGCTCTTTAAATTTAATAAATATTACAAAAATGCTATAAGACAAAGTTTTATCTTTTTCAATTATGCGTCTTTTGCACCGGTTATTTTTTTCAACTTTTTTGATCTAGATTTTTCTCGCTATTTAGACCGTTTAAATTGAATCTATTAAGCTAATGTTGTTTATTTTAATGAAAAAGTACTACTCCTGAAGTTTGAGTTCTCAACTCTTTCTCATAATCCTACTATTAGTGTTTTCCTAAATTACTTCACACAGCCACGTGGTTGTTTGTATTGTGCTCTCTGTCGCCTGAGAGGCTGCAACCTTACTAACCTCCTTTCTCGTTTGAAATAAACATTGCAGCTCTTTAAATTTAATAAATATTACAAAAATGCTATAAGACAAAGTTTTATCTATTCAATTATGCGTCTTTTGCACCGGTTATTTTTTTCAAATTTTTTTGATCTAGATTTTTTCTCGCTATTTAGACCGTTTAAATTGAATCTATTAAGCTAATGTTGTTTATTTTAATGAAAAAGTACCACTCCTGAAGTTTGAGTTCTCAACTCTTTCTCATAATCCTACTATTAGTGTTTTCCTAAATTACTTCACACAGCCACGTGGTTGTTTGTATTGTGCTCTCTGTCGCCTGAGAGGCTGCAACCTTACTAACCTCCTTTCTCATTTGAAATAAACTTTGCAGCTCTTTAAATTTAATAAATATTACAAAAATGCTGTAAGACAAAGTTTTATCTTTTTCAATTATGCGTCTTTTGCACCGGTTATTTTTTTCAAATTTTTTGATCTAGATTTTTCTCGGTATTTAGACCGTTTAAATTGAATCTATTAAGCTAATGTTGTTTATTTTAATGAAAAAGTACTACTCCTGAAGTTTGAGTTCTCAACTCTTTCTCATAATCCTACTATTAGTGTTTTCCTAATTACTTCACAAAGCCACGTGGTGGTTTGTATTGTGCTCTCTGTCGCCTGAGAGGCTGCAACCTTACTAACCTCTTTTCTCATTTGAAATAAACTTTACTCATCTATTTATTCGTTCTAGATCAAACTATGTATTCTCAAATGTCTTATTCCCTGCTTTTTTCGTATTGAAAGCTGCCGCGATTATCTACATCTTTACAATGCGTATTTCTAAATACTTTCGAGCACGTATTTCACTCGTTTACATATTTTATCCACTCTTATAGTTTTCATTATTCTAGTATCCAGTTTCCTAGATAGATTTTATAAAACTATTCCTTACCGAGTTGAAGCATTGATACTCCTACTGGCTGATAAATTCATTACCTGATTGCGTTACTATATCTATTTACGAGAGAGAGTGCTGCTTACTTTAATATAACAAAATCTAAATCTATTCTTAAAATCTAACGCTAGTTTTAGTCTTTGAAGCACCAGTTTTTGCACTCTTACAACCACTCCTTTTCAGATTTCTTCCTCTTTCAGCCAGGATGCGGTTTCAGCGGCGAAGGGTCCAGGGGAGGGGAGGTTTTGTGGAGTCGCTGTCGTTGACACAGCTGAGTTGAGTTGGAGGTCGTTTTTGATGCCTGCTACTACTATCTCTAGCTGACCTGGACCCGCAGATACCGCTTTTTATACGTTATACGTTATACGTTATACGTTATACGTTATACGTTATACGTTAAACGTTATACGTTATACGTTATACGTTATACGTTATACGTTATACGTTATACGTTATACGTTATACGTTATACGTTATACGTTATACGTTATACGTTATACGTTATACGTTATACGTTATACGTTATACGGTATACGGTATACGGTATACGTTATACGTTGTACGTTATACGTTATACGTTATACGTTATACGTTATATGTTATACGATATACGTTATACGTTATACGTTATACGTTATACGTTATACGTTATACGTTATACGTTGTACGTTATACGCTGTACGTTATACCTTATACGTTATACGTTATACACTGTACGTTATACGCTGTACGTTATAAGTTATACGTTATACGTTATACGTTACACGTTGTACGTTGTACGTTACACGTTGTACATTATACGTTGTACGTTATACGTTGTACATTATACGTTGTATGTTATACGTTATACGCTGTACGTTATACGTTATTCGTTATACGTTATACGTTATACGTTATACGTTATACGTTATACGTTATACGTTATACGTTATACGTTATACGTTATACGTTGTACGTTATACGCTGTACGTTATACGCTGTACGTTATACGTTACACGTTGTACGTTGTACGTTATACGTTGTACGTTATACGTTGTACATTGTACGTTATACGTTGTACGTTATACGTTGTACATTATGCGTTGTACGTTATACGTTGTACGTTATACGTTATACGTTATACGTTATACGTTATACGTTATACGTTATACGTTATACGTTATACGTTATACGTTATACGTTATACGTTATACGTTATACGTTATACGTTATAAGTTATACGTTATTCGTTATACGTTTTACGTTATACGTTATACGTTATACGTTATACGTTATACGTTACACGTTATACGTTACACGTTATACGTTATACGTTATACGTTATACGTTATACGTTATACGTTATACGTTACACGTTATACGTTATACGTTATACGTTATACGTTACACGTTATACGTTATACGTTATACGTTATACGTTATACGTTATACGTTATACGTTATACGTTATACGTTATACGTTATACGTTATACGTTATACGTTATACGTTATACGTTATACGTTATACGTTATACGTTACACGTTATACGTTATACGTTATACGTTATACGTTATACGTTATACGTTATACGTTATACGTTATACGTTATACGTTATACGTTATACGTTATACGTTATACGTTATACGTTATACGTTATACGTTATACGTTATACGTTATACGTTATACGTTATACGTTATACGTTATACGTTATACGTTATACGTTATACGTTATACGTTATACGTTATACGTTATACGTTATACGTTATACGTTATACGTTATACGTTATACGTTATACGTTATACGTTATACGTTATACGTTATACGTTATACGTTATACGTTATACGTTATACGTTATACGTTATACGTTATACGTTATACGTTATACGTTATACGTTATACGTTATACGTTATACGTTATACGTTATACGTTATACGTTATACGTTATACGTTATACGTTATACGTTATACGTTATACGTTATACGTTATACGTTATACGTTATACGTTATACGTTATACGTTATACGTTATACGTTATACGTTATACGTTATATGTTATTATATACGTTATACGTTATACGTTATACGTTATACGTTGTACGTTATACGCTGTACGTTATACCTTATACGTTATACGTTATACACTGTACGTTATACGCTGTACGTTATAAGTTATACGTTATACGTTATACGTTACACGTTGTACGTTGTACGTTATACGTTGTACGTTATACGTTGTACATTGTACGTTATACGTTGTACGTTATACGTTGTACATTATGCGTTGTACGTTATACGTTGTACGTTATACGTTATACGTTATACGTTGTACGTTATACGTTATACGTTATACGTTATACGTTATACGTTATACGTTATACGTTATACGTTATAAGTTATACGTTATTCGTTATACGTTTTACGTTATACGTTATACGTTATACGTTATACGTTATACGTTACACGTTATACGTTATACGTTATACGTTATACGTTATACGTTATACGTTATACGTTATACGTTATACGTTATACGTTATACGTTATACGTTATACGTTATACGTTATACGTTATACGTTACACGTTATACGTTATACGTTATACGTTATACGTTATACGTTATACGTTATACGTTATACGTTATACGTTAAACGTTATACGTTATACGTTATACGTTATACGTTATACGTTATACGTTATACGTTATACGTTATACGTTATACGTTATACGTTATACGTTATACGTTATACGTTATACGTTATACGTTATACGTTATACGTTATACGGTATACGGTATACGGTATACGTTATACGTTGTACGTTATACGTTATACGTTATACGTTATACGTTATATGTTATACGATATACGTTATACGTTATACGTTATACGTTATACGTTATACGTTATACGTTGTACGTTATACGCTGTACGTTATACCTTATACGTTATACGTTATACACTGTACGTTATACGCTGTACGTTATAAGTTATACGTTATACGTTATACGTTACACGTTGTACGTTGTACGTTACACGTTGTACATTATACGTTGTACGTTATACGTTGTACATTATACGTTGTATGTTATACGTTATACGCTGTACGTTATACGTTATTCGTTATACGTTATACGTTATACGTTATACGTTATACGTTATACGTTATACGTTATACGTTATACGTTATACGTTATACGTTATACGTTGTACGTTATACGCTGTACGTTATACGCTGTACGTTATACGTTACACGTTGTACGTTGTACGTTATACGTTGTACGTTATACGTTGTACATTGTACGTTATACGTTGTACGTTATACGTTGTACATTATGCGTTGTACGTTATACGTTGTACGTTATACGTTATACGTTATACGTTATACGTTATACGTTATACGTTATACGTTATACGTTATACGTTATACGTTATACGTTATACGTTATACGTTATAAGTTATACGTTATTCGTTATACGTTTTACGTTATACGTTATACGTTATACGTTATACGTTATACGTTACACGTTATACGTTATACGTTATACGTTATACGTTATACGTTATACGTTATACGTTATACGTTATACGTTATACGTTACACGTTATACGTTATACGTTATACGTTACACGTTATACGTTATACGTTATACGTTATACGTTATACGTTATACGTTATACGTTATACGTTATACGTTATACGTTATACGTTATACGTTATACGTTATACGTTATACGTTATACGTTATACGTTATATGTTATTATATACGTTATACGTTATACGTTATACGTTATACGTTATACGTTATACGTTATACGTTATACGTTATACGTTATACGTTATACGTTATACGTTATACGTTATACGTTATACGTTATACGTTATACGTTATACGTTATACGTTATACGTTATACGTTATACGTTATACGTTATACGTTATACGTTATACGTTATACGTTATACGTTATACGTTATACGTTATACGTTATACGTTATACGTTATACGTTATACGTTATACGTTATACGTTATACGTTATACGTTATACGTTATACGTTATACGTTATACGTTATACGTTATACGTTATACGTTATACGTTATACGTTATACGTTATACGTTATACGTTATACGTTATACGTTATACGTTATACGTTATACGTTATACGTTATACGTTATACGTTATACGTTATACGTTATACGTTATACGTTATACGTTATACGTTATACGTTATACGTTATACGTTATACGTTATACGTTATACGTTATACGTTATACGTTATATGTTATACGATATACGTTATACGTTATACGTTATACGTTATACGTTATACGTTGTACGTTATACGCTGTACGTTATACCTTATACGTTATACGTTATACACTGTACGTTATACGCTGTACGTTATAAGTTATACGTTATACGTTATACGTTACACGTTGTACGTTGTACGTTATACGTTGTACGTTATACGTTGTACATTGTACGTTATACGTTGTACGTTATACGTTGTACATTATGCGTTGTACGTTATACGTTGTACGTTATACGTTATACGTTATACGTTATACGTTATACGTTATACGTTATACGTTATACGTTATACGTTATACGTTATACGTTATACGTTATACGTTATACGTTATACGTTATACGTTATAAGTTATACGTTATTCGTTATACGTTTTACGTTATACGTTATACGTTATACGTTATACGTTATACGTTACACGTTATACGTTATACGTTATACGTTATACGTTATACGTTATACGTTATACGTTATACGTTATACGTTATACGTTATACGTTATACGTTATACGTTATACGTTATACGTTATACGTTACACGTTATACGTTATACGTTATACGTTATACGTTATACGTTATACGTTATACGTTATACGTTATACGTTATACGTTAAACGTTATACGTTATACGTTGTACGTTATACGCTGTACGTTGTACGATGTACGTTATACGTTGTACGTTATACGTTATACGTTATACGTTACTCGTTGTACGGTGTACGTTATACGTTGTACGTTGTACGTTATACGTTGTACGTTATACGTTGTACGATATACGTTGTACGTTATACGTTGTACGTTATATGTTATACGTTGCACGTTGTACGATGTACGTTATACGTTATACGTTATACGTTATACGTTATACGTTATACGTTATACGTTATACGTTATACGTTATACGGTATACGGTATACGGTATACGTTATACGTTGTACGTTATACGTTATACGTTATACGTTATACGTTATATGTTATACGATATACGTTATACGTTATACGTTATACGTTATACGTTATACGTTATACGTTGTACGTTATACGCTGTACGTTATACCTTATACGTTATACGTTATACACTGTACGTTATACGCTGTACGTTATAAGTTATACGTTATACGTTATACGTTACACGTTGTACGTTGTACGTTACACGTTGTACATTATACGTTGTACGTTATACGTTATACGCTGTACGTTATACGTTATACGTTACATGTTGCACGTTGTACGTTATACGTTATACGTTGTATGTAATACGTTGTACGTTATACGTTATACGTTGTACGTTATACGTTGTACATTATACGTTGTATGTTATACGTTATACGCTGTACGTTATACGTTATTCGTTATACGTTATACGTTATACGTTATACGTTATACGTTATACGTTATACGTTATACGTTATACGTTATACGTTGTACGTTATACGCTGTACGTTATACGCTGTACGTTATACGTTACACGTTGTACGTTATACGCTGTACGTTATACGTTACACGTTGTACGTTGTACGTTATACGTTGTACGTTATACGTTGTACATTGTACGTTATACGTTGTACGTTATACGTTGTACATTATGCGTTGTACGTTATACGTTGTACGTTATACGTTATACGTTATACGTTATACGTTATACGTTATACGTTATAAGTTATACGTTATTCGTTATACGTTTTACGTTATACGTTATACGTTATACGTTATACGTTATACGTTACACGTTATACGTTATACGTTATACGTTATACGTTATACGTTATACGTTATACGTTATACGTTATACGTTATACGTTATACGTTATACGTTATACGTTATACGTTATACGTTATATGTTATACGATATACGTTATACGTTATACGTTATACGTTATACGTTATACGTTGTACGTTATACGCTGTACGTTATACCTTATACGTTATACGTTATACACTGTACGTTATACGCTGTACGTTATAAGTTATACGTTATACGTTATACGTTACACGTTGTACGTTGTACGTTATACGTTGTACGTTATACGTTGTACATTGTACGTTATACGTTGTACGTTATACGTTGTACATTATGCGTTGTACGTTATACGTTGTACGTTATACGTTATACGTTATACGTTATACGTTATACGTTATACGTTATACGTTATACGTTAAACGTTATACGTTATACGTTGTACGTTATACGCTGTACGTTATACGCTGTACGTTATACGCTGTACGTTATACGTTATACGTTATACGTTACTCGTTGTACGGTGTACGTTATACGTTGTACGTTGTACGTTATACGTTGTACGTTATACGTTATACGTTATACGTTGTACGTTATATGTTATACGTTGCACGTTGTACGATGTACGTTATACGTTATACGTTATACGTTATACGTTATACGTTATACGTTATACGTTATACGTTATACGTTATACGGTATACGGTATACGGTATACGTTATACGTTGTACGTTATACGTTATACGTTATACGTTATACGTTATATGTTATACGATATACGTTATACGTTATACGTTATACGTTATACGTTATACGTTATACGTTATACGTTATACGTTATACGTTACACGTTATACGTTATACGTTATACGTTATACGTTATACGTTATACGTTATACGTTATACGTTATACGTTATACGTTGTACGTTATATGTTATACGTTGCACGTTGTACGATGTACGTTATACGTTATACGTTATACGTTATACGTTATACGTTATACGTTATACGTTATACGTTATACGTTATACGGTATACGGTATACGGTATACGTTATACGTTGTACGTTATACGTTATACGTTATACGTTATACGTTATATGTTATACGATATACGTTATACGTTATACGTTATACGTTATACGTTATACGTTATACGTTGTACGTTATACGCTGTACGTTATACCTTATACGTTATACGTTATACACTGTACGTTATACGCTGTAGGTTATAAGTTATACGTTATACGTTATACGTTATACGTTATACGTTGTACGTTATACGCTGTACGTTATACCTTATACGTTATACGTTATACACTGTACGTTATACGCTGTACGTTATAAGTTATACGTTATACGTTATACGTTACACGTTGTACGTTGTACGTTACACGTTGTACATTATACGTTGTACGTTATACGTTGTACATTATACGTTGTATGTTATACGTTATACGCTGTACGTTATACGTTATTCGTTATACGTTATACGTTATACGTTATACGTTATACGTTATACGTTATACGTTATACGTTATACGTTATACGTTATACGTTATACGTTGTACGTTATACGCTGTACGTTATACGCTGTACGTTATACGTTACACGTTGTACGTTGTACGTTATACGTTGTACGTTATACGTTGTACATTGTACGTTATACGTTGTACGTTATACGTTGTACATTATGCGTTGTACGTTATACGTTGTACGTTATACGTTATACGTTATACGTTATACGTTATACGTTATACGTTATACGTTATACGTTATACGTTATACGTTATACGTTATACGTTATAAGTTATACGTTATTCGTTATACGTTTTACGTTATACGTTATACGTTATACGTTATACGTTATACGTTACACGTTATACGTTATACGTTATACGTTATACGTTATACGTTATACGTTATACGTTATACGTTATACGTTATACGTTACACGTTATACGTTATACGTTATACGTTACACGTTATACGTTATACGTTATACGTTATACGTTATACGTTATACGTTATACGTTATACGTTATACGTTATACGTTATACGTTATACGTTATACGTTATACGTTATACGTTATACGTTATACGTTATACGTTATACGTTATACGTTATACGTTATACGTTATACGTTATACGTTATACGTTATACGTTATACGTTATACGTTATACGTTATACGTTATACGTTATACGTTATACGTTATACGTTATACGTTATACGTTATACGTTATACGTTATACGTTATACGTTATACGTTATACGTTATACGTTATACGTTATACGTTATACGTTATACGTTATACGTTATACGTTATACGTTATACGTTATACGTTATACGTTATACGTTATACGTTATACGTTATACGTTATACGTTATACGTTATACGTTATACGTTATACGTTATACGTTATACGTTATACGTTATACGTTATACGTTATACGTTATACGTTATACGTTATACGTTATACGTTATACGTTATACGTTATACGTTATACGTTATACGTTATACGTTATACGTTATACGTTATACGTTATACGTTATACGTTATACGTTATACGTTATACGTTATACGTTATACGTTATACGTTATACGTTATACGTTATACGTTATACGTTATACGTTATACGTTATATGTTATACGATATACGTTATACGTTATACGTTATACGTTATACGTTATACGTTGTACGTTATACGCTGTACGTTATACCTTATACGTTATACGTTATACACTGTACGTTATACGCTGTACGTTATAAGTTATACGTTATACGTTATACGTTACACGTTGTACGTTGTACGTTATACGTTGTACGTTATACGTTGTACATTGTACGTTATACGTTGTACGTTATACGTTGTACATTATGCGTTGTACGTTATACGTTGTACGTTATACGTTATACGTTATACGTTATACGTTATACGTTATACGTTATACGTTATACGTTATACGTTATACGTTATACGTTATACGTTATACGTTATACGTTATACGTTATACGTTATAAGTTATACGTTATTCGTTATACGTTTTACGTTATACGTTATACGTTATACGTTATACGTTATACGTTACACGTTATACGTTATACGTTATACGTTATACGTTATACGTTATACGTTATACGTTATACGTTATACGTTATACGTTATACGTTATACGTTATACGTTATACGTTATACGTTACACGTTATACGTTATACGTTATACGTTATACGTTATACGTTATACGTTATACGTTATACGTTATACGTTAAACGTTATACGTTATACGTTGTACGTTATACGCTGTACGTTATACGCTGTACGTTATACGCTGTACGTTATACGTTATACGTTATACGTTACTCGTTGTACGGTGTACGTTATACGTTGTACGTTGTACGTTATACGTTGTACGTTATACGTTGTACGATATACGTTGTACGTTATACGTTGTACGTTATATGTTATACGTTGCACGTTGTACGATGTACGTTATACGTTATACGTTATACGTTATACGTTATACGTTATACGTTATACGTTATACGTTATACGTTATACGGTATACGGTATACGGTATACGTTATACGTTGTACGTTATACGTTATACGTTATACGTTATACGTTATATGTTATACGATATACGTTATACGTTATACGTTATACGTTATACGTTATACGTTATACGTTGTACGTTATACGCTGTACGTTATACCTTATACGTTATACGTTATACACTGTACGTTATACGCTGTACGTTATAAGTTATACGTTATACGTTATACGTTACACGTTGTACGTTGTACGTTACACGTTGTACATTATACGTTGTACGTTATACGTTATACGCTGTACGTTATACGTTATACGTTACATGTTGCACGTTGTACGTTATACGTTATACGTTGTATGTAATACGTTGTACGTTATACGTTATACGTTGTACGTTATACGTTGTACGTTATACGTTGTACATTATACGTTGTATGTTATACGTTATACGCTGTACGTTATACGTTATTCGTTATACGTTATACGTTATACGTTATACGTTATACGTTATACGTTATACGTTATACGTTATACGTTATACGTTATACGTTGTACGTTATACGCTGTACGTTATACGCTGTACGTTATACGTTACACGTTGTACGTTATACGCTGTACGTTATACGTTACACGTTGTACGTTGTACGTTATACGTTGTACGTTATACGTTGTACATTGTACGTTATACGTTGTACGTTATACGTTGTACATTATGCGTTGTACGTTATACGTTGTACGTTATACGTTATACGTTATACGTTATACGTTATACGTTATACGTTATAAGTTATACGTTATACGTTATACGTTATACGTTACACGTTATACGTTATACGTTATACGTTATACGTTATACGTTATACGTTATACGTTATACGTTATACGTTATACGTTATACGTTATACGTTATACGTTATACGTTATATGTTATACGATATACGTTATACGTTATACGTTATACGTTATACGTTATACGTTGTACGTTATACGCTGTACGTTATACCTTATACGTTATACGTTATACACTGTACGTTATACGCTGTACGTTATAAGTTATACGTTATACGTTATACGTTACACGTTGTACGTTGTACGTTATACGTTGTACGTTATACGTTGTACATTGTACGTTATACGTTGTACGTTATACGTTGTACATTATGCGTTGTACGTTATACGTTGTACGTTATACGTTATACGTTATACGTTATACGTTATACGTTATACGTTATACGTTATACGTTATACGTTATACGTTATACGTTATACGTTATACGTTATACGTTATACGTTATACGTTATACGTTATACGTTATACGTTATACGTTACACGTTATACGTTATACGTTATACGTTATACGTTATACGTTATACGTTATACGTTATACGTTATACGTTATACGTTAAACGTTATACGTTATACGTTGTACGTTATACGCTGTACGTTATACGCTGTACGTTATACGCTGTACGTTATACGTTATACGTTATACGTTACTCGTTGTACGGTGTACGTTATACGTTGTACGTTGTACGTTATACGTTGTACGTTATACGTTGTACGATATACGTTGTACGTTATACGTTGTACGTTATATGTTATACGTTGCACGTTGTACGATGTACGTTATACGTTATACGTTATACGTTATACGTTATACGTTATACGTTATACGTTATACGTTATACGTTATACGGTATACGGTATACGGTATACGTTATACGTTGTACGTTATACGTTATACGTTATACGTTATACGTTATATGTTATACGATATACGTTATACGTTATACGTTATACGTTATACGTTATACGTTATACGTTATACGTTGTACGTTATACGCTGTACGTTATACGTTACACGTTGTACGTTGTACGTTATACGTTGTACGTTATACGTTGTACATTGTACGTTATACGTTGTACGTTATACGTTGTACATTATGCGTTGTACGTTATACGTTGTACGTTATACGTTATACGTTATACGTTATACGTTATACGTTATACGTTATAAGTTATACGTTATTCGTTATACGTTATACGTTATACGTTATATGTTATACGATATACGTTATACGTTATACGTTATACGTTATACGTTGTACGTTGTACATTATACGTTGTATGTTATACGTTATACGCTGTACGTTATACGTTATTCGTTATACGTTATACGTTATACGTTATACGTTATACGTTATACGCTGTACGTTATAAGTTATACGTTATACGTTATACGTTACACGTTGTACGTTGTACGTTATACGTTGTACGTTATACGTTGTACATTGTACGTTATACGTTGTACGTTATACGTTGTACATTATGCGTTGTACGTTATACGTTGTACGTTATACGTTATACGTTATACGTTATACGTTATACGTTATACGTTATACGTTATACGTTAAACGTTATACGTTATACGTTGTACGTTATACGCTGTACGTTATACGCTGTACGTTATACGCTGTACGTTATACGTTATACGTTATACGTTACTCGTTGTACGGTGTACGTTATACGTTGTACGTTGTACGTTATACGTTGTACGTTATACGTTATACGTTATACGTTGTACGTTATATGTTATACGTTGCACGTTGTACGATGTACGTTATACGTTATACGTTATACGTTATACGTTATACGTTATACGTTATACGTTATACGTTATACGTTATACGGTATACGGTATACGGTATACGTTATACGTTGTACGTTATACGTTATACGTTATACGTTATACGTTATATGTTATACGATATACGTTATACGTTATACGTTATACGTTATACGTTATACGTTATACGTTATACGTTATACGTTATACGTTATACGTTACACGTTATACGTTATACGTTATACGTTATACGTTATACGTTATACGTTATACGTTATACGTTATACGTTATACGTTGTACGTTATATGTTATACGTTGCACGTTGTACGATGTACGTTATACGTTATACGTTATACGTTATACGTTATACGTTATACGTTATACGTTATACGTTATACGTTATACGGTATACGGTATACGGTATACGTTATACGTTGTACGTTATACGTTATACGTTATACGTTATACGTTATATGTTATACGATATACGTTATACGTTATACGTTATACGTTATACGTTATACGTTATACGTTGTACGTTATACGCTGTACGTTATACCTTATACGTTATACGTTATACACTGTACGTTATACGCTGTAGGTTATAAGTTATACGTTATACGTTATACGTTATACGTTATACGTTGTACGTTATACGCTGTACGTTATACCTTATACGTTATACGTTATACACTGTACGTTATACGCTGTACGTTATAAGTTATACGTTATACGTTATACGTTACACGTTGTACGTTGTACGTTACACGTTGTACATTATACGTTGTACGTTATACGTTGTACATTATACGTTGTATGTTATACGTTATACGCTGTACGTTATACGTTATTCGTTATACGTTATACGTTATACGTTATACGTTATACGTTATACGTTATACGTTATACGTTATACGTTATACGTTATACGTTATACGTTGTACGTTATACGCTGTACGTTATACGCTGTACGTTATACGTTACACGTTGTACGTTGTACGTTATACGTTGTACGTTATACGTTGTACATTGTACGTTATACGTTGTACGTTATACGTTGTACATTATGCGTTGTACGTTATACGTTGTACGTTATACGTTATACGTTATACGTTATACGTTATACGTTATACGTTATACGTTATACGTTATACGTTATACGTTATACGTTATACGTTATAAGTTATACGTTATTCGTTATACGTTTTACGTTATACGTTATACGTTATACGTTATACGTTACACGTTATACGTTATACGTTATACGTTATACGTTATACGTTATACGTTATACGTTATACGTTATACGTTATACGTTACACGTTATACGTTATACGTTATACGTTACACGTTATACGTTATACGTTATACGTTATACGTTATACGTTATACGTTATACGTTATACGTTATACGTTATACGTTATACGTTATACGTTATACGTTATACGTTATACGTTATACGTTATACGTTATACGTTATACGTTATACGTTATACGTTATACGTTATACGTTATACGTTATACGTTATACGTTATACGTTATACGTTATACGTTATACGTTATACGTTATACGTTATACGTTATACGTTATACGTTATACGTTATACGTTATACGTTATACGTTATACGTTATACGTTATACGTTATACGTTATACGTTATACGTTATACGTTATACGTTATACGTTATACGTTATACGTTATACGTTATACGTTATACGTTATACGTTATACGTTATACGTTATACGTTATACGTTATACGTTATACGTTATACGTTATACGTTATACGTTATACGTTATACGTTATACGTTATACGTTATACGTTATACGTTATACGTTATACGTTATACGTTATACGTTATACGTTATACGTTATACGTTATACGTTATACGTTATACGTTATACGTTATACGTTATACGTTATACGTTATACGTTATACGTTATACGTTATACGTTATACGTTATACGTTATATGTTATACGATATACGTTATACGTTATACGTTATACGTTATACGTTATACGTTGTACGTTATACGCTGTACGTTATACCTTATACGTTATACGTTATACACTGTACGTTATACGCTGTACGTTATAAGTTATACGTTATACGTTATACGTTACACGTTGTACGTTGTACGTTATACGTTGTACGTTATACGTTGTACATTGTACGTTATACGTTGTACGTTATACGTTGTACATTATGCGTTGTACGTTATACGTTGTACGTTATACGTTATACGTTATACGTTATACGTTATACGTTATACGTTATACGTTATACGTTATACGTTATACGTTATACGTTATACGTTATACGTTATACGTTATACGTTATAAGTTATACGTTATTCGTTATACGTTTTACGTTATACGTTATACGTTATACGTTATACGTTATACGTTACACGTTATACGTTATACGTTATACGTTATACGTTATACGTTATACGTTATACGTTGTACGTTATACGTTATACGTTATACGTTATACGTTATACGTTATACGTTATACGTTACACGTTATACGTTATACGTTATACGTTATACGTTATACGTTATACGTTATACGTTATACGTTATACGTTAAACGTTATACGTTATACGTTGTACGTTATACGCTGTACGTTATACGCTGTACGTTATACGCTGTACGTTATACGTTATACGTTATACGTTACTCGTTGTACGGTGTACGTTATACGTTGTACGTTGTACGTTATACGTTGTACGTTATACGTTGTACGATATACGTTGTACGTTATACGTTGTACGTTATATGTTATACGTTGCACGTTGTACGATGTACGTTATACGTTATACGATATACGTTATACGTTATACGTTATACGTTATACGTTATACGTTATACGTTGTACGTTATACGCTGTACGTTATACCTTATACGTTATACGTTATACACTGTACGTTATACGCTGTACGTTATAAGTTATACGTTATACGTTATACGTTACACGTTGTACGTTGTACGTTACACGTTGTACATTATACGTTGTACGTTATACGTTATACGCTGTACGTTATACGTTATACGTTACATGTTGCACGTTGTACGTTATACGTTATACGTTGTATGTAATACGTTGTACGTTATACGTTATACGTTGTACGTTATACGTTGTACATTATACGTTGTATGTTATACGTTATACGCTGTACGTTATACGTTATTCGTTATACGTTATACGTTATACGTTATACGTTATACGTTATACGTTATACGTTATACGTTATACGTTATACGTTGTACGTTATACGCTGTACGTTATACGCTGTACGTTATACGTTACACGTTGTACGTTATACGCTGTACGTTATACGTTACACGTTGTACGTTGTACGTTATACGTTGTACGTTATACGTTGTACATTGTACGTTATACGTTGTACGTTATACGTTGTACATTATGCGTTGTACGTTATACGTTGTACGTTATACGTTATACGTTATACGTTATACGTTATACGTTATACGTTATAAGTTATACGTTATTCGTTATACGTTTTACGTTATACGTTATACGTTATACGTTATACGTTATACGTTACACGTTATACGTTATACGTTATACGTTATACGTTATACGTTATACGTTATACGTTATACGTTATACGTTATACGTTATACGTTATACGTTATACGTTATACGTTATATGTTAGGCGATATACGTAATACGTTATACGTTATACGTTATACGTTATACGTTGTACGTTATACGCTGTACGTTATACCTTATACGTTATACGTTATACACTGTACGTTATACGCTGTACGTTATAAGTTATACGTTATACGTTATACGTTACACGTTGTACGTTGTACGTTATACGTTGTACGTTATACGTTGTACATTGTACGTTATACGTTGTACGTTATACGTTGTACATTATGCGTTGTACGTTATACGTTGTACGTTATACGTTATACGTTATACGTTATACGTTATACGTTATACGTTATACGTTATACGTTATACGTTATACGTTATACGTTATACGTTATACGTTATACGTTATACGTTATACGTTATACGTTATACGTTATACGTTATACGTTATACGTTACACGTTATACGTTATACGTTATACGTTATACGTTATACGTTATACGTTATACGTTATACGTTATACGTTATACGTTAAACGTTATACGTTATACGTTGTACGTTATACGCTGTACGTTATACGCTGTACGTTATACGCTGTACGTTATACGTTATACGTTATACGTTACTCGTTGTACGGTGTACGTTATACGTTGTACGTTGTACGTTATACGTTGTACGTTATACGTTGTACGATATACGTTGTACGTTATACGTTGTACGTTATATGTTATACGTTGCACGTTGTACGATGTACGTTATACGTTATACGTTATACGTTATACGTTATACGTTATACGTTATACGTTATACGTTATACGTTATACGGTATACGGTATACGGTATACGTTATACGTTGTACGTTATACGTTATACGTTATACGTTATACGTTATATGTTATACGATATACGTTATACGTTATACGTTATACGTTATACGTTATACGTTATACGTTATACGTTGTACGTTATACGCTGTACGTTATACCTTATACGTTATACGTTATACACTGTACGTTATACGCTGTACGTTATAAGTTATACGTTATACGTTATACGTTACACGTTGTACGTTGTACGTTACACGTTGTACATTATACGTTGTACGTTATACGTTATACGCTGTACGTTATACGTTATACGTTACATGTTGCACGTTGTACGTTATACGTTATACGTTGTATGTTATACGTTGTACGTTATACGTTATACGTTGTACGTTATACGTTGTACATTATACGTTGTATGTTATACGTTATACGCTGTACGTTATACGTTATTCGTTATACGTTATACGTTATACGTTATACGTTATACGTTATACGTTATACGTTATACGTTATACGTTATACGTTATACGTTGTACGTTATACGCTGTACGTTATACGCTGTACGTTATACGTTACACGTTGTACGTTGTACGTTATACGTTGTACGTTATACGTTGTACATTGTACGTTATACGTTGTACGTTATACGTTGTACATTATGCGTTGTACGTTATACGTTGTACGTTATACGTTATACGTTATACGTTATACGTTATACGTTATACGTTATAAGTTATACGTTATTCGTTATACGTTTTACGTTATACGTTATACGTTATACGTTATACGTTATACGTTACACGTTATACGTTATACGTTATACGTTATACGTTACACGTTATACGTTATACGTTATACGTTATACGTTATACGTTATACGTTATACGTTATACGTTATACGTTATACGTTATACGTTACACGTTATACGTTATACGTTATACGTTATACGTTATACGTTATACGTTATACGTTATACGTTATACGTTATACGTTATACGTTATACGTTATACGTTATACGTTATACGTTATACGTTATACGTTATACGTTATACGTTATACGTTATACGTTATACGTTATACGTTATACGTTATACGTTATACGTTATACGTTATACGTTATACGTTATACGTTATACGTTATACGTTATACGTTATACGTTATACGTTATACGTTATACGTTATACGTTATACGTTATACGTTATACGTTATACGTTATACGTTATACGTTATACGTTATACGTTATACGTTATACGTTATACGTTATACGTTATACGTTATACGTTATACGTTATACGTTATACGTTATACGTTATACGTTATACGTTATACGTTATACGTTATACGTTATACGTTATACGTTATACGTTATACGTTATACGTTATACGTTATACGTTATACGTTGTACGTTATACGCTGTACGTTATACCTTATACGTTATACGTTATACACTGTACGTTATACGCTGTACGTTATAAGTTATACGTTATACGTTATACGTTACACGTTGTACGTTGTACGTTACACGTTGTACATTATACGTTGTACGTTATACGTTATACGCTGTACGTTATACGTTATACCTTACATGTTGCACGTTGTACGTTATACGTTATACGTTGTATGTTATACGTTGTACGTTATACGTTATACGTTGTACGTTATACGTTGTACATTATACGTTGTATGTTATACGTTATACGCTGTACGTTATACGTTATTCGTTATACGTTATACGTTATACGTTATATGTTATACGTTATACGTTATACGTTATACGTTATACGTTATACGTTATACGTTGTACGTTATACGCTGTACGTTATACGCTGTACGTTATACGTTACACGTTGTACGTTGTACGTTATACGTTATACGTTATACGTTATACGTTATACGTTATACGTTATACGTTATACGTTATACGTTATACGTTATACGTTATACGTTATACGTTATACGTTACACGTTATACGTTATACGTTATACGTTATACGTTACACGTTACACGTTATACGTTATACGTTATACGTTATACGTTATACGTTATACGTTACACGTTATACGTTATACGTTATACGTTATACGTTATACGTTATACGTTATACGTTATACGTTATACGTTATACGTTATACGTTATACGTTATACGTTATACGTTATACGTTATACGTTATACGTTATACGTTATACGTTATACGTTATACGTTATACGTTATACGTTATACGTTATACGTTATACGTTATACGTTATACGTTATACGTTATACGTTATACGTTATACGTTATACGTTATACGTTATACGTTATACGTTATACGTTATACGTTATACGTTATACGTTATACGTTATACGTTATACGTTATACGTTATACGTTATACGTTATACGTTATACGTTATACGTTATACGTTATACGTTATACGTTATACGTTATACGTTATACGTTATACGTTATACGTTATACGTTATACGTTATACGTTATACGTTATACGTTATACGTTATACGTTATACGTTATACGTTATACGTTATACGTTATACGTTATACGTTATACGTTATACGTTATACGTTATACGTTATACGTTATACGTTATACGTTATACGTTATACGTTATACGTTATACGTTATACGTTATACGTTATACGTTATACGTTATACGTTATACGTTATACGTTATACGTTATACGTTATACGTTATACGTTATACGTTATACGTTATACGTTATACGTTATACGTTATACGTTATACGTTATACGTTATACGTTATACGTTATACGTTATACGTTATACGTTATACGTTATACGTTATACGTTATACGTTATACGTTATACGTTATACGTTATACGTTATACGTTATACGTTATACGTTATACGTTATACGTTATACGTTATACGTTATACGTTATACGTTATACGTTATACGTTATACGTTATACGTTATACGTTATACGTTATACGTTATACGTTATACGTTATACGTTATACGTTATACGTTATACGTTATACGTTATACGTTATACGTTATACGTTATACGTTATACGTTATACGTTATACGTTATACGTTATACGTTATACGTTATACGTTATACGTTATACGTTATACGTTATACGTTATACGTTATACGTTATACGTTATACGTTATACGTTATACGTTATACGTTATACGTTATACGTTATACGTTATACGTTATACGTTATACGTTATACGTTATACGTTATACGTTATACGTTATACGTTATACGTTATACGTTATACGTTATACGTTATACGCTGTACGTTATACGCTGTACGTTATACGTTATACGTTATACGTTACTCGTTGTACGTTGTACGTTGTACGTTATACGTTGTACGTTGTACGTTATACGTTGTACGTTATACGTTGTACGATATACGTTGTACGTTATACGTTGTACGTTATATGTTATACGTTGCACGTTGTACGATGTACGTTATACGTTATACGTTATACGTTATACGTTATACGTTATACGTTATACGTTATACGTTATACGGTATACGGTATACGGTATACGTTATACGTTGTACGTTATACGTTATACGTTATACGTTATACGTTATACGTTATATGTTATACGATATACGTTATACGTTATACGTTATACGTTATACGTTGTACGTTATACGCTGTACGTTATACCTTATACGTTACACGTTATACACTGTACGTTATACGCTGTACGTTATAAGTTATACGTTATACGTTATACGTTACACGTTGTACGTTGTACGTTACACGTTGTACATTATACGTTGTACGTTATACGTTATACGCTGTACGTTATACGTTATACGTTACATGTTGCACGTTGTACGTTATACGTTATACGTTGTATGTTATACGTTGTACGTTATACGTTATACGTTGAACGTTATACGTTATACGTTATACGTTATACGTTATACGTTATACGCTATACGTTATACGTTATACGTTATACGTTATACGTTATACGTTATACGTTATACGTTATACGTTATACGTTATACGTTATACGTTATACGTTATACGTTATACGTTATACGTTATTCGTTATACGTTATACGTTATACGTTATACGTTATACGTTATACGTTATACGTTATACGTTATACGTTATACGTTATACGTTATACGTTATACGTTATACGTTATACGTTATACGTTATACGTTATACGTTATACGTTATACGTTATACGTTATACGTTATACGTTATACGTTATACGTTATACGTTATACGTTATACGTTATACGTTATACGTTATACGTTATACGTTATACGTTATACGTTATACGTTATACGTTATACGTTATACGTTATACGGTATACGGTATACGGTATACGTTATACGTTGTACGTTATACGTTATACGTTATACGTTATACGTTATATGTTATACGATATACGTTATACGTTATACGTTATACGTTATACGTTATACGTTATACGTTGTACGTTATACGCTGTACGTTATACCTTATACGTTATACGTTATACACTGTACGTTATACGCTGTACGTTATAAGTTATACGTTATACGTTATACGTTACACGTTGTACGTTGTACGTTACACGTTGTACATTATACGTTGTACGTTATACGTTATACGCTGTACGTTATACGTTATACGTTACATGTTGCACGTTGTACGTTATACGTTATACGTTGTATGTTATACGTTGTACGTTATACGTTATACGTTGTACGTTATACGTTGTACATTATACGTTGTATGTTATACGTTATACGCTGTACGTTATACGTTATTCGTTATACGTTATACGTTATACGTTATACGTTATACGTTATACGTTATACGTTATACGTTATAAGTTATACGTTGTACGTTATACGCTGTACGTTATACGCTGTACGTTATACGTTACACGTTGTACGTTGTACGTTATACGTTGTACGTTATACGTTGTACATTGTACGTTATACGTTGTACGTTATACGTTGTACATTATGCGTTGTACGTTATACGTTGTACGTTATACGTTATACGTTATACGTTATACGTTATACGTTATACGTTATACGTTATACGTTATACGTTATACGTTATACGTTATACGTTATAAGTTATACGATATTCGTTATACGTTTTACGTTATACGTTATACGTTATACGTTATACGTTATACGTTACACGTTATACGTTATACGTTATACGTTATACGTTATACGTTATACGTAATACGTTATACGTTATACGTTATACGTTATACGTTATACGTTATACGTTATACGTTATACGGTATACGTTATACGTTATACGTTATACGTTATACGTTATACGTTATACGCTGTACGTTATACGCTGTACGTTATACGCTGTACGTTATACGTTATACGTTACACGTTGTACGTTGTACGTTATACGTTGTACGTTATACGTTGTACATTATACGTTGTACATTATACGTTGTACGTTATACGTTATACGCTGTACGTTATAAGTTATACGTTATACGTTATACGTTACGCGTTGTACGTTGTACGTTATACGTTGTACATTATACGTTGTACGTTATACGTTATACGTTATACGTTACGCGTTGTACGTTGTACGTTATACGTTGTACATTATACGTTGTACGTTATACGTTATACGTTGTACGTTATACGCTGTACGTTATACGTTATACGTTATACGTTACACGTTGTACGTTGTACGTTATACGTTATACGTTGTATGTTATACGTTGTACGTTATACGTTATACGTTGTACGTTATACGTTGTACATTATACGTTGTATGTTATACGTTATACGCTGTACGTTATAAGTTATTCGTTATACGTTATACGTTATACGTTATACGTTATACGTTATACGTTATACGTTATACGTTATACGTTATACGTTATACGTTATACGTTATACGTTATACGTTATACGTTGTACGTTATACGCTGTACGTTATACGCTGTACGTTATACGTTACACGTTGTACGCTGTACGTTATACGTTGTACGTTATACGTTGTACATTGTACGTTATACGTTGTACGTTATACGTTGTACATTATGCGTTGTACGTTATACGTTGTACGTTATACGTTATACGTTATACGTTATACGTTATACGTTATACGTTATACGTTATACGTTATACGTTATACGTTATACGTTATACGTTATACGTTATAAGTTATACGTTATTCGTTATACGTTTTACGTTATACGTTATACGTTGTACGTTATACGTTATACGTTATACGTTATACGTTATATGTTATACGATATACGTTATACGTTATACGTTATACGTTATACGTTGTACGTTATACGCTGTACGTTATACCTTATACGTTACACGTTATACACTGTACGTTATACGCTGTACGTTATAAGTTATACGTTATACGTTATACGTTACACGTTGTACGTTGTACGTTACACGTTGTACATTATACGTTGTACGTTATACGTTATACGCTGTACGTTATACGTTATACGTTACATGTTGCACGTTGTACGTTATACGTTATACGTTGTATGTTATACGTTGTACGTTATACGTTATACGTTGAACGTTATACGTTATACGTTATACGTTATACGTTATACGTTATACGTTATACGTTATACGTTATACGTTATACGTTATACGTTATACGTTATACGTTATACGTTATACGTTATACGTTATACGTTATACGTTATACGTTATACGTTATACGTTATACGTTATACGTTATACGTTATACGTTATACGTTATACGTTATACGTTATACGTTATACGTTATACGTTATACGTTATACGTTATACGTTATACGTTATACGTTATACGTTACACGTTTTACGTTGTACGTTATACGTTGTACATTATACGTTGTACGTTATACGTTATACGTTATGCGTTATACGTTACATGTTGTACGTTGTACGTTATACGTTGTACGTTATACGTTGTACGTTATACGTTGTATGTTATACGTTATACGCTGTACGTTATACGTTATACGTTGTACGTTATACGTTGTATGTTATACGATATACGCTGTACGTTATACGTTATACGTTGTACGTTATACGTTGTACGATATACGTTGTACGTTATACGTTGTACGTTATATGTTATACGTTGCACGTTGTACGATGTACGTTATACGTTATACGTTATACGTTATACGTTATACGTTATACGTTATACGTTATACGTTATACGGTATACGGTATACGGTATACGTTATACGTTGTACGTTATACGTTATACGTTATACGTTATACGTTATATGTTATACGATATACGTTATACGTTATACGTTATACGTTATACGTTGTACGTTATACGCTGTACGTTATACCTTATACGTTACACGTTATACACTGTACGTTATACGCTGTACGTTATAAGTTATACGTTATACGTTATACGTTACACGTTGTACGTTGTACGTTACACGTTGTACATTATACGTTGTACGTTATACGTTATACGCTGTACGTTATACGTTATACGTTACATGTTGCACGTTGTACGTTATACGTTATACGTTGTATGTTATACGTTGTACGTTATACGTTATACGTTGAACGTTATACGTTATACGTTATACGTTATACGTTATACGTTATACGTTATACGTTATACGTTATACGTTATACGTTATACGTTATACGTTATACGTTATACGTTATACGTTATACGTTATACGTTATACGTTATACGTTATACGTTATACGTTATACGTTATACGTTATACGTTATACGTTATACGTTATACGTTATACGTTATACGTTATACGTTATACGTTATACGTTATACGTTATACGTTATACGTTATACGTTATACGTTATACGTTATACGTTATACGTTATACGTTATACGTTATACGTTATACGTTATACGTTATACGTTATACGTTATACGTTATACGTTATACGTTATACGTTATACGTTATACGTTATACGTTATACGTTATACGTTATACGTTATACGTTATACGTTATACGTTATACGTTATACGTTATACGTTATACGTTATACGTTATACGTTATACGTTATACGTTATACGTTATACGTTATACGTTATACGTTATACGTTATACGTTATACGTTATACGTTATACGTTATACGTTATACGTTATACGTTATACGTTATACGTTATACGTTATACGTTATACGTTATACGTTATACGTTATACGTTATACGGTATACGGTATACGGTATACGTTATACGTTGTACGTTATACGTTATACGTTATACGTTATACGTTATATGTTATACGATATACGTTATACGTTATACGTTATACGTTATACGTTATACGTTATACGTTGTACGTTATACGCTGTACGTTATACCTTATACGTTATACGTTATACACTGTACGTTATACGCTGTACGTTATAAGTTATACGTTATACGTTATACGTTACACGTTGTACGTTGTACGTTACACGTTGTACATTATACGTTGTACGTTATACGTTATACGCTGTACGTTATACGTTATACGTTACATGTTGCACGTTGTACGTTATACGTTATACGTTGTATGTTATACGTTGTACGTTATACGTTATACGTTGTACGTTATACGTTGTACATTATACGTTGTATGTTATACGTTATACGCTGTACGTTATACGTTATTCGTTATACGTTATACGTTATACGTTATACGTTATACGTTATACGTTATACGTTATACGTTATAAGTTATACGTTGTACGTTATACGCTGTACGTTATACGCTGTACGTTATACGTTACACGTTGTACGTTGTACGTTATACGTTGTACGTTATACGTTGTACATTGTACGTTATACGTTGTACGTTATACGTTGTACATTATGCGTTGTACGTTATACGTTGTACGTTATACGTTATACGTTATACGTTATACGTTATACGTTATACGTTATACGTTATACGTTATACGTTATACGTTATACGTTATAAGTTATACGTTATTCGTTATACGTTTTACGTTATACGTTATACGTTATACGTTATACGTTATACGTTACACGTTATACGTTATACGTTATACGTTATACGTTATACGTTATACGTAATACGTTATACGTTATACGTTATACGTTATACGTTATACGTTATACGTTATACGTTATACGGTATACGTTATACGTTATACGTTATACGTTATACGTTATACGTTATACGTTATACGCTGTACGTTATACGCTGTACGTTATACGCTGTACGTTATACGTTATACGTTACACGTTGTACGTTGTACGTTATACGTTGTACGTTATACGTTGTACATTATACGTTGTACATTATACGTTGTACGTTATACGTTATACGCTGTACGTTATAAGTTATACGTTATACGTTATACGTTACGCGTTGTACGTTGTACGTTATACGTTGTACATTATACGTTGTACGTTATACGTTATACGTTGTACGTTATACGCTGTACGTTATACGTTATACGTTATACGTTACACGTTGTACGTTGTACGTTATACGTTATACGTTGTATGTTATACGTTGTACGTTATACGTTATACGTTGTACGTTATACGTTGTACATTATACGTTGTATGTTATACGTTATACGCTGTACGTTATACGTTATTCGTTATACGTTATACGTTATACGTTATACGTTATACGTTATACGTTATACGTTATACGTTATACGTTATACGTTATACGTTATACGTTATACGTTATACGTTATACGTTGTACGTTATACGCTGTACGTTATACGCTGTACGTTATACGTTACACGTTGTACGCTGTACGTTATACGTTGTACGTTATACGTTGTACATTGTACGTTATACGTTGTACGTTATACGTTGTACATTATGCGTTGTACGTTATACGTTGTACGTTATACGTTATACGTTATACGTTATACGTTATACGTTATACGTTATACGTTATACGTTATACGTTATACGTTATACGTTATAAGTTATACGTCATTCGTTATACGTTTTACGTTATACGTTATACGTTATACGTTATACGTTATACGTTATACGTTATACGTTATACGTTATACGTTATACGTTATACGTTATACGTTATACGTCATACGTTATACGTTATACGTTATACGTTATACGTTATACGTTATACGTTATACGTTATACGTTATACGTTATACGTTATACGGTATACGTTATACGTTATACGTTATACGTTATACGTTATACGTTATACGTTATACGCTGTACGTTATACGCTGTACGTTATACGCTGTACGTTATACGTTATACGTTACACGTTGTACGTTGTACGTTATACGTTGTACGTTATACGTTGTACATTATACGTTGTACATTATACTTTGTACGTTATACGTTATACGCTGTACGTTATAAGTTATACGTTATACGTTATACGTTACACGTTGTACGTTGTACGTTATACGTTGTACATTATACGTTGTACGTTATACGTTATACGTTATACGTTATACGTTACATGTTGTACGTTGTACGTTATACGTTGTACGTTATACGTTGTACGTTATACGTTGTATGTTATACGTTATACGCTGTACGTTATACGTTATACGTTGTACGTTATACGTTGTATGTTATACGATATACGCTGTACGTTATACGTTATACGTTGTACGTTATACGTTATACGTTATACGTTATACGCTGTACGTTATACGCTGTACGTTATACGTTATACGTTATACGTTATACGTTATACGTTATACGTTATACGTTATACGTTATACGTTACATGTTGTACGTTGTACGTTATACGTTGTACGTTATACGTTGTACGTTATACGTTGTATGTTATACGTTATACGCTGTACGTTATACGTTATACGTTGTACGTTATACGTTGTATGTTATACGTTATACGCTGTACGTTATACGTTATACGTTGTACGTTATACGTTATACGTTATACGTTATACGCTGTACGTTATACGCTGTACGTTATACGTTATACGTTATACGTTATACGTTATACGTTATACGTTATACGTTATACGTTATACGTTATACGTTATACGTTATACGTTATACGTTATACGTTATACGTTATACGTTATACGTTATACGTTATACGTTATACGTTATACGTTATACGTTATACGTTATACGTTATACGTTATACGTTATACGTTATACGTTATACGTTATACGTTATACGTTATACGTTATACGTTATACGTTATACGTTATACGTTATACGTTATACGTTATACGTTATACGTTATACGTTATACGTTATACGTTATACGTTATACGTTATACGTTATACGTTATACGTTATACGTTATACGTTATACGTTATACGTTATACGTTATACGTTATACGTTATACGTTATACGTTATACGTTATACGTTATACGTTATACGTTATACGTTATACGTTATACGTTATACGTTATACGTTATACGTTATACGTTATACGTTATACGTTATACGTTATACGTTATACGTTATACGTTATACGTTATACGTTATACGTTATACGTTATACGTTATACGTTATACGTTATACGTTATACGTTATACGTTATACGTTATACGTTATACGTTATACGTTATACGTTATACGTTATACGTTATACGTTATACGTTATACGTTATACGTTATACGTTATACGTTATACGTTATACGTTATACGTTATACGTTATACGTTATACGTTATACGTTATACGTTATACGTTATACGTTATACGTTATACGTTATACGTTATACGTTATACGTTATACGTTATACGTTATACGTTATACGTTATACGTTATACGTTATACGTTATACGTTATACGTTATACGTTATACGTTATACGTTATACGGTATACGGTATACGTTATACGTTGTACGTTATACGTTATACGTTATACGTTATACGTTATACGTTATATGTTATACGATATACGTTATACGTTATACGTTATACGTTATACGTTATACGTTATACGTTGTACGTTATACGCTGTACGTTATACCTTATACGTTATACGTTATACACTGTACGTTATACGCTGTACGTTATAAGTTATACGTTATACGTTATACGTTACACGTTGTACGTTGTACGTTACACGTTGTACATTATACGTTGTACGTTATACGTTATACGCTGTACGTTATACGTTATACGTTACATGTTGCACGTTGTACGTTATACGTTATACGTTGTATGTTATACGTTGTACGTTATACGTTATACGTTGTACGTTATACGTTGTACATTATACGTTGTATGTTATACGTTATACGCTGTACGTTATACGTTATTCGTTATACGTTATACGTTATACGTTATACGTTATACGTTATACGTTATACGTTATACGTTATAAGTTATACGTTGTACGTTATACGCTGTACGTTATACGCTGTACGTTATACGTTACACGTTGTACGTTGTACGTTATACGTTGTACGTTATACGTTGTACATTGTACGTTATACGTTGTACGTTATACGTTGTACATTATGCGTTGTACGTTATACGTTGTACGTTATACGTTATACGTTATACGTTATACGTTATACGTTATACGTTATACGTTATACGTTATACGTTATACGTTATACGTTATAAGTTATACGTTATTCGTTATACGTTTTACGTTATACGTTATACGTTATACGTTATACGTTATACGTTACACGTTATACGTTATACGTTATACGTTATAAGTTATACGTAATACGTTATACGTTATACGTTATACGTTATACGTTATACGTTATACGTTATACGGTATACGTTATACGTTATACGTTATACGTTATACGTTATACGTTATACGCTGTACGTTATACGCTGTACGTTATACGCTGTACGTTATACGTTATACGTTACACGTTGTACGTTGTACGTTATACGTTGTACGTTATACGTTGTACATTATACGCTGTACGTTATACGTTATACGTTACACGTTGTACGTTGTACGTTATACGTTGTACGTTATACGTTGTACATTATACGTTGTACATTATACTTTGTACGTTATACGTTATACGTTATACGTTATACGTTATACGTTATACGTTATACGTTATACGTTATACGTTATACGTTATACGTTATACGTTATAAGTTATACGTTATACGTTATACGTTATACGTTATACGTTATACGTTATACGTTATACGTTATACGTTATACGGTATACGTTATACGTTATACGTTATACGTTATACGTTATACGTTATACGTTATACGCTGTACGTTATACGCTGTACGTTATACGCTGTACGTTATACGTTATACGTTACACGTTGTACGTTGTACGTTATACGTTGTACGTTATACGTTGTACATTATACGTTGTACATTATACTTTGTACGTTATACGTTATACGCTGTACGTTATAAGTTATACGTTATACGTTATACGTTATACGTTATACGTTATACGTTATACGTTATATGTTATACGATATACGTTATACGTTATACGTTATACGTTATACGTTATACGTTGTACGTTATACGCTGTACGTTATACCTTATACGTTATACGTTATACACTGTACGTTATACGCTGTACGTTATAAGTTATACGTTATACGTTATACGTTATACGTTATACGTTATACGTTATACGTTATACGTTATACGTTATACGTTATACGTTATACGTTATACGTTATACGTTATACGTTATACGTTATACGTTATACGTTATACGTTATACGTTATACGTTATACGTTATACGTTATACGTTATACGTTATACGTTATACGTTATACGTTATACGTTATACGTTATACGTTATACGTTATACGTTATACGTTATACGTTATACGTTATACGTTATACGTTATACGTTATACGTTATACGTTATACGTTATACGTTATACGTTATACGTTATACGTTATACGTTATACGTTATACGTTATACGTTATACGTTATACGTTATACGTTATACGTTATACGTTATACGTTATACGTTATACGTTATACGTTATACGTTATACGTTGTACGTTATACGTTATACGTTATACGTTAAACGTTATACGTTATACGTTGTACGTTATACGCTGTACGTTATACGCTGTACGTTATACGCTGTACGTTATACGTTATACGTTATACGTTACTCGTTGTACGTTGTACGTTATACGTTGTACGTTGTACGTTATACGTTGTACGTTATACGTTGTACGATATACGTTGTACGTTATACGTTGTACGTTATATGTTATACGTTGCACGTTGTACGATGTACGTTATACGTTATACGTTATACGTTATACGTTATACGTTATACGTTATACGGTATACGGTATACGGTATACGTTATACGTTGTACGTTATACGTTATACGTTATACGTTATACGTTGTACGTTATACGTTATACGTTATACGTTGTACGTTATACGCTGTACGTTATACGCTGTACGTTATACGTTACACGTTGTACGCTGTACGTTATACGTTGTACGTTATACGTTGTACATTGTACGTTATACGTTGTACGTTATACGTTGTACATTATGCGTTGTACGTTATACGTTGTACGTTATACGTTATACGTTATACGTTATACGTTATACGTTATACGTTATACGTTATACGTTATACGTTATACGTTATACGTTATAAGTTATACGTTATTCGTTATACGTTTTACGTTATACGTTATACGTTATACGTTATACGTTATACGTTATACGTTATACGTTATACGTTATACGTTATACGTTATACGTTATACGTTATACGTCATACGTTATACGTTATACGTTATACGTTATACGTTATACGTTATACGTTATACGTTATACGTTATACGTTATACGGTATACGTTATACGTTATACGTTATACGTTATACGTTATACGTTATACGTTATACGTTATACGCTGTACGTTATACGCTGTACGTTATACGCTGTACGTTATACGTTATACGTTACACGTTGTACGTTGTACGTTATACGTTGTACGTTATACGTTGTACATTATACGTTGTACATTATACTTTGTACGTTATACGTTATACGCTGTACGTTATAAGTTATACGTTATACGTTATACGTTACACGTTGTACGTTGTACGTTATACGTTGTACATTATACGTTGTACGTTATACGTTATACGTTATACGTTATACGTTACATGTTGTACGTTGTACGTTATACGTTGTACGTTATACGTTGTACGTTATACGTTGTATGTTATACGTTATACGCTGTACGTTATACGTTATACGTTGTACGTTATACGTTGTATGTTATACGATATACGCTGTACGTTATACGTTATACGTTGTACGTTATACGTTATACGTTATACGTTATACGCTGTACGTTATACGCTGTACGTTATACGTTATACGTTATACGTTATACGTTATACGTTATACGTTATACGTTATACGTTATACGTTACATGTTGTACGTTGTACGTTATACGTTGTACGTTATACGTTGTACGTTATACGTTGTATGTTATACGTTATACGCTGTACGTTATACGTTATACGTTGTACGTTATACGTTGTATGTTATACGTTATACGCTGTACGTTATACGTTATACGTTGTACGTTATACGTTATACGTTATACGTTATACGCTGTACGTTATACGCTGTACGTTATACGTTATACGTTATACGTTATACGTTATACGTTATACGTTATACGTTATACGTTATACGTTATACGTTATACGTTATACGTTATACGTTATACGTTATACGTTATACGTTATACGTTATACGTTATACGTTATACGTTATACGTTATACGTTATACGTTATACGTTATACGTTATACGTTATACGTTATACGTTATACGTTATACGTTATACGTTATACGTTATACGTTATACGTTATACGTTATACGTTATACGTTATACGTTATACGTTATACGTTATACGTTATACGTTATACGTTATACGTTATACGTTATACGTTATACGTTATACGTTATACGTTATACGTTATACGTTATACGTTATACGTTATACGTTATACGTTATACGTTATACGTTATACGTTATACGTTATACGTTATACGTTATACGTTATACGTTATACGTTATACGTTATACGTTATACGTTATACGTTATACGTTATACGTTATACGTTATACGTTATACGTTATACGTTATACGTTATACGTTATACGTTATACGTTATACGTTATACGTTATACGTTATACGTTATACGTTATACGTTATACGTTATACGTTATACGTTATACGTTATACGTTATACGTTATACGTTATACGTTATACGTTATACGTTATACGTTATACGTTATACGTTATACGTTATACGTTATACGTTATACGTTATACGTTATACGTTATACGTTATACGTTATACGTTATACGTTATACGTTATACGTTATACGTTATACGTTATACGTTATACGTTATACGTTATACGTTATACGTTATACGTTATACGTTATACGTTATACGTTATACGTTATACGTTATACGTTATACGTTATACGTTATACGTTATACGTTATACGTTATACGTTATACGTTATACGTTATACGTTATACGTTATACGTTATACGTTATACGTTATACGTTATACGTTATACGTTATACGTTATACGTTATACGTTATACGTTATACGTTATACGTTATACGTTATACGTTATACGTTATACGTTATACGTTATACGTTATACGTTATACGTTATACGTTATACGTTATACGTTATACGTTATACGTTATACGTTATACGTTATACGTTATACGTTATACGTTATACGTTATACGTTATACGTTATACGTTATACGTTATACGTTATACGTTATACGTTATACGTTATACGGTATACGGTATACGGTATACGTTATACGTTGTACGTTATACGTTATACGTTATACGTTATACGTTATACGTTATATGTTATACGATATACGTTATATGTTATACGATATACGTTATACGTTATACGTTATACGTTGTACGTTATACGCTGTACGTTATACCTTATACGTTATACGTTATACACTGTACGTTATACGCTGTACGTTATAAGTTATACGTTATACGTTATACGTTACACGTTGTACGTTGTACGTTACACGTTGTACATTATACGTTGTACGTTATACGTTATACGCTGTACGTTATACGTTATACGTTACATGTTGCACGTTGTACGTTATACGTTATACGTTGTATGTTATACGTTGTACGTTATACGTTATACGTTGTACGTTATACGTTGTACATTATACGTTGTATGTTATACGTTATACGCTGTACGTTATACGTTATTCGTTATACGTTATACGTTATACGTTATACGTTATACGTTATACGTTATACGTTATACGTTATACGTTATACGTTATACGTTATAAGTTATACGTTGTACGTTATACGCTGTACGTTATACGCTGTACGTTATACGTTACACGTTGTACGTTGTACGTTATACGTTGTACGTTATACGTTGTACATTGTACGTTATACGTTGTACGTTATACGTTGTACATTATGCGTTGTACGTTATACGTTGTACGTTATACGTTATACGTTATACGTTATACGTTATACGTTATACGTTATACGTTATACGTTATACGTTATACGTTATACGTTATAAGTTATACGTTATTCGTTATACGTTTTACGTTATACGTTATACGTTATACGTTATACGTTATACGTTACACGTTATACGTTATACGTTATACGTTATACGTTATACGTAATACGTTATACGTTATACGTTATACGTTATACGTTATACGTTATACGTTATACGGTATACGTTATACGTTATACGTTATACGTTATACGTTATACGTTATACGCTGTACGTTATACGCTGTACGTTATACGCTGTACGTTATACGTTATACGTTACACGTTGTACGTTGTACGTTATACGTTGTACGTTATACGTTGTACATTATACGTTGTACATTATACGTTGTACGTTATACGTTATACGCTGTACGTTATAAGTTATACGTTATACGTTATACGTTACACGTTGTACGTTGTACGTTATACGTTGTACATTATACGTTGTACGTTATACGTTATACGTTGTACGTTATACGCTGTACGTTATACGTTATACGTTATACGTTACACGTTGTACGTTGTACGTTATACGTTATACGTTGTATGTTATACGTTGTACGTTATACGTTATACGTTGTACGTTATACGTTGTACATTATACGTTGTATGTTATACGTTATACGCTGTACGTTATACGTTATTCGTTATACGTTGTACGTTATACGCTGTACGTTATACGCTGTACGTTATACGTTACACGTTGTACGCTGTACGTTATACGTTGTACGTTATACGTTATACGTTATACGTTATACGTTATACGTTATACGTTATACGTTATACGTTATACGTTATACGTTATACGTTATACGTTATACGTTATACGTTATACGTTATACGTTATACGTTATACGTTATACGTTATACGTTATACGTTATACGTTATACGTTATACGTTATACGTTATACGTTATACGTTATACGTTATACGTTATACGTTATACGTTATACGTTATACGTTATACGTTATACGTTATACGTTATACGTTATACGTTATACGTTATACGTTATACGTTATACGTTATACGTTATACGTTATACGTTATACGTTATACGTTATACGTTATACGTTATACGTTATACGTTATACGTTATACGTTATACGTTATACGTTATACGTTATACGTTATACGTTATACGTTATACGTTATACGTTATACGTTATACGTTATACGTTATACGTTATACGTTATACGTTATACGTTATACGTTATACGTTATACGTTATACGTTATACGTTATACGTTATACGTTATACGTTATACGTTATACGTTATACGTTATACGTTATACGTTATACGTTATACGTTATACGTTATACGTTATACGTTATACGTTATACGTTATACGTTATACGTTATACGTTATACGTTATACGTTATACGTTATACGTTATACGTTATACGTTATACGTTATACGTTATACGTTATACGTTATACGTTATACGTTATACGTTATACGTTATACGTTATACGTTATACGTTATACGTTATACGTTATACGTTATACGTTATACGTTATACGTTATACGTTATACGTTATACGTTATACGTTATACGTTATACGTTATACGTTATACGTTATACGTTATACGTTATACGTTATACGTTATACGTTATACGTTATACGTTATACGTTATACGTTATACGTTATACGTTATACGTTATACGTTATACGTTATACGTTATACGTTATACGTTATACGTTATACGTTATACGTTATACGTTATACGTTATACGTTATACGTTATACGTTATACGTTATACGTTATACGTTATACGTTATACGTTATACGTTATACGTTATACGTTATACGTTATACGTTATACGTTATACGTTATACGTTATACGTTATACGTTATACGTTATACGTTATACGTTATACGTTATACGTTATACGTTATACGTTATACGTTATACGTTATACGTTATACGTTATACGTTATACGTTATACGTTATACGTTATACGTTATACGTTATACGTTATACGTTATACGTTATACGTTATACGTTATACGGTATACGGTATACGGTATACGTTATACGTTGTACGTTATACGTTATACGTTATACGTTATACGTTATACGTTATATGTTATACGATATACGTTATACGTTATACGTTATACGTTATACGTTATACGTTATACGTTGTACGTTATACGCTGTACGTTATACCTTATACGTTATACGTTATACACTGTACGTTATACGCTGTACGTTATAAGTTATACGTTATACGTTATACGTTACACGTTGTACGTTGTACGTTACACGTTGTACATTATACGTTGTACGTTATACGTTATACGCTGTACGTTATACGTTATACGTTACATGTTGCACGTTGTACGTTATACGTTATACGTTGTATGTTATACGTTGTACGTTATACGTTATACGTTGTACGTTATACGTTGTACATTATACGTTGTATGTTATACGTTATACGCTGTACGTTATACGTTATTCGTTATACGTTATACGTTATACGTTATACGTTATACGTTATACGTTATACGTTATACGTTATACGTTATACGTTATACGTTATAAGTTATACGTTGTACGTTATACGCTGTACGTTATACGCTGTACGTTATACGTTACACGTTGTACGTTGTACGTTATACGTTGTACGTTATACGTTGTACATTGTACGTTATACGTTGTACGTTATACGTTGTACATTATGCGTTGTACGTTATACGTTGTACGTTATACGTTATACGTTATACGTTATACGTTATACGTTATACGTTATACGTTATACGTTATACGTTATACGTTATACGTTATAAGTTATACGTTATTCGTTATACGTTTTACGTTATACGTTATACGTTATACGTTATACGTTATACGTTACACGTTATACGTTATACGTTATACGTTATACGTTATACGTAATACGTTATACGTTATACGTTATACGTTATACGTTATACGTTATACGTTATACGGTATACGTTATACGTTATACGTTATACGTTATACGTTATACGTTATACGCTGTACGTTATACGCTGTACGTTATACGCTGTACGTTATACGTTATACGTTACACGTTGTACGTTGTACGTTATACGTTGTACGTTATACGTTGTACATTATACGTTGTACATTATACGTTGTACGTTATACGTTATACGCTGTACGTTATAAGTTATACGTTATACGTTATACGTTACACGTTGTACGTTGTACGTTATACGTTGTACATTATACGTTGTACGTTATACGTTATACGTTGTACGTTATACGCTGTACGTTATACGTTATACGTTATACGTTACACGTTGTACGTTGTACGTTATACGTTATACGTTGTATGTTATACGTTGTACGTTATACGTTATACGTTGTACGTTATACGTTGTACATTATACGTTGTATGTTATACGTTATACGCTGTACGTTATACGTTATTCGTTATACGTTGTACGTTATACGCTGTACGTTATACGCTGTACGTTATACGTTACACGTTGTACGCTGTACGTTATACGTTGTACGTTATACGTTGTACATTGTACGTTATACGTTGTACGTTATACGTTGTACATTATGCGTTGTACGTTATACGTTGTACGTTATACGTTATACGTTATACGTTATACGTTATACGTTATACGTTATACGTTATACGTTATACGTTATACGTTATACGTTATAAGTTATACGTTATACGTTATACGTTATACGTTATACGTTATACGTTATACGTTATACGTTATACGTTATACGGTATACGTTATACGTTATACGTTATACGTTATACGTTATACGTTATACGTTATACGCTGTACGTTATACGCTGTACGTTATACGCTGTACGTTATACGTTATACGTTACACGTTGTACGTTGTACGTTATACGTTGTACGTTATACGTTGTACATTATACGTTGTACATTATACTTTGTACGTTATACGTTATACGCTGTACGTTATAAGTTATACGTTATACGTTATACGTTATACGTTATACGTTATACGTTATACGTTATATGTTATACGATATACGTTATACGTTATACGTTATACGTTATACGTTATACGTTGTACGTTATACGCTGTACGTTATACCTTATACGTTATACGTTATACACTGTACGTTATACGCTGTACGTTATAAGTTATACGTTATACGTTATACGTTATACGTTATACGTTATACGTTATACGTTATACGTTATACGTTATACGTTATACGTTATACGTTATACGTTATACGTTATACGTTATACGTTATACGTTATACGTTATACGTTATACGTTATACGTTATACGTTATACGTTATACGTTATACGTTATACGTTATACGTTATACGTTATACGTTATACGTTATACGTTATACGTTATACGTTATACGTTATACGTTATACGTTATACGTTATACGTTATACGTTATACGTTATACGTTATACGTTATACGTTATACGTTATACGTTATACGTTATACGTTATACGTTATACGTTATACGTTATACGTTATACGTTATACGTTATACGTTATACGTTATACGTTATACGTTATACGTTATACGTTATACGTTATACGTTATACGTTATACGTTATACGTTATACGTTATACGTTATACGTTATACGTTATACGTTATACGTTATACGTTATACGTTATACGTTATACGTTGTACGTTATACGTTATACGTTATACGTTAAACGTTATACGTTATACGTTGTACGTTATACGCTGTACGTTATACGCTGTACGTTATACGCTGTACGTTATACGTTATACGTTATACGTTACTCGTTGTACGTTGTACGTTATACGTTGTACGTTGTACGTTATACGTTGTACGTTATACGTTGTACGATATACGTTGTACGTTATACGTTGTACGTTATATGTTATACGTTGCACGTTGTACGATGTACGTTATACGTTATACGTTATACGTTATACGTTATACGTTATACGTTATACGGTATACGGTATACGGTATACGTTATACGTTGTACGTTATACGTTATACGTTATACGTTATACGTTATATGTTATACGATATACGTTATACGTTATACGTTATACGTTATACGTTATACGTTGTACGTTATACGCTGTACGTTATACCTTATACGTTATACGTTATACACTGTACGTTATACGCTGTACGTTATAAGTTATACGTTATACGTTATACGTTACACGTTGTACGTTGTACGTTACACGTTGTACATTATACGTTGTACGTTATACGTTATACGCTGTACGTTATACGTTATACGTTACATGTTGCACGTTGTACGTTATACGTTATACGTTGTATGTTATACGTTGTACGTTATACGTTATACGTTGTACGTTATACGTTGTACATTATACGTTGTATGTTATACGTTATACGCTGTACGTTATACGTTATTCGTTATACGTTATACGTTATACGTTATACGTTATACGTTATACGTTATACGTTATACGTTATACGTTATACGTTATACGTTATACGTTATACGTTATACGTTGTACGTTATACGCTGTACGTTATACGCTGTACGTTATTTGTTACACGTTGTACGCTGTACGTTATACGTTGTACGTTATACGTTGTACATTGTACGTTATACGTTGTACGTTATACGTTGTACATTATGCGTTGTACGTTATACGTTGTACGTTATACGTTATACGTTATACGTTATACGTTATACGTTATACGTTATACGTTATACGTTATACGTTATACGTTATACGTTATACGTTATACGTTATAAGTTATACGTTATTCGTTATACGTTTTACGTTATACGTTATACGTTATACGTTATACGTTATACGTTATACGTTATACGTTATACGTTATACGTTATACGTTATACGTTATACGTTATACGTTATACGTTATACGTTATAAGTTATACGTTATACGTTATACGTTATACGTCATACGTTATACGTTATACGTTATACGTTATACGTCATACGTTATACGTTATACGTTATACGTTATACGTTATACGGTATACGTTATACGTTATACGTTATACGTTATACGTTATACGTTATACGTTATACGCTGTACGTTATACGCTGTACGTTATACGCTGTACGTTATACGTTATACGTTACACGTTGTACGTTGTACGTTATACGTTGTACATTATACGTTGTACATTATACGTTGTACGTTATACGTTATACGCTGTACGTTATAAGTTATACGTTATACGTTATACGTTACACGTTGTACGTTGTACGTTATACGTTGTACATTATACGTTGTACGTTATACGTTATACGTTACATGTTGTACGTTGTACGTTATACGTTGTACGTTATACGTTGTACGTTATACGTTGTATGTTATACGTTATACGCTGTACGTTATACGTTATACGTTGTACGTTATACGTTGTACGTTATACGTTGTACATTGTACGTTATACGTTGTACGTTATACGTTGTACATTATGCGTTGTACGTTATACGTTGTACGTTATACGTTATACGTTATACGTTATACGTTATACGTTATACGTTATACGTTATACGTTATAAGTTATACGTTATTCGTTATACGTTTTACGTTATACGTTATACGTTATACGTTATACGTTATACGTTATACGTTATACGTTATACGTTATACGTTATACGTTATACGTTATACGTTATACGTTATACGTTATACGTTATACGTTATACGTTATACGTTATACGTTATACGTTATACGTTATACGTTATACGTTATACGTTATACGGTATACGTTATACGTTATACGTTATACGTTATACGTTATACGTTATACGCTGTACGTTATACGCTGTACGTTATACGCTGTACGTTATACGTTATACGTTACACGTTGTACGTTGTACGTTATACGTTGTACGTTATACGTTGTACATTATACGTTGTACATTATACGTTGTACGTTATACGTTATACGCTGTACGTTATAAGTTATACGTTATACGTTATACGTTATACGTTATACGTTATACGTTATACGTTATACGTTATACGTTATACGTTATACGTTATAAGTTATACGTTATACGTTATACGTTATACGTCATACGTTATACGTTATACGTTACTCGTTGTACGTTGTACGTTATACGTTGTACGTTGTACGTTATACGTTGTACGTTATACGTTGTACGATATACGTTGTACGTTATACGTTGTACGTTATATGTTATACGTTGCACGTTGTACGATGTACGTTATACGTTATACGTTATACGTTATACGTTATACGTTATACGTTATACGGTATACGGTATACGGTATACGTTATACGTTGTACGTTATACGTTATACGTTATATGTTATACGTTATATGTTATACGATATACGTTATACGTTATACGTTATACGTTATACGTTATACGTTATACGTTGTACGTTATACGCTGTACGTTATACCTTATACGTTATACGTTATACACTGTACGTTATACGCTGTACGTTATAAGTTATACGTTATACGTTATACGTTACACGTTGTACGTTGTACGTTACACGTTGTACATTATACGTTGTACGTTATACGTTATACGCTGTACGTTATACGTTATACGTTACATGTTGCACGTTGTACGTTATACGTTATACGTTGTATGTTATACGTTGTACGTTATACGTTATACGTTGTACGTTATACGTTGTACATTATACGTTGTATGTTATACGTTATACGCTGTACGTTATACGTTATTCGTTATACGTTATACGTTATACGTTATACGTTATACGTTATACGTTATACGTTATACGTTATACGTTATACGTTATACGTTATACGTTGTACGTTATACGCTGTACGTTATACGCTGTACGTTATTTGTTACACGTTGTACGCTGTACGTTATACGTTGTACGTTATACGTTGTACATTGTACGTTATACGTTGTACGTTATACGTTGTACATTATGCGTTGTACGTTATACGTTGTACGTTATACGTTATACGTTATACGTTATACGTTATACGTTATACGTTATACGTTATACGTTATACGTTATACGTTATACGTTATACGTTATACGTTATAAGTTATACGTTATTCGTTATACGTTTTACGTTATACGTTATACGTTATACGTTATACGTTATACGCTGTACGTTATACGTTATACGTTACATGTTGCACGTTGTACGTTATACGTTATACGTTGTATGTTATACGTTGTACGTTATACGTTATACGTTGTACGTTATACGTTGTACATTGTACGTTATACGTTGTACGTTATACGTTGTACATTATGCGTTGTACGTTATACGTTGTACGTTATACGTTATACGTTATACGTTATACGTTATACGTTATACGTTATACGTTATACGTTATACGTTATACGTTATAAGTTATACGTTATACGTTATACGTTACACGTTGTACGTTGTACGTTACACGTTGTACATTATACGTTGTACGTTATACGTTATACGCTGTACGTTATACGTTATACGTTACATGTTGCACGTTGTACGTTATACGTTATACGTTGTATGTTATACGTTGTACGTTATACGTTATACGTTGTACGTTATACGTTGTACATTATACGTTGTATGTTATACGTTATACGCTGTACGTTATACGTTATTCGTTATACGTTATACGTTATACGTTATACGTTATACGTTATACGTTATACGTTATACGTTATACGTTATACGTTATACGTTATACGTTATACGTTATACGTTATACGTTATACGTTATACGTTATAAGTTATACGTTATACGTTATACGTTATACGTCATACGTTATACGTTATACGTTATACGTTATACGTCATACGTTATACGTTATACGTTATACGTTATACGTTATACGGTATACGTTATACGTTATACGTTATACGTTATACGTTATACGTTATACGCTGTACGTTATACGCTGTACGTTATACGCTGTACGTTATACGTTATACGTTACACGTTGTACGTTGTACGTTATACGTTGTACATTATACGTTGTACATTATACGTTGTACGTTATACGTTATACGCTGTACGTTATAAGTTATACGTTATACGTTATACGTTACACGTTGTACGTTGTACGTTATACGTTGTACATTATACGTTGTACGTTATACGTTATACGTTACATGTTGTACGTTGTACGTTATACGTTGTACGTTATACGTTGTACGTTATACGTTGTATGTTATACGTTATACGCTGTACGTTATACGTTATACGTTGTACGTTATACGTTGTACGTTATACGTTGTACATTGTACGTTATACGTTGTACGTTATACGTTGTACATTATGCGTTGTACGTTATACGTTGTACGTTATACGTTATACGTTATACGTTATACGTTATACGTTATACGTTATACGTTATACGTTATACGTTATACGTTATACGTTATACGTTATACGTTATACGTTATACGGTATACGTTATACGTTATACGTTATACGTTATACGTTATACGTTATACGCTGTACGTTATACGCTGTACGTTATACGCTGTACGTTATACGTTATACGTTACACGTTGTACGTTGTACGTTATACGTTGTACGTTATACGTTGTACATTATACGTTGTACATTATACGTTGTACGTTATACGTTATACGCTGTACGTTATAAGTTATACGTTATACGTTATACGTTACACGTTGTACGTTGTACGTTATACGTTGTACATTATACGTTGTACGTTATACGTTATACGTTACATGTTGTACGTTGTACGTTATACGTTGTACGTTATACGTTGTACGTTATACGTTGTACGTTATACGTTGTATGTTATACGTTATACGCTGTACGTTATACGTTATACGTTGTACGTTATACGTTGTATGTTATACGTTATACGCTGTACGCTGTACGTTATACGTTATACGTTATACGTTATACGTTGTACGTTATACGCTGTACGTTATACCTTATACGTTATACGTTATACGCTGTACGTTATACGCTGTACGTTATACGTTATACGTTATACGTTATACGTTATACGTTATACGTTATACGTTATACGTTATACGTTATACGTTATACGTTATACGTTATACGTTATACGTTATACGTTATACGTTATACGTTATACGTTATACGTTATACGTTATACTTTATACGTTATACGTTATACGCTGTACGTTATACGTTATACGTTATACGTTACACGTTGTACGTTGTACGTTATACGTTATACGTTGTATGTTATACGTTGTACGTTATACGTTATACGTTGTACGTTATACGTTGTACATTATACGTTGTATGTTATACGTTATACGCTGTACGTTATACGTTATACGTTGTACGTTATACGTTGTACATTGTACGTTATACGTTGTACGTTATACGTTGTACATTATGCGTTGTACGTTATACGTTGTACGTTATACGTTATACGTTATACGTTATACGTTATACGTTATACGTTATACGTTATACGTTATACGTTATACGTTATACGTTATACGTTATACGTTATACGTTATACGTTGTACGTTATACGCTGTACGTTATACGCTGTACCTTATACGTTATACGTTGTACGTTATACGTTATACGTTATACGTTATACGTTATACGCTGTACGTTATACGCTGTACGTTATACGTTATACGTTATACGTTGTACGTTATACGCTGTACGTTATACCTTATACGTTATACGTTATACGCTGTACGTTATACGCTGTACGTTATACGTTATACGTTATACGTTATACGTTATACGTTACACGTTACACGTTATACGTTATACGTTATACGTTATACGTTATACGTTATACGTTATACGTTATACGTTATACGTTATACGTTATACGTTATACGTTATACGTTATACGTTATACGTTATACGTTATACGTTATACGTTATACGTTATACGTTATACGTTATACGTTATACGTTATACGTTATACGTTATACGTTATACGTTATACGTTATACGTTATACGTTATACGTTATACGTTATACGTTAAACGTTATACGTTATACGTTGTACGTTATACGCTGTACGTTATACGCTGTACGTTATACGCTGTACGTTATACGTTATACGTTATACGTTACTCGTTGTACGTTGTACGTTATACGTTGTACGTTATACGTTGTATGTTGTACGTTATACGTTGTACGTTATACGTTGTACGATATACGTTGTACGTTATACGTTGTACGTTATATGTTATACGTTACACGTTGTACGATGTACGTTATACGTTATACGTTATACGTTATACGTTATACGTTATACGTTATACGTTATACGTTATACGTTATACGTTATACGTTATACGGTATACGGTATACGGTATACGGTATACGTTATACGTTGTACGTTATACGTTATACGTTATACGTTATACGTTATATGTTATACGATATACGTTATACGTTATACGTTATACGTTATACGTTGTACGTTATACGCTGTACGTTATACGTTATACGTTGTACGTTATACGTTGTACATTATACGTTGTATGTTATACGTTATACGCTGTACGTTATACGTTATTCGTTATACGTTATACGTTATACGTTATACGTTATACGTTATACGTTATACGTTATACGTTATACGTTATACGTTATACGGTATACGGTATACGGTATACGGTATACGTTATACGTTGTACGTTATACGTTATACGTTATACGTTATACGTTATACGTTATACGTTATACGATATACGTTATACGTTATACGTTATACGTTATACGTTATGGGCTGTACGTTATACGTTATACGTTATACGCTGTACGTTATACGTTATACGTTATACGTTACACGTTGTACGTTGTACGTTATACGTTATACGTTGTATGTTATACGTTGTACGTTATACGTTATACGTTGTACGTTATACGTTGTACATTATACGTTGTATGTTATACGTTATACGCTGTACGTTATACGTTATTCGTTATACGTTATACGTTATACGTTATACGTTATACGCTGTACGTTATACGCTGTACGTTATACGCTGTACGTTATACGTTATACGGTGTACGTTATACGTTATACGTTATACGTTATACGCTGTACATTATACGCTGTACGTTATACGTTATACGTTATACGTTGTACGTTATACGCTGTACGTTATACCTTATACGTTATACGTTATACGCTGTGCGTTATACGCTGTACGTTATACGTTATACGTTATACGTTATACGTTATACGTTATACGTTATACGTTATACGTTATACGTTATACGTTATACGTTATACGTTATACGTTATACGTTATACGTTGTACGTTATACGCTGTACGTTATACGCTGTACGTTATACGCTGTACGTTATACGTTATACGTTATACGTTACACGTTGTACGTTGTACGTTATACGTTGTACGTTATACGTTGTACGTTGTACGTTATACGTTATACGTTATACGTTATACGTTATACGTTATACGTTATACGGTATACGGTATACGGTATACGGTATACGTTATACGTTGTACGTTATACGTTATACGTTATACGTTATACGTTATATGTTATACGATATACGTTATACGTTATACGTTATACGTTATACGTTATAGGCTGTACGTTATACGTTATACGTTATACGCTGTACGTTATACGTTATACGTTATACGTTACACGTTGTACGTTCTACGTTATACGTTATACGTTGTATGTTATACGTTGTACGTTATACGTTATACGTTGTACGTTATACGTTGTACATTATACGTTGTACGTTATACGTTATACGGTATACGGTATACGGTATACGGTATACGTTATACGTTGTAAGTTATACGTTATACGTTATACGTTATACGTTATATGTTATACGATATACGTTATACGTTATACGTTATACGTTATACGTTATGGGCTGTACGTTATACGTTATACGTTATACGCTGTACGTTATACGTTATACGTTATACGTTACACGTTGTACGTTGTACGTTATACGTTATACGTTGTATGTTATACGTTGTACGTTATACGTTATACGTTGTACGTTATACGTTATACGTTACACGTTGTACGTTATACGTTATACGTTGAACATTATACATTGTACGTTATACGTTATACGCTGTACGTTACACGTTATACGTTATACGTTATACGTTATACGTTATACGTTATACGTTATACGTTATACGTTATACGTTATACGTAATACGTTATACGTTATACGTTATACGTTATACGTTATACGTTATACGTTATACGTTATACGTTATACGCTGTACGTTATACGCTGTACATTATACGCTGTACGTTATACGTTATACGTTATACGTTACACGTTGTACGTTGTACGTTATACGTTGAACATTATACATTGTACGTTATACGTTATACGCTGTACGTTATACGTTATACGTTATACGTTATACGTTATACGTTATACGTTATACGTTATACGTTGTACGTTATACGTTGTAGGTTATACGTTGTATGTTGTACGTTATACGTTGTACGTTATACGTTGTACGATATACGTTGTACGTTATACGTTGTACGTTATATATTATACGTTACACGTTGTACGATGTACGTTATACGTTATACGTTATACGTTATACGTTATACGTTATACGTTATACGTTATACGTTATACGTTATACGGTATACGGTATACGGTATACGGTATACGTTATACGTTGTACGTTATACGTTATACGTTATACGTTATACGTTATATGTTATACGATATACGTTATACGTTATACGTTATACGTTATACGTTGTACGTTATACGCTGTACGTTATACGTTATACGTTGTACGTTATACGTTGTACATTATACGTTGTATGTTATACGTTATACGCTGTACGTTATACGTTATTCGTTATACGTTATACGTTATACGTTATACGTTATACGTTATACGTTATACGTTATGGGCTGTACGTTATACGTTATACGTTATACGCTGTACGTTATACGTTATACGTTATACGTTACACGTTGTACGTTGTACGTTATACGTTATACGTTGTATGTTATACGTTGTACGTTATACGTTATACGTTGTACGTTATACGTTGTACGTTATACGTTATACGTTATACGTTATACGTTATATGTTATACGATATACGTTATTCGTTATACGTTATACGTTATACGTTATACGTTATACGTTATACGTTATACGTTATACGTTATACGTTATACGTTATACGTTGTACGTTATACGCTGTACGTTATACGCTGTACGTTATACGTTATACGTTGTACGTTATACGTTATACGTTATACGTTATACGTTATACGCTGTACGTTATACGCTGTACGTTATACGTTATACGTTATACGTTGTACGTTATACGCTGTACGTTATACCTTATACGTTATACGTTATACGCTGTACGTTATACGCTGTACGTTATACGTTATACGTTATACGTTATACGTTATACGTTATACGTTATACGTTATACGTTATACGTTATACGTTATACGTTATTCGTTATACGTTATACGTTATACGTTATACGTTACACGTTATACGTTATACGTTATACGTTATACGTTATACGTTATACGTTATACGTTATACGTTATACGTTATACGTTATACGTTATACGTTATACGTTATACGTTATACGTTATACGTTATACGTTATACGTTATACGTTATACGTTATACGTTATACGTTATACGTTATACGTTATACGTTATACGTTATACGTTATACGTTATACGTTATACGTTATACGTTATACGTTATACGTTATACGTTATTCGTTATACGTTATACGTTATACGTTATACGTTATACGTTATACGTTATACGTTATACGCTGTACGTTATACGCTGTACGTTATACGTTATACGTTATACGTTGTACGTTATACGCTGTACGTTATACCTTATACGTTATACGTTATACGCTGTACGTTATACGCTGTACGTTATACGTTATACGTTATACGTTATACGTTATACGTTATACGTTATACGTTATACGTTATACGTTATACGTTATACGTTATTCGTTATACGTTATACGTTATACGTTATACGTTACACGTTATACGTTATACGTTATACGTTATACGTTATACGTTATACGTTATACGTTATACGTTATACGTTATACGTTATACGTTATACGTTATACGTTATACGTTATACGTTATACGTTATACGTTATACGTTATACGTTATACGTTATACGTTATACGTTATACGTTATACGTTATACGTTATACGTTATACGTTATACGTTATACGTTATACGTTATACGTTATACGTTATACGTTATACGTTATACGTTATACGTTATACGTTATACGTTATACGTTATACGTTATACGTTATACGTTATACGTTATACGTTATACGGTATACGGTATACGGTATACGGTATACGTTATACGTTGTACGTTATACGTTATACGTTATACGTTATACGTTATATGTTATACGATATACGTTATACGTTATACGTTATACGTTATACGTTGTATTTTATACGCTGTACGTTATACGTTATACGTTGTACGTTATACGTTGTACATTATACGTTGTATGTTATACGTTATACGCTGTACGTTATACGTTATTCGTTATACGTTATACGTTATACGTTATACGTTATACGTTATACGTTATACGTTATACGTTATACGTTATACGTTATACGGTATACGGTATACGGTATACGGTATACGTTATACGTTGTACGTTATACGTTATACGTTATACGTTATACGTTATACGTGTTACGTTATACGTTATACGTTATACGTTATACGGTTATACGTTATACGTTATACGATATACGTTATACGTTATACGTTATACGTTATACGTTATGGGCTGTACGTTATACGTTATACGTTATACGCTGTACGTTATACGTTATACGTTATACGTTTACACGTTGTACGTTGTACGTTATACGTTATACGTTGTATGTTATACGTTGTACGTTATACGTTATACGTTGTACGTTATACGTTGTACATTATACGTTGTATGTTATACGTTATACGCTGTACGTTATACGTTATTCGTTATACGTTATACGTTATACGTTATACGTTATACGCTGTACGTTATACGCTGTACGTTATACGCTGTACGTTATACGTTATACGGTGTACGTTATACGTTATACGTTATACGTTATACGCTGTACATATACGCTGTACGTTATACGTTTATACGTTATCGTGTACGTTATACGCTGTACGTTATACCTTATACGTTATACGTTATACGCTGTGCGTTTTACGTCTGTACGTTATACGTTATACGTTATACGTTATACGTTATACGTTATACGTTATACGTTATACGTTATACGTTATACGTTATACGTTATACGTTATACGTTGTACGTTATACGTGTACGTTGTACGTTATACGCTGTACGTTATACGCTGTACGTTATACGTTATACGTTATACGTTACACGTTGTACGTTGTACGTTATACGTTGTACGTTATACGTTGTACGTTGTACGTTATACGTTATACGTTATACGTTATACGTTATACGTTATACGTTATACGGTATACGGAATACGGTATACGGTATACGTTATACGTTTGTACGTTATACGTTTATACGTTATACGTTATACGTTATACGTTATACGATACGTTATACGTTATACGTTATACGTTATACGTTTATACGTTATAGGCTGTACGTTATACGTTATACGTTATACGCTGTACGTTATACGTTATACGTTATACGTTACACGTTGTACGTTCTACGTTATACGTTATACGTTGTAATGTTATACGTTGTACGTTATACGTTATACGTTGTACGTTATACGTTGTACATTATACGTTGTACGTTATTACGTTATACGGTATACGGTATACGGTATACGGTATACGGTATACGTTATACGTTGTAAGTTATACGTTATACGTTATACGTTATACGTTATATGTTATACGATATACGTTATACGTTATACGTTATACGTTATACGTTATGGGCTGTACGTTATACGTTATACGTTATACGCTGTACGTTATACGTTATACGTTATACGTTACACGTTGTACGTTGTACGTTATACGTTATACGTTGTATGTTATACGTTGTACGTTATACGTTATACGTTGTACGTTATACGTTATACGTTACACGTTGTACGTTATACGTTATACGTTGAACATTATACATTGTACGTTATACGTTATACGCTGTACGTTACACGTTATACGTTATACGTTATACGTTATACGTTATACGTTATACGTTATACGTTATACGTTATACGTTATACGTTATACGTTATACGTTATACGTAATACGTTATACGTTATACGTTATACGTTATACGGTATACGTTATACGTTATACGTTATACGTTATACGCTGTACGTTATACGCTGTACATTATACGCTGTACGTTATACGTTATACGTTATACGTTACACGTTGTACGTTGTACGTTATACGTTGAACATTATACATTGTACGTTATACGTTATACGCTGTACGTTATACGTTATACGTTATACGTTATACGTTATACGTTATACGTTATACGTTGTACGTTATACGTTGTAGGTTATACGTTGTATGTTGTACGTTATACGTTGTACGTTATACGTTGTACGATATACGTTGTACGTTATACGTTGTACGTTATATATTATACGTTACACGTTGTACGATGTACGTTATACGTTATACGTTATACGTTATACGTTATACGTTATACGTTATACGTTATACGTTATACGTTATACGGTATACGGTATACGGTATACGGTATACGTTATACGTTGTACGTTATACGTTATACGTTATACGTTATACGTTATATGTTATACGATATACGTTATACGTTATACGTTATACGTTATACGTTGTACGTTATACGCTGTACGTTATACGTTATACGTTGTACGTTATACGTTGTACATTATACGTTGTATGTTATACGTTATACGCTGTACGTTATACGTTATTCGTTATACGTTATACGTTATACGTTATACGTTATACGTTATACGTTATACGTTATGGGCTGTACGTTATACGTTATACGTTATACGCTGTACGTTATACGTTATACGTTATACGTTACACGTTGTACGTTGTACGTTATACGTTATACGTTGTATGTTATACGTTGTACGTTATACGTTATACGTTGTACGTTATACGTTGTACGTTATACGTTATACGTTATACGTTATACGTTATATGTTATACGATATACGTTATTCGTTATACGTTATACGTTATACGTTATGCGTTATACGTTATACGTTATACGTTATACGTTATACGTTATACGTTATACGTTATACGTTGTACGTTATACGCTGTACGTTATACGCTGTACGTTATACGTTATACGTTGTACGTTATACGTTATACGTTATACGTTATACGTTATACGCTGTACGTTATACGCTGTACGTTATACGTTATACGTTATACGTTGTACGTTATACGCTGTACGTTATACCTTATACGTTATACGTTATACGCTGTACGTTATACGCTGTACGTTATACGTTATACGTTATACGTTATACGTTATACGTTATACGTTATACGTTATACGTTATACGTTATACGTTATACGTTATACGTTATACGTTATACGTTATTCGTTATACGTTATACGTTATACGTTATACGTTACACGTTATACGTTATACGTTATACGTTATACGTTATACGTTATACGTTATACGTTATACGTTATACGTTATACGTTATACGTTATACGTTATACGTTATACGTTATACGTTATACGTTATACGTTATACGTTATACGTTATACGTTATACGTTATACGTTATACGTTATACGTTATACGTTATACGTTATACGTTATACGTTATACGTTATACGTTATACGTTATACGTTATACGTTATACGTTATACGTTATACGTTATACGTTATACGTTATACGTTATACGTTATACGTTATACGTTATACGTTATACGTTATACGTTATACGTTATAAGTTATACGTTATTCGTTATACGTTTTACGTTATACGTTATACGTTATACGTTACACGTTATACGTTATACGTTATACGTTATACGTTATACGTAATACGTTATACGTTATACGTTATACGTTATACGTTATACGTTATACGTTATACGGTATACGTTATACGTTATACGTTATACGTTATACGTTATACGTTATACGCTGTACGTTATACGCTGTACGTTATACGCTGTACGTTATACGTTATACGTTACACGTTGTACGTTGTACGTTATACGTTGTACGTTATACGTTGTACATTATACGTTGTACATTATACGTTGTACGTTGTACGTTATACGTTGTACGTTGTACGTTATACGTTGTACGTTATACGTTACACGTTGTACGTTGTACGTTATACGTTATACGCTGTACGTTATACGTTATACGTTGTACGTTATACGTTGTATGTTATACGTTATACGCTGTACGTTATACGTTATACGTTGTACGTTATACGTTATACGTTATACGTTATACGTTATACGTTATACGTTATACGTTATACGTTATACGTTATACGTTATACGTTATACGTTATACGTTATACGTTATACGTTATACGTTATACGTTATACGTTATACGTTATACGTTATACGTTATACGTTATACGTTATACGTTATACGTTATACGTTATACGTTGTACGTTATAAGTTATACGTTATTCGTTATACGTTTTACGTTATACGTTATACGTTATACGTTACACGTTATACGTTATACGTTATACGTTATACGTTATACGTAATACGTTATACGTTATACGTTATACGTTATACGTTATACGTTATACGTTATACGGTATACGTTATACGTTATACGTTATACGTTATACGTTATACGTTATACGCTGTACGTTATACGCTGTACGTTATACGCTGTACGTTATACGTTATACGTTACACGTTGTACGTTGTACGTTATACGTTGTACGTTATACGTTGTACATTATACGTTGTACATTATACGTTGTACGTTGTACGTTATACGTTGTACGTTGTACGTTATACGTTGTACGTTATACGTTACACGTTGTACGTTGTACGTTATACGTTATACGCTGTACGTTATACGTTATACGTTGTACGTTATACGTTGTATGTTATACGTTATACGCTGTACGTTATACGTTATACGTTGTACGTTATACGTTATACGTTATACGTTATACGCTGTACGTTATACGCTGTACGTTATACGTTATACGTTATACGTTATACGTTATACGTTATACGTTATACGTTATACGTTATACGTTATACGTTATACGTTATACGTTATACGTTATACGTTATACGTTATACGTTATACGTTATACGTTATACGTTATACGTTATACGTTATACGTTATACGTTATACGTTATACGTTATACGTTATACGTTATACGTTATACGTTATACGTTATACGTTATACGTTATACGTTATACGTTATACGTTATACGTTATACGTTATACGTTATACGTTATACGTTATACGTTATACGTTATACGTTATACGTTATACGTTATACGTTATACGTTATACGTTATACGTTATACGTTATACGTTATACGTTATACGTTATACGTTATACGTTATACGTTATACGTTATACGTTATACGTTATACGTTATACGTTATACGTTATACGTTATACGTTATACGTTATACGTTATACGTTATACGTTATACGTTATACGTTATACGTTATACGTTATACGTTATACGTTATACGTTATACGTTATACGTTATACGTTATACGTTATACGTTATACGTTATACGTTATACGTTATACGTTATACGTTATACGTTATACGTTATACGTTATACGTTATACGTTATACGTTATACGTTATACGTTATACGTTATACGTTATACGTTATACGTTATACGTTATACGTTATACGTTATACGTTATACGTTATACGTTATACGTTATACGTTATACGTTATACGTTATACGTTATACGTTATACGTTATACGTTATACGTTATACGTTATACGTTATACGTTATACGTTATACGTTATACGTTATACGTTATACGTTATACGTTATACGTTATACGTTATACGTTATACGTTATACGTTATACGTTATACGTTATACGTTATACGTTATACGTTATACGTTATACGTTAAACGTTATACGTTATACGTTGTACGTTATACGCTGTACGTTATACGCTGTACGTTATACGCTGTACGTTATACGTTATACGTTATACGTTACTCGTTGTACGTTGTACGTTATACGTTGTACGTTGTACGTTATACGTTGTACGTTATACGTTGTACGATATACGTTGTACGTTATACGTTGTACGTTATATGTTATACGTTGCACGTTGTACGATGTACGTTATACGTTATACGTTATACGTTATACGTTATACGTTATACGTTATACGTTATACGTTATACGTTATACGTTATACGGTATACGGTATACGGTATACGTTGTACGATGTACGTTATACGTTATACGTTATACGTTATACGTTATACGTTATACGTTATACGTTATACGTTATACGTTATACGTTATACGTTATACGTTATACGGTATACGGTATACGGTATACGTTATACGTTGTACGTTATACGTTATACGTTATACGTTATACGTTATACGTTATATGTTATACGATATACGTTATACGTTATACGTTATACGTTATACGTTATACGTTGTACGTTATACGCTGTACGTTATACCTTATACGTTATACGTTATACACTGTACGTTATACGCTGTACGTTATAAGTTATACGTTATACGTTATACGTTACACGTTGTACGTTGTACGTTACACGTTGTACATTATACGTTGTACGTTATACGTTATACGCTGTACGTTATACGTTATACGTTACATGTTGCACGTTGTACGTTATACGTTATACGTTGTATGTTATACGTTGTACGTTATACGTTATACGTTGTACGTTATACGTTGTACATTATACGTTGTATGTTATACGTTATACGCTGTACGTTATACGTTATTCGTTCTACGTTATACGTTATACGTTATACGTTATACGTTATACGTTATACGTTATACGTTATACGTTATACGTTATACGTTATACGTTATACGTTGTACGTTATACGCTGTACGTTATACGCTGTACGTTGTACGTTACACGTTGTACGTTGTACGTTATACGTTGTACGTTATACGTTGTACATTGTACGTTATACGTTGTACGTTATACGTTGTACATTATGCGTTGTACGTTATACGTTGTACGTTATACGTTATACGTTATACGTTATACGTTATACGTTATACGTTATACGTTATAAGTTATACGTTATTCGTTATACGTTTTACGTTATACGTTATACGTTATACGTTATACGTTATACGTTATACGTTATACGTTATACGTTATACGTTATACGTTATACGTTATACGTTATACGTTATACGTTATACGTTATACGTTATACGTTATACGTTATACGTTATACGTTATACGTTATACGTTATACGTTATACGTTATACGTTATACGTTATACGTTATACGTTATACGTTATACGGTATACGTTATACGTTATACGTTATACGTTATACGTTATACGCTGTACGTTATACGCTGTACGTTATACGCTGTACGTTATACGTTATACGTTACACGTTGTACGTTGTACGTTATACGTTGTACGTTACACGTTGTACATTATACGTTGTACATTATACGTTGTACGTTATACGTTATACGCTGTACGTTATAAGTTATACGTTATACGTTATACGTTACACGTTGTACGTTGTACGTTATACGTTGTACATTATACGTTGTACGTTATACGTTATACGTTACATGTTGTACGTTGTACGTTATACGTTGTACGTTATACGTTGTACGTTATACGTTGTATGTTATACGTTATACGCTGTACGTTATACGTTATACGTTGTACGTTATACGTTGTATGTTATACGTTATACGCTGTACGCTGTACGTTATACGTTATACGTTATACGTTATACGTTGTACGTTATACGCTGTACGTTATACCTTATACGTTATACGTTATACGCTGTACGTTATATGCTGTACGTTATACGTTATACGTTATACGTTATACGTTATACGTTATACGTTATACGTTATACGTTATACGTTATACGTTATACGTTATACGTTATACGTTATACGTTATACGTTATACGTTATACTTTATACGTTATACGTTATACGCTGTACGTTATACGTTATACGTTATACGTTACACGTTGTACGTTGTACGTTATACGTTATACGTTGTATGTTATACGTTGTACGTTATACGTTATACGTTGTACGTTATACGTTGTACATTATACGTTGTATGTTATACGTTATACGCTGTACGTTATACGTTATACGTTGTACGTTATACGTTGTACATTGTACGTTATACGTTGTACGTTATACGTTGTACATTATGCGTTGTACGTTATACGTTGTACGTTATACGTTATACGTTATACGTTATACGTTATACGTTATACGTTATACGTTATACGTTATACGTTATACGTTATACGTTATACGTTATACGTTATACGTTATACGTTATACGTTATACGTTATACGTTATACGTTATACGTTATACGTTATACGTTATACGTTATACGTTATACGTTATACGTTATACGTTATACGTTATACGTTATACGTTATACGTTATACGTTATACGTTATACGTTATACGTTATACGTTATACGTTATACGTTATACGTTATACGTTATACGTTATACGTTATACGTTATACGTTATACGTTATACGTTGTACGTTATACGCTGTACGTTATACGCTGTACGTTATACGTTATACGTTGTACGTTATACGTTATACGTTATACGTTATACGTTATACGCTGTACGTTATACGCTGTACGTTATACGTTATACGTTATACGTTGTACGTTATACGCTGTACGTTATACCTTATACGTTATACGTTATACGCTGTACGTTATACGCTGTACGTTATACGTTATACGTTATACGTTATACGTTATACGTTATACGTTATACGTTATACGTTATACGTTATACGTTATACGTTATTCGTTATACGTTATACGTTATACGTTATACGTTACACGTTATACGTTATACGTTATACGTTATACGTTATACGTTATACGTTATACGTTATACGTTATACGTTATACGTTATACGTTATACGTTATACGTTATACGTTATACGTTATACGTTATACGTTATACGTTATACGTTATACGTTATACGTTATACGTTATACGTTATACGTTATACGTTATACGTTATACGTTATACGTTATACGTTATACGTTATACGTTATACGTTATACGTTATACGTTATACGTTATACGTTATACGTTATACGTTATACGTTATACGTTATACGTTATACGTTATACGTTATACGTTATACGTTATACGTTATACGTTAAACGTTATACGTTATACGTTGTACGTTATACGCTGTACGTTATACGCTGTACGTTATACGCTGTACGTTATACGTTATACGTTATACGTTACTCGTTGTACGTTGTACGTTATACGTTGTACGTTATACGTTGTATGTTGTACGTTATACGTTGTACGTTATACGTTGTACGATATACGTTGTACGTTATACGTTGTACGTTATATGTTATACGTTACACGTTGTACGATGTACGTTATACGTTATACGTTATACGTTATACGTTATACGTTATACGTTATACGTTATACGTTATACGGTATACGGTATACGGTATACGGTATACGTTATACGTTGTATGTTATACGTTATACGTTATACGTTATACGTTATATGTTATACGATATACGTTATACGTTATACGTTATACGTTATACGTTGTACGTTATACGCTGTACGTTATACGTTATACGTTGTACGTTATACGTTGTACATTATACGTTGTATGTTATACGTTATACGTTACACGTTGTACGATGTACGTTATACGTTATACGTTATACGTTATACGTTATACGTTATACGTTATACGTTATACGTTATACGGTATACGGTATACGGTATACGGTATACGTTATACGTTGTATGTTATACGTTATACGTTATACGTTATACGTTATATGTTATACGATATACGTTATACGTTATACGTTATACGTTATACGTTGTACGTTATACGCTGTACGTTATACGTTATACGTTGTACGTTATACGTTGTACATTATACGTTGTATGTTATACGTTATACGCTGTACGTTATACGTTATTCGTTATACGTTATACGTTATACGTTATACGTTATACGTTATACGTTATACGTTATACGTTATACGTTATACGTTATACGTTATACGGTATACGGTATACGGTATACGGTATACGTTATACGTTGTACGTTATACGTTATACGTTATACGTTATACGTTATACGTTATACGTTATACGATATACGTTATACGTTATACGTTATACGTTATACGTTATGGGCTGTACGTTATACGTTATACGTTATACGCTGTACGTTATACGTTATACGTTATACGTTACACGTTGTACGTTGTACGTTATACGTTATACGTTGTATGTTATACGTTGTACGTTATACGTTATACGTTGTACGTTATACGTTGTACATTATACGTTGTATGTTATACGTTATACGCTGTACGTTATACGTTATTCGTTATACGTTATACGTTATACGTTATACGTTATACGCTGTACGTTATACGCTGTACGTTATACGCTGTACGTTATACGTTATACGGTGTACGTTATACGTTATACGTTATACGTTATACGCTGTACATTATACGCTGTACGTTATACGTTATACGCTGTACGTTATACCTTATACGTTATACGTTATACGCTGTGCGTTATACGCTGTACGTTATACGTTATACGTTATACGTTATACGTTATACGTTATACGTTATACGTTAAACGTTATACGTTATACGTTATACGTTGTACGTTATACGCTGTACGTTATACGCTGTACGTTATACGCTGTATGTTATACGTTATACGTTATACGTTACACGTTGTACGTTGTACGTTATACGTTGTACGTTATACGTTGTACGTTGTACGTTATACGTTATACGTTATACGTTATACGTTATACGTTATACGTTATACGGTATACGGTATACGGTATACGGTATACGTTATACGTTGTACGTTATACGTTATACGTTATACGTTATACGTTATATGTTATACGATATACGTTATACGTTATACGTTATACGTTATACGTTATAGGCTGTACGTTATACGTTATACGTTATACGCTGTACGTTATACGTTATACGTTATACGTTACACGTTGTACGATCTACGTTATACGTTATACGTTGTATGTTATACGTTGTACGTTATACGTTATACGTTGTACGTTATACGTTGTACATTATACGTTGTACGTTATACGTTATACGGTATACGGTATACGGTATACGGTATACGTTATACGTTGTATGTTATACGTTATACGTTATACGTTATACGTTATATGTTATACGATATACGTTATACGTTATGCGTTATACGTTATACGTTATGGGCTGTACGTTATACGTTATACGTTATACGCTGTACGTTATACGTTATACGTTATACGTTACACGTTGTACGTTGTACGTTATACGTTATACGTTGTATGTTATACGTTGTACGTTATACGTTATACGTTGTACGTTATACGTTATACGTTACACGTTGTACGTTAACGTTATACGTTGAACATTATACATTGTACGTTATACGTTATACGCTGTACGTTATACGTTATACGTTATACGTTATACGTTATACGTTATACGTTATACGTTATACGTTATACGTTATACGTTATACGTTATACGTTATACGTTATACGTAATACGTTATACGTTATACGTTATACGTTATACGTTATACGTTATACGTTATACGTTATACGTTATACGTTATACGTTATACGTTATACGTTATACGTTATACGTTATACGTTATACGCTGTACGTTATACGCTGTACATTATACGCTGTACGTTATACGTTATACGTTATACGTTACACGTTGTACGTTGTACGTTATACGGTGAACATTATACATTGTACGTTATACGTTATACGCTGTACGTTATACGTTATACGTTATACGTTATACGTTATACGTTATACGTTATACGTTATACGTTGTACGTTATACGTTGTAGGTTATACGTTGTATGTTGTACGTTATACGTTGTACGTTATACGTTGTACGATATACGTTGTACGTTATACGTTGTACGTTATATATTATACGTTACACGTTGTACGATGTACGTTATACGTTATACGTTATACGTTATACGTTATACGTTATACGTTATACGTTATGGGCTGTACGTTATACGTTATACGTTATACGCTGTACGTTATACGTTATACGTTATACGTTATACGTTATACGTTATACGTTATACGTTATACGTTATACGTTATACGTTATACGTTATACGTTATACGTTATACGTTATACGGTATACGGTATACGGTATACGGTATACGTTATACGTTGTACGTTATACGTTATACGTTATACGTTATACGTTATATGTTATACGATATACGTTATACGTTATACGTTATACGTTATACGTTATACGTTATAGGCTGTACGTTATAAGTTATACGTTATACGCTGTACGTTATACGTTATACGTTATACGTTACACGTTGTACGTTCTACGTTATACGTTATACGTTGTATGTTATACGTTGTACGTTATACGTTATACGTTGTACGTTATACGTTGTACATTATACGTTGTACGTTATACGTTATACGGTATACGGTATACGGTATACGGTATACGTTATACGTTGTATGTTATACGTTATACGTTATACGTTATACGTTATATGTTATACGATATACGTTATACGTTATACGTTATACGTTATGGGCTGTACGTTATACGTTATACGTTATACGCTGTACGTTATACGTTATACGTTATACGTTATACGTTGTACGTTGTACGTTATACGTTATACGTTATACGTTATACGTTATACGTTATACGTTATACGCTGTACGTTATACGCTGTACATTATACGCTGTACGTTATACGTTATACGTTATACGTTACACGTTGTACGTTGTACGTTATACGTTGAACATTATACATTGTACGTTATACGTTATACGCTGTACGTTATACGTTATACGTTATACGTTATACGTTATACGTTATACGTTATACGTTATACGTTGTACGTTATACGTTGTAGGTTATACGTTGTATGTTGTACGTTATACGTTGTACGTTATACGTTGTACGATATACGTTGTACGTTATACGTTGTACGTTATATATTATACGTTACACGTTGTACGATGTACGTTATACGTTATACGTTATACGTTATACCTTATACGTTATACGTTATACGTTATACGTTATACGTTATACGTTATACGTTATACGTTATACGCTGTACGTTATACGCTGTACATTATACGCTGTACGTTATACGTTATACGTTATACGTTACACGTTGTACGTTGTACGTTATACGTTGAACATTATACATTGTACGTTATACGTTATACGCTGTACGTTATACGTTATACGTTATACGTTATACGTTATACGTTATACGCTGTACGTTATACGCTGTACATTATACGTTATACGTTATACGTTATACGTTATACGTTATGGGCTGTACGTTATACGTTACACGTTGTACGTTGTACGTTATACGTTATACGTTGTATGTTATACGTTGTACGTTATACGTTATACGTTGTACGTTATACGTTGTACATTATACGTTGTATGTTATACGTTATACGCTGTACGTTATACGTTATTCGTTATACGTTATACGTTATACGTTATACGTTATACGCTGTACGTTATACGCTGTACGTTATACGCTGTACGTTATACGTTATACGGTGTACGTTATACGTTATACGTTATACGTTATACGCTGTACATTATACGCTGTACGTTATACGTTATACGTTATACGTTGTACGTTATACGCTGTACGTTATACCTTATACGTTATACGTTATACGCTGTGCGTTATACGCTGTACGTTATACGTTATACGTTATACGTTATACGTTATACGTTATACGTTATACGTTATACGTTAAACGTTATACGTTATACGTTATACGTTGTACGTTATACGCTGTACGTTATACGCTGTACGTTATACGCTGTATGTTATACGTTATACGTTATACGTTACACGTTGTACGTTGTACGTTATACGTTGTACGTTATACGTTGTACGTTGTACGTTATACGTTATACGTTATACGTTATACGTTATACGTTATACGTTATACGGTATACGGTATACGGTATACGGTATACGTTATACGTTGTACGTTATACGTTATACGTTATACGTTATACGTTATATGTTATACGATATACGTTATACGTTATACGTTATACGTTATACGTTATACGTTATAGGCTGTACGTTATAAGTTATACGTTATACGCTGTACGTTATACGTTATACGTTATACGTTACACGTTGTACGTTCTACGTTATACGTTATACGTTGTATGTTATACGTTGTACGTTATACGTTATACGTTGTACGTTATACGTTGTACATTATACGTTGTACGTTATACGTTATACGGTATACGGTATACGGTATACGGTATACGTTATACGTTGTATGTTATACGTTATACGTTATACGTTATACGTTATATGTTATACGATATACGTTATACGTTATACGTTATACGTTATACGTTATGGGCTGTACGTTATACGTTATACGTTATACGCTGTACGTTATACGTTATACGTTATACGTTACACGTTGTACGTTGTACGTTATACGTTATACGTTGTATGTTATACGTTGTACGTTATACGTTATACGTTGTACGTTATACGTTATACGTTACACGTTGTACGTTATACGTTATACGTTGAACATTATACATTGTACGTTATACGTTATACGCTGTACGTTATACGTTATACGTTATACGTTATACGTTATACGTTATACGTTATACGTTATACGTTATACGTTATACGTTATACGTTATACGTTATACGTAATACGTAATACGTTATACGTTATACGTTATACGTTATACGTTATACGTTATACGTTATACGTTATACGTTATACGTTATACGCTGTACGTTATACGCTGTACATTATACGCTGTACGTTATACGTTATACGTTATACGTTACACGTTGTACGTTGTACGTTATACGTTGAACATTATACATTGTACGTTATACGTTATACGCTGTACGTTATACGTTATACGTTATACGTTATACGTTATACGTTATACGTTATACGTTGTACGTTATACGTTGTAGGTTATACGTTGTATGTTGTACGTTATACGTTGTACGTTATACGTTGTACGATATACGTTGTACGTTATACGTTGTACGTTATATATTATACGTTACACGTTGTACGATGTACGTTATACGTTATACGTTATACGTTATACCTTATACGTTATACGTTATACGTTATACGTTATACGTTATACGTTATACGTTATACGTTATACGCTGTACGTTATACGCTGTACATTATACGCTGTACGTTATACGTTATACGTTATACGTTACACGTTGTACGTTGTACGTTATACGTTGAACATTATACATTGTACGTTATACGTTATACGCTGTACGTTATACGTTATACGTTATACGTTATACGTTATACGTTATACGTTATACGTTGTACGTTATACGTTGTAGGTTATACGTTGTATGTTGTACGTTATACGTTGTACGTTATACGTTGTACGATATACGTTGTACGTTATACGTTGTACGTTCTATATTATACGTTACACGTTGTACGATGTACGTTATACATTATACGTTATACGTTATACGTTATACGTTATACGTTATACGTTATACGTTATGGGCTGTACGTTATACGTTATACGTTATACGCTGTACGTTATACGTTATACGTTATACGTTACACGTTGTACGTTGTACGTTATACGTTATACGTTGTATGTTATACGTTGTACGTTATACGTTATACGTTGTACGTTATACGTTGTACATTATACGTTGTATGTTATACGTTATACGTTGTACGTTATACGTTATTCGTTATACGTTATACGTTATACGTTATACGTTATACGTAATACGTTATACGTTATACGTTATACGTTATACGTTATACGTTATACGTAATACGTTATACGTTATACGTTATACGTTATACGTTATACGTTATACGTTATACGTTATACGTTATACGTTATACGTTATACGTTAAACGTTATACGTTATACGTTGTACGTTATACGCTGCACGTTATACGCTGTACGTTATACGCTGTACGTTATACGTTATACGTTATACGTTACACGTTGTACGTTGTACGTTATACGTTGTACGTTATACGTTATACGTTATACGTTATACGTTATACGTTATACGTTGTACGTTATACGCTGTACGTTATACCTTATACGTTATACGTTATACGCTGTGCGTTATACGCTGTACGTTATACGTTATACGTTATACGTTATACGTTATACGTTATACGTTATATGTTATACGATATACGTTATGCGTTATACGTTATACGTTATACGTTATACGTTATACGTTATACGTTATACGTTATACGCTGTACGTTATACGCTGTACATTATACGCTGTACGTTATACGTTATACGTTATACGTTACACGTTGTACGTTGTACGTTATACGTTGAACATTATACATTGTACGTTATACGTTATACGCTGTACGTTATACGTTATACGTTATACGTTACACGTTATACGTTATACGTTATACGCTGTACGTTATACGTTATACGTTATACGTTACACGTTGTACGTTGTACGTTATACGTTATACGTTGTATGTTATACGTTGTACGTTATACGTTATACGTTGTACGTTATACGTTATACGTTACACGTTGTACGTTATACGTTATACGTTGAACATTATACATTGTACGTTATACGTTATACGCTGTACGTTATACGTTATACGTTATACGTTATACGTTATACGTTATACGTTATACGTTATACGTTATACGTTATACGTAATACGTTATACGTTATACGTTATACGTTATACGTTATACGTTATACGTTATACGTTATACGTTATACGTTATACGCTGTACGTTATACGCTGTACATTATACGCTGTACGTTATACGTTATACGTTATACGTTACACGTTGTACGTTGTACGTTATACGTTGAACATTATACATTGTACGTTATACGTTATACGCTGTACGTTATACGTTATACGTTATACGTTACACGTTGTACGTTGTACGTTATACGTTATACGTTGTATGTTATACGTTGTACGTTATACGTTATACGTTGTACGTTATACGTTATACGTTACACGTTGTACGTTATACGTTATACGTTGAACATTATACATTGTACGTTATACGTTATACGCTGTACGTTATACGTTATACGTTATACGTTATACGTTATACGTTATACGTTATACGTTATACGTTATACGTTATACGTTATACGTTATACGTTATACGTTATACGTTGTACGTTATACGTTATACGTTATACGTTATACGTTATACGTTATACGTTGTACGTTATACGCTGTACGTTATACCTTATACGTTATACGTTATACGCTGTGCGTTATACGCTGTACGTTATACGTTATACGTTATACGTTATACGTTATACGTTATACGTTATATGTTATACGATATACGTTATGCGTTATACGTTATACGTTATACGTTATACGTTATACGTTATACGTTATACGTTATACGCTGTACGTTATACGCTGTACATTATACGCTGTACGTTATACGTTATACGTTATACGTTACACGTTGTACGTTGTACGTTATACGTTGAACATTATACATTGTACGTTATACGTTATACGCTGTACGTTATACGTTATACGTTATACGTTACACGTTATACGTTATACGTTATACGCTGTACGTTATACGTTATACGTTATACGTTACACGTTGTACGTTGTACGTTATACGTTATACGTTGTATGTTATACGTTGTACGTTATACGTTATACGTTGTACGTTATACGTTATACGTTACACGTTGTACGTTATACGTTATACGTTGAACATTATACATTGTACGTTATACGTTATACGCTGTACGTTATACGTTATACGTTATACGTTATACGTTATACGTTATACGTTATACGTTATACGTTATACGTTATACGTAATACGTTATACGTTATACGTTATACGTTATACGTTATACGTTATACGTTATACGTTATACGTTATACGTTATACGCTGTACGTTATACGCTGTACATTATACGCTGTACGTTATACGTTATACGTTATACGTTACACGTTGTACGTTGTACGTTATACGTTGAACATTATACATTGTACGTTATACGTTATACGCTGTACGTTATACGTTATACGTTATACGTTATACGTTATACGTTATACGTTATACGTTATACGTTATACGTTATACGTTATACGTTATACGTTATACGTTATACGTTATACGTTATACGTTATACGTAATACGTAATACGTTATACGTTATACGTTATACGTTATACGTTATACGTTATACGTTATACGTTATACGTTATACGTTATACGTTATACGCTGTACGTTATACGCTGTACATTATACGCTGTACGTTATACGTTATACGTTATACGTTACACGTTGTACGTTGTACGTTATACGTTGAACATTATACATTGTACGTTATACGTTATACGCTGTACGTTATACGTTATACGTTATACGTTATACGTTATACGTTATACGTTATACGTTGTACGTTATACGTTGTAGGTTATACGTTGTATGTTGTACGTTATACGTTGTACGTTATACGTTGTACGATATACGTTGTACGTTATACGTTGTACGTTATATATTATACGTTACACGTTGTACGATGTACGTTATACGTTATACGTTATACGTTATACCTTATACGTTATACGTTATACGTTATACGTTATACGTTATACGTTATACGTTATACGTTATACGCTGTACGTTATACGCTGTACATTATACGCTGTACGTTATACGTTATACGTTATACGTTACACGTTGTACGTTGTACGTTATACGTTGAACATTATACATTGTACGTTATACGTTATACGCTGTACGTTATACGTTATACGTTATACGTTATACGTTATACGTTATACGTTATACGTTGTACGTTATACGTTGTAGGTTATACGTTGTATGTTGTACGTTATACGTTGTACGTTATACGTTGTACGATATACGTTGTACGTTATACGTTGTACGTTATATATTATACGTTACACGTTGTACGATGTACGTTATACGTTATACGTTATACGTTATACGTTATACGTTATACGTTATACGTTATACGTTATGGGCTGTACGTTATACGTTATACGTTATACGCTGCACGTTATACGCTGTACGTTATACGCTGTACGTTATACGTTATACGTTATACGTTACACGTTGTACGTTGTACGTTATACGTTGTACGTTATACGTTATACGTTATACGTTATACGTTATACGTTATACGTTGTACGTTATACGCTGTACGTTATACCTTATACGTTATACGTTATACGCTGTGCGTTATACGCTGTACGTTATACGTTATACGTTATACGTTATACGTTATACGTTATACGTTATATGTTATACGATATACGTTATGCGTTATACGTTATACGTTATACGTTATACGTTATACGTTATACGTTATACGTTATACGCTGTACGTTATACGCTGTACATTATACGCTGTACGTTATACGTTATACGTTATACGTTACACGTTGTACGTTGTACGTTATACGTTGAACATTATACATTGTACGTTATACGTTATACGCTGTACGTTATACGTTATACGTTATACGTTACACGTTATACGTTATACGTTATACGCTGTACGTTATACGTTATACGTTATACGTTACACGTTGTACGTTGTACGTTATACGTTATACGTTGTATGTTATACGTTGTACGTTATACGTTATACGTTGTACGTTATACGTTATACGTTACACGTTGTACGTTATACGTTATACGTTGAACATTATACATTGTACGTTATACGTTATACGCTGTACGTTATACGTTATACGTTATACGTTATACGTTATACGTTATACGTTATACGTTATACGTTATACGTTATACGTAATACGTTATACGTTATACGTTATACGTTATACGTTATACGTTATACGTTATACGTTATACGTTATACGTTATACGTTATACGCTGTACGTTATACGCTGTACATTATACGCTGTACGTTATACGTTATTCGTTATACGTTACACGTTGTACGTTGTACGTTATACGTTGAACATTATACATTGTACGTTATACGTTATACGCTGTACGTTATACGTTATACGTTATACGTTATACGTTATACGTTATACGTTATACGTTGTACGTTATACGTTGTAGGTTATACGTTGTATGTTGTACGTTATACGTTGTACGTTATACGTTGTACGATATACGTTGTACGTTATACGTTGTACGTTATATATTATACGTTACACGTTGTACGATGTACGTTATACGTTATACGTTATACGTTATACGTTATACGTTATACGTTATACGTTATACGTTATACGTTATACGGTATACGGTATACGGTATACGTTATACGTTGTACGTTATACGTTATACGTTATACGTTATATGTTATACGATATACGTTATACGTTATACGTTATACGTTATACGTTGTACGTTATACGCTGTACGTTATACGTTATACGTTATACGTTATACGTTATACGCTGTACGTTATACGCTGTACGTTATACGCTGTACGTTATACGTTATACGTTGTACGTTATACGTTATACGTTATACGTTATACGTTGTACGTTATACGCTGTACGTTATACGTTATACGTTATACGTTATACGTTGTACGTTATACGCTGTACGTTATACCTTATACGTTATACGTTATACGCTGTGCGTTATACGCTGTACGTTATACGTTATACGTTATACGTTATACGTTATACGTTATACGTTATACGTTATACGTTATACGTTATACGTAATACGTTATACGTTATACGTTATACGTTATACGTTATACGTTATACGTTATACGTTATACGTTATACGTTATACGTTATACGTTATACGTTAAACGTTATACGTTATACGTTGTACGTTATACGCTGTACGTTATACGCTGTACGTTATACGCTGTACGTTATACGCTGTACGTTATACGTTATACGTTATACGTTACACGTTGTACGTTGTACGTTATACGTTGTACGTTATACGTTATACGTTATACGTTATACGTTATACGTTATACGTTATACGTTATACGTTGTACGTTATACGCTGTACGTTATACCTTATACGTTATACGTTATACGCTGTGCGTTATACGCTGTACGTTATACGTTATACGTTATACGTTATACGTTATACGTTATACGCTGTACGTTATACGCTGTACATTATACGCTGTACGTTATACGTTATACGTTATACGTTACACGTTGTACGTTGTACGTTATACGTTGAACATTATACATTGTACGTTATACGTTATACGCTGTACGTTATACGTTATACGTTATACGTTATACGTTATACGTTATACGTTATACGTTATACGTTGTACGTTATACGTTGTAGGTTATACGTTGTATGTTGTACGTTATACGTTGTACGTTATACGTTGTACGATATACGTTGTACGTTATACGTTGTACGTTATATATTATACGTTACACGTTGTACGATGTACGTTATACGTTATACGTTATACGTTATACGTTATACGTTATACGTTATACGTTATACGTTATACGTTATACGGTATACGGTATACGGTATACGGTATACGTTATACGTTGTACGTTATACGTTATACGTTATACGTTATACGTTATATGTTATACGATATACGTTATACGTTATACGTTATACGTTATACGTTGTACGTTATACGCTGTACGTTATACGTTATACGTTGTACGTTATACGTTGTACATTATACGTTGTATGTTATACGTTATACGCTGTACGTTATACGTTATTCGTTATACGTTATACGTTATACGTTATACGTTATACGTTATACGTTATGGGCTGTACGTTATACGTTATACGTTATACGCTGTACGTTATACGTTATACGTTATACGTTATACGCTGTACGTTATACGCTGTACGTTATACGTTATACGTTATACGTTGTACGTTATACGCTGTACGTTATACCTTATACGTTATACGTTATACGCTGTGCGTTATACGCTGTACGTTATACGTTATACGTTGTACGTTATACGTTATACGTTATACGTTATACGCTGTACGTTATACGCTGTACGTTATACGTTATACGTTATACGTTGTACGTTATACGCTGTACGTTATACCTTATACGTTATACGTTATACGCTGTGCGTTATACGCTGTACGTTATACGTTATACGTTATACGTTATACGTTATACGTTATACGTTATACGTAATACGTTATACGTTATACGTTATACGTTATACGTTATACGTTATACGTTATACGTTATACGTTATACGTTATACGTTATACGTTATACGTTAAACGTTATACGTTATACGTTATACGTTATACGTTATACGTTATACGTTATACGTTATACGTTATACGTTATACGTTATACGTTATACGTTATACGTTATACGTTATACGTTACACGTTATACGCTGTACGTTATACGCTGTACGTTATACGTTATACGTTATACGTTGTACGTTATACGCTGTACGTTATACCTTATACGTTATACGTTATACGCTGTGCGTTATACGCTGTACGTTATACGTTATACGTTATACGTTATACGTTATACGTTATACGTTATACGTTATACGTTATACGTTATACGTTATACGTTATACGTAATACGTTATACGTTATACGTTATACGTTATACGTTATACGTTATACGTTATACGTTATACGTTATACGTTAAACGTTATACGTTATACGTTGTACGTTATACGCTGTACGTTATACGCTGTACGTTATACGCTGTACGTTATACGTTATACGTTACACGTTGTACGTTGTACGTTATACGTTGTACGTTATACGTTGTACGTTGTACGTTATACGTTATACGTTATACGTTATACGTTATACGTTATACGTTATACGGTATACGGTATACGGTATACGGTATACGTTATACGTTTTACGTTATACGTTATACGTTATACGTTATACGTTATATGTTATACGATATACGTTATACGTTATACGTTATACGTTATACGTTATACGTTATACGTTATACGTTATACGTTATACGTTATACGTTATACGTTATACGTTATACGTTATACGTTATACGTTATACGTTATGGGCTGTACGTTATACGTTATACGTTATACGCTGTACGTTATACGTTATACGTTATACGTTACACGTTGTACGTTGTACGTTATACGTTATACGTTGTATGTTATACGCTGTACGTTATACGTTATACGTTGTACGTTATACGTTGTACATTATACGTTATACGTTATACGTTATACGTTATACGTTATACGTTATACGTTATACGTTATACGTTATACGTTATACGTTATACGTTATACGTTATACGTTATACGTTATACGTTATATGTTATACGATATACGTTATACGTTACACGTTGTACGTTGTACGTTATACGTTGAACATTATACATTGTACGTTATACGTTATACGCTGTACGTTATACGTTATACGTTATACGATATACGTTATACGTTATACGTTATACGTTATACGTTATACGTTATACGTTATACGTAATACGTTATACGTTATACGTTATACGTTATACGTTATACGTTATACGTTATACGTTATACGTTATACGTTATACGTTATACGTTATACGTTACACGTTGTACGTTGTACGTTATACGTTGTACGTTATACGTTATACGCTGTACGTTATACGTTATACGTTATACGTTATACGTTGTACGTTATACGCTGTACGTTATACGCTGTACATTATACGCTGTACGTTATACGTTATACGTTATACGTTACACGTTGTACGTTGTACGTTATACGTTGAACATTATACATTGTATGTTATACGTTATACGCTGTACGTTATACGTTATACGTTATACGTTATACGTTATACGTTATACGTTATACGTTATACGTTATACGTTATACGTTATACGTAATACGTTATACGTTATACGTTATACGTTGTACGTTGTACGTTATACGTTGTACATTATACGTTGTATGTTATACGTTATACGCTATACGTTATACGTTATACGTTGTACGTTATACGTTATACGTTATACGTTATACGCTGTACGTTATACGCTGTACGTTATACGTTATACGTTATACGTTGTACGTTATACGTTGTACGTTATACGTTATACGTTATACGTTATACGCTGTACGTTATACGCTGTACGTTATACGTTATACGTTATACGCTGTACGTTATACGCTGTACGTTATACGTTATACGTTATACGTTATACGTTGTACGTTATACGTTGTACATTGTACGTTATACGTTGTACGTTATACGTTATACGTTATACGTTATACGTTATACGTTATACGTTATACGTTATACGTTATACGTTATACGTTATACGTTATACGTTATACGTTATACGTTATACGTTATACGTTATACGTTATACGTTATACGTTATACGTTATACGTTATACGTTATACGTTATACGCTGTACGTTATACGCTGTACGTTATACGCTGTACGTTATAAGTTATACGTTATACGTTATACGTTACACGTTGTACGTTGTACGTTGTACGTTGTACGTTATACGTTGTACGTTATACGTTGTACGTTATACGTTGTACGTTATACGTTATACGATGTACGTTATAAGTTATACGTTATACGTTATACGTTACACGTTGTACGTTGTACGTTATACGTTGTACATTATACGTTGTACGTTATACGTTATACGTTACATGTTGTACGTTGTACGTTATACGTTGTACGTTATACGTTATACGTTATACGTTATACGTCATACGTTGTACGTTATACGTTATACGTTACACGTTGTACGTTGTACCTTATACGTTGTACGTTATACGTTGTACGTTATACGTTATACGTTGTACGTTATACCGTGTACGATATACGTTGTACGTTATACGTTGTACGTTATACGTTATACGTTGTACGTGATACGTTGTATGTTATACGTTGTACGTTATACGTTGTACGTTGTACGTTATACGCTGTACGTTATACGCTATACGTTATACGCTGTACGTTGTACGTTATACGTTGTACGTTATACGTTGTACGTTGTACGTTATACGTTGTACGTTATACGTCATACGTTATACGTTATACGTTATACGCTATACGTTATAAGTTATACGTTATACGTTATACGTTACACGTTGTACGTTGTACGTTGTACGTTGTACGTTATACGTTGTACGTTATACGTTGTACGTTATACGTTGTACGTTATACGTTATACGATGTACGTTATAAGTTATACGTTATACGTTATACGTTACACGTTGTACGTTGTACGTTATACGTTGTACATTATACGTTGTACGTTATACGTTATACGCTGTACGTTATACGTTATACGTTACATGTTGTACGTTGTACGTTATACGTTGTACGTTATACGTTATACGTTATACGTTATACGTTATACGTTGTACGTTATACGTTATACGTTACACGTTGTACGTTGTACGTTATACGTTATACGTTATACGTTATACGTTATACGTTATACGTTATACGTTATACGTTATACGTTATACGTTATACGTTATACGTTATACGTTATACGTTATACGTTATACGTTATACGTTATACGTTATACGTTATACGTTATACGTTATACGTTATACGTTATACGTTATACGTTATACATTATACGTTATACGTTATACGTTGTACGTTATACGTTATACGTTATACGCTGTACGTTATACGCTGTACGTTATACGTTATACGTTATACGTTGTACGTTATACGCTGTACGTTATACCTTATACGTTATACGTTATACGCTGTACGTTATACGTTATACGTTATACGTTACTCGTTGTACGTTATACGCTGTACGTTATACGCTGTACGTTATACGTTATACGTTATACGTTACTCGTTGTACGTTGTACGTTATACGTTGTACGTTATACGTTGTATGTTGTACGTTATACGTTGTACGTTATACGTTGTACGATATACGTTGTACGTTATACGTTGTACGTTATATGTTATACGTTACACGTTGTACGATGTACGTTATACGTTATACGTTATACGTTATACGTTATACGGTATACGGTATACGGTATACGGTATACGTTATACGTTGTACGTTATACGTTATACGTTATACGTTATACGTTATACGTTATACGTTATACGATATACGTTATACATTATACGTTATACGTTATACGTTATGGGCTGTACGTTATACGTTATACGTTATACGCTGTACGTTATACGTTATACGTTATACGTTACACGTTGTACGTTGTACGTTATACGTTATACGTTGTATGTTATACGTTGTACGTTATACGTTGTACGTTATACGCTGTACGTTATACGTTATACGTTGTACGTTATACGTTGTACATTATACGTTGTATGTTATACGTTATACGCTGTACGTTATACGTTATTCGTTATACGTTATACGTTATACGTTATACGTTATACGTTATACGTTATGGGCTGTACGTTATACGTTATACGTTATACGCTGTACGTTATACGTTATACGGTATACGGTATACGGTATACGGTATACGTTATACGTTGTACGTTATACGTTATACGTTATACGTTATACGTTATACGTTATACGTTATACGTTATACGTTATACGTTATACGTTATACGTTATACGTTATACGCTGTACGTTATACGCTGTACGTTATACGCTGTACGTTATAAGTTATACGTTATACGTTATACGTTACACGTTGTACGTTGTACGTTGTACGTTGTACGTTGTACGTTATACGTTGTACGTTATACGTTGTACATTATACGTTGTACGTTATACGTTATACGATGTACGTTATAAGTTATACGTTATACGTTATACGTTACACGTTGTACGTTGTACGTTATACGTTGTACATTATACGTTGTACGTTATACGTTATACGTTACATGTTGTACGTTGTACGTTATACGTTGTACGTTATACGTTATACGTTATACGTTATACGTCATACGTTGTACGTTATACGTTATACGTTACACGTTGTACGTTGTACCTTATACGTTGTACGTTATACGTTGTACGTTATACGTTATACGTTGTACGTTATACCGTGTACGATATACGTTGTACGTTATACGTTGTACGTTATACGTTATACGTTGTACGTGATACGTTGTATGTTATACGTTGTACGTTATACGTTGTACGTTGTACGTTATACGCTGTACGTTATACGCTATACGTTATACGCTGTACGTTGTACGTTATACGTTGTACGTTATACGTTGTACGTTGTACGTTATACGTTGTACGTTATACGTCATACGTTATACGTTATACGTTATACGCTATACGTTATAAGTTATACGTTATACGTTATACGTTACACGTTGTACGTTGTACGTTGTACGTTGTACGTTATACGTTGTACGTTATACGTTGTACATTATACGTTGTACGTTATACGTTATACGATGTACGTTATAAGTTATACGTTATACGTTATACGTTACACGTTGTACGTTGTACGTTATACGTTGTACATTATACGTTGTACGTTATACGTTATACGCTGTACGTTATACGTTATACGTTACATGTTGTACGTTGTACGTTATACGTTGTACGTTATACGTTATACGTTATACGTTATACGTTATACGTTGTACGTTATACGTTATACGTTACACGTTGTACGTTGTACGTTATACGTTATACGTTATACGTTATACGTTATACGTTATACGTTATACGTTATACGTTATACGTTATACGTTATACGTTATACGTTATACGTTATACGTTATACGTTATACGTTATACGTTATACGTTATACGTTATACGTTATACGTTATACGTTATACGTTATACGTTATACGTTATACATTATACGTTATACGTTATACGTTGTACGTTATACGTTATACGTTATACGCTGTACGTTATACGCTGTACGTTATACGTTATACGTTATACGTTGTACGTTATACGCTGTACGTTATACCTTATACGTTATACGTTATACGCTGTACGTTATACGTTATACGTTATACGTTACTCGTTGTACGTTATACGCTGTACGTTATACGCTGTACGTTATACGTTATACGTTATACGTTACTCGTTGTACGTTGTACGTTATACGTTGTACGTTATACGTTGTATGTTGTACGTTATACGTTGTACGTTATACGTTGTACGATATACGTTGTACGTTATACGTTGTACGTTATATGTTATACGTTACACGTTGTACGATGTACGTTATACGTTATACGTTATACGTTATACGTTATACGGTATACGGTATACGGTATACGGTATACGTTATACGTTGTACGTTATACGTTATACGTTATACGTTATACGTTATACGTTATACGTTATACGATATACGTTATACATTATACGTTATACGTTATACGTTATGGGCTGTACGTTATACGTTATACGTTATACGCTGTACGTTATACGTTATACGTTATACGTTACACGTTGTACGTTGTACGTTATACGTTATACGTTGTATGTTATACGTTGTACGTTATACGTTGTACGTTATACGCTGTACGTTATACGTTATACGTTGTACGTTATACGTTGTACATTATACGTTGTATGTTATACGTTATACGCTGTACGTTATACGTTATTCGTTATACGTTATACGTTATACGTTATACGTTATACGTTATACGTTATGGGCTGTACGTTATACGTTATACGTTATACGCTGTACGTTATACGTTATACGGTATACGGTATACGGTATACGGTATACGTTATACGTTGTACGTTATACGTTATACGTTATACGTTATACGTTATATGTTATACGATATACGTTATACGTTATACGTTATACGTTATACGTTGTACGTTATACGCTGTACGTTATACGTTATACGTTGTACGTTATACGTTGTACATTATACGTTGTATGTTATACGTTATACGCTGTACGTTATACGTTATTCGTTATACGTTATACGTTATACGTTATACGTTATACGTTATACGTTATGGGCTGTACGTTATACGTTATACGTTATACGCTGTACGTTATACGTTATACGTTATACGTTATACGCTGTACGTTATACGCTGTACGTTATACGTTATACGTTATACGTTGTACGTTATACGCTGTACGTTATACCTTATACGTTATACGTTATACGCTGTGCGTTATACGCTGTACGTTATACGTTATACGTTGTACGTTATACGTTATACGTTATACGTTATACGCTGTACGTTATACGCTGTACGTTATACGTTATACGTTATACGTTGTACGTTATACGCTGTACGTTATACCTTATACGTTATACGTTATACGCTGTGCGTTATACGCTGTACGTTATACGTTATACGTTATACGTTATACGTTATACGTTATACGTAATACGTAATACGTTATACGTTATACGTTATACGTTATACGTTATACGTTATACGTTATACGTTATACGTTATACGTTATACGTTATACGTTATACGTTATACGTTATACGTTATACGTTATACGTTAAACGTTATACGTTATACGTTGTACGTTATACGCTGTACGTTATACGCTGTACGTTATACGCTGTACGTTATACGTTATACGTTATACGTTACACGTTGTACGTTGTACGTTATACGTTGTACGTTATACGTTGTACGTTGTACGTTATACGTTATACGTTATACGTTATACGTTATACGTTATACGTTATACGGTATACGGTATACGGTATACGGTATACGTTATACGTTGTACGTTATACGTTATACGTTATACGTTATACGTTATATGTTATACGATATACGTTATACGTTATACGTTATACGTTATACGTTATACGTTATACGTTATACGTTATACGTTATACGTTATACGTTATACGTTATACGTTATACGTTATACGTTATACGTTATACGTTATACGTTATACGTTATACGTTATACGTTATACGTTATACGTTATACGTTGTACGTTATACGTTATACGTTGTACGTTATACGTTATACGTTATACGTTATACGTTATACGTTATTCGTTATACGTTATACGTTATACGTTATACGTTATACGTTATACGTTATACGTTATACGTCATACGTTATACGTTATACGTTATATGTTATACGATATACGTTATACGTTATACGTTATACGTTATACGTTATGGGCTGTACGTTATACGTTATACGTTATACGCTGTACGTTATACGTTATACGTTATACGTTACACGTTGTACGTTGTACGTTATACGTTATACGTTGTATGTTATACGCTGTACGTTATACGTTATACGTTGTACGTTATACGTTGTACATTATACGTTGTACGTTATACGTTATACGCTGTACGTTATACGTTATACGTTATACGTTATACGTTGTACGTTATACGCTGTACGTTATACGCTGTACATTATACGCTGTACGTTATACGTTATACGTTATACGTTACACGTTGTACGTTGTACGTTATACGTTGAACATTATACATTGTACGTTATACGTTATACGCTGTACGTTATACGTTATACGTTATACGTTATACGTTATACGTTATACGTTATACGTTATACGTAATACGTTATACGTTATACGTTATACGTAATACGTTATACGTTATACGTTATACGTTATACGTTATACGTTATACGTTATACGTTATACGTTATACGTTATACGTTATACGTTATACGTTATACGTTATACGTTATACGTTATACGTTATACGTTACACGTTATACGCTGTACGTTATACGCTGTACGTTATACGTTATACGTTATACGTTGTACGTTATACGCTGTACGTTATACCTTATACGTTATACGTTATACGCTGTGCGTTATACGCTGTACGTTATACGTTATACGTTATACGTTATACGTTATACGTTATACGTTATACGTTATACGTTATACGTTATACGTTATACGTTATACGTAATACGTTATACGTTATACGTTATACGTTATACGTTATACGTTATACGTTATACGTTATACGTTATACGTTATACGTTAAACGTTATACGTTATACGTTGTACGTTATACGCTGTACGTTATACGCTGTACGTTATACGCTGTACGTTATACGTTATACGTTACACGTTGTACGTTGTACGTTATACGTTGTACGTTATACGTTGTACGTTGTACGTTATACGTTATACGTTATACGTTATACGTTATACGTTATACGTTATACGTTATACGGTATACGGTATACGGTATACGGTATACGTTATACGTTTTACGTTATACGTTATACGTTATACGTTATACGTTATATGTTATACGATATACGTTATACGTTATACGTTATACGTTATACGTTATACGTTATACGTTATACGTTATACGTTATACGTTATACGTTATACGTTATACGTTATACGTTATACGTTATACGTTATACGTTATACGTTATACGTTATACGTTATACGTTGTACGTTGTACGTTATACGTTATACGTTGTACGTTATACGTTATACGTTATACGTTATACGTTATACGTTATACGTTATACGTTATACGTTATACGTTATACGTTATACGTTATACGTTATACGTTATACGTTATACGTTATACGTTATACGTTATACGTTATACGTTATACGTTATACGTTATACGTTATACGTTATACGTTATACGTTATACGTTATACGTTATACGTTATACGTTATACGTTATATGTTATACGATATACGTTATACGTTATACGTTATACGTTATACGTTATGGGCTGTACGTTATACGTTATACGTTATACGCTGTACGTTATACGTTATACGTTATACGTTACACGTTGTACGTTGTACGTTATACGTTATACGTTGTATGTTATACGCTGTACGTTATACGTTATACGTTGTACGTTATACGTTGTACATTATACGTTGTACGTTATACGTTATACGCTGTACGTTATACGTTATACGTTATACGTTATACGTTGTACGTTATACGCTGTACGTTATACGCTGTACATTATACGCTGTACGTTATACGTTATACGTTATACGTTATACGTTACACGTTGTACGTTGTACGTTATACGTTGAACATTATACATTGTACGTTATACGTTATACGCTGTACGTTATACGTTATACGTTATACGTTATACGTTATACGTTATACGTTATACGTTATACGTTATACGTTATACGTTATACGTTATACGTTATACGTAATACGTTATTCGTTATACGTTATACGTTATACGTTATACGTTATACGTTATACGTTATACGTTATACGTTATACGTTATACGTTATACGTTATACGTTACACGTTGTACGTTGTACGTTATACGTTGTACGTTATACGTTATACGCTGTACGTTATACGTTATACGTTATACGTTATACGTTATACGTTGTACGTTATACGCTGTACGTTATACGCTGTACATTATACGCTGTACGTTATACGTTATACGTTATACGTTACACGTTGTACGTTGTACGTTATACGTTGAACATTATACATTGTATGTTATACGTTATACGCTGTACGTTATACGTTATACGTTATACGTTATACGTTATACGTTATACGTTATACGTTATACGTTATACGTTATACGTTATACGTTATACGTAATACGTTATACGTTATACGTTATACGTTGTACGTTGTACGTTATACGTTGTACATTATACGTTGTATGTTATACGTTATACGCTATACGTTATACGTTATACGTTGTACGTTATACGTTATACGTTATACGTTATACGCTGTACGTTATACGCTGTACGTTATACGTTATACGTTATACGTTGTACGTTATACGTTGTACGTTATACGTTATACGTTATACGTTATACGCTGTACGTTATACGCTGTACGTTATACGTTATACGTTATACGCTGTACGTTATACGCTGTACGTTATACGTTATACGTTATACGTTATACGTTGTACATTGTACGTTATACGTTGTACGTTATACGTTGTACGTTATACGTTATACGTTATACGTTATACGTTATACGTTATACGTTATACGTTATACGTTATACGTTATACGTTATACGTTATACGTTATACGTTATACGTTATACGTTATACGTTATACGTTATACGTTATACGTTATACGTTATACGTTATACGTTATACGTTATACGCTGTACGTTATACGCTGTACGTTATACGCTGTACGTTATAAGTTATACGTTATACGTTATACGTTACACGTTGTACGTTGTACGTTGTACGTTGTACGTTATACGTTGTACGTTATACGTTGTACATTATACGTTGTACGTTATACGTTATACGATGTACGTTATAAGTTATACGTTATACGTTATACGTTACACGTTGTACGTTGTACGTTATACGTTGTACATTATACGTTGTACGTTATACGTTATACGTTACATGTTGTACGTTGTACGTTATACGTTGTACGTTATACGTTATACGTTATACGTTATACGTCATACGTTGTACGTTATACGTTATACGTTACACGTTGTACGTTGTACCTTATACGTTGTACGTTATACGTTGTACGTTATACGTTATACGTTGTACGTTATACCGTGTACGATATACGTTGTACGTTATACGTTGTACGTTATACGTTATACGTTGTACGTGATACGTTGTATGTTATACGTTGTACGTTATACGTTGTACGTTGTACGTTATACGCTGTACGTTATACGCTATACGTTATACGCTGTACGTTGTACGTTATACGTTGTACGTTATACGTTGTACGTTGTACGTTATACGTTGTACGTTATACGTCATACGTTATACGTTATACGTTATACGCTATACGTTATAAGTTATACGTTATACGTTATACGTTACACGTTGTACGTTGTACGTTGTACGTTGTACGTTATACGTTGTACGTTATACGTTGTACATTATACGTTGTACGTTATACGTTATACGATGTACGTTATAAGTTATACGTTATACGTTATACGTTACACGTTGTACGTTGTACGTTATACGTTGTACATTATACGTTGTACGTTATACGTTATACGCTGTACGTTATACGTTATACGTTACATGTTGTACGTTGTACGTTATACGTTGTACGTTATACGTTATACGTTATACGTTATACGTTATACGTTGTACGTTATACGTTATACGTTACACGTTGTACGTTGTACGTTATACGTTGTACATTATACGTTATACGTTATACGTTATACGTTATACGTAATACGTTATACGTAATACGTTATACGTTATACGTTATACGTTATACGTTATACGTTATACGTTATACGTTATACGTTATACGTTATACGTTATACGTTATACGTTATACGTTATACGTTATACGTTATACGTTATACGTTATACGTTATACGTTATACGTTATACGTTATACGTTATACGTTATACGTTATACGTTATACATTATACGTTATACGTTATACGTTGTACGTTATACGTTATACGTTATACGCTGTACGTTATACGCTGTACGTTATACGTTATACGTTATACGTTGTACGTTATACGCTGTACGTTATACCTTATACGTTATACGTTATACGCTGTACGTTATACGTTATACGTTATACGTTACTCGTTGTACGTTATACGCTGTACGTTATACGCTGTACGTTATACGTTATACGTTATACGTTACTCGTTGTACGTTGTACGTTATACGTTGTACGTTATACGTTGTATGTTGTACGTTATACGTTGTACGTTATACGTTGTACGATATACGTTGTACGTTATACGTTGTACGTTATATGTTATACGTTACACGTTGTACGATGTACGTTATACGTTATACGTTATACGTTATACGTTATACGGTATACGGTATACGGTATACGGTATACGTTATACGTTGTACGTTATACGTTATACGTTATACGTTATACGTTATACGTTATACGTTATACGATATACGTTATACATTATACGTTATACGTTATACGTTATGGGCTGTACGTTATACGTTATACGTTATACGCTGTACGTTATACGTTATACGTTATACGTTACACGTTGTACGTTGTACGTTATACGTTATACGTTGTATGTTATACGTTGTACGTTATACGTTATACGTTATACGTTATACGTTGTACGTTATACGTTATACGTTATACGTTATACGTTATACGTTATACGTTATACGTTATACGTTATACGTTATACGTTATACGTTATACGTTATACGTTATACGTTATACGCTGTACGTTATACGCTGTACGTTATACGCTGTACGTTATAAGTTATACGTTATACGTTATACGTTACACGTTGTACGTTGTACGTTGTACGTTGTACGTTATACGTTGTACGTTATACGTTGTACATTATACGTTGTACGTTATACGTTATACGATGTACGTTATAAGTTATACGTTATACGTTATACGTTACACGTTGTACGTTGTACGTTATACGTTGTACATTATACGTTGTACGTTATACGTTATACGTTACATGTTGTACGTTGTACGTTATACGTTGTACGTTATACGTTATACGTTATACGTTATACGTCATACGTTGTACGTTATACGTTATACGTTACACGTTGTACGTTGTACCTTATACGTTGTACGTTATACGTTGTACGTTATACGTTATACGTTGTACGTTATACCGTGTACGATATACGTTGTACGTTATACGTTGTACGTTATACGTTATACGTTGTACGTGATACGTTGTATGTTATACGTTGTACGTTATACGTTGTACGTTGTACGTTATACGCTGTACGTTATACGCTATACGTTATACGCTGTACGTTGTACGTTATACGTTGTACGTTATACGTTGTACGTTGTACGTTATACGTTGTACGTTATACGTCATACGTTATACGTTATACGTTATACGCTATACGTTATAAGTTATACGTTATACGTTATACGTTACACGTTGTACGTTGTACGTTGTACGTTGTACGTTATACGTTGTACGTTATACGTTGTACATTATACGTTGTACGTTATACGTTATACGATGTACGTTATAAGTTATACGTTATACGTTATACGTTACACGTTGTACGTTGTACGTTATACGTTGTACATTATACGTTGTACGTTATACGTTATACGCTGTACGTTATACGTTATACGTTACATGTTGTACGTTGTACGTTATACGTTGTACGTTATACGTTATACGTTATACGTTATACGTTATACGTTGTACGTTATACGTTATACGTTACACGTTGTACGTTGTACGTTATACGTTGTACATTATACGTTATACGTTATACGTTATACGTTATACGTAATACGTTATACGTAATACGTTATACGTTATACGTTATACGTTATACGTTATACGTTATACGTTATACGTTATACGTTATACGTTATACGTTATACGTTATACGTTATACGTTATACGTTATACGTTATACGTTATACGTTATACGTTATACGTTATACGTTATACGTTATACGTTATACGTTATACGTTATACGTTATACGTTATACGTTATACGTTATACGTTATACGTTATACGTTATACATTATACGTTATACGTTATACGTTGTACGTTATACGTTATACGTTATACGCTGTACGTTATACGCTGTACGTTATACGTTATACGTTATACGTTGTACGTTATACGCTGTACGTTATACCTTATACGTTATACGTTATACGCTGTACGTTATACGTTATACGTTATACGTTACTCGTTGTACGTTATACGCTGTACGTTATACGCTGTACGTTATACGTTATACGTTATACGTTACTCGTTGTACGTTGTACGTTATACGTTGTACGTTATACGTTGTATGTTGTACGTTATACGTTGTACGTTATACGTTGTACGATATACGTTGTACGTTATACGTTGTACGTTATATGTTATACGTTACACGTTGTACGATGTACGTTATACGTTATACGTTATACGTTATACGTTATACGGTATACGGTATACGGTATACGGTATACGTTATACGTTGTACGTTATACGTTATACGTTATACGTTATACGTTATACGTTATACGTTATACGATATACGTTATACATTATACGTTATACGTTATACGTTATGGGCTGTACGTTATACGTTATACGTTATACGCTGTACGTTATACGTTATACGTTATACGTTACACGTTGTACGTTGTACGTTATACGTTATACGTTGTATGTTATACGTTGTACGTTATACGTTATACGTTGTACGTTATACGTTGTACATTATACGTTGTATGTTATACGTTATACGCTGTACGTTATACGTTATACGTTATACGTTATACGTTATACGTTATACGTTATACGTTATACGTTATACGTTATTCGTTATACGTTATACGTTATACGTTATACGTTATACGTTACACGTTAAACGTTATACGTTATACGTTATACGTTATACGTTATACGTTATACGTTATACGTTATACGTTATACGTTATACGTTATACGTTATACGTTATACGTTATACGTTATACGTTATACGTTATACGTTATACGTTATACGTTATACGTTATACGTTATACGTTATACGTTATACGTTATACGTTATACGTTATACGTTATACGTTATACGTTATACGTTATACGTTATACGTTATACGTTATACGTTATACGTTATACGTTATACGTTATACGTTATACGTTATACGTTATACGTTATACGTTATACGTTATACGTTATACGTTATACGTTATACGTTATACGTTATACGTTATACGTTATACGTTATACGTTATACGTTATACGTTATACGTTATACGTTATACGTTATACGTTATACGTTATACGTTATACGTTATACGTTATACGTTATACGTTATACGTTATACGTTATACGTTATACGTTATACGTTATACGTTATACGTTATACGTTATACGTTATACGTTATACGTTATACGTTATACGTTATACGTTATACGTTATACGTTATACGTTATACGTTATACGTTATACGTTATACGTTATACGTTATACGTTATACGTTAAACGTTATACGTTATACGTTGTACGTTATACGCTGTACGTTATACGCTGTACGTTATACGCTGTACGTTATACGTTATACGTTATACGTTACTCGTTGTACGTTGTACGTTATACGTTGTACGTTATACGTTGTATGTTGTACGTTATACGTTGTACGTTATACGTTGTACGATATACGTTGTACGTTATACGTTGTACGTTATATGTTATACGTTACACGTTGTACGATGTACGTTATACGTTATACGTTATACGTTATACGTTATACGGTATACGGTATACGGTATACGGTATACGTTATACGTTGTACGTTATACGTTATACGTTATACGTTATACGTTATACGTTATACGTTATACGTTATACGTTATACGTTATACGTTATACGTTATACGTTATACGTTATACGTTATACGTTATACGTTATACGTTATACGTTATACGTTATACGTTATACGTTATACGTTATACGTTATACGTTATACGTTATACGATATACGTTATACATTATACGTTATACGTTATACGTTATGGGCTGTACGTTATACGTTATACGTTATACGCTGTACGTTATACGTTATACGTTATACGTTACACGTTGTACGTTGTACGTTATACGTTATACGTTGTATGTTATACGTTGTACGTTATACGTTATACGTTGTACGTTATACGTTGTACATTATACGTTGTATGTTATACGTTATACGCTGTACGTTATACGTTATTCGTTATACGTTATACGTTATACGTTATACGTTATACGTTATACGTTATACGGTGTACGTTATACGTTATACGTTATACGTTATACGCTGTACGTTATACGCTGTACGTTATACGTTATACGTTATACGTTGTACGTTATACGCTGTACGTTATACCTTATACGTTATACGTTATACGCTGTGCGTTATACGCTGTACGTTATACGTTATACGTTATACGTTATACGTTATACGTTATACGTTATACGTTATACGTTATACGTTATACGTTATACGTTATACGTTATACGTTATACGTAATACGTTATACGTTATACGTTATACGTTATACGTTATACGTTATACGTTATACGTTATACGTTATACGTTATACGTTATACGTTATACGTTAAACGTTATACGTTATACGTTGTACGTTATACGCTGTACGTTATACGCTGTACGTTATACGCTGTACGTTATACGTTATACGTTATACGTTATACGTTACACGTTGTACGTTGTACGTTATACGTTGTACGTTATACGTTGTACGTTGTACGTTATACGTTATACGTTATACGTTATACGTTATACGTTATACGTTATACGGTATACGGTATACGGTATACGGTATACGTTATACGTTGTACGTTATACGTTATACGTTATACGTTATACGTTATATGTTATACGATATACGTTATACGTTATACGTTATACGTTATACGTTATAGGCTGTACGTTATACGTTATACGTTATACGCTGTACGTTATACGTTATACGTTATACGTTATACGTTATACGTTATACGTTATACGTTATACGTTATACGTTATACGTAATACGTTATACGTTATACGTTATACGTTATACGTTATACGTTATACGTTATACGTTATACGTTATACGTTATACGTTATACGTTATACGTTATACGTTATACGTTATACGTTATACGTTGTACGTTATACGTTATACGTTACACGTTGTACGTTATACGTTATACGTTGAACATTATACATTGTACGTTATACGTTATACGCTGTACGTTATACGTTATACGTTATACGTTATACGTTATACGTTATACGTTATACGTTATACGTTATACGTTATACGTTATACGTTATACGTTATACGTAATACGTTATACGTTATACGTTATACGTTATACGTTATACGTTATACGTTATACGTTATACGTTATACGTTATACGTTATACGTTATACGTTATACGTTATACGTTATACGTTATACGTTATACGTTATACGTTATACGCTGTACGTTATACGCTGTACATTATACGCTGTACGTTATACGTTATACGTTATACGTTACACGTTGTACGTTGTACGTTATACGTTGAACATTATACATTGTACGTTATACGTTATACGCTGTACGTTATACGTTATACGTTATACGTTATACGTTATACGTTATACGTTATACGTTATACGTTGTACGTTATACGTTGTAGGTTATACGTTGTATGTTGTACGTTATACGTTGTACGTTATACGTTGTACGATATACGTTGTACGTTATACGTTGTACGTTATACGTTATACGTTATACGTTATACGTTATACGGTATACGGTATACGGTATACGGTATACGTTATACGTTGTACGTTATACGTTATACGTTATATGTTATACGTTATATGTTATACGATATACGTTATACGTTATACGTTATACGTTATACGTTATACGTTGTACGTTATACGCTGTACGTTATACGTTATACGTTGTACGTTATACGTTGTACATTATACGTTGTATGTTATACGTTATACGCTGTACGTTATACGTTATTCGTTATACGTTATACGTTATACGTTATACGTTATACGTTATACGGTATACGGTATACGGTATACGGTATACGTTATACGTTGTACGTTATACGTTATACGTTATACGTTATACGTTATACGTTATACGATATACGTTATACGTTATACGTTATACGTTATACGTTATGGGCTGTACGTTATACGTTATACGTTATACGCTGTACGTTATACGTTATACGTTATACGTTATACGTTACACGTTGTACGTTGTACGTTATACGTTATACGTTGTATGTTATACGTTGTACGTTATACGTTATACGTTGTACGTTATACGTTGTACATTATACGTTGTATGTTATACGTTATACGTTGTACGTTATACGTTATTCGTTATACGTTATACGTTATACGTTATACGTTATACGCTGTACGTTATACGCTGTACGTTATACGCTGTACGTTATACGTTATACGTTGTACGTTATACGTTATACGTTATACGTTATACGCTGTACGTTATACGCTGTACGTTATACGTTATACGTTATACGTTATACGTTATACGCTGTACGTTATACGCTGTACGTTATACGTTATACGTTATACGTTATACGTTATACGTTGTACGTTATACGCTGTACGTTATACCTTATACGTTATACGTTATACGCTGTGCGTTATACGCTGTACGTTATACGTTATACGTTATACGTTATACGTTATACGTTATACGTTATACGTTATACGTTATACGTTATACGTTATACGTTATACGTTATACGTTATACGTTATACGTTATACGTTATACGTTATACGTTATACGTTATACGTTATACGTTATACGCTGTACGTTATACGTTATACGTTGTACGTTATACGTTGTACATTATACGTTGTATGTTATACGTTATACGCTGTACGTTATACGTTATTCGTTATACGTTATACGTTATACGTTATACGTTATACGTTATACGTTATACGTTATACGTTATACGTTATACGTTATACGGTATACGGTATACGGTATACGGTATACGTTATACGTTGTACGTTATACGTTATACGTTATACGTTATACGTTATACGTTATACGTTATACGATATACGTTATACATTATACGTTATACGTTATACGTTATGGGCTGTACGTTATACGTTATACGTTATACGCTGTACGTTATACGTTATACGTTATACGTTACACGTTGTACGTTGTACGTTATACGTTATACGTTGTATGTTATACGTTGTACGTTATACGTTATACGTTGTACGTTATACGTTGTACATTATACGTTGTATGTTATACGTTATACGCTGTACGTTATACGTTATTCGTTATACGTTATACGTTATACGTTATACGTTATACGCTGTACGTTATACGCTGTACGTTATACGCTGTACGTTATACGTTATAAGTTATACGTTATACGTTAAACGTTATACGTTATACGTTGTACGTTATACGCTGTACGTTATACGCTGTACGTTATACGCTGTACGTTATACGTTATACGTTATACGTTACACGTTATACGTTATACGTTATACGTTATACGTTAAACGTTATACGTTATACGTTGTACGTTATACGCTGTACGTTATACGCTGTACGTTATACGCTGTACGTTATACGTTATACGTTATACGTTACACGTTGTACGTTGTACGTTATACGTTGTACGTTATGGGCTGTACGTTATACGTTATACGTTATACGCTGTACGTTATACGTTATACGTTATACGTTACACGTTGTACGTTGTACGTTATACGTTATACGTTGTATGTTATACGTTGTACGTTATACGTTATACGTTGTACGTTATACGTTGTACATTATACGTTGTATGTTATACGTTATACGCTGTACGTTATACGTTATTCGTTATACGTTATACGTTATACGTTATACGTTATACGCTGTACGTTATACGCTGTACGTTATACGCTGTACGTTATACGTTATACGGTGTACGTTATACGTTATACGTTATACGTTATACGCTGTACGTTATACGCTGTACGTTATACGTTATACGTTATACGTTGTACGTTATACGCTGTACGTTATACCTTATACGTTATACGTTATACGCTGTGCGTTATACGCTGTACGTTATACGTTATACGTTATACGTTATACGTTATACGTTATACGTTATACGTTATACGTTATACGTTATACGTTATACGTTATACGTTATACGTAATACGTTATACGTTATACGTTATACGTTATACGTTATACGTTATACGTTATACGTTATACGTTATACGTTATACGTTAAACGTTATACGTTATACGTTGTACGTTATACGCTGTACGTTATACGCTGTACGTTATACGCTGTACGTTATACGTTATACGTTATACGTTACACGTTGTACGTTGTACGTTATACGTTGTACGTTATACGTTGTACGGTGTACGTTATACGTTATACGTTATACGTTATACGTTATAGGTTATACGTTATACGGTATACGGTATACGGTATACGGTATACGTTATACGTTGTACGTTATACGTTATACATTATACGTTATACGTTATATGTTATACGATATACGTTATACGTTATACGTTATACGTTATACGTTATACGTTATACGTTATACGTTGTACGTTATACGTTGTAGGTTATACGTTGTATGTTGTACGTTATACGTTGTACGTTATACGTTGTACGATATACGTTGTACGTTATACGTTGTACGTTATACGTTATACGTTATACGTTATACGTTATACGGTATACGGTATACGGTATACGGTATACGTTATACGTTGTACGTTATACGTTATACGTTATATGTTATACGTTATATGTTATACGATATACGTTATACGTTATACGTTATACGTTATACGTTATACGTTGTACGTTATACGCTGTACGTTATACGTTATACGTTGTACGTTATACGTTGTACATTATACGTTGTATGTTATACGTTATACGCTGTACGTTATACGTTATTCGTTATACGTTATACGTTATACGTTATACGTTATACGTTATACGGTATACGGTATACGGTATACGGTATACGTTATACGTTGTACGTTATACGTTATACGTTATACGTTATACGTTATACGTTATACGATATACGTTATACGTTATACGTTATACGTTATACGTTATGGGCTGTACGTTATACGTTATACGTTATACGCTGTACGTTATACGTTATACGTTATACGTTATACGTTACACGTTGTACGTTGTACGTTATACGTTATACGTTGTATGTTATACGTTGTACGTTATACGTTATACGTTGTACGTTATACGTTGTACATTATACGTTGTATGTTATACGTTATACGTTGTACGTTATACGTTATTCGTTATACGTTATACGTTATACGTTATACGTTATACGCTGTACGTTATACGCTGTACGTTATACGCTGTACGTTATACGTTATACGTTGTACGTTATACGTTATACGTTATACGTTATACGCTGTACGTTATACGCTGTACGTTATACGTTATACGTTATACGTTATACGTTATACGCTGTACGTTATACGCTGTACGTTATACGTTATACGTTATACGTTATACGTTATACGTTGTACGTTATACGCTGTACGTTATACCTTATACGTTATACGTTATACGCTGTGCGTTATACGCTGTACGTTATACGTTATACGTTATACGTTATACGTTATACGTTATACGTTATACGTTATACGTTATACGTTATACGTAATACGTTATACGTTATACGTTATACGTTATACGTTATACGTTATACGTTATACGTTATACGTTATACGTTATACGTTATACGCTGTACGTTATACGTTATACGTTGTACGTTATACGTTGTACATTATACGTTGTATGTTATACGTTATACGCTGTACGTTATACGTTATTCGTTATACGTTATACGTTATACGTTATACGTTATACGTTATACGTTATACGTTATACGTTATACGTTATACGTTATACGGTATACGGTATACGGTATACGGTATACGTTATACGTTGTACGTTATACGTTATACGTTATACGTTATACGTTATACGTTATACGTTATACGATATACGTTATACATTATACGTTATACGTTATACGTTATGGGCTGTACGTTATACGTTATACGTTATACGCTGTACGTTATACGTTATACGTTATACGTTACACGTTGTACGTTGTACGTTATACGTTATACGTTGTATGTTATACGTTGTACGTTATACGTTATACGTTGTACGTTATACGTTGTACATTATACGTTGTATGTTATACGTTATACGCTGTACGTTATACGTTATTCGTTATACGTTATACGTTATACGTTATACGTTATACGCTGTACGTTATACGCTGTACGTTATACGCTGTACGTTATACGTTATAAGTTATACGTTATACGTTAAACGTTATACGTTATACGTTGTACGTTATACGCTGTACGTTATACGCTGTACGTTATACGCTGTACGTTATACGTTATACGTTATACGTTACACGTTATACGTTATACGTTATACGTTATACGTTAAACGTTATACGTTATACGTTGTACGTTATACGCTGTACGTTATACGCTGTACGTTATACGCTGTACGTTATACGTTATACGTTATACGTTACACGTTGTACGTTGTACGTTATACGTTGTACGTTATGGGCTGTACGTTATACGTTATACGTTATACGCTGTACGTTATACGTTATACGTTATACGTTACACGTTGTACGTTGTACGTTATACGTTATACGTTGTATGTTATACGTTGTACGTTATACGTTATACGTTGTACGTTATACGTTGTACATTATACGTTGTATGTTATACGTTATACGCTGTACGTTATACGTTATTCGTTATACGTTATACGTTATACGTTATACGTTATACGCTGTACGTTATACGCTGTACGTTATACGCTGTACGTTATACGTTATACGGTGTACGTTATACGTTATACGTTATACGTTATACGCTGTACGTTATACGCTGTACGTTATACGTTATACGTTATACGTTGTACGTTATACGCTGTACGTTATACCTTATACGTTATACGTTATACGCTGTGCGTTATACGCTGTACGTTATACGTTATACGTTATACGTTATACGTTATACGTTATACGTTATACGTTATACGTTATACGTTATACGTTATACGTTATACGTTATACGTAATACGTTATACGTTATACGTTATACGTTATACGTTATACGTTATACGTTATACGTTATACGTTATACGTTATACGTTAAACGTTATACGTTATACGTTGTACGTTATACGCTGTACGTTATACGCTGTACGTTATACGCTGTACGTTATACGTTATACGTTATACGTTACACGTTGTACGTTGTACGTTATACGTTGTACGTTATACGTTGTACGGTGTACGTTATACGTTATACGTTATACGTTATACGTTATAGGTTATACGTTATACGGTATACGGTATACGGTATACGGTATACGTTATACGTTGTACGTTATACGTTATACGTTATACGTTATACGTTATATGTTATACGATATACGTTATACGTTATACGTTATACGTTATACGTTATAGGCTGTACGTTATACGTTATACGTTATACGCTGTACGTTATACGTTATACGTTATACGTTACACGTTGTACGTTCTACGTTATACGTTATACGTTGTATGTTATACGTTGTACGTTATACGTTATACGTTGTACGTTATACGTTGTACATTATACGTTGTACGTTATACGTTATACGGTATACGGTATACGGTATACGGTATACGTTATACGTTGTAAGTTATACGTTATACGTTATACGTTATACGTTATATGTTATACGATATACGTTATACGTTATACGTTATACGTTATACGTTATGGGCTGTACGTTATACGTTATACGTTATACGCTGTACGTTATACGTTATACGTTATACGTTACACGTTGTACGTTGTACGTTATACGTTATACGTTGTATGTTATACGTTGTACGTTATACGTTATACGTTGTACGTTATACGTTATACGTTACACGTTGTACGTTATACGTTATACGTTGAACATTATACATTGTACGTTATACGTTATACGCTGTACGTTATACGTTATACGTTATACGTTATACGTTATACGTTATACGTTATACGTTATACGTTATACGTTATACGTAATACGTTATACGTTATACGTTATACGTTATACGTTATACGTTATACGTTATACGTTATACGTTATACGTTATACGTTATACGTTATACGTTATACGTTATACGTTATACGTTATACGTTATACGTTATACGTTATACGTTATACGGTATACGGTATACGGTATACGGTATACGTTATACGTTGTACGTTATACGTTATACGTTATACGTTATACGTTATATGTTATACGATATACGTTATACGTTATACGTTATACGTTATACGTTATACGTTGTACGTTATACGCTGTACGTTATACGTTATACGTTGTACGTTATACGTTGTACATTATACGTTGTATGTTATACGTTATACGCTGTACGTTATACGTTATTCGTTATACGTTATACGTTATACGTTATACGTTATACGTTATACGTTATACGTTATACGGTATACGGTATACGGTATACGGTATACGTTATACGTTGTACGTTATACGTTATACGTTATACGTTATACGTTATACGTTATACGATATACGTTATACGTTATACGTTATACGTTATACGTTATGGGCTGTACGTTATACGTTATACGTTATACGCTGTACGTTATACGTTATACGTTATACGTTACACGTTGTACGTTGTACGTTATACGTTATACGTTGTATGTTATACGTTGTACGTTATACGTTATACGTTGTACGTTATACGTTGTACATTATACGTTGTATGTTATACGTTATACGTTGTACGTTATACGTTATTCGTTATACGTTATACGTTATACGTTATACGTTATACGCTGTACGTTATACGCTGTACGTTATACGCTGTACGTTATACGTTATACGTTGTACGTTATACGTTATACGTTATACGTTATACGCTGTACGTTATACGCTGTACGTTATACGTTATACGTTATACGTTATACGTTATACGCTGTACGTTATACGCTGTACGTTATACGTTATACGTTATACGTTGTACGTTATACGCTGTACGTTATACCTTATACGTTATACGTTATACGCTGTGCGTTATACGCTGTACGTTATACGTTATACGTTATACGTTATACGTTATACGTTATACGTTATACGTTATACGTTATACGTTATACGTAATACGTTATACGTTATACGTTATACGGTATACGGTATACGGTATACGGTATACGTTATACGTTGTACGTTATACGTTATACGTTATACGTTATACGTTATACGTTATACGTTATACGTTATACGATATACGTTATACATTATACGTTATACGTTATACGTTATGGGCTGTACGTTATACGTTATACGTTATACGTTATACGTTGTACGTTATACGTTATACGTTGTACGTTATATGTTGTACGTTATATGTTATACGTTACACGTTGTACGATGTACGTTATACGTTATACGTTATACGTTATACGTTATACGTTATACGTTATACGTTATACCTTATACGTTGTACGTTATACGCTGTACGATATACGCTGTACGTTATACGCTGTACGTTATACGTTATACGTTACACGTTGTACGTTGTACGTTATACGTTGTACGTTATACGTTATACGCTGTACGTTATACGTTATTCGTTATACGTTATACGTTATACGTTATACGTTATACGTTATACGTTATACGTTATACGTTATACGGTATACGGTATACGGTATACGATATACGTTATACGTTGTACGTCATACGTTATACGTTATACGTTATACGTTATACGTTATACGTTATACGTTATACGTTATACGATATACGTTATACATTATACGTTATACGTTATACGTTATGGGCTGTACGTTATACGTTATACGTTATACGCTGTACGTTATACGTTATACGTTATACGTTACACGTTGTACGTTGTACGTTATACGTTATACGTTGTATGTTATACGTTGTACGTTATACGTTATACGTTGTACGTTATACGTTGTACATTATACGTTGTATGTTATACGTTATACGCTGTACGTTATACGTTATTCGTTATACGTTATACGTTATACGTTATACGTTATACGCTGTACGTTATACGCTGTACGTTATACGCTGTACGTTATACGTTATACGGTGTACGTTATACGTTATACGTTATACGTTATACGCTGTACGTTATACGCTGTACGTTATACGTTATACGTTATACGTTGTACGTTATACGCTGTACGTTATACCTTATACGTTATACGTTATACGCTGTGCGTTATACGCTGTACGTTATACGTTATACGTTATACGTTATACGTTATACGTTATACGTTATACGTTATACGTTATACGTTATACGTTATACGTTATACGTTATACGTTATACGTTATACGTAATACGTTATACGTTATACGTTATACGTTATACGTTATACGTTATACGTTATACGTTATACGTTATACGTTATACGTTATACGTTAAACGTTATACGTTATACGTTGTACGTTATACGCTGTACGTTATACGCTGTACGTTATACGCTGTACGTTATACGTTATACGTTATACGTTACACGTTGTACGTTGTACGTTATACGTTGTACGTTATACGTTGTACGGTGTACGTTATACGTTATACGTTATACGTTATACGTTATACGTTATACGGTATACGGTATACGGTATACGGTATACGTTATACGTTGTACGTTATACGTTATACGTTATATGTTATACGTTATACGTTATACGTTATACGTAATACGTTATACGTTATACGTTATACGTTATACGTTATACGTTATACGTTATACGTTATACGTTATACGTTATACGTTATACGTTAAACGTTATACGTTATACGTTGTACGTTATACGCTGTACGTTATACGCTGTACGTTATACGCTGTACGTTATACGTTATACGTTATACGTTACACGTTGTACGTTGTACGTTACGCGTTGTACGTTATGGGCTGTACGTTATACGTTATACGTTATACGCTGTACGTTATACGTTATACGTTATACGTTACACGTTGTACGTTGTACGTTATACGTTATACGTTGTATGTTATACGTTGTACGTTATACGTTATACGTTGTACGTTATACGTTGTACATTATACGTTGTATGTTATACGTTATACGCTGTACGTTATACGTTATTCGTTATACGTTATACGTTATACGTTATACGTTATACGTTATACGCTGTACGTTATACGCTGTACGTTATACGCTGTACGTTATACGTTATACGGTGTACGTTATACGTCATACGTTATACGTTATACGCTGTACGTTATACGCTGTACGTTATACGTTATACGTTATACGTTATACGTTATACGTTATACGTTATACGTTATACGTTATACGTTATACGTTGTACGTTCTACGTTATACGTTATACGTTGTATGTTATACGTTGTACGTTATACGTTATACGTTGTACGTTATACGTTGTACATTATACGTTGTACGTTATACGTTATACGGTATACGGAATACGGTATACGGTATACGTTATACGTTATACGTTATACGTTATACGTTATACGTTACACGTTGTACGTTGTACGTTATACGTTGTACATTATACGTTGTATGTTATACGTTATACGCTATACGTTATACGTTATACGTTGTACGTTATACGTTATACGTTATACGTTATACGCTGTACGTTATACGCTGTACGTTATACGTTATACGTTATACGTTGTACGTTATACGTTGTACGTTATACGTTATACGTTATACGTTATACGCTGTACGTTATACGCTGTACGTTATACGTTATACGTTATACGCTGTACGTTATACGCTGTACGTTATACGTTATACGTTATACGTTATACGTTGTACGTTATACGTTGTACATTGTACGTTATACGTTGTACGTTATACGTTATACGTTATACGTTATACGTTATACGTTATACGTTATACGTTATACGTTATACGTTATACGTTATACGTTATACGTTATACGTTATACGTTATACGTTATACGTTATACGTTATACGTTATACGTTATACGTTATACGTTATACGTTATACGTTATACGCTGTACGTTATACGCTGTACGTTATACGCTGTACGTTATAAGTTATACGTTATACGTTATACGTTACACGTTGTACGTTGTACGTTGTACGTTGTACGTTATACGTTGTACGTTATACGTTGTACATTATACGTTGTACGTTATACGTTATACGATGTACGTTATAAGTTATACGTTATACGTTATACGTTACACGTTGTACGTTGTACGTTATACGTTGTACATTATACGTTGTACGTTATACGTTATACGCTGTACGTTGTACGCTGTACGTTATACGCTGTACGTTATACGTTATACGTTATACGTTATACGTTATACGTTATACGTTATACGTTATACGTTATACGTTATACGTTATGGGCTGTACGTTATACGTTATACGTTATACGCTGTACGTTATACGTTGTACGTTATTCGCTGTACGTTATACGTTGTACGTTATACGTTATACGCTGTACGTTATACGTTATACGTTATACGTTATACGTTATACGTTATACGTTGTACGTTATACGTTATACGTTATACGCTGTACGATATACGTTATACGTTATACGTTACACGTTGTACGTTGTACGTTATACGTTATACGTTGTATGTTATACGTTGTACGTTATACGTTATACGTTGTACGTTATACGTTGTACATTATACGTTGTATGTTATACGTTATACGCTGTACGTTATACGTTATACGTTATACGTTATACGTTATACGTTATACGTTATACGTTATACGTTATACGTTATACGTTATACGTTATACGTTATACGTTATACGTTATACGTTATACGTTATACGTTATACGTTATACGTTATACGTTATACGTTATACGTTATACGTTATACGTTATACGTTATACGTTATACGTTATACGTTGTACGTTATACGCTGTACGTTATACGCTGTACGTTATACGATACACGTTGTACGTTGTACGTTATACGTTGTACGTTATTCGTTGTACATTGTACGTTATACGTTATACGTTATACGTTATACGTTATACGTTATACGTTATACGTTATACGTTATACGTTATACGTTATACGTTATACGTTATACGTTATACGTTATACGTTATACGTTATACGTTATACGTTATACGTTATACGTTATACGTTATACGTTATACGTTATACGTTATACGTTATACGCTGTACGTTATACGCTGTACGTTATACGCTGTACGTTATAAGTTATACGTTATACGTTACACGTTGTACGTTGTACGTTATAACGTTGTACGTTATACGTTGTACGTTATACGTTGTACGTTATACGTTATACGTTATACGTTATACGTTATACGTTATACGCTATACGTTATAAGTTATACGTTATACGTTGTACGTTATATGTTGTACGTTATATGTTATACGTTACACGTTGTACGATGTACGTTATACATTATACGTTATACGTTATACGTTATACGTTATACGGTATACGGTATACGGTATACGGTATACGTTATACGTTGTACGTTATACGTAATACGTTATACGTTATACGTTATACGTTATACGATATACGTTATACGTTATACGTTATACGTTATACGTTATACGTTATACGTTATACGTTATACGTTATACGTTATGGGCTGTACGTTATACGTTATACGTTATACGCTGTACGTTATACGTTGTACGTTATTCGCTGTACGTTATACGTTGTACGTTATACGTTATACGCTGTACGTTATACGTTATACGTTATACGTTATACGTTATACGTTATACGTTGTACGTTATACGTTATACGTTATACGCTGTACGATATACGTTATACGTTATACGTTACACGTTGTACGTTGTACGTTATACGTTATACGTTGTATGTTATACGTTGTACGTTATACGTTATACGTGGTACGTTATACGTTGTACATTATACGTTGTATGTTATACGTTATACGCTGTACGTTATACGTTATACGTTATACGTTATACGTTATACGTTATACGTTATACGTTATACGTTATACGTTATACGTTATACGTTATACGTTATACGTTATACGTTATACGTTATACGTTATACGTTATACGTTATACGTTGTACGTTATACGCTGTACGTTATACGCTGTACGTTATACGTTATACGTTATACGTTATACGTTATACGTTATACGTTATACGTTATACGTTATACGTTATACGTTACACGTTGTACGTTGTACGTTATACGTTGTACATTATACGTTGTATGTTATACGTTATACGCTATACGTTATACGTTATACGTTGTACGTTATACGTTATACGTTATACGTTATACGCTGTACGTTATACGCTGTACGTTATACGTTATACGTTATACGTTGTACGTTATACGTTGTACGTTATACGTTATACGTTATACGTTATACGCTGTACGTTATACGCTGTACGTTATACGTTATACGCTGTACGTTATACGCTGTACGTTATACGTTATACGTTATACGTTATACGTTGTACGTTATACGTTGTACATTGTACGTTATACGTTGTACATTATACGTTATACGTTATACGTTATACGTTATACGTTATACGTTATACGTTATACGTTATACGTTATACGTTATACGTTATACGTTATACGTTATACGTTATACGTTATACGTTATACGTTATACGTTATACGTTATACGTTATACGTTATACGTTATACGTTATACGCTGTACGTTATACGCTGTACGTTATACGCTGTACGTTATAAGTTATACGTTATACGTTATACGTTACACGTTGTACGTTGTACGTTGTACGTTGTACGTTATACGTTGTACGTTATACGTTGCACATTATACGTTGTACGTTATACGTTATACGATGTACGTTATAAGTTATACGTTATACGTTATACGTTACACGTTGTACGTTGTACGTTATACGTTGTACATTATACGTTGTACGTTATACGTTATACGCTGTACGTTATACGTTATACGTTACATGTTGTACGTTGTACGTTATACGTTGTACGTTATACGTTATACGTTATACGTTATACGTTATACGTTGTACGTTATACGTTATACGTTACACGTTGTACGTTGTACGTTATACGTTGTACGTTATACGTTGTACGTTATACGTTATACGTTGTACGTTATACCGTGTACGATATACGTTGTACGTTATACGTTGTACGTTATACGTTACACGTTGTACGTTGTACGTTATACGTTGTACATTATACGTTGTATGTTATACGTTATACGCTATACGTTATACGTTATACGTTGTACGTTATAACGTTGTACGTTATACGTTGTACGTTGTACGTTATACGTTGTACGTTATACGTTATACGTTATACGTTATACGTTATACGCTATACGTTATAAGTTATACGTTATACGTTGTACGTTATATGTTGTACGTTATACGTTATACGCTGTACGTTATACGTTATACGTTACATGTTGTACGTTGTACGTTATACGTTGTACGTTATACGTTATACGTTATACGTTATACGTTATACGTTGTACGTTATACGTTATACGTTATACGTTATACGTTATACGTTATACGTTATACGTTATACGTTATACGTTATACGTTATACGTTATACGTTATACGTTATACGTTATACGTTATACGTTATACGTTATACGTTATACGCTGTACGTTATACGCTGTACGTTATACGCTGTACGTTATAAGTTATACGTTATACGTTACACGTTGTACGTTGTACGTTATAACGTTGTACGTTATACGTTGTACGTTGTACGTTATACGTTGTACGTTATACGTTATACGTTATACGTTATACGTTATACGCTATACGTTATAAGTTATACGTTATACGTTGTACGTTATATGTTGTACGTTATATGTTATACGTTACACGTTGTACGATGTACGTTATACATTATACGTTATACGTTATACGTTATACGTTATACGGTATACGGTATACGGTATACGGTATACGTTATACGTTGTACGTTATACGTAATACGTTATACGTTATACGTTATACGTTATACGATATACGTTATACGTTATACGTTATACGTTATACGTTATACGTTATACGTTATACGTTATACGTTATGGGCTGTACGTTATACGTTATACGTTATACGCTGTACGTTATACGTTGTACGTTATTCGCTGTACGTTATACGTTGTACGTTATACGTTATACGCTGTACGTTATACGTTATACGTTATACGTTATACGTTATACGTTGTACGTTATACGTTATACGTTATACGCTGTACGATATACGTTATACGTTATACGTTACACGTTGTACGTTGTACGTTATACGTTATACGTTGTATGTTATACGTTGTACGTTATACGTTATACGTGGTACGTTATACGTTGTACATTATACGTTGTATGTTATACGTTATACGCTGTACGTTATACGTTATACGTTATACGTTATACGTTATACGTTATACGTTATACGTTATACGTTATACGTTATACGTTATACGTTATACGTTATACGTTATACGTTATACGTTATACGTTATACGTTATACGTTATACGTTGTACGTTATACGCTGTACGTTATACGCTGTACGTTATACGTTATACGTTATACGTTATACGTTATACGTTATACGTTATACGTTATACGTTATACGTTATACGTTACACGTTGTACGTTGTACGTTATACGTTGTACATTATACGTTGTATGTTATACGTTATACGCTATACGTTATACGTTATACGTTGTACGTTATACGTTATACGTTATACGTTATACGCTGTACGTTATACGCTGTACGTTATACGTTATACGTTATACGTTGTACGTTATACGTTGTACGTTATACGTTATACGTTATACGTTATACGCTGTACGTTATACGCTGTACGTTATACGTTATACGTTATACGCTGTACGTTATACGCTGTACGTTATACGTTATACGTTATACGTTATACGTTGTACGTTATACGTTGTACATTGTACGTTATACGTTGTACGTTATACGTTATACGTTATACGTTATACGCTGTACGTTATACGCTGTACGTTATACGTTATACGTTATACGTTGTACGTTATACGTTGTACGTTATACGTTATACGTTATACGTTATACGCTGTACGTTATACGTTATACGTTATACGTTACACGTTGTACGTTGTACGTTATACGTTATACGTTGTATGTTATACGTTGTACGTTATACGTTATACGTTGTACGTTATACGTTATACGTTACACGTTGTACGTTATACGTTATACGTTGAACATTATACATTGTACGTTATACGTTATACGCTGTACGTTATACGTTATACGTTATACGTTATACGTTATACGTTATACGTTATACGTTATACGTTATACGTTATACGTAATACGTTATACGTTATACGTTATACGTTATACGTTATACGTTATACGTTATACGTTATACGTTATACGTTATACGTTATACGTTATACGTTATACGTTATACGTTATACGTTATACGTTATACGTTATACGGTATACGGTATACGGTATACGGTATACGTTATACGTTGTACGTTATACGTTATACGTTATACGTTATACGTTATATGTTATACGATATACGTTATACGTTATACGTTATACGTTATACGTTATACGTTGTACGTTATACGCTGTACGTTATACGTTATACGTTGTACGTTATACGTTGTACATTATACGTTGTATGTTATACGTTATACGCTGTACGTTATACGTTATTCGTTATACGTTATACGTTATACGTTATACGTTATACGTTATACGTTATACGTTATACGGTATACGGTATACGGTATACGGTATACGTTATACGTTGTACGTTATACGTTATACGTTATACGTTATACGTTATACGTTATACGTTATACGATATACGTTATACGTTATACGTTATACGTTATACGTTATGGGCTGTACGTTATACGTTATACGTTATACGCTGTACGTTATACGTTATACGTTATACGTTACACGTTGTACGTTGTACGTTATACGTTATACGTTGTATGTTATACGTTGTACGTTATACGTTATACGTTGTACGTTATACGTTGTACATTATACGTTGTATGTTATACGTTATACGTTGTACGTTATACGTTATTCGTTATACGTTATACGTTATACGTTATACGTTATACGCTGTACGTTATACGCTGTACGTTATACGCTGTACGTTATACGTTATACGTTGTACGTTATACGTTATACGTTATACGTTATACGCTGTACGTTATACGCTGTACGTTATACGTTATACGTTATACGTTATACGTTATACGCTGTACGTTATACGTTGTACATTATACGTTGTACGTTATACGTTATACGATGTACGTTATAAGTTATACGTTATACGTTATACGTTACACGTTGTACGTTGTACGTTATACGTTGTACATTATACGTTGTACGTTATACGTTATACGCTGTACGTTGTACGCTGTACGTTATACGCTGTACGTTATACGTTATACGTTATACGTTATACGTTATACGTTATACGTTATACGTTATACGTTATACGTTATACGTTATGGGCTGTACGTTATACGTTATACGTTATACGCTGTACGTTATACGTTGTACGTTATTCGCTGTACGTTATACGTTGTACGTTATACGTTATACGCTGTACGTTATACGCTGTACGTTATACGTTATACGTTATACGTTGTACGTTATACGTTGTACATTATACGTTGTATGTTATACGTTATACGCTGTACGTTATACGTTATACGTTATACGTTATACGTTATACGTTATACGTTATACGTTATACGTTATACGTTATACGTTATACGTTATACGTTATACGTTATACGTTATACGTTATACGTTATACGTTATACGTTATACGTTATACGTTATACGTTATACGTTATACGTTATACGTTATACGTTATACGTTATACGTTATACGTTGTACGTTATACGCTGTACGTTATACGCTGTACGTTATACGATACACGTTGTACGTTGTACGTTATACGTTGTACGTTATTCGTTGTACATTGTACGTTATACGTTATACGTTATACGTTATACGTTATACGTTATACGTTATACGTTATACGTTATACGTTATACGTTATACGTTATACGTTATACGTTATACGTTATACGTTATACGTTATACGTTATACGTTATACGTTATACGTTATACGTTATACGTTATACGCTGTACGTTATACGCTGTACGTTATACGCTGTACGTTATAAGTTATACGTTATACGTTACACGTTGTACGTTGTACGTTATAACGTTGTACGTTATACGTTGTACGTTGTACGTTATACGTTGTACGTTATACGTTATACGTTATACGTTATACGTTATACGCTATACGTTATAAGTTATACGTTATACGTTGTACGTTATATGTTGTACGTTATATGTTATACGTTACACGTTGTACGATGTACGTTATACATTATACGTTATACGTTATACGTTATACGTTATACGGTATACGGTATACGGTATACGGTATACGTTATACGTTGTACGTTATACGTTATACGTTATACGTTATACGTTATACGTTATACGATATACGTTATACGTTATACGTTATACGTTATACGTTATACGTTATACGTTATACGTTATACGTTATGGGCTGTACGTTATACGTTATACGTTATACGCTGTACGTTATACGTTGTACGTTATTCGCTGTACGTTATACGTTGTACGTTATACGTTATACGCTGTACGTTATACGTTATACGTTATACGTTATACGTTATACGTTATACGTTGTACGTTATACGTTATACGTTATACGCTGTACGATATACGTTATACGTTATACGTTACACGTTGTACGTTGTACGTTATACGTTATACGTTGTATGTTATACGTTGTACGTTATACGTTATACGTGGTACGTTATACGTTGTACATTATACGTTGTATGTTATACGTTATACGCTGTACGTTATACGTTATACGTTATACGTTATACGTTATACGTTATACGTTATACGTTATACGTTATACGTTATACGTTATACGTTATACGTTATACGTTATACGTTATACGTTATACGTTATACGTTATACGTTGTACGTTATACGCTGTACGTTATACGCTGTACGTTATACGTTATACGTTATACGTTATACGTTATACGTTATACGTTATACGTTATACGTTATACGTTATACGTTACACGTTGTACGTTGTACGTTATACGTTGTACATTATACGTTGTATGTTATACGTTATACGCTATACGTTATACGTTATACGTTGTACGTTATACGTTATACGTTATACGTTATACGCTGTACGTTATACGCTGTACGTTATACGTTATACGTTATACGTTGTACGTTATACGTTGTACGTTATACGTTATACGTTATACGTTATACGCTGTACGTTATACGCTGTACGTTATACGTTATACGTTATACGCTGTACGTTATACGCTGTACGTTATACGTTATACGTTATACGTTATACGTTGTACGTTATACGTTGTACATTGTACGTTATACGTTGTACGTTATACGTTATACGTTATACGTTATACGTTATACGTTATACGTTATACGTTATACGTTATACGTTATACGTTATACGTTATACGTTATACGTTATACGTTATACGTTATACGTTATACGTTATACGTTATACGTTATACGTTATACGTTATACGTTATACGTTATACGTTATACGCTGTACGTTATACGCTGTACGTTATACGCTGTACGTTATAAGTTATACGTTATACGTTATACGTTACACGTTGTACGTTGTACGTTGTACGTTGTACGTTATACGTTGTACGTTATACGTTGTACATTATACGTTGTACGTTATACGTTATACGATGTACGTTATAAGTTATACGTTATACGTTATACGTTACACGTTGTACGTTGTACGTTATACGTTGTACATTATACGTTGTACGTTATACGTTATACGCTGTACGTTATACGTTATACGTTACATGTTGTACGTTGTACGTTATACGTTGTACGTTATACGTTATACGTTATACGTTATACGTTATACGTTATACGTTGTACGTTATACGTTATACGTTACACGTTGTACGTTGTACGTTATACGTTGTACGTTATACGTTGTACGTTATACGTTATACGTTGTACGTTATACCGTGTACGATATACGTTGTACGTTATACGTTGTACGTTATACGTTATACGTTGTACGTGATACGTTGTATGTTATACGTTGTACGTTATACGTTGTACGTTGTACGTTATACGCTGTACGTTATACGCTATACGTTATACGCTGTACGTTGTACGTTATACGTTGTACGTTATTCGCTGTACGTTATACGTTGTACGTTATACGTTATACGCTGTACGTTATACGTTATACGTTATACGTTATACGTTATACGTTATACGTTATACGTTATACGTTATACGTTATACGTTATACGCTGTACGATATACGTTATACGTTATACGTTACACGTTGTACGTTGTACGTTATACGTTATACGTTGTATGTTATACGTTGTACGTTATACGTTATACGTTGTACGTTATACGTTGTACATTATACGTTGTATGTTATACGTTATACGCTGTACGTTATACGTTATACGTTATACGTTATACGTTATACGTTATACGTTATACGTTATACGTTATACGTTATACGTTATACGTTATACGTTATACGTTATACGTTATACGTTATACGTTATACGTTATACGTTATACGTTATACGTTATACGTTATACGTTATACGTTGTACGTTATACGCTGTACGTTATACGCTGTACGTTATACGTTACACGTTGTACGTTGTACGTTATACGTTGTACGTTATACGTTGTACATTGTACGTTATACGTTATACGTTATACGTTATACGTTATACGTTATACGTTATACGTTATACGTTATACGTTATACGTTATACGTTATACGTTATACGTTATACGTTATACGTTATACGTTATACGTTATACGTTATACGTTATACGTTATACGTTATACGTTATACGTTATACGTTATACGTTATACGTTATACGTTATACGTTATACGTTATACGTTATACGTTATACGTTATACGTTATACGTTATACGTTATACGTTATACGTTATACGTTATACGTTATACGTTATACGTTATACGTTATACGTTATACGTTATACGTTATACGTTATACGTTATACGTTATACGCTGTACGTTATACGCTGTACGTTATACGCTGTACGTTATAAGTTATACGTTATACGTTATACGTTACACGTTGTACGTTGTACGTTGTACGTTGTACGTTATACGATACACGTTGTACGTTGTACGTTATACGTTGTACGTTATTCGTTGTACATTGTACGTTATACGTTATACGTTATACGTTATACGTTATACGTTATACGTTATACGTTATACGTTATACGTTATACGTTATACGTTATACGTTATACGTTATACGTTATACGTTATACGTTATACGTTATACGTTATACGTTATACGTTATACGTTATACGTTATACGTTATACGTTATACGTTATACGTTATACGTTATACGCTGTACGTTATACGCTGTACGTTATACGCTGTACGTTATAAGTTATACGTTATACGTTACACGTTGTACGTTGTACGTTATAACGTTGTACGTTATACGTTGTACGTTGTACGTTATACGTTGTACGTTATACGTTATACGTTATACGTTATACGTTATACGCTATACGTTATAAGTTATACGTTATACGTTGTACGTTATATGTTGTACGTTATATGTTATACGTTACACGTTGTACGATGTACGTTATACATTATACGTTATACGTTATACGTTATACGTTATACGGTATACGGTATACGGTATACGGTATACGTTATACGTTGTACGTTATACGTAATACGTTATACGTTATACGTTATACGTTATACGATATACGTTATACGTTATACGTTATACGTTATACGTTATACGTTATACGTTATACGTTATACGTTATGGGCTGTACGTTATACGTTATACGTTATACGCTGTACGTTATACGTTGTACGTTATTCGCTGTACGTTATACGTTGTACGTTATACGTTATACGCTGTACGTTATACGTTATACGTTATACGTTATACGTTATACGTTATACGTTGTACGTTATACGTTATACGTTATACGCTGTACGATATACGTTATACGTTATACGTTACACGTTGTACGTTGTACGTTATACGTTATACGTTGTATGTTATACGTTGTACGTTATACGTTATACGTGGTACGTTATACGTTGTACATTATACGTTGTATGTTATACGTTATACGCTGTACGTTATACGTTATACGTTATACGTTATACGTTATACGTTATACGTTATACGTTATACGTTATACGTTATACGTTATACGTTATACGTTATACGTTATACGTTATACGTTATACGTTATACGTTATACGTTGTACGTTATACGCTGTACGTTATACGCTGTACGTTATACGTTATACGTTATACGTTATACGTTATACGTTATACGTTATACGTTATACGTTATACGTTATACGTTACACGTTGTACGTTGTACGTTATACGTTGTACATTATACGTTGTATGTTATACGTTATACGCTATACGTTATACGTTATACGTTGTACGTTATACGTTATACGTTATACGTTATACGCTGTACGTTATACGCTGTACGTTATACGTTATACGTTATACGTTGTACGTTATACGTTGTACGTTATACGTTATACGTTATACGTTATACGCTGTACGTTATACGCTGTACGTTATACGTTATACGTTATACGCTGTACGTTATACGCTGTACGTTATACGTTATACGTTATACGTTATACGTTGTACGTTATACGTTGTACATTGTACGTTATACGTTGTACGTTATACGTTATACGTTATACGTTATACGTTATACGTTATACGTTATACGTTATACGTTATACGTTATACGTTATACGTTATACGTTATACGTTATACGTTATACGTTATACGTTATACGTTATACGTTATACGTTATACGTTATACGTTATACGTTATACGTTATACGCTGTACGTTATACGCTGTACGTTATACGCTGTACGTTATAAGTTATACGTTATACGTTATACGTTACACGTTGTACGTTGTACGTTGTACGTTGTACGTTATACGTTGTACGTTATACGTTGCACATTATACGTTGTACGTTATACGTTATACGATGTACGTTATAAGTTATACGTTATACGTTATACGTTACACGTTGTACGTTGTACGTTATACGTTGTACATTATACGTTGTACGTTATACGTTATACGCTGTACGTTATACGTTATACGTTACATGTTGTACGTTGTACGTTATACGTTGTACGTTATACGTTATACGTTATACGTTATACGTTATACGTTGTACGTTATACGTTATACGTTACACGTTGTACGTTGTACGTTATACGTTGTACGTTATACGTTGTACGTTATACGTTATACGTTGTACGTTATACCGTGTACGATATACGTTGTACGTTATACGTTGTACGTTATACGTTATACGTTGTACGTGATACGTTGTATGTTATACGTTGTACGTTATACGTTGTACGTTGTACGTTATACGCTGTACGTTATACGCTATACGTTATACGCTGTACGTTGTACGTTATACGTTGTACGTTATTCGCTGTACGTTATACGTTGTACGTTATACGTTATACGCTGTACGTTATACGTTATACGTTATACGTTATACGTTATACGTTATACGTTATACGTTGTACGTTATACGTTATACGTTATACGCTGTACGATATACGTTATACGTTATACGTTACACGTTGTACGTTGTACGTTATACGTTATACGTTGTATGTTATACGTTGTACGTTATACGTTATACGTTGTACGTTATACGTTGTACATTATACGTTGTATGTTATACGTTATACGCTGTACGTTATACGTTATACGTTATACGTTATACGTTATACGTTATACGTTATACGTTATACGTTATACGTTATACGTTATACGTTATACGTTATACGTTATACGTTATACGTTATACGTTATACGTTATACGTTATACGTTATACGTTATACGTTATACGTTATACGTTGTACGTTATACGCTGTACGTTATACGCTGTACGTTATACGTTACACGTTGTACGTTGTACGTTATACGTTGTACGTTATACGTTGTACATTGTACGTTATACGTTATACGTTATACGTTATACGTTATACGTTATACGTTATACGTTATACGTTATACGTTATACGTTATACGTTATACGTTATACGTTATACGTTATACGTTATACGTTATACGTTATACGTTATACGTTATACGTTATACGTTATACGTTATACGTTATACGTTATACGTTATACGTTATACGTTATACGTTATACGTTATACGTTATACGTTATACGTTATACGTTATACGTTATACGTTATACGTTATACGTTATACGTTATACGTTATACGTTATACGTTATACGTTATACGTTATACGTTATACGTTATACGTTATACGTTATACGTTATACGTTATACGCTGTACGTTATACGCTGTACGTTATACGCTGTACGTTATACGTTACACGTTGTACGTTGTACGTTACATGTTGTACGTTGTACGTTATACGTTGTACGTTATACGTTATACGTTATACGTTATACGTTATACGTTGTACGTTATACGTTATACGTTACACGTTGTACGTTGTACGTTATACGTTATACGTTGTACGTTATACGTTATACGTTGTACGTTATACCGTGTACGATATACGTTGTACGTTATACGTTGTACGTTATACGTTATACGTTGTACGTGATACGTTGTATGTTATACGTTGTACGTTATACGTTGTACGTTGTACGTTATACGCTGTACGTTATACGCTATACGTTATACGCTGTACGTTGTACGTTATACGTTGTACGTTATTCGCTGTACGTTATACGTTGTACGTTATACGTTATACGCTGTACGTTATACGTTATACGTTATACGTTATACGTTATACGTTATACGTTATACGTTGTACGTTATACGTTATACGTTATACGCTGTACGATATACGTTATACGTTATACGTTACACGTTGTACGTTGTACGTTATACGTTATACGTTGTATGTTATACGTTGTACGTTATACGTTATACGTTGTACGTTATACGTTGTACATTATACGTTGTATGTTATACGTTATACGCTGTACGTTATACGTTATACGTTATACGTTATACGTTATACGTTATACGTTATACGTTATACGTTATACGTTATACGTTATACGTTATACGTTATACGTTATACGTTATACGTTATACGTTATACGTTATACGTTATACGTTATACGTTATACGTTATACGTTATACGTTGTACGTTATACGCTGTACGTTATACGCTGTACGTTATACGTTACACGTTGTACGTTGTACGTTATACGTTGTACGTTATACGTTGTACATTGTACGTTATACGTTATACGTTATACGTTATACGTTATACGTTATACGTTATACGTTATACGTTATACGTTATACGTTATACGTTATACGTTATACGTTATACGTTATACGTTATACGTTATACGTTATACGTTATACGTTATACGTTATACGTTATACGTTATACGTTATACGTTATACGTTATACGTTATACGTTATACGTTATACGTTATACGTTATACGTTATACGTTATACGTTATACGTTATACGTTATACGTTATACGTTATACGTTATACGTTATACGTTATACGTTATACGTTATACGTTATACGTTATACGTTATACGTTATACGTTATACGTTATACGTTATACGCTGTACGTTATACGCTGTACGTTATACGCTGTACGTTATAAGTTATACGTTATACGTTATACGTTACACGTTGTACGTTGTACGTTGTACGTTGTACGTTATACGTTGTACGTTATACGTTGTACATTATACGTTGTACGTTATACGTTATACGCTGTACGTTATAAGTTATACGTTATACGTTATACGTTACACGTTGTACGTTGTACGTTATACGTTGTACATTATACGTTGTACGTTATACGTTATACGCTGTACGTTATACGTTATACGTTACATGTTGTACGTTGTACGTTATACGTTGTACGTTATACGTTATACGTTATACGTTATACGTTGTACGTTATACGTTATACGTTACACGTTGTACGTTGTACGTTATACGTTGTACGTTATACGTTGTACGTTGTACGTTATACGTTGTACGTTATACGTTGTACGTTATACGTTATACGTTATACGTTATACGTTATACGTTATACGTTATACGTTATACGTTATACGTCATACGTTATACGCTGTACCTTATACGCTGTACGTTATACGCTGTACGTTATAAGTTATACGTTATACGTTGTACGTTATACGTTGTACGTTGTACGTTATACGTTGTACGTTGTACGTTATACGTTGTACGTTATACGTTATACGTTGTACGTTATACGTTATACGTTATACGTTATACGTTATACGTTATACGTTATACGTTATACGTTATACGTTATACGTTATACGTTATACGTTATACGTTATACGTTATACGTTATACGTTATACATTGTACGTTATACGTTATACGCTGTACGATATACGTTATACGTTATACGTTATACGTTGTACGTTATACGCTGTACGTTATACGCTGTACGTTATACGCTGTACGTTATACGTTATACGTTATACGTTACACGTTGTACGTTGTACGTTATACGTTGTACGTTATACGTTGTACGTTGTACGTTATACGTTGTACGTTATACGTTGTACGATATACGTTGTACGTTATACGTTGTACGCTATACGTTATACGTTGTACGTGATACGTTGTATGTTATACGTTATACGCTGTACGTTATACGTTATACGTTATACGTTATACGTTATACGTTGTACGTTATATGTTGTACGATATATGTTATACGTTACACGTTGTACGATGTACGTTATACATTATACGTTATACGTTATACGTTATACGTTATACGTTGTACCTTATACGTTGTACATTATACGTTGTACGTTATACGTTATACGCTGTACGTTATACGCTGTACGTTATACGTTATACGTTATACGTTGTACGTTATACGCTGTACGTTATACCTTATACGTTATACGTTATACGCTGTACGTTATACGCTGTACGTTATAAGTTATACGTTATACGTTATACGTTATACGTTACACGTTGTACGTTATACGTTATACGTTATACGTTATACGTTATACGTTATACGTTATACGTTATACGTTATACGTTATACGTTATACGTTATACGTTATACGTTATACGTTATACGTTATACGTTATACGTTATACGCTGTACGTTATACGCTGTACGTTATACGCTGTACGTTATAAGTTATACGTTATACGTTATACGTTACACGTTGTACGTTGTACGTTATAACGTTGTACGTTATACGTTGTACGTTGTACGTTATACGTTATACGTTATACGTTATACGTTATACGTTATACGTTATACGTTATACGTTATACGTTATACGTTATACGTTATACGTTATACGTTATACGTTGTACGTTATACGCTGTACGTTATACGCTGTACGTTATACGTTACACGTTGTACGTTGTACGTTATACGTTGTACGTTATACGTTGTACATTGTACGTTATACGTTATACGTTATACGTTATACGTTATACGTTATACGTTATACGATGTACGTTATACGTTGTACATTGTACGTTATACGTTGTACGTTATACGTTATACGTTATACGTTATACGTTATACGTTATACGTTATACGTTATACGTTATACGTTATACGTTATACGTTATACGCTGTACGTTATACGCTGTACGTTATACGCTGTACGTTATAAGTTATACGTTATACGTTATACGTTACACGTTGTACGTTGTACGTTGTACGTTGTACGTTATACGTTGTACGTTATACGTTGTACATTATACGTTGTACGTTATACGTTATACGATGTACGTTATAAGTTATACGTTATACGTTATACGTTACACGTTGTACGTTGTACGTTATACGTTGTACATTATACGTTGTACGTTATACGTTATACGCTGTACGTTATACGTTATACGTTACATGTTGTACGTTGTACGTTATACGTTGTACGTTATACGTTATACGTTATACGTTATACGTTATACGTTGTACGTTATACGTTATACGTTACACGTTGTACGTTGTACGTTATACGTTGTACGTTATACGTTGTACGTTATACGTTATACGTTGTACGTTATACCGTGTACGATATACGTTGTACGTTATACGTTGTACGTTATACGTTATACGTTGTACGTGATACGTTGTATGTTATACGTTGTACGTTATACGTTGTACGTTGTACGTTATACGCTGTACGTTATACGCTATACGTTATACGCTGTACGTTGTACGTTATAACGTTGTACGTTATACGTTGTACGTTGTACGTTATACGTTGTACGTTATACGTTATACGTTATACGCTATACGTTATAAGTTATACGTTATACGTTGTACGTTATATGTTGTACGTTATATGTTATACGTTACACGTTGTACGATGTACGTTATACATTATACGTTATACGTTATACGTTATACGTTATACGTTATACGGTATACGGTATACGGTATACGGTATACGGTATACGTTATACGTTGTACGTTATACGTAATACGTTATACGTTATACGTTATACGTTATACGATATACGTTATACGTTATACGTTATACGTTATACGTTATACGTTATACGTTATACGTTATACGTTATGGGCTGTACGTTATACGTTATACGTTATACGCTGTACGTTATACGTTGTACGTTATTCGCTGTACGTTATACGTTGTACGTTATACGTTATACGCTGTACGTTATACGTTATACGTTATACGTTATACGTTATACGTTATACGTTATACGTTGTACGTTATACGTTATACGTTATACGCTGTACGATATACGTTATACGTTATACGTTACACGTTGTACGTTGTACGTTATACGTTATACGTTGTATGTTATACGTTGTACGTTATACGTTATACGTTGTACGTTATACGTTGTACATTATACGTTGTATGTTATACGTTATACGCTGTACGTTATACGTTATACGTTATACGTTATACGTTATACGTTATACGTTATACGTTATACGTTATACGTTATACGTTATACGTTATACGTTATACGTTATACGTTATACGTTATACGTTATACGTTATATGTTATACGTTATACGTTATACGTTATACGTTATACGTTGTACGTTATACGCTGTACGTTATACGCTGTACGTTATACGTTACACGTTGTACGTTGTACGTTATACGTTGTACGTTATACGTTGTACATTGTACGTTATACGTTATACGTTATACGTTATACGTTATACGTTATACGTTATACGTTATACGTTATACGTTATACGTTATACGTTATACGTTATACGTTATACGTTATACGTTATACGTTATACGTTATACGTTATACGTTATACGTTATACGTTATACGTTATACGTTATACGTTATACGTTATACGCTGTACGTTATACGCTGTACGTTATACGCTGTACGTTATAAGTTATACGTTATACGTTATACGTTACACGTTGTACGTTGTACGTTGTACGTTGTACGTTATACGTTGTACGTTATACGTTGTACATTATACGTTGTACGTTATACGTTATACGCTGTACGTTATAAGTTATACGTTATACGTTATACGTTACACGTTGTACGTTGTACGTTATACGTTGTACATTATACGTTGTACGTTATACGTTATACGCTGTACGTTATACGTTATACGCTGTACGTTATACGTTATACGTTACATGTTGTACGTTGTACGTTATACGTTGTACGTTATACGTTATACGTTATACGTTATACGTTATACGTTGTACGTTATACGTTATACGTTACACGTTGTACGTTGTACGTTATACGTTGTACGTTATACGTTGTACGTTATACGTTATACGTTGTACGTTATACCGTGTACGATATACGTTGTACGTTATACGTTGTACGTTATACGTTATACGTTGTACGTGATACGTTGTATGTTATACGTTGTACGTTATACGTTGTACGTTGTACGTTATACGCTGTACGTTATACGCTATACGTTATACGCTGTACGTTGTACGTTATAACGTTGTACGTTATACGTTGTACGTTGTACGTTATACGTTGTACGTTATACGTTATACGTTATACGCTATACGTTATAAGTTATACGTTATACGTTGTACGTTATATGTTGTACGTTATATGTTATACGTTACACGTTGTACGATGTACGTTATACATTATACGTTATACGTTATACGTTATACGTTATACGTTATACGGTATACGGTATACGGTATACGGTATACGGTATACGTTATACGTTGTACGTTATACGTAATACGTTATACGTTATACGTTATACGTTATACGATATACGTTATACGTTATACGTTATACGTTATACGTTATACGTTATACGTTATACGTTATACGTTATGGGCTGTACGTTATACGTTATACGTTATACGCTGTACGTTATACGTTGTACGTTATTCGCTGTACGTTATACGTTGTACGTTATACGTTATACGCTGTACGTTATACGTTATACGTTATACGTTATACGTTATACGTTATACGTTATACGTTGTACGTTATACGTTATACGTTATACGCTGTACGATATACGTTATACGTTATACGTTACACGTTGTACGTTGTACGTTATACGTTATACGTTGTATGTTATACGTTGTACGTTATACGTTATACGTTGTACGTTATACGTTGTACATTATACGTTGTATGTTATACGTTATACGCTGTACGTTATACGTTATACGTTATACGTTATACGTTATACGTTATACGTTATACGTTATACGTTATACGTTATACGTTATACGTTATACGTTATACGTTATACGTTATACGTTATACGTTATACGTTATATGTTATACGTTATACGTTATACGTTATACGTTATACGTTGTACGTTATACGCTGTACGTTATACGCTGTACGTTATACGTTACACGTTGTACGTTGTACGTTATACGTTGTACGTTATACGTTGTACATTGTACGTTATACGTTATACGTTATACGTTATACGTTATACGTTATACGTTATACGTTATACGTTATACGTTATACGTTATACGTTATACGTTATACGTTATACGTTATACGTTATACGTTATACGTTATACGTTATACGTTATACGTTATACGTTATACGTTATACGTTATACGTTATACGTTATACGCTGTACGTTATACGCTGTACGTTATACGCTGTACGTTATAAGTTATACGTTATACGTTATACGTTACACGTTGTACGTTGTACGTTGTACGTTGTACGTTATACGTTGTACGTTATACGTTGTACATTATACGTTGTACGTTATACGTTATACGCTGTACGTTATAAGTTATACGTTATACGTTATACGTTACACGTTGTACGTTGTACGTTATACGTTGTACATTATACGTTGTACGTTATACGTTATACGCTGTACGTTATACGTTATACGTTACATGTTGTACGTTGTACGTTATACGTTGTACGTTATACGTTATACGTTATACGTTATACGTTGTACGTTATACGTTATACGTTACACGTTGTACGTTGTACGTTATACGTTGTACGTTATACGTTGTACGTTGTACGTTATACGTTGTACGTTATACGTTGTACGTTATACGTTATACGTTATACGTTATACGTTATACGTTATACGTTATACGTTATACGTTATACGTCATACGTTATACGCTGTACCTTATACGCTGTACGTTATACGCTGTACGTTATAAGTTATACGTTATACGTTGTACGTTATACGTTGTACGTTGTACGTTATACGTTGTACGTTATACGTTGTACGTTGTACGTTATACGTTGTACGTTATACGTTATACGTTGTACGTTATACGTTATACGTTATACGTTATACGTTATACGTTATACGTTATACGTTATACGTTATACGTTATACGTTATACGTTATACGTTATACGTTATACGTTATACGTTATACGTTGTACGTTATACGTTATACGCTGTACGATATACGTTATACGTTATACGTTATACGTTGTACGTTATACGCTGTACGTTATACGCTGTACGTTATACGCTGTACGTTATACGTTATACGTTATACGTTACACGTTGTACGTTGTACGTTATACGTTGTACGTTATACGTTGTACGTTGTACGTTATACGTTGTACGTTATACGTTGTACGATATACGTTGTACGTTATACGTTGTACGCTATACGTTATACGTTGTACGTGATACGTTGTATGTTATACGTTATACGCTGTACGTTATACGTTATACGTTATACGTTATACGTTATACGTTATACGTTGTACGTTATATGTTGTACGATATATGTTATACGTTACACGTTGTACGATGTACGTTATACATTATACGTTATACGTTATACGTTATACGTTATACGTTGTACCTTATACGTTGTACATTATACGTTGTACGTTATACGTTATACGCTGTACGTTATACGCTGTACGTTATACGTTATACGTTATACGTTGTACGTTATACGCTGTACGTTATACCTTATACGTTATACGTTATACGCTGTACGTTATACGCTGTACGTTATAAGTTATACGTTATACGTTATACGTTATACGTTACACGTTGTACGTTGTACGTTATACGTTGTACATTATACGTTGTACGTTATACGTTATACGCTGTACGTTATACGTTATACGTTACATGTTGTACGTTGTACGTTATACGTTGTACGTTATACGTTGTACGTTATACGTTGTATGTTATACGTTATACGCTGTACGTTATACGTTATACGTTGTACGTTATACGTTATAAGTTATACGTTATACGTTGTACGTTATATGTTGTACGTTATATGTTATACGTTACACGTTGTACGATGTACGTTATACATTATACGTTATACGTTATACGTTATACGTTATACGGTATACGGTATACGGTATACGGTATACGGTATACGGTATACGTTATACGTTGTACGTTATACGTTATACGTTATACGTTATACGTTATACGATATACGTTATACGTTATACGTTATACGTTATTCGTTATACGTTATACGTTATACGTTATACGTTATGGGCTGTACGTTATACGTTATACGTTATACGCTGTACGTTATACGTTGTACGTTATTCGCTGTACGTTATACCTTATACGTTATACGTTATACCCTGTACGTTATACGCTGTACGTTATACGTTATACGTCACACGTTATACGTTATACGTTATACGCTGTACGTTATACGCTGTACGTTATACGCTGTACGTTATACGTTAATCGTTATACGTTACACGTTGTACGTTGTACGTTGTACGTTATACGTTGTACGTTATACGTTGTACGTTATACGTTGTACGTTATACGTTATACGCTGTACGTTATACGTTATACGTTATACGTTATACATTATACGTTGTACGTTATACGTTATACGTTATACGCTGTACGATATACGTTATACGTTATACGTTACACGTTCTACGTTGTACGTTATACGTTATACGTTGTATGTTATACGTTGTACGTTATACGTTATACGTTGTACGTTATACGTTGTACATTATACGTTGTATGTTATACGTTATACGCTGTACGTTATACGTTATACGTTATACGTTATACGTTATACGTTATACGTTATACGTTATACGTTATACGTTATACGTTATACGTTATACGTTATACGTTATACGTTATACGTTATACGTTGTACGTTATACGCTGTACGTTATACGCTGTACGTTATACGTTACACGTTGTACGTTGTACGTTATACGTTGTACGTTATAAGTTGTACATTGTACGTTATACGTTATACGTTATACGTTATACGTTATACGTTATACGTTATACGTTATACGTTATACGTTATACGTTATACGTTATACGTTATACGTTATACGTTATACGCTGTACGTTATACGCTGTACGTTATACGCTGTACGTTATAAGTTATACGTTATACGTTACACGTTGTACGTTGTACGTTACATGTTGTACGTTGTACGTTATACGTTGTACGTTATACGTTATACGTTATACGTTATACGTTGTACGTTATACGTTATACGCTGTACGATATACGTTATACGTTATACGTTGTACGTTATACGTTGTACATTATACGTTGTACGTTATACGTTATACGCTGTACGTTATACGTTATACGTTGTACGTTATACGTTATACGTTGTACGTTGTACGTTATACGTTGTACATTATACGTTGTACGTTATACGTTATACGCTGTACGTTATACGTTATACGTTACACGTTGTACGTTGTACGTTATACGCTGTACGTTATACCTTATACGTTATACGTTATACGCTGTACGTTGTACGTTATACGTTGTACATTATACGTTGTACGTTATACGTTATACGCTGTACGTTATACGTTATACGTTACATGTTGTACGTTGTACGTTATACGTTGTACGTTATACGTTATACGTTATACGTTATACGTTGTACGTTATACGTTATACGCTGTACGATATACGTTATACGTTATACGCTGTACGTTATACGCTGTACGTTATACGCTGTACGTTATACGTTATACGTTATACGTTGTACGTTATACGCTGTACGTTATACCTTATACGTTATACGTTATACGCTGTACGTTATACGCTGTACGTTATAAGTTATACGTTATACGTTATACGTTATACGTTACACGTTGTACGTTGTACGTTATACGTTGTACATTATACGTTGTACGTTATACGTTATACGCTGTACGTTATACGTTATACGTTACATGTTGTACGTTGTACGTTATACGTTGTACGTTATACGTTGTACGTTATACGTTGTATGTTATACGTTATACGCTGTACGTTATACGTTATACGTTGTACGTTATACGTTATACGTTATACGTTATACGCTGTACGTTATACGCTGTACGTTATACGTTATACGTTATACGTTGTACGTTATACGCTGTACGTTATACCTTATACGTTATACGTTATACGCTGTACGTTATACGCTGTACTTTATACGTTATACGTCACACGTTATACGTTATACGTTATACGCTGTACGTTATACGCTGTACGTTATACGTTATACGTTATACGTTGTACGTTATACGTTATACGTTATACGCTGTACGATATACGTTATACGTTATACGTTACACGTTGTACGTTGTACGTTATACGTTATACGTTGTATGTTATACGTCGTACGTTATACGTTATACGTTGTACGTTATACGTTGTACATTATACGTTATACGTTATACGTTATACGTTATACGTTATACGTTGTACGTTATACGCTGTACGTTATACGCTGTACGTTATACGTTACACGTTGTACATTGTACGTTATACGTTGTACGTTATACGTTGTACATTGTACGTCATACGTTATACGTTATACGTTATACGTTATACGTTATACGTTATACGTTATACGTTATACGTTATACGTTATACGTTATACGTTATACGTTATACGTTATACGTTATACGTTATACGTTATACGTTATACGTTATACGTTATACGTTATACGTTATACGTTATACGTTATACGTTATACGTTATACGTTGTACGTTATACGCTGTACGTTATACGCTGTACGTTATACGCTGTACGTTATACGTAATACGTTGTACGTTACACGTTGTACGTTGTACGTTATACGTTATACGCTGTACGTTATACGTTATACGTTATACGGTATACGTTATACGTTATACGTTATACGTTATACGTTATACGTTATACGTTAGACGTTGTACGTTATATGTTGTACGTTATATGTTATACGTTATACGTTATACGTTATACGATATACGTTATACGTTATACGTTATACGTTATACGTTATGGGCTGTACGTTATACGTTATTCGTTATACGCTGTACGTTATACGTTATACGTTATACGTTACACGTTGTACGTTGTACGTTATACGTTATACGTTGTATGTTATACGTTGTACGTTATACGTTATACGTTGTACGTTATACGTTGTACATTATACGTTGTATGTTATACGTTATACGCTGTACGTTATACGTTATTCGTTATACGTTATACGTTATACGTTATACGTTATACGTTATACGTTATACGTTATACGTTATACGTTATACGTTATACGTTATACGTTATACGTTGTACGTTATACGCTGTACGTTATACGCTGTACGTTATACGTTACAAGTTGTACGTTGTACGTTATACGTTGTACGTTATACGTTGTACATTGTACGTTATACGTTGTACGTTATACGTTGTACGTTATGCGTTGTACGTTATACGTTGTACGTTATACGTTATACGTTATACGTTATACGTTATACGTTATACGTTATACGCTATACGTTATACGTTATACGTTATACGTTATACGTTTTACGTTATACGTTATACGTTATACGTTATACGTTATACGTTATACGTTATACGTTATACGTTATACGTTATACGTTATACGTTATACGTTATACGTTATACGTTATACGTTATACGTTATACGTTATACGTTATACGTTATACGTTATACGTTATACGTTATACGTTATACGTTATACGTTATACGTTATACGTTATACGTTATACGTTATACGTTATACGTTATACGTTATACGTTATACGTTATACGTTATACGTTATACGTTATACGTTATACGTTATACGTTATACGTTATACGTTATACGTTATACGTTATACGTTATACGTTATACGTTATACGTTATACGTTATACGTTATACGTTATACGTTATACGTTATACGTTATACGTTATACGTTATACGTTATACGTTATACGTTATACGTTATACGTTATACGTTATACGTTATACGTTATACGTTATACGTTATACGTTATACGTTATACGTTATACGTTATACGTTATACGTTATACGTTATACGTTATACGTTATACGTTATACGTTATACGTTATACGTTATACGTTATACGTTATACGTTATACGTTATACGTTATACGTTATACGTTATACGTTATACGTTATACGTTATACGTTATACGTTGTACGTTATACGTTATACGTTATACGTTATACGTTATACGTTATACGTTATACGTTATACGTTATACGTTATACGTTATACGTTATACGTTATACGTTATACGTTATACGCTGTACGTTATACGCTGTACGTTATACGCTGTACGTTATAAGTTACACGTTATACGTTATACGTTACACGTTGTACGTTGTACGTTATACGTTGTACGTTATACGTTGTACATTATACGTTGTACGTTATACGTTATACGCTGTACGTTATAAGTTATACGTTATACGTTATACGTTACACGTTGTACGTTGTACGTTATACGTTGTACATTATACGTTGTACGTTATACGTTATACGCTGTACGTTATACGTTATACGTTACATGTTGTACGTTGTACGTTATACGTTGTACGTTATACGTTGTACGTTATACGTTATGCCTTATACGTTATACGTTATACGTTATACGTTATACGTTATACGTTATACGTTATACGTTACACGTTGTACGTTGTACGTTATACGTTGTACGTTATACGTTGTACATTATACGTTGTACGTTATACGTTATACGCTGTACGTTATAAGTTATACGTTATACGTTATAGGTTACACGTTGTAGGTTGTACGTTATACGTTGTACATTATACGTTGTACGTTATACGTTATACGCTGTACGTTATACGTTATACGTTACATGTTGTACGTTGTACGTTATACGTTGTACGTTATACGTTGTACGTTATACGTTGTACGTTATACGTTGTATGTTATACGTTATACGCTGTACGTTATACGTTTTACGTTGTACGTTATACGTTATACGTTATACGTTATACGCTGTACGTTATACGCTGTACGTTATACGTTATACGTTATACGTTATACGCTGTACGTTATACGTTATACGTTATACGTTATACGTTGTACGTTGTACGCTGTACGTTATACGCTGTACGTTATACGCTGTACGTTATACGTAATACGTTGTACGTTACACGTTCTACGTTGTACGTTATACGTTGTACGTTATACGTTGTACGTTGTACGTTATACGTTGTACGTTATACGTTGTACGATATACGTTGTACGTTATACGTTGTACGTTATACGTTATACGTTGTACGTGATACGTTGTATGTTATACGTTATACGCTGTACGTTATATGTTGTACGTTATATGTTATACGTTACACGTTGTACGATGTACGTTATACGTTATACGTTATACGTTATACGTTACACGTTATACGTTATACGGTATACGGTATACGGTATACGGTATACGTTATACGTTGTACGTTATACGTTATACGTTATACGTTATACGTTATACGATATACGTTATACGTTATACGTTATACGTTATACGTTATGGGCTGTACGTTATACGTTAATCGTTATACGCTGTACGTTATACGTTATACGTTATACGGTATACGGTATACGGTGTACGGTATACGTTATACGTTGTACGTTATACGTTATACGTTATACGTTATACGTTATACGTTATACGTTATACGTTATACGTTGTACGTTATACGCTGTACGTTATACGCTGTACGTTATACGTTACAAGTTGTACGTTGTACGTTATACGTTGTACGTTATACGTTGTACATTGTACGTTATACGTTGTACGTTATACGTTGTACGTTATGCGTTGTACGTTATACGTTGTACGTTATACGTTATACGTTATACGTTATACGTTATACGTTATACGTTATACGTTATACGTTATACGTTATACGTTATACGTTATACGTTATACGTTTTACGTTATACGCTGTACGTTATACGCTGTACGTTATAAGTTATACGTTATACGTTATACGTTACACGTTGTACGTTGTACGTTATACGTTGTACGTTATACGTTGTACGTTATACGTTGTACGTTATGCGTTGTACGTTATACGTTATACGTTATACGTTATACGTTATACGTTTTACGTTATACGTTATACGTTATACGTTATACGTTATACGTTATACGTTATACGCTGTACGTTATACGCTGTACGTTATACACTGTACGTTATACGTTATACGTTATACGTTGTACGTTATACGCTGTACGTTATACCTTATACGTTATACGTTATACGCTGTACGGTATACGCTGTACGTTATACGTTATACGTTATACGTTATACGTTATACGTTATACGTTATACGTTATACGTTATACGTTATACGTTATACGTTATACGTTATACGTAATACGTTATACGTTATACGTTATACGTTATACGTTATACGTTATACGTTATACGTTATACGTTATACGTTATACGTAATACGTTATACGTTATACGTTATACGTTATACGTTATACGTTATACGTTATACGTTATACGTTATACGTTATACGTTATACGTTATACGTTATACGTTGTACGTTATACGCTGTACGTTATACGCTGTACGTTGTACGCTGTACGTTATACGTAATACGTTGTACGTTACACGTTGTACGTTGTACGTTATACGTTGTACGTTATACGTTGTACGTTGTACGTTATACGTTGTACGTTATACGTTGTACGATATACGTTGTACGTTATACGTTGTACGTTATACGTTATACGTTGTACGTGATACGTTGTATGTTATACGTTATACGCTGTACGTTACACGTTATACGTTATACGGTATACGTTATACGTTATACGTTATACGTTATACGTTATACGTTATACGTTATACGTTATACGTTATACGTTAGACGTTGTACGTTATATGTTGTACGTTATATGTTATACGTTACACGTTGTACGATGTACGTTATACGTTATACGTTATACGTTATACGTTACACGTTATACGTTATACGGTATACGGTATACGGTATACGGTATACGTTATACGTTGTACGTTATACGTTATACGTTATATGTTATACGTTATACGTTATACGATATACGTTATACGTTATACGTTATACGTTATGGGCTGTACGTTATACGTTATTCGTTATACGCTGTACGTTATACGTTATACGTTATACGTTACACGTTGTACGTTGTACGTTATACGTTATACGTTGTATGTTATACGTTTTACGTTATACGTTATACGTTGTACGTTATACGTTGTACATTATACGTTGTATGTTATACGTTATACGCTGTACGTTATACGTTATTCGTTATACGTTATACGTTATACGTTATACGTTATACGTTATACATTATACGTTATACGTTATACGTTATACGTTATACGTTGTACGTTATACGCTGTACGTTATACGCTGTACGTTATACGTTACAAGTTGTACGTTTTACGTTATACGTTGTACGTTATACGTTGTACATTGTACGTTATACGTTGTACGTTATACGTTGTACGTTATGCGTTGTACATTGTACGTTATACGTTGTACGTTATACGTTGTACGTTATGCGTTGTACGTTATACGTTGTACGTTATACGTTATACGTTATACGTTATACGTTATACGTTATACGTTATACGTTATACGTCATACGTTATACGTTATACGTTATACGTTATACGTTTTACGTTATACGTTATACGTTATACGTTATACGTTATACGTTATACGTTATACGTTATACGTTATACGTTATACGTTATACGTTATACGTTATACGTTATACGTTATACGTTACACGTTGTACGTTGTACGTTATACGTTGTACATTATACGTTGTACGTTATACGTTATACGCTGTACGTTATACGTTATACGTTACATGTTGTACGTTGTACGTTATACGTTGTACGATATACGTTGTACGTTATACGTTGTACGTTATACGTTGTATGTTATACGTTATACGCTGTACGTTATACGTTATACGTTATACGTTATACGTTACACGTTGTACGTTGGACGTTATACGTTGTACATTATACGTTGTACGTTATACGTTATACGCTGTACGTTATACGTTATACGCTGTACGTTATACGTTATACGTTACATGTTGTACGTAGTACGTTATACGTTGTACGTTATACGTTGTACGTTATACATTGTACGTTATACGTTGTATGTTATACGTTATACGCTGTACGTTATACGTTATACGTTGTACGTTATACGTTATACGTTATACGTTATACGCTGTACGTTATACGCTGTACGTTATACGTTATACGTTATACGTTATACGTTGTACGTTATACGCTGTACGTTATACCTTATACGTTATACGTTATACGTTATACGTTATACGCTGTACGTTGTACATTATACGTTGTATGTTATACGTTATACGCTGTACGTTATACGTTATTCGTTATACGTTATACGTTATGCGTTATACGTTATACGTTATACGTTATACGTTATACGTTATACGTTATACGTTATACGTTATACGTTATACGTTATACGTTATACGTTATACGTTATACGTTATACGTTATACGTTATACGTTATACGCTGTACGTTATACGCTGTACGTTATACGCTGTACGTTATAAGTTATACGTTATACGTTATACGTTACACGTTGTACGTTGTACGTTATACGTTGTACGTTATACGTTGTACATTATACGTTGTACGTTATACGTTATACGCTGTACGTTATAAGTTATACGTTATACGTTATACGTTACACGTTGTACGTTGTACGTTATACGTTGTACATTATACGTTGTACGTTATACGTTATACGCTGTACGTTATACGTTATACGTTACATGTTGTACGTTGTACGTTATACGTTGTACGTTATACGTTGTACGTTATACGTTATGCGTTATACGTTATACGTTATACGTTATACGTTATACGTTATACGTTATACGTTATACGTTATACGTTATACGTTATACGTTATACGTTATACGCTGTACGTTATACGTTATTCGTTATACGTTATACGTTATACGTTATACGTTATACGTTATACGCTGTACGTTATACGCTGTACGTTATACGCTGTACGTTATAAGTTATACGTTATACGTTATACGTTATACGTTGTACATTATACGTTGTACGTTATACGTTATACGCTGTACGTTATACGTTATACGTTACATGTTGTACGTTGTACGTTATACGTTGTACGTTATACGTTGTACGTTATACGTTATGCGTTATACGTTATACGTTATACGTTATACGTTATACGTTATACGTTATACGTTATACGTTATACGTTATACGTTGTACGTTATACGTTGTACGTTATACGTTATACGTTATACGTTATACGTTATACGTTATACGTTATACGTTATACGTTATACGCTGTACGTTGTACATTATACGTTGTATGTTATACGTTATACGTTATACGTTATACGTTACACGTTGTACGTTGTACGTTATACGTTGTACGTTATACGTTGTACATTATACGTTGTACGTTATACGTTATACGCTGTACGTTATAAGTTATACGTTATACGTTATACGTTACACGTTGTACGTTGTACGTTATACGTTGTACATTATACGTTGTACGTTATACGTTATACGCTGTACGTTATACGTTATACGTTACATGTTGTACGTTGTACGTTATACGTTGTACGTTATACGTTGTACGTTATACGTTATGCGTTATACGTTATACGTTATACGTTATACGTTATACGTTATACGTTATACGTTATACGTTATACGTTATACGTTATACGTTATACGTTATACGTTATACGTTATACGTTATACGTTATACGCTGTACGTTATACGCTGTACGTTATACGCTGTACGTTATAAGATATACGTTATACGTTACACGTTGTACGTTGTACGTTATACGTTGTACGTTATACGTTGTACATTATACGTTGTACGTTATACGTTATACGCTGTACGTTATAAGTTATACGTTATACGTTATACGTTACACGTTGTACGTTGTACGTTATACGTTGTACATTATACGTTGTACGTTATACGTTATACGCTGTACGTTATACGTTATACGTTACATGTTGTACGTTGTACGTTATACGTTGTACATTATACGTTGTACGTTATACGTTGTACGTTATACGTTGTATGTTATACGTTATACGCTGTACGTTATACGTTATACGTTGTACGTTATACGTTATACGTTATACGTTATACGTTATACGTTATACGCTGTACGTTATACGCTGTACGTTATACGTTATACGTTATACGTTATACGTTGTACGTTATAGGCTGTACGTTATACGTTATACGTTGTACGTTATACGTTATACGTTATACGTTATACGTTATACGTTATACGTTGTACGTTATACGCTGTACGTTATACGCTGTACGTTATACGCTGTACGTTATACGTAATACGTTGTACGTTACACGTTGTACGTTGTACGTTATACGTTGTACGTTATACGTTGTACGTTGTACGTTATACGTTGTACGTTATACGTTGTACGATATACGTTGTACGTTATACGTTGTACGTTATACGTTATACGTTGTACGTGATACGTTGTATGTTATACGTTATACGTTATACGTTATACGTTATACGTTATACGGTATACGTTATACGTTATACGTTATGCGTTATACGTTATACGTTATACGTTATACGTTGTACGTTATATGTTGTACGTTATATGTTATACGTTACACGTTGTACGATGTACGTTATACGTTATACGTTATACGTTATACGTTACACGTTATACGTTATACGGTATACGGTATACGGTATACGGTATACGTTATACGTTGTACATTATACGTTATACGTTATACGTTATACGTTATACGTTATACGATATACGTTATACGTTATACGTTATACGTTATACGTTATGGGCTGTACGTTATACGTTATTCGTTATACGCTGTACGTTATACGTTATACGTTATACGGTATACGGTATACGGTATACGGTATACGTTATACGTTGTACGTTATATGTTATACGTTATACGTTATTCGTTATACGTTATACGATATACATTATACGTTATACGTTATACGTTATACGTTATGGGCTGTACGTTATACGTTATTCGTTATACGCTGTACGTTATACGTTATACGTTATACGTAATACGTTATACGCTGTACGTTATACGTTATACGTCACACGTTATACGTTATACGTCATACGCTGTACGTTATACGCTGTACGTTATACGCTGTACGTTATACGTTATACGTTATACGTTACACGTTGTACGTTGTACGTTATACGTTGTACGTTATACGTTGTACGTTATACGTTGTACGTTATACGTTATACGCTGTACGTTATACGTTATACGTTATACGCTATACGTTGTACGTTATACGTTATACGTTATACGCTGTACGTTATACGTTATACGTTATACGTTACACGTTGTACGTTGTACGTTATACGTTATACGTTGTATGTTATACGTTGTACGTTATACGTTATACGTTGTACGTTATACGTTGTACATTATACGTTGTATGTTATACGTTATACGCTGTACGTTATACGTTATTCGTTATACGTTATACGTTATACGTTATACGTTATACGTTATACGTTATACGTTATACGTTATACGTTATACGTTATACGTTATACGTTATACGTTATACGTTGTACGTTATACGCTGTACGTTATACGCTGTACGTTATACGTTACAAGTTGTACGTTGTACGTTATACGTTGTACGTTATACGTTGTACATTGTACGTTATACGTTGTACGTTATACGTTGTACGTTATGCGTTGTACGTTATACGTTGTACGTTATACGTTATACGTTATACGTTTTACGTTATACGTTATACGCTATACGTTATACGTTATACGTTATACGTTATACGTTTTACGTTATACGTTATACGTTATACGTTATACGTTATACGTTATACGTTATACGTTATACGTTATACGTTATACGTTATACGTTATACGTTATACGTTATACGTTATACGTTATACGTTATACGTTATACGTTATACGTTATACGTTATACGTTATACGTTATACGTTATACGTTATACGTTATACGTTATACGTTATACGTTATACGTTATACGTTATACGTTATACGTTATACGTTATACGTTATACGTTATACGTTATACGTTATACGTTATACGTTATACGTTATACGTTATACGTTATACGTTATACGTTATACGTTATACGTTATACGTTATACGTTATACGTTATACGTTATACGTTATACGTTATACGTTATACGTTATACGTTATACGTTATACGTTATACGTTATACGTTATACGTTATACGTTATACGTTATACGTTATACGTTATACGTTATACGTTATACGTTATACGTTATACGTTATACGTTATACGTTATACGTTATACGTTATACGTTATACGTTATACGTTATACGTTATACGTTATACGTTATACGTTATACGCTGTACGTTATACGCTGTACGTTATACGCTGTACGTTATAAGTTATACGTTATACGTTATACGTTACACGTTGTACGTTGTACGTTATACGTTGTACGTTATACGTTGTACATTATACGTTGTACGTTATACGTTATACGCTGTACGTTATAAGTTATACGTTATACGTTATACGTTACACGTTGTACGTTGTACGTTATACGTTGTACATTATACGTTGTACGTTATACGTTATACGCTGTACGTTATACGTTATACGTTACATGTTGTACGTTGTACGTTATACGTTGTACGTTATACGTTGTACATTATACGTTGTACGTTATACGTTGTATGTTATACGTTATACGCTGTACGTTATACGTTATACGTTGTACGTTATACGTTATACGTTATACGTTATACGTTATACGCTGTACGTTATACGCTGTACGTTATACGTTATACGTTCTACGTTATACGTTGTACGTTATACGCTGTACGTTATACGCTGTACGTTATACGTTATACGTTATACGTTATACGTTGTACGTTATACGCTGTACGTTATACGCTGTACGTTATACGTTACAAGTTGTACGTTGTACGTTATACGTTGTACGTTATACGTTGTACGTTATACGTTGTACATTGTACGTTATACGTTGTACGTTATACGTTGTACGTTATGCGTTGTACGTTATACGTTGTACGTTATACGTTATACGTTATACGTTATACGTTATACGTTATACGTTATAGGTTATACGTTATACGTTATACGTTATACGTTATACGTTATACGTTATACGTTATACGTTTTACGTTATACGTTATACGTTATACGTTATACGTTATACGTTATACGTTATACGTTATACGTTATACGTTATACGTTATACGTTATACGTTATACGTTACACGTTGTACGTTGTACGTTATACGTTGTACATTATACGTTGTACGTTATACGTTATACGCTGTACGTTATACGTTATACGTTACATGTTGTACGTTGTACGTTATACGTTGTACGTTATACGTTGTACGTTATACGTTGTACGTTATACGTTGTATGTTATACGTTATACGCTGTACGTTATACGTTATACGTTATACGTTATACGTTACACGTTGTACGTTGGACGTTATACGTTGTACATTATACGTTGTACGTTATACGTTATACGCTGTACGTTATACGTTATACGCTGTACGTTATACGTTATACGTTACATGTTGTACGTAGTACGTTATACGTTGTACGTTATACGTTGTACGTTATACGTTGTACGTTATACGTTGTATGTTATACGTTATACGCTGTACGTTATACGTTATACGTTGTACGTTATACGTTATACGTTATACGTTATACGCTGTACGTTATACGCTGTACGTTATACGTTATACGTTATACGTTATACGCTGTAAGTTATACGTTACAAGTTGTACGTTGTACGTTATACGTTGTACGTTATACGTTGTACATTGTACGTTATACGTTGTACGTTATACGTTGTACGTTATGCGTTGTACGTTATACGTTGTACGTTATACGTTATACGTTATACGTTATACGTTATACGTTATACGTTATACGTTATACGTTATACGTTATACGTTATACGTTATACGTTATACGTTTTACGTTATACGTTATACGTTATACGTTATACGTTATACGTTATACGTTATACGTTATACGTTATACGTTATACGTTATACGTTATACGTTATACGTTATACGTTATACGTTATACGTTATACGTTATACGTTATACGTTATACGTTATACGTTATACGTTATACGTTATACGTTATACGTTATACGTTATACGTTATACGTTATACGTTATACGTTATACGTTATACGTTATACGTTATACGTTATACGTTATACGTTATACGTTATACGTTATACGTTATACGTTATACGTTATACGTTATACGTTATACGTTATACGTTATACGTTATACGTTATACGTTATACGTTATACGTTATACGTTATACGTTATACGTTATACGTTATACGTTATACGTTATACGTTATACGTTATACGTTATACGTTATACGTTATACGTTATACGTTATACGTTATACGTTATACGTTATACGTTATACGTTATACGCTGTACGTTATACGCTGTACGTTATACGCTGTACGTTATAAGTTATACGTTATACGTTATACGTTACACGTTGTACGTTGTACGTTATACGTTGTACGTTATACGTTGTACATTATACGTTGTACGTTATACGTTATACGCTGTACGTTATAAGTTATACGTTATACGTTATACGTTACACGTTGTACGTTGTACGTTATACGTTGTACATTATACGCTGTACGTTATACGTTATACGTTATACGTTATACGTTGTACGTTATACGCTGTACGTTATACGCTGTACGTTATACGTTATACGTTATACGTTATACGTTGTACGTTATACGCTGTACGTTATACCTTATACGTTATACGTTATACGTTATACGCTGTACGTTGTACATTATACGTTGTATGTTATACGTTATACGCTGTACGTTATACGTTATTCGTTATACGTTATACGTTATACGTTATACGTTATACGTTATACGTTATACGTTATACGTTATACGTTATACGTTGTACGTTATACGCTGTACGTTATACGCTGTACGTTATACGTTATACGTTATACGTTATACGTTGTACGTTATACGCTGTACGTTATACCTTATACGTTATACGTTATACGTTATACGTTATACGCTGTACGTTGTACATTATACGTTGTATGTTATACGTTATACGCTGTACGTTATACGTTATTCGTTATACGTTATACGTTATACGTTATACGTTATACGTTATACGTTATACGTTATACGTTATACGTTATACGTTATACGTTATACGTTATACGTTGTACGTTATACGCTGTACGTTATACGCTGTACGTTATACGTTACAAGTTGTACGTTGTACGTTATACGTTGTACGTTATACGTTGTACATTGTACGTTATACGTTGTACGTTATACGTTGTACGTTATGCGTTGTACGTTATACGTTATACGTTATACGTTATACGTTATACGTTATACGTTATACGTTATACGTTATACGTTATACGTTATACGTTATACGTTATACGTTGTACGTTATACGCTGTATGTTATACGCTGTACGTTATACGTTACAAGTTGTACGTTGTACGTTATACGTTGTACGTTATACGTTGTACATTGTACGTTACACGTTGTACGTTATACGTTGTACGTTATGCGTTGTACGTTATACGTTGTACGTTATACGTTATACGTTATACGTTATACGTTATACGTTATACGTTATACGTTATACGTTATACGTTTTACGTTATACGTTATACGTTATACGTTATACGTTATACGTTATACGTTATACGTTATACGTTATACGTTATACGTTATACGTTATACGTTATACGTTATACGTTATACGTTATACGCTGTACGTTATACGCTGTACGTTATACGCTGTACGTTATAAGTTATACGTTATACGTTATACGTTACACGTTGTACGTTGTACATTATACGTTGTACGTTATACGTTGTACATTATACGCTGTACGTTATACGTTCTACGTTATACGTTATACGTTGTACGTTATACGCTGTACGTTATACGCTGTACGTTATACGTTATACGTTATACGTTATACGTTGTACGTTATACGCTGTACGTTATACCTTATACGTTATACGTTATACGTTATACGTTATACGCTGTACGTTGTACATTATACGTTGTATGTTATACGTTATACGCTGTACGTTATACGTTATTCGTTATACGTTATACGTTATACGTTATACGTTATACGTTATACGTTATACGTTATACGTTATACGTTATACGTTATACGTTATACGTTGTACGTTATACGCTGTACGTTATACGCTGTACGTTATACGTTACAAGTTGTACGTTGTACGTTATACGTTGTACGTTATACGTTGTACATTGTACGTTATACGTTGTACGTTATACGTTGTACGTTATGCGTTGTACGTTATACGTTGTACGTTATACGTTATACGTTATACGTTATACGTTATACGTTATACGTTATACGTTATACGTTATACGTTATACGTTTTACGTTATACGTTATACGTTATACGTTATACGTTATACGTTATACGTTATACGTTATACGTTATACGTTATACGTTATACGTTATACGTTATACGTTATACGTTATACGTTATACGTTATACGTTATACGTTATACGTTATACGTTATACGTTATACGTTATACGTTATACGTTATACGTTATACGTTATACGTTATACGTTATACGTTATACGTTATACGTTATACGTTATACGTTATACGTTATACGTTATACGTTATACGTTATACGTTATACGTTATACGTTATACGTTATACGTTATACGTTATACGTTATACGTTATACGTTATACGTTATACGTTATACGTTATACGTTATACGTTATACGTTATACGTTATACGTTATACGTTATACGTTATACGTTATACGTTATACGTTATACGTTATACGTTATACGTTATACGTTATACGTTATACGTTATACGTTATACGTTATACGTTATACGTTATACGTTATACGTTATACGTTATACGTTATACGTTGTATGTTATACGTTGTACGTTATACGTTATACGTTGTACGTTATACGTTGTACATTATACGTTGTATGTTATACGTTATACGCTGTACGTTATACGCTGTACGTTATACGCTGTACGTTATACGTTATACGTTGTACGTTATACGTTATACGTTATACGTTATACGCTGTACGTTATACGCTGTACGTTATACGTTATACGTTATACGTTGTACGTTATACGCTGTACGTTATACCTTATACGTTATACGTTATACGCTGTGCGTTATACGCTGTACGTTATACGTTATACGTTATACGTTATACGCTGTACGTTATACGTTATACGTTATACGTTATACGCTGTGCGTTATACGCTGTACGTTATACGTTATACGTTATACGTTATACGTTATACGTTATACGTTATACGTTATACGTTATACGCTGTACGTTATACGTTATACGTTGTACGTTATACGTTGTACATTATACGTTGTATGTTATACGTTGTATGTTATACGTTATACGCTGTACGTTATACGTTATTCGTTATACGTTATACGTTATACGTTATACGTTATACGTTATACGTTATACGTTATACGTTATACGTTATACGGTATACGGTATACGGTATACGGTATACGTTATACGTTGTACGTTATACGTTATACGTTATACGTTATACGTTATACGTTATACGTTATACGATATACGTTATACATTATACGTTATACGTTATACGTTATGGGCTGTACGTTATACGTTATACGTTATACGCTGTACGTTATACGTTATACGTTATACGTTACACGTTGTACGTTGTACGTTATACGTTATACGTTGTATGTTATACGTTGTACGTTATACGTTATACGTTGTACGTTATACGTTGTACATTATACGTTGTATGTTATACGTTATACGCTGTACGTTATACGTTATTCGTTATACGTTATACGTTATACGTTATACGTTATACGCTGTACGTTATACGCTGTACGTTATACGCTGTACGTTATACGTTATACGGTGTACGTTATACGTTATACGTTATACGTTATACGCTGTACGTTATACGCTGTACGTTATACGTTATACGTTATACGTTGTACGTTATACGCTGTACGTTATACCTTATACGTTATACGTTATACGCTGTGCGTTATACGCTGCACGTTATACGTTATACGTTATACGTTATACGTTATACGTTATACGTTATACGTTATACGTTATACGTTATACGTTATACGTTATACGTTATACGTTATACGTTATACGTTATACGTTATACGTAATACGTTATACGTTATACGTTATACGTTATACGTTATACGTTATACGTTATACGTTATACGTTATACGTTATACGTTATACGTTAAACGTTATACGTTATACGTTGTACGTTATACGCTGTACGTTATACGCTGTACGTTATACGCTGTACGTTATACGTTATACGTTATACGTTACACGTTGTACGTTGTACGTTATACGTTGTACGTTATATGTTATACGATATACGTTATACGTTATACGTTATACGTTATACGTTATACGTTATAGGCTGTACGTTATACGTTATACGTTATACGCTGTACGTTATACGTTATACGTTATACGTTACACGTTGTACGTTCTACGTTATACGTTATACGTTGTATGTTATACGTTGTACGTTATACGTTATACGATATACGTTATACGTTATACGTCATACGTTATACGTTATAGGCTGTACGTTATACGTTATACGTTATACGCTGTACGTTATACGTTATACGTTATACGTTACACGTTGTACGTTCTACGTTATACGTTATACGTTGTATGTTATACGTTGTACGTTATACGTTATACGTTGTACGTTATACGTTGTACATTATACGTTGTACGTTATACGTTATACGGTATACGGTATACGGTATACGGTATACGTTATACGTTGTAAGTTATACGTTATACGTTATACGTTATACGTTATATGTTATACGATATACGTTATACGTTATACGTTATACGTTATACGTTATGGGCTGTACGTTATACGTTATACGTTATACGCTGTACGTTATACGTTATACGTTATACGTTATACGTTACACGTTGTACGTTGTACGTTATACGTTATACGTTGTATGTTATACGTTGTACGTTATACGTTATACGTTGTACGTTATACGTTATACGTTACACGTTGTACGTTATACGTTATACGTTGAACATTATACATTGTACGTTATACGTTATACGTTGTACATTATACGTTGTATGTTATACGTTATACGCTGTACGTTATACGTTATTCGTTATACGTTATACGTTATACGTTATACGTTATACGCTGTACGTTATACGCTGTACGTTATACGCTGTACGTTATACGTTATACGGTGTACGTTATACGTTATACGTTATACGTTATACGCTGTACGTTATACGCTGTACGTTATACGTTATACGTTATACGTTGTACGTTATACGCTGTACGTTATACCTTATACGTTATACGTTATACGCTGTGCGTTATACGCTGCACGTTATACGTTATACGTTATACGTTATACGTTATACGTTATACGTTATACGTTATACGTTATACGTTATACGTTATACGTTATACGTTATACGTTATACGTTATACGTTATACGTAATACGTTATACGTTATACGTTATACGTTATACGTTATACGTTATACGTTATACGTTATACGTTATACGTTATACGTTATACGTTAAACGTTATACGTTATACGTTGTACGTTATACGCTGTACGTTATACGCTGTACGTTATACGCTGTACGTTATACGTTATACGTTATACGTTACACGTTGTACGTTGTACGTTATACGTTGTACGTTATATGTTATACGATATACGTTATACGTTATACGTTATACGTTATACGTTATACGTTATAGGCTGTACGTTATACGTTATACGTTATACGCTGTACGTTATACGTTATACGTTATACGTTACACGTTGTACGTTCTACGTTATACGTTATACGTTGTATGTTATACGTTGTACGTTATACGTTATACGATATACGTTATACGTTATACGTCATACGTTATACGTTATAGGCTGTACGTTATACGTTATACGTTATACGCTGTACGTTATACGTTATACGTTATACGTTACACGTTGTACGTTCTACGTTATACGTTATACGTTGTATGTTATACGTTGTACGTTATACGTTATACGTTGTACGTTATACGTTGTACATTATACGTTGTACGTTATACGTTATACGGTATACGGTATACGGTATACGGTATACGTTATACGTTGTAAGTTATACGTTATACGTTATACGTTATACGTTATATGTTATACGATATACGTTATACGTTATACGTTATACGTTATACGTTATGGGCTGTACGTTATACGTTATACGTTATACGCTGTACGTTATACGTTATACGTTATACGTTACACGTTGTACGTTGTACGTTATACGTTATACGTTGTATGTTATACGTTGTACGTTATACGTTATACGTTGTACGTTATACGTTATACGTTACACGTTGTACGTTATACGTTATACGTTGAACATTATACATTGTACGTTATACGTTATACGCTGTACGTTATACGTTATACGTTATACGTTATACGTTATACGTTATACGTTATACGTTATACGTTATACGTTATACGTTATACGTTATACGTTATACGTTATACGTAATACGTTATACGTTATACGTTATACGTTATACGTTATACGTTATACGTTATACGTTATACGTTATACGTTATACGTTATACGTTATACGTTATACGTTATACGCTGTTCGTTATACGCTGTACATTATACGCTGTACGTTATACGTTATACGTTATACGTTATACGTTATACGTTATACGTTATACGTTATACGTTATACGTTATACGTTATACGTTATACGTAATACGTTATACGTTATACGTTATACGTTATACGTTATACGTTATACGTTATACGTTATACGTTGTACGTTATACGCTGTACGTTATACGTTATACGTTGTACGTTATACGTTGTACATTATACGTTGTATGTTATACGTTATACGCTGTACGTTATACGTTATTCGTTATACGTTATACGTTATACGTTATACGTTATACGTTATACGTTATACGTTATACGGTATACGGTATACGGTATACGGTATACGTTATACGTTGTACGTTATACGTTATACGTTATACGTTATACGTTATACGTTATACGATATACGTTATACGTTATACGTTATACGTTATACGTTATGGGCTGTACGTTATACGTTATACGTTATACGCTGTACGTTATACGTTATACGTTATACGTTACACGTTGTACGTTGTACGTTATACGTTATACGTTGTATGTTATACGTTGTACGTTATACGTTATACGTTGTACGTTATACGTTGTACATTATACGTTGTATGTTATACGTTATACGTTGTACGTTATACGTTATTCGTTATACGTTATACGTTATACGTTATACGTTATACGCTGTACGTTATACGCTGTACGTTATACGCTGTACGTTATACGTTATACGTTGTACGTTATACGCTTTACGTTATACGTTATACGTTGTACGTTATACGTTATACGTTATACGTTATACGCTGTACGTTATACGCTGTACGTTATACGTTATACGTTATACGTTATACGTTATACGCTGTGCGTTATACGCTGTACGTTATACGTTATACGTTATACGTTATACGTTATACGTTATACGTTATACGTTATACGTTATACGTTATACGTTATACGTTATACGTTATACGTTATACGTTATACGTTATACGTTATACGTTATACGTTATACGTAATACGTTATACGTTATACGTTATACGTTATACGTTATACGTTATACGTTATACGTTATACGTTATACGTTATACGTTATACGTTATACGTTAAACGATATACGTTATACGTTATACGTTATACGTTATAGGCTGTACGTTATACGTTATACGTTATACGCTGTACGTTATACGTTATACGTTATACGTTATATGTTATACGATATACGTTATACGTTATACGTTATACGTTATACGTTATGGGCTGTACGTTATACGTTATACGTTATACGCTGTACGTTATACGTTATACGTTATACGTTACACGTTGTACGTTGTACGTTATACGTTATACGTTGTATGTTATACGTTGTACGTTATACGTTATACGTTGTACGTTATACGTTATACGTTACACGTTGTACGTTATACGTTATACGTTGAACATTATACATTGTACGTTATACGTTATACGCTGTACGTTATACGTTATACGTTATACGTTATACGTTATACGTTATACGTTATACGTTATACGTTATACGTTATACGTTATACGTTATACGTTATACGTAATACGATATACGTTGTACGTTATACGTTGTACGTTATATATTATACGTTACACGTTGTACGATGTACGTTATACGTTATACGTTATACGTTATACGTTATACGTTATACGTTATACGTTATACGTTATACGGTATACGGTATACGGTATACGGTATACGTTATACGTTGTACGTTATACGTTATACGTTATACGTTATATGTTATACGATATACGTTATACGTTATACGTTATACGTTGTACGTTATACGCTGTACGTTATACGTTATACGTTGTACGTTATACGTTGTACATTATACGTTGTATGTTGTACGTTATACACTGTACGTTATACGTTATTCGTTATACGTTATACGTTATACGTTATACGTTATACGTTATACGTTATACGTTATACGTTATACGTTATGGGCTGTACGTTATACGTTATACGTTATACGCTGTACGTTATACGTTATACGTTATACGTTATACGCTGTACGTTATACGCTGTACATTATACGCTGTACGTTATACGTTATACGTTATACGTTACACGTTGTACGTTGTACGTTATACGTTGAACATTATACATTGTACGTTATACGTTATACGCTGTACGTTATACGTTATACGTTATACGTTATACGTTATACGTTATACGTTATACGTTATACGTTATACGTTATACGTTATACGTTGTACGTTATACGTTGTAGGTTATACGTTGTATGTTGTACGTTATACGTTGTACGTTATACGTTGTACGATATACGTTGTACGTTATACGTTGTACGTTATATATTATACGTTACACGTTGTACGATGTACGTTATACGTTATACGTTATACGTTATACGTTATACGTTATACGTTATACGTTATACGTTATACGTTATACGTTATACGGTATACGGTATACGGTATACGGTATACGTTATACGTTGTACGTTATACGTTATACGTTATACGTTATACGTTATACGTTATATGTTATACGATATACGTTATACGTTATACGTTATACGTTATACGTTATACGTTATACGTTGTACGTTATACGCTGTACGTTATACGTTATACGTTGTACGTTATACGTTGTACATTATACGTTGTATGTTGTACGTTATACGCTGTACGTTATACGTTATTCGTTATACGTTATACGTTATACGTTATACGTTATACGTTATACGTTATACGTTATACGTTATACGTTATACGTTATACGTTATGGGCTGTACGTTATACGTTATACGTTATACGCTGTACGTTATACGTTATACGTTATACGTTACACGTTGTACGTTGTACGTTATACGTTATACGTTGTATGTTATACGTTGTACGTTATACGTTATACGTTGTACGTTATACGTTGTACATTATACGTTGTATGTTATACGTTATACGTTGTACGTTATACGTTATTCGTTATACGTTATACGTTATACGTTATACGTTATACGCTGTACGTTATACGCTGTACGTTATACGCTGTACGTTATACGTTATACGTTGTACGTTATACGTTATACGTTATACGTTATACGCTGTACGTTATACGCTGTACGTTATACGTTATACGTTATACGTTATACGTTATACGTTATACGTTATACGTTATACGTTATACGTTATACGTTATACGTAATACGTTATACGTTATACGTTATACGTTATACGTTATACGTTATACGTTATACGCTGTACGTTATACGTTATACGTTGTACGTTATACGTTGTACATTATACGTTGTATGTTATACGTTATACGCTGTACGTTATACGTTATTCGTTATACGTTATACGTTATACGTTATACGTTATACGTTATACGTTATACGTTATACGTTATACGTTATACGTTATACGGTATACGGTATACGGCATACGGTATACGTTATACGTTGTACGTTATACGTTATACGTTATACGTTATACGTTATACGTTATACGTTATACGATATACGTTATACATTATACGTTATACGTTATACGTTATGGGCTGTACGTTATACGTTATACGTTATACGCTGTACGTTATACGTTATACGTTATACGTTACACGTTGTACGTTGTACGTTATACGTTATACGTTGTATGTTATACGTTGTACGTTATACGTTATACGTTGTACGTTATACGTTGTAAATTATACGTTGTATGTTATACGTTATACGCTGTACGTTATACGTTATTCGTTATACGTTATACGTTATACGTTATACGTTATACGCTGTACGTTATACGCTGTACGTTATACGCTGTACGTTATACGTTATACGGTGTACGTTATACGTTATACGTTATACGTTATACGCTGTACGTTATACGCTGTACGTTATACGTTATACGTTATACGTTGTACGTTATACGCTGTACGTTATACCTTATACGTTATACGTTATACGCTGTGCGTTATACGCTGCACGTTATACGTTATACGTTATACGTTATACGTTATACGTTATACGTTATACGTTATACGTTGTACGTTATACGCTGTACGTTATACGTTATACGTTGTACGTTATACGTTGTACATTATACGTTGTATGTTATACGTTATACGCTGTACGTTATACGTTATTCGTTATACGTTATACGTTATACGTTATACGTTATACGTTATACGTTATACGTTATACGTTATACGTTATACGGTATACGGTATACGGTATACGGTATACGTTATACGTTGTACGTTATACGTTATACGTTATACGTTATACGTTATACGTTATACGATATACGTTATACGTTATACGTTATACGTTATACGTTATGGGCTGTACGTTATACGTTATACGTTATACGCTGTACGTTATACGTTATACGTTATACGTTACACGTTGTACGTTGTACGTTATACGTTATACGTTGTATGTTATACGTTGTACGTTATACGTTATACGTTGTACGTTATACGTTGTACATTATACGTTGTATGTTATACGTTATACGTTGTACGTTATACGTTATTCGTTATACGTTATACGTTATACGTTATACGTTATACGCTGTACGTTATACGCTGTACGTTATACGCTGTACGTTATACGTTATACGTTGTACGTTATACGTTATACGTTATACGTTATACGCTGTACGTTATACGCTGTACGTTATACGTTATACGTTATACGTTGTACGTTATACGCTGTACGTTATACCTTATACGTTATACGTTATACGCTGTGCGTTATACGCTGTACGTTATACGTTATACGTTATACGTTATACGTTATACGTTATACGTTATACGTTATACGTTATACGTTATACGTTATACGTTATACGTAATACGTTATACGTTATACGTTATACGTTATACGTTATACGTTATACGTTATACGTTATACGTTATACGTTATACGTTATACGTTAAACGTTATACGTTATACGTTGTACGTTATACGCTGTACGTTATACGCTGTACGTTATACGCTGTACGTTATACGTTATACGTTATACGTTACACGTTGTACGTTGTACGTTATACGTTGTACGTTATACGTTGTACGTTGTACGTTATACGTTATACGTTATACGTTATACGTTATACGTTATACGTTATACGTTATACGTTATACGGTATACGGTATACGGTATACGGTATACGTTATACGTTGTACGTTATACGTTATACGTTATACGTTATACGTTATATGTTATACGATATACGTTATACGTTATACGTTATACGTTATACGTTATACGTTATACGTTATACGTTATACGTTATACGTTATACGTTATACGTTATACGTTATACGTTATACGTTATACGTTATACGTTATACGTTATACGTTATACGTTATACGTTGTACGTTGTACGTTATACGTTATACGCTGTACGTTATACGTTATACGTTATACGTTATACGTTATACGTTATACGTTATACGTTGTACGTTATACGTTGTAGGTTATACGTTGTATGTTGTACGTTATACGTTGTACGTTATACGTTGTACGATATACGTTGTACGTTATACGTTGTACGTTATATATTATACGTTACACGTTGTACGATGTACGTTATACGTTATACGTTATACGTTATACGTTATACGTTATACGTTATATGTTATACGATATACGTTATACGTTATACGTTATACGTTATACGTTATACGTTGTACGTTATACGCTGTACGTTATACGTTATACGTTGTACGTTATACGTTGTACATTATACGTTGTATGTTATACGTTATACGCTGTACGTTATACGTTATTCGTTATACGTTATACGTTATACGTTATACGTTATACGTTATACGTTATACGTTATACGTTATACGGTATACGGTATACGGTATACGGTATACGTTATACGTTGTACGTTATACGTTATACGTTATACGTTATACGTTATACGTTATACGTTATACGATATACGTTATACGTTATACGTTATACGTTATACGTTATGGGCTGTACGTTATACGTTATACGTTATACGCTGTACGTTATACGTTATACGTTACACGTTGTACGTTGTACGTTATACGTTATACGTTGTATGTTATACGTTGTACGTTATACGTTATACGTTGTACGTTATACGTTGTACAATATACGTTGTATGTTATACGTTATACGTTGTACGTTATACGTTATTCGTTATACGTTATACGTTATACGTTATACGTTATACGCTGTACGTTATACGCTGTACGTTATACGCTGTACGTTATACGTTATACGTTGTACGTTATACGTTATACGTTATACGTTATACGCTGTACGTTATACGCTGTACGTTATACGTTATACGTTATACGTTGTACGTTATACGCTGTACGTTATACCTTATACGTTATACGTTATACGCTGTGCGTTATACGCTGTACGTTATACGTTATACGTTATACGTTATACGTTATACGTTATACGTTATACGTTATACGTTATACGTTATACGTTATACGTTATACGTAATACGTTATACGTTATACGTTATACGTTATACGTTATACGTTATACGTTATACGTTATACGTTATACGTTATACGTTAAACGTTATACGTTATACGTTGTACGTTATACGCTGTACGTTATACGCTGTACGTTATACGCTGTACGTTATACGTTATACGTTATACGTTACACGTTGTACGTTGTACGTTATACGTTGTACGTTATACGTTGTACGTTGTACGTTATACGTTATACGTTATACGTTATACGTTATACGTTATACGTTATACGTTATACGTTATACGTTATACGGTATACGGTATACGGTATACGGTATACGTTATACGTTGTACGTTATACGTTATACGTTATACGTTATACGTTATATGTTATACGATATACGTTATACGTTATACGTTATACGTTATACGTTATACGTTATACGTTATACGTTATACGTTATACGTTATACGTTATACGTTATACGTTATACGTTATACGTTATACGTTATACGTTATACGTTATACGTTATACGTTATACGTTGTACGTTATACGTTATACGTTATACGTTGTACGTTATACGTTATACGTTATACGTTATACGTTATACGTTATACGTTATACGTTATACGTTATACGTTATACGTTATACGTTATACGTTATACGTTATACGTTATACGTTATTCGTTATACGTTATACGTTATACGTTATACGTTATACGTTATACGTTATACGTTATATGTTATACGATATACGTTATACGTTATACGTTATACGTTATACGTTATGGGCTGTACGTTATACGTTATACGTTATACGCTGTACGTTATACGTTATACGTTATACGTTACACGTTGTACGTTGTACGTTATACGTTATACGTTGTATGTTATACGCTGTACGTTATACGTTATACGTTGTACGTTATACGTTGTACATTATACGTTGTACGTTATACGTTATACGCTGTACGTTATACGTTATACGTTATACGTTATACGTTGTACGTTATACGCTGTACGTTATACGCTGTACATTATACGCTGTACGTTATACGTTATACGTTATACGTTACACGTTGTACGTTGTACGTTATACGTTGAACATTATACATTGTACGTTATACGTTATACGCTGTACGTTATACGTTATACGTTATACGTTATACGTTATACGTTATACGTTATACGTTATACGTTATACGTTATACGTTATACGTTATACGTAATACGTTATACGTTATACGTTATACGTTATACGTTATACGTTATACGTTATACGTTATACGTTATACGTTATACGTTATACGTTATACGTTATACGTTATACGTTATACGTTATACGTTATACGTTATACGTTATACGTTATACGTTATACGTTAAACGTTATACGTTATACGTTACACGTTGTACGTTGTACGTTATACGTTGTACGTTATACGTTATACGCTGTACGTTATACGTTATACGTTATACGTTATACGTTGTACGTTATACGCTGTACGTTATACGCTGTACATTATACGCTGTACGTTATACGTTATACGTTATACGTTACACGTTGTACGTTGTACGTTATACGTTGAACATTATACATTGTACGTTATACGTTATACGCTGTACGTTATACGTTATACGTTATACGTTATACGTTATACGTTGTACGTTATACGTTATACGTTATACGTTATACGTAATACGTTATACGTTATACGTTATACGTTATACGTTATACGTTATACGTTATACGTTATACGTTATACGTTATACGTTATACGTTATACGTTATACGTTATACGTTATACGTTATACGTTATACGTTATACGTTACACGTTGTACGTTGTACGTTATACGTTGTACATTATACGTTGTATGTTATACGTTATACGCTATACGTTATACGTTATACGTTGTACGTTATACGTTATACGTTATACGTTATACGCTGTACGTTATACGCTGTACGTTATACGTTATACGTTATACGTTGTACGTTATACGTTGTACGTTATACGTTATACGTTATACGTTATACGTTATACGCTGTACGTTATACGCTGTACGTTATACGTTATACGTTATACGCTGTACGTTATACGCTGTACGTTATACGTTATACGTTATACGTTATACGTTGTACGTTATACGTTGTACATTGTACGTTATACGTTGTACGTTATACGTTATACGTTATACGTTATACGTTATACGTTATACGCTGTACGTTATACGCTGTACGTTATAAGTTATACGTTATACGTTATACGTTACACGTTGTACGTTGTACGTTGTACGTTGTACGTTATACGTTGTACGTTATACGTTGTACATTATACGTTGTACGTTATACGTTATACGATGTACGTTATAAGTTATACGTTATACGTTATACGTTACACGTTGTACGTTGTACGTTATACGTTGTACATTATACGTTGTACGTTATACGTTATACGCTGTACGTTATACGTTATACGTTACATGTTGTACGTTGTACGTTATACGTTGTACGTTATACGTTATACGTTATACGTTATACGTTATACGTTGTACGTTATACGTTATACGTTACACGTTGTACGTTGTACGTTATACGTTGTACGTTATACGTTGTACGTTATACGTTATACGTTGTACGTTATACCGTGTACGATATACGTTGTACGTTATACGTTGTACGTTATACGTTATACGTTGTACGTGATACGTTGTATGTTATACGTTGTACGTTATACGTTGTACGTTGTACGTTATACGCTGTACGTTATACGCTATACGTTATACGCTGTACGTTGTACGTTATAACGTTGTACGTTATACGTTGTACGTTGTACGTTATACGTTGTACGTTATACGTTATACGTTATACGTTATACGTTATACGCTATACGTTATAAGTTATACGTTATACGTTGTACGTTATATGTTGTACGTTATATGTTATACGTTACACGTTGTACGATGTACGTTATACATTATACGTTATACGTTATACGTTATACGTTATACGGTATACGGTATACGGTATACGGTATACGGTATACGTTATACGTTGTACGTTATACGTAATACGTTATACGTTATACGTTATACGTTATACGATATACGTTATACGTTATACGTTATACGTTATACGTTATACGTTATACGTTATACGTTATACGTTATACGTTATGGGCTGTACGTTATACGTTATACGTTATACGCTGTACGTTATACGTTGTACGTTATTCGCTGTACGTTATACGTTGTACGTTATACGTTATACGCTGTACGTTATACGTTATACGTTATACGTTATACGTTATACGTTATACGTTATACGTTGTACGTTATACGTTATACGTTATACGCTGTACGATATACGTTATACGTTATACGTTACACGTTGTACGTTGTACGTTATACGTTATACGTTGTATGTTATACGTTGTACGTTATACGTTATACGTTGTACGTTATACGTTGTACATTATACGTTGTATGTTATACGTTATACGCTGTACGTTATACGTTATACGTTATACGTTATACGTTATACGTTATACGTTATACGTTATACGTTATACGTTATACGTTATACGTTATACGTTATACGTTATACGTTATACGTTATACGTTATACGTTATACGTTATACGTTATACGTTATACGTTGTACGTTATACGCTGTACGTTATACGCTGTACGTTATACGTTATACGTTATACGTTATACGTTATACGTTATACGTTATACGTTATACGTTATACGTTACACGTTGTACGTTGTACGTTATACGTTGTACATTATACGTTGTATGTTATACGTTATACGCTATACGTTATACGTTATACGTTGTACGTTATACGTTATACGTTATACGTTATACGCTGTACGTTATACGCTGTACGTTATACGTTATACGTTATACGTTGTACGTTATACGTTGTACGTTATACGTTATACGTTATACGTTATACGCTGTACGTTATACGCTGTACGTTATACGTTATACGTTATACGCTGTACGTTATACGCTGTACGTTATACGTAATACGTTATACGTTATACGTTGTACGTTATACGTTGTACATTGTACGTTATACGTTGTACGTTATACGTTATACGTTATACGTTATACGTTATACGTTATACGTTATACGTTATACGTTATACGTTATACGTTATACGTTATACGTTATACGTTATACGTTATACGTTATACGTTATACGTTATACGTTATACGTTATACGTTATACGTTATACGTTATACGTTATACGTTATACGTTATACGTTATACGTTATACGCTGTACGTTATACGCTGTACGTTATACGCTGTACGTTATAAGTTATACGTTATACGTTATACGTTACACGTTGTACGTTGTACGTTGTACGTTGTACGTTATACGTTGTACGTTATACGTTGTACATTATACGTTGTACGTTATACGTTATACGATGTACGTTATACGTTATACGTTACATGTTGTACGTTGTACGTTATACGTTGTACGTTATACGTTATACGTTATACGTTATACGTTATACGTTGTACGTTATACGTTATACGTTACACGTTGTACGTTGTACGTTATACGTTGTACGTTATACGTTGTACGTTATACGTTATACGTTGTACGTTATACCGTGTACGATATACGTTGTACGTTATACGTTGTACGTTATACGTTATACGTTGTACGTGATACGTTGTATGTTATACGTTGTACGTTATACGTTGTACGTTGTACGTTATACGCTGTACGTTATACGCTATACGTTATACGCTGTACTTTGTACGTTATAACGTTGTACGTTATACGTTGTACGTTGTACGTTATACGTTGTACGTTATACGTTATACGTTATACGTTATACGTTATACGCTATACGTTATAAGTTATACGTTATACGTTGTACGTTATATGTTGTACGTTATATGTTATACGTTACACGTTGTACGATGTACGTTATACATTATACGTTATACGTTATACGTTATACGTTATACGGTATACGGTATACGGTATACGGTATACGGTATACGTTATACGTTGTACGTTATACGTAATACGTTATACGTTATACGTTATACGATATACGTTATACGTTATACGTTATACGTTATACGTTATACGTTATACGTTATACGTTATACGTTATGGGCTGTACGTTATACGTTATACGTTATACGCTGTACGTTATACGTTGTACGTTATTCGCTGTACGTTATACGTTGTACGTTATACGTTATACGCTGTACGTTATACGTTATACGTTATACGTTATACGTTATACGTTATATGTTGTACGTTATACGTTATACGTTATACGCTGTACGATATACGTTATACGTTATACGTTACACGTTGTACGTTGTACGTTATACGTTATACGTTATACGTTGTATGTTATACGTTGTACGTTATACGTTATACGTTGTACGTTATACGTTGTACATTATACGTTGTATGTTATACGTTATACGCTGTACGATATACGTTATACGTTATACGTTACACGTTGTACGTTGTACGTTATACGTTATACGTTGTATGTTATACGTTGTACGTTATACGTTATACGTTGTACGTTATACGATGTACATTATACGTTGTATGTTATACGTTATACGCTGTACGTTATACGTTATACGTTATACGTTATACGTTATACGTTATACGTTATACGTTATACGTTATACGTTATACGTTATACGTTATACGTTATACGTTATACGTTATACGTTATACGTTATACGTTATACGTTATACGTTATACGTTATACGTTATACGTTATACGTTATACGTTATACGTTATACGTTATACGTTATACGTTATACGTTATACGTTGTACGTTATACGCTGTACGTTGTACGTTATACGTTGTACATTATACGTTGTATGTTATACGTTATACGCTGTACGTTATACGCTGTACGTTATACGCTGTACGTTATACGCTGTACGTTATACGTTATACGTTATACGTTACATTTGTACGTTGTACGTTATACGTTGTACGTTATACGTTGTACGTTGTACGTTATACGTTGTACGTTATACGTTGTACGATATACGTTGTACGTTATACGTTGTACGCTATACGTTATACGTTGTACGTGATACGTTGTATGTTATACGTTATACGCTGTACGTTATACGTTATACGTTATACGTTATACGTTATACGTTGTACGTTATATGTTGTACGATATATGTTATACGTTACACGTTGTACGATGTACGTTATACATTATACGTTATACGTTATACGTTATACGTTATACGTTGTACCTTATACGTTGTACATTATACGTTGTACGTTATACGTTATACGCTGTACGTTATACGCTGTACGTTATACGTTATACGTTATACGTTGTACGTTATACGCTGTACGTTATACCTTATACGTTATACGTTATACGCTGTACGTTATACGCTGTACGTTATAAGTTATACGTTATACGTTATACGTTATACGTTACACGTTGTACGTTGTACGTTATACGTTGTACATTATACGTTGTACGTTATACGTTATACGCTGTACGTTATACGTTACACGTTACATGTTGTACGTTGTACGTTATACGTTGTACGTTATACGTTGTACGTTATACGTTGTATGTTATACGTTATACGCTGTACGTTATACGTTATACGTTGTACGTTATACGTTATAAGTTATACGTTATACGTTGTACGTTATATGTTGTACGTTATATGTTATACGTTACACGTTGTACGATGTACGTTATACATTATACGTTATACGTTATACGTTATACGTTATACGGTATACGGTATACGGTATACGGTATACGGTATACGTTATACGTTGTACGTTATACGTAATACGTTATACGTTATACGTTATACGTTATACGATATACGTTATACGTTATACGTTATACGTTATTCGTTATACGTTATACGTTATACGTTATACGTTATGGGCTGTACGTTATACGTTATACGTTATACGCTGTACGTTATACGTTGTACGTTATTCGCTGTACGTTATACCTTATACGTTATACGTTATACCCTGTACGTTATGCGCTGTACGTTATACGTTATACGTCACACGTTATACGTTATACGTTATACGCTGTACGTTATACGCTGTACGTTATACGCTGTACGTTATACGTTAATCGTTATACGTTACACGTTGTACGTTGTACGTTGTACGTTATACGTTGTACGTTATACGTTGTACGTTATACGTTGTACGTTATACGTTGTACGTTATACGTTATACGCTGTACGTTATACGTTATACGTTATACGTTATACGTTATACATTATACGTTGTACGTTATACGTTATACGTTATACGCTGTACGATATACGTTATACGTTATACGTTACACGTTGTACGTTGTACGTTATACGTTATACGTTGTATGTTATACGTTGTACGTTATACGTTATACGTTGTACGTTATACGTTGTACATTATACGTTGTATGTTATACGTTATACGCTGTACGTTATACGTTATACGTTATACGTTATACGTTATACGTTATACGTTATACGTTATACGTTATACGTTATACGTTATACGTTATACGTTATACGTTATACGTTATACGTTATACGTTATACGTTATACGTTATACGTTATACGTTATACGTTATACGTTATACGTTATACGTTATACGTTATACGTTATACGTTATACGTTGTACGTTATACGCTGTACGTTATACGCTGTACGTTATACGTTATACGTTATACGTTATACGTTATACGTTATACGTTATACGTTATACGTTATACGTTACACGTTGTACGTTGTACGTTATACGTTGTACGTTATACGTTATACGTTATACGCTGTACGTTATACGCTGTACGTTATACGTTATACGTTATACGCTGTACGTTATACGCTGTACGTTATACGTTATACGTTATACGTTATACGTTGTACGTTATACGTTGTACATTGTACGTTATACGTTGTACGTTATACGTTATACGTTATACGTTATTCGTTATACGTTATACGTTATACGTTATACGTTATGGGCTGTACGTTATACGTTATACGTTATACGCTGTACGTTATACGTTGTACGTTATTCGCTGTACGTTATACCTTATACGTTATACGTTATACCCTGTACGTTATACGCTGTACGTTATACGTTATACGTCACACGTTATACGTTATACGTTATACGCTGTACGTTATACGCTGTACGTTATACGCTGTACGTTATACGTTAATCGTTATACGTTACACGTTGTACGTTGTACGTTGTACGTTATACGTTGTACGTTATACGTTGTACGTTATACGTTGTACGTTATACGTTGTACGTTATACGTTATACGCTGTACGTTATACGTTATACGTTATACGTTATACGTTATACATTATACGTTGTACGTTATACGTTATACGTTATACGCTGTACGATATACGTTATACGTTATACGTTACACGTTGTACGTTGTACGTTATACGTTATACGTTGTATGTTATACGTTGTACGTTATACGTTATACGTTGTACGTTATACGTTGTACATTATACGTTGTATGTTATACGTTATACGCTGTACGTTATACGTTATACGTTATACGTTATACGTTATACGTTATACGTTATACGTTATACGTTATACGTTATACGTTATACGTTATACGTTATACGTTATACGTTATACGTTATACGTTATACGTTATACGTTATACGTTATACGTTATACGTTATACGTTATACGTTATACGTTATACGTTATACGTTGTACGTTATACGCTGTACGTTATACGCTGTACGTTATACGTTATACGTTATACGTTATACGTTATACGTTATACGTTATACGTTATACGTTATACGTTACACGTTGTACGTTGTACGTTATACGTTGTACGTTATACGTTATACGTTATACGTTATACGTTATACGTTATACGTTATACGTTATACGTTATACGTTATGGGCTGTACGTTATACGTTATACGTTATACGCTGTACGTTATACGTTGTACGTTATTCGCTGTACGTTATACGTTGTACGTTATACGTTATACGCTGTACGTTATACGTTATACGTTATACGTTATACGTTATACGTTATACGTTGTACGTTATACGTTATACGTTATACGCTGTACGATATACGTTATACGTTATACGTTACACGTTGTACGTTGTACGTTATACGTTATACGTTGTATGTTATACGTTGTACGTTATACGTTATACGTTGTACGTTATACGTTGTACATTATACGTTGTATGTTATACGTTATACGCTGTACGTTATACGTTATACGTTATACGTTATACGTTATACGTTATACGTTATACGTTATACGTTATACGTTATACGTTATACGTTATACGTTATACGTTATACGTTATACGTTATACGTTATACGTTATACGTTGTACGTTATACGCTGTACGTTATACGCTGTACGTTATACGTTATACGTTATACGTTATACGTTATACGTTATACGTTATACGTTATACGTTATACGTTATACGTTACACGTTGTACGTTGTACGTTATACGTTGTACATTATACGTTGTATGTTATACGTTATACGCTATACGTTATACGTTATACGTTGTACGTTATACGTTATACGTTATACGTTATACGCTGTACGTTATACGCTGTACGTTATACGTTATACGTTATACGTTGTACGTTATACGTTGTACGTTATACGTTATACGTTATACGTTATACGCTGTACGTTATACGCTGTACGTTATACGTTATACGTTATACGCTGTACGTTATACGCTGTACGTTATACGTTATACGTTATACGTTATACGTTGTACGTTATACGTTGTACATTGTACGTTATACGTTGTACGTTATACGTTATACGTTATACGTTATACGTTATACGTTATACGTTATACGTTATACGTTATACGTTATACGTTATACGTTATACGTTATACGTTATACGTTATACGTTATACGTTATACGTTATACGTTATACGTTATACGTTATACGTTATACGTTATACGTTATACGTTATACGCTGTACGTTATACGCTGTACGTTATACGCTGTACGTTATAAGTTATACGTTATACGTTATACGTTACACGTTGTACGTTGTACGTTGTACGTTGTACGTTATACGTTGTACGTTATACGTTGTACATTATACGTTGTACGTTATACGTTATACGATGTACGTTATAAGTTATACGTTATACGTTATACGTTACACGTTGTACGTTGTACGTTATACGTTGTACATTATACGTTGTACGTTATACGTTATACGCTGTACGTTATACGTTATACGTTACATGTTGTACGTTGTACGTTATACGTTGTACGTTATACGTTATACGTTATACGTTATACGTTATACGTTGTACGTTATACGTTATACGTTACACGTTGTACGTTGTACGTTATACGTTGTACGTTATACGTTGTACGTTATACGTTATACGTTGTACGTTATACCGTGTACGATATACGTTGTACGTTATACGTTGTACGTTATACGTTATACGTTGTACGTGATACGTTGTATGTTATACGTTGTACGGTATACGTTGTACGTTGTACGTTATACGCTGTACGTTATACGCTATACGTTATACGCTGTACTTTGTACGTTATAACGTTGTACGTTATACGTTGTACGTTGTACGTTATACGTTGTACGTTATACGTTATACGTTATACGTTATACGTTATACGCTATACGTTATAAGTTATACGTTATACGTTGTACGTTATATGTTGTACGTTATATGTTATACGTTACACGTTGTACGATGTACGTTATACATTATACGTTATACGTTATACGTTATACGTTATACGGTATACGGTATACGGTATACGGTATACGGTATACGTTATACGTTGTACGTTATACGTAATACGTTATACGTTATACGTTATACGTTATACGATATACGTTATACGTTATACGTTATACGTTATACGTTATACGTTATACGTTATACGTTATACGTTATACGTTATGGGCTGTACGTTATACGTTATACGTTATACGCTGTACGTTATACGTTGTACGTTATTCGCTGTACGTTATACGTTGTACGTTATACGTTATACGCTGTACGTTATACGTTATACGTTATACGTTATACGTTATACGTTATATGTTGTACGTTATACGTTATACGTTATACGCTGTACGATATACGTTATACGTTATACGTTACACGTTGTACGTTGTACGTTATACGTTATACGTTATACGTTGTATGTTATACGTTGTACGTTATACGTTATACGTTGTACGTTATACGTTGTACATTATACGTTGTATGTTATACGTTATACGCTGTACGTTATACGCTGTACGTTATACGCTGTACGTTATACGCTGTACGTTATACGTTATACGTTGTACGTTGTACGTTATACGTTGTACGTTATACGTTGTACGTTGTACGTTATACGTTGTACGTTATACGTTGTACGATATACGTTGTACGTTATACGTTGTACGCTATACGTTATACGTTGTACGTGATACGTTGTATGTTATACGTTATACGCTGTACGTTATACGTTATACGTTATACGTTATACGTTATACGTTGTACGTTATATGTTGTACGATATATGTTATACGTTACACGTTGTACGATGTACGTTATACATTATACGTTATACGTTATACGTTATACGTTATACGTTGTACCTTATACGTTGTACATTATACGTTGTACGTTATACGTTATACGCTGTACGTTATACGCTGTACGTTATACGTTATACGTTATACGTTGTACGTTATACGCTGTACGTTATACCTTATACGTTATACGTTATACGCTGTACGTTATACGCTGTACGTTATAAGTTATACGTTATACGTTATACGTTATACGTTACACGTTGTACGTTGTACGTTATACGTTGTACATTATACGTTGTACGTTATACGTTACACGCTGTACGTTATACGTTACACGTTACATGTTGTACGTTGTACGTTATACGTTGTACGTTATACGTTGTACGTTATACGTTGTATGTTATACGTTATACGCTGTACGTTATACGTTATACGTTGTACGTTATACGTTATAAGTTATACGTTATACGTTGTACGTTATATGTTGTACGTTATATGTTATACGTTACACGTTGTACGATGTACGTTATACATTATACGTTATACGTTATACGTTATACGTTATACGGTATACGGTATACGGTATACGGTATACGGTATACGTTATACGTTGTACGTTATACGTAATACGTTATACGTTATACGTTATACGTTATACGATATACGTTATACGTTATACGTTATACGTTATTCGTTATACGTTATACGTTATACGTTATACGTTATGGGCTGTACGTTATACGTTATACGTTATACGCTGTACGTTATACGTTGTACGTTATTCGCTGTACGTTATACCTTATACGTTATACGTTATACCCTGTACGTTATACGCTGTACGTTATACGTTATACGTCACACGTTATACGTTATACGTTATACGCTGTACGTTATACGCTGTACGTTATACGCTGTACGTTATACGTTAATCGTTATACGTTACACGTTGTACGTTGTACGTTGTACGTTATACGTTGTACGTTATACGTTGTACGTTATACGTTGTACGTTATACGTTGTACGTTATACGTTATACGCTGTACGTTATACGTTATACGTTATACGTTATACGTTATACATTATACGTTGTACGTTATACGTTATACGTTATACGCTGTACGATATACGTTATACGTTATACGTTACACGTTGTACGTTGTACGTTATACGTTATACGTTGTATGTTATACGTTGTACGTTATACGTTATACGTTGTACGTTATACGTTGTACATTATACGTTGTATGTTATACGTTATACGCTGTACGTTATACGTTATACGTTATACGTTATACGTTATACGTTATACGTTATACGTTATACGTTATACGTTATACGTTATACGTTATACGTTATACGTTATACGTTATACGTTATACGTTATACGTTATACGTTATACGTTATACGTTATACGTTGTACGTTATACGCTGTACGTTATACGCTGTACGTTATACGTTACACGTTGTACGTTGTACGTTATACGTTGTACGTTATACGTTGTACATTGTACGTTATACGTTATACGTTATACGTTATACGTTATACGTTATACGTTATACGTTATACGTTATACGTTATACGTTATACGTTATACGTTATACGTTATACGTTATACGTTATACGTTATACGTTATACGTTATACGTTATACGTTATACGTTATACGTTATACGTTATACGTTATACGTTATACGTTATACGCTGTACGTTATACGCTGTACGTTATAAGTTATACGTTATACGTTATACGTTACACGTTGTACGTTGTACGTTACATGTTGTACGTTGTACGTTATACGTTGTACGTTATACGTTATACGTTATACGTTATACGTTATACGTTGTACGTTATACGTTATACGCTGTACGATATACGTTATACGTTATACGTTGTACGTTATACGTTGTACATTATACGTTGTACGTTATACGTTATACGCTGTACGTTATACGTTATACGTTGTACGTTATACGTTATACGTTGTACGTTGTACGTTGTACGTTGTACGTTGTACATTATACGTTGTACGTTATACGTTATACGCTGTACGTTATACGTTATACGTTACATGTTGTACGTTGTACGTTATACGTTGTACGTTATACGTTATACGTTATACGTTATACGTTGTACGTTATACGTTATACGCTGTACGATATACGTTATACGTTATACGCTGTACGTTATACGCTGTACGTTATACGCTGTACGTTATACGTTATACGTTATACGTTGTACGTTATACGCTGTACGTTATACCTTATACGTTATACGTTATACGCTGTACGTTATACGCTGTACGTTATAAGTTATACGTTATACGTTATACGTTATACGTTACACGTTGTACGTTGTACGTTATACGTTGTACATTATACGTTGTACGTTATACGTTATACGCTGTACGTTATACGTTATACGTTACATGTTGTACGTTGTACGTTATACGTTGTACGTTATACGTTGTACGTTATACGTTGTATGTTATACGTTATACGCTGTACGTTATACGTTATACGTTGTACGTTATACGTTATACGTTATACGTTATACGCTGTACGTTATACGCTGTACGTTATACGTTATACGTTATACGTTGTACGTTATACGCTGTACGTTATAGCTTATACGTTATACGTTATACGCTGTACGTTATACGCTGTACGTTATACGTTATACGTCACACGTTATACGTTATACGTTATACGCTGTACGTTATACGCTGTACGTTATACGTTATACGTTATACGTTGTACGTTATACGTTATACGTTATACGCTGTACGATATACGTTATACGTTATACGCTGTACGTTATACGCTGTACGTTATACGCTGTACGTTATACGTTATACGTTATACGTTGTACGTTATACGCTGTACGTTATACCTTATACGTTATACGTTATACGCTGTACGTTATACGCTGTACGTTATAAGTTATACGTTATACGTTATACGTTATACGTTACACGTTGTACGTTGTACGTTATACGTTGTACATTATACGTTGTACGTTATACGTTATACGCTGTACGTTATACGTCATACGTTATACGTTATACGTTATACGTTATACGTTATACGTTATACGTTATACGTTATACGTTATACGTTATACGTTATACGTTATACGTTATACGTTATACGTTATACGTTATACGTTATACGTTATACGTTATACGTTATACGTTATACGTTATACGTTATACGTTATACGTTATACGTTATACGTTATACGTTATACGTTATACGTTATACGTTATACGTTGTACGTTATACGCTGTACGTTATACGCTATACGTTATACGCTGTACGTTATACGTAATACGTTGTACGTTACACGTTGTACGTTGTACGTTATACGTTGTACGTTATACGTTGTACGTTGTACGTTATACGTTGTACGTTATACGTTGTACGATATAGGTTGTACGTTATACGTTGTACGTTATACGTTATACGTTGTACGTGATACGTTGTATGTTATACGTTATACGCTGTACGTTATACGTTATACGTTATACGGTATACGTTATACGTTATACGTTATACGTTATACGTTATACGTTATACGTTAGACGTTGTACGTTATATGTTGTACGTTATATGTTATACGTTACACGTTGTACGATGTACGTTATACGTTATACGTTATACGTTATACGTTACACGTTATACGTTATACGGTATACGGTATACGGTATACGGTATACGTTATACGTTGTACGTTATACGTTATACGTTATACGTTATACGTTATACGTTATACGATATACGTTATACGTTATACGTTATACGTTATACGTTATGGGCTGTACGTTATACGTTATTCGTTATACGCTGTACGTTATACGTTATACGTTATACGTTATACGTTGTACGTTATACGCTGTACGTTATACGCTGTACGTTATACGTTACAAGTTGTACGTTGTACGTTATACGTTGTACGTTATACGTTGTACATTGTACGTTATACGTTGTACGTTATACGTTGTACGTTATGCGTTGTGCGTTATACGTTGTACGTTATACGTTATACGTTATACGTTATACGTTATACGTTATACGTTATACGCTATACGTTATACGTTATACGTTATACGTTATACGTTTTACGTTATACGTTATACGTTATACGTTATACGTTATACGTTATACGTTATACGTTATACGTTATACGTTATACGTTATACGTTATACGTTATACGTTATACGTTATACGTTATACGTTATACGTTATACGTTATACTTTATACGTTATACGTTATACGTTATACGTTATACGTTATACGTTATACGTTATACGTTATACGTTATACGTTATACGTTATACGTTATACGTTATACGTTATACGTTATACGTTATACGTTATACGTTATACGTTATACGTTATACGTTATACGTTATACGTTATACGTTATACGTTATACGTTATACGTTATACGTTATACGTTATACGTTATACGTTATACGTTATACGTTATACGTTATACGTTATACGTTATACGTTATACGTTATACGTTATACGTTATACGTTATACGTTATACGTTATACGTTATACGTTATACGTTATACGTTATACGTTATACGTTATACGTTATACGTTATACGTTATACGTTATACGTTATACGTTATACGTTATACGTTATACGTTATACGTTATACGTTATACGTTATACGTTATACGTTATACGTTATACGCTGTACGTTATACGCTGTACGTTATACGCTGTACGTTATAAGTTATACGTTATACGTTATACGTTACACGTTGTACGTTGTACGTTATACGTTGTACGTTATACGTTGTACATTATACGTTGTACGTTATACGTTATACGCTGTACGTTATAAGTTATACGTTATACGTTATACGTTACACGTTGTACGTTGTACGTTATACGTTGTACATTATACGTTGTACGTTATACGTTATACGCTGTACGTTATACGTTATACGTTACATGTTGTACGTTGTACGTTATACGTTGTACGTTATACGTTGTACGTTATACGTTATGCGTTATACGTTATACGTTATACGTTATACGTTATACGTTATACGTTATACGTTATACGTTACACGTTGTACGTTGTACGTTATACGTTGTACGTTATACGTTGTACATTATACGTTGTACGTTATACGTTATACGCTGTACGTTATAAGTTATACGTTATACGTTATACGTTACACGTTGTACGTTGTACGTTATACGTTGTACATTATACGTTGTACGTTATACGTTATACGCTGTACGTTATACGTTATACGTTACATGTTGTACGTTGTACGTTATACGTTGTACGTTATACGTTGTACGTTATACGTTGTACGTTTTACGTTGTATGTTATACGTTATACGCTGTACGTTATACGTTATACGTTGTACGTTATACGTTATACGTTATACGTTATACGCTGTACGTTATACGCTGTACGTTATACGTTATACGTTATACGTAATACGCTGTACGTTATACGTTATACGTTATACGTTATACGTTATACGTTATACGTTGTACGTTATACGCTGTACGTTATACGCTGTACGTTATACGCTGTACGTTATACGTAAAACGTTGTACGTTACACGTTGTACGTTGTACGTTATACGTTGTACGTTATACGTTGTACGTTGTACGTTATACGTTGTACGTTATACGTTGTACGATATACGTTGTACGTTATACGTTGTACGTTATACGTTATACGTTGTACGTGATACGTTGTATGTTATACGTTATACGCTGTACGTTATACGTTATACGTTATACGGTATACGTTATACGTTATACGTTATACGTTATACGTTATACGTTATACGTTGTACGTTATATGTTGTACGTTATATGTTATACGTTACACGTTGTACGATGTACGTTATACGTTATACGTTATACGTTATACGTTACACGTTATACGTTATACGGTATACGGTATACGGTATACGGTATACGGTATACGTTATACGTTGTACGTTATACGTTATACGTTATACGTTATACGTTATACGTTATACGATATACGTTATACGTTATACGTTATACGTTATACGTTATGGGCTGTACGTTATACGTTAATCGTTATACGCTGTACGTTATACGTTATACGTTATACGGTATACGGTATACGGTATACGGTATACGTTATACGTTGTACGTTATACGTTATACGTTATACGTTATACGTTATACGTTATACGTTATACGTTATACGTTGTACGTTATACGCTGTACGTTATACGCTGTACGTTATACGTTACAAGTTGTACGTTGTACGTTATACGTTGTACGTTATACGTTGTACATTGTACGTTATACGTTGTACGTTATACGTTGTACGTTATGCGTTGTACGTTATACGTTGTACGTTATACGTTATACGTTATACGTTATACGTTATACGTTATACGTTATACGTTATACGTTATACGTTATACGTTATACGTTATACGTTATACGTTATACGTTATACGTTATACGTTATACGTTTTACGTTATACGTTATACGTTATACGCTGTACGTTATACGCTGTACGTTATACGCTGTACGTTATACGTTATACGTTATACGTTGTACGTTATACGCTGTACGTTATACCTTATACGTTATACGTTATACGCTGTACGGTATACGCTGTACGTTATACGTAATACGTTATACGTTATACGTTATACGTTATACGTTATACGTTATACGTTATACGTTATACGTTATACGTTATACGTTATACGTTATACGTTATACGTTATACGTTGTACGTTATACGCTGTACGTTATACGCTGTACGTTATACGCTGTACGTTATACGTAATACGTTGTACGTTACACGTTGTACGTTGTACGTTATACGTTGTACGTTATACGTTGTACGTTGTACGTTATACGTTGTACGTTATACGTTGTACGATATACGTTGTACGTTATACGTTGTACGTTATACGTTATACGTTGTACGTGATACGTTGTATGTTATACGTTATACGCTGTACGTTATACGTTATACGTTATACGGTATACGTTATACGTTATACGTTATACGTTATACGTTATACGTTATACGTTATACGTTATACGTTATACGTTAGACGTTGTACGTTATATGTTGTACGTTATATGTTATACGTTACACGTTGTACGATGTACGTTATACGTTATACGTTATACGTTATACGTTACACGTTATACGTTATACGGTATACGGTATACGGTATACGGTATACGTTATACGTTGTACGTTATACGTTATACGTTATATGTTATACGTTATACGTTATACGATATACGTTATACGTTATACGTTATACGTTATACGTTATGGGCTGTACGTTATACGTTATTCGTTATACGCTGTACGTTATACGTTATACGTTATACGTTACACGTTGTACGTTGTACGTTATACGTTATACGTTGTATGTTATACGTTGTACGTTATACGTTATACGTTGTACGTTATACGTTGTACATTATACGTTGTATGTTATACGTTATACGCTGTACGTTATACGTTATTCGTTATACGTTATACGTTATACGTTATACGTTATACGTTATACGTTATACGTTATACGTTATACGTTATACGTTATACGTTATACGTTGTACGTTATACGCTGTACGTTATACGCTGTACGTTATACGTTACAAGTTGTACGTTGTACGTTATACGTTGTACGTTATACGTTGTACATTGTACGTTATACGTTGTACGTTATACGTTGTACGTTATGCGTTGTACGTTATACGTTGTACGTTATACGTTATACGTTATACGTTATACGTTATACGTTATACGTTATACGCTATACGTTATACGTTATACGTTATACGTTATACGTTTTACGTTATACGTTATACGTTATACGTTATACGTTATACGTTATACGTTATACGTTATACGTTATACGTTATACGTTATACGTTATACGTTATACGTTATACGTTATACGTTATACGTTATACGTTATACGTTATACGTTATACGTTATACGTTATACGTTATACGTTATACGTTATACGTTGTACGTTATACGTTATACGTTATACGTTATACGTTATACGTTATACGTTATACGTTATACGTTATACGTTATACGTTATACGTTATACGTTATACGTTATACGTTATACGTTATACGTTATACGTTATACGTTATACGTAATACGTTATACGTTATACGTTATACGTTGTACGTTATACGTTGTACGTTATACGTTGTACATTATACGTTGTACGTTATACGTTATACGCTGTACGTTATAAGTTATACGTTATACGTTATACGTTACACGTTGTACGTTGTACGTTATACGTTGTACGTTATACGTTGTACATTATACGTTGTACGTTATACGTTATACGCTGTACGTTATAAGTTATACGTTATACGTTATACGTTACACGTTGTACGTTGTACGTTATACGTTGTACATTATACGTTGTACGTTATACGTTATACGCTGTACGTTATACGTTATACGTTACATGTTGTACGTTGTACGTTATACGTTGTACGTTATACGTTGTACGTTATACGTTGTACGTTATACGTTGTATGTTATACGTTATACGCTGTACGTTATACGTTATACGTTGTACGTTATACGTTATACGTTATACGCTGTACGTTATACGCTGTACGTTATACGTTATACGTTATACGTTATACGTTGTACGTTATAGGCTGTACGTTATACGCTGTACGTTATACGTTATACGTTATACGTTATACGTTATACGTTATACGTTGTACGTTATACGCTGTACGTTATACGCTGTACGTTATACGCTGTACGTTATACGTAATACGTTGTACGTTACACGTTGTACGTTGTACGTTATACGTTGTACGTTATACGTTGTACGTTGTACGTTATACGTTGTACGTTATACGGTATACGTTATACGTTATACGTTATACGTTATACGTTATACGTTGTACGTTATATGTTGTACGTTATATGTTATACGTTACACGTTGTACGATGTACGTTATACGTTATACGTTATACGTTATACGTTACACGTTATACGTTATACGGTATACGGTATACGGTATACGGTATAAGTTATACGTTGTACGTTATACGTTATCCGTTATACGTTATACGTTATACGTTATACGATATACGTTATACGTTATACGTTATACGTTATACGTTATGGGCTGTACGTTATACGTTATTCGTTATACGCTGTACGTTATACGTTATACGTTATACGGTATACGGTATACGGTATACGTTATACGTTGTACGTTATACGTTATACGTTATACGTTATTCGTTATACGTTATACGATATACATTATACGTTATACGTTATACGTTATACGTTATGGGCTGTACGTTATACGTTATTCGTTATACGCTGTACGTTATACGTTATACGTTATACGTTACACGTTGTACGTTGTACGTTATACGTAATACGTTATACGCTGTACGTTATACGTTATACGTCACACGTTATACGTTATACGTTATACGCTGTACGTTATACGCTGTACGTTATACGCTGTACGTTATACGTAATACGTTGTACGTTACACGTTGTACGTTGTACGTTATACGTTGTACGTTATACGTTGTACGTTGTACGTTATACGTTGTACGTTATACGTTGTACGATATACGTTGTACGTTATACGTTGTACGTTATACGTTATACGTTGTACGTGATACGTTATACGTTATACGCTATACGTTGTACGTTATACGTTATACGTTATACGCTGTACGTTATACGTTATACGTTATACGTTATACGTTATACGTTATACGTTATACGTTAGACGTTGTATGTTATACGTTGTACGTTATACGTTATACGTTGTACGTTATACGTTGTACATTATACGTTGTATGTTATACGTTATACGCTGTACGTTATACGTTATTCGTTATACGTTATACGCTGTACGTTATACCTTATACGTTATACGTTATACGTTATACGTTATACGTTGTACGTTATAGGCTGTACGTTATACGCTGTACGTTATACGTTATACGTTATACGTTATACGTTATACGTTATACGTTGTACGTTATACGCTGTACGTTATACGCTGTACGTTATACGCTGTACGTTATACGTAATACGTTGTACGTTACACGTTGTACGTTGTACGTTATACGTTGTACGTTATACGTTGTACGTTGTACGTTATACGTTGTACGTTATACGGTATACGTTATACGTTATACGTTATACGTTATACGTTATACGTTATACGTTATACGTTATACGTTATACGTTGTACGTTATATGTTGTACGTTATATGTTATACGTTACACGTTGTACGATGTACGTTATACGTTATACGTTATACGTTATACGTTACACGTTATACGTTATACGGTATACGGTATACGTTGTACATTGTACGTTATACATTGTACGTTATACGTTGTACGTTATGCGTTGTACGTTATACGTTGTACGTTATACGTTATACGTTATACGTTATACGTTATACGTTATACGTTATACGCTATACGTTATACGTTATACGTTATACGTTATACGTTTTACGTTATACGTTATACGTTATACGTTATACGTTATACGTTATACGTTATACGTTATACGTTATACGTTATACGTTATACGTTATACGTTATACGTTATACGTTATACGTTATACGTTATACGTTATACATTATACGTTGTATGTTATACGTTATACGCTGTACGTTATACGTTATTCGTTATACGTTATACGTTATACGTTATACGTTATACGTTATACGTTATACGTTATACGTTATACGTTATACGTTATACGTTATACGTTATACGTTATACGTTGTACGTTATACGCTGTACGTTATACGCTGTACGTTATACGTTACAAGTTGTACGTTGTACGTTATACGTTGTACGTTATACGTTGTACATTGTACGTTATACGTTGTACGTTATACGTTGTACGTTATGCGTTGTACGTTATACGTTGTACGTTATACGTTATACGTTATACGTTATACGTTATACGTTATACTTTATACGCTATACGTTATACGTTATACGTTATACGTTATACGTTTTACGTTATACGTTATACGTTATACGTTATACGTTATACGTTATACGTTATACGTTATACGTTATACGTTATACGTTATACGTTATACGTTATACGTTATACGTTATACGTTATACGTTATACGTTATACGTTATACGTTATACGTTATACGTTATACGTTATACGTTATACGTTATACGTTATACGTTATACGTTATACGTTATACGTTATACGTTATACGTTATACGTTATACGTTATACGTTATACGTTATACGTTATACGTTATACGTTATACGTTATACGTTATACGTTATACGTTATACGTTATACGTTATACGTTATACGTTATACGTTATACGTTATACGTTATACGTTATACGTTATACGTTATACGTTATACGTTATACGTTATACGTTATACGTTATACGTTATACGTTATACGTTATACGTTATACGTTATACGTTATACGTTATACGTTATACGTTATACGTTATACGTTATACGTTATACGTTATACGTTATACGTTATACGTTATACGTTATACGCTGTACGTTATACGCTGTACGTTATACGCTGTACGTTATAAGTTATACGTTATACGTTATACGTTACACGTTGTACGTTGTACGTTATACGTTGTACGTTATACGTTGTACATTATACGTTGTACGTTATACGTTATACGCTGTACGTTATAAGTTATACGTTATACGTTATACGTTACACGTTGTACGTTGTACGTTATACGTTGTACGTTATACGTTGTACATTATACGTTGTACGTTATACGTTATACGCTGTACGTTATAAGTTATACGTTATACGTTATACGTTACACGTTGTACGTTGTACATTATACGTTGTACATTATACGTTGTACGTTATACGTTATACGCTGTACGTTATACGTTATACGTTACATGTTGTACGTTGTACGTTATACGTTGTACGTTATACGTTGTACGTTATACGTTGTACGTTATACGTTGTATGTTATACGTTATACGCTGTACGTTATACGTTATACGTTGTACGTTATACGTTATACGTTATACGTTATACGCTGTACGTTATACGCTGTACGTTATACGTTATACGTTATACGTTATACGTTGTACGTTATAGGCTGTACGTTATACGCTGTACGTTATACGTTATACGTTATACGTTATACGTTATACGTTATACGTTGTACGTTATACGCTGTACGTTATACGCTGTACGTTATACGCTGTACGTTATACGTAATACGTTGTACGTTACACGTTGTACGTTGTACGTTATACGTTGTACGTTATACGTTGTACGTTGTACGTTATACGTTGTACGTTATACGGTATACGTTATACGTTATACGTTATACGTTATACGTTATACGTTATACGTTATACGTTGTACGTTATATGTTGTACGTTATATGTTATACGTTACACGTTGTACGATGTACGTTATACGTTATACGTTATACGTTATACGTTACACGTTATACGTTATACGGTATACGGTATACGGTATACGGTATACGTTATACGTTGTACGTTATACGTTATACGTTATACGTTATACGTTATACGTTATACGATATACGTTATACGTTATACGTTATACGTTATACGTTATGGGCTGTACGTTATACGTTATTCGTTATACGCTGTACGTTATACGTTATACGTTGTACGTTATAGGCTGTACGTTATACGCTGTACGTTATACGTTATACGTTATACGTTATACGTTATACGTTATACGTTGTACGTTATACGCTGTACGTTATACGCTGTACGTTATACGCTGTACGTTATACGCTGTACGTTATACGTAATACGTTGTACGTTATACGTTGTACGTTATACGTTATACGTTATACGTTATACGTTATACGTTATACGTTATACGTTATACGTTATACGTTATACGTTATACGTTATACGTTATACGTTATACGTTATACGTTATACGTTATACGTTATACGTTATACGTTATACGTTATACGTTATACGTTATACGTTATACGTTATACGTTATACGTTATACGTTATACGCTGTACGTTATACGCTGTACGTTATACGCTGTACGTTATAAGTTATACGTTATACGTTATACGTTATACGTTACACGTTGTACGTTGTACGTTATACGTTGTACGTTATACGTTGTACATTATACGTTGTACGTTATACGTTATACGCTGTACGTTATAAGTTATACGTTATACGTTATACGTTACACGTTGTACGTTGTACGTTATACGTTGTACGTTATACGTTGTACATTATACGTTGTACGTTATACGTTATACGCTGTACGTTATAAGTTATACGTTATACGTTATACGTTACACGTTGTACGTTGTACGTTATACGTTGTACATTATACGTTGTACGTTATACGTTATACGCTGTACGTTATACGTTATACGTTACATGTTGTACGTTGTACGTTATACGTTGTACGTTATACGTTGTACGTTATACGTTGTACGTTATACGTTGTATGTTATACGTTATACGCTGTACGTTATACGTTATACGTTGTACGTTATACGTTATACGTTATACGTTATACGCTGTACGTTATACGCTGTACGTTATACGTTATACGTTATACGTTATACGTTGTACGTTATAGGCTGTACGTTATACGCTGTACGTTATACGTTATACGTTATACGTTATACGTTATACGTTATACGTTGTACGTTATACGCTGTACGTTATACGCTGTACGTTATACGCTGTACGTTATACGTAATACGTTGTACGTTACACGTTGTACGTTGTACGTTATACGTTGTACGTTATACGTTGTACGTTGTACGTTATACGTTGTACGTTATACGGTATACGTTATACGTTATACGGTATACGTTATACGTTATACGTTATACGTTATACGTTATACGTTATACGTTATACGTTATACGTTGTACGTTATATGTTGTACGTTATATGTTATACGTTACACGTTGTACGATGTACGTTATACGTTATACGTTATACGTTATACGTTACACGTTATACGTTATACGGTATACGGTATACGGTATACGGTATACGTTATACGTTGTACGTTATACGTTATACGTTATACGTTATACGTTATACGTTATACGATATACGTTATACGTTATACGTTATACGTTATACGTTATGGGCTGTACGTTATACGTTATTCGTTATACGCTGTACGTTATACGTTATACGTTATACGGTATACGGTATACGGTATACGTTATACGTTGTACGTTATACGTTATACGTTATACGTTATTCGTTATACGTTATACGATATACATTATACGTTATACGTTATACGTTATACGTTATGGGCTGTACGTTATACGTTATTCGTTATACGCTGTACGTTATACGTTATACGTTATACGTTACACGTTGTACGTTGTACGTTATACGTAATACGTTATACGCTGTACGTTATACGTTATACGTCACACGTTATACGTTATACGTTATACGCTGTACGTTATACGCTGTACGTTATACGCTGTACGTTATACGTTATACGTTATACGTTACACGTTGTACGTTGTACGTTATATGTTGTACGTTATACGTTGTACGTTATACGTTGTACGTTATACGTTATACGCTGTACGTTATACGTTATACGTTATACGCTATACGTTGTACGTTATACGTTATACGTTATACGCTGTACGTTATACGTTATACGTTATACGTTACACGTTGTACGTTGTACGTTATACGTTATACGTTGTATGTTATACGTTGTACGTTATACGTTATACGTTGTACGTTATACGTTGTACATTATACGTTGTATGTTATACGTTATACGCTGTACGTTATACGTTATTCGTTATACGTTATACGTTATACGTTATACGTTATACGTTATACGTTATACGTTATACGTTATACGTTATACGTTATACGTTATACGTTATACGTTATACGTTATACGTTATACGTTATACGTTATACGTTATACGTTATACGTTATACGTTATACGTTATACGTTATACGTTATACGTTATACGTTATACGTTATACGTTATACGTTTTACGTTATACGTTATACGTTATACGTTATACGTTATACGTTATACGTTACATGTTGTACGTTGTACGTTATACGTTGTACGATATACGTTGTACGTTATACGTTGTACGTTATACGTTGTATGTTATACGTTATACGCTGTACGTTATACGTTATACGTTATACGTTCTACGTTACACGTTGTACGTTGGACGTTATACGTTGTACATTATACGTTGTACGTTATACGTTGTATGTTATACGTTATACGCTGTACGTTATACGTTATACGTTGTACGTTATACGTTATACGTTATACGTTATACGCTGTACGTTATACGCTGTACGTTATACGTTATACGTTATACGTTATACGTTGTACGTTATACGCTGTACGTTATACGCTGTACGTTATACGTTATACGTTATACGTTATACGTTGTACGTTATACGCTATACGTTATACCTTATACGTTATACGTTATACGTTATACGTTATACGCTGTACGTTGTACATTATACGTTGTATGTTATACGTTATACGCTGTACGTTATACGTTATTCGTTATACGTTATACGTTATACGTTATACGTTATACGCTGTACGTTATACGCTGTACGTTATACGCTGTACGTTATAAGTTATACGTTATACGTTATACGTTACACGTTGTACGTTGTACGTTATACGTTGTACGTTATACGTTGTACATTATACGTTGTACGTTATACGTTATACGCTGTACGTTATACGTTGTACGTTATACGTTGTACATTGTACGTTATACGTTGTACGTTATACGTTGTACATTGTACGTTATACGTTGTACGTTATACGTTGTACGTTATGCGTTGTACGTTATACGTTATACGCTGTACGTTATACGTTATACGCGGTACGTTATACGTTATACGTTACATGTTGTACGTAGTACGTTATACGTTGTACGTTATACGTTGTACGTTATACGTTGTACGTTATACGTTGTATGTTATACGTTATACGCTGTACGTTATACGTTATACGTTGTACGTTATACGTTATACGTTATACGTTATACGCTGTACGTTATACGCTGTACGTTATACGTTATACGTTATACGTTATACGTTGTACGTTATACGATGTACGTTATACGCTGTACGTTATACGTTATACGTTATACGTTATACGTTGTACGTTATACGCTGTACGTTATACCTTATACGTTATACGTTATACGTTATACGTTATACGCTGTACGTTGTACATTATACGTTGTATGTTATACGTTATACGCTGTACGTTATACGTTATTCGTTATACGTTATACGTTATACGTTATACGTTATACGTTATACGTTATACGTTATACGCTGTACGTTATACGCTGTACGTTATACGCTGTACGTTATAAGTTATACGTTATACGTTATACGTTACACGTTGTACGTTGTACGTTATACGTTGTACGTTATACGTTGTACATTATACGTTGTACGTTATACGTTATACGCTGTACGATATAAGTTATACGTTATACGTTATACGTTACACGTTGTACGTTGTACGTTATACGTTGTACATTATACGTTGTACGTTATACGTTATACGCTGTACGTTATACGTTATACGTTACATGTTGTACGTTGTACGTTATACGTTGTACGTTATACGTTGTACGTTATACGTTATGCGTTATACGTTATACGTTATACGTTATACGTTATACGTTATACGTTATACGTTATACGTTATACGTTATACGTTATACGTTATACGTTATACGTTATACGTTATACGTTATACGTTATACGTTATACGCTGTACGTTATACGCTGTACGTTATACGCTGTACGTTATAAGTTATACGTTATACGTTATACGTTACACGTTGTACGTTGTACGTTATACGTTGTACGTTATACGTTGTACATTATACGTTGTACGTTATACGTTATACGCTGTACGTTATAAGTTATACGTTATACGTTATACGTTACACGTTGTACGTTGTACGTTATACGTTGTACATTATACGTTGTACGTTATACGTTATACGCTGTACGTTATACGTTATACGTTACATGTTGTACGTTGTACGTTATACGTTGTACGTTATACGTTGTACGTTATACGTTATGCGTTATACGTTATACGTTATACGTTATACGTTATACGTTATACGTTATACGTTATACGTTATACGTTATACGTTATACGTTATACGTTATACGTTATACGTTATACGCTGTACGTTATACGTTATTCGTTATACGTTATACGTTATACGTTATACGTTATACGCTGTACGTTATACGCTGTACGTTATACGCTGTACGTTATAAGTTATACGTTATACATTATACGTTATACGTTGTACATTATACGTTGTACGTTATACGTTATACGCTGTACGTTATACGTTATACGTTACATGTTGTACGTTGTACGTTATACGTTGTACGTTATACGTTGTACGTTATACGTTATGCGTTATACGTTATACGTTATACGTTATACGTTATACGTTATACGTTATACGTTATACGTTATACGTTGTACGTTATACGTTGTACGTTATACGTTATACGTTATACGTTATACGTTATACGTTATACGTTATACGCTATACGTTATACGTTATACGTTATACGTTATACGTTTTACGTTATACGTTATACGTTATACGTTATACGTTATACGTTATACGTTATACGTTATACGTTATACGTTATACGTTATACGTTATACGTTATACGTTATACGTTATACGTTATACGTTATACGTTATACGTTATACGTTATACGTTATACGTTATACGTTATACGTTATACGTTATACGTTATACGTTATACGTTATACGTTATACGTTATACGTTATACGTTATACGTTATACGTTATACGTTATACGTTATACGTTATACGTTATACGTTATACGTTATACGTTATACGTTATACGTTATACGTTATACGTTATACGTTATACGTTATACGTTATACGTTATACGTTATACGTTATACGTTATACGTTATACGTTACACGTTGTACGTTGTACGTTATACGTTGTACATTATACGTTGTACGTTATACGTTATACGCTGTACGTTATACGTTATACGTTACATGTTGTACGTTGTACGTTATACGTTGTACGTTATACGTTGTACGTTATACGTTGTACGTTATACGTTGTATGTTATACGTTATACGCTGTACGTTATACGTTATACGTTGTACGTTATACGTTATACGTTATACGTTATACGCTGTACGTTATACGCTGTACGTTATACGTTATACGTTATACGTTATACGTTGTACGTTATACGCTGTACGTTATACGCTGTACGTTATACGTTATACGTTATACGTTATACGTTGTACGTTATACGCTGTACGTTATACGCTGTACGTTATACGTTACAAGTTGTACGTTTTACGTTATACGTTGTACGTTATACGTTGTACGTTATACGTTGTACATTGTACGTTATACGTTGTACGTTATACGTTGTACGTTATGCGTTGTACGTTATACGTTGTACGTTATACGTTATACGTTATACGTTATACGTTATACGTTATACGTTATACGTTATACGTTATACGTTATACGTTATACGTTATACGTTATACGTTTTACGTTATACGTTATACGTTATACGTTATACGTTATACGTTATACGTTATACGTTATACGTTATACGTTATACGTTATACGTTATACGTTATACGTTACACGTTGTACGTTGTACGTTATACGTTGTACATTATACGTTGTACGTTATACGTTATACGCTGTACGTTATACGTTATACGTTACATGTTGTACGTTGTACGTTATACGTTGTACGATATACGTTGTACGTTATACGTTGTACGTTATACGTTGTATGTTATACGTTATACGCTGTACGTTATACGTTATACGTTATACGTTATACGTTACACGTTGTACGTTGGACGTTATACGTTGTACATTATACGTTGTACGTTATACGTTATACGCTGTACGTTATACGTTATACGCTGTACGTTATACGTTATACGTTACATGTTGTACGTAGTACGTTATACGTTGTACGTTATACGTTGTACGTTATACGTTGTACGTTATACGTTGTATGTTATACGTTATACGCTGTACGTTATACGTTATACGTTGTACGTTATACGTTATACGTTATACGTTATACGCTGTACGTTATACGCTGTACGTTATACGTTATACGTTATACGTTATACGTTGTACGTTATACGCTGTACGTTATACGCTGTACGTTATACGTTATACGTTATACGTTATACGTTGTACGTTATACGCTGTACGTTATACCTTATACGTTATACGTTATACGTTATACGTTATACGCTGTACGTTGTACATTATACGTTGTATGTTATACGTTATACGCTGTACGTTATACGTTATTCGTTATACGTTATACGTTATACGTTATACGTTATACGCTGTACGTTATACGCTGTACGTTATACGCTGTACGTTATAAGTTATACGTTATACGTTATACGTTACACGTTGTACGTTGTACGTTATACGTTGTACGTTATACGTTGTACATTATACGTTGTACGTTATACGTTATACGCTGTACGTTATAAGTTATACGTTATACGTTATACGTTACACGTTGTACGTTGTACGTTATACGTTGTACATTATACGTTGTACGTTATACGTTATACGCTGTACGTTATACGTTATACGTTACATGTTGTACGTTGTACGTTATACGTTGTACGTTATACGTTGTACGTTATACGTTATGCGTTATACGTTATACGTTATACGTTATACGTTATACGTTATACGTTATACGTTATACGTTATACGTTATACGTTATACGTTATACGTTATACGTTATACGTTATACGTTATACGTTATACGTTATACGTTATACGCTGTACGTTATACGCTGTACGTTATACGCTGTACGTTATAAGTTATACGTTATACGTTATACGTTACACGTTGTACGTTGTACGTTATACGTTGTACGTTATACGTTGTACATTATACGTTGTACGTTATACGTTATACGCTGTACGTTATAAGTTATACGTTATACGTTATACGTTACACGTTGTACGTTGTACGTTATACGTTGTACATTATACGTTGTACGTTATACGTTATACGCTGTACGTTATACGTTATACGTTACATGTTGTACGGTGTACGTTATACGTTGTACGTTATACGTTGTACGTTATACGTTGTACGTTATACGTTGTATGTTATACGTTATACGCTGTACGTTATACGTTATACGTTGTACGTTATACGTTATACGTTATACGTTATACGTTATACGCTGTACGTTATACGCTGTACGTTATACGTTATACGTTATACGTTATACGTTGTACGTTATAGGCTGTACGTTATACGTTATACGTTGTACGTTATACGTTATACGTTATACGTTATACGTTATACGTTATACGTTGTACGTTATACGCTGTACGTTATACGCTGTACGTTATACGCTGTACGTTATACGTAATACGTTGTACGTTACACGTTGTACGTTGTACGTTATACGTTGTACGTTATACGTTGTACGTTGTACGTTATACGTTGTACGTTATACGTTGTACGATATACGTTGTACGTTATACGTTGTACGTTATACGTTATACGTTGTACGTGATACGTTGTATGTTATACGTTATACGCTGTACGTTATACGTTATACGTTATACGTCACACGTTATACGTTATACGTTATACGCTGTACGTTATACGCTGTACGTTATACGCTGTACGTTATACGTTATACGTTATACGTTACACGTTGTACGTTGTACGTTATACGTTGTACGTTATACGTTGTACGTTATACGTTGTACGTTATACGTTATACGCTGTACGTTATACGTTATACGTTATACGCTATACGTTGTACGTTATACGTTATACGTTATACGCTGTACGTTATACGTTATACGTTATACGTTACACGTTGTACGTTGTACGTTATACGTTATACGTTGTATGTTATACGTTGTACGTTATACGTTATACGTTGTACGTTATACGTTGTACATTATACGTTGTATGTTATACGTTATACGCTGTACGTTATACGTTATACGTTATACGGTATACGTTATACGTTATACGTTATACGTTATACGTTATACGTTGTACGTTATATGTTGTACGTTATATGTTATACGTTACACGTTGTACGATGTACGTTATACGTTATACGTTATACGTTATACGTTACACGTTATACGTTATACGGTATACGGTATACGGTATACGGTATACGTTATACGTTGTACGTTATACGTTATACGTTATACGTTATACGTTATACGTTATACGATATACGTTATACGTTATACGTTATACGTTATACGTTATGGGCTGTACGTTATACGTTATTCGTTATACGCTGTACGTTATACGTTATACGTTATACGGTATACGGTATACGGTATACGGTATACGTTATACGTTGTACGTTATACGTTATACGTTATACGTTATTCGTTATACGTTATACGATATACATTATACGTTATACGTTATACGTTATACGTTATGGGCTGTACGTTATACGTTATTCGTTATACGCTGTACGTTATACGTTATACGTTATACGTTACACGTTGTACGTTGTACGTTATACGTTATACGTTATACGCTGTACGTTATACGTTATACGTCACACGTTATACGTTATACGTTATACGCTGTACGTTATACGCTGTACGTTATACGCTGTACGTTATACGTTATACGTTATACGTTACACGTTGTACGTTGTACGTTATACGTTGTACGTTATACGTTGTACGTTATACGTTGTACGTTATACGTTATACGCTGTACGTTATACGTTATACGTTATACGCTATACGTTGTACGTTATACGTTATACGTTATACGCTGTACGTTATACGTTATACGTTATACGTTACACGTTGTACGTTGTACGTTATACGTTATACGTTGTATGTTATACGTTGTACGTTATACGTTATACGTTGTACGTTATACGTTGTACATTATACGTTGTATGTTATACGTTATACGCTGTACGTTATACGTTATTCGTTATACGTTATACGTTATACGTTATACGTTATACGTTATACGTTATACGTTATACGTTATACGTTGTACGTTATACGCTGTACGTTATACGCTGTACGTTATACGTTACAAGTTGTACGTTGTACGTTATACGTTGTACGTTATACGTTGTACATTGTACGTTATACGTTGTACGTTATACGTTGTACGTTATACGTTGTACGTTATGCGTTGTACGTTATACGTTGTACGTTATACGTTATACGTTATACGTTATACGTTATACGTTATACGTTATACGCTATACGTTATACGTTATACGTTATACGTTATACGTTTTACGTTATACGTTATACGTTATACGTTATACGTTATACGTTATACGTTATACGTTATACGTTATACGTTATACGTTATACGTTATACGTTATACGTTATACGTTATACGTTATACGTTATACGTTATACGTTATACGTTATACGTTATACGTTATACGTTATACGTTATACGTTATACGTTATACGTTATACGTTATACGTTATACGTTATACGTTATACGTTATACGTTATACGTTACACGTTGTACGTTGTACGTTATACGTTGTACGTTATACGTTGTACATTATACGTTGTACGTTATACGTTATACGCTGTACGTTATAAGTTATACGTTATACGTTATACGTTACACGTTGTACGTTGTACGTTATACGTTGTACATTATACGTTGTACGTTATACGTTATACGCTGTACGTTATACGTTATACGTTACATGTTGTACGTTGTACGTTATACGTTGTACGTTATACGTTGTACGTTATACGTTGTACGTTATACGTTGTATGTTATACGTTATACGCTGTACGTTATACGTTATACGTTGTACGTTATACGTTATACGTTATACGTTATACGCTGTACGTTATACGCTGTACGTTATACGTTATACGTTCTACGTTATACGTTGTACGTTATACGCTGTACGTTATACGCTGTACGTTATACGTTATACGTTATACGTTATACGTTGTACGTTATACGCTGTACGTTATACGCTGTACGTTATACGTTACAAGTTGTACGTTGTACGTTATACGTAGTACGTTATACGTTGTACGTTATACGTTGTACATTGTACGTTATACGTTGTACGTTATACGTTGTACGTTATGCGTTGTACGTTATACGTTGTACGTTATACGTTATACGTTATACGTTATACGTTATACGTTATACGTTATACGTTATACGTTATACGTTATACGTTATACGTTATACGTTATACGTTATACGTTATACGTTATACGTTTTACGTTATACGTTATACGTTATACGTTATACGTTATACGTTATACGTTATACGTTATACGTTATACGTTATACGTTATACGTTATACGTTATACGTTATACGTTATACGTTATACGTTATACGTTATACGTTACACGTTGTACGTTGTACGTTATACGTTGTACATTATACGTTGTACGTTATACGTTATACGCTGTACGTTATACGTTATACGTTACATGTTGTACGTTGTACGTTATACGTTGTACGTTATACGTTGTACGTTATACGTTGTACGTTATACGTTGTATGTTATACGTTATACGCTGTACGTTATACGTTATACGTTATACGTTATACGTTACACGTTGTACGTTGGACGTTATACGTTGTACATTATACGTTGTACGTTATACGTTATACGTTATACGCTGTACGTCATACGTTATACGCTGTACGTTATACGTTATACGTTACATGTTGTACGTAGTACGTTATACGTTGTACGTTATACGTTGTACGTTATACGTTGTACGTTATACGTTGTATGTTATACGTTATACGCTGTACGTTATACGTTATACGTTGTACGTTATACGTTATACGTTATACGTTATACGCTGTACGTTATACGCTCTACGTTATACGTTATACGTTATACGTTATACGTTGTACGTTATACGCTGTACGTTATACGCTGTACGTTATACGTTATACGTTATACGTTATACGTTGTACGTTATACGCTGTACGTTATACCTTATACGTTATACGTTATACGTTATACGTTATACGCTGTACGTTGTACATTATACGTTGTATGTTATACGTTATACGCTGTACGTTATACGTTATTCGTTATACGTTATACGTTATACGTTATACGTTATACGTTATACGTTATACGTTATACGTTATACGTTATACGTTATACTTTGTACGTTATACGCTGTACGTTATACGCTGTACGTTATACGTTACAAGTTGTACGTTGTACGTTATACGTTGTACGTTATACGTTGTACATTGTACGTTATACGTTGTACGTTATACGTTGTACGTTATGCGTTGTACGTTATACGTTGTACGTTATACGTTATACGTTATACGTTATACGTTATACGTTATACGTTACACGTTATACGTTATACGTTATACGTTTTACGTTATACGTTATACGTTATACGTTATACGTTATACGTTATACGTTATACGTTATACGTTATACGTTATACGTTATACGTTATACGTTATACGTTATACGTTATACGTTATACGTTATACGTTATACGTTATACGTTATACGTTATACGTTATACGTTATACGTTATACGTTATACGTTATACGTTATACGTTATACGTTATACGTTATACGTTATACGTTATACGTTATACGTTATACGTTATACGTTATACGTTATACGTTATACGTTATACGTTATACGTTATACGTTATACGTTATACGTTATACGTTATACGTTATACGTTATACGTTATACGTTATACGTTATACGTTATACGTTATACGCTGTACGTTATACGCTGTACGTTATACGCTGTACGTTATAAGTTATACGTTATACGTTATACGTTACACGTTGTACGTTGTACGTTATACGTTGTACGTTATACGTTGTACATTATACGTTGTACGTTATACGTTATACGCTGTACGTTATAAGTTATACGTTATACGTTATACGTTACACGTTGTACGTTGTACGTTATACGTTGTACATTATACGTTGTACGTTATACGTTATACGCTGTACGTTATACGTTATACGTTACATGTTGTACGTTGTACGTTATACGTTGTACGTTATACGTTGTACGTTATACGTTATACGTTATACGTTATACGTTATACGTTATACGTTATACGTTATACGTTATACGTTATACGTTATACGTTGTACGTTATACGCTGTACGTTATACGCTGTACGTTATACGTTACAAGTTGTACGTTGTACGTTATACGTTGTACGTTATACGTTGTACATTGTACGTTATACGTTGTACGTTATACGTTGTACGTTATGCGTTGTACGTTATACGTTATACGTTATACGTTATACGTTATACGTTATACGTTATACGTTATACGTTATACGTTGTACGTTATACGCTGTATGTTATACGCTGTACGTTATACGTTACAAGTTGTACGTTGTACGTTATACGTTGTACGTTATACGTTGTACATTGTACGTTACACGTTGTACGTTATACGTTGTACGTTATGCGTTGTACGTTATACGTTGTACGTTATACGTTATACGTTATACGTTATACGTTATACGTTATACGTTATACGTTATACGTTATACGTTATACGTTATACGTTATACGTTATACGTTATACGTTATACGTTATACGTTATACGTTATACGTTATACGTTATACGTTGTACGTTATACGCTGTACGTTATACGCTGTACGTTATACGTTACAAGTTGTACGTTGTACGTTATACGTTGTACGTTATACGTTGTACATTGTACGTTATACGTTGTACGTTATACGTTATACGTTATACGTTATACGTTATACGTTATACGTTATACGTTATACGTTATACGTTATACGTTATACGTTATACGTTATACGGTATACGTTATACGCTGTACGTTATACGCTGTACGTTATACGCTGTACGTTATAAGTTATACGTTATACGTTATACGTTACACGTTGTACGTTGTACATTATACGTTGTACGTTATACGTTGTACATTATACGCTGTACGTTATACGTTATACGTTATACGTTATACGTTGTACGTTATACGCTGTACGTTATACGCTGTACGTTATACGTTATACGTTATACGTTATACGTTGTACGTTATACGCTGTACGTTATACCTTATACGTTATACGTTATACGTTATACGTTATACGCTGTACGTTGTACATTATACGTTGTATGTTATACGTTATACGCTGTACGTTATACGTTATTCGTTATACGTTATACGTTATACGTTATACGTTATACGTTATACGTTATACGTTATACGTTATACGTTATACGTTGTACGTTATACGCTGTACGTTATACGCTGTACGTTATACGTTACAAGTTGTACGTTGTACGTTATACGTTGTACGTTATACGTTGTACATTGTACGTTATACGTTGTACGTTATACGTTGTACGTTATGCGTTGTACGTTATACGTTATACGTTATACGTTATACGTTATACGTTATACGTTATACGTTATACGTTATACGTTATACGTTATACGTTATACGTTGTACGTTATCCGCTGTACGTTATACGCTGTACGTTATACGTTACAAGTTGTACGTTGTACGTTATACGTTGTACGTTATACGTTGTACATTGTACGTTATACGTTGTACGTTATACGTTGTACGTTATGCGTTGTACGTTATACGTTATACGTTATACGTTATACGTTATACGTTATACGTTATACGTTATACGTTATACGTTATACGTTATACATTATACGTTATACGTTATACGTTATACGTTATACGTTATACGTTATACGTTGTACGTTATACGCTGTATGTTATACGCTGTACGTTATACGTTACAAGTTGTACGTTGTACGTTATACGTTGTACGTTATACGTTGTACATTGTACGTTACACGTTGTACGTTATACGTTGTACGTTATGCGTTGTACGTTATACGTTGTACGTTATACGTTATACGTTATACGTTATACGTTATACGTTATACGTTATACGTTATACGTTATACGTTTTACGTTATACGTTATACGTTATACGTTATACGTTATACGTTATACGTTATACGTTATACGTTATACGTTATACGTTATACGTTATACGTTATACGTTATACGTTATACGTTATACGTTATACGCTGTACGTTATACGCTGTACGTTATACGCTGTACGTTATAAGTTATACGTTATACGTTATACGTTACACGTTGTACGTTGTACATTATACGTTGTACGTTATACGTTGTACATTATACGCTGTACGTTATACGTTATACGTTATACGTTATACGTTGTACGTTATACGCTGTACGTTATACGCTGTACGTTATACGTTATACGTTATACGTTATACGTTATACGTTATACGTTATACGTTATACGTTATACGTTATACGTTATACGCTGTACGTTATACGCTGTACGTTATACGTTATACGTTATACGTTATACGTTGTACGTTATACGCTGTACGTTATACGCTGTACGTTATACGTTATACGTTATACGTTATACGTTGTACGTTATACGCTGTACGTTATACCTTATACGTTATACGTTATACGTTATACGTTATACGCTGTACGTTGTACATTATACGTTGTATGTTATACGTTATACGCTGTACGTTATACGTTATTCGTTATACGTTATACGTTATACGTTATACGTTATACGTTATACGTTATACGTTATACGTTATACGTTATACGTTATACGTTATACGTTGTACGTTATACGCTGTACGTTATACGCTGTACGTTATACGTTACAAGTTGTACGTTGTACGTTATACGTTGTACGTTATACGTTGTACATTGTACGTTATACGTTGTACGTTATACGTTGTACGTTATGCGTTGTACGTTATACGTTATACGTTATACGTTATACGTTATACGTTATACGTTATACGTTATACGTTATACGTTATACGTTATACGTTATACGTTGTACGTTATCCGCTGTACGTTATACGCTGTACGTTATACGTTACAAGTTGTACGTTGTACGTTATACGTTGTACGTTATACGTTGTACATTGTACGTTATACGTTGTACGATATACGTTGTACGTTATGCGTTGTACGTTATACGTTATACGTTATACGTTATACGTTATACGTTATACGTTATACGTTATACGTTATACGTTATACGTTATACGTTATACGTTATACGTTATACGTTATACGTTATACGTTATACGTTATACGTTGTACGTTATACGCTGTATGTTATACGCTGTACGTTATACGTTACAAGTTGTACGTTGTACGTTATACGTTGTACGTTATACGTTGTACATTGTACGTTACACGTTGTACGTTATACGTTGTACGTTATGCGTTGTACGTTATACGTTGTACGTTATACGTTATACGTTATACGTTATACGTTATACGTTATACGTTATACGTTATACGTTATACGTTTTACGTTATACGTTATACGTTATACGTTATACGTTATACGTTATACGTTATACGTTATACGTTATACGTTATACGTTATACGTTATACGTTATACGTTATACGTTATACGTTATACGTTATACGTTATACGTTATACGTTATACGTTATACGCTGTACGTTATACGCTGTACGTTATACGCTGTACGTTATAAGTTATACGTTATACGTTATACGTTACACGTTGTACGTTGTACATTATACGTTGTACGTTATACGTTGTACATTATACGCTGTACGTTATACGTTATACGTTATACGTTATACGTTGTACGTTATACGCTGTACGTTATACGCTGTACGTTATACGTTATACGTTATACGTTATACGTTATACGTTATACGTTATACGTTATACGTTATACGTTATACGTTATACGCTGTACGTTATACGCTGTACGTTATACGCTGTACGTTATAAGTTATACGTTATACGTTATACGTTACACGTTGTACGTTGTACATTATACGTTGTACGTTATACGTTGTACATTATACGCTGTACGTTATAAGTTATACGTTATACGTTATACGTTACACGTTGTACGTTGTACGTTATACGTTGTACGTTATACGTTGTACATTATACGTTGTACGTTATACGTTATACGCTGTACGTTATAAGTTATACGTTATACGTTATACGTTACACGTTGTACGTTGTACGTTATACGTTGTACATTATACGTTGTACGTTATACGTTATACGCTGTACGTTATACGTTATACGTTACATGTTGTACGTTGTACGTTATACGTTGTACGTTATACGTTGTACGTTATACGTTATACGTTATACGTTATACGTTATACGTTATACGTTATACGTTATACGTTATACGTTATACGTTATACGTTGTACGTTATACGCTGTACGTTATACGCTGTACGTTATACGTTACAAGTTGTACGTTGTACGTTATACGTTGTACGTTATACGTTGTACATTGTACGTTATACGTTGTACGTTATACGTTGTACGTTATGCGTTGTACGTTATACGTTATACGTTATACGTTATACGTTATACGTTATACGTTATACGTTATACGTTATACGTTATACGTTATACGTTATACGTTGTACGTTATACGCTGTATGTTATACGCTGTACGTTATACGTTACAAGTTGTACGTTGTACGTTATACGTTGTACGTTATACGTTGTACATTGTACGTTACACGTTGTACGTTATACGTTGTACGTTATGCGTTGTACGTTATACGTTGTACGTTATACGTTATACGTTATACGTTATACGTTATACGTTATACGTTATACGTTATACGTTATACGTTATACGTTATACGTTATACGTTATACGTTATACGTTATACGTTATACGTTATACGTTATACGTTGTACGTTATACGCTGTACGTTATACGCTGTACGTTATACGTTACAAGTTGTACGTTGTACGTTATACGTTGTACGTTATACGTTGTACATTGTACGTTATACGTTGTACGTTATACGTTATACGTTATACGTTATACGTTATACGTTATACGTTATACGTTATACGTTATACGTTATACGTTATACGTTATACGGTATACGTTATACGCTGTACGTTATACGCTGTACGTTATACGCTGTACGTTATAAGTTATACGTTATACGTTATACGTTACACGTTGTACGTTGTACATTATACGTTGTACGTTATACGTTGTACATTATACGCTGTACGTTATACGTTATACGTTATACGTTATACGTTGTACGTTATACGCTGTACGTTATACGCTGTACGTTATACGTTATACGTTATACGTTATACGTTGTACGTTATACGCTGTACGTTATACCTTATACGTTATACGTTATACGTTATACGTTATACGCTGTACGTTGTACATTATACGTTGTATGTTATACGTTATACGCTGTACGTTATACGTTATTCGTTATACGTTATACGTTATACGTTATACGTTATACGTTATACGTTATACGTTATACGTTATACGTTATACGTTGTACGTTATACGCTGTACGTTATACGCTGTACGTTATACGTTACAAGTTGTACGTTGTACGTTATACGTTGTACGTTATACGTTGTACATTGTACGTTATACGTTGTACGTTATACGTTGTACGTTATGCGTTGTACGTTATACGTTATACGTTATACGTTATACGTTATACGTTATACGTTATACGTTATACGTTATACGTTATACGTTATACGTTATACGTTGTACGTTATCCGCTGTACGTTATACGCTGTACGTTATACGTTACAAGTTGTACGTTGTACGTTATACGTTGTACGTTATACGTTGTACATTGTACGTTATACGTTGTACGTTATACGTTGTACGTTATGCGTTGTACGTTATACGTTATACGTTATACGTTATACGTTATACGTTATACGTTATACGTTATACGTTATACGTTATACGTTATACGTTATACGTTATACGTTATACGTTATACGTTATACGTTATACGTTATACGTTATACGTTGTACGTTATACGCTGTATGTTATACGCTGTACGTTATACGTTACAAGTTGTACGTTGTACGTTATACGTTGTACGTTATACGTTGTACATTGTACGTTACACGTTGTACGTTATACGTTGTACGTTATGCGTTGTACGTTATACGTTGTACGTTATACGTTATACGTTATACGTTATACGTTATACGTTATACGTTATACGTTATACGTTATACGTTTTACGTTATACGTTATACGTTATACGTTATACGTTATACGTTATACGTTATACGTTATACGTTATACGTTATACGTTATACGTTATACGTTATACGTTATACGTTATACGTTATACGTTATACGTTATACGTTATACGCTGTACGTTATACGCTGTACGTTATACGCTGTACGTTATAAGTTATACGTTATACGTTATACGTTACACGTTGTACGTTGTACATTATACGTTGTACGTTATACGTTGTACATTATACGCTGTACGTTATACGTTATACGTTATACGTTATACGTTGTACGTTATACGCTGTACGTTATACGCTGTACGTTATACGTTATACGTTATACGTTATACGTTATACGTTATACGTTATACGTTATACGTTATACGTTATACGTTATACGCTGTACGTTATACGCTGTACGTTATACGTTATACGTTATACGTTATACGTTGTACGTTATACGCTGTACGTTATACGCTGTACGTTATACGTTATACGTTATACGTTATACGTTGTACGTTATACGCTGTACGTTATACCTTATACGTTATACGTTATACGTTATACGTTATACGCTGTACGTTGTACATTATACGTTGTATGTTATACGTTATACGCTGTACGTTATACGTTATTCGTTATACGTTATACGTTATACGTTATACGTTATACGTTATACGTTATACGTTATACGTTATACGTTATACGTTATACGTTGTACGTTATACGCTGTACGTTATACGCTGTACGTTATACGTTACAAGTTGTACGTTGTACGTTATACGTTGTACGTTATACGTTGTACATTGTACGTTATACGTTGTACGTTATACGTTGTACGTTATGCGTTGTACGTTATACGTTATACGTTATACGTTATACGTTATACGTTATACGTTATACGTTATACGTTATACGTTATACGTTATACGTTATACGTTGTACGTTATCCGCTGTACGTTATACGCTGTACGTTATACGTTACAAGTTGTACGTTGTACGTTATACGTTGTACGTTATACGTTGTACATTGTACGTTATACGTTGTACGTTATACGTTGTACGTTATGCGTTGTACGTTATACGTTATACGTTATACGTTATACGTTATACGTTATACGTTATACGTTATACGTTATACGTTATACGTTATACGTTATACGTTATACGTTATACGTTATACGTTATACGTTATACGTTATACGTTGTACGTTATACGCTGTATGTTATACGCTGTACGTTATACGTTACAAGTTGTACGTTGTACGTTATACGTTGTACGTTATACGTTGTACATTGTACGTTACACGTTGTACGTTATACGTTGTACGTTATGCGTTGTACGTTATACGTTGTACGTTATACGTTATACGTTATACGTTATACGTTATACGTTATACGTTATACGTTATACGTTATACGTTTTACGTTATACGTTATACGTTATACGTTATACGTTATACGTTATACGTTATACGTTATACGTTATACGTTATACGTTATACGTTATACGTTATACGTTATACGTTATACGTTATACGTTATACGTTATACGTTATACGCTGTACGTTATACGCTGTACGTTATACGCTGTACGTTATAAGTTATACGTTATACGTTATACGTTACACGTTGTACGTTGTACATTATACGTTGTACGTTATACGTTGTACATTATACGCTGTACGTTATACGTTATACGTTATACGTTATACGTTGTACGTTATACGCTGTACGTTATACGCTGTACGTTATACGTTATACGTTATACGTTATACGTTATACGTTATACGTTATACGTTATACGTTATACGTTATACGTTATACGCTGTACGTTATACGCTGTACGTTATACGCTGTACGTTATAAGTTATACGTTATACGTTATACGTTACACGTTGTACGTTGTACATTATACGTTGTACGTTATACGTTGTACATTATACGCTGTACGTTATACGTTATACGTTATACGTTATACGTTGTACGTTATACGCTGTACGTTATACGCTGTACGTTATACGTTATACGTTATACGTTATACGTTGTACGTTATACGCTGTACGTTATACCTTATACGTTATACGTTATACGTTATACGTTATACGCTGTACGTTGTACATTATACGTTGTATGTTATACGTTATACGCTGTACGTTATACGTTATTCGTTATACGTTATACGTTATACGTTATACGTTATACGTTATACGTTATACGTTATACGTTATACGTTATACGCTATACGTTATACGTTATACGTTATACGTTATACGTTTTACGTTATACGTTATACGTTATACGTTATATGTTATACGTTATACGTTATACGTTATACGTTATACGTTATACGTTATACGTTATACGTTATACGTTATACGTTATACGTTGTACGTTATACGCTGTACATTATACGCTGTACGTTATACGTTATACGTTATACGTTATACGTTGTACGTTATACGCTGTACGTTATACCTTATACGTTATACGTTATACGTTATACGCTGTACGTTGTACATTATACGTTGTATGTTATACGTTATACGCTGTACGTTATACGTTATTCGTTATACGTTATACGTTATACGTTATACGTTATACGTTATACGTTATACGTTATACGTTATACGTTATACGTTATACGTTGTACGTTATACGCTGTACGTTATACGCTGTACGTTATACGTTACAAGTTGTACGTTGTACGTTATACGTTGTACGTTATACGTTGTACATTGTACGTTATACGTTGTACGTTATACGTTGTACGTTATGCGTTGTACGTTATACGTTATACGTTATACGTTATACGTTATACGTTATACGTTATACGTTATACGTTATACGTTATACGTTATACGTTGTACGTTATACGCTGTACGTTATACGCTGTACGTTATACGTTACAAGTTGTACGTTGTACGTTATACGTTGTACGTTATACGTTGTACATTGTACGTTATACGTTGTACGTTATACGTTGTACGTTATGCGTTGTACGTTATACGTTATACGTTATACGTTATACGTTATACGTTATACGTTATACGTTATACGTTATACGTTATACGTTATACGTTATACGTTATACGTTATACGTTATACGTTATACGTTATACGTTGTACGTTATACGCTGTATGTTATACGCTGTACGTTATACGTTACAAGTTGTACGTTGTACGTTATACGTTGTACGTTATACGTTGTACATTGTACGTTACACGTTGTACGTTATACGTTGTACGTTATGCGTTGTACGTTATACGTTGTACGTTATACGTTATACGTTATACGTTATACGTTATACGTTATACGTTATACGTTATACGTTATACGTTATACGTTTTACGTTATACGTTATACGTTATACGTTATACGTTATACGTTATACGTTATACGTTATACGTTATACGTTATACGTTATACGTTATACGTTATACGTTATACGTTATACGTTATACGTTATACGTTATACGTTATACGTTATACGCTGTACGTTATACGCTGTACGTTATACGCTGTACGTTATAAGTTATACGTTATACGTTATACGTTACACGTTGTACGTTGTACATTATACGTTGTACGTTATACGTTGTACATTATACGCTGTACGTTATACGTTATACGTTATACGTTATACGTTGTACGTTATACGCTGTACGTTATACGCTGTACGTTATACGTTATACGTTATACGTTATACGTTATACGTTGTACGTTATACGCTGTACGTTATACCTTATACGTTATACGTTATACGTTATACGTTATACGCTGTACGTTGTACATTATACGTTGTATGTTATACGTTATACGCTGTACGTTATACGTTGTACGTTATACGTTGTACATTATACGCTGTACGTTATACGTTATACGTTATACGTTATACGTTGTACGTTATACGCTGTATGTTATACGCTGTACGTTATACGTTACAAGTTGTACGTTGTACGTTATACGTTGTACGTTATACGTTGTACATTGTACGTTACACGTTGTACGTTATACGTTGTACGTTATGCGTTGTACGTTATACGTTATACGTTATACGTTATACGTTATACGTTATACGTTATACGTTATACGTTATACGTTATACGTTATACGTTATACGTTATACGTTATACGTTATACGTTATACGTTATACGTTATACGTTATACGTTATACGTTATACGTTGTACGTTATACGCTGTATGTTATACGCTGTACGTTATACGTTACAAGTTGTACGTTGTACGTTATACGTTGTACGTTATACGTTGTACATTGTACGTTACACGTTGTACGTTATACGTTGTACGTTATGCGTTGTACGTTATACGTTGTACGTTATACGTTATACGTTATACGTTATACGTTATACGTTATACGTTATACGTTATACGTTATACGTTATACGTTATACGTTATACGTTATACGTTATACGTTATACGTTATACGTTATACGTTATACGTTATACGTTATACGTTATACGTTATACGTTGTACGTTATACGCTGTACGTTATACGCTGTACGTTATACGTTACAAGTTGTACGTTGTACGTTATACGTTGTACGTTATACGTTGTACATTGTACGTTATACGTTGTACGTTATACGTTATACGTTATACGTTATACGTTATACCTTATACGTTATACGTTATACGTTATACGTTATACGTTATACGTTATACGTTATACGTTATACGCTGTACGTTATACGCTGTACGTTATACGCTGTACGTTATAAGTTATACGTTATACGTTATACGTTACACGTTGTACGTTGTACATTATACGTTGTACGTTATACGTTGTACATTATACGCTGTACGTTATACGTTATACGTTATACGTTATACGTTGTACGTTATACGCTGTACGTTATACGCTGTACGTTATACGTTATACGTTATACGTTATACGTTGTACGTTATACGCTGTACGTTATACCTTATACGTTATACGTTATACGTTATACGTTATACGCTGTACGTTGTACATTATACGTTGTATGTTATACGTTATACGCTGTACGTTATACGTTATTCGTTATACGTTATACGTTATACGTTATACGTTATACGTTATACGTTATACGTTATACGTTATACGTTATACGTTATACGTTGTACGTTATACGCTGTACGTTATACGCTGTACGTTATACGTTACAAGTTGTACGTTGTACGTTATACGTTGTACGTTATACGTTGTACATTGTACGTTATACGTTGTACGTTATACGTTGTACGTTATGCGTTGTACGTTATACGTTATACGTTATACGTTATACGTTATACGTTATACGTTATACGTTATACGTTATACGTTATACGTTATACGTTATACGTTATACGTTGTACGTTATCCGCTGTACGTTATACGCTGTACGTTATACGTTACAAGTTGTACGTTGTACGTTATACGTTGTACGTTATACGTTGTACATTGTACGTTATACGTTGTACGTTATACGTTGTACGTTATGCGTTGTACGTTATACGTTATACGTTATACGTTATACGTTATACGTTATACGTTATACGTTATACGTTATACGTTATACGTTATACGTTATACGTTATACGTTATACGTTATACGTTATACGTTATACGTTATACGTTATACGTTGTACGTTATACGCTGTATGTTATACGCTGTACGTTATACGTTACAAGTTGTACGTTGTACGTTATACGTTGTACGTTATACGTTGTACATTGTACGTTACACGTTGTACGTTATACGTTGTACGTTATGCGTTGTACGTTATACGTTGTACGTTATACGTTATACGTTATACGTTATACGTTATACGTTATACGTTATACGTTATACGTTATACGTTATACGTTTTACGTTATACGTTATACGTTATACGTTACACGTTATACGTTATACGTTATACGTTATACGTTATACGTTATACGTTATACGTTATACGTTATACGTTATACGTTATACGTTATACGTTATACGTTATACGTTATACGCTGTACGTTATACGCTGTACGTTATACGCTCTACGTTATAAGTTATACGTTATACGTTATACGTTACACGTTGTACGTTACACGTTGTACGTTGTACATTATACGTTGTACGTTATACGTTGTACATTATACGCTGTACGTTATACGTTATACGTTATACGTTATACGTTGTACGTTATACGCTGTACGTTATACGCTGTACGTTATACGTTATACGTTATACGTTATACGTTGTACGTTATACGCTGTACGTTATACCTTATACGTTATACGTTATACGTTATACGTTATACGCTGTACGTTGTACATTATACGTTGTATGTTATACGTTATACGCTGTACGTTATACGTTATTCGTTATACGTTATACGTTATACGTTATACGTTATACGTTATACGTTATACGTTATACGTTATACGTTATACGTTGTACGTTATACGCTGTACGTTATACGCTGTACGTTATACGTTACAAGTTGTACGTTGTACGTTATACGTTGTACGTTATACGTTGTACATTGTACGTTATACGTTGTACGTTATACGTTGTACGTTATGCGTTGTACGTTATACGTTATACGTTATACGTTATACGTTATACGTTATACGTTATACGTTATACGTTATACGTTATACGTTATACGTTATACGTTATACGTTGTACGTTATCCGCTGTACGTTATACGCTGTACGTTATACGTTACAAGTTGTACGTTGTACGTTATACGTTGTACGTTATACGTTGTACATTGTACGTTATACGTTGTACGTTATACGTTGTACGTTATGCGTTGTACGTTATACGTTATACGTTATACGTTATACGTTATACGTTATACGTTATACGTTATACGTTATACGTTATACGTTATACGTTATACGTTATACGTTATACGTTATACGTTATACGTTATACGTTATACGTTATACGTTGTACGTTATACGCTGTATGTTATACGCTGTACGTTATACGTTACAAGTTGTACGTTGTACGTTATACGTTGTACGTTATACGTTGTACATTGTACGTTACACGTTGTACGTTATACGTTGTACGTTATGCGTTGTACGTTATACGTTGTACGTTATACGTTATACGTTATACGTTATACGTTATACGTTATACGTTATACGTTATACGTTATACGTTTTACGTTATACGTTATACGTTATACGTTACACGTTATACGTTATACGTTATACGTTATACGTTATACGTTATACGTTATACGTTATACGTTATACGTTATACGTTATACGTTATACGTTATACGTTATACGCTGTACGTTATACGCTGTACGTTATACGCTGTACGTTATAAGTTATACGTTATACGTTATACGTTACACGTTGTACGTTGTACATTATACGTTGTACGTTATACGTTGTACATTATACGCTGTACGTTATACGTTATACGTTATACGTTATACGTTGTACGTTATACGCTGTACGTTATACGCTGTACGTTATACGTTATACGTTATACGTTATACGTTATACGTTATACGTTATACGTTATACGTTATACGTTATACGCTGTACGTTATACGCTGTACGTTATACGCTGTACGTTATAAGTTATACGTTATACGTTATACGTTACACGTTGTACGTTGTACATTATACGTTGTACGTTATACGTTGTACATTATACGCTGTACGTTATACGTTATACGTTATACGTTATACGTTGTACGTTATACGCTGTACGTTATACGCTGTACGTTATACGTTATACGTTATACGTTATACGTTGTACGTTATACGCTGTACGTTATACCTTATACGTTATACGTTATACGTTATACGTTATACGCTGTACGTTGTACATTATACGTTGTATGTTATACGTTATACGCTGTACGTTATACGTTATTCGTTATACGTTATACGTTATACGTTATACGTTATACGTTATACGTTATACGTTATACGTTATACGTTATACGTTATACGCTATACGTTATACGTTATACGTTATACGTTATACGTTTTACGTTATACGTTATACGTTATACGTTATACGTTATACGTTATACGTTATACGTTATACGTTATACGTTATACGTTATACGTTATACGTTATACGTTATACGTTATACGTTATACGTTATACGTTATACGTTATACGTTATACGTTATACGTTATACGTTATACGTTATACGTTATACGTTATACGTTATACGTTATACGTTATACGTTATACGTTATACGTTATACGTTATACGTTATACGTTATACGTTATACGTTATACGTTGTACGTTATACGCTGTACATTATACGCTGTACGTTATACGTTATACGTTATACGTTATACGTTGTACGTTATACGCTGTACGTTATACCTTATACGTTATACGTTATACGTTATACGTTATACGCTGTACGTTGTACATTATACGTTGTATGTTATACGTTATACGCTGTACGTTATACGTTATTCGTTATACGTTATACGTTATACGTTATACGTTATACGTTATACGTTATACGTTATACGTTATACGTTATACGTTATACGTTATACGTTGTACGTTATACGCTGTACGTTATACGCTGTACGTTATACGTTACAAGTTGTACGTTGTACGTTATACGTTGTACGTTATACGTTGTACATTGTACGTTATACGTTGTACGTTATACGTTGTACGTTATGCGTTGTACGTTATACGTTATACGTTATACGTTATACGTTATACGTTATACGTTATACGTTATACGTTATACGTTATACGTTATACGTTGTACGTTATACGCTGTACGTTATACGCTGTACGTTATACGTTACAAGTTGTACGTTGTACGTTATACGTTGTACGTTATACGTTGTACATTGTACGTTATACGTTGTACGTTATACGTTGTACGTTATGCGTTGTACGTTATACGTTATACGTTATACGTTATACGTTATACGTTATACGTTATACGTTATACGTTATACGTTATACGTTATACGTTATACGTTATACGTTATACGTTATACGTTATACGTTATACGTTGTACGTTATACGCTGTATGTTATACGCTGTACGTTATACGTTACAAGTTGTACGTTGTACGTTATACGTTGTACGTTATACGTTGTACATTGTACGTTACACGTTGTACGTTATACGTTGTACGTTATGCGTTGTACGTTATACGTTGTACGTTATACGTTATACGTTATACGTTATACGTTATACGTTATACGTTATACGTTATACGTTATACGTTTTACGTTATACGTTATACGTTATACGTTATACGTTATACGTTATACGTTATACGTTATACGTTATACGTTATACGTTATACGTTATACGTTATACGTTATACGTTATACGTTATACGTTATACGTTATACGCTGTACGTTATACGCTGTACGTTATACGCTGTACGTTATAAGTTATACGTTATACGTTATACGTTACACGTTGTACGTTGTACATTATACGTTGTACGTTATACGTTGTACATTATACGCTGTACGTTATACGTTATACGTTATACGTTATACGTTGTACGTTATACGCTGTACGTTATACGCTGTACGTTATACGTTATACGTAATACGTTATACGTTATACGTTATACGTTGTACGTTATACGCTGTACGTTATACCTTATACGTTATACGTTATACGTTATACGTTATACGCTGTACGTTGTACATTATACGTTGTATGTTATACGTTATACGCTGTACGTTATACGTTGTACGTTATACGTTGTACATTATACGCTGTACGTTATACGTTATACGTTATACGTTATACGTTGTACGTTATACGCTGTATGTTATACGCTGTACGTTATACGTTACAAGTTGTACGTTGTACGTTATACGTTGTACATTGTACGTTACACGTTGTACGTTATACGTTGTACGTTATGCGTTGTACGTTATACGTTGTACGTTATACGTTATACGTTATACGTTATACGTTATACGTTATACGTTATACGTTATACGTTATACGTTTTACGTTATACGTTATACGTTATACGTTATACGTTATACGTTATACGTTATACGTTATACGTTATACGTTATACGTTATACGTTATACGTTATACGTTATACGTTATACGTTATACGTTATACGTTATACGCTGTACGTTATACGCTGTACGTTATAAGTTATACGTTATACGTTATACGTTACACGTTGTACGTTGTACATTATACGTTGTACGTTATACGTTGTACATTATACGCTGTACGTTATACGTTATACGTTATACGTTATACGTTGTACGTTATACGCTGTACGTTATACGCTGTACGTTATACGTTATACGTTATACGTTATACGTTGTACGTTATACGCTGTACGTTATACCTTATACGTTATACGTTATACGTTATACGTTATACGCTGTACGTTGTACATTATACGTTGTATGTTATACGTTATACGCTGTACGTTATACGTTATTCGTTATACGTTATACGTTATACGTTATACGTTATACGTTATACGTTATACGTTATACGCTATACGTTATACGTTATACGTTATACGTTATACGTTATACGTTTTACGTTATACGTTATACGTTATACGTTATACGTTATACGTTATACGTTATACGTTATACGTTATACGTTATACGTTATACGTTATACGTTATACGTTATACGTTATACGTTATACGTTATACGTTATACGTTATACGTTATACGTTATACGTTATACGTTATACGTTATACGTTATACGTTATACGTTATACGTTATACGTTATACGTTATACGTTATACGTTATACGTTATACGTTATACGTTATACGTTATACGTTATACGTTATACGTTATACGTTATACGTTATACGTTATACGTTATACGTTATACGTTATACGTTATACGTTATACGTTATACGTTATACGTTTTACGTTATACGTTATACGTTATACGTTATACGTTATACGTTATACGTTATACGTTATACGTTATACGTTATACGTTATACGTTATACGTTATACGTTATACGTTATACGTTATACGTTATACGCTGTACGTTATACGCTGTACGTTATACGCTGTACGTTATAAGTTATACGTTATACGTTATACGTTACACGTTGTACGTTGTACATTATACGTTGTACGTTATACGTTGTACATTATACGCTGTACGTTATACGTTATACGTTATACGTTATACGTTGTACGTTATACGCTGTACGTTATACGCTGTACGTTATACGTTATACGTTATACGTTATACGTTGTACGTTATACGCTGTACGTTATACCTTATACGTTATACGTTATACGTTATACGTTATACGCTGTACGTTGTACATTATACGTTGTATGTTATACGTTATACGCTGTACGTTATACGTTGTACGTTATACGTTGTACATTATACGCTGTACGTTATACGTTATACGTTATACGTTATACGTTATACGTTGTACGTTATACGCTGTACGTTATACGCTGTACGTTATACGTTATACGTTATACGTTATACGTTGTACGTTATACGCTGTACGTTATACCTTATACGTTATACGTTATACGTTATACGTTATACGCTGTACGTTGTACATTATACGTTGTATGTTATACGTTATACGCTGTACGTTATACGTTGTACGTTATACGTTGTACGTTATACGTTGTACATTGTACGTTACACGTTGTACGTTATACGTTGTACGTTATGCGTTGTACGTTATACGTTGTACGTTATACGTTATACGTTATACGTTATACGTTATACGTTATACGTTATACGTTATACGTTATACGTTTTACGTTATACGTTATACGTTATACGTTATACGTTTTACGTTATACGTTATACGTTATACGTTATACGTTATACGTTATACGTTATACGTTATACGTTATACGTTATACGTTATACGTTATACGTTATACGCTGTACGTTATACGCTGTACGTTATACGCTGTACGTTATAAGTTATACGTTATACGTTATACGTTACACGTTGTACGTTGTACATTATACGTTGTACGTTATACGTTGTACATTATACGCTGTACGTTATACGTTATACGTTATACGTTATACGTTGTACGTTATACGCTGTACGTTATACGCTGTACGTTATACGTTATACGTTATACGTTATACGTTGTACGTTATACGCTGTACGTTATACCTTATACGTTATACGTTATACGTTATACGTTATACGCTGTACGTTGTACATTATACGTTGTATGTTATACGTTATACGCTGTACGTTATACGTTATTCGTTATACGTTATACGTTATACGTTATACGTTATACGTTATACGTTATACGTTGTACGTTATACGCTGTATGTTATACGCTGTACGTTATACGTTACAAGTTGTACGTTGTACGTTATACGTTGTACATTGTACGTTACACGTTGTACGTTATACGTTGTACGTTATACGTTATACGTTATACGTTATACGTTATACGTTATACGTTATACGTTATACGTTATACGTTATACGTTATACGTTATACGTTATACGTTATACGTTATACGTTATACGTTATACGTTATACGTTGTACGTTATACGCTGTACGTTATACCTTATACGTTATACGTTATACGTTATACGTTATACGCTGTACGTTGTACATTATACGTTGTATGTTATACGTTATACGTTATACGTTATACGTTATACGTTATACGTTATACGTTATACGTTATACGTTATACGTTATACGTTATACGTTATACGCTGTACGTTATACGCTGTACGTTATACGCTGTACGTTATAAGTTATACGTTATACGTTATACGTTACACGTTGTACGTTGTACGTTATACGTTGTACGTTATACGTTGTACATTATACGTTGTACGTTATACGTTATACGCTGTACGTTATAAGTTATACGTTATACGTTATACGTTACACGTTGTACGTTGTACGTTATACGTTGTACATTATACGTTGTACGTTATACGTTATACGCTGTACGTTATACGTTATACGTTACATGTTGTACGTTGTACGTTATACGTTGTACGTTATACGTTGTACGTTATACGTTGTATGTTATACGTTATACGCTGTACGTTATACGTTATACGTTGTACGTTATACGTTATACGTTATACGTTATACGCTGTACGTTATACGCTGTACGTTATACGTTATACGTTCTACGTTATACGTTGTACGTTATACGCTGTACGTTATACGCTGTACGTTATACGTTATACGTTATACGTTATACGTTGTACGTTATACGCTGTACGTTATACGCTGTACGTTATACGTTACAAGTTGTACGTTACACGTTGTACGTTGTACGTTATACGTTGTACATTATACGTTGTACGTTATACGTTATACGCTGTACGTTATACGTTATACGTTACATGTTGTACGTTATACGTTATACGTTGTACGTTATACGTTGTACGTTATACGTTGTACGTTATACGTTGTATGTTATACGTTATACGCTGTACGTTATACGTTATACGTTGTACGTTATACGTTATACGTTATACGTTATACGCTGTACGTTATACGCTGTACGTTATACGTTATACGTTATACGTTATACGTTGTACGTTATACGCTGTACGTTATACGCTGTACGTTATACGTTATACGTTATACGTTATACGTTGTACGTTATACGCTGTACGTTATACGCTGTACGTTATACGTTACAAGTTGTACGTTGTACGTTATACGTTGTACGTTATACGTTGTACGTTATACGTTGTACATTGTACGTTATACGTTGTACGTTATACGTTGTACGTTATGCGTTGTACGTTATACGTTGTACGTTATACGTTATACGTTATACGTTATACGTTATACGTTATACGTTATACGTTATACGTTATACGTTATACGTTATACGTTATACGTTATACGTTATACGTTATACGTTATACGTTATACGTTATACGTTATACGTTATACGTTATACGTTATACGTTATACGTTATACGTTATACGTTATACGTTATACGTTATACGTTATACGCTGTACGTTAGACGCTGTACGTTATACGCTGTACGTTATAAGTTATACGTTATACGTTATACGTTACACGTTGTACGTTGTACGTTATACGTTGTACGTTATACGTTGTACATTATACGTTTTACGTTATACGTTATACGCTGTACGTTATAAGTTATACGTTATACGTTATACGTTACACGTTGTACGTTGTACGTTATACGTTGTACATTATACGTTGTACGTTATACGTTATACGCTGTACGTTATACGTTATACGTTACATGTTGTACGTTGTACGTTATACGTTGTACGTTATACGTTGTACGTTATACGTTGTACGTTATACGTTGTATGTTATACGTTATACGCTGTACGTTATACGTTATACGTTGTACGTTATACGTTATACGTTATACGTTATACGCTGTACGTTATACGCTGTACGTTATACGTTATACGTTATACGTTATACGTTGTACGTTATACGCTGTACGTTATACGCTGTACGTTATACGTTATACGTTATACGTTATACGTTGTACATTGTACGTTATACGTTGTACGTTATACGTTGTACGTTATGCGTTGTACGTTATACGTTGTACGTTATACGTTATACGTTATACGTTATACGTTATACGTTATACGTTATACGTTATACGTTATACGTTATACGTTATACGTTATACGTTATACGTTATACGTTTTACGTTATACGTTATACGTTATACGTTATACGTTATACGTTATACGTTATACGTTATACGTTATACGTTATACGTTATACGTTATACGTTATACGTTATACGTTACACGTTGTACGTTGTACGTTATACGTTGTACATTATACGTTGTACGTTATACGTTATACGCTATACGTTATACTTTATACGTTACATGTTGTACGTTGTACGTTATACGTTGTACGTTATACGTTGTACGTTATACGTTGTACGTTATACGTTGTATGTTATACGTTATACGCTGTACGTTATACGTTATACGTTACACGTTGTACGTTGGACGTTATACGTTGTACGTTGGACGTTATACGTTGTACATTATACGTTGTACGTTATACGTTATACGCTGTACGTTATACGTTATACGCTGTACGTTATACGTTATACGTTACATGTTGTACGTAGTACGTTATACGTTGTACGTTATACGTTGTACGTTATACGTTGTACGTTATACGTTGTATGTTATACGTTATACGCTGTACGTTATACGTTATACGTTGTACGTTATACGTTATACGTTATACGTTATACGCTGTACGTTATACGCTGTACGTTATACGTTATACGTTATACGTTATACGTTATACGTTATACGTTATATGTTATACGTTATACGTTATACGTTATACGTTGTACGTTATACGCTGTACGTTATACGCTGTACGTTATATGTTACACGTTGTACGTTGTACGTTATACGTTGTACAGTGTACGTTATACGTTGTACGTTATACGTTGTACGTTATGCGTTGTACGTTATACGTTGTACGTTATACGTTATACGTTATACGTTATACGTTATACGTTATACGTTATACGTTATACGTTATACGTTACATGTTGTACGTTATACGTTATACGTTATACGTTGTACGTTATACGCTGTACGTTATACGCTGTACATTATACGCTGTACGTTATACGTTATACGTTATACGTTACACGTTGTACGTTGTACGTTATACGTTGAACATTATACATTGTACGTTATACGTTATACGCTGTACGTTATACGTTATACGTTATACGTTATACGTTATACTTTATACGTTATACGTTATACGTTATACGTTATACGTTATACGTTATACGTTATACGTTATACGTTATACGTTATACGTTAAACGTTATACGTTATACGTTGTACGTTGTACGTTATACGTTATACGTTGTATGTTATACGTTGTACGTTATACGTTATACGTTGTACGTTATACGTTGTACATTATACGTTGTATGTTATACGTTATACGCTGTACGTTATACGTTATTCGTTATACGTTATACGTTATACGTTATACGTTATACGTTATACGTTATACGTTATACGTTATACGTTATACGTTATACGTTATACGTTATACGTTATACGTTATACGTTATACGTTATACGTTGTACGTTATACGCTGTACGTTATACGCTGTACGTTATATGTTACACGTTGTACGTTGTACGTTATACGTTGTACATTGTACGTTATACGTTGTACGTTATACGTTGCACGTTATGCGTTGTACGTTATACGTTGTACGTTATACGTTATACGTTATACGTTATACGTTATACGTTATACGTTATACGTTATACGTTATACGTTATACGTTATACGTTATACGTTATACGTTATACGTTATACGTTTTACGTTATACGTTATACGTTATACGTTTTACGTTATACATTATACGTTATACGTTATACGTTATACGTTAAACGTTATACGTTATACGTTATACGTTATACGTTATACGTTATACGTTATACGTTATACGTTATACGTTATACGTTATACGTTATACGTTATACGTTATACGTTATACGTTATACGTTATACGTTATACGTTATACGTTATACGTTATACGTTATACGTTATACGTTATACGTTATACGTTATACGTTATACGTTATACGTTATACGTTATACGTTATACGTTATACGTTATACGTTATACGTTATACGTTATACGTTATACGTTATACGTTATACGTTATACGTTATACGTTATACGTTATACGTTATACGTTATACGTTATACGTTATACGTTATACGTTATACGTTATACGTTATACGTTATACGTTATACGTTATACGTTATACGTTATACGTTATACGTTATACGTTATACGTTATACGTTATACGTTATACGTTATACGTTATACGTTATACGTTATACGTTATACGTTATACGTTATACGTTATACGTTATACGCTGTACGTTAGACGCTGTACGTTATACGCTGTACGTTATAAGTTATACGTTATACGTTATACGTTACACGTTGTACGTTGTACGTTATACGTTGTACGTTATACGTTGTACATTATACGTTGTACGTTATACGTTATACGCTGTACGTTATAAGTTATACGTTATACGTTATACGTTACACGTTGTACGTTGTACGTTATACGTTGTACATTATACGTTGTACGTTATACGTTATACGCTGTACGTTATACGTTATACGTTACATGTTGTACGTTGTACGTTATACGTTGTACGTTATACGTTGTACGTTATACGTTGTACGTTATACGTTGTATGTTATACGTTATACGCTGTACGTTATACGTTATACGTTGTACGTTATACGTTATACGTTATACGTTATACGCTGTACGTTATACGCTGTACGTTATACGTTATACGTTATACGTTATACGTTGTACGTTATACGCTGTACGTTATACGCTGTACGTTATACGTTATACGTTATACGTTATACGTTGTACGTTATACGCTGTACGTTATACGCTGTACGTTATACGTTACAAGTTGTACGTTGTACGTTATACGTTGTACATTATACGTTGTACGTTATACGTTATACGCTGTACGTTATACGTTATACGCTGTACGTTATACGTTATACGTTACATGTTGTACGTAGTACGTTATACGTTGTACGTTATACGTTGTACGTTATACGTTGTACGTTATACGTTGTATGTTATACGTTATACGCTGTACGTTATACGTTATACGTTGTACGTTATACGTTATACGTTATACGTTATACGCTGTACGTTATACGCTGTACGTTATACGTTATACGTTATACGTTATACGTTATACGTTATACGTTATATGTTATACGTTATACGTTATACGTTATACGTTGTACGTTATACGCTGTACGTTATACGTTATACGTTATACGTTGTACGTTATACGCTGTACGTTATACGCTGTACGTTATATGTTACACGTTGTACGTTGTACGTTATACGTTGTACAGTGTACGTTATACGTTGTACGTTATACGTTGTACGTTATGCGTTGTACGTTATACGTTATACGTTATACGTTATACGTTACATGTTGTACGTTATACGTTATACGTTATACGTTGTACGTTATACGCTGTACGTTATACGCTGTACATTATACGCTGTACGTTATACGTTATACGTTATACGTTACACGTTGTACGTTGTACGTTATACGTTGAACATTATACATTGTACGTTATACGTTATACGCTGTACGTTATACGTTATACGTTATACGTTATACGTTATACTTTATACGTTATACGTTATACGTTATACGTTATACGTTATACGTTATACGTTATACGTTATACGTTATACGTTAAACGTTATACGTTATACGTTGTACGTTGTACGTTATACGTTATACGTTGTATGTTATACGTTGTACGTTATACGTTATACGTTGTACGTTATACGTTGTACATTATACGTTGTACGTTATACGTTGTACGTTATACGTTGTACATTATACGTTGTACGTTATACGTTATACGCTGTACGTTATAAGTTATACGTTATACGTTATACGTTACACGTTGTACGTTGTACGTTATACGTTGTACATTATACGTTGTACGTTATACGTTATACGCTGTACGTTATACGTTATACGTTATACGTTACATGTTGTACGTTGTACGTTATACGTTGTACGTTATACGTTGTACGTTATACGTTGTATGTTATACGTTATACGCTGTACGTTATACGCTGTACGTTATACGTTATACGTTCTACGTTATACGTTGTACGTTATACGCTGTACGTTATACGCTGTACGTTATACGTTATACGTTATACGTTATACGTTATACGTTGTACGTTATACGCTGTACGTTATACGCTGTACGTTATACGTTACAAGTTGTACGTTACACGTTGTACGTTGTACGTTATACGTTGTACATTATACGTTGTACGTTATACGTTATACGCTGTACGTTATACGTTATACGTTACATGTTGTACGTTGTACGTTATACGTTGTACGTTATACGTTGTACGTTATACGTTGTACGTTATACGTTGTATGTTATACGTTATACGCTGTACGTTATACGTTATACGTTGTACGTTATACGTTATACGTTATACGTTATACGTTATACGCTGTACGTTATACGCTGTACGTTATACGTTATACGTTATACGTTATACGTTGTACGTTATACGCTGTACGTTATACGCTGTACGTTATACGTTATACGTTATACGTTGTACGTTATACGCTGTACGTTATACGCTGTACGTTATACGTTACAAGTTGTACGTTGTACGTTATACGTTGTACGTTATACGTTGTACGTTATACGTTGTACATTGTACGTTATACGTTGTACGTTATACGTTGTACGTTATGCGTTGTACGTTATACGTTGTACGTTATACGTTATACGTTATACGTTATACGTTATACGTTATACGTTATACGTTATACGTTATACGTTATACGTTATACGTTATACGTTATACGTTATACGTTATACGTTATACGTTATACGTTATACGTTATACGTTATAAGTTATACGTTATACGTTATACGTTATACGTTATACGTTATACGTTATACGTTATACGTTATACGTTATACGTTATACGTTATACGTTATACGCTGTACGTTAGACGCTGTACGTTATACGCTGTACGTTATAAGTTATACGTTATACGTTATACGTTACACGTTGTACGTTGTACGTTATACGTTGTACGTTATACGTTGTACATTATACGTTGTACGTTATACGTTATACGCTGTACGTTATAAGTTATACGTTATACGTTATACGTTACACGTTGTACGTTGTACGTTATACGTTGTACATTATACGTTGTACGTTATACGTTATACGCTGTACGTTATACGTTATACGTTACATGTTGTACGTTGTACGTTATACGTTGTACGTTATACGTTGTACGTTATACGTTATACGTTGTACGTTATACGTTGTACATTATACGTTGTACGTTATACGTTGTACGTTATACGTTGTACATTATACGTTGTACGTTATACGTTATACGCTGTACGTTATAAGTTATACGTTATACGTTATACGTTACACGTTGTACGTTGTACGTTATACGTTGTACATTATACGTTGTACGTTATACGTTATACGCTGTACGTTATACGTTATACGTTACATGTTGTACGTTGTACGTTATACGTTGTACGTTATACGTTGTACGTTATACGTTGTATGTTATACGTTATACGCTGTACGTTATACGTTATACGTTGTACGTTATACGTTATACGTTATACGTTATACGCTGTACGTTATACGCTGTACGTTATACGTTATACGTTGTACGTTATACGTTATACGTTATACGTTATACGCTGTACGTTATACGCTGTACGTTATACGTTATACGTTATACGTTATACGTTGTACGTTATACGCTGTACGTTATACGCTGTACGTTATACGTTATACGTTATACGTTATACGTTGTACGTTATACGCTGTACGTTATACGCTGTACGTTATACGTTACAAGTTGTACGTTGTACGTTATACGTTGTACGTTATACGTTGTACGTTATACGTTGTACATTGTACGTTATACGTTGTACGTTATACGTTGTACGTTATGCGTTGTACGTTATACGTTGTACGTTATACGTTATACGTTATACGTTATACGTTATACGTTATACGTTATACGTTATACGTTATACGTTATACGTTATACGTTATACGTTATACGTTATACGTTATACGTTATACGTTATACGTTATACGTTATACGTTATACGTTATACGTTATACGTTATACGTTATACGTTATACGTTATACGTTATACGTTATACGTTATACGTTATACGTTATACGTTATACGTTATACGTTATACGTTATACGTTATACGTTATACGTTATACGCTGTACGTTAGACGCTGTACGTTATACGCTGTACGTTATAAGTTATACGTTATACGTTATACGTTACACGTTGTACGTTGTACGTTATACGTTGTACGTTATACGTTGTACATTATACGTTGTACGTTATACGTTATACGCTGTACGTTATAAGTTATACGTTATACGTTATACGTTACACGTTGTACGTTGTACGTTATACGTTGTACATTATACGTTGTACGTTATACGTTATACGCTGTACGTTATACGTTATACGTTACATGTTGTACGTTGTACGTTATACGTTGTACGTTATACGTTGTACGTTATACGTTGTACGTTATACGTTGTATGTTATACGTTATACGCTGTACGTTATACGTTATACGTTGTACGTTATACGTTATACGTTATACGTTATACGCTGTACGTTATACGCTGTACGTTATACGTTATACGTTATACGTTATACGTTGTACGTTATACGCTGTACGTTATACGCTGTACGTTATACGTTATACGTTATACGTTATACGTTGTACATTGTACGTTATACGTTATACGTTATACGTTATACGTTATACGTTATACGTTGTACGTTATACGTTGTACGTTATGCGTTGTACGTTATACGTTGTACGTTATACGTTATACGTTATACGTTATACGTTATACGTTATACGTTATACGTTATACGTTATACGTTATACGTTATACGTTATACGTTATACGTTATACGTTATACGTTATACGTTTTACGTTATACGTTATACGTTATACGTTATACGTTATACGTTATACGTTATACGTTATACGTTATACGTTATACGTTACACGTTGTACGTTGTACGTTATACGTTGTACATTATACGTTGTACGTTATACGTTATACGCTATACGTTATACGTTATACGTTACATGTTGTACGTTGTACGTTATACGTTGTACGTTATACGTTGTACGTTATACGTTGTACGTTATACGTTGTATGTTATACGTTATACGCTGTACGTTATACGTTATACGTTACACGTTGTACGTTGGACGTTATACGTTGTACGTTGGACGTTATACGTTGTACATTATACGTTGTACGTTATACGTTATACGCTGTACGTTATACGTTATACGCTGTACGTTATACGTTATACGTTACATGTTGTACGTAGTACGTTATACGTTGTACGTTATACGTTGTACGTTATACGTTGTACGTTATACGTTGTATGTTATACGTTATATGCTGTACGTTATACGTTATACGTTGTACGTTATACGTTATACGTTATACGTTATACGCTGTACGTTATACGCTGTACGTTATACGTTATACGTTATACGTTATACGTTATACGTTATACGTTATATGTTATACGTTATACGTTATACGTTATACGTTGTACGTTATACGCTGTACGTTATACGCTGTACGTTATATGTTACACGTTGTACGTTGTACGTTATACGTTGTACAGTGTACGTTATACGTTGTACGTTATACGTTGTACGTTGTATGTTATACGTTATACGTTGTACGTTATACGTTATACGTTATACGTTATACGTTATACGTTATACGTTATACGTTATACGTTATACGTTACATGTTGTACGTTATACGTTATACGTTATACGTTGTACGTTATACGCTGTACGTTATACGCTGTACATTATACGCTGTACGTTATACGTTATACGTTATACGTTACACGTTGTACGTTGTACGTTATACGTTGAACATTATACATTGTACGTTATACGTTATACGCTGTACGTTATACGTTATACGTTATACGTTATACGTTATACTTTATACGTTATACGTTATACGTTATACGTTATACGTTATACGTTATACGTTATACGTTATACGTTATACGTTATACGTTAAACGTTATACGTTATACGTTGTACGTTGTACGTTATACGTTATACGTTGTATGTTATACGTTGTACGTTATACGTTATACGTTGTACGTTATACGTTGTACATTATACGTTGTATGTTATACGTTATACGCTGTACGTTATACGTTATTCGTTATACGTTATACGTTATACGTTATACGTTATACGTTATACGTTATACGTTATACGTTATACGTTATACGTTATACGTTATACGTTATACGTTATACGTTATACGTTATACGTTATACGTTATACGTTATACGTTATACGTTATACGTTATACGTTATACGTTATACGTTGTACGTTATACGCTGTACGTTATACGCTGTACGTTATATGTTACACGTTGTACGTTGTACGTTATACGTTGTACATTGTACGTTATACGTTGTACGTTATACGTTGCACGTTATGCGTTGTACGTTATACGTTGTACGTTATACGTTATACGTTATACGTTATACGTTATACGTTATACGTTATACGTTATACGTTATACGTTATACGTTATACGTTATACGTTATACGTTATACGTTATACGTTATACGTTTTACGTTATACGTTATACGTTATACGTTTTACGTTATACATTATACGTTATACGTTATACGTTATACGTTAAACGTTATACGTTATACGTTATACGTTATACGTTATACGTTATACGTTATACGTTATACGTTATACGTTATACGTTATACGTTATACGTTATACGTTATACGTTATACGTTATACGTTATACGTTATACGTTATACGTTATACGTTATACGTTATACGTTATACGTTATACGTTATACGTTATACGTTATACGTTATACGTTATACGTTATACGTTATACGTTATACGTTATACGTTATACGTTATACGTTATACGTTATACGTTATACGTTATACGTTATACGTTATACGTTATACGTTATACGTTATACGTTATACGTTATACGTTATACGTTATACGTTATACGTTATACGTTATACGTTATACGTTATACGTTATACGTTATACGTTATACGTTATACGTTATACGTTATACGTTATACGTTATACGTTATACGTTATACGTTATACGTTATACGTTATACGTTATACGTTATACGTTATACGTTATACGTTATACGTTATACGTTATACGTTATACGTTATACGTTATACGTTATACGTTATACGTTATACGTTATACGTTATACGTTATACGTTATACGTTATACGCTGTACGTTAGACGCTGTACGTTATACGCTGTACGTTATAAGTTATACGTTATACGTTATACGTTACACGTTGTACGTTGTACGTTATACGTTGTACGTTATACGTTGTACATTATACGTTGTACGTTATACGTTATACGCTGTACGTTATAAGTTATACGTTATACGTTATACGTTACACGTTGTACGTTGTACGTTATACGTTGTACATTATACGTTGTACGTTATACGTTATACGCTGTACGTTATACGTTATACGTTACATGTTGTACGTTGTACGTTATACGTTGTACGTTATACGTTGTACGTTATACGTTGTACGTTATACGTTGTATGTTATACGTTATACGCTGTACGTTATACGTTATACGTTGTACGTTATACGTTATACGTTATACGTTATACGCTGTACGTTATACGCTGTACGTTATACGTTATACGTTATACGTTATACGTTGTACGTTATACGCTGTACGTTATACGCTGTACGTTATACGTTATACGTTATACGTTATACGTTGTACGTTATACGCTGTACGTTATACGCTGTACGTTATACGTTACAAGTTGTACGTTGTACGTTATACGTTGTACATTATACGTTGTACGTTATACGTTATACGCTGTACGTTATACGTTATACGCTGTACGTTATACGTTATACGTTACATGTTGTACGTAGTACGTTATACGTTGTACGTTATACGTTGTACGTTATACGTTGTACGTTATACGTTGTATGTTATACGTTATACGCTGTACGTTATACGTTATACGTTGTACGTTATACATTATACGTTATACGTTATACGCTGTACGTTATACGCTGTACGTTATACGTTATACGTTATACGTTATACGTTATACGTTATACGTTATATGTTATACGTTATACGTTATACGTTATACGTTGTACGTTATACGCTGTACGTTATACGCTGTACGTTATATGTTACACGTTGTACGTTGTACGTTATACGTTGTACAGTGTACGTTATACGTTGTACGTTATACGTTGTACGTTATGCGTTGTACGTTATACGTTGTACGTTATACGTTATACGTTATACGTTATACGTTATACGTTATACGTTATACGTTATACGTTATACGTTATACGTTATACGTTATACGTTATACGTTATACGTTATACGTTATACGTTTTACGTTATACGTTATACGTTATACGTTTTACGTTATACATTATACGTTATACGTTATACGTTATACGTTAAACGTTATACGTTATACGTTATACGTTATACGTTATACGTTATACGTTATACGTTATACGTTATACGTTATACGTTATACGTTATACGTTATACGTTATACGTTATACGTTATACGTTATACGTTATACGTTATACGTTATACGTTATACGTTATACGTTATACGTTATACGTTATACGTTATACGTTATACGTTATACGTTATACGTTATACGTTATACGTTATACGTTATACGTTATACGTTATACGTTATACGTTATACGTTATACGTTATACGTTATACGTTATACGTTATACGTTATACGTTATACGTTATACGTTATACGTTATACGTTATACGTTATACGTTATACGTTATACGTTATACGTTATACGTTATACGTTATACGTTATACGTTATACGTTATACGTTATACGTTATACGTTATACGTTATACGTTATACGTTATACGTTATACGTTATACGTTATACGTTATACGTTATACGTTATACGTTATACGTTATACGTTATACGTTATACGTTATACGTTATACGTTATACGTTATACGTTATACGTTATACGTTATACGTTATACGCTGTACGTTAGACGCTGTACGTTATACGCTGTACGTTATAAGTTATACGTTATACGTTATACGTTACACGTTGTACGTTGTACGTTATACGTTGTACGTTATACGTTGTACATTATACGTTGTACGTTATACGTTATACGCTGTACGTTATAAGTTATACGTTATACGTTATACGTTACACGTTGTACGTTGTACGTTATACGTTGTACATTATACGTTGTACGTTATACGTTATACGCTGTACGTTATACGTTATACGTTACATGTTGTACGTTGTACGTTATACGTTGTACGTTATACGTTGTACGTTATACGTTGTACGTTATACGTTGTATGTTATACGTTATACGCTGTACGTTATACGTTATACGTTGTACGTTATACGTTATACGTTATACGTTATACGCTGTACGTTATACGCTGTACGTTATACGTTATACGTTATACGTTATACGTTGTACGTTATACGCTGTACGTTATACGCTGTACGTTATACGTTATACGTTATACGTTATACGTTGTACGTTATACGCTGTACGTTATACGCTGTACGTTATACGTTACAAGTTGTACGTTGTACGTTATACGTTGTACATTATACGTTGTACGTTATACGTTATACGCTGTACGTTATACGTTATACGCTGTACGTTATACGTTATACGTTACATGTTGTACGTAGTACGTTATACGTTGTACGTTATACGTTGTACGTTATACGTTGTACGTTATACGTTGTATGTTATACGTTATACGCTGTACGTTATACGTTATACGCTGTACGTTATACGCTGTACATTATACGCTGTACGTTATACGTTATACGTTATACGTTACACGTTGTACGTTGTACGTTATACGTTATACGTTATACGTTATACGCTGTACGTTAGACGCTGTACGTTATACGCTGTACGTTATAAGTTATACGTTATACGTTATACGTTACACGTTGTACGTTGTACGTTATACGTTGTACGTTATACGTTGTACATTATACGTTGTACGTTATACGTTATACGCTGTACGTTATAAGTTATACGTTATACGTTATACGTTACACGTTGTACGTTGTACGTTATACGTTGTACATTATACGTTGTACGTTATACGTTATACGCTGTACGTTATACGTTATACGTTACATGTTGTACGTTGTACGTTATACGTTGTACGTTATACGTTGTACGTTATACGTTGTACGTTATACGTTGTATGTTATACGTTATACGCTGTACGTTATACGTTATACGTTGTACGTTATACGTTATACGTTATACGTTATACGCTGTACGTTATACGCTGTACGTTATACGTTATACGTTATACGTTATACGTTGTACGTTATACGCTGTACGTTATACGCTGTACGTTATACGTTATACGTTATACGTTATACGTTGTACGTTATACGCTGTACGTTATACGCTGTACGTTATACGTTACAAGTTGTACGTTGTACGTTATACGTTGTACATTATACGTTGTACGTTATACGTTATACGCTGTACGTTATACGTTATACGCTGTACGTTATACGTTATACGTTACATGTTGTACGTAGTACGTTATACGTTGTACGTTATACGTTGTACGTTATACGTTGTACGTTATACGTTGTATGTTATACGTTATACGCTGTACGTTATACGTTATACGCTGTACGTTATACGCTGTACATTATACGCTGTACGTTATACGTTATACGTTATACGTTACACGTTGTACGTTGTACGTTATACGTTGAACATTATACATTGTACGTTATACGTTATACGCTGTACGTTATACGTTATACGTTATACGTTATACGTTATACTTTATACGTTATACGTTATACGTTATACGTTATACGTTATACGTTATACGTTATACGTTATACGTTATACGTTATACGTTATACGTTAAACGTTATACGTTATACGTTGTACGTTGTACGTTATACGTTATACGTTGTATGTTATACGTTGTACGTTATACGTTATACGTTGTACGTTATACGTTGTACATTATACGTTGTATGTTATACGTTATACGCTGTACGTTATACGTTATTCGTTATACGTTATACGTTATACGTTATACGTTATACGTTATACGTTATACGTTATACGTTATACGTTATACGTTATACGTTATACGTTATACGTTATACGTTATACGTTATACGTTATACGTTATACGTTGTACGTTATACGCTGTACGTTATACGCTGTACGTTATATGTTACACTTTGTACGTTGTACGTTATACGTTGTACATTGTACGTTATACGTTGTACGTTATACGTTGCACGTTATTCGTTGTACGTTATACGTTGTACGTTATACGTTATACGTTATACGTTATACGTTATACGTTATACGTTATACGTTATACGTTATACGTTATACGTTATACGTTATACGTTATACGTTATACGTTATACGTTTTACGTTATACGTTATACGTTATACGTTTTACGTTATACATTATACGTTATACGTTATACGTTATACGTTAAACGTTATACGTTATACGTTATACGTTATACGTTATACGTTATACGTTATACGTTATACGTTATACGTTATACGTTATACGTTATACGTTATACGTTATACGTTATACGTTATACGTTATACGTTATACGTTATACGTTATACGTTATACGTTATACGTTATACGTTATACGTTATACGTTATACGTTATACGTTATACGTTATACGTTATACGTTATACGTTATACGTTATACGTTATACGTTATACGTTATACGTTATACGTTATACGTTATACGTTATACGTTATACGTTATACGTTATACGTTATACGTTATACGTTATACGTTATACGTTATACGTTATACGTTATACGTTATACGTTATACGTTATACGTTATACGTTATACGTTATACGTTATACGTTATACGTTATACGTTATACGTTATACGTTATACGTTATACGTTATACGTTATACGTTATACGTTATACGTTATACGTTATACGTTATACGTTATACGTTATACGTTATACGCTGTACGTTAGACGCTGTACGTTATACGCTGTACGTTATAAGTTATACGTTATACGTTATACGTTACACGTTGTACGTTGTACGTTATACGTTGTACGTTATACGTTGTACATTATACGTTGTACGTTATACGTTATACGCTGTACGTTATAAGTTATACGTTATACGTTATACGTTACACGTTGTACGTTGTACGTTATACGTTGTACATTATACGTTGTACGTTATACGTTATACGCTGTACGTTATACGTTATACGTTACATGTTGTACGTTGTACGTTATACGTTGTACGTTATACGTTGTACGTTATACGTTGTACGTTATACGTTGTATGTTATACGTTATACGCTGTACGTTATACGTTATACGTTGTACGTTATACGTTATACGTTATACGTTATACGCTGTACGTTATACGCTGTACGTTATACGTTATACGTTATACGTTATACGTTGTACGTTATACGCTGTACGTTATACGCTGTACGTTATACGTTATACGTTATACGTTATACGTTGTACGTTATACGCTGTACGTTATACGCTGTACGTTATACGTTACTAGTTGTACGTTGTACGTTATACGTTGTACGTTATACGTTGTACGTTATACGTTGTACATTGTACGTTATACGTTGTACGTTATACGTTGTACGTTATGCGTTGTACGTTATACGTTGTACGTTATACGTTATACGTTATACGTTATACGTTATACGTTATACGTTATACGTTATACGTTATACGTTATACGTTATACGTTATACGTTATACGTTATACGTTATACGTTATACGTTATACGTTATACGTTATACGTTATACGTTATACGTTATACGTTATACGTTATACGTTATACGTTATACGTTATACGTTATACGTTATACGTTATACGTTATACGCTGTACGTTAGACGCTGTACGTTATACGCTGTACGTTATAAGTTATACGTTATACGTTATACGTTACACGTTGTACGTTGTACGTTATACGTTGTACGTTATACGTTGTACATTATACGTTGTACGTTATACGTTATACGCTGTACGTTATAAGTTATACGTTATACGTTATACGTTACACGTTGTACGTTGTACGTTATACGTTGTACATTATACGTTGTACGTTATACGTTATACGCTGTACGTTATACGTTATACGTTACATGTTGTACGTTGTACGTTATACGTTGTACGTTATACGTTGTACGTTATACGTTGTACGTTATACGTTGTATGTTATACGTTATACGCTGTACGTTATACGTTATACGTTGTACGTTATACGTTATACGTTATACGTTATACGCTGTACGTTATACGCTGTACGTTATACGTTATACGTTATACGTTATACGTTGTACGTTATACGCTGTACGTTATACGCTGTACGTTATACGTTATACGTTATACGTTATACGTTGTACGTTATACGCTGTACGTTATACGCTGTACGTTATACGTTACAAGTTGTACGTTGTACGTTATACGTTGTACGTTATACGTTGTACGTTATACGTTGTACATTGTACGTTATACGTTGTACAGTGTACGTTATACGTTGTACGTTATACGTTGTACGTTATGCGTTGTACGTTATACGTTGTACGTTATACGTTATACGTTATACGTTATACGTTATACGTTATACGTTATACGTTATACGTTATACGTTACATGTTGTACGTTATACGTTATACGTTATACGTTATACGTTGTACGTTATACGCTGTACGTTATACGCTGTACATTATACGCTGTACGTTATACGTTATACGTTATACGTTACACGTTGTACGTTGTACGTTATACGTTGAACATTATACATTGTACGTTATACGTTATACGCTGTACGTTATACGTTATACGTTATACGTTATACGTTATACTTTATACGTTATACGTTATACGTTATACGTTATACGTTATACGTTATACGTTATACGTTATACGTTATACGTTATACGTTATACGTTATACGTTGTACGTTGTACGTTATACGTTATACGTTGTATGTTATACGTTGTACGTTATACGTTATACGTTGTACGTTATACGTTGTACATTATACGTTGTATGTTATACGTTATACGCTGTACGTTATACGTTATTCGTTATACGTTATACGTTATACGTTATACGTTATACGTTATACGTTATACGTTATACGTTATACGTTATACGTTATACGTTATACGTTATACGTTATACGTTGTACGTTATACGCTGTACGTTATACGCTGTACGTTATATGTTACACGTTGTACGTTGTACGTTATACGTTGTACATTGTACGTTATACGTTGTACGTTATACGTTGCACGTTATGCGTTGTACGTTATACGTTGTACGTTATACGTTATACGTTATACGTTATACGTTATACGTTATACGTTATACGTTATACGTTATACGTTATACGTTATACGTTATACGTTATACGTTATACGTTATACGTTATACGTTATACGTTATACGTTATACGTTATACGTTATACGTTATACGTTATACGTTATACGTTATACGTTATACGTTATACGTTATACGTTATACGTTATACGTTATACGTTATACGTTATACGTTATACGTTATACGTTATACGTTATACGTTATACGTTATACGTTATACGTTATACGTTATACGTTATACGTTATACGTTATACGTTATACGTTATACGTTATACGTTATACGTTATACGTTATACGTTATACGTTATACGTTATACGTTATACGTTATACGTTATACGTTATACGTTATACGTTATACGTTATACGTTATACGTTATACGTTATACGTTATACGTTATACGTTATACGTTATACGTTATACGTTATACGTTATACGTTATACGTTATACGTTATACGTTATACGTTATACGTTATACGTTATACGTTATACGTTATACGTTATACGTTATACGTTATACGTTATACGTTATACGTTATACGTTATACGTTATACGTTATACGTTATACGTTATACGTTATACGTTATACGTTATACGTTATACGTTATACGTTATACGCTGTACGTTAGACGCTGTACGTTATACGCTGTACGTTATAAGTTATACGTTATACGTTATACGTTACACGTTGTACGTTGTACGTTATACGTTGTACGTTATACGTTGTACATTATACGTTGTACGTTATACGTTATACGCTGTACGTTATAAGTTATACGTTATACGTTATACGTTACACGTTGTACGTTGTACGTTATACGTTGTACATTATACGTTGTACGTTATACGTTATACGCTGTACGTTATACGTTATACGTTACATGTTGTACGTTGTACGTTATACGTTGTACGTTATACGTTGTACGTTATACGTTGTACGTTATACGTTGTATGTTATACGTTATACGCTGTACGTTATACGTTATACGTTGTACGTTATACGTTATACGTTATACGTTATACGCTGTACGTTATACGCTGTACGTTATACGTTATACGTTATACGTTATACGTTGTACGTTATACGCTGTACGTTATACGCTGTACGTTATACGTTATACGTTATACGTTATACGTTATACGTTGTACATTATACGCTGTACGTTATACGCTGTACGTTATACGTTACAAGTTGTACGTTGTACGTTATACGTTGTACGTTATACGTTGTACGTTATACGTTGTACATTGTACGTTATACGTTGTACGTTATACGTTGTACGTTATGCGTTGTACGTTATACGTTGTACGTTATACGTTATACGTTATACGTTATACGTTATACGTTATACGTTATACGTTATACGTTATACGTTATACGTTATACGTTATACGTTATACGTTATACGTTATACGTTATACGTTATACGTTATACGTTATACGTTATACGTTATACGTTATACGTTATACGTTATACGTTATACGTTATACGTTATACGTTATACGTTATACGTTATACGTTATACGTTATACGTTATACGTTATACGTTATACGTTATACGTTATACGTTATACGTTATACGCTGTACGTTAGACGCTGTACGTTATACGCTGTACGTTATAAGTTATACGTTATACGTTATACGTTACACGTTGTACGTTGTACGTTATACGTTGTACGTTATACGTTGTACATTATACGTTGTACGTTATACGTTATACGCTGTACGTTATAAGTTATACGTTATACGTTATACGTTACACGTTGTACGTTGTACGTTATACGTTGTACATTATACGTTGTACGTTATACGTTATACGCTGTACGTTATACGTTATACGTTACATGTTGTACGTTGTACGTTATACGTTGTACGTTATACGTTGTACGTTATACGTTGTACGTTATACGTTGTATGTTATACGTTATACGCTGTACGTTATACGTTATACGTTGTACGTTATACGTTATACGTTATACGTTATAAGCTGTACGTTATACGCTGTACGTTATACGTTATACGTTATACGTTATACGTTGTACGTTATACGCTGTACGTTATACGCTGTACGTTATACGTTGTACGTTATACGTTATACGTTATACGTTATAAGCTGTACGTTATACGCTGTACGTTATACGTTATACGTTATACGTTATACGTTGTACGTTATACGCTGTACGTTATACGCTGTACGTTATACGTTATACGTTATACGTTATACGTTGTACGTTATACGCTGTACGTTATACGCTGTACGTTATACGTTACAAGTTGTACGTTGTACGTTATACGTTGTACGTTATACGTTGTACGTTATACGTTGTACATTGTACGTTATACGTTGTACGTTATACGTTGTACGTTATGCGTTGTACGTTATACGTTGTACGTTATACGTTATACGTTATACGTTATACGTTATACGTTATACGTTATACGTTATACGTTATACGTTATACGTTATACGTTATACGTTATACGTTATACGTTTTACGTTATACGTTATACGTTATACGTTATACGTTATACGTTATACGTTATACGTTATACGTTATACGTTATCCGTTATACGTTATACGTTATACGTTATACGTTACACGTTGTACGTTGTACGTTATACGTTGTACATTATACGTTGTACGTTATACGTTATACGCTGTACGTTATACGTTATACGTTACATGTTGTACGTTGTACGTTATACGTTGTACGTTATACGTTGTACGTTATACGTTGTACGTTATACGTTGTATGTTATACGTTATACGCTGTACGTTATACGTTATACGTTGTACGTTATACGTTATACGTTATACGTTATACGCTGTACGTTATACGCTGTACGTTATACGTTATACGTTATACGTTATACGTTGTACGTTATACGCTGTACGTTATACGCTGTACGTTATACGTTATACGTTATACGTTATACGTTGTACGTTATACGCTGTACGTTATACGCTGTACGTTATACGTTACAAGTTGTACGTTGTACGTTATACGTTGTACGTTATACGTTGTACGTTATACGTTGTACATTGTACGTTATACGTTGTACAGTGTACGTTATACGTTGTACGTTATACGTTGTACGTTATGCGTTGTACGTTATACGTTGTACGTTATACGTTATACGTTATACGTTATACGTTATACGTTATACGTTATACGTTATACGTTATACGTTATACGTTACATGTTGTACGTTATACGTTATACGTTATACGTTATACGTTGTACGTTATACGCTGTACGTTATACGCTGTACATTATACGCTGTACGTTATACGTTATACGTTATACGTTACACGTTGTACGTTGTACGTTATACGTTGAACATTATACATTGTACGTTATACGTTATACGCTGTACGTTATACGTTATACGTTATACGTTATACTTTATACGTTATACGTTATACGTTATACGTTATACGTTATACGTTATACGTTATACGTTATACGTTATACGTTATACGTTATACGTTATACGTTATACGTTGTACGTTGTACGTTATACGTTATACGTTGTATGTTATACGTTGTACGTTATACGTTATACGTTGTACGTTATACGTTGTACATTATACGTTGTATGTTATACGTTATACGCTGTACGTTATACGTTATTCGTTATACGTTATACGTTATACGTTATACGTTATACGTTATACGTTATACGTTATACGTTATACGTTATACGTTATACGTTATACGTTATACGTTATACGTTGTACGTTATACGCTGTACGTTATACGCTGTACGTTATATGTTACACGTTGTACGTTGTACGTTATACGTTGTACATTGTACGTTATACGTTGTACGTTATACGTTGCACGTTATGCGTTGTACGTTATACGTTGTACGTTATACGTTATACGTTATACGTTATACGTTATACGTTATACGTTATACGTTATACGTTATACGTTATACGTTATACGTTATACGTTATACGTTATACGTTATACGTTATACGTTATACGTTATACGTTATACGTTATACGTTATACGTTATACGTTATACGTTATACGTTATACGTTATACGTTATACGTTATACGTTATACGTTATACGTTATACGTTATACGTTATACGTTATACGTTATACGTTATACGTTATACGTTATACGTTATACGTTATACGTTATACGTTATACGTTATACGTTATACGTTATACGTTATACGTTATACGTTATACGTTATACGTTATACGTTATACGTTATACGTTATACGTTATACGTTATACGTTATACGTTATACGTTATACGTTATACGTTATACGTTATACGTTATACGTTATACGTTATACGTTATACGTTATACGTTATACGTTATACGTTATACGTTATACGTTATACGTTATACGTTATACGTTATACGTTATACGTTATACGTTATACGTTATACGTTATACGTTATACGTTATACGTTATACGTTATACGTTATACGTTATACGTTATACGTTATACGTTATACGCTGTACGTTAGACGCTGTACGTTATACGCTGTACGTTATAAGTTATACGTTATACGTTATACGTTACACGTTGTACGTTGTACGTTATACGTTGTACGTTATACGTTGTACATTATACGTTGTACGTTATACGTTATACGCTGTACGTTATAAGTTATACGTTATACGTTATACGTTACACGTTGTACGTTGTACGTTATACGTTGTACATTATACGTTGTACGTTATACGTTATACGCTGTACGTTATACGTTATACGTTACATGTTGTACGTTGTACGTTATACGTTGTACGTTATACGTTGTACGTTATACGTTGTACGTTATACGTTGTATGTTATACGTTATACGCTGTACGTTATACGTTATACGTTGTACGTTATACGTTATACGTTATACGTTATACGCTGTACGTTATACGCTGTACGTTATACGTTATACGTTATACGTTATACGTTGTACGTTATACGCTGTACGTTATACGCTGTACGTTATACGTTATACGTTATACGTTATACGTTGTACATTATACGCTGTACGTTATACGCTGTACGTTATACGTTACAAGTTGTACGTTGTACGTTATACGTTGTACGTTATACGTTGTACGTTATACGTTGTACATTGTACGTTATACGTTGTACGTTATACGTTGTACGTTATGCGTTGTACGTTATACGTTGTACGTTATACGTTATACGTTGTACATTATACGTTGTACGTTATACGTTATACGCTGTACGTTATACGTTATACGTTACATGTTGTACGTTGTACGTTATACGTTGTACGTTATACGTTGTACGTTATACGTTGTACGTTATACGTTGTATGTTATACGTTATACGCTGTACGTTATACGTTATACGTTGTACGTTATACGTTATACGTTATACGTTATAAGCTGTACGTTATACGCTGTACGTTATACGTTATACGTTATACGTTATACGTTGTACGTTATACGCTGTACGTTATACGCTGTACGTTATACGTTATACGTTATACGTTATACGTTGTACGTTATACGCTGTACGTTATACGCTGTACGTTATACGTTACAAGTTGTACGTTGTACGTTATACGTTGTACGTTATACGTTGTACGTTATACGTTGTACATTGTACGTTATACGTTGTACGTTATACGTTGTACGTTATGCGTTGTACGTTATACGTTGTACGTTATACGTTATACGTTATACGTTATACGTTATACGTTATACGTTATACGTTATACGTTATACGTTATACGTTATACGTTATACGTTATACGTTTTACGTTATACGTTATACGTTATACGTTATACGTTATACGTTATACGTTATACGTTATACGTTATACGTTATCCGTTATACGTTATACGTTATACGTTATACGTTACACGTTGTACGTTGTACGTTATACGTTATACGTTATACGTTATACGTTATACGTTATACGTTATACGTTATACGTTATACGTTTTACGTTATACGTTATACGTTATACGTTATACGTTATACGTTATACGTTATACGTTATACGTTATACGTTATACGTTATACGTTATACGTTATACGTTATACGTTATACGTTATACGTTATACGTTATACGTTATACGTTATACGTTATACGTTATACGTTATACGTTATACGTTATACGTTATACGTTATACGTTATACGTTATACGTTATACGTTATACGTTATACGTTATACGTTATACGTTATACGTTATACGTTATACGTTATACGTTATACGTTATACGTTATACGTTGTACATTATACGTTGTACGTTATACGTTATACGCTGTACGTTATACGTTATACGTTACATGTTGTACGTTGTACGTTATACGTTGTACGTTATACGGTGTACGTTATACGTTATACGTTATACGTTATACGTTATACGTTATACGTTATACGTTATACGTTATACGTTATACGTTATACGTTATACGTTATACGTTATACGTTATACGTTATACGTTATACGTTATACGTTATACGTTATACGTTATACGTTATACGTTATACGTTATACGTTATACGTTATACGTTGTACGTTATACGCTGTACGTTATACGCTGTACGTTATACGTTACAAGTTGTACGTTGTACGTTATACGTTGTACGTTATACGTTGTACATTGTACGTTATACGTTGTACGTTATACGTTGTACGTTATGCGTTGTACGTTATACGTTATACGTTATACGTTATACGTTATACGTTATACGTTATACGTTATACGTTATACGTTATACGTTATACGTTATACGTTATACGTTATACGTTATACGTTATACGTTATACGTTGTACGTTATACGCTGTACGTTATACGCTGTACGTTATACGTTACAAGTTGTACGTTATACGTTATACGTTACATGTTGTACGTTGTACGTTATACGTTGTACGTTATACGTTATACGTTATACGTTATACGTTATACGTTATACGTTGTACGTTATACGTTATACGTTACACGTTGTACGTTGTACGTTATACGTTGTACGTTATACGTTGTACGTTATACGTTATACGTTGTACGTTATACCGTGTACGATATACGTTGTACGTTATACGTTGTACGTTATACGTTATACGTTGTACGTGATACGTTGTATGTTATACGTTGTACGTTATACGTTGTACGTTGTACGTTATACGCTGTACGTTATACGCTATACGTTATACGCTGTACTTTGTACGTTATAACGTTGTACGTTATACGTTGTACGTTGTACGTTATACGTTGTACGTTATACGTTATACGTTATACGTTATACGTTATACGCTATACGTTATAAGTTATACGTTATACGTTGTACGTTATATGTTGTACGTTATATGTTATACGTTACACGTTGTACGATGTACGTTATACATTATACGTTATACGTTATACGTTATACGTTATACGGTATACGGTATACGGTATACGGTATACGGTATACGTTATACGTTGTACGTTATACGTAATACGTTATACGTTATACGTTATACGTTATACGATATACGTTATACGTTATACGTTATACGTTATACGTTATACGTTATACGTTATACGTTATACGTTATACGTTATGGGCTGTACGTTATACGTTATACGTTATACGCTGTACGTTATACGTTGTACGTTATTCGCTGTACGTTATACGCTGTACGATATACGTTATACGTTATACGTTACACGTTGTACGTTGTACGTTATACGTTATACGTTATACGTTGTATGTTATACGTTGTACGTTATACGTTATACGTTGTACGTTATACGTTGTACATTATACGTTGTATGTTATACGTTATACGCTGTACGTTATACGCTGTACGTTATACGCTGTACGTTATACGTTATACGTTATACGTTACACGTTGTACGTTGTACGTTATACGTTGTACGTTATACGTTGTACGTTGTACGTTATACGTTGTACGTTATACGTTGTACGTTATACGTTGTACGATATACGTTGTACGTTATACGTTGTACGCTATACGTGATACGTTGTATGTTATACGTTATACGCTGTACGTTATACGTTATACGTTATACGTTATACGTTATACGTTGTACGTTATATGTTGTACGATATATGTTATACGTTACACGTTGTACGATGTACTATATACATTATACGTTATACGTTATACGTTATACGTTGTACCTTATACGTTGTACATTATACGTTGTACGTTATACGTTATACGCTGTACGTTATACGCTGTACGTTATACGTTATACGTTATACGTTGTACGTTATACGCTGTACGTTATACCTTATACGTTATACGTTATACGCTGTACGTTATACGCTGTACGTTATAAGTTATACGTTATACGTTATACGTTATACGTTACACGTTGTACGTTGTACGTTATACGTTGTACATTATACGTTGTACGTTATACGTTATACGCTGTACGTTATACGTTACACGTTACATGTTGTACGTTGTACGTTATACGTTGTACGTTATACGTTGTACGTTATACGGTATACGGTATACGGTATACGGTATACGGTATACGTTATACGTTGTACGTTATACGTAATACGTTATACGTTATACGTTATACGTTATACGATATACGTTATACGTTATACGTTATACGTTATACGTTATACGTTATACGTTATACGTTATACGTTATACGTTATACGTTATGGGCTGTACGTTATACGTTATACGTTATACGCTGTACGTTATACGTTGTACGTTATTCGCTGTACGTTATACGTTGTACGTTATACGTTATACGCTGTACGTTATACGTTATACGTTATACGTTATACGTTATACGTTATATGTTGTACGTTATACGTTATACGTTATACGCTGTACGATATACGTTATACGTTATACGTTACACGTTGTACGTTGTACGTTATACGTTATACGTTATACGTTGTATGTTATACGTTGTACGTTATACGTTATACGTTGTACGTTATACGTTGTACATTATACGTTGTATGTTATACGTTATACGCTGTACGTTATACGCTGTACGTTATACGCTGTACGTTATACGCTGTACGTTATACGTTATACGTTATACGTTACACGTTGTACGTTGTACGTTATACGTTGTACGTTATACGTTGTACGTTGTACGTTATACGTTGTACGTTATACGTTGTACGATATACGTTGTACGTTATACGTTGTACGCTATACGTTATACGTTGTACGTGATACGTTGTATGTTATACGTTATACGCTGTACGTTATACGTTATACGTTATACGTTATACGTTATACGTTATACGTTGTACGTTATATGTTGTACGATATATGTTATACGTTACACGTTGTACGATGTACGTTATACATTATACGTTATACGTTATACGTTATACGTTATACGTTGTACCTTATACGTTGTACATTATACGTTGTACGTTATACGTTATACGCTGTACGTTATACGCTGTACGTTATACGTTATACGTTATACGTTGTACGTTATACGCTGTACGTTATACCTTATACGTTATACGTTATACGCTGTACGTTATACGCTGTACGTTATAAGTTATACGTTATACGTTATACGTTATACGTTACACGTTGTACGTTGTACGTTATACGTTGTACATTATACGTTGTACGTTATACGTTATACGCTGTACGTTATACGTTACACGTTACATGTTGTACGTTGTACGTTATACGTTGTACGTTATACGTTGTACGTTATACGTTGTATGTTATACGTTATACGCTGTACGTTATACGTTATACGTTGTACGTTATACGTTATAAGTTATACGTTATACGTTGTACGTTATATGTTGTACGTTATATGTTATACGTTACACGTTGTACGATGTACGTTATACATTATACGTTATACGTTATACGTTATACGTTATACGGTATACGGTATACGGTATACGGTATACGGTATACGTTATACGTTGTACGTTATACGTAATACGTTATACGTTATACGTTATACGTTATACGATATACGTTATACGTTATACGTTATACGTTATTCGTTATACGTTATACGTTATACGTTATACGTTATGGGCTGTACGTTATACGTTATACGTTATACGCTGTACGTTATACGTTGTACGTTATTCGCTGTACGTTATACCTTATACGTTATACGTTATACCCTGTACGTTATACGCTGTACGTTATACGTTATACGTCACACGTTATACGTTATACGTTATACGCTGTACGTTATACGCTGTACGTTATACGCTGTACGTTATACGTTAATCGTTATACGTTACACGTTGTACGTTGTACGTAGTACGTTATACGTTGTACGTTATACGTTGTACGTTATACGTTGTACGTTATACGTTGTACGTTATACGTTATACGCTGTACGTTATACGTTATACGTTATACGTTATACGTTATACATTATACGTTGTACGTTATACGTTATACGTTATACGCTGTACGATATACGTTATACGTTATACGTTACACGTTGTACGTTGTACGTTATACGTTATACGTTGTATGTTATACGTTGTACGTTATACGTTATACGCTGTACGTTATACGCTGTACGTTATACGTTATACGTTATACGTTATACGTTATACGTTATACGTTGTACGTTATATGTTGTACGATATATGTTATACGTTACACGTTGTACGATGTACGTTATACATTATACGTTATACGTTATACGTTATACGTTATACGTTGTACCTTATACGTTGTACATTATACGTTGTACGTTATACGTTATACGCTGTACGTTATACGCTGTACGTTATACGTTATACGTTATACGTTGTACGTTATACGCTGTACGTTATACCTTATACGTTATACGTTATACGCTGTACGTTATACGCTGTACGTTATAAGTTATACGTTATACGTTATACGTTATACGTTACACGTTGTACGTTGTACGTTATACGTTGTACGGTATACGTTGTACGTTATACGTTATACGCTGTACGTTATACGTTATACGTTATACGTTATACGTTATACATTATACGTTGTACGTTATACGTTATACGTTATACGCTGTACGATATACGTTATACGTTATACGTTACACGTTGTACGTTGTACGTTATACGTTATACGTTGTATGTTATACGTTGTACGTTATACGTTATACGCTGTACGTTATACGCTGTACGTTATACGTTATACGTTATACGTTATACGTTACACGTTACACGTTGTACGTTGTACGTAGTACGTTATACGTTGTACGTTATACGTTGTACGTTATACGTTGTACGTTATACGTTGTACGTTATACGTTATACGCTGTACGTTATACGTTATACGTTATACGTTATACGTTATACATTATACGTTGTACGTTATACGTTATACGCTGTACGTTATACGCTGTACGTTATACGTTATACGTTATATGTTATACGTTATACGTTATACGTTGTACGTTATATGTTGTACGATATATGTTATACGTTACACGTTGTACGATGTACGTTATACGTTGTACGTTATACGTTATACGCTGTACGTTATACGTTACACGTTACATGTTGTACGTTGTACGTTATACGTTGTACGTTATACGTTGTACGTTATACGTTGTATGTTATACGTTATACGCTGTACGTTATACGTTATACGTTGTACGTTATACGTTATAAGTTATACGTTATACGTTGTACGTTATATGTTGTACGTTATATGTTATACGTTACACGTTGTACGATGTACGTTATACATTATACGTTATACGTTATACGTTATACGGTATACGGTATACGGTATACGGTATACGGTATACGTTATACGTTGTACGTTATACGTAATACGTTATACGTTATACGTTATACGTTATACGATATACGTTATACGTTATACGTTATACGTTATTCGTTATACGTTATACGTTATACGTTATACGTTATGGGCTGTACGTTATACGTTATACGTTATACGCTGTACGTTATACGTTGTACGTTATTCGCTGTACGTTATACCTTATACGTTATACGTTATACCCTGTACGTTATACGCTGTACGTTATACGTTATACGTCACACGTTATACGTTATACGTTATACGCTGTACGTTATACGCTGTACGTTATACGCTGTACGTTATACGTTAATCGTTATACGTTACACGTTGTACGTTGTACGTTGTACGTTATACGTTGTACGTTATACGTTGTACGTTATACGTTGTACGTTATACGTTGTACGTTATACGTTATACGCTGTACGTTATACGTTATACGTTATACGTTATACGTTATACATTATACGTTGTACGTTATACGTTATACGTTATACGCTGTACGATATACGTTATACGTTATACGTTACACGTTGTACGTTGTACGTTATACGTTATACGTTGTATGTTATACGTTGTACGTTATACGTTATACGTTGTACGTTATACGTTGTACATTATACGTTGTATGTTATACGTTATACGCTGTACGTTATACGTTATACGTTATACGTTATACGTTATACGTTATACGTTATACGTTATACGTTATACGTTATACGTTATACGTTATACGTTATACGTTATACGTTATACGTTATACGTTATACGTTGTACGTTATACGCTGTACGTTATACGCTGTACGTTATACGCTGTACGTTATACGTTACACGTTGTACGTTGTACGTTATACGTTGTACGTTATACGTTGTACATTGTACGTTATACGTTATACGTTATACGTTATACGTTATACGTTATACGTTATACGTTATACGTTATACGTTATACGTTATACGTTATACGTTATACGTTATACGTTATACGTTATACGTTATACGTTATACGTTATACGTTATACGTTATACGCTGTACGTTATACGCTGTACGTTATAAGTTATACGTTATACGTTATACGTTACACGTTGTACGTTGTACGTTACATGTTGTACGTTGTACGTTATACGTTGTACGTTATACGTTATACGTTATACGTTATACGTTATACGTTGTACGTTATACGTTATACGCTGTACGATATACGTTATACGTTATACGTTGTACGTTATACGTTGTACATTATACGTTGTACGTTATACGTTATACGCTGTACGTTATACGTTATACGTTGGACGTTATACGTTATACGTTGTACGTTGTACGTTGTACGTTGTACATTATACGTTGTACGTTGTACGTTATATGTTGTACGTTATATGTTATACGTTACACGTTGTACGATGTACGTTATACGTTATACGTTATACGTTATACGTTACACGTTATACGTTATACGGTATACGGTATACGGTATACGGTATACGGTATACGTTATACGTTGTACGTTATACGTTATACGTTATACGTTATACGTTATACGTTATACGATATACGTTATACCTTATACGTTATACGTTACACGCTGTACGTTATACGCTGTACGTTATAAGTTATACGTTATACGTTATACGTTATACGTTACACGTTGTACGTTGTACGTTATACGTTGTACATTATACGTTGTACGTTATACGTTATACGCTGTACGTTATACGTTATACGTTACATGTTGTACGTTGTACGTTATACGTTGTACGTTATACGTTGTACGTTATACGTTGTATGTTATACGTTATACGCTGTACGTTATACGTTATGCGTTGTACGTTATACGTTATACGTTATACGTTATACGCTGTACGTTATACGCTGTACGTTATACGTTATACGTTATACGTTGTACGTTATACGCTGTACGTTATAGCTTATACGTTATACGTTATACGCTGTACGTTATACGCTGTACGTTATACGTTATACGTCACACGTTATACGTTATACGTTATACGCTGTACGTTATACGCTGTACGTTATACGTTATACGTTATACGTTGTACGTTATACGTTATACGTTATACGCTGTACGATATACGTTATACGTTATACGTTACACGTTGTACGTTGTACGTTATACGTTATACGTTGTATGTTATACGTCGTACGTTATACGTTATACGTTGTACGTTATACGTTGCACATTATACGTTATACGTTATACGTTATACGTTATACGTTATACGTTGTACGTTATACGCTGTACGTTATACGCTGTACGTTATACGTTACACGTTGTACATTGTACGTTATACGTTGTACGTTATACGTTGTACATTGTACGTCATACGTTATACGTTATACGTTATACGTTATACGTTATACGTTATACGTTATACGTTATACGTTATACGTTATACGTTATACGTTATACGTTATACGTTATACGTTATACGTTATACGTTATACGTTATACGTTATACGTTATACGTTATACGTTATACGTTATACGTTATACGTTATACGTTGTACGTTATACGCTGTACGTTATACGCTGTACGTTATACGCTGTACGTTATACGTAATACGTTGTACGTTACACGTTGTACGTTGTACGTTATACGTTGTACGTTATACGTTGTACGTTGTACGTTATACGTTGTACGTTATACGTTGTACGATATAGGTTGTACGTTATACGTTGTACGTTATACGTTATACGTTGTACGTGATACGTTGTATGTTATACGTTATACGCTGTACGTTATACGTTATACGTTATACGGTATACGTTATACGTTATACGTTATACGTTATACGTTATACGTTATACGTTATACGTTAGACGTTGTACGTTATATGTTGTACGTTATATGTTATACGTTACACGTTGTACGATGTACGTTATACGTTATACGTTATACGTTATACGTTACACGTTATACGTTATACGGTATACGGTATACGGTATACGGTATACGTTATACGTTGTACGTTATACGTTATACGTTATACGTTATACGTTATACGTTATACGATATACGTTATACGTTATACGTTATACGTTATACGTTATGGGCTGTACGTTATACGTTATTCGTTATACGCTGTACGTTATACGTTATACGTTATACGTTACACGTTGTACGTTGTACGTTATACGTTATACGTTGTACGTTATACGTTGTACATTATACGTTGTATGTTATACGTTATACGCTGTACGTTATACGTTATTCGTTATACGTTATACGTTATACGTTATACGTTATACGTTATACGTTATACGTTATACGTTATACGTTATACGTTATACGTTATACGTTATACGTTATACGTTGTACGTTATACGCTGTACGTTATACGCTGTACGTTATACGTTACAAGTTGTACGTTGTACGTTATACGTTGTACGTTATACGTTGTACATTGTACGTTATACGTTGTACGTTATACGTTGTACGTTATGCGTTGTGCGTTATACGTTGTACGTTATACGTTATACGTTATACGTTATACGTTATACGTTATACGTTATACGCTATACGTTATACGTTATACGTTATACGTTATACGTTTTACGTTATACGTTATACGTTATACGTTATACGTTATACGTTATACGTTATACGTTATACGTTATACGTTATACGTTATACGTTATACGTTATACGTTATACGTTATACGTTATACGTTATACGTTATACGTTATACGTTATACGTTATACGTTATACGTTATACGTTATACGTTATACGTTATACGTTATACGTTATACGTTATACGTTATACGTTATACGTTATACGTTATACGTTATACGTTATACGTTATACGTTATACGTTATACGTTATACGTTATACGTTATACGTTATACGTTATACGTTATACGTTATACGTTATACGTTATACGTTATACGTTATACGTTATACGTTATACGTTATACGTTATACGTTATACGTTATACGTTATACGTTATACGTTATACGTTATACGTTATACGTTATACGTTATACGTTATACGTTATACGTTATACGTTATACGTTATACGTTATACGTTATACGTTATACGTTATACGTTATACGTTATACGTTATACGTTATACGTTATACGTTATACGTTATACGTTATACGTTATACGTTATACGTTATACGTTATACGTTATACGTTATACGTTATACGTTATACGTTATACGTTATACGCTGTACGTTATACGCTGTACGTTATACGCTGTACGTTATAAGTTATACGTTATACGTTATACGTTACACGTTGTACGTTATACGTTACACGTTGTACGTTGTACGTTATACGTTGTACGTTATACGTTGTACATTATACGTTGTACGTTATACGTTATACGCTGTACGTTATAAGTTATACGTTATACGTTATACGTTACACGTTGTACGTTGTACGTTATACGTTGTACATTATACGTTGTACGTTATACGTTATACGCTGTACGTTATACGTTATACGTTACATGTTGTACGTTGTACGTTATACGTTGTACGTTATACGTTGTACGTTATACGTTATGCGTTATACGTTATACGTTATACGTTATACGTTATACGTTATACGTTACACGTTGTACGTTGTACGTTATACGTTGTACGTTATACGTTGTACATTATACGTTGTACGTTATACGTTATACGCTGTACGTTATAAGTTATACGTTATACGTTATACGTTACACGTTGTACGTTGTACGTTATACGTTGTACATTATACGTTGTACGTTATACGTTATACGCTGTACGTTATACGTTATACGTTACATGTTGTACGTTGTACGTTATACGTTGTACGTTATACGTTGTACGTTATACGTTGTACGTTTTACGTTGTATGTTATACGTTATACGCTGTACGTTATACGTTATACGTTGTACGTTATACGTTATACGTTATACGTTATACGCTGTACGTTATACGCTGTACGTTATACGTTATACGTTATACGTAATACGCTGTACGTTATACGTTATACGTTATACGTTATACGTTATACGTTATACGTTGTACGTTATACGCTGTACGTTATACGCTGTACGTTATACGCTGTACGTTATACGTAAAACGTTGTACGTTACACGTTGTACGTTGTACGTTATACGTTGTACGTTATACGTTGTACGTTGTACGTTATACGTTGTACGTTATACGTTGTACGATATACGTTGTACGTTATACGTTGTACGTTATACGTTATACGTTGTACGTGATACGTTGTATGTTATACGTTATACGCTGTACGTTATACGTTATACGTTATACGGTATACGTTATACGTTATACATTATACGTTATACGTTATACGTTGTACGTTATATGTTGTACGTTATATGTTATACGTTACACGTTGTACGATGTACGTTATACGTTATACGTTATACGTTACACGTTATACGTTATACGGTATACGGTATACGGTATACGGTATACGGTATACGTTATACGTTGTACGTTATACGTTATACGTTATACGTTATACGTTATACGTTATACGATATACGTTATACGTTATACGTTATACGTTATACGTTATGGGCTGTACGTTATACGTTAATCGTTATACGCTGTACGTTATACGTTATACGTTATACGGTATACGGTATACGGTATACGGTATACGTTATACGTTGTACGTTATACGTTATACGTTATACGTTATACGTTATACGTTATACGTTATACGTTATACGTTGTACGTTATACGCTGTACGTTATACGCTGTACGTTATACGTTACAAGTTGTACGTTGTACGTTATACGTTGTACGTTATACGTTGTACATTGTACGTTATACGTTGTACGTTATACGTTGTACGTTATGCGTTGTACGTTATACGTTGTACGTTATACGTTATACGTTATACGTTATACGTTATACGTTATACGTTATACGTTATACGTTATACGTTATACGTTATACGTTATACGTTATACGTTATACGTTATACGTTTTACGTTATACGCTGTACGTTATACGCTGTACGTTATACGCTGTACGTTATAAGTTATACGTTATACGTTACACGTTGTACGTTGTACGTTATACGTTGTACGTTATACGTTGTACGTTATACGTTGTACGTTATGCGTTGTACGTTATACGTTATACGTTATACGTTATACGTTATACGTTTTACGTTATACGTTATACGTTATACGTTATACGTTATACGTTATACGTTATACGTTATACGCTGTACGTTATACGCTGTACGTTATACGCTGTACGTTATACGTTATACGTTATACGTTGTACGTTATACGCTGTACGTTATACCTTATACGTTATACGTTATACGCTGTACGGTATACGCTGTACGTTATACGTTATACGTTATACGTTATACGTTATACGTTATACGTTATACGTTATACGTTATACGTTATACGTTATACGTAATACGTTATACGTTATACGTTATACGTTATACGTTATACGTTATACGTTATACGTTATACGTTATACGTTATACGTTATACGTTATACGTTATACGTTATACGTTATACGTTATACGTTGTACGTTATACGCTGTACGTTATACGCTGTACGTTATACGCTGTACGTTATACGTAATACGTTGTACGTTACACGTTGTACGTTGTACGTTATACGTTGTACGTTATACGTTGTACGTTGTACGTTATACGTTGTACGTTATACGTTGTACGATATACGTTGTACGTTATACGTTGTACGTTATACGTTATACGTTGTACGTGATACGTTGTATGTTATACGTTATACGCTGTACGTTATACGTTATACGTTATACGGTATACGTTATACGTTATACGTTATACGTTATACGTTATACGTTATACGTTATACGTTAGACGTTGTACGTTATATGTTGTACGTTATATGTTATACGTTACACGTTGTACGATGTACGTTATACGTTATACGTTATACGTTATACGTTACACGTTATACGTTATACGGTATACGGTATACGGTATACGGTATACGTTATACGTTGTACGTTATACGTTATACGTTATATGTTATACGTTATACGTTATACGATATACGTTATACGTTATACGTTATACGTTATACGTTATGGGCTGTACGTTATACGTTATTCGTTATACGCTGTACGTTATACGTTATACGTTATACGTTACACGTTGTACGTTGTACGTTATACGTTATACGTTGTATGTTATACGTTGTACGTTATACGTTATACGTTGTACGTTATACGTTGTACATTATACGTTGTATGTTATACGTTATACGCTGTACGTTATACGTTATTCGTTATACGTTATACGTTATACGTTATACGTTATACGTTATACGTTATACGTTATACGTTATACGTTATACGTTATACGTTATACGTTGTACGTTATACGCTGTACGTTATACGCTGTACGTTATACGTTACAAGTTGTACGTTGTACGTTATACGTTGTACGTTATACGTTGTACATTGTACGTTATACGTTGTACGTTATACGTTGTACGTTATGCGTTGTACGTTATACGTTGTACGTTATACGTTATACGTTATACGTTATACGTTATACGTTATACGCTATACGTTATACGTTATACGTTATACGTTATACGTTTTACGTTATACGTTATACGTTATACGTTATACGTTATACGTTATACGTTATACGTTATACGTTATACGTTATACGTTATACGTTATACGTTATACGTTATACGTTATACGTTATACGTTATACGTTATACGTTATACGTTATACGTTATACGTTATACGTTATACGTTATACGTTATACGTTATACGGTATACGTTATACGTTATACGTTATACGTTATACGTTATACGTTATACGTTATACGTTATACGTTATACGTTATACGTTATACGTTATACGTTATACGTTATACGTTATACGTTATACGTTATACGTTATACGTTATACGTTATACGTTATACGTTATACGTTATACGTTATACGTTATACGTTATACGTTATACGTTATACGTTATACGTTATACGTTATACGTTATACGTTATACGTTATACGTTATACGTTATACGTTATACGTTATACGTTATACGCTGTACGTTATACGCTGTACGTTATACGCTGTACGTTATAAGTTATACGTTATACGTTATACGTTACACGTTGTACGTTGTACGTTATACGTTGTACGTTATACGTTGTACATTATACGTTGTACGTTATACGTTATACGCTGTACGTTATAAGTTATACGTTATACGTTATACGTTACACGTTGTACGTTGTACGTTATACGTTGTACGTTATACGTTGTACATTATACGTTGTACGTTATACGTTATACGCTGTACGTTATAAGTTATACGTTATACGTTATACGTTACACGTTGTACGTTGTACGTTATACGTTGTACATTATACGTTGTACGTTATACGTTATACGCTGTACGTTATACGTTATACGTTACATGTTGTACGTTGTACGTTATACGTTGTACGTTATACGTTGTACGTTATACGTTGTACGTTATACGTTGTATGTTATACGTTATACGCTGTACGTTATACGTTATACGTTGTACGTTATACGTTATACGTTATACGCTGTACGTTATACGCTGTACGTTATACGTTATACGTTATACGTTATACGTTATACGTTGTACGTTATAGGCTGTACGTTATACGCTGTACGTTATACGTTATACGTTATACGTTATACGTTATACGTTATACGTTATACGTTGTACGTTATACGCTGTACGTTATACGCTGTACGTTATACGCTGTACGTTATACGTAATACGTTGTACGTTACACGTTGTACGTTGTACGTTATACGTTGTACGTTATACGTTGTACGTTCTACGTTATACGTTGTACGTTATACGGTATACGTTATACGTTATACGTTATACGTTATACGTTATACGTTATACGTTATACGTTGTACGTTATATGTTGTACGTTATATGTTATACGTTACACGTTGTACGATGTACGTTATACGTTATACGTTATACGTTATACGTTACACGTTATACGTTATACGGTATACGGTATACGGTATACGGTATAAGTTATACGTTGTACGTTATACGTTATACGTTATACGTTATACGTTATACGTTATACGATATACGTTATACGTTATACGTTATACGTTATACGTTATGGGCTGTACGTTATACGTTATTCGTTATACGCTGTACGTTATACGTTATACGTTATACGGTATACGGTATACGGTATACGTTATACGTTGTACGTTATACGTTATACGTTATACGTTATTCGTTATACGTTATACGATATACATTATACGTTATACGTTATACGTTATACGTTATGGGCTGTACGTTATACGTTATTCGTTATACGCTGTACGTTATACGTTATACGTTATACGTTACACGTTGTACGTTGTACGTTATACGTAATACGTTATACGCTGTACGTTATACGTTATACGTCACACGTTATACGTTATACGTTATACGCTGTACGTTATACGCTGTACGTTATACGCTGTACGTTATACGTAATACGTTGTACGTTACACGTTGTACGTTGTACGTTATACGTTGTACGTTATACGTTGTACGTTGTACGTTATACGTTGTACGTTATACGTTGTACGATATACGTTGTACGTTATACGTTGTACGTTATACGTTATACGTTGTACGTGATACGTTATACGTTATACGCTATACGTTGTACGTTATACGTTATACGTTATACGCTGTACGTTATACGTTATACGTTATACGTTATACGTTATACGTTATACGTTATACGTTAGACGTTGTATGTTATACGTTGTACGTTATACGTTATACGTTGTACGTTATACGTTGTACATTATACGTTGTATGTTATACGTTATACGCTGTACGTTATACGTTATTCGTTATACGTTATACGCTGTACGTTATACCTTATACGTTATACGTTATACGTTATACGTTATACGTTGTACGTTATAGGCTGTACGTTATACGCTGTACGTTATACGTTATACGTTATACGTTATACGTTATACGTTATACGTTGTACGTTATACGCTGTACGTTATACGCTGTACGTTATACGCTGTACGTTATACGTAATACGTTGTACGTTACACGTTGTACGTTGTACGTTATACGTTGTACGTTATACGTTGTACGTTGTACGTTATACGTTGTACGTTATACGGTATACGTTATACGTTATACGTTATACGTTATACGTTATACGTTATACGTTATACGTTATACGTTATACGTTGTACGTTATATGTTGTACGTTATATGTTATACGTTACACGTTGTACGATGTACGTTATACGTTATACGTTATACGTTATACGTTACACGTTATACGTTATACGGTATACGGTATACGTTGTACATTGTACGTTATACGTTGTACGTTATACGTTGTACGTTATGCGTTGTACGTTATACGTTGTACGTTATACGTTATACGTTATACGTTATACGTTATACGTTATACGTTATACGCTATACGTTATACGTTATACGTTATACGTTATACGTTTTACGTTATACGTTATACGTTATACGTTATACGTTATACGTTATACGTTATACGTTATACGTTATACGTTATACGTTATACGTTATACGTTATACGTTATACGTTATACATTATACGTTGTATGTTATACGTTATACGCTGTACGTTATACGTTATTCGTTATACGTTATACGTTATACGTTATACGTTATACGTTATACGTTATACGTTATACGTTATACGTTATACGTTATACGTTATACGTTATACGTTGTACGTTATACGCTGTACGTTATACGCTGTACGTTATACGTTACAAGTTGTACGTTGTACGTTATACGTTGTACGTTATACGTTGTACATTGTACGTTATACGTTGTACGTTATACGTTGTACGTTATGCGTTGTACGTTATACGTTGTACGTTATACGTTATACGTTATACGTTATACGTTATACGTTATACGTTATACTTTATACGCTATACGTTATACGTTATACGTTATACGTTATACGTTTTACGTTATACGTTATACGTTATACGTTATACGTTATACGTTATACGTTATACGTTATACGTTATACGTTATACGTTATACGTTATACGTTATACGTTATACGTTATACGTTATACGTTATACGTTATACGTTATACGTTATACGTTATACGTTATACGTTATACGTTATACGTTATACGTTATACGTTATACGTTATACGTTATACGTTATACGTTATACGTTATACGTTATACGTTATACGTTATACGTTATACGTTATACGTTATACGTTATACGTTATACGTTATACGTTATACGTTATACGTTATACGTTATACGTTATACGTTATACGTTATACGTTATACGTTATACGTTATACGTTATACGTTATACGTTATACGTTATACGTTATACGTTATACGTTATACGTTATACGTTATACGTTATACGTTATACGTTATACGTTATACGTTATACGTTATACGTTATACGTTATACGTTATACGTTATACGTTATACGTTATACGTTATACGTTATACGTTATACGTTATACGTTATACGTTATACGTTATACGTTATACGTTATACGTTATACGTTCTACGTTATACGTTATACGTTATACGTTATACGTTATACGTTATACGTTATACGTTATACGTTATACGTTATACGTTATACGCTGTACGTTATACGCTGTACGTTATACGCTGTACGTTATAAGTTATACGTTATACGTTATACGTTACACGTTGTACGTTGTACGTTATACGTTGTACGTTATACGTTGTACATTATACGTTGTACGTTATACGTTATACGCTGTACGTTATAAGTTATACGTTATACGTTATACGTTACACGTTGTACGTTGTACGTTATACGTTGTACGTTATACGTTGTACATTATACGTTGTACGTTATACGTTATACGCTGTACGTTATAAGTTATACGTTATACGTTATACGTTACACGTTGTACGTTGTACGTTATACGTTGTACATTATACGTTGTACGTTATACGTTATACGCTGTACGTTATACGTTATACGTTACATGTTGTACGTTGTACGTTATACGTTGTACGTTATACGTTGTACGTTATACGTTGTACGTTATACGTTGTATGTTATACGTTATACGCTGTACGTTATACGTTATACGTTGTACGTTATACGTTATACGTTATACGTTATACGCTGTACGTTATACGCTGTACGTTATACGTTATACGTTATACGTTATACGTTGTACGTTATAGGCTGTACGTTATACGCTGTACGTTATACGTTATACGTTATACGTTATACGTTATACGTTATACGTTGTACGTTATACGCTGTACGTTATACGCTGTACGTTATACGCTGTACGTTATACGTAATACGTTGTACGTTACACGTTGTACGTTGTACGTTATACGTTGTACGTTATACGTTGTACGTTGTACGTTATACGTTGTACGTTATACGGTATACGTTATACGTTATACGTTATACGTTATACGTTATACGTTATACGTTATACGTTATACGTTATGGGCTGTACGTTATACGTTATTCGTTATACGTTATACGGTATACGGTATACGGTATACGGTATACGTTATACGTTGTACGTTATACGTTATACGTTATACGTTATACGTTATACGTTATACGATATACGTTATACGTTATACGTTATACGTTATACGTTATGGGCTGTACGTTATACGTTATTCGTTATACGCTGTACGTTATACGTTATACGTTATACGGTATACGGTATACGGTATACGTTATACGTTGTACGTTATACGTTATACGTTATACGTTATTCGTTATACGTTATACGATATACATTATACGTTATACGTTATACGTTTTACGTTATACGTTATACGTTATACGTTATACGTTATACGTTACATGTTGTACGTTGTACGTTATACGTTGTACGATATACGTTATATGTTGTACGTTATACGTTGTACGTTATACGTTGTACGTTATACGTTATACGCTGTACGTTATACGTTACACGTTGTACGTTGTACGTTATACGTTATACGTTGTATGTTATACGTTGTACGTTATACGTTATACGTTGTACGTTATACGTTGTACATTATACGTTGTATGTTATACGTTATACGCTGTACGTTATACGTTATTCGTTATACGTTATACGTTATACGTTATACGTTATACGTTATACGTTATACGTTATACGTTATACGTTATACGTTATACGTTATACGTTATACGTTATACGTTATACGTTATACGTTATACGTTATACGTTATACGTTATACGTTATACGTTATACGTTATACGTTATACGTTATACGTTATACGTTATACGTTATACGTTATACGTTATACGTTATACGTTATACGTTATACGTTATACGTTATACGTTATACGTTATACGTTATACGTTTTACGTTATACGTTATACGTTATACGTTATACGTTATACGTTACATGTTGTACGTTGTACGTTATACGTTGTACGATATACGTTGTACGTTATACGTTGTACGTTATACGTTGTATGTTATACGTTATACGCTGTACGTTATACGTTATACGTTATACGTTATACGTTACACGTTGTACGTTGGACGTTATACGTTGTACATTATACGTTGTACGTTATACGTTGTATGTTATACGTTATACGCTGTACGTTATACGCTGTACGTTATACGTTATACGTTATACGTTATACGCTGTACGTTGTACATTATACGTTGTATGTTATACGTTATACGCTGTACGTTATACGTTATTCGTTATACGTTATACGTTATACGTTATACGTTATACGCTGTACGTTATACGCTGTACGTTATACGCTGTACGTTATAAGTTATACGTTATACGTTATACGTTACACGTTGTACGTTGTACGTTATACGTTGTACGTTATACGTTGTACATTATACGTTGTACGTTATACGTTATACGCTGTACGTTATACGTTGTACGTTATACGTTGTACATTGTACGTTATACGTTGTACGTTATACGTTGTACATTGTACGTTATACGTTGTACGTTATACGTTGTACGTTATGCGTTGTACGTTATACGTTATACGCTGTACGTTATACGTTATACGCTGTACGTTATACGTTATACGTTACATGTTGTACGTAGTACGTTATACGTTGTACGTTATACGTTGTACGTTATACGTTGTACGTTATACGTTGTATGTTATACGTTATACGCTGTACGTTATACGTTATACGTTGTACGTTATACGTTATACGTTATACGTTATACGCTGTACGTTATACGCTGTACGTTATACGTTATACGTTATACGTTATACGTTGTACGTTATACGATGTACGTTATACGCTGTACGTTATACGTTATACGTTATACGTTATACGTTGTACGTTATACGCTGTACGTTATACCTTATACGTTATACGTTATACGTTATACGTTATACGCTGTACGTTGTACATTATACGTTGTATGTTATACGTTATACGCTGTACGTTATACGTTATTCGTTATACGTTATACGTTATACGTTATACGTTATACGTTATACGCTGTACGTTATACGCTGTACGTTATACGCTGTACGTTATAAGTTATACGTTATACGTTATACGTTACACGTTGTACGTTGTACGTTATACGTTGTACGTTATACGTTGTACATTATACGTTGTACGTTATACGTTATACGCTGTACGTTATAAGTTATACGTTATACGTTATACGTTATACGTTACACGTTGTACGTTGTACGTTATACGTTGTACATTATACGTTGTACGTTATACGTTATACGCTGTACGTTATACGTTATACGTTACATGTTGTACGTTGTACGTTATACGTTGTACGTTATACGTTGTACGTTATACGTTATGCGTTATACGTTATACGTTATACGTTATACGTTATACGTTATACGTTATACGTTATACGTTATACGTTATACGTTATACGTTATACGTTATACGTTATACGTTATACGTTATACGTTATACGTTATACGCTGTACGTTATACGCTGTACGTTATACGCTGTACGTTATAAGTTATACGTTATACGTTATACGTTACACGTTGTACGTTGTACGTTATACGTTGTACGTTATACGTTGTACATTATACGTTGTACGTTATACGTTATACGCTGTACGTTATAAGTTATACGTTATACGTTATACGTTACACGTTGTACGTTGTACGTTATACGTTGTACATTATACGTTGTACGTTATACGTTATACGCTGTACGTTATACGTTATACGTTACATGTTGTACGTTGTACGTTATACGTTGTACGTTATACGTTGTACGTTATACGTTATGCGTTATACGTTATACGTTATACGTTATACGTTATACGTTATACGTTATACGTTATACGTTATACGTTATACGTTATACGTTATACGTTATACGCTGTACGTTATACGTTATTCGTTATACGTTATACGTTATACGTTATACGTTATACGCTGTACGTTATACGCTGTACGTTATACGCTGTACGTTATAAGTTATACGTTATACATTATACGTTATACGTTGTACATTATACGTTGTACGTTATACGTTATACGCTGTACGTTATACGTTATACGTTACATGTTGTACGTTGTACGTTATACGTTGTACGTTATACGTTGTACGTTATACGTTATGCGTTATACGTTATACGTTATACGTTATACGTTATACGTTATACGTTATACGTTATACGTTATACGTTATACGTTGTACGTTATACGTTGTACGTTATACGTTATACGTTATACGTTATACGTTATACGTTATACGTTATACGCTATACGTTATACGTTATACGTTATACGTTATACGTTTTACGTTATACGTTATACGTTATACGTTATACGTTATACGTTATACGTTATACGTTATACGTTATACGTTATACGTTATACGTTATACGTTATACGTTATACGTTATACGTTATACGTTATACGTTATACGTTATACGTTATACGTTATACGTTATACGTTATACGTTATACGTTATACGTTATACGTTATACGTTATACGTTATACGTTATACGTTATACGTTATACGTTATACGTTATACGTTATACGTTATACGTTATACGTTATACGTTATACGTTATACGTTATACGTTATACGTTATACGCTGTACGTTATACGCTGTACGTTATAAGTTATACGTTATACGTTATACGTTACACGTTGTACGTTGTACGTTATACGTTGTACGTTATACGTTGTACATTATACGTTGTACGTTATACGTTATACGCTGTACGTTATAAGTTATACGTTATACGTTATACGTTACACGTTGTACGTTGTACGTTATACGTTGTACATTATACGTTGTACGTTATACGTTATACGCTGTACGTTATACGTTATACGTTACATGTTGTACGTTGTACGTTATACGTTGTACGTTATACGTTGTACGTTATACGTTGTACGTTATACGTTGTATGTTATACGTTATACGCTGTACGTTATACGTTATACGTTGTACGTTATACGTTATACGTTATACGTTATACGCTGTACGTTATACGCTGTACGTTATACGTTATACGTTATACGTTATACGTTGTACGTTATACGCTGTACGTTATACGCTGTACGTTATACGTTATACGTTATACGTTATACGTTGTACGTTATACGCTGTACGTTATACGCTGTACGTTATACGTTACAAGTTGTACGTTTTACGTTATACGTTGTACGTTATACGTTGTACGTTATACGTTGTACATTGTACGTTATACGTTGTACGTTATACGTTGTACGTTATGCGTTGTACGTTATACGTTGTACGTTATACGTTATACGTTATACGTTATACGTTATACGTTATACGTTATACGTTATACGTTATACGTTATACGTTATACGTTATACGTTATACGTTATACGTTTTACGTTATACGTTATACGTTATACGTTATACGTTATACGTTATACGTTATACGTTATACGTTATACGTTATACGTTATACGTTATACGTTACACGTTGTACGTTGTACGTTATACGTTGTACATTATACGTTGTACGTTATACGTTATACGCTGTACGTTATACGTTATACGTTACATGTTGTACGTTGTACGTTATACGTTGTACGATATACGTTGTACGTTATACGTTGTACGTTATACGTTGTATGTTATACGTTATACGCTGTACGTTATACGTTATACGTTATACGTTATACGTTACACGTTGTACGTTGGACGTTATACGTTGTACATTATACGTTGTACGTTATACGTTATACGCTGTACGTTATACGTTATACGCTGTACGTTATACGTTATACGTTACATGTTGTACGTAGTACGTTATACGTTGTACGTTATACGTTGTACGTTATACGTTGTACGTTATACGTTGTATGTTATACGTTATACGCTGTACGTTATACGTTATACGTTGTACGTTATACGTTATACGTTATACGTTATACGCTGTACGTTATACGCTGTACGTTATACGTTATACGTTATACGTTATACGTTGTACGTTATACGCTGTACGTTATACGCTGTACGTTATACGTTATACGTTATACGTTATACGTTGTACGTTATACGCTGTACGTTATACCTTATACGTTATACGTTATACGTTATACGTTATACGCTGTACGTTGTACATTATACGTTGTATGTTATACGTTATACGCTGTACGTTATACGTTATTCGTTATACGTTATACGTTATACGTTATACGTTATACGCTGTACGTTATACGCTGTACGTTATACGCTGTACGTTATAAGTTATACGTTATACGTTATACGTTACACGTTGTACGTTGTACGTTATACGTTGTACGTTATACGTTGTACATTATACGTTGTACGTTATACGTTATACGCTGTACGTTATAAGTTATACGTTATACGTTATACGTTACACGTTGTACGTTGTACGTTATACGTTGTACATTATACGTTGTACGTTATACGTTATACGCTGTACGTTATACGTTATACGTTACATGTTGTACGTTGTACGTTATACGTTGTACGTTATACGTTGTACGTTATACGTTATGCGTTATACGTTATACGTTATACGTTATACGTTATACGTTATACGTTATACGTTATACGTTATACGTTATACGTTATACGTTATACGTTATACGTTATACGTTATACGTTATACGTTATACGTTATACGTTATACGCTGTACGTTATACGCTGTACGTTATACGCTGTACGTTATAAGTTATACGTTATACGTTATACGTTACACGTTGTACGTTGTACGTTGTACGTTATACGTTGTACGTTATACGTTGTACATTATACGTTGTACGTTATACGTTATACGCTGTACGTTATAAGTTATACGTTATACGTTATACGTTACACGTTGTACGTTGTACGTTATACGTTGTACATTATACGTTGTACGTTATACGTTATACGCTGTACGTTATACGTTATACGTTACATGTTGTACGTTGTACGTTATACGTTGTACGTTATACGTTGTACGTTATACGTTGTACGTTATACGTTGTATGTTATACGTTATACGCTGTACGTTATACGTTATACGTTGTACGTTATACGTTATACGTTATACGTTATACGTTATACGCTGTACGTTATACGCTGTACGTTATACGTTATACGTTATACGTTATACGTTGTACGTTATAGGCTGTACGTTATACGTTATACGTTGTACGTTATACGTTATACGTTATACGTTATACGTTATACGTTATACGTTGTACGTTATACGCTGTACGTTATACGCTGTACGTTATACGCTGTACGTTATACGTAATACGTTGTACGTTACACGTTGTACGTTGTACGTTATACGTTGTACGTTATACGTTGTACGTTGTACGTTATACGTTGTACGTTATACGTTGTACGATATACGTTGTACGTTATACGTTGTACGTTATACGTTATACGTTGTACGTGATACGTTGTATGTTATACGTTATACGCTGTACGTTATACGTTATACGTTATACGGTATACGTTATACGTTATACGTTATATGTTATACGTTATACGTTATACGTTGTACGTTATATGTTGTACGTTATATGTTATACGTTACACGTTGTACGATGTACGTTATACGTTATACGTTATACGTTATACGTTACACGTTATACGTTATACGGTATACGGTATACGGTATACGGTATACGTTATACGTTGTACGTTATACGTTATACGTTATACGTTATACGTTATACGTTATACGATATACGTTATACGTTATACGTTATACGTTATACGTTATGGGCTGTACGTTATACGTTATTCGTTATACGCTGTACGTTATACGTTATACGTTATACGGTATACGGTATACGGTATACGGTATACGTTATACGTTGTACGTTATACGTTATACGTTATACGTTATTCGTTATACGTTATACGATATACATTATACGTTATACGTTATACGTTATACGTTATGGGCTGTACGTTATACGTTATTCGTTATACGCTGTACGTTATACGTTATACGTTATACGTTACACGTTGTACGTTGTACGTTATACGTAATACGTTATACGCTGTACGTTATACGTTATACGTCACACGTTATACGTTATACGTTATACGCTGTACGTTATACGCTGTACGTTATACGCTGTACGTTATACGTTATACGTTATACGTTACACGTTGTACGTTGTACGTTATACGTTGTACGTTATACGTTGTACGTTATACGTTGTACGTTATACGTTATACGCTGTACGTTATACGTTATACGTTATACGCTATACGTTGTACGTTATACGTTATACGTTATACGCTGTACGTTATACGTTATACGTTATACGTTACACGTTGTACGTTGTACGTTATACGTTATACGTTGTATGTTATACGTTGTACGTTATACGTTATACGTTGTACGTTATACGTTGTACATTATACGTTGTATGTTATACGTTATACGCTGTACGTTATACGTTATTCGTTATACGTTATACGTTATACGTTATACGTTATACGTTATACGTTATACGTTATACGTTATACGTTATACGTTATACGTTATACGTTGTACGTTATACGCTGTACGTTATACGCTGTACGTTATACGTTACAAGTTGTACGTTGTACGTTATACGTTGTACGTTATACGTTGTACATTGTACGTTATACGTTGTACGTTATACGTTGTACGTTATGCGTTGTACGTTATACGTTGTACGTTATACGTTATACGTTATACGTTATACGTTATACGTTATACGTTATACGCTATACGTTATACGTTATACGTTATACGTTATACGGTTTACGTTATACGTTGTACGTTGTACGTTATACGTTGTACATTATACGTTGTACGTTATACGTTATACGCTGTACGTTATACGTTATACGTTACATGTTGTACGTTGTACGTTATACGTTGTACGATATACGTTGTACGTTATACGTTGTACGTTATACGTTGTATGTTATACGTTATACGCTGTACGTTATACGTTATACGTTATACGTTATACGTTACACGTTGTACGTTGGACGTTATACGTTGTACATTATACGTTGTACGTTATACGTTATACGCTGTACGTTATACGTTATACGCTGTACGTTATACGTTATACGTTACATGTTGTACGTAGTACGTTATACGTTGTACGTTATACGTTGTACGTTATACGTTGTACGTTATACGTTGTATGTTATACGTTATACGCTGTACGTTATACGTTATACGTTGTACGTTATACGTTATACGTTATACGTTATACGCTGTACGTTATACGCTGTACGTTATACGTTATACGTTATACGTTATACGTTGTACGTTATACGCTGTACGTTATACGCTGTACGTTATACGTTGTACGTTATACGTTATACGTTGTACGTTATACGCTGTACGTTATACCTTATACGTTATACGTTATACGTTATACGTTATACGCTGTACGTTGTACATTATACGTTGTATGTTATACGTTATACGCTGTACGTTATACGTTATTCGTTATACGTTATACGTTATACGTTATACGTTATACGCTGTACGTTATACGCTGTACGTTATACGCTGTACGTTATAAGTTATACGTTATACGTTATACGTTACACGTTGTACGTTGTACGTTATACGTTGTACGTTATACGTTGTACATTATACGTTGTACGTTATACGTTATACGCTGTACGTTATAAGTTATACGTTATACGTTATACGTTACACGTTGTACGTTGTACGTTATACGTTGTACATTATACGTTGTACGTTATACGTTATACGCTGTACGTTATACGTTATACGTTACATGTTGTACGTTGTACGTTATACCTTGTACGTTATACGTTGTACGTTATACGTTATGCGTTATACGTTATACGTTATACGTTATACGTTATACGTTATACGTTATACGTTATACGTTATACGTTATACGTTATACGTTATACGTTATACGTTATACGTTATACGTTATACGTTATACGTTATACGTTATACGTTATACGTTATACGTTATACGTTATACGTTATACGTTATACGTTATACGTTATACGCTGTACGTTATACGCTGTACGTTATACGCTGTACGTTATAAGTTATACGTTATACGTTATACGTTACACGTTGTACGTTGTACGTTATACGTTGTACGTTATACGTTGTACATTATACGTTGTACGTTATACGTTATACGCTGTACGTTATAAGTTATACGTTATACGTTATACGTTACACGTTGTACGTTGTACGTTATACGTTGTACATTATACGTTGTACGTTATACGTTATACGCTGTACGTTATACGTTATACGTTACATGTTATACGTGGTACGTTATACGTTGTACGTTATACGTTGTACGTTATACGTTGTACGTTATACGTTGTATGTTATACGTTATACGCTGTACGTTATACGTTATACGTTATACGTTATACGTTGTACGTTATACGCTGTACGTTATACGCTGTACGTTATACGCTGTACGTTATACGTAATACGTTGTACGTTACACGTTGTACGTTGTACGTTATACGTTGTACGTTATACGTTGTACGTTGTACGTTATACGTTGTACGTTATACGTTGTACGATATACGTTGTACGTTATACGTTGTACGTTATTCGTTATACGTTGTACGTGATACGTTGTATGTTATACGTTATACGCTGTACGTTATACGTTATACGTTATACGGTATACGTTATACGTTATACGTTATACGTTATACGTTATACGTTGTACGTTATATGTTGTACGTTATATGTTATACGTTACACGTTGTACGATGTACGTTAAACGTTATACGTTATACGTTATACGTTACACGTTATACGTTATACGGTATACGGTATACGGTATACGGTATACGTTATACGTTGTACGTTATACGTTATACGTTATACGTTATACGTTATACGTTATATGTTATACGTTATACGTTATACGTTGTACGTTATATGTTGTACGTTATATGTTATACGTTACACGTTGTACGATGTACGTTATACGTTATACGTTATACGTTATACGTTACACGTTATACGTTATACGGTATACGGTATACGGTATACGGTATACGTTATACGTTGTACGTTATACGTTATACGTTATACGTTATACGTTATACGTTATACGATATACGTTATACGTTATACGTTATACGTTATACGTTATGGGCTGTACGTTATACGTTATTCGTTATACGCTGTACGTTATACGTTATACGTTATACGGTATACGGTATACGGTATACGGTATACGTTATACGTTGTACGTTATACGTTATACGTTATACGTTATTCGTTATACGTTATACGATATACATTATACGTTATACGTTATACGTTATACGTTATGGGCTGTACGTTATACGTTATTCGTTATACGCTGTACGTTATACGTTATACGTTATACGTTACACGTTGTACGTTGTACGTTATACGTAATACGTTATACGCTGTACGTTATACGTTATACGTCACACGTTATACGTTATACGTTATACGCTGTACGTTATACGCTGTACGTTATACGCTGTACGTTATACGTTATACGTTATACGTTACACGTTGTACGTTGTACGTTATACGTTGTACGTTATACGTTGTACGTTATACGTTGTACGTTATACGTTATACGCTGTACGTTATACGTTATACGTTATACGCTATACGTTGTACGTTATACGTTATACGTTATACGCTGTACGTTATACGTTATACGTTATACGTTACACGTTGTACGTTGTACGTTATACGTTATACGTTGTATGTTATACGTTGTACGTTATACGTTATACGTTGTACGTTATACGTTGTACATTATACGTTGTATGTTATACGTTATACGCTGTACGTTATACGTTATTCGTTATACGTTATACGTTATACGTTATACGTTATACGTTATACGTTATACGTTATACGTTATACGTTGTACGTTATACGCTGTACGTTATACGCTGTACGTTATACGTTACAAGTTGTACGTTGTACGTTATACGTTGTACGTTATACGTTGTACATTGTACGTTATACGTTGTACGTTATACGTTGTACGTTATGCGTTGTACGTTATACGTTGTACGTTATACGTTATACGTTATACGTTATACGTTATACGTTATACGTTATACGCTATACGTTATACGTTATACGTTATACGTTATACGTTTTACGTTATACGTTGTACGTTGTACGTTATACGTTGTACATTATACGTTGTACGTTATACGTTATACGCTGTACGTTATACGTTATACGTTACATGTTGTACGTTGTACGTTATACGTTGTACGATATACGTTGTACGTTATACGTTGTACGTTATACGTTGTATGTTATACGTTATACGCTGTACGTTATACGTTATACGTTATACGTTATACGTTACACGTTGTACGTTGGACGTTATACGTTGTACATTATACGTTGTACGTTATACGTTATACGCTGTACGTTATACGTTATACGCTGTACGTTATACGTTATACGTTACATGTTGTACGTAGTACGTTATACGTTGTACGTTATACGTTGTACGTTATACGTTGTACGTTATACGTTGTATGTTATACGTTATACGCTGTACGTTATACGTTATACGTTGTACGTTATACGTTATACGTTATACGTTATACGCTGTACGTTATACGCTGTACGTTATACGTTATACGTTATACGTTATACGTTGTACGTTATACGCTGTACGTTATACGCTGTACGTTATTCGTTGTACGTTATACGTTATACGTTGTACGTTATACGCTGTACGTTATACCTTATACGTTATACGTTATACGTTATACGTTATACGCTGTACGTTGTACATTATACGTTGTATGTTATACGTTATACGCTGTACGTTATACGTTATTCGTTATACGTTATACGTTATACGTTATACGTTATACGCTGTACGTTATACGCTGTACGTTATACGCTGTACGTTATAAGTTATACGTTATACGTTATACGTTACACGTTGTACGTTGTACGTTATACGTTGTACGTTATACGTTGTACATTATACGTTGTACGTTATACGTTATACGCTGTACGTTATAAGTTATACGTTATACGTTATACGTTACACGTTGTACGTTGTACGTTATACGTTGTACATTATACGTTGTACGTTATACGTTATACGCTGTACGTTATACGTTATACGTTACATGTTGTACGTTGTACGTTATACCTTGTACGTTATACGTTGTACGTTATACGTTATGCGTTATACGTTATACGTTATACGTTATACGTTATACGTTATACGTTATACGTTATACGTTATACGTTATAGGTTATGGGCTGTACGTTATACGTTATTCGTTATACGCTGTACGTTATACGTTATACGTTATACGGTATACGGTATACGGTATACGGTATACGTTATACGTTGTACGTTATACGTTATACGTTATACGTTATTCGTTATACGTTATACGATATACATTATACGTTATACGTTATACGTTATACGTTATGGGCTGTACGTTATACGTTATTCGTTATACGCTGTACGTTATACGTTATACGTTATACGTTACACGTTGTACGTTGTACGTTATACGTAATACGTTATACGCTGTACGTTATACGTTATACGTCACACGTTATACGTTATACGTTATACGCTGTACGTTATACGCTGTACGTTATACGCTGTACGTTATACGTTATACGTTATACGTTACACGTTGTACGTTGTACGTTATACGTTGTACGTTATACGTTGTACGTTATACGTTGTACGTTATACGTTATACGCTGTACGTTATACGTTATACGTTATACGCTATACGTTGTACGTTATACGTTATACGTTATACGCTGTACGTTATACGTTATACGTTATACGTTACACGTTGTACGTTGTACGTTATACGTTATACGTTGTACGTTATACGTTGTACATTATACGTTGTATGTTATACGTTATACGCTGTACGTTATACGTTATTCGTTATACGTTATACGTTATACGTTATACGTTATACGTTATACGTTATACGTTATACGTTATACGTTATACGTTGTACGTTATACGCTGTACGTTATACGCTGTACGTTATACGTTACAAGTTGTACGTTGTACGTTATACGTTGTACGTTATACGTTGTACATTGTACGTTATACGTTGTACGTTATACGTTGTACGTTATGCGTTGTACGTTATACGTTGTACGTTATACGTTATACGTTATACGTTATACGTTATACGTTATACGTTATACGCTATACGTTATACGTTATACGTTATACGTTATACGTTTTACGTTATACGTTGTACGTTGTACGTTATACGTTGTACATTATACGTTGTACGTTATACGTTATACGCTGTACGTTATACGTTATACGTTACATGTTGTACGTTGTACGTTATACGTTGTACGATATACGTTGTACGTTATACGTTGTACGTTATACGTTGTATGTTATACGTTATACGCTGTACGTTATACGTTATACGTTATACGTTATACGTTACACGTTGTACGTTGGACGTTATACGTTGTACATTATACGTTGTACGTTATACGTTATACGCTGTACGTTATACGTTATACGCTGTACGTTATACGTTATACGTTACATGTTGTACGTAGTACGTTATACGTTGTACGTTATACGTTGTACGTTATACGTTGTACGTTATACGTTGTATGTTATACGTTATACGCTGTACGTTATACGTTATACGTTGTACGTTATACGTTATACGTTATACGTTATACGCTGTACGTTATACGCTGTACGTTATACGTTATACGTTATACGTTATACGTTGTACGTTATACGCTGTACGTTATACGCTGTACGTTATACGTTGTACGTTATACGTTATACGTTGTACGTTATACGCTGTACGTTATACCTTATACGTTATACGTTATACGTTATACGTTATACGCTGTACGTTGTACATTATACGTTGTATGTTATACGTTATACGCTGTACGTTATACGTTATTCGTTATACGTTATACGTTATACGTTATACGTTATACGCTGTACGTTATACGCTGTACGTTATACGCTGTACGTTATAAGTTATACGTTATACGTTATACGTTACACGTTGTACGTTGTACGTTATACGTTGTACATTATACGTTGTACGTTATACGTTATACGCTGTACGTTATACGTTATACGTTACATGTTGTACGTTGTACGTTATACCTTGTACGTTATACGTTGTACGTTATACGTTATGCGTTATACGTTATACGTTATACGTTATACGTTATACGTTATACGTTATACGTTATACGTTATACGTTATACGTTATACGTTATACGTTATGGGCTGTACGTTATACGTTATTCGTTATACGCTGTACGTTATACGTTATACGTTATACGGTATACGGTATACGGTATACGGTATACGTTATACGTTGTACGTTATACGTTATACGTTATACGTTATTCGTTATACGTTATACGATATACATTATACGTTATACGTTATACGTTATACGTTATGGGCTGTACGTTATACGTTATTCGTTATACGCTGTACGTTATACGTTATACGTTATACGTTACACGTTGTACGTTGTACGTTATACGTAATACGTTATACGCTGTACGTTATACGTTATACGTCACACGTTATACGTTATACGTTATACGCTGTACGTTATACGCTGTACGTTATACGCTGTACGTTATACGTTATACGTTATACGTTACACGTTGTACGTTGTACGTTATACGTTGTACGTTATACGTTGTACGTTATACGTTGTACGTTATACGTTATACGCTGTACGTTATACGTTATACGTTATACGCTATACGTTGTACGTTATACGTTATACGTTATACGCTGTACGTTATACGTTATACGTTATACGTTACACGTTGTACGTTGTACGTTATACGTTATACGTTGTATGTTATACGTTGTACGTTATACGTTATACGTTGTACGTTATACGTTGTACATTATACGTTGTATGTTATACGTTATACGCTGTACGTTATACGTTATTCGTTATACGTTATAAATTATACGTTATACGTTATACGTTATACGTTATACGTTATACGTTATACGTTATACGTTGTACGTTATACGCTGTACGTTATACGCTGTACGTTATACGTTACAAGTTGTACGTTGTACGTTATACGTTGTACGTTATACGTTGTACATTGTACGTTATACGTTGTACGTTATACGTTGTACGTTATGCGTTGTACGTTATACGTTGTACGTTATACGTTATACGTTATACGTTATACGTTATACGTTATACGTTATACGCTATACGTTATACGTTATACGTTATACGTTATACGTTTTACGTTATACGTTGTACGTTGTACGTTATACGTTGTACATTATACGTTGTACGTTATACGTTATACGCTGTACGTTATACGTTATACGTTACATGTTGTACGTTGTACGTTATACGTTGTACGATATACGTTGTACGTTATACGTTGTACGTTATACGTTGTATGTTATACGTTATACGCTGTACGTTATACGTTGTACGTTATACGTTATACGTTGTACGTTATACGCTGTACGTTATACCTTATACGTTATACGTTATACGTTATACGTTATACGCTGTACGTTGTACATTATACGTTGTATGTTATACGTTATACGCTGTACGTTATACGTTATTCGTTATACGTTATACGTTATACGTTATACGTTATACGCTGTACGTTATACGCTGTACGTTATACGCTGTACGTTATAAGTTATACGTTATACGTTATACGTTACACGTTGTACGTTGTACGTTATACGTTGTACGTTATACGTTGTACATTATACGTTGTACGTTATACGTTATACGCTGTACGTTATAAGTTATACGTTATACGTTATACGTTACACGTTGTACGTTGTACGTTATACGTTGTACATTATACGTTGTACGTTATACGTTATACGCTGTACGTTATACGTTATACGTTACATGTTGTACGTTGTACGTTATACCTTGTACGTTATACGTTGTACGTTATACGTTATGCGTTATACGTTATACGTTATACGTTATACGTTATACGTTATACGTTATACGTTATACGTTATACGTTATACGTTATACGTTATACGTTATACGTTATACGTTATACGTTATACGTTATACGTTATACGTTATACGTTATACGCTGTACGTTATACGCTGTACGTTATACGCTGTACGTTATAAGTTATACGTTATACGTTATACGTTACACGTTGTACGTTGTACGTTATACGTTGTACGTTATACGTTGTACATTATACGTTGTACGTTATACGTTATACGCTGTACGTTATAAGTTATACGTTATACGTTATACGTTACACGTTGTACGTTGTACGTTATACGTTGTACATTATACGTTGTACGTTATACGTTATACGCTGTACGTTATACGTTATACGTTACATGTTGTACGTGGTACGTTATACGTTGTACGTTATACGTTGTACGTTATACGTTGTACGTTATACGTTGTATGTTATACGTTATACGCTGTACGTTATACGTTATACGTTATACGTTATACGTTGTACGTTATACGCTGTACGTTATACGCTGTACGTTATACGCTGTACGTTATACGTAATACGTTGTACGTTACACGTTGTACGTTGTACGTTATACGTTGTACGTTATACGTTGTACGTTGTACGTTATACGTTGTACGTTATACGTTGTACGATATACGTTGTACGTTATACGTTGTACGTTATTCGTTATACGTTGTACGTGATACGTTGTATGTTATACGTTATACGCTGTACGTTATACGTTATACGTTATACGGTATACGTTATACGTTATACGTTATACGTTATACGTTATACGTTGTACGTTATATGTTGTACGTTATATGTTATACGTTACACGTTGTACGATGTACGTTATACGTTATACGTTATACGTTATACGTTATACGTTACACGTTATACGTTATACGGTATACGGTATACGGTATACGGTATACGTTATACGTTGTACGTTATACGTTATACGTTATACGTTATACGTTATACGTTATACGATATACGTTATACGTTATACGTTATACGTTATACGTTATGGGCTGTACGTTATACGTTATTCGTTATACGCTGTACGTTATACGTTATACGTTATACGGTATACGGTATACGGTATACGGTATACGTTATACGTTGTACGTTATACGTTATACGTTATACGTTATTCGTTATACGTTATACGATATACATTATACGTTATACGTTATACGTTATACGTTATGGGCTGTACGTTATACGTTATTCGTTATACGCTGTACGTTATACGTTATACGTTATACGTTACACGTTGTACGTTGTACGTTATACGTAATACGTTATACGCTGTACGTTATACGTTATACGTCACACGTTATACGTTATACGTTATACGCTGTACGTTATACGCTGTACGTTATACGCTGTACGTTATACGTTATACGTTATACGTTACACGTTGTACGTTGTACGTTATACGTTGTACGTTATACGTTGTACGTTATACGTTGTACTTTATACGTTATACGCTGTACGTTATACGTTATACGTTATACGCTATACGTTGTACGTTATACGTTATACGTTATACGCTGTACGTTATACGTTATACGTTATACGTTACACGTTGTACGTTGTACGTTATACGTTATACGTTGTATGTTATACGTTGTACGTTATACGTTATACGTTGTACGTTATACGTTGTACATTATACGTTGTATGTTATACGTTATACGCTGTACGTTATACGTTATTCGTTATACGTTATACGTTATACGTTATACGTTATACGTTATACGTTATACGTTATACGTTATACGTTGTACGTTATACGCTGTACGTTATACGCTGTACGTTATACGTTACAAGTTGTACGTTGTACGTTATACGTTGTACGTTATACGTTGTACATTGTACGTTATACGTTGTACGTTATACGTTGTACGTTATACGTTGTACGTTATGCGTTGTACGTTATACGTTGTACGTTATACGTTATACGTTATACGTTATACGTTATACGTTATACGTTATACGCTATACGTTATACGTTATACGTTATACGTTATACGTTTTACGTTATACGTTATACGTTATACGTTATACGTTATACGTTATACGTTATACGTTATACGTTATACGTTATACGTTATACGTTATACGTTATACGTTATACGTTATACGTTATACGTTATACGTTATACGTTATACGTTATACGTTATACGTTATACGTTATACGTTATACGTTATACGTTATACGTTATACGTTATACGTTATACGTTATACGTTATACGTTATACGTTATACGCTGTACGTTATACGCTGTACGTTATACGCTGTACGTTATAAGTTATACGTTATACGTTATACGTTACACGTTGTACGTTGTACGTTATACGTTGTACGTTATACGTTGTACATTATACGTTGTACGTTATACGTTATACGCTGTACGTTATAAGTTATACGTTATACGTTATACGTTACACGTTGTACGTTGTACGTTATACGTTGTACATTATACGTTGTACGTTATACGTTATACGCTGTACGTTATACGTTATACGTTACATGTTGTACGTTGTACGTTATACGTTGTACGTTATACGTTGTACGTTATACGTTGTACGTTATACGTTGTATGTTATACGTTATACGCTGTACGTTATACGTTATACGTTGTACGTTATACGTTATACGTTATACGTTATACGCTGTACGTTATACGCTGTACGTTATACGTTATACGTTCTACGTTATACGTTGTACGTTATACGCTGTACGTTATACGCTGTACGTTATACGTTATACGTTATACGTTATACGTTGTACGTTATACGCTGTACGTTATACGCTGTACGTTATACGTTACAAGTTGTACGTTGTACGTTATACGTAGTACGTTATACGTTGTACGTTATACGTTGTACATTGTACGTTATACGTTGTACGTTATACGTTGTACGTTATGCGTTGTACGTTATACGTTGTACGTTATACGTTATACGTTATACGTTATACGTTATACGTTATACGTTATACGTTATACGTTATACGTTATACGTTATACGTTATACGTTATACGTTATACGTTATACGTTATACGTTTTACGTTATACGTTATACGTTATACGTTATACGTTATACGTTATACGTTATACGTTATACGTTATACGTTATACGTTATACGTTACACGTTGTACGTTGTACGTTATACGTTGTACATTATACGTTGTACGTTATACGTTATACGCTGTACGTTATACGTTATACGTTACATGTTGTACGTTGTACGTTATACGTTGTACGTTATACGTTGTACGTTATACGTTGTACGTTATACGTTGTATGTTATACGTTATACGCTGTACGTTATACGTTATACGTTATACGTTATACGTTACACGTTGTACGTTGGACGTTATACGTTGTACATTATACGTTGTACGTTATACGTTATACGTTATACGCTGTACGTCATACGTTATACGCTGTACGTTATACGTTATACGTTACATGTTGTACGTAGTACGTTATACGTTGTACGTTATACGTTGTACGTTATACGTTGTACGTTATACGTTGTATGTTATACGTTATACGCTGTACGTTATACGTTATACGTTGTACGTTATACGTTATACGTTATACGTTATACGCTGTACGCTATACGCTCTACGTTATACGTTATACGTTATACGTTATACGTTATACGTTGTACGTTATACGCTGTACGTTATACGCTGTACGTTATACGTTATACGTTATACGTTATACGTTGTACGTTATACGCTGTACGTTATACCTTATACGTTATACGTTATACGTTATACGTTATACGCTGTACGTTGTACATTATACGTTGTATGTTATACGTTATACGCTGTACGTTATACGTTATTCGTTATACGTTATACGTTATACGTTATACGTTATACGTTATACGTTATACGTTATACGTTATACGTTATACTTTGTACGTTATACGCTGTACGTTATACGCTGTACGTTATACGTTACAAGTTGTACGTTGTACGTTATACGTTGTACGTTATACGTTGTACATTGTACGTTATACGTTGTACGTTATACGTTGTACGTTATGCGTTGTACGTTATACGTTGTACGTTATACGTTATACGTTATACGTTATACGTTATACGTTATACGTTTTACGTTATACGTTGTACGTTGTACGTTATACGTTGTACATTATACGTTGTACGTTATACGTTATACGCTGTACGTTATACGTTATACGTTACATGTTGTACGTTGTACGTTATACGTTGTACGATATACGTTGTACGTTATACGTTGTACGTTATACGTTGTATGTTATACGTTATACGCTGTACGTTATACGTTATACGTTATACGTTATACGTTACACGTTGTACGTTGGACGTTATACGTTGTACATTATACGTTGTACGTTATACGTTATACGCTGTACGTTATACGTTATACGCTGTACGTTATACGTTATACGTTACATGTTGTACGTAGTACGTTATACGTTGTACGTTATACGTTGTACGTTATACGTTGTACGTTATACGTTGTATGTTATACGTTATACGCTGTACGTTATACGTTATACGTTGTACGTTATACGTTATACGTTATACGTTATACGCTGTACGTTATACGCTGTACGTTATACGTTATACGTTATACGTTATACGTTGTACGTTATACGCTGTACGTTATACGCTGTACGTTATACGTTGTACGTTATACGTTATACGTTGTACGTTATACGCTGTACGTTATACCTTATACGTTATACGTTATACGTTATACGTTATACGCTGTACGTTGTACATTATACGTTGTATGTTATACGTTATACGCTGTACGTTATACGTTATTCGTTATACGTTATACGTTATACGTTATACGTTATACGCTGTACGTTATACGCTGTACGTTATACGCTGTACGTTATAAGTTATACGTTATACGTTATACGTTACACGTTGTACGTTGTACGTTATACGTTGTACGTTATACGTTGTACATTATACGTTGTACGTTATACGTTATACGCTGTACGTTATAAGTTATACGTTATACGTTATACGTTACACGTTGTACGTTGTACGTTATACGTTGTACATTATACGTTGTACGTTATACGTTATACGCTGTACGTTATACGTTATACGTTACATGTTGTACGTTGTACGTTATACCTTGTACGTTATACGTTGTACGTTATACGTTATGCGTTATACGTTATACGTTATACGTTATACGTTATACGTTATACGTTATACGTTATACGTTATACGTTATACGTTATACGTTATACGTTATACGTTATACGTTATACGTTATACGTTATACGTTATACGTTATACGTTATACGCTGTACGTTATACGCTGTACGTTATACGCTGTACGTTATAAGTTATACGTTATACGTTATACGTTACACGTTGTACGTTGTACGTTATACGTTGTACGTTATACGTTGTACATTATACGTTGTACGTTATACGTTATACGCTGTACGTTATAAGTTATACGTTATACGTTATACGTTACACGTTGTACGTTGTACGTTATACGTTGTACATTATACGTTGTACGTTATACGTTATACGCTGTACGTTATACGTTATACGTTACATGTTGTACGTGGTACGTTATACGTTGTACGTTATACGTTGTACGTTATACGTTGTACGTTATACGTTGTATGTTATACGTTATACGCTGTACGTTATACGTTATACGTTATACGTTATACGTTGTACGTTATACGCTGTACGTTATACGCTGTACGTTATACGCTGTACGTTATACGTAATACGTTGTACGTTACACGTTGTACGTTGTACGTTATACGTTGTACGTTATACGTTGTACGTTGTACGTTATACGTTGTACGTTATACGTTGTACGATATACGTTGTACGTTATACGTTGTACGTTATTCGTTATACGTTGTACGTGATACGTTGTATGTTATACGTTATACGCTGTACGTTATACGTTATACGTTATACGGTATACGTTATACGTTATACGTTATACGTTATACGTTATACGTTGTACGTTATATGTTGTACGTTATATGTTATACGTTACACGTTGTACGATGTACGTTATACGTCATACGTTATACGTTATACGTTATACGTTACACGTTATACGTTATACGGTATACGGTATACGGTATACGGTATACGTTATACGTTGTACGTTATACGTTATACGTTATACGTTATACGTTATACGTTATACGATATACGTTATACGTTATACGTTATACGTTATACGTTATGGGCTGTACGTTATACGTTATTCGTTATACGCTGTACGTTATACGTTATACGTTATACGGTATACGGTATACGGTATACGGTATACGTTATACGTTGTACGTTATACGTTATACGTTATACGTTATTCGTTATACGTTATACGATATACATTATACGTTATACGTTATACGTTATACGTTATGGGCTGTACGTTATACGTTATTCGTTATACGCTGTACGTTATACGTTATACGTTATACGTTACACGTTGTACGTTGTACGTTATACGTAATACGTTATACGCTGTACGTTATACGTTATACGTCACACGTTATACGTTATACGTTATACGCTGTACGTTATACGCTGTACGTTATACGCTGTACGTTATACGTTATACGTTATACGTTACACGTTGTACGTTGTACGTTATACGTTGTACGTTATACGTTGTACGTTATACGTTGTACTTTATACGTTATACGCTGTACGTTATACGTTATACGTTATACGCTATACGTTGTACGTTATACGTTATACGTTATACGCTGTACGTTATACGTTATACGTTATACGTTACACGTTGTACGTTGTACGTTATACGTTATACGTTGTATGTTATACGTTGTACGTTATACGTTATACGTTGTACGTTATACGTTGTACATTATACGTTGTATGTTATACGTTATACGCTGTACGTTATACGTTATTCGTTATACGTTATACGTTATACGTTATACGTTATACGTTATACGTTATACGTTATACGTTATACGTTGTACGTTATACGCTGTACGTTATACGCTGTACGTTATACGTTACAAGTTGTACGTTGTACGTTATACGTTGTACGTTATACGTTGTACATTGTACGTTATACGTTGTACGTTATACGTTGTACGTTATACGTTGTACGTTATGCGTTGTACGTTATACGTTGTACGTTATACGTTATACGTTATACGTTATACGTTATACGTTATACGTTATACGCTATACGTTATACGTTATACGTTATACGTTATACGTTATACGTTATACGTTATACGTTATACGTTATACGTTATACGTTATACGTTATACGTTATACGTTATACGTTATACGTTATACGTTATACGTTATACGTTATACGTTATACGTTATACGTTATACGTTATACGTTATACGTTATACGTTATACGTTATACGTTATACGTTATACGTTATACGTTATACGTTATACGTTATACGTTATACGTTATACGTTATACGTTATACGTTATACGTTATACGTTATACGCTGTACGTTATACGCTGTACGTTATACGCTGTACGTTATAAGTTATACGTTATACGTTATACGTTACACGTTGTACGTTGTACGTTATACGTTGTACGTTATACGTTGTACATTATACGTTGTACGTTATACGTTATACGCTGTACGTTATAAGTTATACGTTATACGTTATACGTTACACGTTGTACGTTGTACGTTATACGTTGTACATTATACGTTGTACGTTATACGTTATACGCTGTACGTTATACGTTATACGTTACATGTTGTACGTTGTACGTTATACGTTGTACGTTATACGTTGTACGTTATACGTTGTACGTTATACGTTGTATGTTATACGTTATACGCTGTACGTTATACGTTATACGTTGTACGTTATACGTTATACGTTATACGTTATACGCTGTACGTTATACGCTGTACGTTATACGTTATACGTTCTACGTTATACGTTGTACGTTATACGCTGTACGTTATACGCTGTACGTTATACGTTATACGTTATACGTTATACGTTGTACGTTATACGCTGTACGTTATACGCTGTACGTTATACGTTACAAGTTGTACGTTGTACGTTATACGTAGTACGTTATACGTTGTACGTTATACGTTGTACATTGTACGTTATACGTTGTACGTTATACGTTGTACGTTATGCGTTGTACGTTATACGTTGTACGTTATACGTTATACGTTATACGTTATACGTTATACGTTATACGTTATACGTTATACGTTATACGTTATACGTTATACGTTATACGTTATACGTTATACGTTATACGTTTTACGTTATACGTTATACGTTATACGTTATACGTTATACGTTATACGTTATACGTTATACGTTATACGTTATACGTTATACGTTACACGTTGTACGTTGTACGTTATACGTTGTACATTATACGTTGTACGTTATACGTTATACGCTGTACGTTATACGTTATACGTTACATGTTGTACGTTGTACGTTATACGTTGTACGTTATACGTTGTACGTTATACGTTGTACGTTATACGTTGTATGTTATACGTTATACGCTGTACGTTATACGTTATACGTTATACGTTATACGTTACACGTTGTACGTTGGACGTTATACGTTGTACATTATACGTTGTACGTTATACGTTATACGTTATACGCTGTACGTCATACGTTATACGCTGTACGTTATACGTTATACGTTACATGTTGTACGTAGTACGTTATACGTTGTACGTTATACGTTGTACGTTATACGTTGTACGTTATACGTTGTATGTTATACGTTATACGCTGTACGTTATACGTTATACGTTGTACGTTATACGTTATACGTTATACGTTATACGCTGTACGCTATACGCTCTACGTTATACGTTATACGTTATACGTTATACGTTATACGTTGTACGTTATACGCTGTACGTTATACGCTGTACGTTATACGTTATACGTTATACGTTATACGTTGTACGTTATACGCTGTACGTTATACCTTATACGTTATACGTTATACGTTATACGTTATACGCTGTACGTTGTACATTATACGTTGTATGTTATACGTTATACGCTGTACGTTATACGTTATTCGTTATACGTTATACGTTATACGTTATACGTTATACGTTATACGTTATACGTTATACGTTATACGTTATACTTTGTACGTTATACGCTGTACGTTATACGCTGTACGTTATACGTTACAAGTTGTACGTTGTACGTTATACGTTGTACGTTATACGTTGTACATTGTACGTTATACGTTGTACGTTATACGTTGTACGTTATGCGTTGTACGTTATACGTTGTACGTTATACGTTATACGTTATACGTTATACGTTATACGTTATACGTTATACGTTATACGTTATACGTTATACGTTTTACGTTATACGTTATACGTTATACGTTATACGTTATACGTTATACGTTATACGTTATACGTTATACGTTATACGTTATACGTTATACGTTATACGTTATACGTTATACGTTATACGTTATACGTTATACGTTATACGTTATACGTTATACGTTATACGTTATACGTTATACGTTATACGTTATACGTTATACGTTATACGTTATACGTTATACGTTATACGTTATACGTTATACGTTATACGTTATACGTTATACGTTATACGTTATACGTTATACGTTATACGTTATACGCTGTACGTTATACGCTGTACGTTATACGCTGTACGTTATAAGTTATACGTTATACGTTATACGTTACACGTTGTACGTTGTACGTTATACGTTGTACGTTATACGTTGTACATTATACGTTGTACGTTATACGTTATACGCTGTACGTTATAAGTTATACGTTATACGTTATACGTTACACGTTGTACGTTGTACGTTATACGTTGTACATTATACGTTGTACGTTATACGTTATACGCTGTACGTTATACGTTATACGTTACATGTTGTACGTTGTACGTTATACGTTGTACGTTATACGTTGTACGTTATACGTTATACGTTATACGTTATACGTTATACGTTATACGTTATATGTTATACGTTATACGTTATACGTTATACGTTATACGTTATACGTTGTACGTTATACGCTGTACGTTATACGCTGTACGTTATACGTTACAAGTTGTACGTTGTACGTTATACGTTGTACGTTATACGTTGTACATTGTACGTTATACGTTGTACGTTATACGTTGTACGTTATGCGTTGTACGTTATACGTTATACGTTATACGTTATACGTTATACGTTATACGTTATACGTTATACGTTATACGTTATACGTTATACGTTGTACGTTATACGCTGTATGTTATACGCTGTACGTTATACGTTACAAGTTGTACGTTGTACGTTATACGTTGTACGTTATACGTTGTACATTGTACGTTACACGTTGTACGTTATACGTTGTACGTTATGCGTTGTACGTTATACGTTGTACGTTATACGTTATACGTTATACGTTATACGTTATACGTTATACGTTATACGTTATACGTTATACGTTATACGTTATACGTTATACGTTATACGTTATACGTTATACGTTATACGTTATACGTTATACGTTATACGTTATACGTTGTACGTTATACGCTGTACGTTATACGCTGTACGTTATACGTTACAAGTTGTACGTTGTACGTTATACGTTGTACGTTATACGTTGTACATTGTACGTTATACGTTGTACGTTATACGTTATACGTTATACGTTATACGTTATACGTTATACGTTATACGTTATACGTTATACGTTATACGTTATACGTTATACGTTATACGTTATACGTTATACGTTATACGTTATACGTTATACGTTATACGTTATACGCTGTACGTTATACGCTGTACGTTATACGCTGTACGTTATAAGTTATACGTTATACGTTATACGTTACACGTTGTACGTTGTACATTATACGTTATACGTTATACGTTGTACGTTATACGCTGTACGTTATACGCTGTACGTTATACGTTATACGTTATACGTTATACGTTGTACGTTATACGCTGTACGTTATACCTTATACGTTATACGTTATACGTTATACGTTATACGCTGTACGTTGTACATTATACGTTGTATGTTATACGTTATACGCTGTACGTTATACGTTATTCGTTATACGTTATACGTTATACGTTATACGTTATACGTTATACGTTATACGTTATACGTTATACGTTATACGTTGTACGTTATACGCTGTACGTTATACGTTATACGTTATACGTTGTACGTTATACGCTGTACGTTATACGTTATACGTTATACGTTGTACGTTATACGCTGTACGTTATACGCTGTACGTTATACGTTACAAGTTGTACGTTGTACGTTATACGTTGTACGTTATACGTTGTACATTGTACGTTATACGTTGTACGTTATACGTTGTACGTTATGCGTTGTACGTTATACGTTATACGTTATACGTTATACGTTATACGTTATACGTTATACGTTATACGTTATACGTTATACGTTATACGTTATACGTTGTACGTTATCCGCTGTACGTTATACGCTGTACGTTATACGTTACAAGTTGTACGTTGTACGTTATACGTTGTACGTTATACGTTGTACATTGTACGTTATACGTTGTACGTTATACGTTGTACGTTATGCGTTTACGTTATACGTTATACGTTATACGTTATACGTTATACGTTATACGTTATACGTTATACGTTATACGTTATACGTTATACGTTATACGTTATACGTTATACGTTATACGTTATACGTTGTACGTTATACGCTGTATGTTATACGCTGTACGTTATACGTTACAAGTTGTACGTTGTACGTTATACGTTGTACGTTATACGTTGTACATTGTACGTTACACGTTGTACGTTATACGTTGTACGTTATACGCTGTACGTTATACGTTACAAGTTGTACGTTGTACGTTATACGTTGTACGTTATACGTTGTACATTGTACGTTATACGTTGTACGTTATACGTTGTACGTTATGCGTTGTACGTTATACGTTATACGTTATACGTTATACGTTATACGTTATACGTTATACGTTATACGTTATACGTTATACGTTATACGTTGTACGTTATCCGCTGTACGTTATACGCTGTACGTTATACGTTACAAGTTGTACGTTGTACGTTATACGTTGTACGTTATACGTTGTACATTGTACGTTATACGTTGTACGTTATACGTTGTACGTTATGCGTTTACGTTATACGTTATACGTTATACGTTATACGTTATACGTTATACGTTATACGTTATACGTTATACGTTATACGTTATACGTTATACGTTATACGTTATACGTTATACGTTATACGTTGTACGTTATACGCTGTATGTTATACGCTGTACGTTATACGTTACAAGTTGTACGTTGTACGTTATACGTTGTACGTTATACGTTGTACATTGTACGTTACACGTTGTACGTTATACGTTGTACGTTATGCGTTGTACGTTATACGTTGTACGTTATACGTTATACGTTATACGTTATACGTTATACGTTATACGTTATACGTTATACGTTATACGTTTTACGTTATACGTTATACGTTATACGTTATACGTTATACGTTATACGTTATACGTTATACGTTATACGTTATACGTTATACGTTATACGTTATACGTTATACGTTATACGTTATACGTTATACGTTATACGTTATACGTTATACGTTATACGCTGTACGTTATACGCTGTACGTTATACGCTGTACGTTATAAGTTATACGTTATACGTTATACGTTACACGTTGTACGTTGTACATTATACGTTGTACGTTATACGTTGTACATTATACGCTGTACGTTATACGTTATACGTTATACGTTATACGTTGTACGTTATACGCTGTACGTTATACGCTGTACGTTATACGCTGTACGTTATACCTTATACGTTATACGTTATACGTTATACGTTATACGCTGTACGTTGTACATTATACGTTGTATGTTATACGTTATACGCTGTACGTTATACGTTATTCGTTATACGTTATACGTTATACGTTATACGTTATACGTTATACGTTATACGTTATACGTTATACGTTATACGTTATACGTTGTACGTTATACGCTGTACGTTATACGTTATACGTTATACGTTGTACGTTATACGCTGTACGTTATACGTTATACGTTATACGTTGTACGTTATACGCTGTACGTTATACGCTGTACGTTATACGTTACAAGTTGTACGTTGTACGTTATACGTTGTACGTTATACGTTGTACATTGTACGTTATACGTTGTACGTTATACGTTGTACGTTATGCGTTGTACGTTATACGTTATACGTTATACGTTATACGTTATACGTTATACGTTATACGTTATACGTTATACGTTATACGTTATACGTTATACGTTATACGTTGTACGTTATCCGCTGTACGTTATACGCTGTACGTTATACGTTACAAGTTGTACGTTGTACGTTATACGTTGTACGTTATACGTTGTACATTGTACGTTATACGTTGTACGTTATACGTTGTACGTTATGCGTTTACGTTATACGTTATACGTTATACGTTATACGTTATACGTTATACGTTATACGTTATACGTTATACGTTATACGTTATACGTTATACGTTATACGTTATACGTTATACGTTGTACGTTATACGCTGTATGTTATACGCTGTACGTTATACGTTACAAGTTGTACGTTGTACGTTATACGTTGTACGTTATACGTTGTACATTGTACGTTACACGTTGTACGTTATACGTTGTACGTTATACGCTGTACGTTATACGTTACAAGTTGTACGTTGTACGTTATACGTTGTACGTTATACGTTGTACATTGTACGTTATACGTTGTACGTTATACGTTGTACGTTATGCGTTGTACGTTATACGTTATACGTTATACGTTATACGTTATACGTTATACGTTATACGTTATACGTTATACGTTATACGTTATACGTTGTACGTTATCCGCTGTACGTTATACGCTGTACGTTATACGTTACAAGTTGTACGTTGTACGTTATACGTTGTACGTTATACGTTGTACATTGTACGTTATACGTTGTACGTTATACGTTGTACGTTATGCGTTTACGTTATACGTTATACGTTATACGTTATACGTTATACGTTATACGTTATACGTTATACGTTATACGTTATACGTTATACGTTATACGTTATACGTTATACGTTATACGTTATACGTTGTACGTTATACGCTGTATGTTATACGCTGTACGTTATACGTTACAAGTTGTACGTTGTACGTTATACGTTGTACGTTATACGTTGTACATTGTACGTTACACGTTGTACGTTATACGTTGTACGTTATGCGTTGTACGTTATACGTTGTACGTTATACGTTATACGTTATACGTTATACGTTATACGTTATACGTTATACGTTATACGTTATACGTTTTACGTTATACGTTATACGTTATACGTTATACGTTATACGTTATACGTTATACGTTATACGTTATACGTTATACGTTATACGTTATACGTTATACGTTATACGTTATACGTTATACGTTATACGTTATACGTTATACGCTGTACGTTATACGCTGTACGTTATACGCTGTACGTTATAAGTTATACGTTATACGTTATACGTTACACGTTGTACGTTGTACATTATACGTTGTACGTTATACGTTGTACATTATACGTTGTACGTTATACGTTATACGTTATACGTTATACGTTGTACGTTATACGCTGTACGTTATACGCTGTACGTTATACGTTATACGTTATACGTTATACGTTATACGTTATACGTTATACGTTATACGTTATACGTTATACGCTGTACGTTATACGCTGTACGTTATACGCTGTACGTTATAAGTTATACGTTATACGTTATACGTTACACGTTGTACGTTGTACATTATACGTTGTACGTTATACGTTGTACATTATACGCTGTACGTTATACGTTATACGTTATACGTTATACGTTGTACGTTATACGCTGTACGTTATACGCTGTACGTTATACGTTATACGTTATACGTTATACGTTATACGTTGTACGTTATACGCTGTACGTTATACCTTATACGTTATACGTTATACGTTATACGTTATACGCTGTACGTTGTACATTATACGTTGTATGTTATACGTTATACGCTGTACGTTATACGTTATTCGTTATACGTTATACGTTATACGTTATACGTTATACGTTATACGTTATACGTTATACGTTATACGTTATACGCTATACGTTATACGTTATACGTTATACGTTATACGTTTTACGTTATACGTTATACGTTATACGTTATACGTTATACGTTATACGTTATACGTTATACGTTATACGTTATACGTTATACGTTATACGTTATACGTTATTCGTTATACGTTATACGTTATACGTTATACGTTATACGTTATACGTTATACGTTATACGTTATACGTTATACGTTATACGTTATACGTTATACGTTATACGTTATACGTTATACGTTATACGTTATACGTTATACGTTATACGTTGTACGTTATACGCTGTACGTTATACGCTGTACGTTATACGTTATACGTTATACGTTATACGTTGTACGTTATACGCTGTACGTTATACCTTATACGTTATACGTTATACGTTATACGTTATACGCTGTACGTTGTACATTATACGTTGTATGTTATACGTTATACGCTGTACGTTATACGTTATTCGTTATACGTTATACGTTATACGTTATACGTTATACGTTATACGTTATACGTTATACGTTATACGTTGTACGTTATACGCTGTACGTTATACGCTGTACGTTATACGTTACAAGTTGTACGTTGTACGTTATACGTTGTACGTTATACGTTGTACATTGTACGTTATACGTTGTACGTTATACGTTGTACGTTATGCGTTGTACGTTATACGTTATACGTTATACGTTATACGTTATACGTTATACGTTATACGTTATACGTTATACGTTATACGTTATACGTTGTACGTTATACGCTGTACGTTATACGCTGTACGTTATACGTTACAAGTTGTACGTTGTACGTTATACGTTGTACGTTATACGTTGTACATTGTACGTTATACGTTGTACGTTATACGTTGTACGTTATGCGTTGTACGTTATACGTTATACGTTATACGTTATACGTTATACGTTATACGTTATACGTTATACGTTATACGTTATACGTTATACGTTATACGTTATACGTTATACGTTATACGTTGTACGTTATACGCTGTATGTTATACGCTGTACGTTATACGTTACAAGTTGTACGTTGTACGTTATACGTTGTACGTTATACGTTGTACATTGTACGTTACACGTTGTACGTTATACGTTGTACGTTATGCGTTGTACGTTATACGTTGTACGTTATACGTTATACGTTATACGTTATACGTTATACGTTATACGTTATACGTTATACGTTATACGTTATACGTTTTACGTTATACGTTATACGTTATACGTTATACGTTATACGTTATACGTTATACGTTATACGTTATACGTTATACGTTATACGTTATACGTTATACGTTATACGTTATACGTTATACGTTATACGTTATACGTTATACGCTGTACGTTATACGCTGTACGTTATACGCTGTACGTTATAAGTTATACGTTATACGTTATACGTTACACGTTGTACGTTGTACATTATACGTTGTACGTTATACGTTGTACATTATACGCTGTACGTTATACGTTATACGTTATACGTTATACGTTGTACGTTATACGCTGTACGTTATACGCTGTACGTTATACGTTATACGTTATACGTTATACGTTGTACGTTATACGCTGTACGTTATACCTTATACGTTATACGTTATACGTTATACGTTATACGCTGTACGTTGTACATTATACGTTGTATGTTATACGTTATACGCTGTACGTTATACGTTGTACGTTATACGTTGTACATTATACGCTGTACGTTATACGTTATACGTTATACGTTATACGTTGTACGTTATACGCTGTATGTTATACGCTGTACGTTATACGTTACAAGTTGTACGTTGTACGTTATACGTTGTACGTTATACGTTGTACATTGTACGTTACACGTTGTACGTTATACGTTGTACGTTATGCGTTGTACGTTATACGTTGTACGTTATACGTTATACGTTATACGTTATACGTTATACGTTATACGTTATACGTTATACGTTATACGTTTTACGTTATACGTTATACGTTATACGTTATACGTTATACGTTATACGTTATACGTTATACGTTATACGTTATACGTTATACGTTATACGTTATACGTTATACGTTATACGTTATACGCTGTACGTTATACGCTGTACGTTATACGCTGTACGTTATAAGTTATACGTTATACGTTATACGTTACACGTTGTACGTTGTACATTATACGTTGTACGTTATACGTTGTACATTATACGCTGTACGTTATACGTTATACGTTATACGTTATACGTTGTACGTTATACGCTGTACGTTATACGCTGTACGTTATACGTTATACGTTATACGTTATACGTTGTACGTTATACGCTGTACGTTATACCTTATACGTTATACGTTATACGTTATACGTTATACGCTGTACGTTGTACATTATACGTTGTATGTTATACGTTATACGCTGTACGTTATACGTTATTCGTTATACGTTATACGTTATACGTTATACGTTATACGTTATACGTTATACGTTATACGTTATACGTTATACGTTATACGCTATACGTTATACGTTATACGTTATACGTTATACGTTTTACGTTATACGTTATACGTTATACGTTATACGTTATACGTTATACGTTATACGTTATACGTTATACGTTATACGTTATACGTTATACGTTATACGTTATACGTTATACGTTATACGTTATACGTTATACGTTATACGTTATACGTTATACGTTATACGTTATACGTTATACGTTATACGTTATACGTTATACGTTATACGTTATACGTTATACGTTATACGTTATACGTTATACGTTATACGTTATACGTTATACGTTATACGTTATACGTTATACGTTATACGTTATACGTTATACGTTATACGTTATACGTTATACGTTATACGTTATACGTTATACGTTATACGTTATACGTTATACGTTATACGTTATACGCTGTACGTTATACGCTGTACGTTATACGCTGTACGTTATAAGTTATACGTTATACGTTATACGTTATACGTTACACGTTGTACGTTGTACGTTATACGTTGTACGTTATACGTTGTACATTATACGTTGTACGTTATACGTTATACGCTGTACGTTATAAGTTATACGTTATACGTTATACGTTACACGTTGTACGTTGTACGTTATACGTTGTACATTATACGTTGTACGTTATACGTTATACGCTGTACGTTATACGTTATACGTTACATGTTGTACGTTGTACGTTATACGTTGTACGTTATACGTTGTACGTTATACGTTGTATGTTATACGTTATACGCTGTACGTTATACGTTATACGTTGTACGTTATACGTTATACGTTATACGTTATACGCTGTACGTTATACGCTGTACGTTATACGTTATACGTTCTACGTTATACGTTGTACGTTATACGCTGTACGTTATACGTTATACGTTATACGTTATACGTTGTACGTTATACGCTGTACGTTATACGCTGTACGTTATACGTTACAAGTTGTACGTTGTACGTTATACGTTGTACGTTATACGTTGTACGTTATACGTTGTACATTGTACGTTATACGTTGTACGTTATACGTTGTACGTTATGCGTTGTACGTTATACGTTGTACGTTATACGTTATACGTTATACGTTATACGTTATACGTTATACGTTATACGTTATACGTTATACGTTATACGTTATACGTTTTACGTTATACGTTATACGTTATACGTTATACGTTATACGTTATACGTTATACGTTATACGTTATACGTTATACGTTATACGTTATACGTTATACGTTATACGTTATACGTTACACGTTGTACGTTGTACGTTATACGTTGTACATTATACGTTGTACGTTATACGTTATACGCTGTACGTTATACGTTATACGTTACATGTTGTACGTTGTACGTTATACGTTGTACGTTATACGTTGTACGTTATACGTTGTACGTTATACGTTGTATGTTATACGTTATACGCTGTACGTTATACGTTATACGTTATACGTTATACGTTACACGTTGTACGTTGGACGTTATACGTTGTACATTATACGTTGTACGTTATACGTTATACGCTGTACGTTATACGTTATACGCTGTACGTTATACGTTATACGTTACATGTTGTACGTAGTACGTTATACGTTGTACGTTATACGTTGTACGTTATACGTTGTACGTTATACGTTGTATGTTATACGTTATACGCTGTACGTTATACGTTATACGTTATACGTTGTACGTTATACGTTATACGTTATACGTTATACGCTGTACGTTATACGCTCTACGTTATACGTTATACGTTATACGTTATACGTTGTACGTTATACGCTGTACGTTATACGTTATACGTTATACGTTATACGTTGTACGTTATACGCTGTACGTTATACCTTATACGTTATACGTTATACGTTATACGTTATACGCTGTACGTTGTACATTATACGTTGTATGTTATACGTTATACGCTGTACGTTATACGTTATTCGTTATACGTTATACGTTATACGTTATACGTTATACGTTATACGTTATACGTTATACGTTATACGTTGTACGTTATACGCTGTACGTTATACGTTACAAGTTGTACGTTACAAGTTGTACGTTGTACGTTATACGTTGTACGTTATACGTTGTACATTGTACGTTATACGTTGTACGTTATACGTTGTACGTTATGCGTTGTACGTTATACGTTGTACGTTATACGTTATACGTTATACGTTATACGTTATACGTTATACGTTATACGTTATACGTTATACGTTATACGTTATACGTTATACGTTTTACGTTATACGTTATACGTTATACGTTATACGTTATACGTTATACGTTATACGTTATACGTTATACGTTATACGTTATACGTTATACGTTATACGTTATACGTTATACGTTATACGTTATACGGTATACGTTATACGTTATACGTTATACGTTATACGTTATACGTTATACGTTATACGTTATACGTTATACGTAATACGTTATACGTTATACGTTATACGTTATACGTTATACGTTATACGTTATACGTTATACGTTATACGTTATACGTTATACGTTATACGTTATACGTTATACGTTATACGCTGTACGTTATACGCTGTACGTTATACGCTGTACGTTATAAGTTATACGTTATACGTTATACGTTACACGTTGTACGTTGTACGTTATACGTTGTACGTTATACGTTGTACATTATACGTTGTACGTTATACGTTATACGCTGTACGTTATAAGTTATACGTTATACGTTATACGTTACACGTTGTACGTTGTACGTTATACGTTGTACATTATACGTTGTACGTTATACGTTATACGCTGTACGTTATACGTTATACGTTACATGTTGTACGTTGTACGTTATACGTTGTACGTTATACGTTGTACGTTATACGTTATACGTTATACGTTATACGTTATACGTTATACGTTATAAGTTATACGTTATACGTTATACGTTATACGTTATACGTTATACGTTGTACGTTATACGCTGTACGTTATACGCTGTACGTTATACGTTACAAGTTGTACGTTGTACGTTATACGTTGTACGTTATACGTTGTACATTGTACGTTATACGTTGTACGTTATACGTTGTACGTTATGCGTTGTACGTTATACGTTATACGTTATACGTTATACGTTATACGTTATACGTTATACGTTATACGTTATACGTTATAAGTTATACGTTATACGTTATACGTTATACGTTGTACGTTATACGCTGTATGTTATACGCTGTACGTTATACGTTACAAGTTGTACGTTGTACGTTATACGTTGTACGTTATACGTTGTACATTGTACGTTACACGTTGTACGTTATACGTTGTACGTTATGCGTTGTACGTTATACGTTGTACGTTATACGTTATACGTTATACGCTGTACGTTATACGTTACAAGTTGTACGTTGTACGTTATACGTTGTACGTTATACGTTGTACATTGTACGTTATACGTTGTACGTTATACGTTATACGTTATACGTTATACGTTATACGTTATACGTTATACGTTATACGTTATACGTTATACGTTATACGCTGTACGTTATACGCTGTACGTTATACGCTGTACGTTATAAGTTATACGTTATACGTTATACGTTACACGTTGTACGTTGTACATTATACGTTGTACGTTATACGTTGTACATTATACGCTGTACATTATACGTTATACGTTATACGTTATACGTTGTACGTTATACGCTGTACGTTATACGCTGTACGTTATACGTTATACGTTATACGTTATACGTTGTACGTTATACGCTGTACGTTATACCTTATACGTTATACGTTATACGTTATACGTTATACGCTGTACGTTGTACATTATACGTTGTATGTTATACGTTATACGCTGTACGTTATACGTTATTCGTTATACGTTATACGTTATACGTTATACGTTATACGTTATACGTTATACGTTATACGTTATACGTTATACGCTGTACGTTATACGCTGTACGTTATACGCTGTACGTTATAAGTTATACGTTATACGTTATACGTTACACGTTGTACGTTGTACATTATACGTTGTACGTTATACGTTGTACATTATACGCTGTACGTTATACGTTATACGTTATACGTTATACGTTGTACGTTATACGCTGTACGTTATACGCTGTACGTTATACGTTATACGTTATACGTTATACGTTGTACGTTATACGCTGTACGTTATACCTTATACGTTATACGTTATACGTTATACGTTATACGCTGTACGTTGTACATTATACGTTGTATGTTATACGTTATACGCTGTACGTTATACGTTATTCGTTATACGTTATACGTTATACGTTATACGTTATACGTTATCCGTTATACGTTATACGTTATACGTTGTACGTTATACGCTGTACGTTATACGCTGTACGTTATACGTTACAAGTTGTACGTTGTACGTTATACGTTGTACGTTATACGTTGTACATTGTACGTTATACGTTGTACGTTATACGTTGTACGTTATGCGTTGTACGTTATACGTTATACGTTATACGTTATACGTTATACGTTATACGTTATACGTTATACGTTATACGTTATACGTTATACGTTATACGTTATACGTTGTACGTTATACGCTGTACGTTATACGCTGTACGTTATACGTTACAAGTTGTACGTTGTACGTTATACGTTGTACGTTATACGTTGTACATTGTACGTTATACGTTGTACGTTATACGTTGTACGTTATGCGTTGTACGTTATACGTTATTCGTTATACGTTATACGTTATACGTTATACGTTATACGTTATACGTTATACGTTATACGTTATACGTTATACGTTATACGTTATACGTTATACGTTATACGTTATACGTTATACGTTATACGTTATACGTTATACGTTATACGTTGTACGTTATACGCTGTATGTTATACGCTGTACGTTATACGTTACAAGTTGTACGTTGTACGTTATACGTTGTACGTTATACGTTGTACATTGTACGTTACACGTTGTACGTTATACGTTGTACGTTATGCGTTGTACGTTATACGTTGTACGTTATACGTTATACGTTATACGTTATACGTTATACGTTATACGTTATACGTTATACGTTATACGTTTTACGTTATACGTTATACGTTATACGTTATACGTTATACGTTATACGATATACGTTATACGTTATACGTTATACGTTATACGTTATACGTTATACGTTATACGTTATACGTTATACGTTATACGTTATACGTTATACGTTATACGCTGTACGTTATACGCTGTACGTTATACGCTGTACGTTATAAGTTATACGTTATACGTTATACGTTACACGTTGTACGTTGTACGTTATACGTTATACGTTATACGTTATACGTTGTACGTTATACGCTGTACGTTATACGCTGTACGTTATACGTTATACGTTATACGTTATACGTTATACGTTGTACGTTATACGCTGTACGTTATACCTTATACGTTATACGTTATACGTTATACGTTATACGCTGTACGTTGTACATTATACGTTGTATGTTATACGTTATACGCTGTACGTTATACGTTATTCGTTATACGTTATACGTTATACGTTATACGTTATACGTTATACGTTATACGTTATACGTTATACGTTATACGTTATACGTTATACGTTATACGTTATACGTTATACGTTATACGTTATACGTTATACGTTATACGTTATACGTTATACGTTATACGTTATACGTTATACGTTATACGTTATACGTTATACGTTATACGTTATACGTTATACGTTATACGTTATACGTTATACGTTATACGTTACACGTTACACGTTATACGTTATACGTTATACGTTATACGTTATACGTTATACGTTATACGTTATACGTTATACGTTATACGTTATACGTTATACGTTATACGTTATACGTTATACGTTATACGTTATACGTTATACGTTATACGTTATACGTTATACGTTATACGTTATACGTTATACGTTATACGTTACACGTTGTACGTTGTACGTTATACGTTGTACGTTATACGTTGTACATTATACGTTGTACGTTATACGTTATACGCTGTACGTTATAAGTTATACGTTATACGTTATACGTTACACGTTGTACGTTGTACGTTATACGTTGTACATTATACGTTGTACGTTATACGTTATACGCTGTACGTTATACGTTATACGTTACATGTTGTACGTTGTACGTTATACGTTGTACGTTATACGTTGTACGTTATACGTTATACGTTATACGTTATACGTTATACGTTATACGTTATACGTTATACGTTATACGTTATACGTTATACGTTATACGTTGTACGTTATACGCTGTACGTTATACGCTGTACGTTATACGTTACAAGTTGTACGTTGTACGTTATACGTTGTACGTTATACGTTGTACATTGTACGTTATACGTTGTACGTTATACGTTGTACGTTATGCGTTGTACGTTATACGTTATACGTTATACGTTATACGTTATACGTTATACGTTATACGTTATACGTTATACGTTATACGTTATACGTTATACGTTATACGTTATACGTTGTACGTTATACGCTGTATGTTATACGCTGTACGTTATACGTTACAAGTTGTACGTTGTACGTTATACGTTGTACGTTATACGTTGTACATTGTACGTTACACGTTGTACGTTATACGTTGTACGTTATGCGTTGTACGTTATACGTTGTACGTTATACGTTATACGTTATACGTTATACGTTATACGTTATACGTTATACGTTATACGTTATACGTTATACGTTTTACGTTATACGTTATACGTTATACGTTATACGTTATACGTTATACGTTATACGTTATACGTTATACGTTATACGTTATACGTTATACGTTATACGTTATACGTTATACGTTATACGTTATACGCTGTACGTTATACGCTGTACGTTATACGCTGTACGTTATAAGTTATACGTTATACGTTATACGTTACACGTTGTACGTTGTACATTATACGTTGTACGTTATACGTTGTACATTATACGTTGTACGTTATACGTTATACGCTGTACGTTATAAGTTATACGTTATACGTTATACGTTACACGTTGTACGTTGTACGTTATACGTTGTACATTATACGTTGTACGTTATACGTTATACGCTGTACGTTATACGTTATACGTTACATGTTGTACGTTGTACGTTATACGTTGTACGTTATACGTTGTACGTTATACGTTGTACGTTATACGTTGTATGTTATACGTTATACGCTGTACGTTATACGTTATACGTTGTACGTTATACGTTATACGTTATACGTTATACGCTGTACGTTATACGCTGTACGTTATACGCTGTACGTTATACGTTATACGTTATACGTTATACGTTGTACGTTATACGCTGTACGTTTTACGCTGTACGTTATACGTTACACGTTATACGTTATACGTTGTACGTTATACGATGTACGTTTTTCCTTATACGTTATACGTTATACGTTATACGTTATACGCTGTACGTTATACGCTGTACGTTATACGTTATACGTTATACGTTATACGTTATACGTTATACGTTATACGTTATACGTTGTACGTTATACGCTGTACGTTATACGCTGTACGTTATACGCTGTACGATATACGTTATACGTTGTACGTTATACGTTATACGTTGTACGTTATACGTTATACGTTACACGTTGTACGTTGTACGTTATACGTTGTACATTATACGTTGTACGTTATACGTTATACGTTATACGTTATACGTTATACGTTATACGTTATACGTTATACGTTATACGTTGTACGTTATACGCTGTACGTTATACGCTGTACGTTATACGCTGTACGTTATACGTTACAAGTTGTACGTTGTACGTTATACGTTGTACGTTATACGTTGTACATTGTACGTTATACGTTGTACGTTATACGTTATACGTTATACGTTATACGTTATACGTTATACGTTATACGTTATACGTTATACGTTATACGTTATACGTTATACGTTATACGTTATACGTTATACGTTATACGCTGTACGTTATACGCTGTACGTTATACGCTGTACGTTATAAGTTATACGTTATACGTTATACGTTACACGTTGTACGTTATACGTTATACGCTGTACGTTATACGTTATACGTTACATGTTGTACGTTGTACGTTATACGTTGTACGTTATACGTTGTACGTTATACGTTGTACGTTATACGTTGTATGTTATACGTTATACGCTGTACGTTATACGTTATACGTTATACGTTATACGTTATACGTTATACGTTATACGTTATACGTTACACGTTGTACGTTGGACGTTATACGTTGTACATTATACGTAGTACGTTATACGTTATACGCTGTACGTTATACGTTATACGCTGTACGTTATACGTTATACGTTACATGTTGTACGTAGTACGTTATACGTTGTACGTTATACGTTGTACGTTATACGTTGTACGTTATACGTTGTATGTTATACGTTATACGCTGTACGTTATACGTTATACGTTGTACGTTATACGTTATACGTTATACGTTATACGCTGTACGTTATACGCTGCACGTTATACGTTATACGTTATACGTTTTACGTTGTACGTTATACGCTGTACGTTATACGCTGTACGTTATACGTTATACGTTATACGTTATACGTTGTACGTTATACGCTGTACGTTATACCTTATACGTTATACGTTATACGTTATACGTTATACGCTGTACGTTGTACATTATACGTTGTATGTTATACGTTATACGCTGTACGTTATACGTTATTCGTTATACGTTATACGTTATACGTTATACGTTATACGTTATACGTTATACGTTGTACGTTATACGTTATACGTTATACGTTATACGTTATACGCAATACGTTATACGTTATACGTTATACGTTATACGTTATACGTTATACGTTATACGTTATACGTTATACGTTATACGTTATACGTTATACGTTATACGTTATACGTTATACGTTATACGTTATACGTTATACGTTATACGTTATACGTTATACGTTGTACGTTATACGCTGTACGTTATACGCTGTACGTTATACGCTGTACGATATACGTTATACGTTGTACGTTATACGTTATACGTTGTACGTTATACGTTATACGTTACACGTTGTACGTTGTACGTTATACGTTGTACATTATACGTTGTACGTTATACGTTATACGCTGTACGTTATACGTTATACGTTACATGTTGTACGTTGTACGTTATACGTTGTACGTTATACGTTGTACGTTATAAGTTGTACGTTATACGTTGTATGTTATACGTTATACGCTGTACGTTATACGTTATACGTTATACGTTATACGTTACACGTTGTACGTTGGACGTTATACGTTGTACATTATACGTTATACGTTATACGTTATACGCTGTACGTTATACGTTATACGCTGTACGTTATACGTTATACGTTACATGTTGTACGTAGTACGTTATACGTTGTACGTTATACGTTGTACGTTATACGTTGTACGTTATACGTTGTATGTTATACGTTATACGCTGTACGTTATACGTTATACGTTGTACGTTATACGTTATACGTTATACGTTATACGCTGTACGTTATACGCTGTACGTTATACGTTATACGTTATACGTTATACGTTGTACGTTATACGCTGTACGTTATACGCTGTACGTTATACGTTATACGTTATACGTTATACGTTGTACGTTATACGCTGTACGTTATACCTTATACGTTATACGTTATACGTTATACGTTATACGCTGTACGTTGTACATTATACGTTGTATGTTATACGTTATACGCTGTACGTTATACGTTATTCGTTATACGTTATACGTTATACGTTATACGTTATACGTTATACGTTATACGTTATACGTTATACGTTATACGTTATACGTTGTACGTTATACGCTGTACGTTATACGCTGTACGTTATACGTTACAAGTTGTACGTTGTACGTTATACGTTGTACGTTATACGTTGTACATTGTACGTTATACGTTGTACGTTATACGTTGTACGTTATGCGTTGTACGTTATACGTTGTACGTTATACGTTATACGTTATACGTTATACGTTATACGTTATACGTTATACGTTATACGTTATACGTTATACGTTATACGTTATACGTTATACGTTATACGTTTTACGTTATACGTTATACGTTATACGTTGTACGTTATACGTTGTATGTTATACGTTATACGCTGTACGTTATACGTTATACGTTGTACGTTATACGTTATACGTTATACGTTATACGCTGTACGTTATACGCTGTACGTTATACGTTATACGCTGTACGTTATACGTTATACGTTATACGTTATACGCTGTACGTTATACGCTGTACGTTATACGTTATACGTTATACGTTATACGTTGTACGTTATACGCTGTACGTTATACCTTATACGTTATACGTTATACGTTATACGTTATACGCTGTACGTTGTACATTATACGTTGTATGTTATACGTTATACGCTGTACGTTATACGTTATTCGTTATACGTTATACGTTATACGTTATACGTTATACGTTATACGTTATACGTTATACGTTATACGTTGTACGTTATACGCTGTACGTTATACGCTGTACGTTATACGTTACAAGTTGTACGTTGTACGTTATACGTTGTACGTTATACGTTATACGTTATACGTTTTACGTTATACGTTATACGTTATACGTTGTACGTTATACATTGTATGTTATACGTTATACGCTGTACGTTATACGTTATACGTTGTACGTTATACGTTATACGTTATACGTTATACGCTGTACGTTATACGCTGTACGTTATACGTTATACGTTATACGTTATACGTTGTACGTTATACGCTGTACGTTATACGCTGTACGTTATACGTTATACGTTATACGTTATACGCTGTACGTTATACGCTGTACGTTATACGTTATACGTTATACGTTATACGTTGTACGTTATACGCTGTACGTTATACCTTATACGTTATACGTTATACGTTATACGTTATACGTTATACGCTGTACGTTGTACATTATACGTTGTATGTTATACGTTATACGCTGTACGTTATACGTTATTCGTTATACGTTATACGTTATACGTTATACGTTATACGTTATACGTTATACGTTATACGTTATACGTTGTACGTTATACGATGTACGTTATACGCTGTACGTTATACGTTACAAGTTGTACGTTGTACGTTATACGTTGTACGTTATACGTTGTACATTGTACGTTATACGTTGTACGTTATACGTTGTACGTTATGCGTTGTACGTTATACGTTATACGTTATACGTTATACGTTATACGTTATACGTTATACGTTATACGTTATACGTTATACGTTATACGTTATACGTTGTACGTTATACGCTGTACGTTATACGTTACAAGTTGTACGTTGTACGTTATACGTTATACGTTATACGTTATACGTTATACGTTGTACGTTATACGTTATACGTTATACGTTATACGTTATACGCAATACGTTATACGTTATACGTTATACGTTATACGTTATACGTTATACGTTATACGTTATACGTTATACGTTATACGTTATACGTTATACGTTATACGTTATACGTTATACGTTATACGTTATACGTTATACGTTATACGTTGTACGTTATACGCTGTACGTTATACGCTGTACGTTATACGCTGTACGATATACGTTATACGTTGTACGTTATACGTTATACGTTGTACGTTATACGTTATACGTTACACGTTGTACGTTGTACGTTATACGTTGTACATTATACGTTGTACGTTATACGTTATACGCTGTACGTTATACGTTATACGTTACATGTTGTACGTTGTACGTTATACGTTGTACGTTATACGTTGTACGTTATAAGTTGTACGTTATACGTTGTATGTTATACGTTATACGCTGTACGTTATACGTTATACGTTATACGTTATACGTTACACGTTGTACGTTGGACGTTATACGTTGTACATTATACGTTGTACGTTATACGTTATACGCTGTACGTTATACGTTATACGCTGTACGTTATACGTTATACGTTACATGTTGTACGTAGTACGTTATACGTTGTACGTTATACGTTGTACGTTATACGTTGTACGTTATACGTTGTATGTTATACGTTATACGCTGTACGTTATACGTTATACGTTGTACGTTATACGTTATACGTTATACGTTATACGCTGTACGTTATACGCTGTACGTTATACGTTATACGTTATACGTTATACGTTGTACGTTATACGCTGTACGTTATACGCTGTACGTTATACGTTATACGTTATACGTTATACGTTGTACGTTATACGCTGTACGTTATACCTTATACGTTATACGTTATACGTTATACGTTATACGCTGTACGTTGTACATTATACGTTGTATGTTATACGTTATACGCTGTACGTTATACGTTATTCGTTATACGTTATACGTTATACGTTATACGTTATACGTTATACGTTATACGTTATACGTTATACGTTATACGTTATACGTTGTACGTTATACGCTGTACGTTATACGCTGTACGTTATACGTTACAAGTTGTACGTTGTACGTTATACGTTGTACGTTATACGTTGTACATTGTACGTTATACGTTGTACGTTATACGTTGTACGTTATGCGTTGTACGTTATACGTTGTACGTTATACGTTATACGTTATACGTTATACGTTATACGTTATACGTTATACGTTATACGTTATACGTTATACGTTATACGTTATACGTTATACGTTATACGTTTTACGTTATACGTTATACGTTATACGTTGTACGTTATACGTTGTATGTTATACGTTATACGCTGTACGTTATACGTTATACGTTGTACGTTATACGTTATACGTTATACGTTATACGCTGTACGTTATACGCTGTACGTTATACGTTATACGCTGTACGTTATACGTTATACGTTATACGTTATACGCTGTACGTTATACGCTGTACGTTATACGTTATACGTTATACGTTATACGTTGTACGTTATACGCTGTACGTTATACCTTATACGTTATACGTTATACGTTATACGTTATACGCTGTACGTTGTACATTATACGTTGTATGTTATACGTTATACGCTGTACGTTATACGTTATTCGTTATACGTTATACGTTATACGTTATACGTTATACGTTATACGTTATACGTTATACGTTATACGTTATACGTTGTACGTTATACGCTGTACGTTATACGCTGTACGTTATACGTTACAAGTTGTACGTTGTACGTTATACGTTGTACGTTATACGTTATACGTTATACGTTTTACGTTATACGTTATACGTTATACGTTGTACGTTATACATTGTATGTTATACGTTATACGCTGTACGTTATACGTTATACGTTGTACGTTATACGTTATACGTTATACGTTATACGCTGTACGTTATACGCTGTACGTTATACGTTATACGTTATACGTTATACGTTGTACGTTATACGCTGTACGTTATACGCTGTACGTTATACGTTATACGTTATACGTTATACGCTGTACGTTATACGCTGTACGTTATACGTTATACGTTATACGTTATACGTTGTACGTTATACGCTGTACGTTATACCTTATACGTTATACGTTATACGTTATACGTTATACGTTATACGCTGTACGTTGTACATTATACGTTGTATGTTATACGTTATACGCTGTACGTTATACGTTATTCGTTATACGTTATACGTTATACGTTATACGTTATACGTTATACGTTATACGTTATACGTTATACGTTGTACGTTATACGATGTACGTTATACGCTGTACGTTATACGTTACAAGTTGTACGTTGTACGTTATACGTTGTACGTTATACGTTGTACATTGTACGTTATACGTTGTACGTTATACGTTGTACGTTATGCGTTGTACGTTATACGTTATACGTTATACGTTATACGTTATACGTTATACGTTATACGTTATACGTTATACGTTATACGTTATACGTTATACGTTATACGTTGTACGTTATACGCTGTACGTTATACGTTACAAGTTGTACGTTGTACGTTATACGTTGTACGTTATACGTTGTACATTGTACGTTATACGTTGTACGTTATACGTTGTACGTTATGCGTTGTACGTTATACGTTATACGTTATACGTTATACGTTATACGTTATACGTTATACGTTATACGTTATACGTTATACGTTATACGTTATACGTTATACGTTATACGTTATACGTTATACGTTGTACGTTATACGCTGTATGTTATACGCTGTACGTTATACGTTACAAGTTGTACGTTGTACGTTATACGTTGTACGTTATACGTTGTACATTGTACGTTACACGTTGTACGTTATACGTTGTACGTTATGCGTTCTACGTTATACGTTGTACGTTATACGTTATACGTTATACGTTATACGTTATACGTTATACGTTATACGTTATACGTTATACGTTATACGTTTTACGTTATACGTTATACGTTATACGTTATACGTTATACGTTATACGTTATACGTTATACGTTATACGTTATACGTTATACGTTATACGTTATACGTTATACGTTATACGTTATACGTTATACGTTATACGCTGTACGTTATACGCTGTACGTTATACGCTGTACGTTATAAGTTATACGTTATACGTTATACGTTACACGTTGTACGTTGTACATTATACGTTGTACGTTATACGTTGTACATTATACGCTGTACGTTATACGTTATACGTTATACGTTATACGTTGTACGTTATACGCTGTACGTTATACGCTGTACGTTATACGTTATACGTTATACGTTATACGTTATACGTTGTACGTTATACGCTGTACGTTATACCTTATACGTTATACGTTATACGTTATACGTTATACGCTGTACGTTGTACATTATACGTTGTATGTTATACGTTATACGCTGTACGTTATACGTTGTACGTTATACGTTGTACATTATACGCTGTACGTTATACGTTATACGTTATACGTTATACGTTGTACGTTATACGCTGTATGTTATACGCTGTACGTTATACGTTACAAGTTGTACGTTGTACGTTATACGTTGTACGTTATACGTTGTACATTGTACGTTACACGTTGTACGTTATACGTTGTACGTTATGCGTTGTACGTTATACGTTGTACGTTATACGTTATACGTTATACGTTATACGTTATACGTTATACGTTATACGTTATACGTTTTACGTTATACGTTATACGTTATACGTTATACGTTATACGTTATACGTTATACGTTATACGTTATACGTTATACGTTATACGTTATACGTTATACGTTATACGTTATACGTTATACGTTATACGTTATACGTTATACGCTGTACGTTATACGCTGTACGTTATACGCTGTACGTTATAAGTTATACGTTATACGTTATACGTTACACGTTGTACGTTGTACATTATACGTTGTACGTTATACGTTGTACATTATACGCTGTACGTTATACGTTATACGTTATACGTTATACGTTGTACGTTATACGCTGTACGTTATACGCTGTACGTTATACGTTATACGTTATACGTTATACGTTGTACGTTATACGCTGTACGTTATACCTTATACGTTATACGTTATACGTTATACGTTATACGCTGTACGTTGTACATTATACGTTGTATGTTATACGTTATACGCTGTACGTTATACGTTATTCGTTATACGTTATACGTTATACGTTATACGTTATACGTTATACGTTATACGTTATACGTTATACGTTATACGCTATACGTTATACGTTATACGTTATACGTTATACGTTTTACGTTATACGTTATACGTTATACGTTATACGTTATACGTTATACGTTATACGTTATACGTTATACGTTATACGTTATACGTTATACGTTATACGTTATACGTTATACGTTATACGTTATACGTTATACGTTATACGTTATACGTTATACGTTATACGTTATACGTTATACGTTATACGTTATACGTTATACGTTATACGTTATACGTTATACGTTATACGTTATACGTTATACGTTATACGTTATACGTTATACGTTATACGTTATACGTTATACGTTATACGTTATACGTTATACGTTATACGTTATACGTTATACGTTATACGTTATACGTTATACGTTATACGTTATACGTTATACGTTATACGTTATACGTTATACGTTATACGTTATACGTTATACGTTATACGCTGTACGTTATACGCTGTACGTTATACGCTGTACGTTATAAGTTATACGTTATACGTTATACGTTACACGTTGTACGTTGTACGTTATACGTTGTACGTTATACGTTGTACATTATACGTTGTACGTTATACGTTATACGCTGTACGTTATAAGTTATACGTTATATGTTATACGTTACACGTTGTACGTTGTACGTTATACGTTGTACATTATACGTTGTACGTTATACGTTATACGCTGTACGTTATACGTTATACGTTACATGTTGTACGTTGTACGTTATACGTTGTACGTTATACGTTGTACGTTATACGTTGTATGTTATACGTTATACGCTGTACGTTATACGTTATACGTTGTACGTTATACGTTATACGTTATACGTTATACGCTGTACGTTATACGCTGTACGTTATACGTTATACGTTCTACGTTATACGTTGTACGTTATACGCTGTACGTTATACGCTGTACGTTATTCGTTATACGTTATACGTTATACGTTGTACGTTATACGCTGTACGTTATACGCTGTACGTTATACGTTACAAGTTGTACGTTGTACGTTATACGTTGTACGTTATACGTTGTACGTTATACGTTGTACATTGTACGTTATACGTTGTACGTTATACGTTGTACGTTATGCGTTGTACGTTATACGTTGTACGTTATACGTTATACGTTATACGTTATACGTTATACGTTATACGTTATACGTTATACGTTATACGTTATACGTTTTACGTTATACGTTATACGTTATACGTTATACGTTATACGTTATACGTTATACGTTATACGTTATACGTTATACGTTATACGTTATACGTTATACGTAATACGTTACACGTTGTACGTTGTACGTTATACGTTGTACATTATACGTTGTACGTTATACGTTATACGCTGTAAGTTATACGTTATACGTTACATGTTGTACGTTGTACGTTATACGTTGTACGTTATACGTTGTACGTTATACGTTGTACGTTATACGTTGTATGTTATACGTTATACGCTGTACGTTATACGTTATACGTTATACGTTATACGTTATACGTTATACGTTATACGTTATACGTTATACGTAATACGTTATACGTTATACGTTATACGTTGTACGTTATACGTTATACGTTATACGTTATACGCTGTACGTTATACGCTCTACGTTATACGTTATACGTTATACGTTATACGTTATACGTTGTACGTTATACGCTGTACGTTATACGTTATACGTTATACGTTATACGTTGTACGTTATACGCTGTACGTTATACCTTATACGTTATACGTTATACGTTATACGTTATACGCTGTACGTTGTACATTATACGTTGTATGTTATACGTTATACGCTGTACGTTATACGTTATTCGTTATACGTTATACGTTATACGTTATACGTTATACGTTATACGTTATACGTTATACGTTATACGTTATACGTTATACGTTATACGTTATACGTTGTACGTTATACGCTGTACGTTATACGTTACAAGTTGTACGTTACAAGTTGTACGTTGTACGTTATACGTTGTACGTTATACGTTGTACATTGTACGTTATACGTTGTACGTTATACGTTGTACGTTATGCGTTGTACGTTATACGTTGTACGTTATACGTTATACGTTATACGTTATACGTTATACGTTATACGTTATACGTTATACGTTATACGTTATACGTTATACGTTTTACGTTATACGTTATACGTTATACGTTATACGTTATACGTTATACGTTATACGTTATACGTTATACGTTATACGTTATACGTTATACGTTATACGTTATACGTTATACGTTATACGTTATACGTTATACGGTATACGTTATACGTTATACGTTATACGTTATACGTTATACGTTATACGTTATACGTTATACGTAATACGTTATACGTTATACGTTATACGTTATACGTTATACGTTATACGTTATACGTTATACGTTATACGTTATACGTTATACGTTATACGTTATACGTTATACGTTATACGTTATACGTTATACGCTGTACGTTATACGCTGTACGTTATACGCTGTACGTTATAAGTTATACGTTATACGTTATACGTTACACGTTGTACGTTGTACGTTATACGTTGTACGTTATACGTTGTACATTATACGTTGTACGTTATACGTTATACGCTGTACGTTATAAGTTATACGTTATACGTTATACGTTACACGTTGTACGTTGTACGTTATACGTTGTACATTATACGTTGTACGTTATACGTTATACGCTGTACGTTATACGTTATACGTTACATGTTGTACGTTGTACGTTATACGTTGTACGTTATACGTTGTACGTTATACGTTATACGTTATACGTTATACGTTATACGTTATACGTTATACGTTATACGTTATACGTTATACGTTATACGTTATACGTTATACGTTATACGTTGTACGTTATACGCTGTACGTTATACGCTGTACGTTATACGTTACAAGTTGTACGTTGTACGTTATACGTTGTACGTTATACGTTGTACATTGTACGTTATACGTTGTACGTTATACGTTGTACGTTATGCGTTGTACGTTATACGTTATACGTTATACGTTATACGTTATACGTTATACGTTATACGTTATACGTTATACGTTATACGTTATACGTTATACGTTATACGTTGTACGTTATACGCTGTATGTTATACGCTGTACGTTATACGTTACAAGTTGTACGTTGTACGTTATACGTTGTACGTTATACGTTGTACATTGTACGTTACACGTTGTACGTTATACGTTGTACGTTATGCGTTGTACGTTATACGTTGTACGTTATACGTTATACGTTATACGTTATACGTTATACGTTATACGTTATACGTTATACGTTATACGTTATACGTTATACGTTATACGTTATACGTTATACGTTATACGTTATACGTTATACGTTGTACGTTATACGCTGTACGTTATACGCTGTACGTTATACGTTACAAGTTGTACGTTGTACGTTATACGTTGTACGTTATACGTTGTACATTGTACGTTATACGTTGTACGTTATACGTTATACGTTATACGTTATACGTTATACGTTATACGTTATACGTTATACGTTATACGTTATACGTTATACGCTGTACGTTATACGCTGTACGTTATACGCTGTACGTTATAAGTTATACGTTATACGTTATACGTTACACGTTGTACGTTGTACATTATACGTTGTACGTTATACGTTGTACATTATACGCTGTACGTTATACGTTATACGTTATACGTTATACGTTGTACGTTATACGCTGTACGTTATACGCTGTACGTTATACGTTATACGTTATACGTTATACGTTGTACGTTATACGCTGTACGTTATACCTTATACGTTATACGTTATACGTTATACGTTATACGCTGTACGTTGTACATTATACGTTGTATGTTATACGTTATACGCTGTACGTTATACGTTATTCGTTATACGTTATACGTTATACGTTATACGTTATACGTTATACGTTATACGTTATACGTTATACGCTGTACGTTATACGCTGTACGTTATACGCTGTACGTTATAAGTTATACGTTATACGTTATACGTTACACGTTGTACGTTGTACATTATACGTTCTACGTTATACGTTGTACATTATACGCTGTACGTTATACGTTATACGTTATACGTTATACGTTGTACGTTATACGCTGTACGTTATACGCTGTACGTTATACGTTATACGTTATACGTTATACGTTGTACGTTATACGCTGTACGTTATACCTTATACGTTATACGTTATACGTTATACGTTATACGCTGTACGTTGTACATTATACGTTGTATGTTATACGTTATACGCTGTACGTTATACGTTATTCGTTATACGTTATACGTTATACGTTATACGTTATACGTTATACGTTATACGTTATACGTTATACGTTGTACGTTATACGCTGTACGTTATACGCTGTACGTTATACGTTACAAGTTGTACGTTGTACGTTATACGTTGTACGTTATACGTTGTACATTGTACGTTATACGTTGTACGTTATACGTTGTACGTTATGCGTTGTACGTTATACGTTATACGTTATACGTTATACGTTATACGTTATACGTTATACGTTATACGTTATACGTTATACGTTATACGTTGTACGTTATACGCTGTACGTTATACGCTGTACGTTATACGTTACAAGTTGTACGTTGTACGTTATACGTTGTACGTTATACGTTGTACATTGTACGTTATACGTTGTACGTTATACGTTGTACGTTATGCGTTGTACGTTATACGTTATACGTTATACGTTATACGTTATACGTTATACGTTATACGTTATACGTTATACGTTATACGTTATACGTTATACGTTATACGTTATACGTTATACGTTATACGTTATACGTTGTACGTTATACGCTGTATGTTATACGCTGTACGTTATACGTTACAAGTTGTACGTTGTACGTTATACGTTGTACGTTATACGTTGTACATTGTACGTTACACGTTGTACGTTATACGTTGTACGTTATGCGTTGTACGTTATACGTTGTACGTTATACGTTATACGTTATACGTTATACGTTATACGTTATACGTTATACGTTATACGTTATACGTTTTACGTTATACGTTATACGTTATACGTTATACGTTATACGTTATACGATATACGTTATACGTTATACGTTATACGTTATACGTTATACGTTATACGTTATACGTTATACGTTATACGTTATACGTTATACGTTATACGTTATACGTTATACGTTATACGTTATACGTTATACGCTGTACGTTATACGCTGTACGTTATACGCTGTACGTTATAAGTTATACGTTATACGTTATACGTTACACGTTGTACGTTGTACATTATACGTTGTACGTTATACGTTGTACATTATACGCTGTACGTTATACGTTATACGTTATACGTTATACGTTGTACGTTATACGCTGTACGTAATACGCTGTACGTTATACGTTATACGTTATACGTTATACGTTATACGTTGTACGTTATACGCTGTACGTTATACCTTATACGTTATACGTTATACGTTATACGTTATACGCTGTACGTTGTACATTATACGTTGTATGTTATACGTTATACGCTGTACGTTATACGTTATTCGTTATACGTTATACGTTATACGTTATACGTTATACGTTATACGTTATACGTTATACGTTATACGTTATACGTTATACGTTATACGTTATACGTTATACGTTATACGTTATACGTTATACGTTATACGTTATACGTTATACGTTATACGTTATACGTTATACGTTATACGTTATACGTTATACGTTATACGTTATACGTTATACGTTATACGTTATACGTTATACGTTATACGTTATACGTTATACGTTATACGTTATACGTTATACGTTATACGTTATACGTTATACGTTATACGTTATACGTTATACGTTATACGTTATACGTTATACGTTATACGTTATACGTTATACGTTATACGTTATACGTTATACGTTATACGTTATACGTTATACGTTATACGTTATACGTTATACGTTATACGTTATACGTTATACGTTATACGTTATACGTTATACGTTATACGTTATACGTTATACGTTATACGTTATACGTTATACGTTATACGTTACACGTTGTACGTTGTACGTTATACGTTGTACGTTATACGTTGTACATTATACGTTGTACGTTATACGTTATACGCTGTACGTTATAAGTTATACGTTATACGTTATACGTTACACGTTGTACGTTGTACGTTATACGTTGTACATTATACGTTGTACGTTATACGTTATACGCTGTACGTTATACGTTATACGTTACATGTTGTACGTTGTACGTTATACGTTGTACGTTATACGTTGTACGTTATACGTTATACGTTATACGTTATACGTTATACGTTATACGTTATACGTTATACGTTATACGTTATACGTTATACGTTATACGTTATACGTTATACGTTATACGTTGTACGTTATACGTTGTACGTTATACGCTGTACGTTATACGCTGTACGTTATACGTTACAAGTTGTACGTTGTACGTTATACGTTGTACGTTATACGTTGTACATTGTACGTTATACGTTGTACGTTATACGTTGTACGTTATGCGTTGTACGTTATACGTTATACGTTATACGTTATACGTTATACGTTATACGTTATACGTTATACGTTATACGTTATACGTTATACGTTATACGTTATACGTTATACGTTGTACGTTATACGCTGTATGTTATACGCTGTACGTTATACGTTACAAGTTGTACGTTGTACGTTATACGTTGTACGTTATACGTTGTACATTGTACGTTACACGTTGTACGTTATACGTTGTACGTTATGCGTTGTACGTTATACGTTGTACGTTATACGTTATACGTTATACGTTATACGTTATACGTTATACGTTATACGTTATACGTTATACGTTATACGTTTTACGTTATACGTTATACGTTATACGTTATACGTTATACGTTATACGTTATACGTTATACGTTATACGTTATACGTTATACGTTATACGTTATACGTTATACGTTATACGTTATACGTTATACGTTATACGTTATACGTTATACGTTATACGTTATACGTTATACGTTATACGTTATACGCTGTACGTTATACGCTGTACGTTATACGCTGTACGTTATAAGTTATACGTTATACGTTATACGTTACACGTTGTACGTTGTACATTATACGTTGTACGTTATACGTTGTACATTATACGTTGTACGTTATACGTTATACGCTGTACGTTATAAGTTATACGTTATACGTTATACGTTACACGTTGTACGTTGTACGTTATACGTTGTACATTATACGTTGTACGTTATACGTTATACGCTGTACGTTATACGTTATACGTTACATGTTGTACGTTGTACGTTATACGTTGTACGTTATACGTTGTACGTTATACGTTGTACGTTATACGTTGTATGTTATACGTTATACGCTGTACGTTATACGTTATACGTTGTACGTTATACGTTATACGTTATACGTTATACGCTGTACGTTATACGCTGTACGTTATACGCTGTACGTTATACGTTATACGTTATACGTTATACGTTGTACGTTATACGCTGTACGTTATACGCTGTACGTTATACGTTACACGTTATACGTTATACGTTGTACGTTATACGCTGTACGTTATACCTTATACGTTATACGTTATACGTTATACGTTATACGCTGTACGTTATACGCTGTACGTTATACGTTATACGTTATACGTTATACGTTATACGTTATACGTTATACGTTATACGTTATACGTTGTACGTTATACGCTGTACGTTATACGCTGTACGTTATACGCTGTACGATATACGTTATACGTTGTACGTTATACGTTATACGTTGTACGTTATACGTTATACGTTACACGTTGTACGTTGTACGTTATACGTTGTACATTATACGTTGTACGTTATACGTTATACGTTATACGTTATACGTTATACGTTATACGTTATACGTTATACGTTATACGTTATACGTTGTACGTTATACGCTGTACGTTATACGCTGTACGTTATACGTTACAAGTTGTACGTTGTACGTTATACGTTGTACGTTATACGTTGTACATTGTACGTTATACGTTGTACGTTATACGTTATACGTTATACGTTATACGTTATACGTTATACGTTATACGTTATACGTTATACGTTATACGTTATACGTTATACGTTATACGTTATACGTTATACGTTATACGCTGTACGTTATACGCTGTACGTTATACGCTGTACGTTATAAGTTATACGTTATACGTTATACGTTATACGTTATACGTTATACGTTATACGTTATACGTTATACGTTATACGTTATACGTTATACGTTATACGTTATACGTTATACGTTATACGTTATACGTTATACGTTATACGTTATACGTTATACGTTATACGTTATACGTTATACGTTATACGTTATACGTTATACGTTATACGTTATACGTTATACGTTATACGTTATACGTTATACGTTATACGTTGTACGTTATACGCTGTACGTTATACGCTGTACGTTATACGTTACAAGTTGTACGTTGTACGTTATACGTTGTACGTTATACGTTGTACATTGTACGTTATACGTTGTACGTTATACGTTATACGTTATACGTTATACGTTATACGTTATACGTTATACGTTATACGTTATACGTTATACGTTATACGTTATACGTTATACGTTATACGTTATACGTTATACGTTATACGTTATACGCTGTACGTTATACGCTGTACGTTATACGCTGTACGTTATAAGTTATACGTTATACGTTATACGTTACACGTTGTACGTTATACGTTATACGCTGTACGTTATACGTTATACGTTACATGTTGTACGTTGTACGTTATACGTTGTACGTTATACGTTGTACGTTATACGTTGTACGTTATACGTTGTATGTTATACGTTATACGCTGTACGTTATACGTTATACGTTATACGTTATACGTTACACGTTGTACGTTGGACGTTATACGTTGTACATTATACGTAGTACGTTATACGTTATACGCTGTACGTTATACGTTATACGCTGTACGTTATACGTTATACGTTACATGTTGTACGTAGTACGTTATACGTTGTACGTTATACGTTGTACGTTATACGTTGTACGTTATACGTTGTATGTTATACGTTATACGCTGTACGTTATACGTTATACGTTGTACGTTATACGTTATACGTTATACGTTATACGCTGTACGTTATACGCTGCACGTTATACGTTATACGTTATACGTTATACGTTGTACGTTATACGCTGTACGTTATACGCTGTACGTTATACGTTATACGTTATACGTTATACGTTGTACGTTATACGCTGTACGTTATACCTTATACGTTATACGTTATACGTTATACGTTATACGCTGTACGTTGTACATTATACGTTGTATGTTATACGTTATACGCTGTACGTTATACGTTATTCGTTATACGTTATACGTTATACGTTATACGTTATACGTTATACGTTGTACGTTATACGTTATACGTTATACGTTATACGTTATACGCAATACGTTATACGTTATACGTTATACGTTATACGTTATACGTTATACGTTATACGTTATACGTTATACGTTATACGTTATACGTTATACGTTATACGTTATACGTTATACGTTATACGTTATACGTTATACGTTGTACGTTATACGCTGTACGTTATACGCTGTACGTTATACGCTGTACGATATACGTTATACGTTGTACGTTATACGTTATACGTTGTACGTTATACGTTATACGTTACACGTTGTACGTTGTACGTTATACGTTGTACATTATACGTTGTACGTTATACGTTATACGCTGTACGTTATACGTTATACGTTACATGTTGTACGTTGTACGTTATACGTTGTACGTTATACGTTGTACGTTATAAGTTGTACGTTATACGTTGTATGTTATACGTTATACGCTGTACGTTATACGTTGTACGTTATGCGTTGTACGTTATACGTTGTACGTTATACGTTATACGTTATACGTTATACGTTATACGTTATACGTTATACGTTTTACGTTATACGTTATACGTTATACGTTACATGTTGTACGTTGTACGTTATACGTTGTACGTAATACGTTGTACGTTATACGTTGTACGTTATACGTTGTATGTTATACGTTATACGCTGTACGTTATACGTTATACGTTATACGTTATACGTTACACGTTGTACGTTGGACGTTATACGTTGTACATTATACGTTGTACGTTATACGTTATACGCTGTACGTTATACGTTATACGCTGTACGTTATACGTTATACGTTACATGTTGTACGTAGTACGTTATACGTTGTACGTTATACGTTGTACGTTATACGTTGTACGTTATACGTTGTATGTTATACGTTATACGCTGTACGTTATACGTTATACGTTGTACGTTATACGTTATACGTTATACGTTATACGTTACACGTTGTACGTTGGACGTTATACGTTGTACATTATACGTTGTACGTTATACGTTATACGCTGTACGTTATACGTTATACGCTGTACGTTATACGTTATACGTTATACGTTATACGTTATACGTTATACGTTATACGTTATACGTTATACGTTATACGCTGTACGTTATACGCTGTACGTTATACGCTGTACGTTATAAGTTATACGTTATACGTTATACGTTACACGTTGTACGTTGTACATTATACGTTGTACGTTATACGTTGTACATTATACGTTGTACGTTATACGTTATACGCTGTACGTTATAAGTTATACGTTATACGTTATACGTTACACGTTGTACGTTGTACGTTATACGTTGTACATTATACGTTGTACGTTATACGTTATACGCTGTACGTTATACGTTATACGTTACATGTTGTACGTTGTACGTTATACGTTGTACGTTATACGTTGTACGTTATACGTTGTACGTTATACGTTGTATGTTATACGTTATACGCTGTACGTTATACGTTATACGTTGTACGTTATACGTTATACGTTATACGTTATACGCTGTACGTTATACGCTGTACGTTATACGCTGTACGTTATACGTTATACGTTATACGTTATACGTTGTACGTTATACGCTGTACGTTATACGCTGTACGTTATACGTTACACGTTATACGTTATACGTTGTACGTTATACGCTGTACGTTATACCTTATACGTTATACGTTATACGTTATACGTTATACGCTGTACGTTATACGCTGTACGTTATACGTTATACGTTATACGTTATACGTTATACGTTATACGTTATACGTTATACGTTATACGTTGTACGTTATACGCTGTACGTTATACGCTGTACGTTATACGCTGTACGATATACGTTATACGTTGTACGTTATACGTTATACGTTGTACGTTATACGTTATACGTTACACGTTGTACGTTGTACGTTATACGTTGTACATTATACGTTGTACGTTATACGTTATACGTTATACGTTATACGTTATACGTTATACGTTATACGTTATACGTTATACGTTATACGTTGTACGTTATACGCTGTACGTTATACGCTGTACGTTATACGTTACAAGTTGTACGTTGTACGTTATACGTTGTACGTTATACGTTGTACATTGTACGTTATACGTTGTACGTTATACGTTATACGTTATACGTTATACGTTATACGTTATACGTTATACGTTATACGTTATACGTTATACGTTATACGTTATACGTTATACGTTATACGTTATACGTTATACGCTGTACGTTATACGCTGTACGTTATACGCTGTACGTTATAAGTTATACGTTATACGTTATACGTTATACGTTATACGTTATACGTTATACGTTATACGTTATACGTTATACGTTATACGTTATACGTTATACGTTATACGTTATACGTTATACGTTATACGTTATACGTTATACGTTATACGTTATACGTTATACGTTATACGTTATACGTTATACGTTATACGTTATACGTTATACGTTATACGTTATACGTTATACGTTGTACGTTATACGCTGTACGTTATACCTTATACGTTATACGTTATACGTTATACGTTATACGCTGTACGTTATACGCTGTACGTTATACGTTATACGTTATACGTTATACGTTATACGTTATACGTTATACGTTATACGTTATACGTTGTACGTTATACGCTGTACGTTATACGCTGTACGTTATACGTTACAAGTTGTACGTTGTACGTTATACGTTGTACGTTATACGTTGTACATTGTACGTTATACGTTGTACGTTATACGTTGTACGTTATGCGTTGTACGTTATACGTTATACGTTATACGTTATACGTTATACGTTATACGTTATACGTTATACGTTATACGTTATACGTTATACGTTATACGTTATACGTTATACGTTATACGTTATACGTTATACGTTATACGTTATACGTTGTACGTTATACGCTGTATGTTATACGCTGTACGTTATACGTTACAAGTTGTACGTTGTACGTTATACGTTGTACGTTATACGTTGTACATTGTACGTTACACGTTGTACGTTATACGTTGTACGTTATGCGTTGTACGTTATACGTTGTACGTTATACGTTATACGTTATACGTTATACGTTATACGTTATACGTTATACGTTATACGTTATACGTTATACGTTTTACGTTATACGTTATACGTTATACGTTATACGTTATACGTTATACGATATACGTTATACGTTATACGTTATACGTTATACGTTATACGTTATACGTTATACGTTATACGTTATACGTTATACGTTATACGTTATACGTTATACGTTATACGCTGTACGTTATACGCTGTACGTTATACGCTGTACGTTATAAGTTATACGTTATACGTTATACGTTACACGTTGTACGTTGTACATTATACGTTGTACGTTATACGTTGTACATTATACGCTGTACGTTATACGTTATACGTTATACGTTATACGTTGTACGTTATACGCTGTACGTTATACGCTGTACGTTATACGTTATACGTTATACGTTATACGTTATACGTTGTACGTTATACGCTGTACGTTATACCTTATACGTTATACGTTATACGTTATACGTTATACGCTGTACGTTGTACATTATACGTTGTATGTTATACGTTATACGCTGTACGTTATACGTTATTCGTTATACGTTATACGTTATACGTTATACGTTATACGTTATACGTTATACGTTATACGTTATACGTTATACGTTATACGTTATACGTTATACGTTATACGTTATACGTTATACGTTATACGTTATACGTTATACGTTATACGTTATACGTTATACGTTATACGTTATACGTTATACGTTATACGTTATACGTTATACGTTATACGTTATACGTTATACGTTATACGTTATACGTTATACGTTATACGTTATACGTTATACGTTATACGTTATACGTTATACGTTATACGTTATACGTTATACGTTATACGTTATACGTTATACGTTATACGTTATACGTTATACGTTATACGTTATACGTTATACGTTATACGTTATACGTTATACGTTATACTTTATACGTTATACGTTATACGTTATACGTTATACGTTATACGTTATACGTTATACGTTATACGTTATACGTTATACGTTATACGTTACACGTTGTACGTTGTACGTTATACGTTGTACGTTATACGTTGTACATTATACGTTGTACGTTATACGTTATACGCTGTACGTTATAAGTTATACGTTATACGTTATACGTTACACGTTGTACGTTGTACGTTATACGTTGTACATTATACGTTGTACGTTATACGTTATACGCTGTACGTTATACGTTATACGTTACATGTTGTACGTTGTACGTTATACGTTGTACGTTATACGTTGTACGTTATACGTTATACGTTATACGTTATACGTTATACGTTATACGTTATACGTTATACGTTATACGTTATACGTTATACGTTATACGTTATACGTTATACGTTATACGTTATACGTTATACGTTGTACGTTATACGTTGTACGTTATACGCTGTACGTTATACGCTGTACGTTATACGTTACAAGTTGTACGTTGTACGTTATACGTTGTACGTTATACGTTGTACATTGTACGTTATACGTTGTACGTTATACGTTGTACGTTATGCGTTGTACGTTATACGTTATACGTTATACGTTATACGTTATACGTTATACGTTATACGTTATACGTTATACGTTATACGTTATACGTTATACGTTATACGTTATACGTTATACGTTGTACGTTATACGCTGTATGTTATACGCTGTACGTTATACGTTACAAGTTGTACGTTGTACGTTATACGTTGTACGTTATACGTTGTACATTGTACGTTACACGTTGTACGTTATACGTTGTACGTTATGCGTTGTACGTTATACGTTGTACGTTATACGTTATACGTTATACGTTATACGTTATACGTTATACGTTATACGTTATACGTTATACGTTATACGTTTTACGTTATACGTTATACGTTATACGTTATACGTTATACGTTATACGTTATACGTTATACGTTATACGTTATACGTTATACGTTATACGTTATACGTTATACGTTATACGTTATACGTTATACGTTATACGTTATACGTTATACGTTATACGTTATACGTTATACGTTATACGCTGTACGTTATACGCTGTACGTTATACGCTGTACGTTATAAGTTATACGTTATACGTTATACGTTACACGTTGTACGTTGTACATTATACGTTGTACGTTATACGTTGTACATTATACGTTGTACGTTATACGTTATACGCTGTACGTTATAAGTTATACGTTATACGTTATACGTTACACGTTGTACGTTGTACGTTATACGTTGTACATTATACGTTGTACGTTATACGTTATACGCTGTACGTTATACGTTATACGTTACATGTTGTACGTTGTACGTTATACGTTGTACGTTATACGTTGTACGTTATACGTTGTACGTTATACGTTGTATGTTATACGTTATACGCTGTACGTTATACGTTATACGTTGTACGTTATACGTTATACGTTATACGTTATACGCTGTACGTTATACGCTGTACGTTATACGCTGTACGTTATACGTTATACGTTATACGTTATACGTTGTACGTTATACGCTGTACGTTATACGCTGTACGTTATACGTTACACGTTATACGTTATACGTTGTACGTTATACGCTGTACGTTATACCTTATACGTTATACGTTATACGTTATACGTTATACGCTGTACGTTATACGCTGTACGTTATACGTTATACGTTATACGTTATACGTTATACGTTATACGTTATACGTTATACGTTATACGTTGTACGTTATACGCTGTACGTTATACGCTGTACGTTATACGCTGTACGATATACGTTATACGTTATACGTTATACGTTATACGTTGTACGTTATACGTTATACGTTACACGTTGTACGTTGTACGTTATACGTTGTACATTATACGTTGTACGTTATACGTTATACGTTATACGTTATACGTTATACGTTATACGTTATACGTTATACGTTATACGTTATACGTTGTACGTTATACGCTGTACGTTATACGCTGTACGTTATACGTTACAAGTTGTACGTTGTACGTTATACGTTGTACGTTATACGTTGTACATTGTACGTTATACGTTGTACGTTATACGTTATACGTTATACGTTATACGTTATACGTTATACGTTATACGTTATACGTTATACGTTATACGTTATACGTTATACGTTATACGTTATACGTTATACGTTATACGCTGTACGTTATACGCTGTACGTTATACGCTGTACGTTATAAGTTATACGTTATACGTTATACGTTATACGTTATACGTTATACGTTATACGTTATACGTTATACGTTATACGTTATACGTTATACGTTATACGTTATACGTTATACGTTATACGTTATACGTTATACGTTATACGTTATACGTTATACGTTATACGTTATACGTTATACGTTATACGTTATACGTTATACGTTATACGTTATACGTTATACGTTGTACGTTATACGCTGTACGTTATACGCTGTACGTTATACGTTACAAGTTGTACGTTGTACGTTATACGTTGTACGTTATACGTTGTACATTGTACGTTATACGTTGTACGTTATACGTTATACGTTATACGTTATACGTTATACGTTATACGTTATACGTTATACGTTATACGTTATACGTTATACGTTATACGTTATACGTTATACGTTATACGTTATACGTTATACGCTGTACGTTATACGCTGTACGTTATACGCTGTACGTTATACGTTATACGTTATACGTTATACGTTAAACGTTGTACGTTATACGTTATACGCTGTACGTTATACGTTATACGTTACATGTTGTACGTTGTACGTTATACGTTGTACGTTATACGTTGTACGTTATACGTTGTACGTTATACGTTGTATGTTATACGTTATACGCTGTACGTTATACGTTATACGTTATACGTTATACGTTACACGTTGTACGTTGGACGTTATACGTTGTACATTATACGTAGTACGTTATACGTTATACGCTGTACGTTATACGTTATACGCTGTACGTTATACGTTATACGTTACATGTTGTACGTAGTACGTTATACGTTGTACGTTATACGTTGTACGTTATACGTTGTACGTTATACGTTGTATGTTATACGTTATACGCTGTACGTTATACGTTATACGTTGTACGTTATACGTTATACGTTATACGTTATACGCTGTACGTTATACGCTGCACGTTATACGTTATACGTTATACGTTATACGTTGTACGTTATACGCTGTACGTTATACGCTGTACGTTATACGTTATACGTTATACGTTATACGTTGTACGTTATACGCTGTACGTTATACCTTATACGTTATACGTTATACGTTATACGTTATACGCTGTACGTTGTACATTATACGTTGTATGTTATACGTTATACGCTGTACGTTATACGTTATTCGTTATACGTTATACGTTATACGTTATACGTTATACGTTATACGTTGTACGTTATACGTTATACGTTATACGTTATACGTTATACGCAATACGTTATACGTTATACGTTATACGTTATACGTTATACGTTATACGTTATACGTTATACGTTATACGTTATACGTTATACGTTATACGTTATACGTTATACGTTATACGTTATACGTTATACGTTATACGTTGTACGTTATACGCTGTACGTTATACGCTGTACGTTATACGCTGTACGATATACGTTATACGTTGTACGTTATACGTTATACGTTGTACGTTATACGTTATACGTTACACGTTGTACGTTGTACGTTATACGTTGTACATTATACGTTGTACGTTATACGTTATACGCTGTACGTTATACGTTATACGTTACATGTTGTACGTTGTACGTTATACGTTGTACGTTATACGTTGTACGTTATAAGTTGTACGTTATACGTTGTATGTTATACGTTATACGCTGTACGTTATACGTTGTACGTTATGCGTTGTACGTTATACGTTGTACGTTATACGTTATACGTTATACGTTATACGTTATACGTTATACGTTATACGTTTTACGTTATACGTTATACGTTATACGTTATACGTTATACGTTATACGTTACATGTTGTACGTTGTACGTTATACGTTGTACGTAATACGTTGTACGTTATACGTTGTACGTTATACGTTGTATGTTATACGTTATACGCTGTACGTTATACGTTATACGTTATACGTTATACGTTACACGTTGTACGTTGGACGTTATACGTTGTACATTATACGTTGTACGTTATACGTTATACGCTGTACGTTATACGTTATACGCTGTACGTTATACGTTATACGTTACATGTTGTACGTAGTACGTTATACGTTGTACGTTATACGTTGTACGTTATACGTTGTACGTTATACGTTGTATGTTATACGTTATACGCTGTACGTTATACGTTATACGTTGTACGTTATACGTTATACGTTATACGTTATACGTTACACGTTGTACGTTGGACGTTATACGTTGTACATTATACGTTGTACGTTATACGTTATACGCTGTACGTTATACGTTATACGCTGTACGTTATACGTTATACGTTATACGTTATACGTTATACGTTATACGTTATACGTTATACGTTATACGTTATACGCTGTACGTTATACGCTGTACGTTATACGCTGTACGTTATAAGTTATACGTTATACGTTATACGTTACACGTTGTACGTTGTACATTATACGTTGTACGTTATACGTTGTACATTATACGTTGTACGTTATACGTTATACGCTGTACGTTATAAGTTATACGTTATACGTTATACGTTACACGTTGTACGTTGTACGTTATACGTTGTACATTATACGTTGTACGTTATACGTTATACGCTGTACGTTATACGTTATACGTTACATGTTGTACGTTGTACGTTATACGTTGTACGTTATACGTTGTACGTTATACGTTGTACGTTATACGTTGTATGTTATACGTTATACGCTGTACGTTATACGTTATACGTTGTACGTTATACGTTATACGTTATACGTTATACGCTGTACGTTATACGCTGTACGTTATACGCTGTACGTTATACGTTATACGTTATACGTTATACGTTGTACGTTATACGCTGTACGTTATACGTTACACGTTATACGTTATACGTTGTACGTTATACGCTGTACGTTATACCTTATACGTTATACGTTATACGTTATACGTTATACGCTGTACGTTATACGCTGTACGTTATACGTTATACGTTATACGTTATACGTTATACGTTATACGTTATACGTTATACGTTATACGTTATACGTTGTACGTTATACGCTGTACGTTATACGCTGTACGTTATACGCTGTACGATATACGTTATACGTTGTACGTTATACGTTATACGTTGTACGTTATACGTTATACGTTACACGTTGTACGTTGTACGTTATACGTTGTACATTATACGTTGTACGTTATACGTTATACGTTATACGTTATACGTTATACGTTATACGTTATACGTTATACGTTATACGTTATACGTTGTACGTTATACGCTGTACGTTATACGCTGTACGTTATACGTTACAAGTTGTACGTTGTACGTTATACGTTGTACGTTATACGTTGTACATTGTACGTTATACGTTGTACGTTATACGTTATACGTTATACGTTATACGTTATACGTTATACGTTATACGTTATACGTTATACGTTATACGTTATACGTTATACGTTATACGTTATACGTTATACGTTATACGCTGTACGTTATACGCTGTACGTTATACGCTGTACGTTATAAGTTATACGTTATACGTTATACGTTATACGTTATACGTTATACGTTATACGTTATACGTTATACGTTATACGTTATACGTTATACGTTATACGTTATACGTTATACGTTATACGTTATACGTTATACGTTATACGTTATACGTTATACGTTATACGTTATACGTTATACGTTATACGTTATACGTTATACGTTATACGTTATACGTTATACGTTATACGTTATACGTTATACGTTATACGTTATACGTTATACGTTGTACGTTATACGCTGTACGTTATACGCTGTACGTTATACGTTACAAGTTGTACGTTGTACGTTATACGTTGTACGTTATACGTTGTACATTGTACGTTATACGTTGTACGTTATACGTTATACGTTATACGTTATACGTTATACGTTATACGTTATACGTTATACGTTATACGTTATACGTTATACGTTATACGTTATACGTTATACGTTATACGTTATACGTTATACGTTATACGCTGTACGTTATACGCTGTACGTTATACGCTGTACGTTATAAGTTATACGTTATACGTTATACGTTACACGTTGTACGTTATACGTTATACGCTGTACGTTATACGTTATACGTTACATGTTGTACGTTGTACGTTATACGTTGTACGTTATACGTTGTACGTTATACGTTGTACGTTATACGTTGTATGTTATACGTTATACGCTGTACGTTATACGTTATACGTTATACGTTATACGTTATACGTTACACGTTGTACGTTGGACGTTATACGTTGTACATTATACGTAGTACGTTATACGTTATACGCTGTACGTTATACGTTATACGCTGTACGTTATACGTTATACGTTACATGTTGTACGTAGTACGTTATACGTTGTACGTTATACGTTGTACGTTATACGTTGTACGTTATACGTTGTATGTTATACGTTATACGCTGTACGTTATACGTTATACGTTGTACGTTATACGTTATACGTTATACGTTATACGCTGTACGTTATACGCTGCACGTTATACGTTATACGTTATACGTTATACGTTGTACGTTATACGCTGTACGTTATACGCTGTACGTTATACGTTATACGTTATACGTTATACGTTGTACGTTATACGCTGTACGTTATACCTTATACGTTATACGTTATACGTTATACGTTATACGCTGTACGTTGTACATTATACGTTGTATGTTATACGTTATACGCTGTACGTTATACGTTATTCGTTATACGTTATACGTTATACGTTATACGTTATACGTTATACGTTATACGTTGTACGTTATACGTTATACGTTATACGTTATACGTTATACGCAATACGTTATACGTTATACGTTATACGTTATACGTTATACGTTATACGTTATACGTTATACGTTATACGTTATACGTTATACGTTATACGTTATACGTTATACGTTATACGTTATACGTTATACGTTGTACGTTATACGCTGTACGTTATACGCTGTACGTTATACGCTGTACGATATACGTTATACGTTGTACGTTATACGTTATACGTTGTACGTTATACGTTATACGTTACACGTTGTACGTTGTACGTTATACGTTGTACATTATACGTTGTACGTTATACGTTATACGCTGTACGTTATACGTTATACGTTACATGTTGTACGTTGTACGTTATACGTTGTACGTTATACGTTGTACGTTATAAGTTGTACGTTATACGTTGTATGTTATACGTTATACGCTGTACGTTATACGTTGTACGTTATGCGTTGTACGTTATACGTTGTACGTTATACGTTATACGTTATACGTTATACGTTATACGTTATACGTTATACGTTTTACGTTATACGTTATACGTTATACGTTATACGTTATACGTTATTCGTTACATGTTGTACGTTGTACGTTATACGTTGTACGTAATACGTTGTACGTTATACGTTGTACGTTATACGTTGTATGTTATACGTTATACGCTGTACGTTATACGTTATACGTTATACGTTATACGTTACACGTTGTACGTTGGACGTTATACGTTGTACATTATACGTTGTACGTTATACGTTATACGCTGTACGTTATACGTTATACGCTGTACGTTATACGTTATACGTTACATGTTGTACGTAGTACGTTATACGTTGTACGTTATACGTTGTACGTTATACGTTGTACGTTATACGTTGTATGTTATACGTTATACGCTGTACGTTATACGTTATACGTTGTACGTTATACGTTATACGTTATACGTTATACGCTGTACGTTATACGCTGTACGTTATACGTTATACGTTATACGTTATACGTTATATGTTATACGTTATACGTTATACGTTATACGTTGTACGTTATACGCTGTACGTTATACGCTGTACGTTATATGTTACACGTTGTACGTTGTACGTTATACGTTGTACCGTGTACGTTATACGTTGTACGTTATACGTTGTACGTTATGCGTTGTACGTTATACGTTGTACGTTATACGTTATACGTTATACGTTATACGTTATATGTTATACGTTATACGTTATACATTACATGTTGTACGTTATACGTTATACGTTATACGTTATACGTTGTACGTTATACGCTGTACGTTATACGCTGTACATTATACGCTGTACGTTATACGTTATACGTTATACGTTACACGTTGTACGTTGTACGTTATACGTTGAACATTATACATTGTACGTTATACGTTATACGCTGTACGTTATACGTTATACGTTATACGTTATACGTTATACTTTATACGTTATACGTTATACGTTATACGTTATACGTTATACGTTATACGTTATACGTTATACGTTATACGTTATACGTTATACGTTATACGTTATACGTTATACGTTATACGTTATACGTTATACGTTATACGTTATACGTTATACGTTATACGTTATACGTTATACGTTGTACGTTGTACGTTATACGTTATACGTTGTATGTTATACGTTGTACGTTATACGTTATACGTTGTACGTTATACGTTGTACATTATACGTTGTATGTTATACGTTATACGCTGTACGTTATACGTTATTCGTTATACGTTATACGTTATACGTTATACGTTATACGTTATACGTTATACGTTATACGTTATACGTTATACGTTATACGTTATACGTTATACGTTATACGTTATACGTTATACGTTATACGTTATACGTTATACGTTATACGTTATACGTTATACGTTGTACGTTATACGCTGTACGTTATACGCTGTACGTTATATGTTACACGTTGTACGTTGTACGTTATACGTTGTACATTGTACGTTATACGTTGTACGTTATACGTTGCACGTTATGCGTTGTACGTTATACGTTGTACGTTATACGTTATACGTTATACGTTATACGTTATACGTTATACGTTATACGTTATACGTTATACGTTATACGTTATACGTTATACGTTATACGTTATACGTTATACGTTATACGTTATACGTTATACGTTATACGTTATACGTTTTACGTTATACGTTATACGTTATACGTTTTACGTTATACATTATACGTTATACGTTATACGTTATACGTTAAACGTTATACGTTATACGTTATACGTTATACGTTATACGTTATACGTTATACGTTATACGTTATACGTTATACGTTATACGTTATACGTTATACGTTATACGTTATACGTTATACGTTATACGTTATACGTTGTACGTTATACGTTATACGTTATACGTTATACGTTATACGTTATACGTTATACGTTATACGTTATACGTTATACGTTATACGTTATACGTTATACGTTATACGTTATACGTTATACGTTATACGTTATACGTTATACGTTATACGTTATACGTTATACGTTATACGCTGTACGTTAGACGCTGTACGTTATACGCTGTACGTTATAAGTTATACGTTATACGTTATACGTTACACGTTGTACGTTGTACGTTATACGTTGTACGTTATACGTTGTACATTATACGTTGTACGTTATACGCTGTACGTTATACGCTGTACATTATACGCTGTACGTTATACGTTATACGTTATACGTTACACGTTGTACGTTGTACGTTGTACGTTATACGTTGAACATTATACATTGTACGTTATACGTTATACGCTGTACGTTATACGTTATACGTTATACGTTATACGTTATACTTTATACGTTATACGTTATACGTTATACGTTATACGTTATACGTTATACGTTATACGTTATACGTTATACGTTATACGTTATACGTTATACGTTATACGTTATACGTTATACGTTATACGTTATACGTTATACGTTATACGTTATACGTTATACGTTATACGTTGTACGTTGTACGTTATACGTTATACGTTGTATGTTATACGTTGTACGTTATACGTTATACGTTGTACGTTATACGTTGTACATTATACGTTGTATGTTATACGTTATACGCTGTACGTTATACGTTATTCGTTATACGTTATACGTTATACGTTATACGTTATACGTTATACGTTATACGTTATACGTTATACGTTATACGTTATACGTTATACGTTATACGTTATACGTTATACGTTATACGTTATACGTTATACGTTATACGTTATACGTTATACGTTATACGTTATACGTTATACGTTATACGTTATACGTTGTACGTTATACGCTGTACGTTATACGCTGTACGTTATATGTTACACGTTGTACGTTGTACGTTATACGTTGTACATTGTACGTTATACGTTGTACGTTATACGTTGCACGTTATGCGTTGTACGTTATACGTTGTACGTTATACGTTATACGTTATACGTTATACGTTATACGTTATACGTTATACGTTATACGTTATACGTTATACGTTATACGTTATACGTTATACGTTATACGTTATACGTTATACGTTATACGTTATACGTTATACGTTATACGTTATACGTTATACGTTATACGTTTTACGTTATACGTTATACGTTATACGTTTTACGTTATACATTATACGTTATACGTTATACGTTATACGTTAAACGTTATACGTTATACGTTATACGTTATACGTTATACGTTATACGTTATACGTTATACGTTATACGTTATACGTTATACGTTATACGTTATACGTTATACGTTATACGTTATACGTTATACGTTATACGTTATACGTTATACGTTATACGTTGTACGTTGTACGTTATACGTTATACGTTATACGTTATACGTTATACGTTATACGTTATACGTTATACGTTATACGTTATACGTTATACGTTATACGTTATACGTTATACGTTATACGTTATACGTTATACGTTATACGTTATACGTTATACGTTATACGTTATACGTTATACGTTATACGTTATACGTTATACGTTATACGCTGTACGTTAGACGCTGTACGTTATACGCTGTACGTTATAAGTTATACGTTATACGTTATACGTTACACGTTGTACGTTGTACGTTATACGTTGTACGTTATACGTTGTACATTATACGTTGTACGTTATACGTTATACGCTGTACGTTATAAGTTATACGTTATACGTTATACGTTACACGTTGTACGTTGTACGTTATACGTTGTACATTATACGTTGTACGTTATACGTTATACGCTGTACGTTATACGTTATACGTTACATGTTGTACGTTGTACGTTATACGTTGTACGTTATACGTTGTACGTTATACGTTGTACGTTATACGTTGTATGTTATACGTTATACGCTGTACGTTATACGTTATACGTTGTACGTTATACGTTATACGTTATACGTTATACGCTGTACGTTATACGCTGTACGTTATACGTTATACGTTATACGTTATACGTTGTACGTTATACGCTGTACGTTATACGCTGTACGTTATACGTTATACGTTATACGTTATACGTTGTACGTTATACGCTGTACGTTATACGCTGTACGTTATACGTTACAAGTTGTACGTTGTACGTTATACGTTGTACGTTATACGTTGTACGTTATACGTTGTACATTGTACGTTATACGTTGTACGTTATACGTTGTACGTTATGCGTTGTACGTTATACGTTGTACGTTGTACGTTATACGTTATACGTTATACGTTATACGTTATACGTTATACGTTATACGTTATACGTTATACGTTATACGTTATACGTTATACGTTATACGTTATACGTTATACGTTATACGTTATACGTTATACGTTATACGTTATACGTTATACGCTGTACGTTAGACGCTGTACGTTATACGCTGTACGTTATAAGTTATACGTTATACGTTATACGTTACACGTTGTACGTTGTACGTTATACGTTGTACGTTATACGTTGTACATTATACGTTGTACGTTATACGTTATACGCTGTACGTTATAAGTTATACGTTATACGTTATACGTTACACGTTGTACGTTGTACGTTATACGTTGTACATTATACGTTGTACGTTATACGTTATACGCTGTACGTTATACGTTATACGTTACATGTTGTACGTTGTACGTTATACGTTGTACGTTATACGTTGTACGTTATACGTTGTACGTTATACGTTGTATGTTATACGTTATACGCTGTACGTTATACGTTATACGTTGTACGTTATACGTTATACGTTATACGTTATACGCTGTACGTTATACGCTGTACGTTATACGTTATACGCTATACGTTATACGTTGTACGTTATACGCTGTACGTTATACGCTGTACGTTATACGTTATACGTTATACGTTATACGTTATACGTTGTACGTTATACGCTGTACGTTATACGCTGTACGTTATACGTTACAAGTTGTACGTTGTACGTTATACGTTGTACGTTATACGTTGTACGTTATACGTTGTACATTGTACGTTATACGTTGTACGTTATACGTTGTACGTTATGCGTTGTACGTTATACGTTGTACGTTATACGTTATACGTTATACGTTATACGTTATACGTTATACGTTATACGTTATACGTTATACGTTATACGTTATACGTTATACGTTATACGTTTTACGTTGTACGTTGTACGTTATACGTTATACGTTATACGTTATACGTTATACGTTATACGTTATACGTTATACGTTATACGTTATACGTTATACGTTATACGTTATACGTTATACGTTATACGTTATACGTTATACGTTATACGTTATACGTTATACGTTATACGTTATACGTTATACGTTATACGTTATACGTTATACGTTATACGTTATACGTTATACGTTATACGCTGTACGTTAGACGCTGTACGTTATACGCTGTACGTTATAAGTTATACGTTATACGTTGTACGTTATACGTTATACGTTATACGTTATACGCTGTACGTTATACGCTGTACGTTATACGTTATACGTTATACGTTATACGTTGTACGTTATACGCTGTACGTTATACGCTGTACGTTATACGTTATACGTTATACGTTATACGTTGTACGTTATACGCTGTATGTTATACGCTGTACGTTATACGTTACAAGTTGTACGTTGTACGTTATACGTTGTACGTTATACGTTGTACGTTATACGTTGTACATTGTACGTTATACGTTGTACGTTATACGTTGTACGTTATGCGTTGTACGTTATACGTTGTACGTTATACGTTATACGTTATACGTTATACGTTATACGTTATACGTTATACGTTATACGTTATACGTTATACGTTATACGTTATACGTTATACGTTATACGTTATACGTTATACGTTATACGTTATACGTTATACGTTATACGTTATACGTTATACGTTATACGTTATACGCTGTACGTTAGACGCTGTACGTTATACGCTGTACGTTATACGTTATACGTTATACGTTATACGTTATACGTTGTACGTTGTACGTTATACGTTATACGTTGTATGTTATACGTTGTACGTTATACGTTATACGTTGTACGTTATACGTTGTACATTATACGTTGTATGTTATACGTTATACGTTATACGTTATACGTTATACGTTATACGTTATACGTTGTACGTTGTACGTTATACGTTATACGTTGTATGTTATACGTTGTACGTTATACGTTATACGTTGTACGTTATACGTTGTACATTATACGTTGTATGTTATACGTTATACGCTGTACGTTATACGTTATTCGTTATACGTTATACGTTATACGTTATACGTTATACGTTATACGTTATACGTTATACGTTATACGTTATACGTTATACGTTATACGTTATACGTTATACGTTATACGTTATACGTTATACGTTGTACGTTGTACGTTATACGTTATACGTTGTATGTTATACGTTGTACGTTATACGTTATACGTTGTACGTTATACGTTGTACATTATACGTTGTATGTTATACGTTATACGCTGTACGTTATACGTTATTCGTTATACGTTATACGTTATACGTTATACGTTATACGTTATACGTTATACGTTATACGTTATACGTTATACGTTATACGTTATACGTTATACGTTATACGTTATACGTTATACGTTATACGTTATACGTTATACGTTATACGTTATACGTTGTACGTTATACGCTGTACGTTATACGCTGTACGTTATATGTTACACGTTGTACGTTGTACGTTATACGTTGTACATTGTACGTTATACGTTGTACGTTATACGTTGCACGTTATGCGTTGTACGTTATACGTTGTACGTTATACGTTATACGTTATACGTTATACGTTATACGTTATACGTTATACGTTATACGTTATACGTTATACGTTATACGTTATACGTTATACGTTATACGTTATACGTTATACGTTATACGTTATACGTTATACGTTTTACGTTATACGTTATACGTTATACGTTTTACGTTATACATTATACGTTATACGTTATACGTTATACGTTAAACGTTATACGTTATACGTTATACGTTATACGTTATACGTTATACGTTATACGTTATACGTTATACGTTATACGTTATACGTTATACGTTATACGTTATACGTTATACGTTATACGTTATACGTTATACGTTATACGTTATACGTTGTACGTTATACGTTATACGTTATACGTTATACGTTATACGTTATACGTTATACGTTATACGTTATACGTTATACGTTATACGTTATACGTTATACGTTATACGTTATACGTTATACGTTATACGTTATACGTTATACGTTATACGTTATACGTTATACGTTATACGTTATACGTTATACGTTATACGTTATACGTTATACGTTATACGTTATACGCTGTACGTTAGACGCTGTACGTTATACGCTGTACGTTATAAGTTATACGTTATACGTTATACGTTACACGTTGTACGTTGTACGTTATACGTTGTACGTTATACGTTGTACATTATACGTTGTACGTTATACGTTATACGCTGTACGTTATAAGTTATACGTTATACGTTATACGTTACACGTTGTACGTTGTACGTTATACGTTGTACATTATACGTTGTACGTTATACGTTATACGCTGTACGTTATACGTTATACGTTACATGTTGTACGTTATACGTTATACGTTATACGTTATACGTTGTACGTTATACGTTGTATGTTATACGTTATACGCTGTACGTTATACGTTATACGTTGTACGTTATACGTTATACGTTATACGTTATACGCTGTATGTTATACGCTGTACGTTATACGTTATACGTTATACGTTATACGTTGTACGTTATACGCTGTACGTTATACGCTGTACGTTATACGTTATACGTTATACGTTATACGTTGTACGTTATACGCTGTACGTTATACGCTGTACGTTATACGTTACAAGTTGTACGTTGTACGTTATACGTTGTACGTTATACGTTGTACGTTATACGTTGTACATTGTACGTTATACGTTGTACGTTATACGTTGTACGTTATGCGTTGTACGTTATACGTTGTACGTTGTACGTTATACGTTATACGTTATACGTTATACGTTATACGTTATACGTTATACGTTATACGTTATACGTTATACGTTATACGTTATACGTTATACGTTATACGTTATACGTTATACGTTATACGTTATACGTTATACGTTATACGTTATACGTTGTACGTTGTACGTTATACGTTATACGTTGTATGTTATACGTTGTACGTTATACGTTATACGTTGTACGTTATACGTTGTACATTATACGTTGTATGTTATACGTTATACGCTGTACGTTATACGTTATTCGTTATACGTTATACGTTATACGTTATACGTTATACGTTATACGTTATACGTTATACGTTATACGTTATACGTTATACGTTATACGTTATACGTTATACGTTATACGTTATACGTTATACGTTATACGTTATACGTTATACGTTGTACGTTATACGCTGTACGTTATACGCTGTACGTTATACGTTGTACATTATACGTTGTACGTTATACGTTATACGCTGTACGTTATAAGTTATACGTTATACGTTATACGTTACACGTTGTACGTTGTACGTTATACGTTGTACATTATACGTTGTACGTTATACGTTATACGTTGTATGTTATACGTTGTACGTTATACGTTATACGTTGTACGTTATACGTTGTACATTATACGTTGTATGTTATACGTTATACGCTGTACGTTATACGTTATTCGTTATACGTTATACGTTATACGTTATACGTTATACGTTATACGTTATACGTTATACGTTATACGTTATACGTTATACGTTATACGTTATACGTTTTACGTTATACGTTATACGTTATACGTTTTACGTTATACATTATACGTTATACGTTATACGTTATACGTTAAACGTTATACGTTATACGTTATACGTTATACGTTATACGTTATACGTTATACGTTATACGTTATACGTTATACGTTATACGTTATACGTTATACGTTATACGTTATACGTTATACGTTATACGTTATACGTTATACGTTATACGTTATACGTTATACGTTATACGTTGTACGTTATACGTTATACGTTATACGTTATACGTTATACGTTATACGTTATACGTTATACGTTATACGTTATACGTTATACGTTATACGTTATACGTTATACGTTATACGTTATACGTTATACGTTATACGTTATACGTTATACGTTATACGTTATACGTTATACGTTATACGCTGTACGTTAGACGCTGTACGTTATACGCTGTACGTTATAAGTTATACGTTATACGTTATACGTTACACGTTGTACGTTGTACGTTATACGTTGTACGTTATACGTTGTACATTATACGTTGTACGTTATACGTTATACGCTGTACGTTATAAGTTATACGTTATACGTTATACGTTACACGTTGTACGTTGTACGTTATACGTTGTACATTATACGTTGTACGTTATACGTTATACGCTGTACGTTATACGTTATACGTTACATGTTGTACGTTGTACGTTATACGTTGTACGTTATACGTTGTACGTTATACGTTGTACGTTATACGTTGTATGTTATACGTTATACGCTGTACGTTATACGTTATACGTTGTACGTTATACGTTATACGTTATACGTTATACGCTGTACGTTATACGCTGTACGTTATACGTTATACGTTATACGTTATACGTTGTACGTTATACGCTGTACGTTATACGCTGTACGTTATACGTTATACGTTATACGTTATACGTTGTACGTTATACGCTGTACGTTATACGCTGTACGTTATACGTTACAAGTTGTACGTTGTACGTTATACGTTGTACGTTATACGTTGTACGTTATACGTTGTACATTGTACGTTATACGTTGTACGTTATACGTTGTACGTTATGCGTTGTACGTTATACGTTGTACGTTGTACGTTATACGTTATACGTTATACGTTATACGTTATACGTTATACGTTATACGTTATACGTTATACGTTATACGTTATACGTTATACGTTATACGTTATACGTTATACGTTATACGTTATACGTTATACGTTATACGTTATACGTTATACGCTGTACGTTAGACGCTGTACGTTATACGCTGTACGTTATAAGTTATACGTTATACGTTATACGTTACACGTTGTACGTTGTACGTTATACGTTGTACGTTATACGTTGTACATTATACGTTGTACGTTATACGTTATACGCTGTACGTTATAAGTTATACGTTATACGTTATACGTTACACGTTGTACGTTGTACGTTATACGTTGTACATTATACGTTGTACGTTATACGTTATACGCTGTACGTTATACGTTATACGTTACATGTTGTACGTTGTACGTTATACGTTGTACGTTATACGTTGTACGTTATACGTTGTACGTTATACGTTGTATGTTATACGTTATACGCTGTACGTTATACGTTATACGTTGTACGTTATACGTTATACGTTATACGTTATACGCTGTACGTTATACGCTGTACGTTATACGTTATACGCTATACGTTATACGTTGTACGTTATACGCTGTACGTTATACGCTGTACGTTATACGTTATACGTTATACGTTATACGTTATACGTTGTACGTTATACGCTGTACGTTATACGCTGTACGTTATACGTTACAAGTTGTACGTTGTACGTTATACGTTGTACGTTATACGTTGTACGTTATACGTTGTACATTGTACGTTATACGTTGTACGTTATACGTTGTACGTTATGCGTTGTACGTTATACGTTGTACGTTATACGTTATACGTTATACGTTATACGTTATACGTTATACGTTATACGTTATACGTTATACGTTATACGTTATACGTTATACGTTTTACGTTATACGTTGTACGTTATACGTTATACGTTATACGTTATACGTTATACGTTATACGTTATACGTTATACGTTATACGTTATACGTTATACGTTATACGTTATACGTTATACGTTATACGTTATACGTTATACGTTATACGTTATACGTTATACGTTATACGTTATACGTTATACGTTATACGTTATACGTTATACGTTATACGTTATACGTTATACGCTGTACGTTAGACGCTGTACGTTATACGCTGTACGTTATAAGTTATACGTTATACGTTGTACGTTATACGTTATACGTTATACGTTATACGCTGTACGTTATACGCTGTACGTTATACGTTATACGTTATACGTTATACGTTATACGTTGTACGTTATACGCTGTACGTTATACGCTGTACGTTATACGTTATACGTTATACGTTATACGTTGTACGTTATACGCTGTACGTTATACGCTGTACGTTATACGTTACAAGTTGTACGTTGTACGTTATACGTTGTACGTTATACGTTGTACGTTATACGTTGTACATTGTACGTTATACGTTGTACGTTATACGTTGTACGTTATGCGTTGTACGTTATACGTTGTACGTTATACGTTATACGTTATACGTTATACGTTATACGTTATACGTTATACGTTATACGTTATACGTTATACGTTATACGTTATACGTTATACGTTATACGTTATACGTTATACGTTATACGTTATACGTTATACGTTATACGTTATACGTTATACGTTATACGCTGTACGTTAGACGCTGTACGTTATACGCTGTACGTTATAAGTTATACGTTATACGTTATACGTTACACGTTGTACGTTGTACGTTATACGTTGTACGTTATACGTTGTACATTATACGTTGTACGTTATACGTTATACGCTGTACGTTATAAGTTATACGTTATACGTTATACGTTACACGTTGTACGTTGTACGTTATACGTTGTACATTATACGTTGTACGTTATACGTTATACGCTGTACGTTATACGTTATACGTTACATGTTGTACGTTGTACGTTATACGTTGTACGTTATACGTTGTACGTTATACGTTGTACGTTATACGTTGTATGTTATACGTTATACGCTGTACGTTATACGTTATACGTTGTACGTTATACGTTATACGTTATACGTTATACGTTATACGCTGTACGTTATACGCTGTACGTTATACGTTATACGCTATACGTTATACGTTGTACGTTATACGCTGTACGTTATACGCTGTACGTTATACGTTATACGTTATACGTTATACGTTATACGTTGTACGTTATACGCTGTACGTTATACGCTGTACGTTATACGTTACAAGTTGTACGTTGTACGTTATACGTTGTACGTTATACGTTGTACGTTATACGTTGTACATTGTACGTTATACGTTGTACGTTATACGTTGTACGTTATGCGTTGTACGTTATACGTTGTACGTTATACGTTATACGTTATACGTTATACGTTATACGTTATACGTTATACGTTATACGTTATACGTTATACGTTATACGTTATACGTTTTACGTTATACGTTGTACGTTATACGTTATACGTTATACGTTATACGTTATACGTTATACGTTATACGTTATACGTTATACGTTATACGTTATACGTTATACGTTATACGTTATACGTTATACGTTATACGTTATACGTTATACGTTATACGTTATACGTTATACGTTATACGTTATACGTTATACGTTATACGTTATACGTTATACGTTATACGTTATACGTTATACGTTATACGTTATACGCTGTACGTTAGACGCTGTACGTTATACGCTGTACGTTATAAGTTATACGTTATACGTTATACGTTATACGTTATACGTTACACGTTGTACGTTGTACGTTATACGTTGTACATTATACGTTGTACGTTATACGTTATACGCTGTACGTTATACGTTATACGTTACATGTTGTACGTTGTACGTTATACGTTGTACGTTATACGTTGTACGTTATACGTTGTACGTTATACGTTGTATGTTATACGTTATACGCTGTACGTTATACGTTATACGTTGTACGTTATACGTTATACGTTATACGTTATACGCTGTACGTTATACGCTGTACGTTATACGTTATACGTTATACGTTATACGTTGTACGTTATACGCTGTACGTTATACGCTGTACGTTATACGTTATACGTTATACGTTATACGTTATACGTTATACGTTATACGTTATACGTTATACGTTATACGTTATACGTTATACGTTTTACGTTATACGTTATACGTTATACGTTATACGTTATACGTTATACGTTATACGTTATACGTTATACGGTATACGTTATACGTTATACGTTATACGTTGTACGTTATACGTTATACGTTATACGTTATACGCTGTACGTTATACGCTGTACGTTATACGTTATACGTTATACGTTATACGTTGTACGTTATACGCTGTACGTTATACGCTGTACGTTATACGTTATACGTTATACGTTATACGTTGTACGTTATACGCTGTACGTTATACGCTGTACGTTATACGTTACAAGTTGTACGTTGTACGTTATACGTTGTACGTTATACGTTGTACGTTATACGTTGTACATTGTACGTTATACGTTGTACGTTATACGTTGTACATTGTACGTTATACGTTATACGTTATACGTTATACGTTATACGCTGTACGTTAGACGCTGTACGTTATACGCTGTACGTTATAAGTTATACGTTATACGTTATACGTTACACGTTGTACGTTGTACGTTATACGTTGTACGTTATACGTTGTACATTATACGTTGTACGTTATACGTTATACGCTGTACGTTATAAGTTATACGTTATACGTTATACGTTACACGTTGTACGTTGTACGTTATACGTTGTACATTATACGTTGTACGTTATACGTTATACGCTGTACGTTATACGTTATACGTTACATGTTGTACGTTGTACGTTATACGTTGTACGTTATACGTTGTACGTTATACGTTATACGTTATACGTTGTACATTGTACGTTATACGTTGTACGTTATACGTTGTACGTTATGCGTTGTACGTTATACGTTGTACGTTATACGTTATACGTTATACGTTATACGTTATACGTTATACGTTATACGTTATACGTTATACGTTATACGTTATACGTTATACGTTATACGTTATACGTTATACGTTATACGTTATACGTTTTACGTTATACGTTATACGTTATACGTTATACGTTATACGTTATACGTTATACGTTATACGTTATACGTTATACGTTATACGTTATACGTTATACGTTATACGTTATACGTTATACGTTATACGTTACACGTTGTACGTTGTACGTTATACGTTGTACATTATACGTTGTACGTTATACGTTATACGCTATACGTTATACGTTATACGTTACATGTTGTACGTTGTACGTTATACGTTGTACGTTATACGTTGTACGTTATACGTTGTACGTTATACGTTGTATGTTATACGTTATACGCTGTACGTTATACGTTATACGTTACACGTTGTACGTTGGACGTTATACGTTGTACGTTGGACGTTATACGTTGTACATTATACGTTGTACGTTATACGTTATACGCTGTACGTTATACGTTATACGCTGTACGTTATACGTTATACGTTACATGTTGTACGTAGTACGTTATACGTTGTACGTTATACGTTGTACGTTATACGTTGTACGTTATACGTTGTATGTTATACGTTATACGCTGTACGTTATACGTTATACGTTGTACGTTATACGTTATACGTTATACGTTATACGCTGTACGTTATACGCTGTACGTTATACGTTATACGTTGTACGTTATACGTTATACGTTATACGTTATACGCTGTACGTTATACGTTTTACGTTATACGTTGTACGTTATACGTTATACGTTATACGTTATACGTTATACGTTATACGTTATACGTTATACGTTATACGTTATACGTTATACGTTATACGTTATACGTTATACGTTATACGTTATACGTTATACGTTATACGTTATACGTTATACGTTATACGTTATACGTTATACGTTATACGTTATACGTTATACGTTATACGCTGTACGTTAGACGCTGTACGTTATACGCTGTACGTTATAAGTTATACGTTATACGTTGTACGTTATACGCTGTACGTTATACCTTATACGTTATACGTTATACGTTATACGTTATACGCTGTACGTTGTACATTATACGTTGTATGTTATACGTTATACGCTGTACGTTATACGTTATTCGTTATACGTTATACGTTATACGTTATACGTTATACGTTATACGTTATACGTTATACGTTATACGTTATACGTTATACGTTATACGTTATACGTTATACGTTGTACGTTATACGCTGTACGTTATACGCTGTACGTTATATGTTACACGTTGTACGTTGTACGTTATACGTTGTACGTTATACGTTATACGCTGTACGTTATACGTTATACGTTACATGTTGTACGTTGTACGTTATACGCTGTACGTTATACCTTATACGTTATACGTTATACGTTATACGTTATACGCTGTACGTTGTACATTATACGTTGTATGTTATACGTTATACGCTGTACGTTATACGTTATTCGTTATACGTTATACGTTATACGTTATACGTTATACGTTATACGTTATACGTTATACGTTATACGTTATACGTTATACGTTATACGTTGTACGTTATACGCTGTACGTTATACGCTGTACGTTATATGTTACACGTTGTACGTTGTACGTTATACGTTGTACGTTATACGTTATACGCTGTACGTTATACGTTATACGTTACATGTTGTACGTTGTACGTTATACGTTGTACGTTATACGTTGTACGTTATACGTTGTACGTTATACGTTGTATGTTATACGTTATACGCTGTACGTTATACGTTATACGTTGTACGTTATACGTTATACGTTATACGTTATACGCTGTACGTTATACGCTGTACGTTATACGTTATACGTTATACGTTATACGTTGTACGTTATACGCTGTACGTTATACGCTGTACGTTATACGTTATACGTTATACGTTATACGTTGTACGTTATACGCTGTACGTTATACGCTGTACGTTATACGTTACAAGTTGTACGTTGTACGTTATACGTTGTACGTTATACGTTGTACGTTATACGTTGTACATTGTACGTTATACGTTGTACGTTATACGTTGTACGTTATGCGTTGTACGTTATACGTTGTACGTTATACGTTATACGTTATACGTTATACGTTATACGTTATACGTTATACGTTATACGTTATACGTTATACGTTATACGTTATACGTTATACGTTATACGTTATACGTTATACGTTATACGTTATACGTTATACGTTATACGTTATACGTTATACGTTATACGTTATACGTTATACGTTATACGTTATACGTTATACGTTATACGTTATACGTTATACGTTATACGTTATACGTTATACGTTATACGTTATACGTTATACGTTATACGTTATACGTTATACGTTATACGTTATACGTTATACGTTATACGTTATACGCTGTACGTTAGACGCTGTACGTTATACGCTGTACGTTATAAGTTATACGTTATACGTTATACGTTACACGTTGTACGTTGTACGTTATACGTTGTACGTTATACGTTGTACATTATACGTTGTACGTTATACGTTATACGCTGTACGTTATAAGTTATACGTTATACGTTATACGTTACACGTTGTACGTTGTACGTTATACGTTGTACATTATACGTTGTACGTTATACGTTATACGCTGTACGTTATACGTTATACGTTACATGTTGTACGTTGTACGTTATACGTTGTACGTTATACGTTGTACGTTATACGTTGTACGTTATACGTTGTATGTTATACGTTATACGCTGTACGTTATACGTTATACGTTGTACGTTATACGTTATACGTTATACGTTATACGCTGTACGTTATACGCTGTACGTTATACGTTATACGTTATACGTTATACGTTGTACGTTATACGCTGTACGTTATACGCTGTACGTTATACGTTATACGTTATACGTTATACGTTGTACATTGTACGTTATACGTTGTACGTTATACGTTGTACGTTATGCGTTGTACGTTATACGTTGTACGTTATACGTTATACGTTATACGTTATACGTTATACGTTATACGTTATACGTTATACGTTATACGTTATTCGTTATACGTTATACGTTATACGTTATACGTTATACGTTATACGTTTTACGTTATACGTTATACGTTATACGTTATACGTTATACGTTATACGTTATACGTTATACGTTATACGTTATACGTTATACGTTATACGTTATACGTTATACGTTATACGTTATACGTTATACGTTATACGTTACACGTTGTACGTTGTACGTTATACGTTGTACATTATACGTTGTACGTTATACGTTATACGCTATACGTTATACGTTATACGTTACATGTTGTACGTTGTACGTTATACGTTGTACGTTATACGTTGTACGTTATACGTTGTACGTTATACGTTGTATGTTATACGTTATACGCTGTACGTTATACGTTATACGTTACACGTTGTACGTTGGACGTTATACGTTGTACGTTGGACGTTATACGTTGTACATTATACGTTGTACGTTATACGTTATACGCTGTACGTTATACGTTATACGCTGTACGTTATACGTTATACGTTACATGTTGTACGTAGTACGTTATACGTTGTACGTTATACGTTGTACGTTATACGTTGTACGTTATACGTTGTATGTTATACGTTATACGCTGTACGTTATACGTTATACGTTGTACGTTATACGTTATACGTTATACGTTATACGCTGTACGTTATACGCTGTACGTTATACGTTATACGTTATACGTTATACGTTATACGTTATACGTTATATGTTATACGTTATACGTTATACGTTATACGTTGTACGTTATACGTTGTACGTTATACGCTGTACGTTATACGCTGTACGTTATATGTTACACGTTGTACGTTGTACGTTATACGTTGTACAGTGTACGTTATACGTTGTACGTTATACGTTGTACGTTATGCGTTGTACGTTATACGTTGTACGTTATACGTTATACGTTATACGTTATACGTTATACGTTATACGTTATACGTTATACGTTACATGTTGTACGTTATACGTTATACGTTATACGTTGTACGTTATACGCTGTACGTTATACGCTGTACATTATACGCTGTACGTTATACGTTATACGTTATACGTTACACGTTGTACGTTGTACGTTATACGTTGAACATTATACATTGTACGTTATACGTTATACGCTGTACGTTATACGTTATACGTTATACGCTGTACGTTATACGTTATACGTTATACGTTATACGTTATACGTTATACGTTATACGTTATACGTTATACGTTATACGTTATACGTTATACGTTATACGTTATACGTTATACGTTATACGTTAAACGTTATACGTTATACGTTGTACGTTGTACGTTATACGTTATACGTTGTATGTTATACGTTGTACGTTATACGTTATACGTTGTACGTTATACGTTGTACATTATACGTTGTATGTTATACGTTATACGCTGTACGTTATACGTTATTCGTTATACGTTATACGTTATACGTTATACGTTATACGTTATACGTTATACGTTATACGTTATACGTTATACGTTATACGTTATACGTTGTACGTTATACGCTGTACGTTATACGCTGTACGTTATATGTTACACGTTGTACGTTGTACGTTATACGTTGTACATTGTACGTTATACGTTGTACGTTATACGTTGCACGTTATGCGTTGTACGTTATACGTTGTACGTTATACGTTATACGTTATACGTTATACGTTATACGTTATACGTTATACGTTATACGTTATACGTTATACGTTATACGTTATACGTTATACGTTATACGTTATACGTTATACGTTATACGTTATACGTTATACGTTATACGTTATACGTTATACGTTGTACGTTATACGCTGTACGTTATACGCTGTACGTTATATGTTACACGTTGTACGTTGTACGTTATACGTTGTACATTGTACGTTATACGTTATACGTTATACGTTATACGTTATACGTTATACGTTATACGTTATACGTTTTACGTTATACGTTATACGTTATACGTTATACGTTATACGTTATACGTTATACGTTATACGTTATACGTTATACGTTATACGTTATACGTTATACGTTATACGTTATACGTTATACGTTATACGTTATACGTTACACGTTGTACGTTGTACGTTATACGTTGTACATTATACGTTGTACGTTATACGTTATACGCTATACGTTATACGTTATACGTTACATGTTGTACGTTGTACGTTATACGTTGTACGTTATACGTTGTACGTTATACGTTGTACGTTATACGTTGTAAGTTATACGTTATACGCTGTACGTTATACGTTATACGTTACACGTTGTACGTTGGACGTTATACGTTGTACGTTGGACGTTATACGTTGTACATTATACGTTGTACGTTATACGTTATACGCTGTACGTTATACGTTATACGCTGTACGTTATACGTTATACGTTACATGTTGTACGTAGTACGTTATACGTTGTACGTTATACGTTGTACGTTATACGTTGTACGTTATACGTTGTACGTTATACGTTGTATGTTATACGTTATACGCTGTACGTTATACGTTATACGTTGTACGTTATACGTTATACGTTATACGTTATACGCTGTACGTTATACGCTGTACGTTATACGTTATACGTTATACGTTATACGTTATACGTTATACGTTATATGTTATACGTTATACGTTATACGTTATACGTTGTACGTTATACGTTGTACGTTATACGCTGTACGTTATACGCTGTACGTTATATGTTACACGTTGTACGTTGTACGTTATACGTTGTACAGTGTACGTTATACGTTGTACGTTATACGTTGTACGTTATGCGTTGTACGTTATACGTTGTACGTTATACGTTATACGTTATACGTTATACGTTATACGTTATACGTTATACGTTATACGTTACATGTTGTACGTTATACGTTATACGTTATACGTTGTACGTTATACGCTGTACGTTATACGCTGTACATTATACGCTGTACGTTATACGTTATACGTTATACGTTACACGTTGTACGTTGTACGTTATACGTTGAACATTATACATTGTACGTTATACGTTATACGCTGTACGTTATACGTTATACGTTATACGCTGTACGTTATACGTTATACGTTATACGTTATACGTTATACTTTATACGTTATACGTTATACGTTATACGTTATACGTTATACGTTATACGTTATACGTTATACGTTATACGTTATACGTTAAACGTTATACGTTATACGTTGTACGTTGTACGTTATACGTTATACGTTGTATGTTATACGTTGTACGTTATACGTTATACGTTGTACGTTATACGTTGTACATTATACGTTGTATGTTATACGTTATACGCTGTACGTTATACGTTATTCGTTATACGTTATACGTTATACGTTATACGTTATACGTTATACGTTATACGTTATACGTTATACGTTATACGTTATACGTTATACGTTGTACGTTATACGCTGTACGTTATACGCTGTACGTTATATGTTACACGTTGTACGTTGTACGTTATACGTTGTACATTGTACGTTATACGTTGTACGTTATACGTTGCACGTTATGCGTTGTACGTTATACGTTGTACGTTATACGTTATACGTTATACGTTATACGTTATACGTTATACGTTATACGTTATACGTTATACGTTATACGTTATACGTTATACGTTATACGTTATACGTTATACGTTATACGTTTTACGTTATACGTTATACGTTATACGTTTTACGTTATACATTATACGTTATACGTTATACGTTAAACGTTATACGTTATACGTTATACGTTATACGTTATACGTTATACGTTATACGTTATACGTTATACGTTATACGTTATACGTTATACGTTATACGTTATACGTTATACGTTATACGTTATACGTTATACGTTATACGTTATACGTTATACGTTATACGTTATACGTTATACGTTATACGTTATACGTTATACGTTATACGTTATACGTTATACGTTATACGTTATACGTTATACGTTATACGTTATACGTTATACGTTATACGTTATACGTTATACGTTATACGTTATACGTTATACGTTATACGTTATACGTTATACGTTATACGTTATACGTTATACGTTATACGTTATACGTTATACGTTATACGTTATACGTTATACGTTATACGTTATACGTTATACGTTATACGTTATACGTTATACGTTATACGTTATACGTTATACGTTATACGTTATACGTTATACGTTATACGTTATACGTTATACGTTATACGTTATACGTTATACGCTGTACGTTAGACGCTGTACGTTATACGCTGTACGTTATAAGTTATACGTTATACGTTATACGTTACACGTTGTACGTTGTACGTTATACGTTGTACGTTATACGTTGTACATTATACGTTGTACGTTATACGTTATACGCTGTACGTTATAAGTTATACGTTATACGTTATACGTTACACGTTGTACGTTGTACGTTATACGTTGTACATTATACGTTGTACGTTATACGTTATACGCTGTACGTTATACGTTATACGTTACATGTTGTACGTTGTACGTTATACGTTGTACGTTATACGTTGTACGTTATACGTTGTACGTTATACGTTGTATGTTATACGTTATACGCTGTACGTTATACGTTATACGTTGTACGTTATACGTTATACGTTATACGTTATACGCTGTACGTTATACGCTGTACGTTATACGTTATACGTTATACGTTATACGTTGTACGTTATACGCTGTACGTTATACGCTGTACGTTATACGTTATACGTTATACGTTGTACGTTATACGCTGTACGTTATACGCTGTACGTTATACGCTGTACGTTATACGTTACTAGTTGTACGTTGTACGTTATACGTTGTACGTTATACGTTGTACATTGTACGTTATACGTTGTACGTTATACGTTGTACGTTATGCGTTGTACGTTATACGTTGTACGTTATACGTTATACGTTATACGTTATACGTTATACGTTATACGTTATACGTTATACGTTATACGTTATACGTTATACGTTATACGTTATACGTTATACGTTATACGTTATACGTTATACGTTATACGTTATACGTTATACGTTATACGTTATACGTTATACGTTATACGTTATACGTTATACGTTATACGTTATACGTTATACGTTATACGTTATACGTTATACGTTATACGTTATACGTTATACGTTATACGTTATACGTTATACGTTATACGTTATACGTTATACGTTATACGTTATACGTTATACGTTATACGTTATACGTTATACGTTATACGTTATACGTTATACGTTATACGCTGTACGTTAGACGCTGTACGTTATACGCTGTACGTTATAAGTTATACGTTATACGTTATACGTTACACGTTGTACGTTGTACGTTATACGTTGTACGTTATACGTTGTACATTATACGTTGTACGTTATACGTTATACGCTGTACGTTATAAGTTATACGTTATACGTTATACGTTACACGTTGTACGTTGTACGTTATACGTTGTACATTATACGTTGTACGTTATACGTTATACGCTGTACGTTATACGTTATACGTTACATGTTGTACGTTGTACGTTATACGTTGTACGTTATACGTTGTACGTTATACGTTGTACGTTATACGTTGTATGTTATACGTTATACGCTGTACGTTATACGTTATACGTTGTACGTTATACGTTATACGTTATACGTTATACGCTGTACGTTATACGCTGTACGTTATACGTTATACGTTATACGTTATACGTTGTACGTTATACGCTGTACGTTATACGCTGTACGTTATACGTTATACGTTATACGTTGTACGTTATACGCTGTACGTTATACGCTGTACGTTATACGCTGTACGTTATACGTTACTAGTTGTACGTTGTACGTTATACGTTGTACGTTATACGTTGTACATTGTACGTTATACGTTGTACGTTATACGTTGTACGTTATGCGTTGTACGTTATACGTTGTACGTTATACGTTATACGTTATACGTTATACGTTATACGTTATACGTTATACGTTATACGTTATACGTTATACGTTATACGTTATACGTTATACGTTATACGTTATACGTTATACGTTATACGTTATACGTTATACGTTATACGTTATACGTTATACGTTATACGTTATACGTTATACGTTATACGTTATACGTTATACGTTATACGTTATACGTTATACGTTATACGTTATACGTTATACGTTATACGTTATACGTTATACGCTGTACGTTAGACGCTGTACGTTATACGCTGTACGTTATAAGTTATACGTTATACGTTATACGTTACACGTTGTACGTTGTACGTTATACGTTGTACGTTATACGTTGTACATTATACGTTGTACGTTATACGTTATACGCTGTACGTTATAAGTTATACGTTATACGTTATACGTTACACGTTGTACGTTGTACGTTATACGTTGTACATTATACGTTGTACGTTATACGTTATACGCTGTACGTTATACGTTATACGTTACATGTTGTACGTTGTACGTTATACGTTGTACGTTATACGTTGTACGTTATACGTTGTACGTTATACGTTGTATGTTATACGTTATACGCTGTACGTTATACGTTATACGTTGTACGTTATACGTTATACGTTATACGTTATACGCTGTACGTTATACGCTGTACGTTATACGTTATACGTTATACGTTATACGTTGTACGTTATACGCTGTACGTTATACGCTGTACGTTATACGTTATACGTTATACGTTATACGTTGTACGTTATACGCTGTACGTTATACGCTGTACGTTATACGTTACAAGTTGTACGTTGTACGTTATACGTTGTACGTTATACGTTGTACGTTATACGTTGTACATTGTACGTTATACATTGTACAGTGTACGTTATACGTTGTACGTTATACGTTGTACGTTATGCGTTGTACGTTATACGTTGTACGTTATACGTTATACGTTATACGTTATACGTTATACGTTATACGTTATACGTTATACGTTATACGTTATACGTTACATGTTGTACGTTATACGTTATACGTTATACGTTGTATGTTATACGTTGTACGTTATACGCTGTACATTATACGCTGTACGTTATACGTTATACGTTATACGTTATACGTTATACGTTATACGTTGTACGTTGTACGTTATACGTTATACGTTGTATGTTATACGTTGTACGTTATACGTTATACGTTATACGTTATACGTTATACTTTATACGTTGTATGTTATACGTTATACGCTGTACGTTATACGTTATTCGTTATACGTTATACGTTATACGTTATACGTTATACGTTATACGTTATACGTTATACGTTATACGTTATACGTTATACGTTATACGTTGTACGTTATACGCTGTACGTTATACGCTGTACGTTATATGTTACACGTTGTACGTTGTACGTTATACGTTGTACATTGTACGTTATACGTTGTACGTTATACGTTGCACGTTATGCGTTGTACGTTATACGTTGTACGTTATACGTTATACGTTATACGTTATACGTTATACGTTATACGTTATACGTTATACGTTATACGTTATACGTTATACGTTATACGTTATACGTTATACGTTATACGTTATACGTTATACGTTTTACGTTATACGTTATACGTTATACGTTTTACGTTATACATTATACGTTATACGTTATACGTTATACGTTAAACGTTATACGTTATACGTTATACGTTATACGTTATACGTTATACGTTATACGTTATACGTTATACGTTATACGTTATACGTTATACGTTATACGTTATACGTTATACGTTATACGTTATACGTTATACGTTATACGTTATACGTTATACGTTATACGTTATACGTTATACGTTATACGTTATGCGTTATACGTTATACGTTATACGTTGTACGTTATACGTTGTACGTTATACGCTGTACGTTATACGTTATACGTTATACGTTATACGTTGTACGTTATACGCTGTACGTTATACGCTGTACGTTATACGTTACAAGTTGTACGTTGTACGTTATACGTTGTACGTTATACGTTATACGTTACATGTTGTACGTTGTACGTTATACGTTGTACGTTATACGCTGTACGTTATACGCTGTACGTTATACGCTGTACGTTATACGTTATACGTTATACGTTATACGTTGTACGTTATACGCTGTACGTTATACGCTGTACGTTATACGTTACAAGTTGTACGTTGTACGTTATAAGTTGTACGTTATACGTTATACGTTACATGTTGTACGTTGTACGTTATACGTTGTACGTTATACGTTGTACGTTATACGTTGTACGTTATACGTTGTATGTTATACGTTATACGCTGTACGTTATACGTTATACGTTATACGTTATACGTTATACGTTATACGTTATACGTTATACGTTATACGTTATACGTTATACGTTATACGTTATACGTTATACGTTATACGTTATACGTTATACGTTATACGTTATACGTTATACGTTATACGTTATACGTTATACGTTATACGTTATACGTTATACGTTATACGTTATACGTTATACGTTATACGTTATACGTTATACGTTATACGTTATACGTTATACGTTATACGTTATACGTTATACGTTATACGTTATACGTTATACGTTATACGTTATACGTTATACGTTATACGTTATACGTTATACGTTATACGTTATACGTTATACGTTATACGTTATACGTTATACGTTATACGTTATACGTTATACGTTATACGTTATACGTTATACGTTATACGTTATACGTTATACGTTATACGTTATACGTTATACGTTATACGTTATACGTTATACGTTATACGTTATACGTTATACGTTATACGTTATACGTTATACGTTATACGTTATACGTTATACGTTATACGTTATACGTTATACGTTATACGTTATACGTTATACGTTATACGTTATACGTTATACGTTATACGTTATACGTTATACGTTATACGTTATACGTTATACGTTATACGTTATACGTTATACGTTATACGTTATACGTTATACGTTATACGTTATACGTTATACGTTATACGTTATACGTTATACGTTATACGTTATACGTTATACGTTATACGTTATACGTTATACGTTATACGTTATACGTTATACGTTATACGTTATACGTTATACGTTATACGTTATACGTTATACGTTATACGTTATACGTTATACGTTATACGTTATACGTTATACGTTATACGTTATACGTTATACGTTATACGTTATACGTTATACGTTATACGTTATACGTTATACGTTATACGTTATACGTTATACGTTATACGTTATACGTTATACGTTATACGTTATACGTTATACGTTATACGTTATACGTTATACGTTATACGTTATACGTTATACGTTATACGTTATACGTTATACGTTATACGTTATACGTTATACGTTATACGTTATACGTTATACGTTATACGCTGTACGTTAGACGCTGTACGTTATACGCTGTACGTTATAAGTTATACGTTATACGTTATACGTTACACGTTGTACGTTGTACGTTATACGTTGTACGTTATACGTTGTACATTATACGTTGTACGTTATACGTTATACGCTGTACGTTATAAGTTATACGTTATACGTTATACGTTACACGTTGTACGTTGTACGTTATACGTTGTACATTATACGTTGTACGTTATACGTTATACGCTGTACGTTATACGTTATACGTTACATGTTGTACGTTGTACGTTATACGTTGTACGTTATACGTTGTACGTTATACGTTGTACGTTATACGTTGTATGTTATACGTTATACGCTGTACGTTATACGTTATACGTTGTACGTTATACGTTATACGTTATACGTTATACGCTGTACGTTATACGCTGTACGTTATACGTTATACGTTATACGTTATACGTTGTACGTTATACGCTGTACGTTATACGCTGTACGTTATACGTTATACGTTATACGTTATACGTTATACGTTGTACGTTATACGCTGTACGTTATACGCTGTACGTTATACGTTACAAGTTGTACGTTGTACGTTATACGTTGTACGTTATACGTTGTACGTTATACGTTGTACATTGTACGTTATACGTTGTATGTTATACGTTGTACGTTATGCGTTGTACGTTATACGTTGTACGTTATACGTTATACGTTATACGTTATACGTTATACGTTATACGTTATACGTTATACGTTATACGTTATACGTTATACGTTATACGTTAAACGTTATACGTTATACGTTATACGTTATACGTTATACGTTATACGTTATACGTTATACGTTATACGTTATACGTTATACGTTATACGTTATACGTTATACGTTATACGCTGTACGTTAGACGCTGTACGTTATACGATGTACGTTATAAGTTATACGTTATACGTTATACGTTACACGTTGTACGTTGTACGTTATACGTTGTACGTTATACGTTGTACATTATACGTTGTACGTTATACGTTATACGCTGTACGTTATAAGTTATACGTTATACGTTATACGTTACACGTTGTACGTTGTACGTTATACGTTGTACATTATACGTTGTACGTTATACGTTATACGCTGTACGTTATACGTTATACGTTACATGTTGTACGTTGTACGTTATACGTTGTACGTTATACGTTGTACGTTATACGTTGTACGTTATACGTTGTATGTTATACGTTATACGCTGTACGTTATACGTTAAACGTTGTACGTTATACGTTATACGTTATACGTTATACGTTATACGTTATACGTTATACGTTATACGTTATACGTTATACGTTATACGTTATACGTTATACGTTATACGTTATACGTTATACGTTATACGTTATACGTTATACGTTATACGTTATACGTTATACGTTATACGTTATACGTTATACGTTATACGTTATACGTTATACGTTATACGTTATACGTTATACGTTATACGTTATACGTTATACGTTATACGTTATACGTTATACGTTATACGTTATACGTTATACGTTATACGTTATACGTTATACGTTATACGTTATACGTTATACGTTATACGTTATACGTTATACGTTATACGTTATACGTTATACGTTATACGTTATACGTTATACGTTATACGTTATACGTTATACGTTATACGTTATACGTTATACGTTATACGTTATACGTTATACGTTATACGTTATACGTTATACGTTATACGTTATACGTTATACGTTATACGTTATACGTTATACGTTATACGCTGTACGTTAGACGCTGTACGTTATACGCTGTACGTTATAAGTTATACGTTATACGTTATACGTTACACGTTGTACGTTGTACGTTATACGTTGTACGTTATACGTTGTACATTATACGTTGTACGTTATACGTTATACGCTGTACGTTATAAGTTATACGTTATACGTTATACGTTACACGTTGTACGTTGTACGTTATACGTTGTACATTATACGTTGTACGTTATACGTTATACGCTGTACGTTATACGTTATACGTTACATGTTGTACGTTGTACGTTATACGTTGTACGTTATACGTTGTACGTTATACGTTGTACGTTATACGTTGTATGTTATACGTTATACGCTGTACGTTATACGTTATACGTTGTACGTTATACGTTATACGTTATACGTTATACGCTGTACGTTATACGCTGTACGTTATACGTTATACGTTATACGTTATACGTTGTACGTTATACGCTGTACGTTATACGCTGTACGTTATACGTTATACGTTATACGTTATACGTTATACGTTGTACGTTATACGCTGTACGTTATACGCTGTACGTTATACGTTACAAGTTGTACGTTGTACGTTATACGTTGTACGTTATACGTTGTACGTTATACGTTGTACATTGTACGTTATACGTTGTATGTTATACGTTGTACGTTATGCGTTGTACGTTATACGTTGTACGTTATACGTTATACGTTATACGTTATACGTTATACGTTATACGTTATACGTTATACGTTATACGTTATACGTTATACGTTATACGTTATACGTTATACGTTATACGTTATACGTTATACGTTATACGTTATACGTTATACGTTATACGTTATACGTTATACGTTATACGTTATACGTTATACGTTATACGTTATACGCTGTACGTTAGACGCTGTACGTTATACGCTGTACGTTATAAGTTATACGTTATACGTTATACGTTACACGTTGTACGTTGTACGTTATACGTTGTACGTTATACGTTGTACATTATACGTTGTACGTTATACGTTATACGCTGTACGTTATAAGTTATACGTTATACGTTATACGTTACACGTTGTACGTTGTACGTTATACGTTGTACATTATACGTTGTACGTTATACGTTATACGCTGTACGTTATACGTTATACGTTACATGTTGTACGTTGTACGTTATACGTTGTACGTTATACGTTGTACGTTATACGTTGTACGTTATACGTTGTATGTTATACGTTATACGCTGTACGTTATACGTTAAACGTTGTACGTTATACGTTATACGTTATACGTTATAAGCTGTACGTTATACGCTGTACGTTATACGTTATACGTTATACGTTATACGTTGTACGTTATACGCTGTACGTTATACGCTGTACGTTATACGTTATACGTTATACGTTATACGTTGTACGTTATACGCTGTACGTTATACGCTGTACGTTATACGTTACAAGTTGTACGTTGTACGTTATACGTTGTACGTTATACGTTGTACGTTATACGTTGTACGTTATACGTTGTACATTGTACGTTATACGTTGTACGTTATACGTTGTACGTTATGCGTTGTACGTTATACGTTGTACGTTATACGTTATACGTTATACGTTATACGTTATACGTTATACGTTATACGTTATACGTTATACGTTATACGTTATACGTTATACGTTATACGTTATACGTTATACGTTTTACGTTATACGTTATACGTTATACGTTATACGTTATACGTTATACGTTATACGTTATACGCTGTACGTTATACGTTATTCGTTATACGTTATACGTTATACGTTATACGTTATACGTTATACGTTATACGTTATACGTTATACGTTATACGTTATACGTTATACGTTATACGTTGTACGTTATACGCTGTACGTTATACGCTGTACGTTATACGTTACAAGTTGTACGTTGTACGTTATACGTTGTACGTTATACGTTGTACATTGTACGTTATACGTTGTACGTTATACGTTGTACGTTATGCGTTGTACGTTATACGTTGTACGTTATACGTTATACGTTATACGTTATACGTTATACGTTATACGTTATACGTTATACGTTATACGTTTTACGTTATACGTTATACGTTATACGTTATACGTTATACGTTATACGTTATACGTTATACGTTATACGTTATACGTTATACGTTATACGTTATACGTTATACGTTATACGTTATACGTTATACGTTATACGTTATACGTTATACGTTATACGTTATACGTTATACGTTATACGTTATACGTTATACGTTATACGTTATACGTTATACGTTATACGTTATACGTTATACGTTATACGTTATACGTTATACGTTATACGTTATACGTTATACGTTATACGTTATACGTTATACGTTATACGTTATACGTTATACGTTATACGTTATACGTTATACGTTATACGTTATACGTTATACGTTATACGTTATACGTTATACGTTATACGTTATACGTTGTACATTATACGTTGTACGTTATACGTTATACGCTGTACGTTATACGTTATACGTTACATGTTGTACGTTGTACGTTATACGTTGTACGTTATACGGTGTACGTTATACGTTATACGTTATACGTTATACGTTATACGTTATACGTTATACGTTATACGTTATACGTTATACGTTATACGTTATACGTTATACGTTATACGTTATACGTTATACGTTATACGTTATACGTTATACGTTATACGTTATACGTTATACGTTATACGTTGTACGTTATACGCTGTACGTTATACGCTGTACGTTATACGTTACAAGTTGTACGTTGTACGTTATACGTTGTACGTTATACGTTGTACATTGTACGTTATACGTTGTACGTTATACGTTGTACGTTATGCGTTGTACGTTATACGTTATACGTTATACGTTATACGTTATACGTTATACGTTATACGTTATACGTTATACGTTATACGTTATACGTTATACGTTATACGTTATACGTTATACGTTATACGTTGTACGTTATACGCTGTACGTTATACGCTGTACGTTATACGTTACAAGTTGTACGTTGTACGTTATACGTTGTACGTTATACGTTGTACATTGTACGTTACACGTTGTACGTTATACGTTGTACGTTATGCGTTGTACGTTATACGTTGTACGTTATACGTTATACGTTATACGTTATACGTATAACGTATAACGTATAACGTATAACGTATAACGTATAACGTATAACGTATAACGTATAACGTATAACGTATAACGTATAACGTATAACGTATAACGTATAACGTATAACGTATAACGTATAACGTATAACGTATAACGTATAACGTATAACGTATAACGTATAACGTATAACGTATAACGTATAACGTATAACGTATAACGTATAACGTATAACGTATAACGTATAACGTATAACGTATAACGTATAACGTATAACGTATAACGTATAACGTATAACGTATAACGTATAACGTATAACGTATAACGTATAACGTATAACGTATAACGTATAACGTATAACGTATAACGTATAACGTATAACGTATAACGTATAACGTATAACGTATAACGTATAACGTATAACGTATAACGTATAACGTATAACGTATAACGTATAACGTATAACGTATAACGTATAACGTATAACGTATAACGTATAACGTATAACGTATAACGTATAACGTATAACGTATAACGTATAACGTATAACGTATAACGTATAACGTATAACGTATAACGTATAACGTATAACGTATAACGTATAACGCATAACGCATAACGCATAACGCATAACGCATAACGCATAACGCATACCGTATAACGCATAACGCATTACGCATTACGCATAACGCATATCGCATAACGGATAACGCATAACGCATAACGCATTACGCATAAGCATAACGCATAACGCATAACGCATAAGGCATAACCCATAACGCATAACGCATACCGTATAACGCATAACGTATAACGCATAACGCATAACGCATAACGCATAACGCATATCGCATAACGCATAACGCATAACGCATAACGCTAACGCATAACGCGTAACGCATAACGCATAACGTATAACGTATAACGCATAACGCATGACGCATAACGCATAACGCTTAACGCATAACGCATAACGCATAACGTATAACGTATAACGCATAACGCATAACGCATAACGCATAACGCATAACGCATAACGTATAACGTATAACGCATAACACATAACGCATAACCCATAACGCATAACGCATAACGCATAACGCATAATGCATAACGCATAACGAATTCCACAAAACGCATAACGCCTAACGCATATCGCATCACGCATAATGCATAAAGCATAAATCATAACGCATAACGCAGAACGCATAACGCATAACGCATAACGAATAACGCATAACCCATAACGCATAACGCATACCGTATAACGCATAACGCATAACGCATAATGCATACCGCATAACGCATAACGCATAACGCATATCTCATAACGCATAACGCATAACGCATAACGCTAACGCATAACGCGTAACGCATAACGCATAACGTATAACGTATAACGCATAACGCATGACGCATAACGCATAACGCTTAACGCATAACGCATAACGCATAACGTATAACGTATAACGCATAACGCATAACGCATAACGCATAACGCATAACGCATAACGCATAACGTATAACGTATAACGCATAACACATAACGCATAACCCATAACGCATAACGCATAACGCATAATGCATAACGCATAACGAATTCCACAAAACGCATAACGCCTAACGCATATCGCATCACGCATAATGCATAAAGCATAAATCATAACGCATAACGCAGAACGCATAACGCATAACGCATAAAGCATAACGCATAACGTATAACGCATAACGCATAACGCATAACGCATAACGCATAACGCATAACGCATATCGCATAACGCATAACGCATAACGCATAACGCTAACGCATAACGCGTAACGCATAACGCATAACGTATAACGTATAACGCATAACGCATGACGCATAACGCATAACGCTTAACGCATAACGCATAACGCATAACGTATAACGTATAACGCATAACGCATAATGCATAACGCATAACGCATAACGCATAACGCATTACGCATAAGCATAACGCATAACGCATAACGCATAACGCATAACGCATAACCCATAACGCATAACGCATACCGTATAACGCATAACGCATAACGCATAACGCATAACGCATAACGCATAACGCATAACGCATATCGCATAACGCATAACGCATAACGCATAACGCTAACGCATAACGCGTAACGCATAACGCATAACGTATAACGTATAACGCATAACGCATGACGCATAACGCATAACGCTTAACGCATAACGCATAACGCATAACGTATAACGTATAACGCATATCGCATAACGCATAACGCATAACGCATAACGCATAACGTATAACGTATAACGCATAACACATAACGCATAACCCATAACGCATAACGCATAACGCATAACGCATAATGCATAACGCATAACGAATTCCACAAAACGCATAACGCCTAACGCATATCGCATCACGCATAATGCATAAAGCATAAATCATAACGCATAACGCAGAACGCATAACGCATAACGCATAACGAATAACGCATAACCCATAACGCATAACGCATACCGTATAACGCATAACGCATAACGCATAATGCATAACGCATAACGCATAACGCATAACGCATATCTCATAACGCATAACGCATAACGCATAACGCTAACGCATAACGCGTAACGCATAACGCATAACGTATAACGTATAACGCATAACGCATGACGCATAACGCATAACGCTTAACGCATAACGCATAACGCATAACGTATAACGTATAACGCATAACGCATAACGCATAACGCATAACGCATAACGCATAACGCATAACGCATAACGTATAACGCATAACACATAACGCATAACCCATAACGCATAACGCATAACGCATAATGCATAACGCATAACGAATTCCACAAAACGCATAACGCCTAACGCATATCGCATCACGCATAATGCATAAAGCATAAATCATAACGCATAACGCAGAACGCATAACGCATAACGCATAAAGCATAACGCATAACGTATAACGTAAAATGTATAACGTATAACGTATAACGTATAACGTATAACGTATAACGTATAACGTATAACGTATAACGTATAACGTATAACGTATAACGTATAACGTATAACGTATAACGTATAACGTATAACGTATAACGTATAACGTATAACGTATAACGTATAACGTATAACGTATAACGTATAACGTATAACGTATAACGTATAACGTATAACGTATAACGTATAACGTATAACGTATAACGTATAACGTATAACGTATAACGTATAACGTATAACGTATAACGTATAACGTATAACGTATAACGTATAACGTATAACGTATAACGTATAACGTATAACGTATAACGCATAACGCATAACGCATACCGTATAACGCATAACGCATAACGCATAACGCATAACGCATATCGCATAACGGATAACGCATAACGCATAACGCATTACGCATAAGCATAACGCATAACGCATAACGCATAACGCATAACGCATAACCCATAACGCATAACGCATACCGTATAACGCATAACGCATAACGCATAACGCATAACGCATAACGCATATCGCATAACGCATAAAGCATAACGCATAACGCTAACGCATAACGCGTAACGCATAACGCATAACGTATAACGTATAACGCATAACGCATGACGCATAACGCATAACGCTTAACGCATAACGCATAACGCATAACGTATAACGTATAACGCATAACGCATAACGCATAACGCATAACGCATAACGCATAACGTATAACGTATAACGCATAACACATAACGCATAACCCATAACGCATAACGCATAACGCATAACGCATAACGCATAATGCATAACGCATAACGAATTCCACAAAACGCATAACGCCTAACGCATATCGCATCACGCATAATGCATAAAGCATAAATCATAACGCATAACGCAGAACGCATAACGCATAACGCATAACGCATAACGCATAACGCATAACCCATAACGCATAACGCATACCGTATAACGCATAACGCATAACGCATAACGCATAACGCATAACGCATAACGCATAACGCATATCGCATAACGCATAAAGCATAAATCATAACGCATAACGCAGAACGCATAACGCATAACGCATAAAGCATAACGCATAACGCATAACGCATAACGCATAACGTATAACACATAACGCATAACGCATAACGCATAACGTATAACGTATAACGTATAACGTATAACGTATAACGTATAACGTATAACGTATAACGTATAACGTATAACGTATAACGTATAACGTATAACGTATAACGTATAACGTATAACGTATAACGTATAACGTATAACGTATAACGTATAACGTATAACGTATAACGTATAACGTATAACGTATAACGTATAACGTATAACGTATAACGTATAACGTATAACGTATAACGTATAACGTATAACGTATAACGTATAACGTATAACGTATAACGTATAACGTATAACGTATAACGTATAACGTATAACGTATAACGTATAACGTATAACGTATAACGTATAACGTATAACGTATAACGTATAACGTATAACGTATAACGTATAACGTATAACGTATAACGTATAACGTATAACGTATAACGTATAACGTATAACGTATAACGTATAACGTATAACGTATAACGTATAACGTATAACGTATAACGTATAACGTATAACGTATAACGTATAACGTATAACGTATAACGTATAACGTATAACGTATAACGTATAACGTATAACGTATAACGTATAACGTATAACGTATAACGTATAACGTATAACGTATAACGTATAACGTATAACGTATAACGTATAACGTATAACGTATAACGTATAACGTATAACGTATAACGTATAACGTATAACGTATAACGTATAACGTATAACGTATAACGTATAACGTATAACGTATAACGTATAACGTATAACGTATAACGTATAACGTATAACGTATAACGTATAACGTATAACGTATAACGTATAACGTATAACGTATAACGTATAACGTATAACGTATAACGTATAACGTATAACGTATAACGTATAACGTATAACGTATAACGTATAACGTATAACGTATAACGTATAACGTATAACGTATAACGTATAACGTATAACGTATAACGTATAACGTATAACGTATAACGTATAACGTATAACGGATAACGCATAACGCATAACGCATAACGCATAACGCATAACGCATAACGCATAACGCATAACGCATAACGCATAACGTATAACGTATAACGTATAACGTATAACGCATAACGTATAACGTATAACGTATAACGTATAACGTATAACGTATAACGTATAACGTATAACGTATAACGTATAACGTATAACGTATAACGCATAACGCATAACGCATAACGCATACCGTATAACGCATAACGCATAACGCATTACGCATAACGCATATCGCATAACGGATAACGCATAACGCATAACGCATTACGCATAAGCATAACGCATAACGCATAACGCATAACGCATAACCCATAACGCATAACGCATACCGTATAACGCATAACGCATAACGCATAACGCATAACGCATAACGCATAACGCATAACGCATATCGCATAACGCATAACGCATAACGCTAACGCATAACGCGTAACGCATAACGCATAACGTATAACGTATAACGCATAACGCATGACGCATAACGCATAACGCTTAACGCATAACGCATAACGCATAACGTATAACGTATAACGCATAACGCATAACGCATAACGCATAACGCATAACGCATAACGTATAACGTATAACGCATAACGCATAACGCATAACCCATAACGCATAACGCATAACGCATAACGCATAATGCATAACGCATAACGAATTCCACAAAACGCATAACGCCTAACGCATATCGCATCACGCATAATGCATAAAGCATAAATCATAACGCATAACGCAGAACGCATAACGCATAACGCATAACGAATAACGCATAACCCATAACGCATAACGCATACCGTATAACGCATAACGCATAACGCATAATGCATACCGAATAACGCATAACGCATAACGCATATCTCATAACGCATAACGCATAACGCATAACGCTAACGCATAACGCGTAACGCATAACGCATAACGTATAACGTATAACGCATAACGCATGACGCATAACGCATAACGCTTAACGCATAACGCATAACGCATAACGTATAACGTATAACGCATAACGCATAACGCATAACGCATAACGCATAACGCATAACGCATAACGTATAACGTATAACGCATAACACATAACGCATAACCCATAACGCATAACGCATAACGCATAATGCATAACGCATAACGAATTCCACAAAACGCATAACGCCTAACGCATATCGCATCACGCATAATGCATAAAGCATAAATCATAACGCATAACGCAGAACGCATAACGCATAACGCATAAAGCATAACGCATAACGTATAACGTATAACGTATAACGTATAACGTATAACGTATAACGTATAACGTATAACGCATAACGCATAACGCATAACGCATACCGTATAACGCATAACGCATAACGCATTACGCATAACGCGTATCGCATAACGGATAACGCATAACGCATAACGCATTACGCATAAGCATAACGCATAACGCATAACGCATAACCCATAACGCATAACGCATACCGTATAACGCATAACGCATAACGCATAACGCATAACGCATAACGCATAACGCATATCGCATAACGCATAACGCATAACGCTAACGCATAACGCGTAACGCATAACGCATAACGTATAACGTATAACGCATAACGCATGACGCATAACGCATAACGCTTAACGCATAACGCATAACGCATAACGTATAACGTATAACGCATAACGCATAACGCATAACGCATAACGCATAACGCATAACGTATAACGTATAACGCATAACACATAACGCATAACCCATAACGCATAACGCATAACGCATAACGCATAATGCATAACGCATAACGAATTCCACAAAACGCATAACGCCTAACGCATATCGCATCACGCATAATGCATAAAGCATACATCATAACGCATAACGCAGAACGCATAACGCATAACGCATAACGAATAACGCATAACCCATAACGCATAACGCATACCGTATAACGCATAACGCATAACGCATAATGCATACCGCATAACGCATAACGCATAACGCATATCTCATAACGCATAACGCATAACGCATAACGCTAACGCATAACGCGTAACGCATAACGTATAACGTATAACGCATAACGCATGACGCATAACGCATAACGCTTAACGCATAACGCATAACGCATAACGTATAACGTATAACGCATAACGCATAACGCATAACGCATAACGCATAACGCATAACGCATAACGTATAACGTATAACGCATAACACATAACGCATAACCCATAACGCATAACGCATAACGCATAACGCATAACGCATAATGCATAACGCATAACGAATTCCACAAAACGCATAACGCCTAACGCATATCGCATCACGCATAATGCATAAAGCATAACGCATAACGCATAACGCATAACGCATAACGCATAACGCAGAACGCATAACGCATAACGCATAAAGCATAACGCATAACGTATAACGTATAACGTATAACGTATAACGTATAACGTATAACGTATAACGTATAACGTATAACGTATAACGTATAACGTATAACGTATAACGTATAACGTATAACGTATAACGTATAACGTATAACGTATAACGTATAACGTATAACGTATAACGTATAACGTATAACGTATAACGTATAACGTATAACGTATAACGTATAACGTATAACGTATAACGTATAACGTATAACGTATAACGTATAACGTATAACGTATAACGTATAACGTATAACGTATAACGTATAACGTATAACGTATAACGTATAACGTATAACGTATAACGTATAACGTATAACGTATAACGTATAACGTATAACGTATAACGTATAACGTATAACGTATAACGCATAACGCATAACGCATATCGCATAACGCATAACGCATAACGCATAACGCTAACGCATAACGCGTAACGCATAACGCATAACGTATAACGTATAACGCATAACGCATAACGCTAACGCATAACGCGTAACGCATAACGCATAACGTATAACGTATAACGCATAACGCATGACGCATAACGCATAACGCTTAACGCATAACGCATAACGCATAACGTATAACGTATAACGCCTAACGCATAACGCATAACGCATAACGCATAACGCATAACGCATAACGCATAACGTATAACGTATAACGCATAACACATAACGCATAACCCATAACGCATAACGCATAACGCATAACGCATAACGCATAATGCATAACGCATAACGAATTCCACAAAACGCATAACGCCTAACGCATATCGCATCACGCATAATGCATAAAGCATAAATCATAACGCATAACGCAGAACGCATAACGCATAACGCATAACGCATAACGCATAACCCATAACGCATAACGCATACCGTATAACGCATAACGCATAACGCATAACGCATAACGCATAACGCATAACGCATAACGCATAATGCATAACGCATATCGCATAACGCATAACGCATAACGCATAACGCTAACGCATAACGCGTAACGCATAACGCATAACGTATAACGTATAACGCATAACGCATGACGCATAACGCATAACGCTTAACGCATAACGCATAACGCATAACGTATAACGTATAACGCATAACGCATAACGCATAACGCATAACGCATAACGCATAACGTATAACGTATAACGCATAACACATAACGCATAACCCATAACGCATAACGCATAACGCATAACGCATAACGCATAATGCATAACGCATAACGAATTCCACAAAACGCATAACGCCTAACGCATATCGCATCACGCATAATGCATAAAGCATAAATCATAACGCATAACGCAGAACGCATAACGCATAACGCATAACGCATAAATCATAACGCATAACGCAGAACGCATAACGTATAACACATAACGCATAACGCATAACGTATAACGTATAACGTATAACGCATAACGCATGACGCATAACGCATAACGCATAACGCATAACGCATAACGCATAACGTATAACGTATAACGCATAACGTATAACGTATAACGTATAACGTATAACGTATAACGTATAACGTATAACGTATAACGTATAACGTATAACGTATAACGTATAACGTATAACGTATAACGTATAACGTATAACGTATAACGTATAACGTATAACGTATAACGTATAACGTATAACGTATAACGTATAACGTATAACGTATAACGTATAACGTATAACGTATAACGTATAACGTATAACGTATAACGTATAACGTATAACGTATAACGTATAACGTATAACGTATAACGTATAACGTATAACGTATAACGTATAACGTATAACGTATAACGTATAACGTATAACGTATAACGTATAACGTATAACGTATAACGTATAACGTATAACGTATAACGTATAACGTATAACGTATAACGTATAACGTATAACGTATAACGTATAACGTATAACGTATAACGTATAACGTATAACGTATAACGTATAACGTATAACGTATAACGTATAACGTATAACGTATAACGTATAACGTATAACGTATAACGTATAACGTATAACGTATAACGTATAACGTATAACGTATAACGTATAACGTATAACGTATAACGTATAACGTATAACGTATAACGTATAACGTATAACGTATAACGTATAACGTATAACGTATAACGTATAACGTATAACGTATAACGTATAACGTATAACGTATAACGTATAACGTATAACGTATAACGTATAACGTATAACGTATAACGTATAACGTATAACGTATAACGTATAACGTATAACGTATAACGTATAACGTATAACGTATAACGTATAACGTATAACGTATAACGTATAACGTATAACGTATAACGTATAACGTATAACGTATAACGTATAACGTATAACGTATAACGTATAACGTATAACGTATAACGTATAACGTATAACGTATAACGTATAACGTATAACGTATAACGTATAACGTATAACGTATAACGTATAACGTATAACGTATAACGTATAACGTATAACGTATAACGTATAACGTATAACGTATAACGTATAACGTATAACGTATAACGTATAACGTATAACGTATAACGTATAACGTATAACGTATAACGTATAACGTATAACGTATAACGTATAACGTATAACGTATAACGTATAACGTATAACGTATAACGTATAACGTATAACGTATAACGTATAACGTATAACGTATAACGTATAACGTATAACGTATAACGTATAACGTATAACGTATAACGTATAACGTATAACGTATAACGTATAACGTATAACGTATAACGTATAACGTATAACGTATAACGTATAACGTATAACGTATAACGTATAACGTATAACGTATAACGTATAACGTATAACGTATAACGTATAACGTATAACGTATAACGTATAACGTATAACGTATAACGTATAACGTAAAACGTATAACGTATAACGTATAACGTATAACGTAAAACGTATAACGTATAACGTATAACGTATAACGTAAAACGTATAACGTATAACGTATAACGTATAACGTATAACGTATAACGTATAACGTATAACGTATAACGTATAACGTATAACGTATAACGTATAACGTATAACGTATAACGTATAACGTATAACGTATAACGTATAACGTATAACGCATAACGCATACCGTATAACGCATAACACATAACGCATAACGCATTACGCATAACGCATATCGCATAACGTATAACGCATAACGCATAACGCATTACGCATAAAGCAAAACGCATAACGCATAACGCATAACGCATAACGCATAACGCATAACGCATAACCCATAACGCATAACGCATAACGCATAACGCATAACGTATAACGTATAACGCATAACACATAACGCATAACCCATAACCCATAACGCATAACGCATAACGCATAACGCATAATGCATAACGCATAACGAATTCCCCAAAACGCATAACGCCTAACGCATATCGCATCACGCATAATGCATAAAGCATAACGCATAACGCATAACGCAGAACGCATAACGCATAGAGCATAACGCATAACGCATAACGTATAAGACATAACGCATAACGCATAACGTATAACGTATAAGGTATATCGTATAACGTATAACGTATAACGTATAACGTATAACGTATAACGTATAACGTATAACGTATAACGTATAACGTATAACGTATAACGTATAACGTATAACGTATAACGTATAACGTATAACGTATAACGTATAACGTATAACGTATAACGTATAACGTATAACGTATAACGTATAACGTATAACGTATAACGTATAACGTATAACGTATAACGTATAACGTATAACGTATAACGTATAACGTATAACGTATAACGTATAACGTATAACGTATAACGTATAACGTATAACGTATAACGTATAACGTATAACGTATAACGTATAACGTATAACGTATAACGTATAACGTATAACGTATAACGTATAACGTATAACGTATAACGTATAACGTATAACGTATAACGTATAACGTATAACGTATAACGTATAACGTATAACGTATAACGTATAACGTATAACGTATAACGTATAACGTATAACGTATAACGTATAACGTATAACGTATAACGCATAACGCATAACGCATAACGCATAACGCATACCGTATAACGCGTAACGCATAACGCATTACGCATAACGCATATCGCATAACGTATAACGCCTAACGCATATCGCATCACGCATAATGCATAAAGCATAAATCATAACGCATAACGCAGAACGCATAACGCATAACGCATAACGCATAACGCATAACCCATAACGCATAACGCATACCGTATAACGCATAACGCATAACGCATAACGCATAACGCATAACGCATAACGCATATCTCATAACGCATAACGCATAACGCATAACGCTAACGCATAACGCGTAACGCATAACGCATAACGTATAACGTATAACGCATAACGCATGACGCATAACGCATAACGCTTAACGCATAACGCATAACGCATAACGTATAACGTATAACGCATAACGCATAACGCATAACGCATAACGCATAACGCATAACGCATAACGTATAACGTATAACGCCTAACACATAACGCATAACCCATAACGCATAACGCATAACGCATAACGCATAATGCATAACGCATAACGAATTCCACAAAACGCATAACGCCTAACGCATATCGCATCACGCATAATGCATAAAGCATAAATCATAACGCATAACGCAGAACGCATAACGCATAACGCATAAAGCATAACGCATAACGTATAACGTATAACGTATAACGTATAACGTATAACGTATAACGTATAACGTATAACGTATAACGTATAACGTATAACGCATAACGCATAACGCATAACGCATACCGTATAACGCATAACGGATAACGCATAACGCATAACGCATTACGCATAAGCATAACGCATAACGCATAACGCATAACGCATAACCCATAACGCATAACGCATACCGTATAACGCATAACGCATAACGCATAACGCATAACGCATAACGCATAACGCATAACGCATAACGCATAACGCATATCGCATAACGCATAACGCATAACGCATAACGCTAACGCATAACGCGTAACGCATAACGCATAACGTATAACGTATAACGCATAACGTATGACGCATAACGCATAACGCTTAACGCATAACGCATAACGCATAACGTATAACGCATAACACATAACGCATAACCCATAACGCATAACGCATAACGCATAATGCATAACGCATAACGAATTCCACAAAACGCATAACGCCTAACGCATATCGCATCACGCATAATGCATAAAGCATAAATCATAACGCATAACGCAGAACGCATAACGCATAACGCATAACGCATAACCCATAACGCATAACGCATACCGTATAACGCATAACGCATAACGCATAACGCATAACGCATAACGCATAACGCATAACGCATAACGCATATCGCATAACGCATAACGCATAACGCATAACGCTAGGGCTGCTGGACGACGACAAGGTGGATTTCATTTCTGATCTCCCCCTGGAGGTATCCCACCTAATTCTACGAAAGTTGGATCCCAAGTCTCTGCTTTGCGCTGTTCAAATTTCACGAAAGTGGTTATACGTCTGTAAGGCTGACAAGAGCCTAAGACAAACCGCGATGCACCATAAGCAACGAGAAATGCGTATATTGAAAGAACGTTTTTCAGGAGAAGCTGTGTGTGACCCGACCACGATACCACACAGGCATCTACCAATTCCTGCACTGGTGAGAAGATGTGTTCCTTTCGTCCCAATCAAACATGGAGAGGCTCGAAAAATCCCTCGAAATGCAATGCACAGTCTAGGGAAGGTGAGTTGAGTAACTTCCAGGCGTAGTAAATGTATTAGAATGTAAAGTATTAGCAAATTATATCTTGACGTGCTCCTTTGAGTGAATCGACTGGTTATTGTTAGGATGATGTAGCCAAGGTAAATACATACATTCCATCGATTGACCACTAGGAATTAAGCCTTATTTTAATGTTCCCCTATACAATTGGTCATATGTCGAATTGAAGAGTGTCAATTATTCAACTACTGCGTCGCAAAAGCGATACGGATCAGTTTTATTCGGCGTAAAGATCGGCAGGTTAGTTATGACATACTTTCTCCGTCCAATTCTTGTATTATAAACTTGGAGCAGTAATTTAACGAGTCACAATCCTCGTGTAGATTGTATACAAAGTGAATCAATTACGAATGTCGCGGCATTCCATCCAATTACAATATAATTGGGGTTGTCTGTAATCAATGTTAAAGCATAACAATGTATGTTGCTGCAAAAAAATATCCATTTTCTATTCTCTCCTATTATATTGTTGGGTATCAAGACGTTTTAATCGCTGTAACTGGAAAGAAAATAATATGATCCGTGGTTATATATGCGTATGTGCGGCAAATAAACGCAACAATCGATTTGATGATGTATATCCTCAACACAATCTCAACGTGATAATAAGAGAACCCTACGTTAGTTTTTAAGGATGAATTCTGTATTTCATTATTGCGTACCTTCCCCTGCGATCATATTATACTTCAAACAAGTAGTGGTTTAATCGCGAATAAATCAATAATTCCATGTCACACAACATTCCAGGGGACTGTAGTTGCGGCTAATAATTACAACAATGTCACTTCGCAGGCGCGTCTCCAACTGCAAATTAAGAAAGCAATGTGAGTAACAAAAGTTGATCTGAACCCGAACCGGATGCACGAGTCACTGGACCGGAACGGGTAAACAAGCGTAGCCAAGCGTAACATAGCGTGACGTAGCGTGAAGTGGCGTGCTCAAGCGTGAATGTGGCTCAGAGTATATAATACCGAAAATGGGGCAGTTAATCATTCGAGATCCTGAGTCTACAGCAGCAGTGTGGAGTTCTTCCGGTCTTTCCTGCGTGTGCTAGGCCTGCTGGATGACGACAAGGTGGATTTCATTTCTGATCTCCCCCCGGAGGTATCCCACCTAATTCTACGCAAGGTGGATCCCAAGTCTCTGCGTTGCGCTGTTCAAGTTTCACGAAAGTGGTTATACGTCTGTGAGGCTGACAAGAGCCTAAGACAAACCGCGATGCACCATAAGCAACGTGAAATGCGTATATTGAAAGAACGTTTTTCAGGAGAAGCTGTGTGTGACCCGACCACGATACCACACAGGCATCTACCAATTCCTGTACTGGTGAGGAGATGTGTTCTATTTGGTCCCGACCAAACATGGAGAGGCTCGAAAAATCCCTCGAAATGCAATGCACAGTCTAGGGAAGGTGAGTTCAGAAACTTCCAGGCGTAGTAAATGTATTAGAATGTAAAGTATTAGCAAATTATTTCTTGACGTGCTCATTTGAGTGAATCGACTGGTTATTGTTAGGATGATGTAGCCAAGGTAAATACATACATTCCATCGATTGACCACTAGGAATTAAGTCTTATTTTAATGTTCCCCTATACAATTGGACATATGTGGAATTGAAGAGTGTTCATTACTCAACTACTGCGTCGCAAAAGCGATACGGATCAGTTTTATTCGGCGTAAAGATCGGCAGGTTAGTTATGACATACTTTCTCCGTCCAATTCTTGTATTATAAACTTGGAGCAGTAATTTAAGGGGTCACAATACTCGTGTAGATTTTATACAAAGTGAATCAATTACGAATGTCGCGGCATTCCATCCAATTAAAATATAATTGGGGTCGTCTGTAATCAATGTTAAAGCATAACAATGTATGTTGCCGCAAAAAAATATCCATTTTCTATTCTCTCCTATGATATTGTTGGGTATCAAGACGTTTTAATCGCTGTAACTGGAAACAAAATAACATGGTCCGTGGTTATATATGCGTATGTGCGGTAAATAAACGCAACAATCGATTTGCTGATTTATATCCACAACACAATCTGAACGTGATAATAAGAGAACCCTACGTTAGTTTTTAAGGATGAATTCTGTATTTCATTATTGCGTACCTTCCCCTGCGATCATATTATACTTCAAACAAGTAGTGGTTTAATCGCGAATAAATCAATAATTCCATGTCACACAACATTCCAGGGGACTGTAGTTGCGGCTAATAATTACAACAATGTCACTTCGCAGGCGCGTCTCCAACTGCAAATTAAGAAGGCAATGTGAGTAACAAAAGTTGATCTGAACCCGAACCGGATGCACGAGTCACTGGACCGGAACGGGTAAACAAGCGTAGCCAAGCGTAACATAGCGTGACGTAGCGTGAAGTGGCGTGCTCAAGCGTGAATGTGGCTCAGAGTATATAATACCGAAAATGGGGCAGTTAATCATTCGAGATCCTGAGTCTACAGCAGCAGTGTGGAGTTCTTCCGGTCTTTCCTGCGTGTGCTAGGCCTGCTGGATGACGACAAGGTGGATTTCATTTCTGATCTCCCCCCGGAGGTATCCCACCTAATTCTACGCAAGGTGGATCCCAAGTCTCTGCGTTGCGCTGTTCAAGTTTCACGAAAGTGGTTATACGTCTGTGAGGCTGACAAGAGCCTAAGACAAACCGCGATGCACCATAAGCAACGTGAAATGCGTATATTGAAAGAACGTTTTTCAGGAGAAGCTGTGTGTGACCCGACCACGATACCACACAGGCATCTACCAATTCCTGCACTGGTGAGAAGATGTGTTCCTTTCGTCCCAACCAAACATGGAGAGGCTCGAAAAATCCCTCGAAATGCAATGCACAGTCTAGGGAAGGTGAGTTCAGTAACTTCCAGGCGTAGTAAATGTATTAGAATGTAAAGTATTAGCAAATTATATCTTGACGTGCTCCTTCGAGTGAATCGACTGTTTATTGTTAGGATGATGTAGCCAATGTAAATACATACATTCCATCGATTGACCACTAGGAATTAAGTCTTATTTTAATGTTCCCCTATACAATTGGACATATGTCGAATTGAAGAGTGTTCATTATTCAACTACTGCGTCGCAAAAGCTATACGGATCAGTTTTATTCGGCGGAAAGATCGGCAGGTTAGTTATGACATACTTTCTCCGTCCAATTCTTGTATTATAAACTTGGAGCAGTAATTTAAGGGGTCACAATACTCGTGTAGATTTTATACAAAGTGAATCAATTACGAATGTCGCGGCATTCCATCCAATTAAAATATAATTGGGGTCGTCTGTAATCAATGTTAAAGCATAACAATGTATGTTGCCGCAAAAAAATATCCATTTTCTATTCTCTCCTATGATATTGTTGGGTATCAAGACGTTTTAGTCGCTGTAACTGGAAAGAAAATAACATGGTCCGTGGTTATATATGCGTATGTGCGGTAAATAAACGCAACAATCGATTTGCTGATTTATATCCACAACACAATCTGATCGTGATAATAAGAGAACCCTACGTTAGTTTTTAAGGATGAATTCTGTATTTCATTATTGCGTACCATCCCTGCTATCATATTATACTTCAAACAAGTAGTGATTTAATCGCGAATAAATCAATAATTCCATGTCACACAACATTCCAGGGGACTGTAGTTGCGGCTAATAATTACAACAATGTCACTTCGCAGGCGCGTCTCCAACTGCAAATTAAGAATGCAATATAAGTAACAAAAGTTGATCTGAACCCGAACCGGATGCACGAGTCACTGGACCGGAACGGGTAAACAAGCGTAGCCAAGCGTAACATAGCGTGACGTAGCGTGAAGTGGCGTGCTCAAGCGTGAATGTGGCTCAGAGTATATAATACCGAAAATGGGGCAGTTAATCATTCGAGATCCTGAGTCTACAGCAGCAGTGTGGAGTTCTTCCGGTCTTTCCTGCGTGTGCTAGGCCTGCTGGATGACGACAAGGTGGATTTCATTTCTGATCTCCCCCCGGAGGTATCCCACCTAATTCTACGCAAGTTGGATCCCAAGTCTCTGCTTTTCGCTGTTCAAGTTTCACGAAAGTGGTTATACGTCTGTAAGGCAGACAAGAGCCTAAGACAAACCGCGATGCACCATAAGCAACGTGAAATGCGTATATTGAAAGAACGTTTTTCAGGGGAAGCTGTGTGTGACCCGACCACGATACCACACAGGCATCTACCAATTCCTGCACTGGTGAGAAGATGTGTTCCTTTCGTCCCAACCAAACATGGAGAGGCTCGAAAAATCCCTCGAAATGCAATGCACAGTCTAGGGAAGGTGAGTTCAGTAACTTCCAGGCGTAGTAAATGTATTAGAATGTAAAGTATTAGCAAATTATATCTTGACGTGCTCCTTTGAGTGAATCGACTGTTTATTGTTAGGATGATGCAGCCAAGGTAAATACATACATTCCATCGATTGACCACTAGGAATTAAGTCTTATTTTAATGTTCCCCTATACAATTGGACATATGTGGAATTGAAGAGTGTTCATTACTCAACTACTACGTCGCAAAAGCGATACGGGTCAGTTTTATTCGGCGGAAAGATCGGCAGGTTAGTTATGACATACTTTCTCCGTCCAATTCTTGTATTATAAACTTGGAGCAGTAATTTAAGGGGTCACAATACTCGTGTAGATTTTATACAAAGTGAATCAATTACGAATGTCGCGGCATTCCATCCAATTAAAAAATAATTGGGGTCGTCTGTAATCAATGTTAAAGCATAACAATGTATGTTGCCGCAAAAAAATATCCATTTTCTATTCTCTCCTATGATATTGTTGGGTATCAAGACGTTTTAATCGCTGTAACTGGAAAGAAAATAACATGGTCCGTGGTTATATATGCGTATGTGCGGTAAATAAACGCAACAATCGATTTGCAGATTTATATCCACAACACAATCTGAACGTGATAATAAGAGAACCCTACGTTAGTTTTTAAGGATGAATTCTGTATTTCATTATTGCGTACCATCCCTGCTATCATATTATACTTCAAACAAGTAGTGTTTTAATCGCGAATAAATCAATAATTCCATGTCACACAACATTCCAGGGGACTGTAGTTGCGGCTAATAATTACAACAATGTCACTTCGCAGCGCGTCTCCAACTGCAAATTAAGAAAGCAATGTGAGTAACAAAAGTTGATCTGAACCCGAACCGGATGCACGAGTCACTGCACCGGAACGGGTAAACAAGCGTAGCCAAGCGTAACATAGCGTGACGTAGCGTGAAGTGGCGTGCTCAAGCGTGAATGTGGCTCAGAGTATATAATCCCGAAAATGGGGCAGTTAATCATTCGAGATCCTGAGTCTACAGCAGCAGCATGGAGTTCTTCCGGTCTTTCCTGCGTGTGCTAGGGCTGCTGGACGACGACAAGGTGGATTTCATTTCTGATCTCCCCCCGGAGGTATCCCACCTAATTCTACGAAAGTTGGATCCCAAGTCTCTGCTTTGCGCTGTTCAAGTTTCACGAAAGTGGTTATACGTCTGTAAGGCTGACAAGAGCCTAAGACAAACCGCGATGCACCATAAGCAACGTGAAATGCGAATATTGAAAGAACGTTTTTCAGGAGAAGCTGTGTGTGACCTGACCACGATAACACACAGGCATGTACCAATTTCTGCACTGGTGAGAAGATGTGTTCCATTCGTCCCAACCAAACATGGAGAGGCTCGAAAAATCCCTCGAAATGCAATGCACAGTCTAGGGAAGGTGACTTCAGTAACTTCCTGGCGTAGTAAATGTATTAGAATGTAAAGTATTAGCAAATTATATCTTGACGTGCTCCTTTGAGTGAATCGACTGGTTATTGTTAGGATGATGTAGCCAAGGTAAATACATACATTCCATCGATTGACCACTTGGAATTAAGTCTTATTTTAATGTTCCCCTATACAATTGGACATATGTCGAATTGATGAGTGTTCATTACTCAACTACTGCGTCGCAAAAGCGATACGGATCAGTTTTATTCGGCGTAAAGATCGGCAGGTTAGTTATGACATACTTTCTCCGTCCAATTCTTGTATTATAAACTTGGAGCAGTAATTTAACGAGTCACAATCCTCGTGTAGATTTTATACAAAGTGAATCAATTACGAATGTCGCGGCATTCCATCCAATTAAAATATAATTGGGGTCGTCTGTAATCAATGTTAAAGCATAACAATGTATGTTGCTGCAAAAAAATATCCATTTTCTATTCTCTCCTATTATATTGTTGGGTATCAAGACGTTTTAATCGCTGTAACTGGAAAGAAAATAATATGGTCCGTGGTTATATATGCGTATGTGCGGCAAATAAACGCAACAATCGATTTGCTGATGTATATCCTCAACACAATCTCAACGTGATAATAAGAGAACCCTACGTTAGTTTTTAAGGATGAATTCTGTATTTCATTATTGCGTACCTTCCCCTGCGATCATATTATACTTCAAACAAGTAGTGATTTAATCGCGAATAAATCAATAATTCCATGTCACACAACATTCCAGGGGACTGTAGTTGCGGCTAATAATTACAACAATGTCACTTCGCAGGCGCGTCTCCAACTGCAAATTAAGAAAGCAATGTGAGTAACAAAAGTTGATCTGAACCCGAACCGGATGCACGAGTCACTGCACCGGAACGGGTAAACAAGCGTAGCCAAGCGTAACATAGCGTGACGTAGCGTGAAGTGGCGTGCTCAAGCGTGAATGTGGCTCAGAGTATATAATCCCGAAAATGGGGCAGTTAATCATTCGAGATCCTGAGTCTACAGCAGCAGCATGGAGTTCTTCCGGTCTTTTCTGCGTGTGCTAGGGCTGCTGGATGACGACAAGGTGGATTTCATTTCTGATCTCCCCCCGGAGGTAGCCCACCTAATTCTACGAAAGTTGGATCCCAAGTCTCTGCTTTGCGCTGTTCAAATTTCACGAAAGTGGTTATACGTCTGTAAGGCTGACAAGAGCCTAAGACAAACCGCGATGCACCATAAGCAACGTGAAATGCGTATATTGAAAGAACGTTTTTCAGGAGAAGCTGTGTGTGACCCGACCACGATACCACACAGGCATCTACCAATTCCTGCACTGGTGAGAAGATGTGTTCCTTTCGTCCCAACCAAACATGGAGAGGCTCGAAAAATCCCTCGAAATGCAATGCACAGTCTAGGGAAGGTGAGTTCAGTAACTTCCAGGCGTAGTAAATGAATTAGAATGTAAAGTATTAGCAAATTATATCTTGACGTGCTCCTTTGAGTGAATCTCACTGGTTATTGTTAGGATGATGTAGCCAAGGTAAATACATACATTCCATCGATGACCACTAGGAATTAAGCCTTATTTTAATGTTCCCCTATACAATTGGACATATGTCGAATTGAAGAGTGTTCATTATTCAACTACTGCGTCGCAAAAGCGATACGGATCAGTTTTATTCGGCGTAAAGATCGGCAGGTTAGTTATGACATACTTTCTCCGTCCAATTCTTGTATTATAAACTTGCAGCAGAAATTTAACGAGTCACAATCCTCGTGTAGATTTTATAAAAAGTGAATCAATTACGAATGTCGCGGCATTCCATCCAATTAAAATATAATTGGGATCGTCTGTAATCAATGTTAAAGCATAACAATGTATGTTGCTGCAAAAAAATATCCATTTTCTATTCTCTCCTATTATATTGTTGGGTATCAAGACGTTATACTCGCTGTAACTGGAAAGAAAATAATATGATCCGTGGTTATATATGCGTATGTGCGGCAAATAAACGCAACAATCGATTTGCTGATGTATATCCTCAACATAATCTCAACGTGATAATAAGAGAACCCTACGTTAGTTTTTAAGGATGAATTCTGTATTTCATTATTGCGTACCTTCCCCTGCGATCATATTATACTTCAAACAAGTAGTGATTTAATCGCGAATAAATCAATAATTCCATGTCACACAACATTCCAGGGGACTGTAGTTGCGGCTAATAATTACAACAATGTCACTTCGCAGGCGCGTCTCCAACTGCAAATTAAGAAAGCAATGTGAGTAACAAAAGTTGATCTGAACCCGAACCGGATGCACGAGTCACTGGACCGGAACGGGTAAACAAGTGTAGCCAAGCGTAACATAGCGTGACGTAGCGTGAAGTGGCGTGCTCAAGCGTGAATGTGGCTCAGAGTATATAATCCCGAAAATGGGGCAGTTAATCATTCGAGATCCTGAGTCTACAGCAGCAGCATGGAGTTCTTTCGGTCTTTCCTGCGTGTGCTAGGGCTGCTGGACGACGACAAGGTGGATTTCATTTCTGATCTCCCCCCGGAGGTATCCCACCTAATTCTACGAAAGTTGGATCCCAAGTCTCTGCTTTGCGCTGTTCAAATTTCACGAAAGTGGTTATACGTCTGTAAGGCTGACAAGAGCCTAAGACAAACCGCGATGCACCATAAGCAACGTGAAATGCGTATATTGAAAGAACGTTTTTCAGGAGAAGCTGTGTGTGACCCGACCACGATACCACACAGGCATCTACCAATTCCTGCACTGGTGAGAAGATGTGTTCCTTTCGTCCCAATCAAACATGGAGAGGCTCGAAAAATCCCTCGAAATGCAATGCACAGTCTAGGGAAGGTGAGTTCAGTAACTTCCAGGCGTAGTAAATGAATTAGAATGTAAAGTATTAGCAAATTATATCTTGACGTGCTCCTTTGAGTGAATCTCACTGGTTATTGTTAGGATGATGTAGCCAAGGTAAATACATACATTCCATCGATGACCACTAGGAATTAAGCCTTATTTTAATGTTCCCCTATACAATTGGACATATGTCGAATTGAAGAGTGTTCATTATTCAACTACTGCGTCGCAAAAGCGATACGGATCAGTTTTATTCGGCGTAAAGATCGGCAGGTTAGTTATGACATACTTTCTCCGTCCAATTCTTGTATTATAAACTTGGAGCAGTAATTTAACGAGTCACAATCCTCGTGTAGATTTTATACAAAGTGAATCAATTACGAATGTCGCGGCATTCCATCCAATTAAAATATAATTGGGGTCGTCTGTAATCAATGTTAAAGCATAACAATGTATGTTGCTGCAAAAAAATATCCATTTTCTATTCTCTCCTATTATATTGTTGGGTATCAAGACGTTATACTCGCTGTAACTGGAAAGAAAATAATATGATCCGTGGTTATATATGCGTATGTGCGGCAAATAAACGCAACAATCGATTTGCTGATGTATATCCTCAACATAATCTCAACGTGATAATAAGAGAACCCTACGTTAGTTTTTAAGGATGAATTCTGTATTTCATTATTGCGTACCTTCCCCTGCGATCATATTATACTTCAAACAAGTAGTGATTTAATCGCGAATAAATCAATAATTCCATGTCACACAACATTCCAGGGGACTGTAGTTGCGGCTAATAATTACAACAATGTCACTTCGCAGGCGCGTCTCCAACTGCAAATTAAGAAAGCAATGTGAGTAACAAAAGTTGATCTGAACCCGAACCGGATGCACGAGTCACTGGACCGTAACGGGTAAACAAGTGTAGCCAAGCGTAACATAGCGTGACGTAGCGTGAAGTGGCGTGCTCAAGCGTGAATGTGGCTCAGAGTATATAATCCCGAAAATGGGGCAGTTAATCATTCGAGATCCTGAGTCTACAGCAGCAACATGGAGTTCTTCCGGTCTTTCCTGCGTGTGCTAGGGCTGCTGGATGACGACAAGGTGGATTTCATTTCTGATCTCCCCCCGGAGGTAGCCCACCTAATTCTACGCAAGTTGGATCCCAAGTCTCTGCTTTGCGCTGTTCAAGTTTCACGAAAGTGGTTATACGTCTGTAAGGCTGACAAGAGCCTAAGACAAACCGCGATGCACCATAAGCAACGTGAAATGCGTATATTGAAAGAACGTTTTTCAGGAGAAGCTGTGTGGGACCCGACCACGATACCACACAGGCATCTACCAATTCCTGCACTGGTGAGAAGATGTGTTCCTTTCGTCCCAACCAAACATGGAGAGGCTCGAAAAATCCCTCGTAATGCAATGCACAGTCTAGGGAAGGTGAGTTCAGTAACTTCCAGGCGTAGTAAATGAATTAGAATGTAAAGTATTAGCAAATTATATCTTGACGTGCTCCTTTGAGTGAATCTCACTGGTTATTGTTAGGATGATGTAGCCAAGGTAAATACATACATTCCATCGATGACCACTAGGAATTAAGCCTTATTTTAATGTTCCCCTATACAATTGGACATATGTGGAATTGAAGAGTGTTCATTATTCAACTACTGCGTCGCAAAAGCGATACGGATCAGTTTTATTCGGCGTAAAGATCGGCAGGTTAGTTATGACATACTTTCTCCGTCCAATTCTTGTATTATAAACTTGGAGCAGTAATTTAACGAGTCACAATCCTCGTGTAGATTTTATACAAAGTGAATCAATTACGAATGTCGCGGCATTCCATCCAATTAAAATATAATTGGGGTCGTCTGTAATCAATGTTAAAGCATAACAATGTATGTTGCCGCAAAAAAATATCCATTTTCTATTCTCTCCTATTATATTGTTGGGTATCAAGACGATTTAATCGCTGTAACTGGAAAGAAAATAATATGGTCCGTGGTTATATATGCGTATGTGCGGCAAATAAACGCAACAATCGATTTGCTGATGTATATCCTCAACACAATCTCAACGTGATAATAAGAGAACCCTACGTTAGTTTTCAAGGATGAATTCTGTATTTCATTATTGCGTACCTTCCCCTGCGATCATATTATACTTCAAACAAGTAGTGGTTTAATCGCGAATAAATCAATAATTCCATGTCACACAACATTCCAGGGGACTGTAGTTGCGGATAATAATTACAACAATGTCACTTCGCAGGCGCGTCTCCAACTGCAAATTAAGAAAGCAATGTGAGTAACAAAAGTTGATCTGAACCCGAACCGGATGCACGAGTCACTGGACCGGAACGGGTAAACAAGTGTAGCCAAGCGTAACATAGCGTGACGTAGCGTGAAGTGGCGTGCTCAAGCGTGAATGTGGCTCAGAGTATATAATCCCGAAAATGGGGCAGTTAATCATTCGAGATCCTGAGTCTACAGCAGCAGCATGGAGTTCTTTCGGTCTTTCCTGCGTGTGCTAGGGCTGCTGGACGACGACAAGGTGGATTTCATTTCTGATCTCCCCCCGGAGGTATCCCAACTAATTCTACGAAAGTTGGATCCCAAGTCTCTGCTTTGCGCTGTTCAAATTTCACGAAAGTGGTTATACGTCTGTAAGGCTGACAAGAGCCTAAGACAAACCGCGATGCACCATAAGCAACGTGAAATGCGTATATTGAAAGAACGTTTTTCAGGAGAAGCTGTGTGTGACCCGACCACGATACCACACAGGCATCTACCAATTCCTGCACTGGTGAGAAGATGTGTTCCTTTCGTCCCAATCAAACATGGAGAGGCTCGAAAAATCCCTCGAAATGCAATGCACAGTCTAGGGAAGGTGAGTTCAGTAACTTCCAGGCGTAGTAAATGAATTAGAATGTAAAGTATTAGCAAATTATATCTTGACGTGCTCCTTTGAGTGAATCTCACTGGTTATTGTTAGGATGATGTAGCCAAGGTAAATACATACATTCCATCGATGACCACTAGGAATTAAGCCTTATTTTAATGTTCCCCTATACAATTGGACATATGTGGAATTGAAGAGTGTTCATTATTCAACTACTGCGTCGCAAAAGCGATACGGATCAGTTTTATTCGGCGTAAAGATCGGCAGGTTAGTTATGACATACTTTCTCCGTCCAATTCTTGTATTATAAACTTGGAGCAGTAATTTAACGAGTCACAATCCTCGTGTAGATTTTATACAAAGTGAATCAATTACGAATGTCGCGGCATTCCATCCAATTAAAATATAATTGGGGTCGTCTGTAATCAATGTTAAAGCATAACAATGTATGTTGCCGCAAAAAAATATCCATTTTCTATTCTCTCCTATTATATTGTTGGGTATCAAGACGTTTTAATCGCTGTAACTGGAAAGAAAATAATATGGTCCGTGGTTATATATGCGTATGTGCGGCAAATAAACGCAACAATCGATTTGCTGATGTATATCCTCAACACAATCTCAACGTGATAATAAGAGAACCCTACGTTAGTTTTCAAGGATGAATTCTGTATTTCATTATTGCGTACCTTCCCCTGCGATCATATTATGCTTCAAACAAGTAGTGGTTTAATCGCGAATAAATCAATAATTCCATGTCACACAACATTCCAGGGGACTGTAGTTGCGGATAATAATTACAACAATGTCACTTCGCAGGCGCGTCTCCAACTGCAAATTAAGAAAGCAATGTGAGTAACAAAAGTTGATCTGAACCCGAACCGGATGCACGAGTCACTGGACCGGAACGGGTAAACAAGCGTAGCCAAGCATAACATAGCGTGACGTAGCGTGAAGTGGCGTGCTCAAGCGTGAATGTGGCTCAGAGTATATAATCCCGAAAATGGGGCAGTTAATCATTCGAGATCCTGAGTCTACAGCAGCAGCATGGAGTTCTTCCGGTCTTTCCTGCGTGTGCTAGGACTGCTGGATGACGACAAGGTGGATTTCATTTCTGATCTCCCCCCGGAGGTAGCCCACCTAAATCTACGCAAGTTGGATCCCAAGTCTCTGCTTTGCGCTGTTCAAGTTTCACGAAAGTGGTTATACGTCTGTAAGGCTGACAAGAGCCTAAGACAAACCGCGATGCACCATAAGCAACGTGAAATGCGTATATTGAAAGAACGTTTTTCAGGAGAAGCTGTGTGTGACTCGACCACGATAACACACAGGCATCTACCAATTCCTGCACTGGTGAGAAGATGTGTTCCTTTCGTCCCAACCAAACATGGAGAGGCTCGAAACATCCCTCGAAATGGAATGCACAGTCTAGGGAAGGTGAGTTGAGTAACTTCCAGGCGTAGTAAATGTATTAGAATGTAAAGTATTAGCAAATTATATCTTGACGTGCTCCTTTGAGTGAATCGACTGTTTATTGTTAGGATGATGTAGCCAAGGTAAATACATACATTCCATCGATTGACCACTAGGAATTAAGTCTTATTATAATGTTCCCCTATACAATTGGACATATGTGGAATTGAAGAGTGTTCATTACTCAACTACTGCGTTGCAAAAGCGATACGGATCAGTTTTATTCGGCGTAAAGATCGGCAGGTTAGTTATGACATACTTTCTCCGTCCAATTCTTGTATTATAAACTTGGAGCAGTAATTTAACGAGTCACAATCCTCGTGTAGATTTTATACAAAGTGAATCAATTACGAATGTCGCGGCATTCCATCCAATTAAAATATAATTGGGGTCGTCTGTAATCAATGTTAAAGCATAACAATGTATGTTGCCGCAAAAAAATATCCATTTTCTATTCTCTCCTATTATATTGTTGGGTATCAAGACGTTTTAATCGCTGTAACTGGAAAGAAAATAATATGGTCCGTGGTTATATATGCGTATGTGCGGCAAATAAACGCAACAATCGATTTGCTGATGTATATCCTCAACACAATCTCAACGTGATAATAAGAGAACCCTACGTTAGTTTTTAAGGATGAATTCTGTATTTCATTATTGCGTACCTTCCCCTGCGATCATATTATACTTCAAACAAGTAGTGATTTAATCGCGAATAAATCAATAATTCCATGTCACACAACATTCCAGGGGACTGTAGTTGCGGCTAATAATTACAACAAAGTCACTTCGCAGGCGCGTCTCCAACTGCAAATTAAGAAAGCATTGTGAGTAACAAAAGTTGATCTGAACCCGAACCGGATGCACGAGTCACTGGACCGGAACGGGTAAACAAGTGTAGCCAAGCATAACATAGCGTGACGTAGCGTGAAGTGGCGTGCTCAAGCGTGAATGTGGCTCAGAGTATATAATCCCGAAAATGGGGCAGTTAATCATTCGAGATCCTGAGTCTACAGCAGCAGCATGGAGTTCTTTCGGTCTTTCCTGCGTGTGCTAGGGCTGCTGGACGACGACAAGGTGGATTTCATTTCTGATCTCCCCCCGGAGGTATCCCACCTAATTCTACGAAAGTTGGATCCCAAGTCTCTGCTTTGCGCTGTTCAAATTTCACGAAAGTGGTTATACGTCTGTAAGGCTGACAAGAGCCTAAGACAAACCGCGATGCACCATAAGCAACGTGAAATGCGTATATTGAAAGAACGTTTTTCAGGAGAAGCTGTGTGTGACCCGACCACGATACCACACAGGCATCTACCAATTCCTGCACTGGTGAGAAGATGTGTTCCTTTCGTCCCAACCAAACATGGAGAGGCTCGAAAAATCCCTCGTAATGCAATGCACAGTCTAGGGAAGGTGAGTTGAGTAACTTCCAGGCGTAGTAAATGTATTAGAATGTAAAGTATTAGCAAATTATATCTTGACGTGCTCCTTTGAGTGAATCGACTGTTTATTGTTAGGATGATGTAGCCAAGGTAAATACATACATTCCATCGATGACCACTAGGAATTAAGCCTTATTTTAATGTTCCCCTATACAATTGGACATATGTGGAATTGAAGAGTGTTCATTATTCAACTACTGCGTCGCAAAAGCGATACGGATCAGTTTTATTCGGCGTAAAGATCGGCAGGTTAGTTATGACATACTTTCTCCGTCCAATTCTTGTATTATAAACTTGGAGCAGTAATTTAACGAGTCACAATCCTCGTGTAGATTTTATACAAAGTGAATCAATTACGAATGTCGCGGCATTCCATCCAATTAAAATATAATTGGGGTCGTCTGTAATCAATGTTAAAGCATAACAATGTATGTTGCCGCAAAAAAATATCCATTTTCTATTCTCTCCTATTATATTGTTGGGTATCAAGACGTTTTAATCGCTGTAACTGGAAAGAAAATAATATGGTCCGTGGTTATATATGTGTCGTGGCAGGCCGACCCCTTCTTCGAATAGACATCCCCCAAAATGCGTAAACGAGCTCACGGGTGCTGAACAACCACAAAATAATAATACGTCTTGTCCTGTCAAGATCTCGTTTCTTTCTCTATCAAAAGACTACTATCTTGACAACGCAAATCAATCAATATCTCATAGATATTGTCATGTTTTCTTATACAGTGTAATATTCAGAAACGTGTCCATTCTACCACCCGTGGTCACGTTCAACAAGGACCTAAACCATTTTCCTAAAGGACCTTGTCTCGCACTTTCTTCAAAAATAAAACAAACGTAACAGTAAGAAAAATTTATAAATTACAATCAATAAAACAAACATGACATTAATAATAATAATACAATTTTTTTAAAATCATTGCCATTCAAATCATGTCAGCACGCCCCGACACGGCCTTCCTGACTGTCACACGTCCTCGTGTGCAATTACAATTACTTTATATAGTTGTCTGCAAACAAAAACATCTTCTATATTTTCCATTCGAACATACTGACAGAATATTGATTTAGCTCTGTTCGTTATATTGACCATAGATCTTGTATGAAAAACATTATTGATGTTTTTTTTTTTTTTTTTAATTAAACAATTTAATTTTTTTTAATAAACAAATCAAATAATCTCTTAGTACAAAATAGACAGCCTAGCCAAACGGTTCTAACACACAGTGAGCTCAAGACAACATTAACAATTATTTAGTCCACCACTGGACAAAGCCAACCCATGTGGCTCCAGATCACCCACGTGATCACTCACAACACAGTCATCTCATGACTCAATACATTCATCGTCTGCCGTTACATCGCCCCGCCTCCTTTAGCAGCTAGGCTGCGTTTGGGAATAATGGCTTACGACTATTAAGCAAGACGCATGAATTTTCACATGTTTCTTTCCTCACTGTTATCACCCCGACACTGGCACATTCTGTCTATTTCGGTATTAGTACATCGATCAAACTTATCAAGTTCTATGGGAATAGAGCTATCAGGCATCAGTCTCAATCGCTCATGAGCATATTTAAGTGTTCTATTGCCAACTAGAGATTTCAAACGGTATCTATCATTAGGTAATACCTCTATTATTTTATAGGGACCGCGATATTTAGCATCTAATTTCGTTTGATTTCGTACATGATTCTCTATAAGAACATAATTTCCGACTGCAAATCTAACAATTTTTGCCTTACCACTATCAAATCGTTTTTTGTCTCTCGCAGCGTTTTCATTAATCGCTTGAGTCGCTTGCTCTCTGATATTCAAAATATCAATTTCCTCATTTTCATCATTCTCGACTAACAACGATATTGGTCTAGCAATTTTACCTATAAGTAGTTCTAAAGGGCTATATTTAGTAGTACGATTCACTGTACAATTCAATGCTAATTGAATATCCCCAAGGGACTCTTGCCAAGATTTTTCATTATTTAATTCTACGGCTGTAAGCATATTTTTGAGTGTACTCATTATTCTTTCAACTTGACCATTTGCACGACAGGCACCCGTAGCTATTAGATGCAGATCAATATTATGAGATTTACAAAAATCCCGATAATTATTACTTGCAAAACATCTACCTTGATCAGTAATAATTCTAGATGGAGTCCCAAACAAATGTACACAGTAATTCAATGCTGCGATAGCACTTTCTGCGTCGATATTAATGGTATGTCGTAAAATAACAAATTTAGTAAATGCATCTACAAACATAAACACATATTCCTTAACGTTATTTTTTCCACTAAGTTTTCCAGTAGCATCAACATGGATTGTATGCCAGGGTACATTTACTTTTGGAATGGGGTGCAATTCGATCTGTGGTTTTCCCGAGAAAGATTTTGATAATTTACAAGTTATACAATTTTCAACAAATTTGCGTACGTACTTCGACATATTAGGAAACCAATAATGTTGATATACTTTTTCTAACGTTTTATTCCAACCAAGATGCATAATAGATTCATGGACATTGTTAATTACAGACCATCGAAAATGTACAGGAACTATGGGTAAATATTGAGTACGATTATTACGTTGTATTCTTCTATGCAAAACTCCCAATTTTAATAAATACGTTTTAGCAATATCAGGATCCATATCATTATTTTCTAATTGTAAAATAATTTTATTTAACTCGTCATCTTGTCGTTGTTCAGCTTGTAACCAATTCTTTGATATTTCAGCCAAATTAATACGTTTCTCTTCAACTCGTTTATGACTGTTATTATTAGGTAAAGGGTTTCTAGAAAAGAAATCCGCATGACTCATACGCTTTCCTTCTCGGTAAATTATATCAAAATCATACGCCTGAAGAAATGCCCACCATCTATGTACCCGTGGCGTAAGATCAATTTTTGTTCGTGAAGCTTTAAGGGAATTGCAATCAGTGACAACTAAAAATTGCCTTCCTTGCAAAAAATGCCGGAAATGTTTTACAGCATTAACTACCGCTAATGTCTCCAACTCATATGAATGGTACCGCGATTCAGCGTCAGTGGTTCTCTTGCTATAATATGCAAACACATGAGATTTATTGTCTACTTTTTGTATAAGAACTGCACCGTAACCATCCGAGCTCGCATCAGTATGTAGTTCAATTGGATATGATGGATTGAATATCATTAATACGGGTTCATTCGTTAATTTACCAATAATGTCCTGACGAATCTTTTCATGGTCTGCTTTCCATTCTATCTTTCCTTTTCCTGTAGTCAATTTGTATAACGGAGAAGTGAGCTGAGAAAACTTAGGTATGAACTGTCTAAAGTAAGAAGCAAGGCCAATAAATTGCCTAAGCTGAGTCACCGTGGAAGGAGGAGAAGATTCTGTCAATGCTTTAATTTTCCGTGGATTTGGCCTGATTTTCCCCGCAGTCACTTCAAAACCTAAATATTCTACACGCGATTTTAAAAATGAACATTTTTTTAAATTGATTGAAAATCCTGCTAATTTTAATCTTTTTAACACTTCTTGTAACCTTTCAAATGACTGCTGTACAGATTCAGCCGGAATCATTATATCATCTATGTAACATATTACGAAAGTGTTTACGAGATCAGAAAGAGCTTGATTTATAGCTCTTTGAAACACTGAAGGTGCATTACGAAGTCCAAACGGCATGGATAAATACTCGTATTGACCATCGGGAGTAACAAATGCAGTCTTTTCTATAGAATCATCATGAATAGGAATTTGATGAAAACCCGACGCCATATCTAATGTCGTAAAATATTGTGCACCGTTTAATCGCTGAATTTGATCACTTATAAGGGGTAAGGGATATCTATCAGGAACTGTATTACTGTATAATTACTTGGGACAGTATCTGAATGTAACTCAATACGTTAGCGTTGCCAAGACCAATTAATTTGATTAGGGATTCAAATCGCTTACCAGAAAATTTATTTGCTAGGGATTCTTTTATCAGAGAGCATTCCGAACCCGTATCAAAACAAAACTTATAGGTCTCACCAGATTCCAGAAGTTCGGCAGTTACCGGCGCAATATTACACAAATTAACTCGGCGCTCCGTTGATGTCTTCAGGTGTGATTTTCCATCATCCTTCTTACATTGTGGAGCAATATGACCGTCCTCTCCGCATTTAAAACAGCTAACTGGCTTTTTCGGTGGACCTCGGTTACGATTGCCTACGCTTGTACTAGGCTTCGGTCCCAACATCTTCATAGCTGCTTGCCGACGATGACAATCCGCTGCCTTATGCCCCATCTTGCCACATGTAAAGCACGTAACAACGGTTCTTGACTTCTTACTGTCCGAAGATTTTGAATCCCTTTCGTCCGTAATAGCTGGCCGCTTACGGAAATCATAAGCCATCAATTCTTTTTGTAAGGTAGCTCGGGAGTTAATGTTTGCCGTAAATGCAAGGCGCTGTAGCCGAGAATCCAACTGAACGCAATGTGTCAACGTAGAAGTAACAGCAATTTGTTCTGTTGACATTGATGCGTACAAATTCGAAAATGCCGCCAGAACACGGTTTGAATATGAAGATATACACTCGCCTTCTCTTGGTCTTCCCTTATTGATTCTTATTATTGCAGCAGCCGGGGTTTCAACAGCGTCATATTGAGCCAAGAACATTTTTTTGAACTCATTCCAGTCCATTCCTGCATAATTTACTTGAGAAAACCACGCAGATGCGCTTCCCTTCAAGGCCTTGCTTAATGTCATAATTAATTTGCTACCTTGTATTGGATGCTCCGTCAGACAGATATCTACCGTTCCACACCAAGATTTTGCGTTGTAGTTTGCATTGTCCGGGTCAAACTCTGGTAGAGTTATCGTGGTTGTCGATGATGAACCTTGCGTTCGTTCCAATAGCATCTCAAACATTAACTTCCAATTTGTTTGTAAAGTATCATTGTCAGGCGAGGAGACTTGAGGAGTTAAATTTTCCCGCAAGGATCCCACTTCTGATGTCGTGGCAGGCCGACCCCTTCTTCGAATAGACATCCCCCAAAATGGGTAAACGAGCTCACGGGTGCTGAACAACCACAAAATAATAATACGTCTTGTCCTGTCAAAATCTCGTTTCTTTCTCTATCAAAAGACTACTCTCTTGACAACGCAAATCAATCAATATCTCATAGATATTGTCATGTTTTCTTATACAGTGTAATATTCAGAAACGTGTCCATTCTACCACCCGTGGTCACGTTCAACAAGGACCTAAACCATTTTCCTAAAGGACCTTGTCTCGCACTTTCTTCAAAAATAAAACAAACGTAACAGTAAGAAAAATTTATAAATTACAATCAATAAAACAAACATGGCATTAATAATAATAATACAATTTTTTTTAAATCATTGCCATTCAAATCATGTCAGCACGCCCCGACATATGCGTATGTGCGGCAAATAAACGCAACAATCGATTTGCTGATGTATATCCTCAACACAATCTCAACGTGATAATAATAGAACCCTACGTTAGTTTTTAAGGATGAATTCTGTATTTCATTATTGCGTACATTCCTCTGCGATCTTATTATACTTCAAACAAGTAGTGGTTTAATCGCGAATAAATCAATAATTCCATGTCACACAACATTCCAGGGGACTGTAGTTGCGGCTAATAATTACAACAATGTCACTTCGCAGGCGCGTCTCCAACTGCAAATTAAGAAAGCAATGTGAGTAACAAAAGTTGATCTGAACCCGAACCGGATGCACGAGTCACTGGACCGGAACGGGTAAACAAGCGTAGCCAAGCGTAACATAGCGTGACGTAGCGTGAAGTGGCGTGCTCAAGCGTGAATGTGGCTCAGAGTATATAATCCCGAAAATGGGGCAGTTAATCATTCGAGATCCTGAGTCTACAGCAGCAGCATGGAGTTCTTCCGGTCTTTCCTGCGTGTGCTAGGACTGCTGGATGACGACAAGGTGGATTTCATTTCTGATCTCCCCCCGGAGGTAGCCCACCTAATTCTACGCAAGTTGGATCCCAAGTCTCTGCTTTGCGCTGTTCAAGTTTCACGAAAGTGGTTATACGTCTGTAAGGCTGACAAGAGCCTAAGACAAACCGCGATGCACCATAAGCAACGTGAAATGCGTATATTGAAAGAACGTTTTTCAGGAGAAGCTGTGTGTGACTCGACCACGATAACACACAGGCATCTACCAATTCCTGCACTGGTGAGAAGATGTGTTCCTTTCGTCCCAACCAAACATGGAGAGGCTCGAAAAATCCCTCGTAATGCAATGCACAGTCTAGGGAAGGTGAGTTGAGTAACTTCCAGGCGTAGTAAATGTATTAGAATGTAAAGTATTAGCAAATTATATCTTGACGTGCTCCTTTGAGTGAATCGACTGTTTATTGTTAGGATGATGTAGCCAAGGTAAATACATACATTCCATCGATTGACCACTAGGAATTAAGTCTTATTTTAATGTTCCCCTATACAATTGGACATATGTGGAATTGAAGAGTGTTCATTACTCAACTACTGCGTCGCAAAAGCGATACGGATCAGTTTTATTCGGCGTAAAGATCGGCAGGTTAGTTATGACATACTTTCTCCGTCCAATTCTTGTATTATAAACTTGCAGCAGTAATTTAACGAGCCACAATCCTCGTGTAGATTTTATACAAAGTGAATCAATTACGAATGTCGCGGCATTCCATCCAATTAAAATATAATTGGGGTCGTCTGTAATCAATGTTAAAGCATAACAATGTATGTTGCCGCAAAAAAATATCCATTTTCTATTCTCTTCTATTATATTGTTGGGTATCAAGACGTTTTAATCGCTGTAACTGGAAAGAAAATAATATGGTCCGTGGTTATATATGCGTATGTGCGGCAAATAAACGCAACAATCGATTTGCTGATGTATATCCTCAACACAATCTCAACGTGATAATAATAGAACCCTACGTTAGTTTTTAAGGATGAATTCTGTATTTCATTATTGCGTACATTCCTCTGCGATCTTATTATACTTCAAACAAGTAGTGATTTAATCGCGAATAAATCAATAATTCCATGTCACACAACATTCCAGGGGACTGTAGTTGCGGCTAATAATTACAACAAAGTCACTTCGCAGGCGCGTCTCCAACTGCAAATTAAGAAAGCATTGTGAGTAACAAAAGTTGATCTGAACCCGAACCGGATGCACGAGTCACTGGACCGGAACGGGTAAACAAGTGTAGCCAACCATAACATAGCGTGACGTAGCGTGAAGTGGCGTGCTCAAGCGTGAATGTGGCTCAGAGTATATAATCCCGAAAATGGGGCAGTTAATCATTCGAGATCCTGAGTCTACAGCAGCAGCATGGAGTTCTTCCGGTCTTTCCTGCGTGTGCTAGGGCTGCTGGATGACGACAAGGTGGATTTCATTTCTGATCTCCCCCCGGAGGTAGCCCACCTAATTCTACGCAAGTTGGATCCCAAGTCTCTGCTTTGCGCTGTTCAAGTTTCACGAAAGTGGTTATACGTCTGTAAGGCTGACAAGAGCCTAAGACAAACCGCGATGCACCATAAGCAACGTGAAATGCGTATATTGAAAGAACGTTTTTCAGGAGAAGCTGTGTGTGACTCGACCACGATAACACACAGGCATCTACCCATTCCTGCACTGGTGAGAAGATGTGTTCCTTTCGTCCCAACCAAACATGGAGAGGCTCGAAAAATCCCTCGAAATGCAATGCACAGTCTAGGGAAGGTGACTTCAGTAACTTCCAGGCGTAGTAAATGTATTAGAATGTAAAGTATTAGCAAATTATATCTTGACGTGCTCCTTTGAGTGAATCGACTGTTTATTGTTAGGATGATGTAGCCAAGGTAAATACATACATTCCATCGATTGACCACTAGGAATTAAGTCTTATTTTAATGTTCCCCTATACAATTGGACATATGTGGAATTGAAGAGTGTTCATTACTCAACTACTGCGTCGCAAAAGCGATACGGATCAGTTTTATTCGGCGTAAAGATCGGCAGGTTAGTTATGACATACTTTCTCCGTCCAATTCTTGTATTATAAACTTGCAGCAGTAATTTAACGAGCCACAATCCTCGTGTAGATTTTATACAAAGTGAATCAATTACGAATGTCGCGGCATTCCATCCAATTAAAATATAATTGGGGTCGTCTGTAATCAATGTTAAAGCATAACAATGTATGTTGCTGCAAAAAAATATCCATTTTCTATTCTCTCCTATTATATTGTTGGGTATCAAGACGTTTTAATCGCTGTAACTGGAAAGAAAATAATATGATCCGTGGTTATATATGCGTATGTGCGGCAAATAAACGCAACAATCGATTTGCTGATGTATATCCTCAACACAATCTCAACGTGATAATAAGAGAACCCTACGTTAGTTTTTAAGGATGAATTCTGTATTTCATTATTGCGTACCTTCCCCTGCGATCATATTATACTTCAAACAAGTAGTGATTTAATCGCGAATAAATCAATAATTCCATGTCACACAACATTCCAGGGGACTGTAGTTGCGGCTAATAATTACAACAATGTCACTTCGCAGGCGCGTCTCCAACTGCAAATTAAGAAAGCAATGTGAGTAACAAAAGTTGATCTGAACCCGAACCGGATGCACGAGTCACTGGACCGGAACGGGTAAACAAGTGTAGCCAAGCGTAACATAGCGTGACGTAGCGTGAAGTGGCGTGCTCAAGCGTGAGTGTGGCTCAGAGTATATAATCCCGAAAATGGGGCAGTTAATCATTCGAGATCCTGAGTCTACAGCAGCAGCATGGAGTTCTTCCGGTCTTTCCTGCGTGTGCTAGGACTGCTGGATGACGACAAGGTGGATTTCATTTCTGATCTCCCCCCGGAGGTATCCCACCTAATTCTACGCAAGTTGGATCTCAAGTCTCTGCTTTGCGCTGTTCAAGTTTCACGAAAGTGGTTATACGTCTGTAAGGCTGACAAGAGCCTAAGACAAACCGCGATGCACCATAAGCAACGTGAAATGCGTATATTGAAAGAACGTTTTTCAGGAGAAGCTGTGTGTGACTCGACCACGATAACACACAGGCATCTACCCATTCCTGCACTGGTGAGAAGATGTGTTCCTTTCGTCCCAACCAAACATGGAGAGGCTCGAAAAATCCCTCGAAATGCAATGCACAGTCTAGGGAAGGTGACTTCAGTAACTTCCAGGCGTAGTAAATGTATTAGAATGTAAAGTATTAGCAAATTATATCTTGACGTGCTCCTTTGAGTGAATCGACTGTTTATTGTTAGGATGATGTAGCCAAGGTAAATACATACATTCCATCGATTGACCACTAGGAATTAAGTCTTATTTTAATGTTCCCCTATACAATTGGACATATGTGGAATTGAAGAGTGTTCATTACTCAACTACTGCGTCGCAAAAGCGATACGGATCAGTTTTATTCGGCGTAAAGATCGGCAGGTTAGTTATGACATACTTTCTCCGTCCAATTCTTGTATTATAAACTTGCAGCAGTAATTTAACGAGACACAATCCTCGTGTAGATTTTATACAAAGTGAATCAATTACGAATGTCGCGGCATTCCATCCAATTAAAATATAATTGGGGTCGTCTGTAATCAATGTTAAAGCATAACAATGTATGTTGCTGCAAAAAAATATCCATTTTCTATTCTCTCCTATTATATTGTTGGGTATCAAGACGTTTTAATCGCAGTAACTGGAAAGAAAATAATATGATCCGTGGTTATATATGCGTATGTGCGGCAAATAAACGCAACAATCGATTTGCTGATGTATATCCTCAACACAATCTCAACGTGATAATAAGAGAACCCTACGTTAGTTTTTAAGGATGAATTCTGTATTTCATTATTGCGTACCTTCCCCTGCGATCATATTATACTTCAAACAAGTAGTGGTTTAATCGCGAATAAATCAATAATTCCATGTCACACAACATTCCAGGGGACTGTAGTTGCGGCTAATAATTACAACAATGTCACTTCGCAGGCGCGTCTCCAACTGCAAATTAAGAAAGCAATGTGAGTAACAAAAGTTGATCTGAACCCGAACCGGATGCACGAGTCACTGGACCGGAACGGGTAAACAAGTGTAGCCAAGCGTAACATAGCGTGACGTAGCGTGAAGTGGCGTGCTCAAGCGTGAGTGTGGCTCAGAGTATATAATCCCGAAAATGGGGCAGTTAATCATTCGAGATCCTGAGTCTACAGCAGCAGCATGGAGTTCTTCCGGTCTTTCCTGCGTGTGCTAGGGCTGCTGGATGACGACAAGGTGGATTTCATTTCTGATCTCCCCCCGGAGGTATCCCACCTAATTCTACGCAAGTTGGATCCCAAGTCTCTGCTTTGCGCTGTTCAAGTTTCACGAAAGTGGTTATACGTCTGTAAGGCTGACAAGAGCCTAAGACAAACCGCGATGCACCATACGCAACGTGAAATGCGTATATTGGAAGAACGTTTTTCAGGAGAAGCTGTGTGTGACCCGACCACGATAACACACAGGCATCTACCCATTCCTGCACTGGTGAGAAGATGTGTTCCTTTCGTCCCAACCAAACATGGAGAGGCTCGAAAAATCCCTCGAAATGCAATGCACAGTCTAGGGAAGGTGACTTCAGTAACTTCCAGGCGTAGTAAATGTATTAGAATGTAAAGTATTAGCAAATTATATCTTGACGTGCTCCTTTGAGTGAATCGACTGTTTATTGTTAGGATGATGTAGCCAAGGTAAATACATACATTCCATCGATTGACCACTAGGAATTAAGTCTTATTTTAATGTTCCCCTATACAATTGGACATATGTGGAATTGAAGAGTGTTCATTACTCAACTACTGCGTCGCAAAAGCGATACGGATCAGTTTTATTCGGCGTAAAGATCGGCAGGTTAGTTATGACATACTTTCTCCGTCCAATTCTTGTATTATAAACTTGCAGCAGTAATTTAACGAGCCACAATCCTCGTGTAGATTTTATACAAAGTGAATCAATTACGAATGTCGCGGCATTCCATCCAATTAAAATATAATTGGGGTCGTCTGTAATCAATGTTAAAGCATAACAATGTATGTTGCTGCAAAAAAATATCCATTTTCTATTCTCTCCTATTATATTGTTGGGTATCAAGACGTTTTAATCGCAGTAACTGGAAAGAAAATAATATGATCCGTGGTTATATATGCGTATGTGCGGCAAATAAACGCAACAATCGATTTGCTGATGTATATCCTCAACACAATCTCAACGTGATAATAAGAGAACCCTACGTTAGTTTTTAAGGATGAATTCTGTATTTCATTATTGCGTACCTTCCCCTGCGATCATATTATACTTCAAACAAGTAGTGATTTAATCGCGAATAAATCAATAATTCCATGTCACACAACATTCCAGGGGACTGTAGTTGCGGCTAATAATTACAACAATGTCACTTCGCAGGCGCGTCTCCAACTGCAAATTAAGAAAGCAATGTGAGTAACAAAAGTTGATCTGAACCCGAACCGGATGCACGAGTCACTGGACCGGAACGGGTAAACAAGTGTAGCCAAGCGTAACATAGCGTGACGTAGCGTGAAGTGGCGTGCTCAAGCGTGAGTGTGGCTCAGAGTATATAATCCCGAAAATGGGGCAGTTAATCATTCGAGATCCTGAGTCTACAGCAGCAGCATGGAGTTCTTCCGGTCTTTCCTGCGTGTGCTAGGACTGCTGGATGACGACAAGGTGGATTTCATTTCTGATCTCCCCCCGGAGGTAGCCCACCTAATTCTACGCAAGTTGGATCCCAAGTCTCTGCTTTGCGCTGTTCAAGTATCACGAAAGTGGTTATACGTCTGTAAGGCTGACAAGAGCCTAAGACAAATCGCGATGCACCATAAGCAACGTGAAATGCGTATATTGAAAGAACGTTTTTCAGGAGAAGCTGTGCGTGACTCGACCACGATAACACACAGGCATCTACCAATTCCTGCACTGGTGAGAAGATGTGTTCCTTTCGTCCCAACCAAACATGGAGAGGCTCGAAAAATCCCTCGAAATGCAATGCACAGTCTAGGGAAGGTGACTTCAGTAACTTCCAGGCGTAGTAAATGTATTAGAATGTAAAGTATTAGCAAATTATATCTTGACGTGCTCCTTTGAGTGAATCGACTGTTTATTGTTAGGATGATGTAGCCAAGGTAAATACATACATTCCATCGATTGACCACTAGGAATTAAGTCTTATTTTAATGTTCCCCTATACAATTGGACATATGTGGAATTGAAGAGTGTTCATTACTCAACTACTGTGTCGCAAAAGCGATACGGATCAGTTTTATTCGGCGTAAAGATCGGCTGGTTAGTTATGACATACTTTCTCCGTCCAATTCTTGTATTATAAACTTGCAGCAGTAATTTAACGAGTCACAATCCTCGTGTAGATTTTATACAAAGTGAATCAATTACGAATGTCGCGGCATTCCATCCAATTAAAATATAATTGGGGTCGTCTGTAATCAATGTTAAAGCATAACAATGTATGTTGCTGCAAAAAAATATCCATTTTCTATTCTCTCCTATTATATTGTTGGGTATCAAGACGTTTTAATCGCTGTAACTGGAAAGAAAATAATATGATCCGTTGTTATATATGCGTATGTGCGGCAAATAAACGCAACAATCGATTTGCTGATGTATATCCTCAACACAATCTCAACGTGATAATAAGAGAACCCTACGTTAGTTTTTAAGGATGAATTCTGTATTTCATTATTGCGTACCTTCCCCTGCGATCATATTATACTTCAAACAAGTAGTGATTTAATCGCGAATAAATCAATAATTCCATGTCACACAACATTCCAGGGGACTGTAGTTGCGGCTAATAATTACAACAATGTCACTTCGCAGGCGCGTCTCCAACTGCAAATTAAGAAAGCAATGTGAGTAACAAAAGTTGATCTGAACCCGAACCGGATGCACGAGTCACTGGACCGGAACGGGTAAACAAGCGTAGCCAAGCGTAACATAGCGTGACGTAGCGTGAAGTGGCGTGCTCAAGCGTGAATGTGGCTCAGAGTATATAATCCCGAAAATGGGGCAGTTAATCATTCGAGATCCTGAGTCTACAGCAGCAGCATGGAGTTCTTCCGGTCTTTCCTGCGTGTGCTAGGACTGCTGGATGACGACAAGGTGGATTTCATTTCTGATCTCCCCCCGGAGGTAGCCCACCTAATTCTACGCAAGTTGGATCCCAAGTCTCTGCTTTGCGCTGTTCAAGTATCACGAAAGTGGTTATACGTCTGTAAGGCTGACAAGAGCCTAAGACAAATCGCGATGCACCATAAGCAACGTGAAATGCGTATATTGAAAGAACGTTTTTCAGGAGAAGCTGTGTGTGACTCGACCACGATAACACACAGGCATCTACCAATTCCTGCACTGGTGAGAAGATGTGTTCCTTTCGTCCCAACCAAACATGGAGAGGCTCGAAAAATCCCTCGAAATGCAATGCACAGTCTAGGGAAGGTGACTTCAGTAACTTCCAGGCGTAGTAAATGTATTAGAATGTAAAGTATTAGCAAATTATATCTTGACGTGCTCCTTTGAGTGAATCGACTGTTTATTGTTAGGATGATGTAGCCAAGGTAAATACATACATTCCATCGATTGACCACTAGGAATTAAGTCTTATTTTAATGTTCCCCTATACAATTGGACATATGTGGAATTGAAGAGTGTTCATTACTCAACTACTGTGTCGCAAAAGCGATACGGATCAGTTTTATTCGGCGTAAAGATCGGCAGGTTAGTTATGACATACTTTCTCCGTCCAATTCTTGTATTATAAACTTGCAGCAGTAATTTAACGAGTCACAATCCTCGTGTAGATTTTATACAAAGTGAATCAATTACGAATGTCGCGGCATTCCATCCAATTAAAATATAATTGGGGTCGTCTGTAATCAATGTTAAAGCATAACAATGTATGTTGCCGCAAAAAAATATCCATTTTCTATTCTCTCCTATTATATTGTTGGGTATCAAGACGTTTTAATCGCTGTAACTGGAAAGAAAATAATATGATCCGTTGTTATATATGCGTATGTGCGGCAAATAAACGCAACAATCGATTTGCTGATGTATATCCTCAACACAATCTCAACGTGATAATAAGAGAACCCTACGTTAGTTTTTAAGGATGAATTCTGTATTTCATTATTGCGTACCTTCCCCTGCGATCATATTATACTTCAAACAAGTAGTGATTTAATCGCGAATAAATCAATAATTCCATGTCACACAACATTCCAGGGGACTGTAGTTGCGGCTAATAATTACAACAATGTCACTTCGCAGGCGCGTCTCCAACTGCAAATTAAGAAAGCAATGTGAGTAACAAAAGTTGATCTGAACCCGAACCGGATGCACGAGTCACTGGACCGGAACGGGTAAACAAGTGTAGCCAAGCGTAACATAGCGTGACGTAGCGTGAAGTGGCGTGCTCAAGCGTGAGTGTGGCTCAGAGTATATAATCCCGAAAATGGGGCAGTTAATCATTCGAGATCCTGAGTCTACAGCAGCAGCATGGAGTTCTTCCGGTCTTTCCTGCGTGTGCTAGGACTGCTGGATGACGACAAGGTGGATTTCATTTCTGATCTCCCCCCGGAGGTAGCCCACCTAATTCTACGCAAGTTGGATCCCAAGTCTCTGCTTTGCGCTGTTCAAGTATCACGAAAGTGGTTATACGTCTGTAAGGCTGACAAGAGCCTAAGACAAATCGCGATGCACCATAAGCAACGTGAAATGCGTATATTGAAAGAACGTTTTTCAGGAGAAGCTGTGTGTGACTCGACCACGATAACACACAGGCATCTACCAATTCCTGCACTGGTGAGAAGATGTGTTCCTTTCGTCCCAACCAAACATGGAGAGGCTCGAAAAATCCCTCGAAATGCAATGCACAGTCTAGGGAAGGTGACTTCAGTAACTTCCAGGCGTAGTAAATGTATTAGAATGTAAAGTATTAGCAAATTATATCTTGACGTGCTCCTTTGAGTGAATCGACTGTTTATTGTTAGGATGATGTAGCCAAGGTAAATACATACATTCCATCGATTGACCACTAGGAATTAAGTCTTATTTTAATGTTCCCCTATACAATTGGACATATGTGGAATTGAAGAGTGTTCATTACTCAACTACTGTGTCGCAAAAGCGATACGGATCAGTTTTATTCGGCGTAAAGATCGGCAGGTTAGTTATGACATACTTTCTCCGTCCAATTCTTGTATTATAAACTTGCAGCAGTAATTTAACGAGTCACAATCCTCGTGTAGATTTTATACAAAGTGAATCAATTACGAATGTCGCGGCATTCCATCCAATTAAAATATAATTGGGGTCGTCTGTAATCAATGTTAAAGCATAACAATGTATGTTGCTGCAAAAAAATATCCATTTTCTATTCTCTCCTATTATATTGTTGGGTATCAAGACGTTTTAATCGCTGTAACTGGAAAGAAAATAATATGATCCGTGGTTATATATGCGTATGTGCGGCAAATAAACGCAACAATCGATTTGCTGATGTATATCCTCAACACAATCTCAACGTGATAATAAGAGAACCCTACGTTAGTTTTTAAGGATGAATTCTGTATTTCATTATTGTGTACCTTCCCCTGCGATCATATTATACTTCAAACAAGTAGTGATTTAATCGCGAATAAATCAATAATTCCATGTCACACAACATTCCAGGGGACTGTAGTTGCGGCTAATAATTACAACAATGTCACTTCGCAGGCGCGTCTCCAACTGCAAATTAAGAAAGCAATGTGAGTAACAAAAGTTGATCTGAACCCGAACCGGATGCACGAGTCACTGGACCGGAACGGGTAAACAAGTGTAGCCAAGCGTAACATAGCGTGACGTAGCGTGAAGTGGCGTGCTCAAGCGTGAATGTGGCTCAGAGTATATAATCCCGAAAATGGGGCAGTTAATCATTCGAGATCCTGAGTCTACAGCAGCAGCATGGAGTTCTTTCGGTCTTTCCTGCGTGTGCTAGGGCTGCTGGACGACGACAAGGTGGATTTCATTTCTGATCTCCCCCCGGAGGTAGCCCACCTAATTCTACGCAAGTTGGATCCCAAGTCTCTGCTTTGCGCTGTTCAAATTTCACGAAAGTGGTTATACGTCTGTAAGGCTGACAAGAGCCTAAGACAAACCGCGATGCACCATAAGCAACGTGAAATGCGTATATTGAAAGAACGTTTTTCAGGAGAAGCTGTGTGTGACTCGACCACGATAACACACAGGCATCTACCAATTCCTGCACTGGTGAGAAGATGTGTTCCTTTCGTCCCAACCAAACATGGAGAGGCTCGAAAAATCCCTCGAAATGCAATGCACAGTCTAGGGAAGGTGACTTCAGTAACTTCCAGGCGTAGTAAATGTATTAGAATGTAAAGTATTAGCAAATTATATCTTGACGTGCTCCTTTGAGTGAATCGACTGTTTATTGTTAGGATGATGTAGCCAAGGTAAATACATACATTCCATCGATTGACCACTAGGAATTAAGTCTTATTTTAATGTTCCCCTATACAATTGGACATATGTGGAATTGAAGAGTGTTCATTACTCAACTACTGCGTCGCAAAAGCGATACGGATCAGTTTTATTCGGCGTAAAGATCGGCAGGTTAGTTATGACATACTTTCTCCGTCCAATTCTTGTATCATAAACTTGCAGCAGTAATTTAACGAGTCACAATCCTCGTGTAGATTTTATACAAAGTGAATCAATTACGAATGTCGCGGCATTCCATCCAATTACAATATAATTGGGGTCGTCTGTAATCAATGTTAAAGCATAACAATGTATGTTGCTGCAAAAAAATATCCATTTTCTATTCTCTCCTATTATATTGTTGGGTATCAAGACGTTTTAATCGCTGTAACTGGAAAGAAAATAATATGATCCGTGGTTATATATGCGTATGTGCGGCAAATAAACGCAACAATCGATTTGCTGATGTATATCTGTTTTAACTTCTCGATCGCTTCCGCAATTGGAACGATATCGAGACGTTAACGTTAATCGGAGAATTTCGATATTGAGAGTTTCGACGAGACGATTACGTAACCGTTGAAAGTGAAAGAAATCGAATGTCGTGGTGTAGTGTCAATAGACGAACTGAGCGATCAGCTGGGCGCGTCGATCCACCGCCGCCGTTTCCCCCGCCGCGCCCGCGGGAACCGAGCTGCTCGATCCACCCGAGGAGCTCGCGGGGAGCGGGGGGACGGTGCGGGGACGACGGCGTCCCGAGCCGATCGCTAGGTCGCGGTCAATTTATTTCGACGAGGTACAAACATAGCGACATGGTATAAATTGTATAAATAAACTTGGTCAACAAAAAATACATTGTTTTAATCTTTAACATGCCGCCCGCCTCGACGTGAGGTGTTCGCGTCGAAACCGATACGGTTTGTAAACACGTCGAACCGGCGCGGCCGGTGTTGTCATCAAGAGGGGTGCGGGGTCCTCTCCTCTGTCACGGGCTTGAATGAGGCCTTCGTAGTCGATAGTACAGAGCCGCCCGCCGTGACAGCAACATCGCGCTCATTTACGTGGTCTGTGTTGCGTCGGAGGAATCGGACACGGGCAGTGCAACAACTTTAGTGACGGCCCGACGGAGTGTCCTGGACCCCGATCTGAGGACCACCACGCGTACGAGGCCGTCTCTCCCGTGGATGACCTCCTCCACGCGTGCTAGTGGCCATCGTGTCGGTGGGGCATCGTCGTCCTTTATCAGCACGAGTGTACCGACGCGTAGATTCTCTCGGCGGTGTTGCCATTTCGTACGCTGTTGCATCGTGTTCACGTACTCTTTGCTCCACCTGCGCCAAAAGGTTTCGTGCATGTTAGTGATTAAACGCCAACGCGTCGTGAGTGGACACGGGACGTCAGGAGACGGTGCTTCGGGAGGGGAGCGTAGAGGTTCTCCCACAAGGAAATGCCCCGGGGTGAGGGGAGTGCAGTCTTGTGGGTCTTCGGACAGGGGCGTCAGTGGTCTGGAATTCAGACACGCCTCAATCCGACTCAGCAGTGTGGCCATCTCTTCGTAGGTAAGCGTAGCATCTCCGATTACCCGTTTCAAATGAGTTTTCATGCTTTTCACCGCTGCTTCCCACAGACCTCCCATGTGCGGCGAATACGGTGGGATGAACGTCCACTCGGTTCCGTCGTTGGCCAACTCCTCGGCGACGGACGTATAGAATTGTGAGGCCGAGCTGAACATCTGTTGCAGGATCGTGTCGGAGCCAGTGAAGGTGGTGCCATTGTCGCTGTAGAGGCGTTGACAGTGGCCGCGTCTCGCCGTGAACCTGTAGAAGGCAGAAATGAAGGTGGACGAGGTGAGGTCACTTACAGCGTCTAGATGTACGGCCTTGGTGGATAGGCACACGAATACAACAATGTAGCCCTTGTAACTCTTGTGTCCTCGCCCTTTTGTAGTACGGAGAGGAATCGGACCAGCGTAGTCGACCCCTGTGTGAGAGAAGGGTTTCGACGGTTGCACCCTAGCTGGCGGGAGGCTCCCCATAAGTTGGCGTCCGGCAGCCGCTTGCAACCTGGTGCAAGTGACGCACTCGTGGAGAATTTGCTTCACGCGAGGTCGTCGCCGAGGGATGTAAAAGGACCGTTGGATCCAGGTCATCGTGGCGTTAACCCCGCCATGCAGTGTTTTTAAATGTGCATCTCGGATCACCAGCGTAGCCAAGTGGGAGTGGCGGTCCAAAATGATCGGATGACGACGGAGTTCCGGCAGATCCGAATGCTGCAACCGGCCGCCCACCCTGAGTGTTCCAGCGGCGTCGATGAATGGCGCTAGAGCCTTGAGGGTCGAGGTCAGAGGGACCGCGTGCCCCCTTTTGAGAGCGTCGAGTTCAGGACGGAAGGATCTCTGTTGCTCAGCGCGGACAGCGGACTGAAGTGCCTCTCGGAGTTCTGCCGTTGTCAATGGGCCTGAGGCTCGGTTATTCGAAGCCCTGCAGTTGCCTGCAAAGCGACGGACGTAGGCGGTGACCCTGGTCAGTCGGGACAGAGCTGAGAAGCGTTCGGAGTACGCTTCAGGCTCTGGAGACTGGATCGAAGCCACCGAGACGTGGCGTTCTTCCGGAATCTCGTGGATTTGGACCGTCGTTGTTGTCGGCCACTCGGACTTGGGTGATTGGAGCCAAGGTGGTCCGTTCCACCAGAGTGTGGATGATCGGAGGTCCCCTGCAGAGATTCCTCGGGTTGCCAGATCCGCGGGGTTGTCAAAGGTGCTGACGTGCCTCCACGCAGCTCCGGGCAGAATGGTTTGGAGTTCGGCTACTCGGTGAGCGACGAATGGCTTCCATCTCGCAGGATGTGATCGGATCCAAGCCAATGCGACCGTGGAGTCAGTCCAGCAATGCACTTTCGCGTCTCCTAGCTCCAGGGCAGCTTGTAGGGACGACAGGAGTCGGGCGAGGAGTACGGCCCCGCACATCTCCAATCGTGGGACGCTCTGTGTCTTGATTGGGCTGACTCGAGACTTTCCCAGGAGGAGTGATGTCACCGTTCCGGACGTGCGACGAACGGTCATGTACACCGCGGCAGCGTAGGCTCGTTCCGAGGCGTCGCAGAAGCCGTGGAGCTCCACCTCGCAGGCATCTGGGGAGTACTGAGTCCACCTTGGAACGGAGATATCTCCCAGCTGTTTGAGCTCTCCTCTGAATTCGGCCCAGCAGTGGTCAAGTGATCGCTCCACGGTCTCGTCCCAGCTTATTCCGGCCAGCCAGAGGTCCTGCATCAAAATTTTTGCTCGAATTAACACAGGTGCCAGCCATCCCAACGGATCAAATAGGCGCGCGATCTCGGCTAGTATTGTACGCTTTGTCCAGGTCAAACCGACGCGTGAGGGGCGTGGCTGGAGTCCCCGAATCGACAACGTGTCGCTTCGTGTCTCCCACTGGAGCCCCAGTGCTCCGTGGATCTCGTCAGCCTGGAAGGTCTTCAGCGCCGAGTCCGCCGATTGAAGCTCGGGAGTCGAACTGGCCCACTTGTCCAACGGGAATCCTGCCGACTCGAGGATGTCGGTCAGCTGCCGACGGACCTCCCACGCCTGTTGGAGACTGTCTGCGCCTGCCAATATATCGTCGACGTAGGAGTGGCGTCGTAGCGCTCTTGCGCCCAACGGAAATCGGCACTCTTCATCCGACGCCAGCTGTTGCAGCACCCTATGTGCGAGGAATGGGGCAGGTGCTGTTCCGTACGTCACCGTGGTTAGTCTGTAATCAGAGACCGCTTGAGAGGAATCGTCTCTCCATACAATACGCAGCCAGTCTTGATCTTCAGGGTGGATTTGGATCTGTCTGAACATCTTGACGATGTCCGTCGAGAATGCCACCCTGAAGAGGCGCCAGCGAGTTATGATCGCCCAGAGATCGCTCTGTAGTTTCGGCCCCGCCAACAGTTCGTCGTTGAGGGAGCGACCAGTGATCGACGCCGTTGAGGCGTTGAAGACCACCCGGATCTTCTTCTTCCCGTTGGTCTCCTTCCAGACGGCATGATGCGGGATATAGGATCCCGGTTCTCGTTCCTGAAGAAGGGCTTGTACTGGGGCCATGTGCCCGAGTCGGCGATATTCCTGCATGAACTCCACGTACCCTTGCCGCAGGTGCTGGTCCCGTGCTCGTTTGGATTCAGAACTGAGAAGCATCCCGCATGCGGCCACTCTCGACCTGCCTATCGGTGGTCGCTCCTCCCCCCTGAAAGGTAATCTGACAACATACCGTCCTGAATCATCTCGGAACGTAGTGGTTTGAAATAGATTTTCACATTGTAGGTCCTCCGGGGAGAGCGGCAGCGACGACGGCACCTCTTCGATCTCCCAAAACCGTCGCAGGTCGGGAACTGGTTCCTGTCGGCTGATGTGGTGAATTCCCGACATCCTGGTCGGAGATTGGAGTTCGCCTACCGGTCCGATCAGCGTCCAGCCGAACGGTGTTTGCACTGCGACGGGAGATCCGACTGGACCGACCTTTCGCTCTTGAAGAAGGAGCCCGCACACATCAGCTCCGAGGAGGACGTCTACGGGCGCAGGTTTGGCGAAGTCCGGATCGGCCAGTTGCAACTCTCGGAGGTGTGGCCAATCCTGAAGTACCACCTGCCTCGAGGGCGTTGGAGCCACGAGCGAGGTTGTCACCAAGGCCTTCAAGTGAACCTGGAACTCAGAGTCAACCGGGGAGCGTAGGCTTACCTGAACCTCTGACCGGGCCGTCCCCAAATTGGTACCCTGGTACCCCGTCAACGTCACCTGAACGGGTCCTTTCCGCAGCCGAAGGGTTTGAGCAGCCCATTCGCTAAGGAACGATGACTCGGAGCCGGAATCCAATAGAGCTCGTACCACCAGAGTCCTTCCATGTGGCGCCTCCAGCTTGACCTTCGCTGTGGCCAGGAGGATTCCCTGAAGGGTACTCATGGTATGGATGGCGGAGTGGTCAGGTGAATTCGACGCGCTTCCTACCCGGCAGGCATCGTGCAACGTCGTGTGGTGCTGCTGATTGCAAACCCAGCATCGGTAGTTGGAAGTGCATTGAGGAAGGCGATGCCCTGTGGCGAGACACGATAGACAGAGCGATTTGGTGTTGACCAAGTCTCGTCGGTTTGCAGCAGAGAGCCCTTGATATTGTTTACAAGCACCCAGGGCGTGGGATCCTGCGCAGAGCGGGCAGTTGCGACCACCCGATCCTTTCTGTCTCGGATCCTCCACCTTGACGGACAGTTGCTGACGGGTGGTTGACGAGGATCCAGGACGACCGGAAGGGTTGTTCGTTTGCGTAGTATTGGGACCCTCCACACTCTGCATCGACGTAAGAGAATGCGCACGGTTCTCCAGGAAGTTCACAAGGGCCTGGAGGCGAGGCACGGTGGTAGGGTCGTCGAGGGTAGTCTCCCACGCGAGTCGAGTTGATTCATCCAGCTTTTCTGTCATCAGGAAGACGAACCACTCCTCCCATTCTTCGACTGGTTTGCCGAGGGCTGCGAATGACTTCTGGGTTTGGGTGAAGTCGTCGATCAGGCGTTTGTATTCGGCAGGTGAAGGTTTGGCGATTGAGGAGCAGTTAATCAACCGCCGCATATGCATCGCCGAGAGGACGCGTGGGTTGCCGAAACGCTTCTCTAGGGCTTGCCAGGCCCCGTCGTAGTTGCTCTCCGTGACCGGCGTCCGGCTGAGCATGTTTGCGGCGTCTCCGGTTAGGCACGACTTCAGGTAGTTCAATTTTGCCACCTTTGACAGCCGAGTCTTGTTGTGAACAGACGACTTAAATTGATCACGGAAACTCTCCCATTGCAGGAGGTCTCCGGAAAAGGTCGGCAGTTGAATTTTCGGCAGCTTCGTATCTGAATCCAGATCCTGATCGTTTGGCCTGGACGCCGCCGAGTCCGATATTGCGGGAGCTGCAGTGGTCGGACGCAGCGAATTGAGCCAGGCGTTCAGGGCCGAAACATGTAGGTCGTATTCATCATCAATGGTAATATAATAGTCCGTATCATACGCCTCCAGGGTGATCATGTGATTATGCAAGGCTCTAAAATCCTTCCAATAATCACGGAGTTTGGCCAACTTTGCTTCGAGTAATTCGATGGTAACATTGTCCTTCCCTTGCTTTTTTAAATTAGAAAGGACTCGAGAAATAAGGCGTCCCAGGTCCCGTTGGCGGGCAATGAGGCTCTTTAAATCACTCGACATTTTGTAACGACCCAACGTATGTGAAGAACCAAACGTCGTAAGGAAAACACCAACAGCAACACTTTGTCAAGAGAAAAACAGCGCTTCGGAACCGTTACGCGGTTAGCTTATGACTTCGGGGTCACGCAACGTTATTTGGGAACGCGCGCGGTAGGCGAGGACAAATAAATCCGTTAGCGCGTTCAAACCGATGGACGGTTGGAGATCTTCTCACGACTCCAAATCCGTAACTTTCGGGAAAAGATTCGAGCTGTTCTGAGCACGATCGTCGAAAGGGTCGCAAATCCCGTAAACTCACGATGCAGCACTCACAGAACACTCGAAATCGGAGGCGGTATCGTTGATGCGCGCACGAGGGTCGAACTCCCGTTGTTCCGCACGTGATCAAGAAACCGTAAGGGAATTGATATCCGGCTCGAAGGACCAATGTTTTAACTTCTCGATCGCTTCCGCAATTGGAACGATATCGAGACGTTAACGTTAATCGCAGAATTTCGATATTGAGAGTTTCGACGAGACGATTACGTAACCGTTGAAAGTGAAAGAAATCGAATGTCGTGGTGTAGTGTCAATAGACGAACTCAGCGATCAGCTGGGCGCGTCGATCCACCGCCGCCGTTTCCCCCGCCGCGCCCGCGGGACCCGAGCTGCTCGATCCACCCGAGGAGCTCGCGGGGAGCGGGGGGACGGTGCGGGGACGACGGCGTCCCGAGCCGATCGCTAGGTCGCGGTCAATTTATTTCGACGAGGTACAAACATAGCGACATGGTATAAATTGTATAAATAAACTTGGTCAACAAAAAATACATTGTTTTAATCTTTAACAATATCCTCAACACAATCTCAACGTGATAATAAGAGAACCCTACGTTAGTTTTTAAGGATGAATTCTGTATTTCATTATTGCGTACCTTCCCCTGCGATGATATTATACTTCAAACAAGTAGTGGTTTAATCGCGAATAAATCAATAATTCCATGTCACACAACATTCCAGGGGACTGTAGTTGCGGCTAATAATTACAACAATGTCACTTCGCAGGCGCGTCTCCAACTGCAAATTAAGAAAGCAATGTGAGTAACAAAAGTTGATCTGAACCCGAACCGGATGCACGAGTCACTGGACCGGAACGGGTAAACAAGCGTAGCCAAGCGTAACATAGCGTGACGTAGCGTGAAGTGGCGTGCTCAAGCGTGAATGTGGCTCAGAGTATATAATCCCGAAAATGGGGCAGTTAATCATTCGAGATCCTGAGTCTACAGCAGCAGCATGGAGTTCTTCCGGTCTTTCCTGCGTGTGCTAGGACTGCTGGTTGACGACAAGGTGGATTTCATTTCTGATCTCCCCCCAGAGGTAGCCCACCTAATTCTACGCAAGTTGGATCCCCAGTCTCTGCTTTGCGCTGTTCAAGTATCACGAAAGTGGTTATACGTCTGTAAGGCCGACAAGAGCCTAAGACAAACCGCGATGCACCATAAGCAACGTGAAATGCGTATATTGAAAGAACGTTTTTCAGGAGAAGCTGTGTGTGACTCGACCACGATAACACACAGGCATCTACCAATTCCTGCACTGGTGAGAAGATGTGTTCCTTTCGTCCCAACCAAACATGGAGAGGCTCGAAAAATCCCTCGAAATGCAATGCACAGTCTAGGGAAGGTGACTTCAGTAACTTCCAGGCGTAGTAAATGTATTAGAATGTAAAGTATTAGCAAATTATATCTTGACGTGCTCCTTTGAGTGAATCGACTGTTTATTGTTAGGATGATGTAGCCAAGGTAAATACATACATTCCATCGATTGACCACTAGGAATTAAGTCTTATTTTAATGTTCCCCTATACAATTGGACATATGTGGAATTGAAGAGTGTTCATTACTCAACTACTGCGTCGCAAAAGCGATACGGATCAGTTTTATTCGGCGTAAAGATCGGCAGGTTAGTTATGACATACTTTCTCCGTCCAATTCTTGTATCATAAACTTGCAGCAGTAATTTAACGAGTCACAATCCTCGTGTAGATTTTATACAAAGTGAATCAATTACGAATGTCGCGGCATTCCATCCAATTAAAATATAATTGGGGTCGTCTGTAATCAATGTTAAAGCATAACAATGTATGTTGCCGCAAAAAAATATCCATTTTCTATTCTCTCCTATTATATTGTTGGGTATCAAGACGTTTTAATCGCTGTAACTGGAAAGAAAATAATATGATCCGTGGTTATATATGCGTATGTGCGGCAAATAAACGCAACAATCGATTTGCTGAAGTATATCCTCAACACAATCTCAACGTGATAATAAGAGAACCCTACGTTAGTTTTTAAGGATGAATTCTGTATTTCATTATTGCGTACCTTCCCCTGCGATCATATTATACTTCAAACAAGTAGTGGTTTAATCGCGAATAAATCAATAATTCCATGTCACACAACATTCCAGGGGACTGTAGTTGCGGCTAATAATTACAACAATGTCACTTCGCAGGCGCGTCTCCAACTGCAAATTAAGAAAGCAATGTGAGTAACAAAAGTTGATCTGAACCCGAACCGGATGCACGAGTCACTGGACCGGAACGGGTAAACAAGCGTAGCCAAGCGTAACATAGCGTGACGTAGCGTGAAGTGGCGTGCTCAAGCGTGAGTGTGGCTCAGAGTATATAATCCCGAAAATGGGGCAGTTAATCATTCGAGATCCTGAGTCTACAGCAGCAGCATGGAGTTCTTCCGGTCTTTCCTGCGTGTGCTAGGACTGCTGGATGACGACAAGGTGGATTTCATTTCTGATCTCCCCCCGGAGGTAGCCCACCTAATTCTACGCAAGTTGGATCCCAAGTCTCTGCTTTGCGCTGTTCATGTTTCACGAAAGTGGTTATACGTCTGTAAGGCTGACAAGAGCCTAAGACAAACCGCGATGCACCATAAGCAACGTGAAATGCGTATATTGAAAGAACGTTTTTCAGGAGAAGCTGTGTGTGACTCGACTACGATAACACACAGGCATCTACCAATTCCTGCACTGGTGAGAAGATGTGTTCCTTTCGTCCCAACCAAACATGGAGAGGCTCGAAAAATCCCTCGAAATGCAATGCACAGTCTAGGGAAGGTGACTTCAGTAACTTCCAGGCGTAGTAAATGTATTAGAATGTAAACTATTAGCAAATTATATCTTGACGTGCTCCTTTGAGTGAATCGACTGTTTATTGTTAGGATGATGTAGCCAAGGTAAATACATACATTCCATCGATTGACCACTAGGAATTAAGTCTTATTTTAATGTTCCCCTATACAATTGGACATATGTGGAATTGAAGAGTGTTCATTACTCAACTACTGCGTCGCAAAAGCGATACGGATCAGTTTTATTCGGCGTAAAGATCGGCAGGTTAGTTATGACATACTTTCTCCGTCCAATTCTTGTATCATAAACTTGCAGCAGTAATTTAACGAGTCACAATCCTCGTGTAGATTTTATACAAAGTGAATCAATTACGAATGTCGCGGCATTCCATCCAATTAAAATATAATTGGGGTCGTCTGTAATCAATGTTAAAGCATAACAATGTATGTTGCTGCAAAAAAATATCCATTTTCTATTCTCTCCTATTATATTGTTGGGTATCAAGACGTTTTAATCGCTATAACTGGAAAGAAAATAATATGATCCGTGGTTATATATGCGTATGTGCGGCAAATAAACGCAACAATCGATTTGCTGATGTATATCCTCAACACAATCTCAACGTGATAATAAGAGAACCCTACGTTAGTTTTTAAGGATGAATTCTGTATTTCATTATTGCGTACCTTCCCCTGCGATGATATTATACTTCAAACAAGTAGTGGTTTAATCGCGAATAAATCAATAATTCCATGTCACACAACATTCCAGGGGACTGTAGTTGCGGCTAATAATTACAACAATGTCACTTCGCAGGCGCGTCTCCAACTGCAAATTAAGAAAGCAATGTGAGTAACAAAAGTTGATCTGAACCCGAACCGGATGCACGAGTCACTGGACCGGAACGGGTAAACAAGCGTAGCCAAGCGTAACATAGCGTGACGTAGCGTGAAGTGGCGTGCTCAAGCGTGAATGTGGCTCAGAGTATATAATCCCGAAAATGGGGCAGTTAATCATTCGAGATCCTGAGTCTACAGCAGCAGCATGGAGTTCTTCCGGTCTTTCCTGCGTGTGCTAGGACTGCTGGATGACGACAAGGTGGATTTCATTTCTGATCTCCCCCCGGAGGTATCCCACCTAATTCTACGCAAGTTGGATCCCAAGTCTCTGCTTTGCGCTGTTCAAGTTTCACGAAAGTGGTTATACGTCTGTAAGGCTGACAAGAGCCTAAGACAAACCGCGATGCACCATAAGCAACGTGAAATGCGTATATTGAAAGAACGTTTTTCAGGAGAAGCTGTGTGTGACTCGACTACGATAACACACAGGCATCTACCAATTCCTGCACTGGTGAGAAGATGTGTTCCTTTCGTCCCAACCAAACATGGAGAGGCTCGAAAAATCCCTCGAAATGCAATGCACAGTCTAGGGAAGGTGACTTCAGTAACTTCCAGGCGTAGTAAATGTATTAGAATGTAAAGTATTAGCAAATTATATCTTGACGTGCTCCTTTGAGTGAATCGACTGTTTATTGTTAGGATGATGTAGCCAAGGTAAATACATACATTCCATCGATTGACCACTAGGAATTAAGTCTTATTTTAATGTTCCCCTATACAATTGGACATATGTGGAATTGAAGAGTGTTCATTACTCAACTACTGCGTCGCAAAAGCGATACGGATCAGTTTTATTCGGCGTAAAGATCGGCAGGTTAGTTATGACATACTTTCTCCGTCCAATTCTTGTATCATAAACTTGCAGCAGTAATTTAACGAGTCACAATCCTCGTGTAGATTTTATACAAAGTGAATCAATTACGAATGTCGCGGCATTCCATCCAATTAAAATATAATTGGGGTCGTCTGTAATCAATGTTAAAGCATAACAATGTATGTTGCTGCAAAAAAATATCCATTTTCTATTCTCTCCTATTATATTGTTGGGTATCAAGACGTTTTAATCGCAGTAACTGGAAAGAAAATAATATGATCCGTGGTTATATATGCGTATGTGCGGCAAATAAACGCAACAATCGATTTGCTGATGTATATCCTCAACACAATCTCAACGTGATAATAAGAGAACCCTACGTTAGTTTTTAAGGATGAATTCTGTATTTCATTATTGCGTACCTTCCCCTGCGATCATATTATACTTCAAACAAGTAGTGGTTTAATCGCGAATAAATCAATAATTCCATGTCACACAACATTCCAGGGGACTGTAGTTGCGGCTAATAATTACAACAATGTCACTTCGCAGGCGCGTCTCCAACTGCAAATTAAGAAAGCAATGTGAGTAACAAAAGTTGATCTGAACCCGAACCGGATGCACGAGTCACTGGACCGGAACGGGTAAACAAGCGTAGCCAAGCGTAACATAGCGTGACGTAGCGTGAAGTGGCGTGCTCAAGCGTGAGTGTGGCTCAGAGTATATAATCCCGAAAATGGGGCAGTTAATCATTCGAGATCCTGAGTCTACAGCAGCAGCATGGAGTTCTTCCGGTCTTTCCTGCGTGTGCTAGGACTGCTGGTTGACGACAAGGTGGATTTCATTTCTGATCTCCCCCCAGAGGTAGCCCACCTAATTCTACGCAAGTTGGATCCCAAGTCTCTGCTTTGCGCTGTTCAAGTATCACGAAAGTGGTTATACGTCTGTAAGGCCGACAAGAGCCTAAGACAAACCGCGATGCACCATAAGCAACGTGAAATGCGTATATTGAAAGAACGTTTTTCAGGAGAAGCTGTGTGTGACCCGACCACGATAACACACAGGCATCTACCAATTCCTGCACTGGTGAGAAGATGTGTTCCTTTCGTCCCAACCAAACATGGAGAGGCTCGAAAAATCCCTCGAAATGCAATGCACAGTCTAGGGAAGGTGACTTCAGTAACTTCCAGGCGTAGTAAATGTATTAGAATGTAAAGTATTAGCAAATTATATCTTGACGTGCTCCTTTGAGTGAATCGACTGTTTATTGTTAGGATGATGTAGCCAAGGTAAATACATACATTCCATCGATTGACCACTAGGAATTAAGTCTTATTTTAATGTTCCCCTATACAATTGGACATATGTGGAATTGAAGAGTGTTCATTACTCAACTACTGCGTCGCAAAAGCGATACGGATCAGTTTTATTCGGCGTAAAGATCGGCAGGTTAGTTATGACATACTTTCTCCGTCCAATTCTTGTATCATAAACTTGCAGCAGTAATTTAACGAGTCACAATCCTCGTGTAGATTTTATACAAAGTGAATCAATTACGAATGTCGCGGCATTCCATCCAATTAAAATATAATTGGGGTCGTCTGTAATCAATGTTAAAGCATAACAATGTATGTTGCTGCAAAAAAATATCCATTTTCTATTCTCTCCTATTATATTGTTGGGTATCAAGACGTTTTAATCGCTGTAACTGGAAAGAAAATAATATGATCCGTGGTTATATATGCGTATGTGCGGCAAATAAACGCAACAATCGATTTGCTGAAGTATATCCTCAACACAATCTCATCGTGATAATAAGAGAACCCTACGTTAGTTTTTAAGGATGAATTCTGTATTTCATTATTGCGTACCTTCCCCTGCGATGATATTATACTTCAAACAAGTAGTGGTTTAATCGCGAATAAATCAATAATTCCATGTCACACAACATTCCAGGGGACTGTAGTTGCGGCTAATAATTACAACAATGTCACTTCGCAGGCGCGTCTCCAACTGCAAATTAAGAAAGCAATGTGAGTAACAAAAGTTGATCTGAACCCGAACCGGATGCACGAGTCACTGGACCGGAACGGGTAAACAAGCGTAGCCAAGCGTAACATAGCGTGACGTAGCGTGAAGTGGCGTGCTCAAGCGTGAATGTGGCTCAGAGTATATAATCCCGAAAATGGGGCAGTTAATCATTCGAGATCCTGAGTCTACAGCAGCAGCATGGAGTTCTTCCGGTTTTTCCTGCGTGTGCTAGGACTGCTGGATGACGACAAGGTGGATTTCATTTCTGATCTCCCCCCGGAGGTAGCCCACCTAATTCTACGCAAGTTGGATCCCAAGTCTCTGCTTTGCGCTGTTCAAGTTTCACGAAAGTGGTTATACGTCTGTAAGGCTGACAAGAGCCTAAGACAAACCGCGATGCACCATAAGCAACGTGAAATGCGTATATTGAAAGAACGTTTTTCAGGAGAAGCTGTGTGTGACTCGACTACGATAACACACAGGCATCTACCAATTCCTGCACTGGTGAGAAGATGTGTTCCTTTCGTCCCAACCAAACATGGAGAGGCTCGAAAAATCCCTCGAAATGCAATGCACAGTCTAGGGAAGGTGACTTCAGTAACTTCCAGGCGTAGTAAATGTATTAGAATGTAAAGTATTAGCAAATTATATCTTGACGTGCTCCTTTGAGTGAATCGACTGTTTATTGTTAGGATGATGTAGCCAAGGTAAATACATACATTCCATCGATTGACCACTAGGAATTAAGTCTTATTTTAATGTTCCCCTATACAATTGGACATATGTGGAATTGAAGAGTGTTCATTACTCAACTACTGCGTCGCAAAAGCGATACGGATCAGTTTTATTCGGCGTAAAGATCGGCAGGTTAGTTATGACATACTTTCTCCGTCCAATTCTTGTATCATAAACTTGCAGCAGTAATTTAACGAGTCACAATCCTCGTGTAGATTTTATACAAAGTGAATCAATTACGAATGTCGCGGCATTCCATCCAATTAAAATATAATTGGGGTCGTCTGTAATCAATGTTAAAGCATAACAATGTATGTTGCTGCAAAAAAATATCCATTTTCTATTCTCTCCTATTATATTGTTGGGTATCAAGACGTTTTAATCGCTGTAACTGGAACGGAAATAATGTGGTCCGTGGTTATATACGCGTATGTGCGGCAAATAAACGCAACAATCGCTTTGCTGACGTATATCCTCAACACAATCTCAACGTGATAATAAGAGAACCCTACGTTAGTTTTTAAGGATGAATTCTGTATTTCATTATTGCGTACCTTCCCCTGCGATGATATTATACTTCAAACAAGTAGTGACTTAATCGCGAATAAATCAATAATTCCATGTCACACAACATTCCAGGGGACTGTAGTTGCGGCTAATAATTACAACAATGTCACTTCGCAGGCGCGTCGCCAACTGCAAATTAAGAAAGCAATGTGAGTAACAAAAGTTGATCTGAACCCGAACCGGATGCACGAGTCACTGGACCGGAACGGGTAAACAAGCGTAGCCAAGCGTAACATAGCGTGACGTAGCGTGAAGTGGCGTGCTCAAGCGTGAATGTGGCTCAGAGTATATAATCCCGAAAATGGGGCAGTTAATCATTCGAGATCCTGAGTCTACAGCAGCAGCATGGAGTTCTTCCGGTCTTTCCTGCGTGTGCTAGGACTGCTGGTTGACGACAAGGTGGATTTCATTTCTGATCTCCCCCCAGAGGTAGCCCACCTAATTCTACGCAAGTTGGATCCCAAGTCTCTGCTTTGCGCTGTTCAAGTATCACGAAAGTGGTTATACGTCTGTAAGGCCGACAAGAGCCTAAGACAAACCGCGATGCACCATAAGCAACGTGAAATGCGTATATTGAAAGAACGTTTTTCAGGAGAAGCTGTGTGTGACTCGACCACGATAACACACAGGCATCTACCAATTCCTGCACTGGTGAGAAGATGTGTTCCTTTCGTCCCAACCAAACATGGAGAGGCTCGAAAAATCCCTCGAAATGCAATGCACAGTCTAGGGAAGGTGACTTCAGTAACTTCCAGGCGTAGTAAATGTATTAGAATGTAAAGTATTAGCAAATTATATCTTGACGTGCTCCTTTGAGTGAATCGACTGTTTATTGTTAGGATGATGTAGCCAAGGTAAATACATACATTCCATCGATTGACCACTAGGAATTAAGTCTTATTTTAATGTTCCCCTATACAATTGGACATATGTGGAATTGAAGAGTGTTCATTACTCAACTACTGCGTCGCAAAAGCGATACGGATCAGTTTTATTCGGCGTAAAGATCGGCAGGTTAGTTATGACATACTTTCTCCGTCCAATTCTTGTATCATAAACTTGCAGCAGTAATTTAACGAGTCACAATCCTCGTGTAGATTTTATACAAAGTGAATCAATTACGAATGTCGCGGCATTCCATCCAATTAAAATATAATTGGGGTCGTCTGTAATCAATGTTAAAGCATAACAATGTATGTTGCTGCAAAAAAATATCCATTTTCTATTCTCTCCTATTATATTGTTGGGTATCAAGACGTTTTAATCGCTGTAACTGGAAAGAAAATAATATGATCCGTGGTTATATATGCGTATGTGCGGCAAATAAACGCAACAATCGATTTGCTGAAGTATATCCTCAACACAATCTCAACGTGATAATAAGAGAACCCTACGTTAGTTTTTAAGGATGAATTCTGTATTTCATTATTGCGTACCTTCCCCTGCGATCATATTATACTTCAAACAAGTAGTGGTTTAATCGCGAATAAATCAATAATTCCATGTCACAAAACATTCCAGGGGACTGTAGTTGCGGCTAATAATTACAACAATGTCACTTCGCAGGCGCGTCTCCAACTGCAAATTAAGAAAGCAATGTGAGTAACAAAAGTTGATCTGAACCCGAACCGGATGCACGAGTCACTGGACCGGAACGGGTAAACAAGCGTAGCCAAGCGTAACATAGCGTGACGTAGCGTGAAGTGGCGTGCTCAAGCGTGAGTGTGGCTCAGAGTATATAATCCCGAAAATGGGGCAGTTAATCATTCGAGATCCTGAGTCTACAGCAGCAGCATGGAGTTCTTCCGGTTTTTCCTGCGTGTGCTAGGACTGCTGGATGACGACAAGGTGGATTTCATTTCTGATCTCCCCCCGGAGGTAGCCCACCTAATTCTACGCAAGTTGGATCCCAAGTCTCTGCTTTGCGCTGTTCAAGTTTCACGAAAGTGGTTATACGTCTGTAAGGCTGACAAGAGCCTAAGACAAACCGCGATGCACCATAAGCAACGTGAAATGCGTATATTGAAAGAACGTTTTTCAGGAGAAGCTGTGTGTGACTCGACTACGATAACACACAGGCATCTACCAATTCCTGCACTGGTGAGAAGATGTGTTCCTTTCGTCCCAACCAAACATGGAGAGGCTCGAAAAATCCCTCGAAATGCAATGCACAGTCTAGGGAAGGTGACTTCAGTAACTTCCAGGCGTAGTAAATGTATTAGAATGTAAAGTATTAGCAAATTATATCTTGACGTGCTCCTTTGAGTGAATCGACTGTTTATTGTTAGGATGATGTAGCCAAGGTAAATACATACATTCCATCGATTGACCACTAGGAATTAAGTCTTATTTTAATGTTCCCCTATACAATTGGACATATGTGGAATTGAAGAGTGTTCATTACTCAACTACTGCGTCGCAAAAGCGATACGGATCAGTTTTATTCGGCGTAAAGATCGGCAGGTTAGTTATGACATACTTTCTCCGTCCAATTCTTGTATCATAAACTTGCAGCAGTAATTTAACGAGTCACAATCCTCGTGTAGATTTTATACAAAGTGAATCAATTACGAATGTCGCGGCATTCCATCCAATTAAAATATAATTGGGGTCGTCTGTAATCAATGTTAAAGCATAACAATGTATGTTGCTGCAAAAAAATATCCATTTTCTATTCTCTCCTATTATATTGTTGGGTATCAAGACGTTTTAATCGCTGTAACTGGAACGGAAATAATGTGGTCCGTGGTTATATACGCGTATGTGCGGCAAATAAACGCAACAATCGCTTTGCTGACGTATATCCTCAACACAATCTCAACGTGATAATAAGAGAACCCTACGTTAGTTTTTAAGGATGAATTCTGTATTTCATTATTGCGTACCTTCCCCTGCGATGATATTATACTTCAAACAAGTAGTGACTTAATCGCGAATAAATCAATAATTCCATGTCACACAACATTCCAGGGGACTGTAGTTGCGGCTAATAATTACAACAATGTCACTTCGCAGGCGCGTCGCCAACTGCAAATTAAGAAAGCAATGTGAGTAACAAAAGTTGATCTGAACCCGAACCGGATGCACGAGTCACTGGACCGGAACGGGTAAACAAGCGTAGCCAAGCGTAACATAGCGTGACGTAGCGTGAAGTGGCGTGCTCAAGCGTGAATGTGGCTCAGAGTATATAATCCCGAAAATGGGGCAGTTAATCATTCGAGATCCTGAGTCTACAGCAGCAGCATGGAGTTCTTCCGGTCTTTCCTGCGTGTGCTAGGACTGCTGGATGACGACAAGGTGGATTTCATTTCTGATCTCCCCCCGGAGGTAGCCCACCTAATTCTACGCAAGTTGGATCCCAAGTCTCTGCTTTGCGCTGTTCAAGTTTCACGAAAGTGGTTATACGTCTGTAAGGCTGACAATAGCCTAAGACAAACCGCGATGCACCATAAGCAACGTGAAATGCGTATATTGAAAGAACGTTTTTCAGGAGAAGCTGTGTGTGACTCGACCACGATAACACACAGGCATCTACCAATTCCTGCACTGGTGAGAAGATGTGTTCCTTTCGTCCCAACCAAACATGGAGAGGCTCGAAAAATCCCTCGAAATGCAATGCACAGTCTAGGGAAGGTGACTTCAGTAACTTCCAGGCGTAGTAAATGTATTAGAATGTAAAGTATTAGCAAATTATATCTTGACGTGCTCCTTTGAGTGAATCGACTGTTTATTGTTAGGATGATGTAGCCAAGGTAAATACATACATTCCATCGATTGACCACTAGGAATTAAGTCTTATTTTAATGTTCCCCTATACAATTGGACATATGTGGAATTGAAGAGTGTTCATTACTCAACTACTGCGTCGCAAAAGCGATACGGATCAGTTTTATTCGGCGTAAAGATCGGCAGGTTAGTTATGACATACTTTCTCCGTCCAATTCTTGTATCATAAACTTGCAGCAGTAATTTAACGAGTCACAATCCTCGTGTAGATTTTATACAAAGTGAATCAATTACGAATGTCGCGGCATTCCATCCAATTAAAATATAATTGGGGTCGTCTGTAATCAATGTTAAAGCATAACAATGTATGTTGCTGCAAAAAAATATCCATTTTCTATTCTCTCCTATTATATGGTTGGGTATCAAGACGTTTTAATCGCTGTAACTGGAAAGAAAATAATATGATCCGTGGTTATATATGCGTATGTGCGGCAAATAAACGCAACAATCGATTTGCTGATGTATATCCTCAACACAATCTCAACGTGATAATAAGAGAACCCTACGTTAGTTTTTAAGGATGAATTCTGTATTTCATTATTGCGTACCTTCCCCTGCGATCATATTATACTTCAAACAAGTAGTGGTTTAATCGCGAATAAATCAATAATTCCATGTCACACAACATTCCAGGGGACTGTAGTTGCGGCTAATAATTACAACAATGTCACTTCGCAGGCGCGTCTCCAACTGCAAATTAAGAAAGCAATGTGAGTAACAAAAGTTGATCTGAACCCGAACCGGATGCACGAGTCACTGGACCGGAACGGGTAAACAAGCGTAGCCAAGCGTAACATAGCGTGACGTAGCGTGAAGTGGCGTGCTCAAGCGTGAGTGTGGCTCAGAGTATATAATCCCGAAAATGGGGCAGTTAATCATTCGAGATCCTGAGTCTACAGCAGCAGCATGGAGTTCTTCCGGTCTTTCCTGCGTGTGCTAGGACTGCTGGATGACGACAAGGTGGATTTCATTTCTGATCTCCCCCCGGAGGTAGCCCACCTAATTCTACGCAAGTTGGATCCCAAGTCTCTGCTTTGCGCTGTTCAAGTTTCACGAAAGTGGTTATACGTCTGTAAGGCTGACAAGAGCCTAAGACAAACCGCGATGCACCATAAGCAACGTGAAATGCGTATATTGAAAGAACGTTTTTCAGGAGAAGCTGTGTGTGACTCGACTACGATAACACACAGGCATCTACCAATTCCTGCACTGGTGAGAAGATGTGTTCCTTTCGTCCCAACCAAACATGGAGAGGCTCGAAAAATCCCTCGAAATGCAATGCACAGTCTAGGGAAGGTGACTTCAGTAACTTCCAGGCGTAGTAAATGTATTAGAATGTAAAGTATTAGCAAATTATATCTTGACGTGCTCCTTTGAGTGAATCGACTGTTTATTGTTAGGATGATGTAGCCAAGGTAAATACATACATTCCATCGATTGACCACTAGGAATTAAGTCTTATTTTAATGTTCCCCTATACAATTGGACATATGTGGAATTGAAGAGTGTTCATTACTCAACTACTGCGTCGCAAAAGCGATACGGATCAGTTTTATTCGGCGTAAAGATCGGCAGGTTAGTTATGACATACTTTCTCCGTCCAATTCTTGTATCATAAACTTGCAGCAGTAATTTAACGAGTCACAATCCTCGTGTAGATTTTATACAAAGTGAATCAATTACGAATGTCGCGGCATTCCATCCAATTAAAATATAATTGGGGTCGTCTGTAATCAATGTTAAAGCATAACAATGTATGTTGCTGCAAAAAAATATCCATTTTCTATTCTCTCCTATTATATTGTTGGGTATCAAGACGTTTTAATCGCTGTAACTGGAAAGAAAATAATATGATCCGTGGTTATATATGCGTATGTGCGGCAAATAAACGCAACAATCGATTTGCTGATGTATATCCTCAACACAATCTCAACGTGATAATAAGAGAACCCTACGTTAGTTTTTAAGGATGAATTCTGTATTTCATTATTGCGTACCTTCCCCTGCGATGATATTATACTTCAAACAAGTAGTGGTTTAATCGCGAATAAATCAATAATTCCATGTCACACAACATTCCAGGGGACTGTAGTTGCGGCTAATAATTACAACAATGTCACTTCGCAGGCGCGTCTCCAACTGCAAATTAAGAAAGCAATGTGAGTAACAAAAGTTGATCTGAACCCGAACCGGATGCACGAGTCACTGGACCGGAACGGGTAAACAAGCGTAGCCAAGCGTAACATAGCGTGACGTAGCGTGAAGTGGCGTGCTCAAGCGTGAATGTGGCTCAGAGTATATAATCCCGAAAATGGGGCAGTTAATCATTCGAGATCCTGAGTCTACAGCAGCAGCATGGAGTTCTTCCGGTCTTTCCTGCGTGTGCTAGGACTGCTGGATGACGACAAGGTGGATTTCATTTCTGATCTCCCCCCGGAGGTAGCCCACCTAATTCTACGCAAGTTGGATCCCAAGTCTCTGCTTTGCGCTGTTCAAGTTTCACGAAAGTGGTTATACGTCTGTAAGGCTGACAATAGCCTAAGACAAACCGCGATGCACCATAAGCAACGTGAAATGCGTATATTGAAAGAACGTTTTTCAGGAGAAGCTGTGTGTGACTCGACCACGATAACACACAGGCATCTACCAATTCCTGCACTGGTGAGAAGATGTGTTCCTTTCGTCCCAACCAAACATGGAGAGGCTCGAAAAATCCCTCGAAATGCAATGCACAGTCTAGGGAAGGTGACTTCAGTAACTTCCAGGCGTAGTAAATGTATTAGAATGTAAAGTATTAGCAAATTATATCTTGACGTGCTCCTTTGAGTGAATCGACTGTTTATTGTTAGGATGATGTAGCCAAGGTAAATACATACATTCCATCGATTGACCACTAGGAATTAAGTCTTATTTTAATGTTCCCCTATACAATTGGACATATGTGGAATTGAAGAGTGTTCATTACTCAACTACTGCGTCGCAAAAGCGATACGGATCAGTTTTATTCGGCGTAAAGATCGGCAGGTTAGTTATGACATACTTTCTCCGTCCAATTCTTGTATCATAAACTTGCAGCAGTAATTTAACGAGTCACAATCCTCGTGTAGATTTTATACAAAGTGAATCAATTACGAATGTCGCGGCATTCCATCCAATTAAAATATAATTGGGGTCGTCTGTAATCAATGTTAAAGCATAACAATGTATGTTGCTGCAAAAAAATATCCATTTTCTATTCTCTCCTATTATATTGTTGGGTATCAAGACGTTTTAATCGCTGTAACTGGAAAGAAAATAATATGATCCGTGGTTATATATGCGTATGTGCGGCAAATAAACGCAACAATCGATTTGCTGATGTATATCCTCAACACAATCTCAACGTGATAATAAGAGAACCCTACGTTAGTTTTTAAGGATGAATTCTGTATTTCATTATTGCGTACCTTCCCCTGCGATGATATTATACTTCAAACAAGTAGTGGTTTAATCGCGAATAAATCAATAATTCCATGTCACACAACATTCCAGGGGACTGTAGTTGCGGCTAATAATTACAACAATGTCACTTCGCAGGCGCGTCTCCAACTGCAAGTTAAGAAAGCAATGTGAGTAACAAAAGTTGATCTGAACCCGAACCGGATGCACGAGTCACTGGACCGGAACGGGTAAACAAGCGTAGCCAAGCGTAACATAGCGTGACGTAGCGTGAAGTGGCGTGCTCAAGCGTGAATGTGGCTCAGAGTATATAATCCCGAAAATGGGGCAGTTAATCATTCGAGATCCTGAGTCTACAGCAGCAGCATGGAGTTCTTCCGGTCTTTCCTGCGTGTGCTAGGACTGCTGGATGACGACAAGGTGGATTTCATTTCTGATCTCCCCCCGGAGGTAGCCCACCTAATTCTACGCAAGTTGGATCCCAAGTCTCTGCTTTGCGCTGTTCAAGTTTCACGAAAGTGGTTATACGTCTGTAAGGCTGACAAGAGCCTAAGACAAACCGCGATGCACCATAAGCAACGTGAAATGCGTATATTGAAAGAACGTTTTTCAGGAGAAGCTGTGTGTGACTCGACTACGATAACACACAGGCATCTACCAATTCCTGCACTGGTGAGAAGATGTGTTCCTTTCGTCCCAACCAAACATGGAGAGGCTCGAAAAATCCCTCGAAATGCAATGCACAGTCTAGGGAAGGTGACTTCAGTAACTTCCAGGCGTAGTAAATGTATTAGAATGTAAAGTATTAGCAAATTATATCTTGACGTGCTCCTTTGAGTGAATCGACTGTTTATTGTTAGGATGATGTAGCCAAGGTAAATACATACATTCCATCGATTGACCACTAGGAATTAAGTCTTATTTTAATGTTCCCCTATACAATTGGACATATGTGGAATTGAAGAGTGTTCATTACTCAACTACTGCGTCGCAAAAGCGATACGGATCAGTTTTATTCGGCGTAAAGATCGGCAGGTTAGTTATGACATACTTTCTCCGTCCAATTCTTGTATCATAAACTTGCAGCAGTAATTTAACGAGTCACAATCCTCGTGTAGATTTTATACAAAGTGAATCAATTACGAATGTCGCGGCATTCCATCCAATTAAAATATAATTGGGGTCGTCTGTAATCAATGTTAAAGCATAACAATGTATGTTGCTGCAAAAAAATATCCATTTTCTATTCTCTCCTATTATATTGTTGGGTATCAAGACGTTTTAATCGCTGTAACTGGAAAGAAAATAATATGATCCGTGGTTATATATGCGTATGTGCGGCAAATAAACGCAACAATCGATTTGCTGATGTATATCCTCAACACAATCTCAACGTGATAATAAGAGAACCCTACGTTAGTTTTTAAGGATGAATTCTGTATTTCATTATTGCGTACCTTCCCCTGCGATCATATTATACTTCAAACAAGTAGTGGTTTAATCGCGAATAAATCAATAATTCCATGTCACACAACATTCCAGGGGACTGTAGTTGCGGCTAATAATTACAACAATGTCACTTCGCAGGCGCGTCTCCAACTGCAAATTAAGAAAGCAATGTGAGTAACAAAAGTTGATCTGAACCCGAACCGGATGCACGAGTCACTGGACCGGAACGGGTAAACAAGCGTAGCCAAGCGTAACATAGCGTGACGTAGCGTGAAGTGGCGTGCTCAAGCGTGAATGTGGCTCAGAGTATATAATCCCGAAAATGGGGCAGTTAATCATTCGAGATCCTGAGTCTACAGCAGCAGCATGGAGTTCTTCCGGTCTTTCCTGCGTGTGCTAGGACTGCTGGTTGACGACAAGGTGGATTTCATTTCTGATCTCCCCCCAGAGGTAGCCCACCTAATTCTACGCAAGTTGGATCCCAAGTCTCTGCTTTGCGCTGTTCAAGTATCACGAAAGTGGTTATACGTCTGTAAGGCCGACAAGAGCCTAAGACAAACCGCGATGCACCATAAGCAACGTGAAATGCGTATATTGAAAGAACGTTTTTCAGGAGAAGCTGTGTGTGACTCGACCACGATAACACACAGGCATCTACCAATTCCTGCACTGGTGAGAAGATGTGTTCCTTTCGTCCCAACCAAACATGGAGAGGCTCGAAAAATCCCTCGAAATGCAATGCACAGTCTAGGGAAGGTGACTTCAGTAACTTCCAGGCGTAGTAAATGTATTAGAATGTAAAGTATTAGCAAATTATATCTTGACGTGCTCCTTTGAGTGAATCGACTGTTTATTGTTAGGATGATGTAGCCAAGGTAAATACATACATTCCATCGATTGACCACTAGGAATTAAGTCTTATTTTAATGTTCCCCTATACAATTGGACATATGTGGAATTGAAGAGTGTTCATTACTCAACTACTGCGTCGCAAAAGCGATACGGATCAGTTTTATTCGGCGTAAAGATCGGCAGGTTAGTTATGACATACTTTCTCCGTCCAATTCTTGTATCATAAACTTGCAGCAGTAATTTAACGAGTCACAATCCTCGTGTAGATTTTATACAAAGTGAATCAATTACGAATGTCGCGGCATTCCATCCAATTAAAATATAATTGGGGTCGTCTGTAATCAATGTTAAAGCATAACAATGTATGTTGCTGCAAAAAAATATCCATTTTCTATTCTCTCCTATTATATTGTTGGGTATCAAGACGTTTTAATCGCTGTAACTGGAACGGAAATAATGTGGTCCGTGGTTATATATGCGTATGTGCGGCAAATAAACGCAACAATCGATTTGCTGACCTATATCCTCAACACAATCTCAACGTGATAATAAGAGAACCCTACGTTAGTTTTTAAGGATGAATTCTGTATTTCATTATTGCGTACCTTCCCCTGCGATGATATTATACTTCAAACAAGTAGTGGTTTAATCGCGAATAAATCAATAATTCCATGTCACACAACATTCCAGGGGACTGTAGTTGCGGCTAATAATTACAACAATGTCACTTCGCAGGCGCGTCTCCAACTGCAAATTAAGAAAGCAATGTGAGTAACAAAAGTTGATCTGAACCCGAACCGGATGCACGAGTCACTGGACCGGAACGGGTAAACAAGCGTAGCCAAGCGTAACATAGCGTGACGTAGCGTGAAGTGGCGTGCTCAAGCGTGAGTGTGGCTCAGAGTATATAATCCCGAAAATGGGGCAGTTAATCATTCGAGATCCTGAGTCTACAGCAGCAGCATGGAGTTCTTCCGGTCTTTCCTGCGTGTGCTAGGACTGCTGGATGACGACAAGGTGGATTTCATTTCTGATCTCCCCCCGGAGGTATCCCACCTAATTCTACGCAAGTTGGATCCCAAGTCTCTGCTTTGCGCTGTTCAAGTTTCACGAAAGTGGTTATACGTCTGTAAGGCTGACAAGAGCCTAAGACAAACCGCGATGCACCATAAGCAACGTGAAATGCGTATATTGAAAGAACGTTTTTCAGGAGAAGCTGTGTGTGACTCGACTACGATAACACACAGGCATCTACCAATTCCTGCACTGGTGAGAAGATGTGTTCCTTTCGTCCCAACCAAACATGGAGAGGCTCGAAAAATCCCTCGAAATGCAATGCACAGTCTAGGGAAGGTGACTTCAGTAACTTCCAGGCGTAGTAAATGTATTAGAATGTAAAGTATTAGCAAATTATATCTTGACGTGCTCCTTTGAGTGAATCGACTGTTTATTGTTAGGATGATGTAGCCAAGGTAAATACATACATTCCATCGATTGACCACTAGGAATTAAGTCTTATTTTAATGTTCCCCTATACAATTGGACATATGTGGAATTGAAGAGTGTTCATTACTCAACTACTGCGTCGCAAAAGCGATACGGATCAGTTTTATTCGGCGTAAAGATCGGCAGGTTAGTTATGACATACTTTCTCCGTCCAATTCTTGTATCATAAACTTGCAGCAGTAATTTAACGAGTCACAATCCTCGTGTAGATTTTATACAAAGTGAATCAATTACGAATGTCGCGGCATTCCATCCAATTAAAATATAATTGGGGTCGTCTGTAATCAATGTTAAAGCATAACAATGTATGTTGCTGCAAAAAAATATCCATTTTCTATTCTCTCCTATTATATTGTTGGGTATCAAGACGTTTTAATCGCTGTAACTGGAAAGAAAATAATATGGTCCGTGGTTATATATGCGTATGTGCGGCAAATAAACGCAACAATCGATTTGCTGATGTATATCCTCAACACAATCTCAACGTGATAATAAGAGAACCCTACGTTAGTTTTTAAGGATGAATTCTGTATTTCATTATTGCGTACCTTCCCCTGCGATCATATTATACTTCAAACAAGTAGTGGTTTAATCGCGAATAAATCAATAATTCCATGTCACACAACATTCCAGGGGACTGTAGTTGCGGCTAATAATTACAACAATGTCACTTCGCAGGCGCGTCTCCAACTGCAAATTAAGAAAGCAATGTGAGTAACAAAAGTTGATCTGAACCCGAACCGGATGCACGAGTCACTGGACCGGAACGGGTAAACAAGCGTAGCCAAGCGTAACATAGCGTGACGTAGCGTGAAGTGGCGTGCTCAAGCGTGAGTGTGGCTCAGAGTATATAATCCCGAAAATGGGGCAGTTAATCATTCGAGATCCTGAGTCTACAGCAGCAGCATGGAGTTCTTCCGGTCTTTCCTGCGTGTGCTAGGACTGCTGGATGACGACAAGGTGGATTTCATTTCTGATCTCCCCCCGGAGGTAGCCCACCTAATTCTACGCAAGTTGGATCCCAAGTCTCTGCTTTGCGCTGTTCAAGTTTCACGAAAGTGGTTATACGTCTGTAAGGCTGACAAGAGCCTAAGACAAACCGCGATGCACCATAAGCAACGTGAAATGCGTATATTGAAAGAACGTTTTTCAGGAGAAGCTGTGTGTGACTCGACTACGATAACACACAGGCATCTACCAATTCCTGCACTGGTGAGAAGATGTGTTCCTTTCGTCCCAACCAAACATGGAGAGGCTCGAAAAATCCCTCGAAATGCAATGCACAGTCTAGGGAAGGTGACTTCAGTAACTTCCAGGCGTAGTAAATGTATTAGAATGTAAAGTATTAGCAAATTATATCTTGACGTGCTCCTTTGAGTGAATCGACTGTTTATTGTTAGGATGATGTAGCCAAGGTAAATACATACATTCCATCGATTGACCACTAGGAATTAAGTCTTATTTTAATGTTCCCCTATACAATTGGACATATGTGGAATTGAAGAGTGTTCATTACTCAACTACTGCGTCGCAAAAGCGATACGGATCAGTTTTATTCGGCGTAAAGATCGGCAGGTTAGTTATGACATACTTTCTCCGTCCAATTCTTGTATCATAAACTTGCAGCAGTAATTTAACGAGTCACAATCCTCGTGTAGATTTTATACAAAGTGAATCAATTACGAATGTCGCGGCATTCCATCCAATTAAAATATAATTGGGGTCTCTGTAATCAATGTTAAAGCATAACAATGTATGTTGCTGCAAAAAAATATCCATTTTCTATTCTCTCCTATTATATTGTTGGGTATCAAGACGTTTTAATCGCTGTAACTGGAAAGAAAATAATATGATCCGTGGTTATATATGCGTATGTGCGGCAAATAAACGCAACAATCGATTTGCTGATGTATATCCTCAACACAATCTCAACGTGATAATAAGAGAACCCTACGTTAGTTTTTAAGGATGAATTCTGTATTTCATTATTGCGTACCTTCCCCTGCGATCATATTATACTTCAAACAAGTAGTGGTTTAATCGCGAATAAATCAATAATTCCATGTCACACAACATTCCAGGGGACTGTAGTTGCGGCTAATAATTACAACAATGTCACTTCGCAGGCGCGTCTCCAACTGCAAATTAAGAAAGCAATGTGAGTAACAAAAGTTGATCTGAACCCGAACCGGATGCACGAGTCACTGGACCGGAACGGGTAAACAAGCGTAGCCAAGCGTAACATAGCGTGACGTAGCGTGAAGTGGCGTGCTCAAGCGTGAGTGTGGCTCAGAGTATATAATCCCGAAAATGGGGCAGTTAATCATTCGAGATCCTGAGTCTACAGCAGCAGCATGGAGTTCTTCCGGTCTTTCCTGCGTGTGCTAGGACTGCTGGATGACGACAAGGTGGATTTCATTTCTGATCTCCCCCCGGAGGTATCCCACCTAATTCTACGCAAGTTGGATCCCAAGTCTCTGCTTTGCGCTGTTCAAGTTTCACGAAAGTGGTTATACGTCTGTAAGGCTGACAAGAGCCTAAGACAAACCGCGATGCACCATAAGCAACGTGAAATGCGTATATTGAAAGAACGTTTTTCAGGAGAAGCTGTGTGTGACTCGACTACGATAACACACAGGCATCTACCAATTCCTGCACTGGTGAGAAGATGTGTTCCTTTCGTCCCAACCAAACATGGAGAGGCTCGAAAAATCCCTCGAAATGCAATGCACAGTCTAGGGAAGGTGACTTCAGTAACTTCCAGGCGTAGTAAATGTATTAGAATGTAAAGTATTAGCAAATTATATCTTGACGTGCTCCTTTGAGTGAATCGACTGTTTATTGTTAGGATGATGTAGCCAAGGTAAATACATACATTCCATCGATTGACCACTAGGAATTAAGTCTTATTTTAATGTTCCCCTATACAATTGGACATATGTGGAATTGAAGAGTGTTCATTACTCAACTACTGCGTCGCAAAAGCGATACGGATCAGTTTTATTCGGCGTAAAGATCGGCAGGTTAGTTATGACATACTTTCTCCGTCCAATTCTTGTATCATAAACTTGCAGCAGTAATTTAACGAGTCACAATCCTCGTGTAGATTTTATACAAAGTGAATCAATTACGAATGTCGCGGCATTCCATCCAATTAAAATATAATTGGGGTCTCTGTAATCAATGTTAAAGCATAACAATGTATGTTGCTGCAAAAAAATATCCATTTTCTATTCTCTCCTATTATATTGTTGGGTATCAAGACGTTTTAATCGCTGTAACTGGAAAGAAAATAATATGATCCGTGGTTATATATGCGTATGTGCGGCAAATAAACGCAACAATCGATTTCCTGATGTATATCCTCAACACAATCTCAACGTGATAATAAGAGAACCCTACGTTAGTTTTTAAGGATGAATTCTGTATTTCATTATTGCGTACCTTCCCCTGCGATGATATTATACTTCAAACAAGTAGTGGTTTAATCGCGAATAAATCAATAATTCCATGTCACACAACATTCCAGGGGACTGTAGTTGCGGCTAATAATTACAACAATGTCACTTCGCAGGCGCGTCTCCAACTGCAAATTAAGAAAGCAATGTGAGTAACAAAAGTTGATCTGAACCCGAACCGGATGCACGAGTCACTGGACCGGAACGGGTAAACAAGCGTAGCCAAGCGTAACATAGCGTGACGTAGCGTGAAGTGGCGTGCTCAAGCGTGAGTGTGGCTCAGAGTATATAATCCCGAAAATGGGGCAGTTAATCATTCGAGATCCTGAGTCTACAGCAGCAGCATGGAGTTCTTCCGGTCTTTCCTGCGTGTGCTAGGACTGCTGGATGACGACAAGGTGGATTTCATTTCTGATCTCCCCCCGGAGGTAGCCCACCTAATTCTACGCAAGTTGGATCCCAAGTCTCTGCTTTGCGCTGTTCAAGTTTCACGAAAGTGGTTATACGTCTGTAAGGCTGACAAGAGCCTAAGACAAACCGCGATGCACCATAAGCAACGTGAAATGCGTATATTGAAAGAACGTTTTTCAGGAGAAGCTGTGTGTGACTCGACCACGATAACACACAGGCATCTACCAATTCCTACACTGGTGAGAAGATGTGTTCCTTTCGTCCCAACCAAACATGGAGAGGCTCGAAAAATCCCTCGAAATGCAATGCACAGTCTAGGGAAGGTGACTTCAGTAACTTCCAGGCGTAGTAAATGTATTAGAATGTAAAGTATTAGCAAATTATATCTTGACGTGCTCCTTTGAGTGAATCGACTGTTTATTGTTAGGATGATGTAGCCATGGTAAATACATACATTCCATCGATTGACCACTAGGAATTAAGACTTATTTTAATGTTCCCCTATACAATTGGACATATGTGGAATTGAAGAGTGTTCATTACTCAACTACTGCGTCGCAAAAGCGATACGGATCAGTTTTATTCGGCGTAAAGATCGGCAGGTTAGTTATGACATACTTTCTCCGTCCAATTCTTGTATCATAAACTTGCAGCAGTAATTTAACGAGTCACAATCCTCGTGTAGATTTTATACAAAGTGAATCAATTACGAATGTCGCGGCATTCCATCCAATTAAAATATAATTGGGGTCGTCTGTAATCAATGTTAAAGCATAACAATGTATGTTGCTGCAAAAAAATATCCATTTTCTATTCTCTCCTATTATATTGTTGGGTATCAAGACGTTTTAATCGCTGTAACTGGAAAGAAAATAATATGATCCGTGGTTATATATGCGTATGTGCGGCAAATAAACGCAACAATCGATTTCCTGATGTATATCCTCAACACAATCTCAACGTGATAATAAGAGAACCCTACGTTAGTTTTTAAGGATGAATTCTGTATTTCATTATTGCGTACCTTCCCCTGCGATCATATTATACTTCAAACAAGTAGTGGTTTAATCGCGAATAAATCAATAATTCCATGTCACACAACATTCCAGGGGACTGTAGTTGCGGCTAATAATTACAACAATGTCACTTCGCAGGCGCGTCTCCAACTGCAAATTAAGAAAGCAATGTGAGTAACAAAAGTTGATCTGAACCCGAACCGGATGCACGAGTCACTGGACCGGAACGGGTAAACAAGCGTAGCCAAGCGTAACATAGCGTGACGTAGCGTGAAGTGGCGTGCTCAAGCGTGAATGTGGCTCAGAGTATATAATCCCGAAAATGGGGCAGTTAATCATTCGAGATCCTGAGTCTACAGCAGCAGCATGGAGTTCTTCCGGTCTTTCCTGCGTGTGCTAGGACTGCTGGATGACGACAAGGTGGATTTCATTTCTGATCTCCCCCCGGAGGTAGCCCACCTAATTCTACGCAAGTTGGATCCCAAGTCTCTGCTTTGCGCTGTTCAAGTTTCACGAAAGTGGTTATACGTCTGTAAGGTTGACAAGAGCCTAAGACAAACCGCGATGCACCATAAGCAACGTGAAATGCGTATATTGAAAGAACGTTTTTCAGGAGAAGCTGTGTGTGACTCGACTACGATAACACACAGGCATCTACCAATTCCTGCACTGGTGAGAAGATGTGTTCCTTTCGTCCCAACCAAACATGGAGAGGCTCGAAAAATCCCTCGAAATGCAATGCACAGTCTAGGGAAGGTGACTTCAGTAACTTCCAGGCGTAGTAAATGTATTAGAATGTAAAGTATTAGCAAATTATATCTTGACGTGCTCCTTTGAGTGAATCGACTGTTTATTGTTAGGATGATGTAGCCAAGGTAAATACATACATTCCATCGATTGACCACTAGGAATTAAGTCTTATTTTAATGTTCCCCTATACAATTGGACATATGTGGAATTGAAGAGTGTTCATTACTCAACTACTGCGTCGCAAAAGCGATACGGATCAGTTTTATTCGGCGTAAAGATCGGCAGGTTAGTTATGACATACTTTCTCCGTCCAATTCTTGTATCATAAACTTGCAGCAGTAATTTAACGAGTCACAATCCTCGTGTAGATTTTATACAAAGTGAATCAATTACGAATGTCGCGGCATTCCATCCAATTAAAATATAATTGGGGTCGTCTGTAATCAATGTTAAAGCATAACAATGTATGTTGCTGCAAAAAAATATCCATTTTCTATTCTCTCCTATTATATTGTTGGGTATCAAGACGTTTTAATCGCTGTAACTGGAAAGAAAATAATATGATCCGTGGTTATATATGCGTATGTGCGGCAAATAAACGCAACAATCGATTTGCTGATGTATATCCTCAACACAATCTCAACGTGATAATAAGAGAACCCTACGTTAGTTTTTAAGGATGAATTCTGTATTTCATTATTGCGTACCTTCCCCTGCGATCATATTATACTTCAAACAAGTAGTGGTTTAATCGCGAATAAATCAATAATTCCATGTCACACAACATTCCAGGGGACTGTAGTTGCGGCTAATAATTACAACAATGTCACTTCGCAGGCGCGTCTCCAACTGCAAATTAAGAAAGCAATGTGAGTAACAAAAGTTGATCTGAACCCGAACCGGATGCACGAGTCACTGGACCGGAACGGGTAAACAAGCGTAGCCAAGCGTAACATAGCGTGACGTAGCGTGAAGTGGCGTGCTCAAGCGTGAATGTGGCTCAGAGTATATAATCCCGAAAATGGGGCAGTTAATCATTCGAGATCCTGAGTCTACAGCAGCAGCATGGAGTTCTTCCGGTCTTTCCTGCGTGTGCTAGGACTGCTGGTTGACGACAAGGTGGATTTCATTTCTGATCTCCCCCCAGAGGTAGCCCACCTAATTCTACGCAAGTTGGATCCCAAGTCTCTGCTTTGCGCTGTTCAAGTATCACGAAAGTGGTTATACGTCTGTAAGGCCGACAAGAGCCTAAGACAAACCGCGATGCACCATAAGCAACGTGAAATGCGTATATTGAAAGAACGTTTTTCAGGAGAAGCTGTGTGTGACTCGACCACGATAACACACAGGCATCTACCAATTCCTGCACTGGTGAGAAGATGTGTTCCTTTCGTCCCAACCAAACATGGAGAGGCTCGAAAAATCCCTCGAAATGCAATGCACAGTCTAGGGAAGGTGACTTCAGTAACTTCCAGGCGTAGTAAATGTATTAGAATGTAAAGTATTAGCAAATTATATCTTGACGTGCTCCTTTGAGTGAATCGACTGTTTATTGTTAGGATGATGTAGCCAAGGTAAATACATACATTCCATCGATTGACCACTAGGAATTAAGTCTTATTTTAATGTTCCCCTATACAATTGGACATATGTGGAATTGAAGAGTGTTCATTACTCAACTACTGCGTCGCAAAAGCGATACGGATCAGTTTTATTCGGCGTAAAGATCGGCAGGTTAGTTATGACATACTTTCTCCGTCCAATTCTTGTATCATAAACTTGCAGCAGTAATTTAACGAGTCACAATCCTCGTGTAGATTTTATACAAAGTGAATCAATTACGAATGTCGCGGCATTCCATCCAATTAAAATATAATTGGGGTCGTCTGTAATCAATGTTAAAGCATAACAATGTATGTTGCTGCAAAAAAATATCCATTTTCTATTCTCTCCTATTATATTGTTGGGTATCAAGACGTTTTAATCGCTGTAACTGGAAAGAAAATAATATGATCCGTGGTTATATATGCGTATGTGCGGCAAATAAACGCAACAATCGATTTGCTGAAGTATATCCTCAACACAATCTCAACGTGATAATAAGAGAACCCTACGTTAGTTTTTAAGGATGAATTCTGTATTTCATTATTGCGTACCTTCCCCTGCGATCATATTATACTTCAAACAAGTAGTGGTTTAATCGCGAATAAATCAATAATTCCATGTCACACAACATTCCAGGGGACTGTAGTTGCGGCTAATAATTACAACAATGTCACTTCGCAGGCGCGTCTCCAACTGCAAATTAAGAAAGCAATGTGAGTAACAAAAGTTGATCTGAACCCGAACCGGATGCACGAGTCACTGGACCGGAACGGGTAAACAAGCGTAGCCAAGCGTAACATAGCGTGACGTAGCGTGAAGTGGCGTGCTCAAGCGTGAGTGTGGCTCAGAGTATATAATCCCGAAAATGGGGCAGTTAATCATTCGAGATCCTGAGTCTACAGCAGCAGCATGGAGTTCTTCCGGTTTTTCCTGCGTGTGCTAGGACTGCTGGATGACGACAAGGTGGATTTCATTTCTGATCTCCCCCCGGAGGTAGCCCACCTAATTCTACGCAAGTTGGATCCCAAGTCTCTGCTTTGCGCTGTTCAAGTTTCACGAAAGTGGTTATACGTCTGTAAGGCTGACAAGAGCCTAAGACAAACCGCGATGCACCATAAGCAACGTGAAATGCGTATATTGAAAGAACGTTTTTCAGGAGAAGCTGTGTGTGACTCGACTACGATAACACACAGGCATCTACCAATTCCTGCACTGGTGAGAAGATGTGTTCCTTTCGTCCCAACCAAACATGGAGAGGCTCGAAAAATCCCTCGAAATGCAATGCACAGTCTAGGGAAGGTGACTTCAGTAACTTCCAGGCGTAGTAAATGTATTAGAATGTAAAGTATTAGCAAATTATATCTTGACGTGCTCCTTTGAGTGAATCGACTGTTTATTGTTAGGATGATGTAGCCAAGGTAAATACATACATTCCATCGATTGACCACTAGGAATTAAGTCTTATTTTAATGTTCCCCTATACAATTGGACATATGTGGAATTGAAGAGTGTTCATTACTCAACTACTGCGTCGCAAAAGCGATACGGATCAGTTTTATTCGGCGTAAAGATCGGCAGGTTAGTTATGACATACTTTCTCCGTCCAATTCTTGTATCATAAACTTGCAGCAGTAATTTAACGAGTCACAATCCTCGTGTAGATTTTATACAAAGTGAATCAATTACGAATGTCGCGGCATTCCATCCAATTAAAATATAATTGGGGTCGTCTGTAATCAATGTTAAAGCATAACAATGTATGTTGCTGCAAAAAAATATCCATTTTCTATTCTCTCCTATTATATGGTTGGGTATCAAGACGTTTTAATCGCTGTAACTGGAAAGAAAATAATATGATCCGTGGTTATATATGCGTATGTGCGGCAAATAAACGCAACAATCGATTTGCTGATGTATATCCTCAACACAATCTCAACGTGATAATAAGAGAACCCTACGTTAGTTTTTAAGGATGAATTCTGTATTTCATTATTGCGTACCTTCCCCTGCGATCATATTATACTTCAAACAAGTAGTGGTTTAATCGCGAATAAATCAATAATTCCATGTCACAAAACATTCCAGGGGACTGTAGTTGCGGCTAATAATTACAACAATGTCACTTCGCAGGCGCGTCTCCAACTGCAAATTAAGAAAGCAATGTGAGTAACAAAAGTTGATCTGAACCCGAACCGGATGCACGAGTCACTGGACCGGAACGGGTAAACAAGCGTAGCCAAGCGTAACATAGCGTGACGTAGCGTGAAGTGGCGTGCTCAAGCGTGAGTGTGGCTCAGAGTATATAATCCCGAAAATGGGGCAGTTAATCATTCGAGATCCTGAGTCTACAGCAGCAGCATGGAGTTCTTCCGGTCTTTCCTGCGTGTGCTAGGACTGCTGGATGACGACAAGGTGGATTTCATTTCTGATCTCCCCCCGGAGGTAGCCCACCTAATTCTACGCAAGTTGGATCCCAAGTCTCTGCTTTGCGCTGTTCAAGTTTCACGAAAGTGGTTATACGTCTGTAAGGCTGACAAGAGCCTAAGACAAACCGCGATGCACCATAAGCAACGTGAAATGCGTATATTGAAAGAACGTTTTTCAGGAGAAGCTGTGTGTGACTCGACTACGATAACACACAGGCATCTACCAATTCCTGCACTGGTGAGAAGATGTGTTCCTTTCGTCCCAACCAAACATGGAGAGGCTCGAAAAATCCCTCGAAATGCAATGCACAGTCTAGGGAAGGTGACTCCAGTAACTTCCAGGCGTAGTAAATGTATTAGAATGTAAAGTATTAGCAAATTATATCTTGACGTGCTCCTTTGAGTGAATCGACTGTTTATTGTTAGGATGATGTAGCCAAGGTAAATACATACATTCCATCGATTGACCACTAGGAATTAAGTCTTATTTTAATGTTCCCCTATACAATTGGACATATGTGGAATTGAAGAGTGTTCATTACTCAACTACTGCGTCGCAAAAGCGATACGGATCAGTTTTATTCGGCGTAAAGATCGGCAGGTTAGTTATGACATACTTTCTCCGTCCAATTCTTGTATCATAAACTTGCAGCAGTAATTTAACGAGTCACAATCCTCGTGTAGATTTTATACAAAGTGAATCAATTACGAATGTCGCGGCATTCCATCCAATTAAAATATAATTGGGGTCGTCTGTAATCAATGTTAAAGCATAACAATGTATGTTGCTGCAAAAAAATATCCATTTTCTATTCTCTCCTATTATATTGTTGGGTATCAAGACGTTTTAATCGCTGTAACTGGAAAGAAAATAATATGATCCGTGGTTATATATGCGTATGTGCGGCAAATAAACGCAACAATCGATTTGCTGATGTATATCCTCAACACAATCTCAACGTGATAATAAGAGAACCCTACGTTAGTTTTTAAGGATGAATTCTGTATTTCATTATTGCGTACCTTCCCCTGCGATCATATTATACTTCAAACAAGTAGTGGTTTAATCGCGAATAAATCAATAATTCCATGTCACACAACATTCCAGGGGACTGTAGTTGCGGCTAATAATTACAACAATGTCACTTCGCAGGCGCGTCTCCAACTGCAAATTAAGAAAGCAATGTGAGTAACAAAAGTTGATCTGAACCCGAACCGGATGCACGAGTCACTGGACCGGAACGGGTAAACAAGCGTAGCCAAGCGTAACATAGCGTGACGTAGCGTGAAGTGGCGTGCTCAAGCGTGAGTGTGGCTCAGAGTATATAATCCCGAAAATGGGGCAGTTAATCATTCGAGATCCTGAGTCTACAGCAGCAGCATGGAGTTCTTCCGGTCTTTCCTGCGTGTGCTAGGACTGCTGGATGACGACAAGGTGGATTTCATTTCTGATCTCCCCCCGGAGGTATCCCACCTAATTCTACGCAAGTTGGATCCCAAGTCTCTGCTTTGCGCTGTTCAAGTTTCACGAAAGTGGTTATACGTCTGTAAGGCTGACAAGAGCCTAAGACAAACCGCGATGCACCATAAGCAACGTGAAATGCGTATATTGAAAGAACGTTTTTCAGGAGAAGCTGTGTGTGACTCGACTACGATAACACACAGGCATCTACCAATTCCTGCACTGGTGAGAAGATGTGTTCCTTTCGTCCCAACCAAACATGGAGAGGCTCGAAAAATCCCTCGAAATGCAATGCACAGTCTAGGGAAGGTGACTTCAGTAACTTCCAGGCGTAGTAAATGTATTAGAATGTAAAGTATTAGCAAATTATATCTTGACGTGCTCCTTTGAGTGAATCGACTGTTTATTGTTAGGATGATGTAGCCAAGGTAAATACATACATTCCATCGATTGACCACTAGGAATTAAGTCTTATTTTAATGTTCCCCTATACAATTGGACATATGTGGAATTGAAGAGTGTTCATTACTCAACTACTGCGTCGCAAAAGCGATACGGATCAGTTTTATTCGGCGTAAAGATCGGCAGGTTAGTTATGACATACTTTCTCCGTCCAATTCTTGTATCATAAACTTGCAGCAGTAATTTAACGAGTCACAATCCTCGTGTAGATTTTATACAAAGTGAATCAATTACGAATGTCGCGGCATTCCATCCAATTAAAATATAATTGGGGTCGTCTGTAATCAATGTTAAAGCATAACAATGTATGTTGCTGCAAAAAAATATCCATTTTCTATTCTCTCCTATTATATTGTTGGGTATCAAGACGTTTTAATCGCTGTAACTGGAACGGAAATAATGTGGTCCGTGGTTATATATGCGTATGTGCGGCAAATAAACGCAACAATCGATTTGCTGACCTATATCCTCAACACAATCTCAACGTGATAATAAGAGAACCCTACGTTAGTTTTTAAGGATGAATTCTGTATTTCATTATTGCGTACCTTCCCCTGCGATCATATTATACTTCAAACAAGTAGTGGTTTAATCGCGAATAAATCAATAATTCCATGTCACACAACATTCCAGGGGACTGTAGTTGCGGCTAATAATTACAACAATGTCACTTCGCAGGCGCGTCTCCAACTGCAAATTAAGAAAGCAATGTGAGTAACAAAAGTTGATCTGAACCCGAACCGGATGCACGAGTCACTGGACCGGAACGGGTAAACAAGCGTAGCCAAGCGTAACATAGCGTGACGTAGCGTGAAGTGGCGTGCTCAAGCGTGAGTGTGGCTCAGAGTATATAATCCCGAAAATGGGGCAGTTAATCATTCGAGATCCTGAGTCTACAGCAGCAGCATGGAGTTCTTCCGGTCTTTCCTGCGTGTGCTAGGACTGCTGGATGACGACAAGGTGGATTTCATTTCTGATCTCCCCCCGGAGGTAGCCCACCTAATTCTACGCAAGTTGGATCCCAAGTCTCTGCTTTGCGCTGTTCAAGTTTCACGAAAGTGGTTATACGTCTGTAAGGCTGACAAGAGCCTAAGACAAACCGCGATGCACCGTAAGCAACGTGAAATGCGTATATTGAAAGAACGTTTTTCAGGAGAAGCTGTGTGTGACTCGACTACGATAACACACAGGCATCTACCAATTCCTGCACTGGTGAGAAGATGTGTTCCTTTCGTCCCAACCAAACATGGAGAGGCTCGAAAAATCCCTCGAAATGCAATGCACAGTCTAGGGAAGGTGACTTCAGTAACTTCCAGGCGTAGTAAATGTATTAGAATGTAAAGTATTAGCAAATTATATCTTGACGTGCTCCTTTGAGTGAATCGACTGTTTATTGTTAGGATGATGTAGCCAAGGTAAATACATACATTCCATCGATTGACCACTAGGAATTAAGTCTTATTTTAATGTTCCCCTATACAATTGGACATATGTGGAATTGAAGAGTGTTCATTACTCAACTACTGCGTCGCAAAAGCGATACGGATCAGTTTTATTCGGCGTAAAGATCGGCAGGTTAGTTATGACATACTTTCTCCGTCCAATTCTTGTATCATAAACTTGCAGCAGTAATTTAACGAGTCACAATCCTCGTGTAGATTTTATACAAAGTGAATCAATTACGAATGTCGCGGCATTCCATCCAATTAAAATATAATTGGGGTCGTCTGTAATCAATGTTAAAGCATAACAATGTATGTTGCTGCAAAAAAATATCCATTTTCTATTCTCTCCTATTATATTGTTGGGTATCAAGACGTTTTAATCGCTGTAACTGGAAACAAAATAATATGATCCGTGGTTATATATGCGTATGTGCGGCAAATAAACGCAACAATCGATTTGCTGATGTATATCCTCAACACAATCTCAACGTGATAATAAGAGAACCCTACGTTAGTTTTTAAGGATGAATTCTGTATTTCATTATTGCGTACCTTCCCCTGCGATGATATTATACTTCAAACAAGTAGTCGTTTAATCGCGAATAAATCAATAATTCCATGTCACACAACATTCCAGGGGACTGTAGTTGCGGCTAATAATTACAACAATGTCACTTCGCAGGCGCGTCTCCAACTGCAAATTAAGAAAGCAATGTGAGTAACAAAAGTTGATCTGAACCCGAACCGGATGCACGAGTCACTGGACCGGAACGGGTAAACAAGCGTAGCCAAGCGTAACATAGCGTGACGTAGCGTGAAGTGGCGTGCTCAAGCGTGAATGTGGCTCAGAGTATATAATCCCGAAAATGGGGCAGTTAATCATTCGAGATCCTGAGTCTACAGCAGCAGCATGGAGTTCTTCCGGTCTTTCCTGCGTGTGCTAGGACTGCTGGATGACGACAAGGTGGATTTCATTTCTGATCTCCCCCCGGAGGTAGCCCACCTAATTCTACGCAAGTTGGATCCCAAGTCTCTGCTTTGCGCTGTTCAAGTTTCACGAAAGTGGTTATACGTCTGTAAGGCTGACAAGAGCCTAAGACAAACCGCGATGCACCATAAGCAACGTGAAATGCGTATATTGAAAGAACGTTTTTCAGGAGAAGCTGTGTGTGACTCGACTACGATAACACACAGGCATCTACCAATTCCTGCACTGGTGAGAAGATGTGTTCCTTTCGTCCCAACCAAACATGGAGAGGCTCGAAAAATCCCTCGAAATGCAATGCACAGTCTAGGGAAGGTGACTTCAGTAACTTCCAGGCGTAGTAAATGTATTAGAATGTAAAGTATTAGCAAATTATATCTTGACGTGCTCCTTTGAGTGAATCGACTGTTTATTGTTAGGATGATGTAGCCAAGGTAAATACATACATTCCATCGATTGACCACTAGGAATTAAGTCTTATTTTAATGTTCCCCTATACAATTGGACATATGTGGAATTGAAGAGTGTTCATTACTCAACTACTGCGTCGCAAAAGCGATACGGATCAGTTTTATTCGGCGTAAAGATCGGCAGGTTAGTTATGACATACTTTCTCCGTCCAATTCTTGTATCATAAACTTGCAGCAGTAATTTAACGAGTCACAATCCTCGTGTAGATTTTATACAAAGTGAATCAATTACGAATGTCGCGGCATTCCATCCAATTAAAATATAATTGGGGTCGTCTGTAATCAATGTTAAAGCATAACAATGTATGTTGCTGCAAAAAAATATCCATTTTCTATTCTCTCCTATTATATTGTTGGGTATCAAGACGTTTTAATCGCTGTAACTGGAAAGAAAATAATATGATCCGTGGTTATATATGCGTATGTGCGGCAAATAAACGCAACAATCGATTTGCTGATGTATATCCTCAACACAATCTCAACGTGATAATAAGAGAACCCTACGTTAGTTTTTAAGGATGAATTCTGTATTTCATTATTGCGTACCTTCCCCTGCGATCATATTATACTTCAAACAAGTAGTGGTTTAATCGCGAATAAATCAATAATTCCATGTCACACAACATTCCAGGGGACTGTAGTTGCGGCTAATAATTACAACAATGTCACTTCGCAGGCGCGTCTCCAACTGCAAATTAAGAAAGCAATGTGAGTAACAAAAGTTGATCTGAACCCGAACCGGATGCACGAGTCACTGGACCGGAACGGGTAAACAAGCGTAGCCAAGCGTAACATAGCGTGACGTAGCGTGAAGTGGCGTGCTCAAGCGTGAGTGTGGCTCAGAGTATATAATCCCGAAAATGGGGCAGTTAATCATTCGAGATCCTGAGTCTACAGCAGCAGCATGGAGTTCTTCCGGTCTTTCCTGCGTGTGCTAGGACTGCTGGATGACGACAAGGTGGATTTCATTTCTGATCTCCCCCCGGAGGTAGCCCACCTAATTCTACGCAAGTTGGATCCCAAGTCTCTGCTTTGCGCTGTTCAAGTTTCACGAAAGTGGTTATACGTCTGTAAGGCTGACAAGAGCCTAAGACAAACCGCGATGCACCATAAGCAACGTGAAATGCGTATATTGAAAGAACGTTTTTCAGGAGAAGCTGTGTGTGACTCGACTACGATAACACACAGGCATCTACCAATTCCTGCACTGGTGAGAAGATGTGTTCCTTTCGTCCCAACCAAACATGGAGAGGCTCGAAAAATCCCTCGAAATGCAATGCACAGTCTAGGGAAGGTGACTTCAGTAACTTCCAGGCGTAGTAAATGTATTAGAATGTAAAGTATTAGCAAATTATATCTTGACGTGCTCCTTTGAGTGAATCGACTGTTTATTGTTAGGATGATGTAGCCAAGGTAAATACATACATTCCATCGATTGACCACTAGGAATTAAGTCTTATTTTAATGTTCCCCTATACAATTGGACATATGTGGAATTGAAGAGTGTTCATTACTCAACTACTGCGTCGCAAAAGCGATACGGATCAGTTTTATTCGGCGTAAAGATCGGCAGGTTAGTTATGACATACTTTCTCCGTCCAATTCTTGTATCATAAACTTGCAGCAGTAATTTAACGAGTCACAATCCTCGTGTAGATTTTATACAAAGTGAATCAATTACGAATGTCGCGGCATTCCATCCAATTAAAATATAATTGGGGTCTCTGTAATCAATGTTAAAGCATAACAATGTATGTTGCTGCAAAAAAATATCCATTTTCTATTCTCTCCTATTATATTGTTGGGTATCAAGACGTTTTAATCGCTGTAACTGGAAAGAAAATAATATGATCCGTGGTTATATATGCGTATGTGCGGCAAATAAACGCAACAATCGATTTGCTGATGTATATCCTCAACACAATCTCAACGTGATAATAAGAGAACCCTACGTTAGTTTTTAAGGATGAATTCTGTATTTCATTATTGCGTACCTTCCCCTGCGATCATATTATACTTCAAACAAGTAGTGGTTTAATCGCGAATAAATCAATAATTCCATGTCACACAACATTCCAGGGGACTGTAGTTGCGGCTAATAATTACAACAATGTCACTTCGCAGGCGCGTCTCCAACTGCAAATTAAGAAAGCAATGTGAGTAACAAAAGTTGATCTGAACCCGAACCGGATGCACGAGTCACTGGACCGGAACGGGTAAACAAGCGTAGCCAAGCGTAACATAGCGTGACGTAGCGTGAAGTGGCGTGCTCAAGCGTGAGTGTGGCTCAGAGTATATAATCCCGAAAATGGGGCAGTTAATCATTCGAGATCCTGAGTCTACAGCAGCAGCATGGAGTTCTTCCGGTCTTTCCTGCGTGTGCTAGGACTGCTGGTTGACGACAAGGTGGATTTCATTTCTGATCTCCCCCCAGAGGTAGCCCACCTAATTCTACGCAAGTTGGATCCCAAGTCTCTGCTTTGCGCTGTTCAAGTATCACGAAAGTGGTTATACGTCTGTAAGGCCGACAAGAGCCTAAGACAAACCGCGATGCACCATAAGCAACGTGAAATGCGTATATTGAAAGAACGTTTTTCAGGAGAAGCTGTGTGTGACTCGACCACGATAACACACAGGCATCTACCAATTCCTGCACTGGTGAGAAGATGTGTTCCTTTCGTCCCAACCAAACATGGAGAGGCTCGAAAAATCCCTCGAAATGCAATGCACAGTCTAGGGAAGGTGACTTCAGTAACTTCCAGGCGTAGTAAATGTATTAGAATGTAAAGTATTAGCAAATTATATCTTGACGTGCTCCTTTGAGTGAATCGACTGTTTATTGTTAGGATGATGTAGCCAAGGTAAATACATACATTCCATCGATTGACCACTAGGAATTAAGTCTTATTTTAATGTTCCCCTATACAATTGGACATATGTGGAATTGAAGAGTGTTCATTACTCAACTACTGCGTCGCAAAAGCGATACGGATCAGTTTTATTCGGCGTAAAGATCGGCAGGTTAGTTATGACATACTTTCTCCGTCCAATTCTTGTATCATAAACTTGCAGCAGTAATTTAACGAGTCACAATCCTCGTGTAGATTTTATACAAAGTGAATCAATTACGAATGTCGCGGCATTCCATCCAATTAAAATATAATTGGGGTCGTCTGTAATCAATGTTAAAGCATAACAATGTATGTTGCTGCAAAAAAATATCCATTTTCTATTCTCTCCTATTATATTGTTGGGTATCAAGACGTTTTAATCGCTGTAACTGGAAAGAAAATAATATGGTCCGTGGTTATATATGCGTATGTGCGGCAAATAAACGCAACAATCGATTTGCTGAAGTATATCCTCAACACAATCTCAACGTGATAATAAGAGAACCCTACGTTAGTTTTTAAGGATGAATTCTGTATTTCATTATTGCGTACCTTCCCCTGCGATCATATTATACTTCAAACAAGTAGTGGTTTAATCGCGAATAAATCAATAATTCCATGTCACACAACATTCCAGGGGACTGTAGTTGCGGCTAATAATTACAACAATGTCACTTCGCAGGCGCGTCTCCAACTGCAAATTAAGAAAGCAATGTGAGTAACAAAAGTTGATCTGAACCCGAACCGGATGCACGAGTCACTGGACCGGAACGGGTAAACAAGCGTAGCCAAGCGTAACATAGCGTGACGTAGCGTGAAGTGGCGTGCTCAAGCGTGAGTGTGGCTCAGAGTATATAATCCCGAAAATGGGGCAGTTAATCATTCGAGATCCTGAGTCTACAGCAGCAGCATGGAGTTCTTCCGGTTTTTCCTGCGTGTGCTAGGACTGCTGGATGACGACAAGGTGGATTTCATTTCTGATCTCCCCCCGGAGGTAGCCCACCTAATTCTACGCAAGTTGGATCCCAAGTCTCTGCTTTGCGCTGTTCAAGTTTCACGAAAGTGGTTATACGTCTGTAAGGCTGACAAGAGCCTAAGACAAACCGCGATGCACCATAAGCAACGTGAAATGCGTATATTGAAAGAACGTTTTTCAGGAGAAGCTGTGTGTGACTCGACTACGATAACACACAGGCATCTACCAATTCCTGCACTGGTGAGAAGATGTGTTCCTTTCGTCCCAACCAAACATGGAGAGGCTCGAAAAATCCCTCGAAATGCAATGCACAGTCTAGGGAAGGTGACTTCAGTAACTTCCAGGCGTAGTAAATGTATTAGAATGTAAAGTATTAGCAAATTATATCTTGACGTGCTCCTTTGAGTGAATCGACTGTTTATTGTTAGGATGATGTAGCCAAGGTAAATACATACATTCCATCGATTGACCACTAGGAATTAAGTCTTATTTTAATGTTCCCCTATACAATTGGACATATGTGGAATTGAAGAGTGTTCATTACTCAACTACTGCGTCGCAAAAGCGATACGGATCAGTTTTATTCGGCGTAAAGATCGGCAGGTTAGTTATGACATACTTTCTCCGTCCAATTCTTGTATCATAAACTTGCAGCAGTAATTTAACGAGTCACAATCCTCGTGTAGATTTTATACAAAGTGAATCAATTACGAATGTCGCGGCATTCCATCCAATTAAAATATAATTGGGGTCGTCTGTAATCAATGTTAAAGCATAACAATGTATGTTGCTGCAAAAAAATATCCATTTTCTATTCTCTCCTATTATATTGTTGGGTATCAAGACGTTTTAATCGCTGTAACTGGAACGGAAATAATGTGGTCCGTGGTTATATATGCGTATGTGCGGCAAATAAACGCAACAATCGATTTGCTGACCTATATCCTCAACACAATCTCAACGTGATAATAAGAGAACCCTACGTTAGTTTTTAAGGATGAATTCTGTATTTCATTATTGCGTACCTTCCCCTGCGATCATATTATACTTCAAACAAGTAGTGATTTAATCGCGAATAAATCAATAATTCCATGTCACACAACATTCCAGGGGACTGTAGTTGCGGCTAATAATTACAACAAAGTCACTTCGCAGGCGCGTCTCCAACTGCAAATTAAGAAAGCATTGTGAGTAACAAAAGTTGATCTGAACCCGAACCGGATGCACGAGTCACTGGACCGGAACGGGTAAACAAGCGTAGCCAAGCGTAACATAGCGTGACGTAGCGTGAAGTGGCGTGCTCAAGCGTGAATGTGGCTCAGAGTATATAATCCCGAAAATGGGGCAGTTAATCATTCGAGATCCTGAGTCTACAGCAGCAGCATGGAGTTCTTCCGGTCTTTCCTGCGTGTGCTAGGACTGCTGGATGACGACAAGGTGGATTTCATTTCTGATCTCCCCCCGGAGGTAGCCCACCTAATTCTACGCAAGTTGGATCCCAAGTCTCTGCTTTGCGCTGTTCAAGTTTCACGAAAGTGGTTATACGTCTGTAAGGCTGACAAGAGCCTAAGACAAACCGCGATGCACCATAAGCAACGTGAAATGCGTATATTGAAAGAACGTTTTTCAGGAGAAGCTGTGTGTGACTCGACTACGATAACACACAGGCATCTACCAATTCCTGCACTGGTGAGAAGATGTGTTCCTTTCGTCCCAACCAAACATGGAGAGGCTCGAAAAATCCCTCGAAATGCAATGCACAGTCTAGGGAAGGTGACTTCAGTAACTTCCAGGCGTAGTAAATGTATTAGAATGTAAAGTATTAGCAAATTATATCTTGACGTGCTCCTTTGAGTGAATCGACTGTTTATTGTTAGGATGATGTAGCCAAGGTAAATACATACATTCCATCGATTGACCACTAGGAATTAAGTCTTATTTTAATGTTCCCCTATACAATTGGACATATGTGGAATTGAAGAGTGTTCATTACTCAACTACTGCGTCGCAAAAGCGATACGGATCAGTTTTATTCGGCGTAAAGATCGGCAGGTTAGTTATGACATACTTTCTCCGTCCAATTCTTGTATCATAAACTTGCAGCAGTAATTTAACGAGTCACAATCCTCGTGTAGATTTTATACAAAGTGAATCAATTACGAATGTCGCGGCATTCCATCCAATTAAAATATAATTGGGGTCGTCTGTAATCAATGTTAAAGCATAACAATGTATGTTGCTGCAAAAAAATATCCATTTTCTATTCTCTCCTATTATATTGTTGGGTATCAAGACGTTTTAATCGCTGTAACTGGAAAGAAAATAATATGATCCGTGGTTATATATGCGTATGTGCGGCAAATAAACGCAACAATCGATTTGCTGATGTATATCCTCAACACAATCTCAACGTGATAATAAGAGAACCCTACGTTAGTTTTTAAGGATGAATTCTGTATTTCATTATTGCGTACCTTCCCCTGCGATCATATTATACTTCAAACAAGTAGTGGTTTAATCGCGAATAAATCAATAATTCCATGTCACACAACATTCCAGGGGACTGTAGTTGCGGCTAATAATTACAACAATGTCACTTCGCAGGCGCGTCTCCAACTGCAAATTAAGAAAGCAATGTGAGTAACAAAAGTTGATCTGAACCCGAACCGGATGCACGAGTCACTGGACCGGAACGGGTAAACAAGCGTAGCCAAGCGTAACATAGCGTGACGTAGCGTGAAGTGGCGTGCTCAAGCGTGAGTGTGGCTCAGAGTATATAATCCCGAAAATGGGGCAGTTAATCATTCGAGATCCTGAGTCTACAGCAGCAGCATGGAGTTCTTCCGGTCTTTCCTGCGTGTGCTAGGACTGCTGGATGACGACAAGGTGGATTTCATTTCTGATCTCCCCCCGGAGGTAGCCCACCTAATTCTACGCAAGTTGGATCCCAAGTCTCTGCTTTGCGCTGTTCAAGTTTCACGAAAGTGGTTATACGTCTGTAAGGCTGACAAGAGCCTAAGACAAACCGCGATGCACCATAAGCAACGTGAAATGCGTATATTGAAAGAACGTTTTTCAGGAGAAGCTGTGTGTGACTCGACTACGATAACACACAGGCATCTACCAATTCCTGCACTGGTGAGAAGATGTGTTCCTTTCGTCCCAACCAAACATGGAGAGGCTCGAAAAATCCCTCGAAATGCAATGCACAGTCTAGGGAAGGTGACTTCAGTAACTTCCAGGCGTAGTAAATGTATTAGAATGTAAAGTATTAGCAAATTATATCTTGACGTGCTCCTTTGAGTGAATCGACTGTTTATTGTTAGGATGATGTAGCCAAGGTAAATACATACATTCCATCGATTGACCACTAGGAATTAAGTCTTATTTTAATGTTCCCCTATACAATTGGACATATGTGGAATTGAAGAGTGTTCATTACTCAACTACTGCGTCGCAAAAGCGATACGGATCAGTTTTATTCGGCGTAAAGATCGGCAGGTTAGTTATGACATACTTTCTCCGTCCAATTCTTGTATCATAAACTTGCAGCAGTAATTTAACGAGTCACAATCCTCGTGTAGATTTTATACAAAGTGAATCAATTACGAATGTCGCGGCATTCCATCCAATTAAAATATAATTGGGGTCGTCTGTAATCAATGTTAAAGCATAACAATGTATGTTGCTGCAAAAAAATATCCATTTTCTATTCTCTCCTATTATATTGTTGGGTATCAAGACGTTTTAATCGCTGTAACTGGAAAGAAAATAATATGATCCGTGGTTATATATGCGTATGTGCGGCAAATAAACGCAACAATCGATTTGCTGATGTATATCCTCAACACAATCTCAACGTGATAATAAGAGAACCCTACGTTAGTTTTTAAGGATGAATTCTGTATTTCATTATTGCGTACCTTCCCCTGCGATCATATTATACTTCAAACAAGTAGTGGTTTAATCGCGAATAAATCAATAATTCCATGTCACACAACATTCCAGGGGACTGTAGTTGCGGCTAATAATTACAACAATGTCACTTCGCAGGCGCGTCTCCAACTGCAAATTAAGAAAGCAATGTGAGTAACAAAAGTTGATCTGAACCCGAACCGGATGCACGAGTCACTGGACCGGAACGGGTAAACAAGCGTAGCCAAGCGTAACATAGCGTGACGTAGCGTGAAGTGGCGTGCTCAAGCGTGAGTGTGGCTCAGAGTATATAATCCCGAAAATGGGGCAGTTAATCATTCGAGATCCTGAGTCTACAGCAGCAGCATGGAGTTCTTCCGGTCTTTCCTGCGTGTGCTAGGACTGCTGGTTGACGACAAGGTGGATTTCATTTCTGATCTCCCCCCAGAGGTAGCCCACCTAATTCTACGCAAGTTGGATCCCAAGTCTCTGCTTTGCGCTGTTCAAGTATCACGAAAGTGGTTATACGTCTGTAAGGCCGACAAGAGCCTAAGACAAACCGCGATGCACCATAAGCAACGTGAAATGCGTATATTGAAAGAACGTTTTTCAGGAGAAGCTGTGTGTGACTCGACCACGATAACACACAGGCATCTACCAATTCCTGCACTGGTGAGAAGATGTGTTCCTTTCGTCCCAACCAAACATGGAGAGGCTCGAAAAATCCCTCGAAATGCAATGCACAGTCTAGGGAAGGTGACTTCAGTAACTTCCAGGCGTAGTAAATGTATTAGAATGTAAAGTATTAGCAAATTATATCTTGACGTGCTCCTTTGAGTGAATCGACTGTTTATTGTTAGGATGATGTAGCCAAGGTAAATACATACATTCCATCGATTGACCACTAGGAATTAAGTCTTATTTTAATGTTCCCCTATACAATTGGACATATGTGGAATTGAAGAGTGTTCATTACTCAACTACTGCGTCGCAAAAGCGATACGGATCAGTTTTATTCGGCGTAAAGATCGGCAGGTTAGTTATGACATACTTTCTCCGTCCAATTCTTGTATCATAAACTTGCAGCAGTAATTTAACGAGTCACAATCCTCGTGTAGATTTTATACAAAGTGAATCAATTACGAATGTCGCGGCATTCCATCCAATTAAAATATAATTGGGGTCTCTGTAATCAATGTTAAAGCATAACAATGTATGTTGCTGCAAAAAAATATCCATTTTCTATTCTCTCCTATTATATTGTTGGGTATCAAGACGTTTTAATCGCTGTAACTGGAAAGAAAATAATATGATCCGTGGTTATATATGCGTATGTGCGGCAAATAAACGCAACAATCGATTTGCTGATGTATATCCTCAACACAATCTCAACGTGATAATAAGAGAACCCTACGTTAGTTTTTAAGGATGAATTCTGTATTTCATTATTGCGTACCTTCCCCTGCGATCATATTATACTTCAAACAAGTAGTGGTTTAATCGCGAATAAATCAATAATTCCATGTCACAAAACATTCCAGGGGACTGTAGTTGCGGCTAATAATTACAACAATGTCACTTCGCAAGCGCGTCTCCAACTGCAAATTAAGAAAGCAATGTGAGTAACAAAAGTTGATCTGAACCCGAACCGGATGCACGAGTCACTGGACCGGAACGGGTAAACAAGCGTAGCCAAGCGTAACATAGCGTGACGTAGCGTGAAGTGGCGTGCTCAAGCGTGAGTGTGGCTCAGAGTATATAATCCCGAAAATGGGGCAGTTAATCATTCGAGATCCTGAGTCTACAGCAGCAGCATGGAGTTCTTCCGGTCTTTCCTGCGTGTGCTAGGACTGCTGGATGACGACAAGGTGGATTTCATTTCTGATCTCCCCCCGGAGGTATGCCACCTAATTCTACGCAAGTTGGATCCCAAGTCTCTGCTTTGCGCTGTTCAAGTTTCACGAAAGTGGTTATACGTCTGTAAGGCTGACAAGAGCCTAAGACAAACCGCGATGCACCATAAGCAACGTGAAATGCGTATATTGAAAGAACGTTTTTCAGGAGAAGCTGTGTGTGACTCGACTACGATAACACACAGGCATCTACCAATTCCTGCACTGGTGAGAAGATGTGTTCCTTTCGTCCCAACCAAACATGGAGAGGCTCGAAAAATCCCTCGAAATGCAATGCACAGTCTAGGGAAGGTGACTTCAGTAACTTCCAGGCGTAGTAAATGTATTAGAATGTAAAGTATTAGCAAATTATATCTTGACGTGCTCCTTTGAGTGAATCGACTGTTTATTGTTAGGATGATGTAGCCAAGGTAAATACATACATTCCATCGATTGACCACTAGGAATTAAGTCTTATTTTAATGTTCCCCTATACAATTGGACATATGTGGAATTGAAGAGTGTTCATTACTCAACTACTGCGTCGCAAAAGCGATACGGATCAGTTTTATTCGGCGTAAAGATCGGCAGGTTAGTTATGACATACTTTCTCCGTCCAATTCTTGTATCATAAACTTGCAGCAGTAATTTAACGAGTCACAATCCTCGTGTAGATTTTATACAAAGTGAATCAATTACGAATGTCGCGGCATTCCATCCAATTAAAATATAATTGGGGTCTCTGTAATCAATGTTAAAGCATAACAATGTATGTTGCTGCAAAAAAATATCCATTTTCTATTCTCTCCTATTATATTGTTGGGTATCAAGACGTTTTAATCGCTGTAACTGGAAAGAAAATAATATGATCCGTGGTTATATATGCGTATGTGCGGCAAATAAACGCAACAATCGATTTGCTGATGTATATCCTCAACACAATCTCAACGTGATAATAAGAGAACCCTACGTTAGTTTTTAAGGATGAATTCTGTATTTCATTATTGCGTACCTTCCCCTGCGATCATATTATACTTCAAACAAGTAGTGGTTTAATCGCGAATAAATCAATAATTCCATGTCACACAACATTCCAGGGGACTGTAGTTGCGGCTAATAATTACAACAATGTCACTTCGCAGGCGCGTCTCCAACTGCAAATTAAGAAAGCAATGTGAGTAACAAAAGTTGATCTGAACCCGAACCGGATGCACGAGTCACTGGACCGGAACGGGTAAACAAGCGTAGCCAAGCGTAACATAGCGTGACGTAGCGTGAAGTGGCGTGCTCAAGCGTGAATGTGGCTCAGAGTATATAATCCCGAAAATGGGGCAGTTAATCATTCGAGATCCTGAGTCTACAGCAGCAGCATGGAGTTCTTCCGGTCTTTCCTGCGTGTGCTAGGACTGCTGGATGACGACAAGGTGGATTTCATTTCTGATCTCCCCCCGGAGGTAGCCCACCTAATTCTACGCAAGTTGGATCCCAAGTCTCTGCTTTGCGCTGTTCAAGTTTCACGAAAGTGGTTATACGTCTGTAAGGCTGACAAGAGCCTAAGACAAACCGCGATGCACCATAAGCAACGTGAAATGCGTATATTGAAAGAACGTTTTTCAGGAGAAGCTGTGTGTGACTCGACTACGATAACACACAGGCATCTACCAATTCCTGCACTGGTGAGAAGATGTGTTCCTTTCGTCCCAACCAAACATGGAGAGGCTCGAAAAATCCCTCGAAATGCAATGCACAGTCTAGGGAAGGTGACTTCAGTAACTTCCAGGCGTAGTAAATGTATTAGAATGTAAAGTATTAGCAAATTATATCTTGACGTGCTCCTTTGAGTGAATCGACTGTTTATTGTTAGGATGATGTAGCCAAGGTAAATACATACATTCCATCGATTGACCACTAGGAATTAAGTCTTATTTTAATGTTCCCCTATACAATTGGACATATGTGGAATTGAAGAGTGTTCATTACTCAACTACTGCGTCGCAAAAGCGATACGGATCAGTTTTATTCGGCGTAAAGATCGGCAGGTTAGTTATGACATACTTTCTCCGTCCAATTCTTGTATCATAAACTTGCAGCAGTAATTTAACGAGTCACAATCCTCGTGTAGATTTTATACAAAGTGAATCAATTACGAATGTCGCGGCATTCCATCCAATTAAAATATAATTGGGGTCGTCTGTAATCAATGTTAAAGCATAACAATGTATGTTGCTGCAAAAAAATATCCATTTTCTATTCTCTCCTATTATATTGTTGGGTATCAAGACGTTTTAATCGCTGTAACTGGAAAGAAAATAATATGATCCGTGGTTATATATGCGTATGTGCGGCAAATAAACGCAACAATCGATTTCCTGATGTATATCCTCAACACAATCTCAACGTGATAATAAGAGAACCCTACGTTAGTTTTTAAGGATGAATTCTGTATTTCATTATTGCGTACCTTCCCCTGCGATCATATTATACTTCAAACAAGTAGTGGTTTAATCGCGAATAAATCAATAATTCCATGTCACACAACATTCCAGGGGACTGTAGTTGCGGCTAATAATTACAACAATGTCACTTCGCAGGCGCGTCTCCAACTGCAAATTAAGAAAGCAATGTGAGTAACAAAAGTTGATCTGAACCCGAACCGGATGCACGAGTCACTGGACCGGAACGGGTAAACAAGCGTAGCCAAGTGTAACATAGCGTGACGTAGCGTGAAGTGGCGTGCTCAAGCGTGAATGTGGCTCAGAGTATATAATCCCGAAAATGGGGCAGTTAATCATTCGAGATCCTGAGTCTACAGCAGCAGCATGGAGTTCTTCCGGTCTTTCCTGCGTGTGCTAGGACTGCTGGATGACGACAAGGTGGATTTCATTTCTGATCTCCCCCCGGAGGTAGCCCACCTAATTCTACGCAAGTTGGATCCCAAGTCTCTGCTTTGCGCTGTTCAAGTTTCACGAAAGTGGTTATACGTCTGTAAGGTTGACAAGAGCCTAAGACAAACCGCGATGCACCATAAGCAACGTGAAATGCGTATATTGAAAGAACGTTTTTCAGGAGAAGCTGTGTGTGACTCGACTACGATAACACACAGGCATCTACCAATTCCTGCACTGGTGAGAAGATGTGTTCCTTTCGTCCCAACCAAACATGGAGAGGCTCGAAAAATCCCTCGAAATGCAATGCACAGTCTAGGGAAGGTGACTTCAGTAACTTCCAGGCGTAGTAAATGTATTAGAATGTAAAGTATTAGCAAATTATATCTTGACGTGCTCCTTTGAGTGAATCGACTGTTTATTGTTAGGATGATGTAGCCAAGGTAAATACATACATTCCATCGATTGACCACTAGGAATTAAGTCTTATTTTAATGTTCCCCTATACAATTGGACATATGTGGAATTGAAGAGTGTTCATTACTCAACTACTGCGTCGCAAAAGCGATACGGATCAGTTTTATTCGGCGTAAAGATCGGCAGGTTAGTTATGACATACTTTCTCCGTCCAATTCTTGTATCATAAACTTGCAGCAGTAATTTAACGAGTCACAATCCTCGTGTAGATTTTATACAAAGTGAATCAATTACGAATGTCGCGGCATTCCATCCAATTAAAATATAATTGGGGTCTCTGTAATCAATGTTAAAGCATAACAATGTATGTTGCTGCAAAAAAATATCCATTTTCTATTCTCTCCTATTATATTGTTGGGTATCAAGACGTTTTAATCGCTGTAACTGGAAAGAAAATAATATGATCCGTGGTTATATATGCGTATGTGCGGCAAATAAACGCAACAATCGATTTGCTGATGTATATCCTCAACACAATCTCAACGTGATAATAAGAGAACCCTACGTTAGTTTTTAAGGATGAATTCTGTATTTCATTATTGCGTACCTTCCCCTGCGATCATATTATACTTCAAACAAGTAGTGGTTTAATCGCGAATAAATCAATAATTCCATGTCACACAACATTCCAGGGGACTGTAGTTGCGGCTAATAATTACAACAATGTCACTTCGCAGGCGCGTCTCCAACTGCAAATTAAGAAAGCAATGTGAGTAACAAAAGTTGATCTGAACCCGAACCGGATGCACGAGTCACTGGACCGGAACGGGTAAACAAGCGTAGCCAAGCGTAACATAGCGTGACGTAGCGTGAAGTGGCGTGCTCAAGCGTGAGTGTGGCTCAGAGTATATAATCCCGAAAATGGGGCAGTTAATCATTCGAGATCCTGAGTCTACAGCAGCAGCATGGAGTTCTTCCGGTCTTTCCTGCGTGTGCTAGGACTGCTGGATGACGACAAGGTGGATTTCATTTCTGATCTCCCCCCGGAGGTAGCCCACCTAATTCTACGCAAGTTGGATCCCAAGTCTCTGCTTTGCGCTGTTCAAGTTTCACGAAAGTGGTTATACGTCTGTAAGGCTGACAAGAGCCTAAGACAAACCGCGATGCACCATAAGCAACGTGAAATGCGTATATTGAAAGAACGTTTTTCAGGAGAAGCTGTGTGTGACTCGACCACGATAACACACAGGCATCTACCAATTCCTGCACTGGTGAGAAGATGTGTTCCTTTCGTCCCAACCAAACATGGAGAGGCTCGAAAAATCCCTCGAAATGCAATGCACAGTCTAGGGAAGGTGACTTCAGTAACTTCCAGGCGTAGTAAATGTATTAGAATGTAAAGTATTAGCAAATTATATCTTGACGTGCTCCTTTGAGTGAATCGACTGTTTATTGTTAGGATGATGTAGCCATGGTAAATACATACATTCCATCGATTGACCACTAGGAATTAAGCCTTATTTTAATGTTCCCCTATACAATTGGACATATGTGGAATTGAAGAGTGTTCATTACTCAACTACTGCGTCGCAAAAGCGATACGGATCAGTTTTATTCGGCGTAAAGATCGGCAGGTTAGTTATGACATACTTTCTCCGTCCAATTCTTGTATCATAAACTTGCAGCAGTAATTTAACGAGTCACAATCCTCGTGTAGATTTTATACAAAGTGAATCAATTACGAATGTCGCGGCATTCCATCCAATTAAGATATAATTGGGGTCGTCTGTAATCAATGTTAAAGCATAACAATGTATGTTGCTGCAAAAAAATATCCATTTTCTATTCTCTCCTATTATATTGTTGGGTATCAAGACGTTTTAATCGCTGTAACTGGAAAGAAAATAATATGATCCGTGGTTATATATGCGTATGTGCGGCAAATAAACGCAACAATCGATTTCCTGATGTATATCCTCAACACAATCGAAACGTGATAATAAGAGAACCCTACGTTAGTTTTTAAGGATGAATTCTGTATTTCATTATTGCGTACCTTCCCCTGCGATGATATTATACTTCAAACAAGTAGTGGTTTAATCGCGAATAAATCAATAATTCCATGTCACACAACATTCCAGGGGACTGTAGTTGCGGCTAATAATTACAACAATGTCACTTCGCAGGCGCGTCTCCAACTGCAAATTAAGAAAGCAATGTGAGTAACAAAAGTTGATCTGAACCCGAACCGGATGCACGAGTCACTGGACCGGAACGGGTAAACAAGCGTAGCCAAGCGTAACATAGCGTGACGTAGCGTGAAGTGGCGTGCTCAAGCGTGAATGTGGCTCAGAGTATATAATCCCGAAAATGGGGCAGTTAATCATTCGAGATCCTGAGTCTACAGCAGCAGCATGGAGTTCTTCCGGTCTTTCCTGCGTATGCTAGGACTGCTGGATGACGACAAGGTGGATTTCATTTCTGATCTCCCCCCGGAGGTAGCCCACCTAATTCTACGCAAGTTGGATCCCAAGTCTCTGCTTTGCGCTGTTCAAGTTTCACGAAAGTGGTTATACGTCTGTAAGGCTGACAAGAGCCTAAGACAAACCGCGATGCACCATAAGCAACGTGAAATGCGTATATTGAAAGAACGTTTTTCAGGAGAAGCTGTGTGTGATTCGACTACGATAACACACAGGCATCTACCAATTCCTGCACTGGTGAGAAGATGTGTTCCTTTCGTCCCAACCAAACATGGAGAGGCTCGAAAAATCCCTCGAAATGCAATGCACAGTCTAGGGAAGGTGACTTCAGTAACTTCCAGGCGTAGTAAATGTATTAGAATGTAAAGTATTAGCAAATTATATCTTGACGTGCTCCTTTGAGTGAATCGACTGTTTATTGTTACGATGATGTAGCCAAGGTAAATACATACATTCCATCGATTGACCACTAAGAATTAAGTCTTATTTTAATGTTCCCCTATACAATTGGACATATGTGGAATTGAAGAGTGTTCATTACTCAACTACTGCGTCGCAAAAGCGATACGGATCAGTTTTATTCGGCGTAAAGATCGGCAGGTTAGTTATGACATACTTTCTCCGTCCAATTCTTGTATCATAAACTTGCAGCAGTAATTTAACGAGTCACAATCCTCGTGTAGATTTTATACAAAGTGAATCAATTACGAATGTCGCGGCATTCCATCCAATTAAGATATAATTGGGGTCGTCTGTAATCAATGTTAAAGCATAACAATGTATGTTGCTGCAAAAAAATATCCATTTTCTATTCTCTCCTATTATATTGTTGGGTATCAAGACGTTTTAATCGCTGTAACTGGAAAGAAAATAATATGATCCGTGGTTATATATGCGTATGTGCGGCAAATAAACGCAACAATCGATTTGCTGACGTATATCCTCAACACAATCTCAACGTGATAATAAGAGAACCCTACGTTAGTTTTTAAGGATGAATTCTGTATTTCATTATTGCGTACCTTCCCCTGCGATGATATTATACTTCAAACAAGTAGTGGTTTAATCGCGAATAAATCAATAATTCCATGTCACACAACATTCCAGGGGACTGTAGTTGCGGCTAATAATTACAACAATGTCACTTCGCAGGCGCGTCTCCAACTGCAAATTAAGAAAGCAATGTGAGTAACAAAAGTTGATCTGAACCCGAACCGGATGCACGAGTCACTGGACCGGAACGGGTAAACAAGCGTAGCCAAGCGTAACATAGCGTGACGTAGCGTGAAGTGGCGTGCTCAAGCGTGAATGTGGCTCAGAGTATATAATCCCGAAAATGGGGCAGTTAATCATTCGAGATCCTGAGTCTACAGCAGCAGCATGGAGTTCTTCCGGTCTTTCCTGCGTGTGCTAGGACTGCTGGATGACGACAAGGTGGATTTCATTTCTGATCTCCCCCCGGAGGTAGCCCACCTAATTCTACGCAAGTTGGATCCCAAGTCTCTGCTTTGCGCTGTTCAAGTATCACGAAAGTGGTTATACGTCTGTAAGGCTGACAAGAGCCTAAGACAAATCGCGATGCACCATAAGCAACGTGAAATGCGTATATTGAAAGAACGTTTTTCAGGAGAAGCTGTGTGTGACTCGACCACGATAACACACAGGCATCTACCAATTCCTGCACTGGTGAGAAGATGTGTTCCTTTCGTCCCAACCAAACATGGAGAGGCTCGAAAAATCCCTCGAAATGCAATGCACAGTCTAGGGAAGGTGACTTCAGTAACTTCCAGGCGTAGTAAATGTATTAGAATGTAAACTATTAGCAAATTATATCTTGACGTGCTCCTTTGAGTGAATCGACTGTTTATTGTTACGATGATGTAGCCAAGGTAAATACATACATTCCATCGATTGACCACTAAGAATTAAGTCTTATTTTAATGTTCCCCTATACAATTGGACATATGTGGAATTGAAGAGTGTTCATTACTCAACTACTGCGTCGCAAAAGCGATACGGATCAGTTTTATTCGGCGTAAAGATCGGCAGGTTAGTTATGACATACTTTCTCCGTCCAATTCTTGTATCATAAACTTGCAGCAGTAATTTAACGAGTCACAATCCTCGTGTAGATTTTATACAAAGTGAATCAATTACGAATGTCGCGGCATTCCATCCAATTAAAATATAATTATGGTCGTCTGTAATCAATGTTAAAGCATAACAATGTATGTTGCTGCAAAAAAATATCCATTTTCTATTCTCTCCTATTATATTGTTGGGTATCAAGACGTTTTAATCGCTGTAACTGGAAAGAAAATAATATGATCCGTGGTTATATATGCGTATGTGCGGCAAATAAACGCAACAATCGATTTGCTGATGTATATCCTCAACACAATCTCAACGTGATAATAAGAGAACCCTACGTTATTTTTTAAGGATGAATTCTCTATTTCATTATTGCGTACCTTCCCCTGCGATGATATTATACTTCAAACAAGTAGTGGTTTAATCGCGAATAAATCAATAATTCCATGTCACACAACATTCCAGGGGACTGTAGTTGCGGCTAATAATTACAACAATGTCACTTCGCAGGCGCGTCTCCAACTGCAAATTAAGAAAGCAATGTGAGTAACAAAAGTTTATCTGAACCCGAACCGGATGCACGAGTCACTGGACCGGAACGGGTAAACAAGCGTAGCCAAGCGTAACATAGCGTGACGTAGCGTGAAGTGGCGTGCTCAAGCGTGAATGTGGCTCAGAGTATATAATCCCGAAAATGGGGCAGTTAATCATTCGAGATCCTGAGTCTACAGCAGCAGCATGGAGTTCTTTCGGTCTTCCCTGCGTGTGCTAGGGCTGCTGGACGACGACAAGGTGGATTTCATTTCTGATCTCCCCCCGGAGGTATCCCACCTAATTCTACGAAAGTTGGATCCCAAGTCTCTGCTTTGCGCTGTTCAAATTTCACGAAAGTGGTTATACGTCTGTAAGGCTGACAAGAGCCTAAGACAAACCGCGATGCACCATAAGCAACGTGAAATGCGTATATTGAAAGAACGTTTTTCAGGAGAAGCTGTGTGTGACCCGAACACGATACCACACAGGCATCTACCAATTCCTGCACTGGTGAGAAGATGTGTTCCTTTCGTCCCAACCAAACATGGAGAGGCTCGAAAAATCCCTCGAAATGCAATGCACAGTCTAGGGAAGGTGAGTTCAGTAACTTCCAGGCGTAGTAAATGTATTAGAATGTAAAGTATTAGCAAATTATATCTTGACGTGCTCCTTTGAGTGAATCGACTGGTTATTGTTAGGATGATGTAGCCAAGGTAAATACATACATTCCATCGATTGACCACTAGGAATTAAGCCTTATTTTAATGTTCCCCTATACAATTGGACATATGTCGAATTGAATAGTGTCAATTATTCAACTACTGCGTCGCAAAAGCGATACGGATCAGTTTTATTCGGCGTAAAGATCGGCAGGTTAGTTATGACATACTTTCTCCGTCCAATTCTTGTATTATAAACTTGCAGCAGTAATTTAACGAGTCACAATCCTCGTGTAGTTTTTATAAAAAGTGAATCAATTACAAATGTCGCGGCATTCCATCCAATTAAAATATAATTGGGATCGTCTGTAATCAATGTTAAAGCATAACAATGTATGTTGCTGCAAAAAAATATCCATTTTCTATTCTCTCCTATTATATTGTTGGGTATCAAGACGTTTTACTCGCTGTAACTGGAAAGAAAATAATATGATCCGTGGTTATATATGCGTATGTGCGGCAAATAAACGCAACAATCGATTTGCTGATGTATATCCTCAACACAATCGAAACGTGATAATAAGAGAACCCTACGTTAGTTTTTAAGGATGAATTCTGTATTTCATTATTGCGTACCTTCCCCTGCGATCATATTATACTTCAAACAAGTAGTGGTTTAATCGCGAATAAATCAATAATTCCATGTCACACAACATTCCAGGGGACTGTAGTTGCGGCTAATAATTACAACAATGTCACTTCGCAGGCGCGTCTCCAACTGCAAATTAAGAAAGCAATGTGAGTAACAAAAGTTGATCTGAACCCGAACCGGATGCACAAGTCACTGGACCGGAACGGGTAAACAAGCGTAGCCAAGCGTAACATAGCGTGACGTAGCGTGAAGTGGCGTGCTCAAGCGTGAATGTGGCTCAGAGTATATAATCCCGAAAATGGGGCAGTTAATCATTCGAGATCCTGAGTCTACAGCAGCAGCATGGAGTTCTTCCGGTCTTTCCTGCGTGTGCTAGGACTGCTGGATGACGACAAGGTGGATTTCATTTCTGATCTCCCCCCGGAGGTAGCCCACCTAATTCTACGCAAGTTGGATCCCAAGTCTCTGCTTTGCGCTGTTCAAGTTTCACGAAAGTGGTTATACGTCTGTAAGGCTGACAAGAGCCTAAGACAAACCGCGATGCACCATAAGCAACGTGAAATGCGTATATTGAAAGAACGTTTTTCAGGAGAAGCTGTGTGTGACTCGACCACGATAACACACAGGCATCTACCAATTCCTGCACTGGTGAGAAGATGTGTTCCTTTCGTCCCAACCAAACATGGAGAGGCTCGAAAAATCCCTCGAAATGCAATGCACAGTCTAGGGAAGGTGACTTCAGTAAATTCCAGGCGTAGTAAATGTATTAGAATGTAAAGTATTAGCAAATTATATCTTGACGTGCTCCTTTGAGTGAATCGACTGTTTATTGTTAGGATGATGTAGCCAAGGTAAATACATACATTCCATCGATTGACCACTAGGAATTAAGTCTTATTTTAATGTTCCCCTATACAATTGGACATATGTGGAATTGAAGAGTGTTCATTACTCAACTACTGCGTCGCAAAAGCGATACGGATCAGTTTTATTCGGCGTAAAGATCGGCAGGTTAGTTATGACATACTTTCTCCGTCCAATTCTTGTATCATAATCTTGCAGCAGTAATTTAACGAGTCACAATCCTCGTGTAGATTTTATACAAAGTGAATCAATTACGAATGTCGCGGCATTCCATCCAATTAAGATATAATTGGGGTCGTCTGTAATCAATGTTAAAGCATAACAATGTATGTTGCTGCAAAAAAATATCCATTTTCTATTCTCTCCTATTATATTGTTGGGTATCAAGACGTTTTAATCGCTGTAACTGGAAAGAAAATAATATGATCCGTGGTTATATATGCGTATGTGCGGCAAATAAACGCAACAATCGATTTGCTGATGTATATCCTCAACACAATCTCAACGTGATAATAAGAGAACCCTACGTTAGTTTTTAAGGATGAATTCTGTATTTCATTATTGCGTACCTTCCCCTGCGATCATATTATACTTCAAACAAGTAGTGGTTTAATCGCGAATAAATCAATAATTCCATGTCACACAACATTCCAGGGGACTGTAGTTGCGGCTAATAATTACAACAATGTCACTTCGCAGGCGCGTCTCCAACTGCAAATTAAGAAAGCAATGTGAGTAACAAAAGTTGATCTGAACCCGAACCGGATGCACGAGTCACTGGACCGGAACGGGTAAACAAGCGTAGCCAAGCGTAACATAGCGTGACGTAGCGTGAAGTGGCGTGCTCAAGCGTGAGTGTGGCTCAGAGTATATAATCCCGAAAATGGGGCAGTTAATCATTCGAGATCCTGAGTCTACAGCAGCAGCATGGAGTTCTTTCGGTCTTCCCTGCGTGTGCTAGGGCTGCTGGACGACGACAAGGTGGATTTCATTTCTGATCTCCCCCCGGAGGTATCCCACCTAATTCTACGAAAGTTGGATCCCAAGTCTCTGCTTTGCGCTGTTCAAATTTCACGAAAGTGGTTATACGTCTGTAAGGCTGACAAGAGCCTAAGACAAACCGCGATGCACCATAAGCAACGTGAAATGCGTATATTGAAAGAACGTTTTTCAGGAGAAGCTGTGTGTAACCCGAACACGATACCACACAGGCATCTACCAATTCCTGCACTGGTGAGAAGATGTGTTCCTTTCGTCCCAACCAAACATGGAGAGGCTCGAGAAATCCCTCGAAATGCAATGCACAGTCTAGGGAAGGTGAGTTGAGTAACTTCCAGGCGTAGTAAATGTATTAGAATGTAAAGTATTAGCAAATTATATCTTGACGTGCTCCTTTGAGTGAATCGACTGGTTATTGTTAGGATGATGTAGCCAAGGTAAATACATACATTCCATCGATTGACCACTAGGAATTAAGCCTTATTTTAATGTTCCCCTATACAATTCGACATATGTCCAATTGTATAGGGTCAATTATTCAACTACTGCGTCGCAAAAGCGATACGGATCAGTTTTATTCGGCGTAAAGATCGGCAGGTTAGTTATGACATACTTTCTCCGTCCAATTCTTGTATTATAAACTTGCAGCAGTAATTTAACGAGTCACAATCCTCGTGTAGTTTTTATAAAAAGTGAATCAATTACGAATGTCGCGGCATTCCATCCAATTAAAATATAATTGGGATCGTCTGTAATCAATGTTAAAGCATAACAATGTATGTTGCTGCAAAAAAATATTCATTTTCTATTCTCTCCTATTATATTGTTGGGTATCAAGACGTTTTACTCGCTGTAACTGGAAAGAAAATAATATGATCCGTGGTTATATATGCGTATGTGCGGCAAATAAACGCAACAATCGATTTGCTGATGTATATCCTCAACATAATCTCAACGTGATAATAAGAGAACCCTACGTTAGTTTTTAAGGATGAATTCTGTATTTCATTATTGCGTACCTTCCCCTGCGATCATATTATACTTCAAACAAGTAGTGATTTAATCGCGAATAAATCAATAATTCCATGTCACACAACATTCCAGGGGACTGTAGTTGCGGCTAATAATTACAACAATGTCACTTCGCAGGCGCGTCTCCAACTGCAAATTAAGAAAGCAATGTGAGTAACAAAAGTTGATCTGAACCCGAACCGGATGCACGAGTCACTGGACCGGAACGGGTAAACAAGCGTAGCCAAGCGTAACATAGCGTGACGTAGCGTGAAGTGGCGTGCTCAAGCGTGAATGTGGCTCAGAGTATATAATCCCGAAAATGGGGCAGTTAATCATTCGAGATCCTGAGTCTACAGCAGCAGCATGGAGTTCTTCCGGTCTTTCCTGCGTGTGCTAGGACTGCTGGATGACGACAAGGTGGATTTCATTTCTGATCTCCCCCCGGAGGTAGCCCACCTAATTCTACGCAAGTTGGATCCCAAGTCTCTGCTTTGCTCTGTTCAAGTTTCACGAAAGTGGTTATACGTCTGTAAGGCTGACAAGAGCCTAAGACAAACCGCGATGCACCATAAGCAACGTGAAATGCGTATATTGAAAGAACGTTTTTCAGGAGAAGCTGTGTGTGACTCGACCACGATAACACACAGGCATCTACCAATTCCTGCACTGGTGAGAAGATGTGTTCCTTTCGTCCCAACCAAACATGGAGAGGCTCGAAAAATCCCTCGAAATGCAATGCACAGTCTAGGGAAGGTGACTTCAGTAACTTCCAGGCGTAGTAAATGTATTAGAATGTAAAGTATTAGCAAATTATATCTTGACGTGCTCCTTTGAGTGAATCGACTGTTTATTGTTAGGATGATGTAGCCAAGGTAAATACATACATTCCATCGATTGACCACTAGGAATTAAGTCTTATTTTAATGTTCCCCTATACAATTGGACATATGTGGAATTGAAGAGTGTTCATTACTCAACTACTGCGTCGCAAAAGCGATACGGATCAGTTTTATTCGGCGTAAAGATCGGCAGGTTAGTTATGACATACTTTCTCCGTCCAATTCTTGTATCATAATCTTGAAGCAGTAATTTAACGAGTCACAATCCTCGTGTAGATTTTATACAAAGTGAATCAATTACGAATGTCGCGGCATTCCATCCAATTAAGATATAATTGGGGTCGTCTGTAATCATTGTTAAAGCATAACAATGTATGTTGCTGCAAAAAAATATCCATTTTCTATTCTCCCCTATTATATTGTTGGGTATCAAGACGTTTTAATCGCTGTAACTGGAAAGAAAATAATATGATCCGTGGTTATATATGCGTATGTGCGGCAAATAAACGCAACAATCGATTTCCTGATGTATATCCTCAACACAATCGAAACGTGATAATAAGAGAACCCTACGTTAGTTTTTAAGGATGAATTCTGTATTTCATTATTGCGTACCTTCCCCTGCGATGATATTATACCTCAAACAAGTAGTGGTTTAATCGCGAATAAATCAATAATTCCATGTCACACAACATTCCAGGGGACTGTAGTTGCGGCTAATAATTACAACAATGTCACTTCGCAGGCGCGTCTCCAACTGCAAATTAAGAAAGCAATGTGAGTAACAAAAGTTGATCTGAACCCGAACCGGATGCACGAGTCACTGGACCGGAACGGGTAAACAAGCGTAGCCAAGCGTAACATAGCGTGACGTAGCGTGAAGTGGCGTGCTCAAGCGTGAATGTGGCTCAGAGTATATAATCCCGAAAATGGGGCAGTTAATCATTCGAGATCCTGAGTCTACAGCAGCAGCATGGAGTTCTTTCGGTCTTCCCTGCGTGTGCTAGGGCTGCTGGACGACGACAAGGTGGATTTCATTTCTGATCTCCCCCCGGAGGTATCCCACCTAATTCTACGAAAGTTGGATCCCAAGTCTCTGCTTTGCGCTGTTCAAATTTCACGAAAGTGGTTATACGTCTGTAAGGCTGACAAGAGCCTAAGACAAACCGCGATGCACCATAAGCAACGTGAAATGCGTATATTGAAAGAACGTTTTTCAGGAGAAGCTGTGTGTAACCCGAACACGATACCACACAGGCATCTACCAATTCCTGCACTGGTGAGAAGATGTGTTCCTTTCGTCCCAACCAAACATGGAGAGGCTCGAGAAATCCCTCGAAATGCAATGCACAGTCTAGGGAAGGTGAGTTGAGTAACTTCCAGGCGTAGTAAATGTATTAGAATGTAAAGTATTAGCAAATTATATCTTGACGTGCTCCTTTGAGTGAATCGACTGGTTATTGTTAGGATGATGTAGCCAAGGTAAATACATACATTCCATCGATTGACCACTAGGAATTAAGCCTTATTTTAATGTTCCCCTATACAATTGGACATATGTCGAATTGAATAGTGTCAATTATTCAACTACTGCGTCGCAAAAGCGATACGGATCAGTTTTATTCGGCGTAAAGATCGGCAGGTTAGTTATGACATACTTTCTCCGTCCAATTCTTGTATTATAAACTTGCAGCAGTAATTTAACGAGTCACAATCCTCGTGTAGATTTTATACAAAGTGAATCAATTACGAATGTCGCGGCATTCCATCCAATTAAGATATAATTGGGGTCGTCTGTAATCATTGTTAAAGCATAACAATGTATGTTGCTGCAAAAAAATATCCATTTTATATTCTCCCCTATTATATTGTTGGGTATCAAGACGTTTTAATCGCTGTAACTGGAAAGAAAATAATATGATCCGTGGTTATATATGCGTATGTGCGGCAAATAAACGCAACAATCGATTTCCTGATGTATATCCTCAACACAATCGAAACGTGATAATAAGAGAACCCTACGTTAGTTTTTAAGGATGAATTCTGTATTTCATTATTGCGTACCTTCCCCTGCGATGATATTATACCTCAAACAAGTAGTGGTTTAATCGCGAATAAATCAATAATTCCATGTCACACAACATTCCAGGGGACTGTAGTTGCGGCTAATAATTACAACAATGTCACTTCGCAGGCGCGTCTCCAACTGCAAATTAAGAAAGCAATGTGAGTAACAAAAGTTGATCTGAACCCGAACCGGATGCACGAGTCACTGGACCGGAACGGGTAAACAAGCGTAGCCAAGCGTAACATAGCGTGACGTAGCGTGAAGTGGCGTGCTCAAGCGTGAATGTGGCTCAGAGTATATAATCCCGAAAATGGGGCAGTTAATCATTCGAGATCCTGAGTCTACAGCAGCAGCATGGAGTTCTTCCGGTCTTTCCTGCGTGTGCTAGGACTGCTGGATGACGACAAGGTGGATTTCATTTCTGATCTCCCCCCGGAGGTAGCCCACCTAATTCTACGCAAGTTGGATCCCAAGTCTCTGCTTTGCGCTGTTCAAGTTTCACGAAAGTGGTTATACGTCTGTAAGGCTGACAAGAGCCTAAGACAAACCGCGATGCACCATAAGCAACGTGAAATGCGTATATTGAAAGAACGTTTTTCAGGAGAAGCTGTGTGTGACTCGACTACGATAACACACAGGCATCTACCAATTCCTGCACTGGTGAGAAGATGTGTTCCTTTCGTCCCAACCAAACATGGAGAGGCTCGAAAAATCCCTCGAAATGCAATGCACAGTCTAGGGAAGGTGACTTCAGTAACTTCCAGGCGTAGTAAATGTATTAGAATGTAAAGTATAAGCAAATTATATCTTGACGTGCTCCTTTGAGTGAATCGACTGTTTATTGTTAGGATGATGTAGCCAAGGTAAATACATACATTCCATCGATTGACCACTAGGAATTAAGTCTTATTTTAATGTTCCCCTATACAATTGGACATATGTGGAATTGAAGAGTGTTCATTACTCAACTACTGCGTCGCAAAAGCGATACGGATCAGTTTTATTCGGCGTAAAGATCGGCAGGTTAGTTATGACATACTTTCTCCGTCCAATTCTTGTATCATAAACTTGCAGCAGTAATTTAACGAGTCACAATCCTCGTGTAGATTTTATACAAAGTGAATCAATTACGAATGTCGCGGCATTCCATCCAATTAAAATATAATTGGGGTCGTCTGTAATCAATGTTAAAGCATAACAATGTATGTTGCTGCAAAAAAATATCCATTTTCTATTCTCTCCTATTATATTGTTGGGTATCAAGACGTTTTAATCGCTGTAACTGGAACGAAAATAATGTGGTCCGTGGTTATATACGCGTATGTGCGGCAAATAAACGCAACAATCGATTTGCTGACGTATATCCTCAACACAATCTCAACGTGATAATAAGGGAACCCTACGTTAGTTTTTAAGGATGAATTCTGTATTTCATTATTGCGTACCTTCCCCTGCGATCATATTATACTTCAAACAAGTAGTGATTTAATCGCGAATAAATCAATAATTCCATGTCACACAACATTCCAGGGGACTGTAGTTGCGGCTAATAATTACAACAATGTCACTTCGCAGGCGCGTCTCCAACTGCAAATTAAGAAAGCAATGTGAGTAACAAAAGTTGATCTGAACCCGAACCGGATGCACGAGTCACTGGACCGGAACGGGTAAACAAGCGTAGCCAAGCGTAACATAGCGTGACGTAGCGTGAAGTGGCGTGCTCAAGCGTGAATGTGGCTCAGAGTATATAATCCCGAAAATGGGGCAGTTAATCATTCGAGATCCTGAGTCTACAGCAGCAGCATGGAGTTCTTCCGGTCTTTCCTGCGTGTGCTAGGACTGCTGGATGACGACAAGGTGGATTTCATTTCTGATCTCCCCCCGGAGGTAGCCCACCTAATTCTACGCAAGTTGGATCCCAAGTCTCTGCTTTGCGCTGTTCAAGTTTCACGAAAGTGGTTATACGTCTGTAAGGCTGACAAGAGCCTAAGACAAACCGCGATGCACCATAAGCAACGTGAAATGCGTATATTGAAAGAACGTTTTTCAGGAGAAGCTGTGTGTGACTCGACTACGATAACACACAGGCATCTACCAATTCCTGCACTGGTGAGAAGATGTGTTCCTTTCGTCCCAACCAAACATGGAGAGGCTCGAAAAATCCCTCGAAATGCAATGCACAGTCTAGGGAAGGTGACTTCAGTAACTTCCAGGCGTAGTAAATGTATTAGAATGTAAAGTATAAGCAAATTATATCTTGACGTGCTCCTTTGAGTGAATCGACTGTTTATTGTTAGGATGATGTAGCCAAGGTAAATACATACATTCCATCGATTGACCACTAGGAATTAAGTCTTATTTTAATGTTCCCCTATACAATTGGACATATGTGGAATTGAAGAGTGTTCATTACTCAACTACTGCGTCGCAAAAGCGATACGGATCAGTTTTATTCGGCGTAAAGATCGGCAGGTTAGTTATGACATACTTTCTCCGTCCAATTCTTGTATCATAAACTTGCAGCAGTAATTTAACGAGTCACAATCCTCGTGTAGATTTTATACAAAGTGAATCAATTACGAATGTCGCGGCATTCCATCCAATTAAAATATAATTGGGGTCGTCTGTAATCAATGTTAAAGCATAACAATGTATGTTGCTGCAAAAAAATATCCATTTTCTATTCTCTCCTATTATATTGTTGGGTATCAAGACGTTTTAATCGCTGTAACTGGAACGAAAATAATGTGGTCCGTGGTTATATATGCGTATGTGCGGCAAATAAACGCAACAATCGATTTGCTGACGTATATCCTCAACACAATCTCAACGTGATAATAAGAGAACCCTACGTTAGTTTTTAAGGATGAATTCTGTATTTCATTATTGCGTACCTTCCCCTGCGATCATATTATACTTCAAACAAGTAGTGGTTTAATCGCGAATAAATCAATAATTCCATGTCACACAACATTCCAGGGGACTGTAGTTGCGGCTAATAATTACAACAATGTCACTTCGCAGGCGCGTCTCCAACTGCAAATTAAGAAAGCAATGTGAGTAACAAAAGTTGATCTGAACCCGAACCGGATGCACGAGTCACTGGACTGGAACGGGTAAACAAGCGTAGCCAAGCGTAACGTAGCGTGACCTAGCGTGAAGTGGCGTGCTCAAGCGTGAATGTGGCTCAGAGTATATAATCCCGAAAATGGGGCAGTTAATCATTCGAGATCCTGAGTCTACAGCAGCAGCATGGAGTTCTTCCGGTCTTTCCTGCGTGTGCTAGGACTGCTGGATGACGACAAGGTGGATTTCATTTCTGATCTCCCCCCGGAGGTAGCCCACCTAATTCTACGCAAGTTGGATCCCAAGTCTCTGCTTTGCGCTGTTCAAGTTTCACGAAAGTGGTTATACGTCTGTAAGGCTGACAAGAGCCTAAGACAAACCGCGATGCACCATAAGCAACGTGAAATGCGTATATTGAAAGAACGTTTTTCAGGAGAAGCTGTGTGTGACTCGACCACGATAACACACAGGCATCTACCAATTCCTGCACTGGTGAGAAGATGTGTTCCTTTCGTCCCAACCAAACATGGAGAGGCTCGAAAAATCCCTCGAAATGCAATGCACAGTCTAGGGAAGGTGACTTCAGTAACTTCCAGGCGTAGTAAATGTATTAGAATGTAAAGTATTAGCAAATTATATCTTGACGTGCTCCTTTGAGTGAATCGACTGTTTATTGTTACGATGATGTAGCCAAGGTAAATACATACATTCCATCGATTGACCACTAAGAATTAAGTCTTATTTTAATGTTCCCCTATACAATTGGACATATGTGGAATTGAAGAGTGTTCATTACTCAACTACTGCGTCGCAAAAGCGATACGGATCAGTTTTATTCGGCGTAAAGATCGGCAGGTTAGTTATGACATACTTTCTCCGTCCAATTCTTGTATCATAAACTTGCAGCAGTAATTTAACGAGTCACAATCCTCGTGTAGATTTTATACAAAGTGAATCAATTACGAATGTCGCGGCATTCCATCCAATTAAAATATAATTGGGGTCGTCTGTAATCAATGTTAAAGCATAACAATGTATGTTGCTGCAAAAAAATATCCATTTTCTATTCTCTCCTATTATATTGTTGGGTATCAAGACGTTTTAATCGCTGTAACTGGAAAGAAAATAATATGATCCGTGGTTATATATGCGTATGTGCGGCAAATAAACGCAACAATCGATTTGCTGATGTATATCCTCAACACAATCTCAACGTGATAATAAGAGAACCCTACGTTAGTTTTTAAGGATGAATTCTGTATTTCATTATTGCGTACCTTCCCCTGCGATCATATTATACTTCAAACAAGTAGTGGTTTAATCGCGAATAAATCAATAATTCCATGTCACACAACATTCCAGGGGACTGTAGTTGCGGCTAATAATTACAACAATGTCACTTCGCAGGCGCGTCTCCAACTGCAAATTAAGAAAGCAAAGTGAGTAACAAAAGTTGATCTGAACCCGAACCGGATGCACGAGTCACTGGACCGGAACGGGTAAACAAGCGTAGCCAAGCGTAACATAGCGTGACGTAGCGTGAAGTGGCGTGCTCAAGCGTGAATGTGGCTCAGAGTATATAATCCCGAAAATGGGGCAGTTAATCATTCGAGATCCTGAGTCTACAGCAGCAGCATGGAGTTCTTCCGGTCTTTCCTGCGTGTGCTAGGACTGCTGGATGACGACAAGGTGGATTTCATTTCTGATCTCCCCCCGGAGGTATCCCACCTAATTCTACGCAAGTTGGATCCCAAGTCTCTGCTTTGCGCTGTTCAAGTTTCACGAAAGTGGTTATACGTCTGTAAGGCTGACAAGAGCCTAAGACAAACCGCGATGCACCATAAGCAACGTGAAATGCGTATATTGAAAGAACGTTTTTCAGGAGAAGCTGTGTGTGACTCGACCACGATAACACACAGGCATCTACCAATTCCTGCACTGGTGAGAAGATGTGTTCCTTTCGTCCCAACCAAACATGGAGAGGCTCGAAAAATCCCTCGAAATGCAATGCACAGTCTAGGGAAGGTGAGTTCAGTAACTTCCAGGCGTAGTAAATGTATTAGAATGTAAAGTATTAGCAAATTATATCTTGACGTGCTCCTTTGAGTGAATCGACTGGTTATTGTTAGGATGATGTAGCCAAGGTAAATACATACATTCCATCGATTGACCACTAGGAATTAAGTCTTATTTTAATGTTCCCCTATACAATTGGACATATGTGGAATTGAAGAGTGTTCATTACTCAACTACTGCGTCGCAAAAGCGATACGGATCAGTTTTATTCGGCGTAAAGATCGGCAGGTTAGTTATGACATACTTTCTCCGTCCAATTCTTGTATCATAATCTTGCAGCAGTAATTTAACGAGTCACAATCCTCGTGTAGATTTTATACAAAGTGAATCAATTACGAATGTCGCGGCATTCCATCCAATTAAGATATAATTGGGGTCGTCTGTAATCATTGTTAAAGCATAACAATGTATGTTGCTGCAAAAAAATATCCATTTTATATTCTCCCCTATTATATTGTTGGGTATCAAGACGTTTTAATCGCTGTAACTGGAAAGAAAATAATATGATCCGTGGTTATATATGCGTATGTGCGGCAAATAAACGCAACAATCGATTTCCTGATGTATATCCTCAACACAATCGAAACGTGATAATAAGAGAACCCTACGTTAGTTTTTAAGGATGAATTCTGTATTTCATTATTGCGTACCTTCCCCTGCGATGATATTATACCTCAAACAAGTAGTGGTTTAATCGCGAATAAATCAATAATTCCATGTCACACAACATTCCAGGGGACTGTAGTTGCGGCTAATAATTACAACAATGTCACTTCGCAGGCGCGTCTCCAACTGCAAATTAAGAAAGCAATGTGAGTAACAAAAGTTGATCTGAACCCGAACCGGATGCACGAGTCACTGGACCGGAACGGGTAAACAAGCGTAGCCAAGCGTAACATAGCGTGACGTAGCGTGAAGTGGCGTGCTCAAGCGTGAGTGTGGCTCAGAGTATATAATCCCGAAAATGGGGCAGTTAATCATTCGAGATCCTGAGTCTACAGCAGCAGCATGGAGTTCTTCCGGTCTTTCCTGCGTGTGCTAGGACTGCTGGATGACGACAAGGTGGATTTCATTTCTGATCTCCCCCCGGAGGTAGCCCACCTAATTCTACGCAAGTTGGATCCCAAGTCTCTGCTTTGCGCTGTTCAAGTTTCACGAAAGTGGTTATACGTCTGTAAGGCTGACAAGAGCCTAAGACAAACCGCGATGCACCATAAGCAACGTGAAATGCGTATATTGAAAGAACGTTTTTCAGGAGAAGCTGTGTGTGACTCGACTACGATAACACACAGGCATCTACCAATTCCTGCACTGGTGAGAAGATGTGTTCCTTTCGTCCCAACCAAACATGGAGAGGCTCGAAAAATCCCTCGAAATGCAATGCACAGTCTAGGGAAGGTGACTTCAGTAACTTCCAGGCGTAGTAAATGTATTAGAATGTAAAGTATAAGCAAATTATATCTTGACGTGCTCCTTTGAGTGAATCGACTGTTTATTGTTAGGATGATGTAGCCAAGGTAAATACATACATTCCATCGATTGACCACTAGGAATTAAGTCTTATTTTAATGTTCCCCTATACAATTGGACATATGTGGAATTGAAGAGTGTTCATTACTCAAATACTGCGTCGCAAAAGCGATACGGATCAGTTTTATTCGGCGTAAAGATCGGCAGGTTAGTTATGACATACTTTCTCCGTCCAATTCTTGTATCATAAACTTGCAGCAGTAATTTAACGAGTCACAATCCTCGTGTAGATTTTATACAAAGTGAATCAATTACGAATGTCGCGGCATTCCATCCAATTAAAATATAATTGGGGTCGTCTGTAATCAATGTTAAAGCATAACAATGTATGTTGCTGCAAAAAAATATCCATTTTCTATTCTCTCCTATTATATTGTTGGGTATCAAGACGTTTTAATCGCTGTAACTGGAACGAAAATAATGTGGTCCGTGGTTATATACGCGTATGTGCGGCAAATAAACGCAACAATCGATTTGCTGACGTATATCCTCAACACAATCTCAACGTGATAATAAGAGAACCCTACGTTAGTTTTTAAGGATGAATTCTGTATTTCATTATTGCGTACCTTCCCCTGCGATCATATTATACTTCAAACAAGTAGTGATTTAATCGCGAATAAATCAATAATTCCATGTCACACAACATTCCAGGGGACTGTAGTTGCGGCTAATAATTACAACAATGTCACTTCGCAGGCGCGTCTCCAACTGCAAATTAAGAAAGCAATGTGAGTAACAAAAGTTGATCTGAACCCGAACCGGATGCACGAGTCACTGGACCGGAACGGGTAAACAAGCGTAGCCAAGCGTAACATAGCGTGACGTAGCGTGAAGTGGCGTGCTCAAGCGTGAATGTGGCTCAGAGTATATAATCCCGAAAATGGGGCAGTTAATCATTCGAGATCCTGAGTCTACAGCAGCAGCATGGAGTTCTTCCGGTCTTTCCTGCGTGTGCTAGGACTGCTGGATGACGACAAGGTGGATTTCATTTCTGATCTCCCCCCGGAGGTAGCCCACTTAATTCTACGCAAGTTGGATCCCAAGTCTCTGCTTTGCGCTGTTCAAGTTTCACGAAAGTGGTTATACGTCTGTAAGGCTGACAAGAGCCTAAGACAAACCGCGATGCACCATAAGCAACGTGAAATGCGTATATTGAAAGAACGTTTTTCAGGAGAAGCTGTGTGTGACTCGACCACGATAACACACAGGCATCTACCAATTCCTGCACTGGTGAGAAGATGTGTTCCTTTCGTCCCAACCAAACATGGAGAGGCTCGAAAAATCCCTCGAAATGCAATGCACAGTCTAGGGAAGGTGACTTCAGTAAATTCCAGGCGTAGTAAATGTATTAGAATGTAAAGTATTAGCAAATTATATCTTGACGTGCTCCTTTGAGTGAATCGACTGTTTATTGTTAGGATGATGTAGCCAAGGTAAATACATACATTCCATCGATTGACCACTAGGAATTAAGTCTTATTTTAATGTTCCCCTATACAATTGGACATATGTGGAATTGAAGAGTGTTCATTACTCAACTACTGCGTCGCAAAAGCGATACGGATCAGTTTTATTCGGCGTAAAGATCGGCAGGTTAGTTATGACATACTTTCTCCGTCCAATTCTTGTATCATAATCTTGCAGCAGTAATTTAACGAGTCACAATCCTCGTGTAGATTTTATACAAAGTGAATCAATTACGAATGTCGCGGCATTCCATCCAATTAAGATATAATTGGGGTCGTCTGTAATCAATGTTAAAGCATAACAATGTATGTTGCTGCAAAAAAATATCCATTTTCTATTCTCTCCTATTATATTGTTGGGTATCAAGACGTTTTAATCGCTGTAACTGGAAAGAAAATAATATGATCCGTGGTTATATATGCGTATGTGCGGCAAATAAACGCAACAATCGATTTGCTGATGTATATCCTCAACACAATCTCAACGTGATAATAAGAGAACCCTACGTTAGTTTTTAAGGATGAATTCTGTATTTCATTATTGCGTACCTTCCCCTGCGATCATATTATACTTCAAACAAGTAGTGGTTTAATCGCGAATAAATCAATAATTCCATGTCACACAACATTCCAGGGGACTGTAGTTGCGGCTAATAATTACAACAATGTCACTTCGCAGGCGCGTCTCCAACTGCAAATTAAGAAAGCAAAGTGAGTAACAAAAGTTGATCTGAACCCGAACCGGATGCACGAGTCACTGGACCGGAACGGGTAAACAAGCGTAGCCAAGCGTAACATAGCGTGACGTAGCGTGAAGTGGCGTGCTCAAGCGTGAATGTGGCTCAGAGTATATAATCCCGAAAATGGGGCAGTTAATCATTCGAGATCCTGAGTCTACAGCAGCAGCATGGAGTTCTTCCGGTCTTTCCTGCGTGTGCTAGGACTGCTGGATGACGACAAGGTGGATTTCATTTCTGATCTCCCCCCGGAGGTAGCCCACCTAATTCTACGCAAGTTGGATCCCAAGTCTCTGCTTTGCGCTGTTCAAGTTTCACGAAAGTGGTTATACGTCTGTAAGGCTGACAAGAGCCTAAGACAAACCGCGATGCACCATAAGCAACGTGAAATGCGTATATTGAAAGAACGTTTTTCAGGAGAAGCTGTGTGTAACCCGAACACGATACCACACAGGCATCTACCAATTCCTGCACTGGTGAGAAGATGTGTTCCTTTCGTCCCAACCAAACATGGAGAGGCTCGAAAAATCCCTCGAAATGCAATGCACAGTCTAGGGAAGGTGACTTCAGTAACTTCCAGGCGTAGTAAATGTATTAGAATGTAAAGTATTAGCAAATTATATCTTGACGTGCTCCTTTGAGTGAATCGACTGTTTATTGTTAGGATGATGTAGCCAAGGTAAATACATACATTCCATCGATTGACCACTAGGAATTAAGTCTTATTTTAATGTTCCCCTATACAATTGGACATATGTGGAATTGAAGAGTGTTCATTACTCAACTACTGCGTCGCAAAAGCGATACGGATCAGTTTTATTCGGCGTAAAGATCGGCAGGTTAGTTATGACATACTTTCTCCGTCCAATTCTTGTATCATAATCTTGCAGCAGTAATTTAACGAGTCACAATCCTCGTGTAGATTTTATACAAAGTGAATCAATTACGAATGTCGCGGCATTCCATCCAATTAAGATATAATTGGGGTCGTCTGTAATCATTGTTAAAGCATAACAATGTATGTTGCTGCAAAAAAATATCCATTTTATATTCTCCCCTATTATATTGTTGGGTATCAAGACGTTTTAATCGCTGTAACTGGAAAGAAAATAATATGATCCGTGGTTATATATGCGTATGTGCGGCAAATAAACGCAACAATCGATTTCCTGATGTATATCCTCAACACAATCTCAACGTGATAATAAGAGAACCCTACGTTAGTTTTTAAGGATGAATTCTGTATTTCATTATTGCGTACCTTCCCCTGCGATGATATTATACCTCAAACAAGTAGTGGTTTAATCGCGAATAAATCAATAATTCCATGTCACACAACATTCCAGGGGACTGTAGTTGCGGCTAATAATTACAACAATGTCACTTCGCAGGCGCGTCTCCAACTGCAAATTAAGAAAGCAATGTGAGTAACAAAAGTTGATCTGAACCCGAACCGGATGCACGAGTCACTGGACCGGAACGGGTAAACAAGCGTAGCCAAGCGTAACATAGCGTGACGTAGCGTGAAGTGGCGTGCTCAAGCGTGAGTGTGGCTCAGAGTATATAATCCCGAAAATGGGGCAGTTAATCATTCGAGATCCTGAGTCTACAGCAGCAGCATGGAGTTCTTCCGGTCTTTCCTGCGTGTGCTAGGACTGCTGGATGACGACAAGGTGGATTTCATTTCTGATCTCCCCCCGGAGGTAGCCCACCTAATTCTACGCAAGTTGGATCTCAAGTTTCTGCTTTGCGCTGTTCAAGTTTCACGAAAGTGGTTATACGTCTGTAAGGCTGACAAGAGCCTAAGACAAACCGCGATGCACCATAAGCAACGTGAAATGCGTATATTGAAAGAACGTTTTTCAGGAGAAGCTGTGTGTGACTCGACTACGATAACACACAGGCATCTACCAATTCCTGCACTGGTGAGAAGATGTGTTCCTTTCGTCCCAACCAAACATGGAGAGGCTCGAAAAATCCCTCGAAATGCAATGCACAGTCTAGGGAAGGTGACTTCAGTAACTTCCAGGCGTAGTAAATGTATTAGAATGTAAAGTATAAGCAAATTATATCTTGACGTGCTCCTTTGAGTGAATCGACTGTTTATTGTTAGGATGATGTAGCCAAGGTAAATACATACATTCCATCGATTGACCACTAGGAATTAAGTCTTATTTTAATGTTCCCCTATACAATTGGACATATGTGGAATTGAAGAGTGTTCATTACTCAAATACTGCGTCGCAAAAGCGATACGGATCAGTTTTATTCGGCGTAAAGATCGGCAGGTTAGTTATGACATACTTTCTCCGTCCAATTCTTGTATCATAAACTTGCAGCAGTAATTTAACGAGTCACAATCCTCGTGTAGATTTTATACAAAGTGAATCAATTACGAATGTCGCGGCATTCCATCCAATTAAAATATAATTGGGGTCGTCTGTAATCAATGTTAAAGCATAACAATGTATGTTGCTGCAAAAAAATATCCATTTTCTATTCTCTCCTATTATATTGTTGGGTATCAAGACGTTTTAATCGCTGTAACTGGAACGAAAATAATGTGGTCCGTGGTTATATACGCGTATGTGCGGCAAATAAACGCAACAATCGATTTGCTGACGTATATCCTCAACACAATCTCAACGTGATAATAAGAGAACCCTACGTTAGTTTTTAAGGATGAATTCTGTATTTCATTATTGCGTACCTTCCCCTGCGATCATATTATACTTCAAACAAGTAGTGGTTTAATCGCGAATAAATCAATAATTCCATGTCACACAACATTCCAGGGGACTGTAGTTGCGGCTAATAATTACAACAATGTCACTTCGCAGGCGCGTCTCCAACTGCAAATTAAGAAAGCAATGTGAGTAACAAAAGTTGATCTGAACCCGAACCGGATGCACGAGTCACTGGACCGGAACGGGTAAACAAGCGTAGCCAAGCGTAACATAGCGTGACGTAGCGTGAAGTGGCGTGCTCAAGCGTGAATGTGGCTCAGAGTATATAATCCCGAAAATGGGGCAGTTAATCATTCGAGATCCTGAGTCTACAGCAGCAGCATGGAGTTCTTCCGGTCTTTCCTGCGTGTGCTAGGACTGCTGGATGACGACAAGGTGGATTTCATTTCTGATCTCCCCCCGGAGGTAGCCCACCTAATTCTACGCAAGTTGGATCCCAAGTCTCTGCTTTGCGCTGTTCAAGTTTCACGAAAGTGGTTATACGTCTGTAAGGCTGACAAGAGCCTAAGACAAACCGCGATGCACCATAAGCAACGTGAAATGCGTATATTGAAAGAACGTTTTTCAGGAGAAGCTGTGTGTGACTCGACCACGATAACACACAGGCATCTACCAATTCCTGCACTGGTGAGAAGATGTGTTCCTTTCGTCCCAACCAAACATGGAGAGGCTCGAAAAATCCCTCGAAATGCAATGCACAGTCTAGGGAAGGTGACTTCAGTAAATTCCAGGCGTAGTAAATGTATTAGAATGTAAAGTATTAGCAAATTATATCTTGACGTGCTCCTTTGAGTGAATCGACTGTTTATTGTTAGGATGATGTAGCCAAGGTAAATACATACATTCCATCGATTGACCACTAGGAATTAAGTCTTATTTTAATGTTCCCCTATACAATTGGACATATGTGGAATTGAAGAGTGTTCATTACTCAACTACTGCGTCGCAAAAGCGATACGGATCAGTTTTATTCGGCGTAAAGATCGGCAGGTTAGTTATGACATACTTTCTCCGTCCAATTCTTGTATCATAATCTTGCAGCAGTAATTTAACGAGTCACAATCCTCGTGTAGATTTTATACAAAGTGAATCAATTACGAATGTCGCGGCATTCCATCCAATTAAGATATAATTGGGGTCGTCTGTAATCAATGTTAAAGCATAACAATGTATGTTGCTGCAAAAAAATATCCATTTTCTATTCTCTCCTATTATATTGTTGGGTATCAAGACGTTTTAATCGCTGTAACTGGAAAGAAAATAATATGATCCGTGGTTATATATGCGTATGTGCGGCAAATAAACGCAACAATCGATTTGCTGATGTATATCCTCAACACAATCTCAACGTGATAATAAGAGAACCCTACGTTAGTTTTTAAGGATGAATTCTGTATTTCATTATTGCGTACCTTCCCCTGCGATCATATTATACTTCAAACAAGTAGTGGTTTAATCGCGAATAAATCAATAATTCCATGTCACAAAACATTCCAGGGGACTGTAGTTGCGGCTAATAATTACAACAATGTCACTTCGCAGGCGCGTCTCCAACTGCAAATTAAGAAAGCAAAGTGAGTAACAAAAGTTGATCTGAACCCGAACCGGATGCACGAGTCACTGGACCGGAACGGGTAAACAAGCGTAGCCAAGCGTAACATAGCGTGACGTAGCGTGAAGTGGCGTGCTCAAGCGTGAATGTGGCTCAGAGTATATAATCCCGAAAATGGGGCAGTTAATCATTCGAGATCCTGAGTCTACAGCAGCAGCATGGAGTTCTTCCGGTCTTTCCTGCGTGTGCTAGGACTGCTGGATGACGACAAGGTGGATTTCATTTCTGATCTCCCCCCGGAGGTAGCCCACCTAATTCTACGCAAGTTGGATCCCAAGTCTCTGCTTTGCGCTGTTCAAGTTTCACGAAAGTGGTTATACGTCTGTAAGGCTGACAAGAGCCTAAGACAAACCGCGATGCACCATAAGCAACGTGAAATGCGTATATTGAAAGAACGTTTTTCAGGAGAAGCTGTGTGTGACTCGACCACGATAACACACAGGCATCTACCAATTCCTGCACTGGTGAGAAGATGTGTTCCTTTCGTCCCAACCAAACATGGAGAGGCTCGAAAAATCCCTCGAAATGCAATGCACAGTCTAGGGAAGGTGACTTCAGTAACTTCCAGGCGTAGTAAATGTATTAGAATGTAAAGTATTAGCAAATTATATCTTGACGTGCTCCTTTGAGTGAATCGACTGTTTATTGTTAGGATGATGTAGCCAAGGTAAATACATACATTCCATCGATTGACCACTAGGAATTAAGTCTTATTTTAATGTTCCCCTATACAATTGGACATATGTGGAATTGAAGAGTGTTCATTACTCAACTACTGCGTCGCAAAAGCGATACGGATCAGTTTTATTCGGCGTAAAGATCGGCAGGTTAGTTATGACATACTTTCTCCGTCCAATTCTTGTATCATAATCTTGCAGCAGTAATTTAACGAGTCACAATCCTCGTGTAGATTTTATACAAAGTGAATCAATTACGAATGTCGCGGCATTCCATCCAATTAAGATATAATTGGGGTCGTCTGTAATCAATGTTAAAGCATAACAATGTATGTTGCTGCAAAAAAATATCCATTTTCTATTCTCTCCTATTATATTGTTGGGTATCAAGACGTTTTAATCGCAGTAACTGGAAAGAAAATAATATGATCCGTGGTTATATATGCGTATGTGCGGCAAATAAACGCAACAATCGATTTGCTGATGTATATCCTCAACACAATCTCAACGTGATAATAAGAGAACCCTACGTTAGTTTTTAAGGATGAATTCTGTATTTCATTATTGCGTACCTTCCCCTGCGATCATATTATACTTCAAACAAGTAGTGGTTTAATCGCGAATAAATCAATAATTCCATGTCACAAAACATTCCAGGGGACTGTAGTTGCGGCTAATAATTACAACAATGTCACTTCGCAAGCGCGTCTCCAACTGCAAATTAAGAAAGCAATGTGAGTAACAAAAGTTGATCTGAACCCGAACCGGATGCACGAGTCACTGGACCGGAACGGGTAAACAAGCGTAGCCAATCGTAACATAGCGTGACGTAGCGTGAAGTGGCGTGCTCAAGCGTGAGTGTGGCTCAGAGTATATAATCCCGAAAATGGGGCAGTTAATCATTCGAGATCCTGAGTCTACAGCAGCAGCATGGAGTTCTTTCGGTCTTCCCTGCGTGTGCTAGGGCTGCTGGACGACGACAAGGTGGATTTCATTTCTGATCTCCCCCCGGAGGTATCCCACCTAATTCTACGAAAGTTGGATCCCAAGTCTCTGCTTTGCGCTGTTCAAATTTCACGAAAGTGGTTATACGTCTGTAAGGCTGACAAGAGCCTAAGACAAACCGCGATGCACCATAAGCAACGTGAAATGCGTATATTGAAAGAACGTTTTTCAGGAGAAGCTGTGTGTGACCCGATCACGATACCACGCAGGCATCTACCAATTCCTGCACTGGTGAGAAGATGTGTTCCTTTCGTCCCAACCAAACATGGAGAGGCTCGAGAAATCCCTCGAAATGCAATGCACAGTCTAGGGAAGGTGAGTTGAGTAACTTCCAGCCGTAGTAAATGTATTAGAATGTAAAGTATTAGCAAATTATATCTTGACGTGCTCCTTTGAGTGAATCGACTGGTTATTGTTAGGATGATGTAGCCAAGGTAAATACATACATTCCATCGATTGACCACTAGGAATTAAGCCTTATTTTAATGTTCCCCTATACAATTGGACATATGTCGAATTGAATAGTGTCAATTATTCAACTACTGCGTCGCAAAAGCGATACGGATCAGTTTTATTCGGCGTAAAGATCGGCAGGTTAGTTATGACATACTTTCTCCGTCCAATTCTTGTATTATAAACTTGCAGCAGTAATTTAACGAGTCACAATCCTCGTGTAGTTTTTATAAAAAGTGAATCAATTACGAATGTCGCGGCATTCCATCCAATTAAAATATAATTGGGATCGTCTGTAATCAATGTTAAAGCATAACAATGTATGTTGCTGCAAAAAAATATCCATTTTCTATTCTCTCCTATTATATTGTTGGGTATCAAGACGTTTTACTCGCTGTAACTGGAAAGAAAATAATATGATCCGTGGTTATATATGCGTATGTGCGGCAAATAAACGCAACAATCGATTTGCTGATGTATATCCTCAACATAATCTCAACGTGATAATAAGAGAACCCTACGTTAGTTTTTAAGGATGAATTCTGTATTTCATTATTGCGTACCTTCCCCTGCGATCATATTATACTTCAAACAAGTAGTGATTTAAACGCGAATAAATCAATAATTCCATGTCACACAACATTCCAGGGGACTGTAGTTGCGGCTAATAATTACAACAATGTCACTTCGCAGGCGCGTCTCCAACTGCAAATTAAGAAAGCAATGTGAGTAACAAAAGTTGATCTGAACCCGAACCGGATGCACGAGTCACTGGACCGGAACGGGTAAACAAGCGTAGCCAAGCGTAACATAGCGTGACGTAGCGTGAAGTGGCGTGCTCAAGCGTGAATGTGGCTCAGAGTATATAATCCCGAAAATGGGGCAGTTAATCATTCGAGATCCTGAGTCTACAGCAGCAGCATGGAGTTCTTCCGGTCTTTCCTGCGTGTGCTAGGACTGCTGGATGACGACAAGGTGGATTTCATTTCTGATCTCCCCCCGCAGGTAGCCCACCTAATTCTACGCAAGTTGGATCCCAAGTCTCTGCTTTGCGCTGTTCAAGTTTCACGAAAGTGGTTATACGTCTGTAAGGCTGACAAGAGCCTAAGACAAACCGCGATGCACCATAAGCAACGTGAAATGCGTATATTGAAAGAACGTTTTTCAGGAGAAGCTGTGTGTGACTCGACCACGATAACACACAGGCATCTACCAATTCCTGCACTGGTGAGAAGATGTGTTCCTTTCGTCCCAACCAAACATGGAGAGGCTCGAAAAATCCCTCGAAATGCAATGCACAGTCTAGGGAAGGTGAGTTGAGTAACTTCGAGGCGTAGTAAATGTATTAGAATGTAAAGTATTAGCAAATTATATCTTGACGTGCTCCTTTGAGTGAATCGACTGGTTATTGTTAGGATGATGTAGCCAAGGTAAATACATACATTCCATCGATTGACCACTAGGAATTAAGCCTTATTTTAATGTTCCCCTATACAATTGGACATATGTCGAATTGAATAGTGTCAATTATTCAACTACTGCGTCGCAAAAGCGATACGGATCAGTTTTATTCGGCGTAAAGATCGGCAGGTTAGTTATGACATACTTTCTCCGTCCAATTCTTGTATTATAAACTTGCAGCAGTAATTTAACGAGTCACAATCCTCGTGTAGTTTTTATAAAAAGTGAATCAATTACGAATGTCGCGGCATTCCATCCAATTAAAATATAATTGGGATCGTCTGTAATCAATGTTAAAGCATAACAATGTATGTTGCTGCAAAAAAATATCCATTTTCTATTCTCTCCTATTATATTGTTGGGTATCAAGACGTTTTACTCGCTGTAACTGGAAAGAAAATAATATGATCCGTGGTTATATATGCGTATGTGCGGCAAATAAACGCAACAATCGATTTGCTGATGTATATCCTCAACATAATCTCAACGTGATAATAAGAGAACCCTACGTTAGTTTTTAAGGATGAATTCTGTATTTCATTATTGCGTACCTTCCCCTGCGATCATATTATACTTCAAACAAGTAGTGATTTAAACGCGAATAAATCAATAATTCCATGTCACACAACATTCCAGGGGACTGTAGTTGCGGCTAATAATTACAACAATGTCACTTCGCAGGCGCGTCTCCAACTGCAAATTAAGAAAGCAATGTGAGTAACAAAAGTTGATCTGCACCCGAACCGGATGCGCGTATCTGGACCGGAACGGGTAAACAAGTGCAGCCAAGCGTAACATAGCGTGACGTAGCGTGAAGTGGCGTGCTCAAGCGTGAATGTGGCTCAGAGTATATAATCCCGAAAATGGGGCAGTTAATCATTCGAGATCCTGAGTCTACAGCAGCAGCATGGAGTTCTTTCGGTCTTTCCTGCGCGTGCCAGGGCTGCTGGACGACGACAAGGTGGATTTCATTTCTGATCTCCCCCCGGAGGTATCCCACCTAATTCTACGAAAGTTGGATCCCAAGTCTCTGCTTTGCGCTGTTCAAATTTCACGAAAGTGGTTATACGTCTGTAAGGCTGACAAGAGCCTAAGACAAACCGCGATGCACCATAAGCAACGTGAAATGCGTATATTGAAAGAACGTTTTTCAGGAGAAGCTGTGTGTGACCCGACCACGATACCACACAGGCATCTACCAATTCCTGCACTGGTGAGAAGATGTGTTCCTTTCGTCCCAACCAAACATGGAGAGGCTCGAGAAATCCCTCGAAATGCAATGCACAGTCTAGGGAAGGTGAGTTGAGTAACTTCCAGGCGTAGTAAATGTATTAGAACGTAAAGTATTAGCAAATTATATCTTGACGTGCTCCTTTGAGTGAATCGACTGGTTATTGTTAGGATGATGTAGCCAAGGTAAATACATACATTCCATCGATTGACCACTAGGAATTAAGCCTTATTTTAATGTTCCCCTATACAATTGGACATATGTCGAATTGAAGAGTGTCAATTATTCAACTACTGCGTCGCAAAAGCGATACGGATCAGTTTTATTCGGCGTAAAGATCGGCAGGTTAGTTATGACATACTTTCTCCGTCCAATTCTTGTATTATAAACTTGCAGCAGTAATTTAACGAGTCACAATCCTCGTGTAGTTTTTATAAAAAGTGAATCAATTACGAATGTCGCGGCATTCCATCCAATTAAAATATAATTGGGATCGTCTGTAATCAATGTTAAAGCATAACAATGTATGTTGCTGCAAAAAAATATCCATTTTCTATTCTCTCCTATTATATTGTTGGGTATCAAGACGTTTTAATCGCTGTAACTGGAACGAAAATAATGTGGTCCGTGGTTATATACGCGTATGTGCGGCAAATAAACGCAACAATCGATTTGCTGACGTATATCCTCAACACAATCTCAACGTGATAATAAGAGAACCCTACGTTAGTTTTTAAGGATGAATTCTGTATTTCATTATTGCGTACCTTCCCCTGCGATCATATTATACTCAAACAAGTAGTGATTTAATCGCGAATAAATTAATAATTCCATGTCACACAACATTCCAGGGGACTGTAGTTGCGGCTAATAATTACAACAATGTCACTTCGCAGGCGCGTCTCCAACTGCAAATTAAGAAAGCAATGTGAGTAACAAAAGTTGATCTGCACCCGAACCGGATGCGCGTATCTGGACCGGAACGGGTAAACAAGTGCAGCCAAGCGTAACATAGCGTGACGTAGCGTGAAGTGGCGTGCTCAAGCGTGAATGTGGCTCAGAGTATATAATCCCGAAAATGGGGCAGTTAATCATTCGAGATCCTGAGTCTACAGCAGCAGCATGGAGTTCTTTCGGTCTTTCCTGCGCGTGCCAGGGCTGCTGGACGACGACAAGGTGGATTTCATTTCTGATCTCCCCCCGGAGGTATCCCACCTAATTCTACGAAAGTTGGATCCCAAGTCTCTGCTTTGCGCTGTTCAAATTTCACGAAAGTGGTTATACGTCTGTAAGGCTGACAAGAGCCTAAGACAAACCGCGATGCACCATAAGCAACGTGAAATGCGTATATTGAAAGAACGTTTTTCAGGAGAAGCTGTGTGTGACCCGACCACGATACCACACAGGCATCTACCAATTCCTGCACTGGTGAGAAGATGTGTTCCTTTCGTCCCAACCAAACATGGAGAGGCTCGAGAAATCCCTCGAAATGCAATGCACAGTCTAGGGAAGGTGAGTTGAGTAACTTCCAGGCGTAGTAAATGTATTAGAATGTAAAGTATTAGCAAATTATATCTTGACGTGCTCCTTTGAGTGAATCGACTGGTTATTGTTAGGATGATGTAGCCAAGGTAAATACATACATTCCATCGATTGACCACTAGGAATTAAGCCTTATTTTAATGTTCCCCTATACAATTGGACATATGTCGAATTGAAGAGTGTCAATTATTCAACTACTGCGTCGCAAAAGCGATACGGATCAGTTTTATTCGGCGTAAAGATCGGCAGGTTAGTTATGACATACTTTCTCCGTCCAATTCTTGTATTATAAACTTGCAGCAGTAATTTAACGAGTCACAATCCTCGTGTAGTTTTTATAAAAAGTGAATCAATTACGAATGTCGCGGCATTCCATCCAATTAAAATATAATTGGGGCGTCTGTAATCAATGTTAAAGCATCACAATGTATGTTGCTGCAAAAAAATATCCATTTTCTATTCTCTCCTATTATATTGTTGGGTATCAAGACGTTTTAATCGCTGTAACTGGAACGAAAATAATGTGGTCCGTGGTTATATACGCGTATGTGCGGCAAATAAACGCAACAATCGATTTGCTGACGTATATCCTCAACACAATCTCAACGTGATAATAAGAGAACCCTACGTTAGTTTTTAAGGATGAATTCTGTATTTCATTATTGCGTACCTTCCCCTGCGATCATATTATACTCAAACAAGTAGTGATTTAATCGCGAATAAATTAATAATTCCATGTCACACAACATTCCAGGGGACTGTAGTTGCGGCTAATAATTACAACAATGTCACTTCGCAGGCGCGTCTCCAACTGCAAATTAAGAAAGCAATGTGAGTAACAAAAGTTGATCTGAACCCGAACCGGATGCACGAGTCACTGGACCGGAACGGGTAAACAAGCGTAGCCAAGCGTAACATAGCGTGACGTAGCGTGAAGTGGCGTGCTCAAGCGTGAATGTGGCTCAGAGTATATAATCCCGAAAATGGGGCAGTTAATCATTCGAGATCCTGAGTCTACAGCAGCAGCATGGAGTTCTTTCGGTCTTCCCTGCGTGTGCTAGGGCTGCTGGACGACGACAAGGTGGATTTCATTTCTGATCTCCCCCCGGAGGTATCCCACCTAATTCTACGAAAGTTGGATCCCAAGTCTCTGCTTTGCGCTGTTCAAATTTCACGAAAGTGGTTATACGTCTGTAAGGCTGACAAGAGCCTAAGACAAACCGCGATGCACCATAAGCAACGTGAAATGCGTATATTGAAAGAACGTTTTTCAGGAGAAGCTGTGTGTGACCCGAACACGATACCACACAGGCATCTACCAATTCCTGCACTGGTGAGAAGATGTGTTCCTTTCGTCCCAACCAAACATGGAGAGGCTCGAGAAATCCCTCGAAATGCAATGCACAGTCTAGGGAAGGTGAGTTGAGTAACTTCCAGGCGTAGTAAATGTATTAGAATGTAAAGTATTAGCAAATTATATCTTGACGTGCTCCTTTGAGTGAATCGACTGGTTATTGTTAGGATGATGTAGCCAAGGTAAATACATACATTCCATCGATTGACCACTAGGAATTAAGCCTTATTTTAATGTTCCCCTATACAATTGGACATATGTCGAATTGAATAGTGTCAATTATTCAACTACTGCGTCGCAAAAGCGATACGGATCAGTTTTATTCGGCGTAAAGATCGGCAGGTTAGTTATGACATACTTTCTCCGTCCAATTCTTGTATTATAAACTTGCAGCAGTAATTTAACGAGTCACAATCCTCGTGTAGTTTTTATAAAAAGTGAATCAATTACGAATGTCGCGGCATTCCATCCAATTAAAATATAATTGGGATCGTCTGTAATCAATGTTAAAGCATAACAATGTATGTTGCTGCAAAAAAATATCCATTTTCTATTCTCTCCTATTATATTGTTGGGTATCAAGACGTTTTACTCGCTGTAACTGGAAAGAAAATAATATGATCCGTGGTTATATATGCGTATGTGCGGCAAATAAACGCAACAATCGATTTGCTGATGTATATCCTCAACATAATCTCAACGTGATAATAAGAGAACCCTACGTTAGTTTTTAAGGATGAATTCTGTATTTCATTATTGCGTACCTTCCCCTGCGATCATATTATACTTCAAACAAGTAGTGATTTAAAAGCGAATAAATCAATAATTCCATGTCACACAACATTCCAGGGGACTGTAGTTGCGGCTAATAATTACAACAATGTCACTTCGCAGGCGCGTCTCCAACTGCAAATTAAGAAAGCAATGTGAGTAACAAAAGTTGATCTGAACCCGAACCGGATGCACGAGTCACTGGACCGGAACGGGTAAACAAGCGTAGCCAAGCGTAACATAGCGTGACGTAGCGTGAAGTGGCGTGCTCAAGCGTGAATGTGGCTCAGAGTATATAATCCCGAAAATGGGGCAGTTAATCATTCGAGATCCTGAGTCTACAGCAGCAGCATGGAGTTCTTCCGGTCTTTCCTGCGTGTGCTAGGACTGCTGGATGACGACAAGGTGGATTTCATTTCTGATCTCCCCCCGCAGGTAGCCCACCTAATTCTACGCAAGTTGGATCCCAAGTCTCTGCTTTGCGCTGTTCAAGTTTCACGAAAGTGGTTATACGTCTGTAAGGCTGACAAGAGCCTAAGACAAACCGCGATGCACCATAAGCAACGTGAAATGCGTATATTGAAAGAACGTTTTTCAGGAGAAGCTGTGTGTGACTCGACCACGATAACACACAGGCATCTACCAATTCCTGCACTGGTGAGAAGATGTGTTCCTTTCGTCCCAACCAAACATGGAGAGGCTCGAAAAATCCCTCGAAATGCAATGCACAGTCTAGGGAAGGTGAGTTGAGTAACTTCGAGGCGTAGTAAATGTATTAGAATGTAAAGTATTAGCAAATTATATCTTGACGTGCTCCTTTGAGTGAATCGACTGGTTATTGTTAGGATGATGTAGCCAAGGTAAATACATACATTCCATCGATTGACCACTAGGAATTAAGCCTTATTTTAATGTTCCCCTATACAATTGGACATATGTCGAATTGAATAGTGTCAATTATTCAACTACTGCGTCGCAAAAGCGATACGGATCAGTTTTATTCGGCGTAAAGATCGGCAGGTTAGTTATGACATACTTTCTCCGTCCAATTCTTGTATTATAAACTTGCAGCAGTAATTTAACGAGTCACAATCCTCGTGTAGTTTTTATAAAAAGTGAATCAATTACGAATGTCGCGGCATTCCATCCAATTAAAATATAATTGGGATCGTCTGTAATCAATGTTAAAGCATAACAATGTATGTTGCTGCAAAAAAATATCCATTTTCTATTCTCTCCTATTATATTGTTGGGTATCAAGACGTTTTAATCGCTGTAACTGGAACGAAAATAATGTGGTCCGTGGTTATATACGCGTATGTGCGGCAAATAAACGCAACAATCGATTTGCTGACGTATATCCTCAACACAATCTCAACGTGATAATAAGAGAACCCTACGTTAGTTTTTAAGGATGAATTCTGTATTTCATTATTGCGTACCTTCCCCTGCGATCATATTATACTCAAACAAGTAGTGATTTAATCGCGAATAAATTAATAATTCCATGTCACACAACATTCCAGGGGACTGTAGTTGCGGCTAATAATTACAACAATGTCACTTCGCAGGCGCGTCTCCAACTGCAAATTAAGAAAGCAATGTGAGTAACAAAAGTTGATCTGAACCCGAACCGGATGCACGAGTCACTGGACCGGAACGGGTAAACAAGCGTAGCCAAGCGTAACATAGCGTGACGTAGCGTGAAGTGGCGTGCTCAAGCGTGAATGTGGCTCAGAGTATATAATCCCGAAAATGGGGCAGTTAATCATTCGAGATCCTGAGTCTACAGCAGCAGCATGGAGTTCTTTCGGTCTTCCCTGCGTGTGCTAGGGCTGCTGGACGACGACAAGGTGGATTTCATTTCTGATCTCCCCCCGGAGGTATCCCACCTAATTCTACGAAAGTTGGATCCCAAGTCTCTGCTTTGCGCTGTTCAAATTTCACGAAAGTGGTTATACGTCTGTAAGGCTGACAAGAGCCTAAGACAAACCGCGATGCACCATAAGCAACGTGAAATGCGTATATTGAAAGAACGTTTTTCAGGAGAAGCTGTGTGTGACCCGAACACGATACCACACAGGCATCTACCAATTCCTGCACTGGTGAGAAGATGTGTTCCTTTCGTCCCAACCAAACATGGAGAGGCTCGAGAAATCCCTCGAAATGCAATGCACAGTCTAGGGAAGGTGAGTTGAGTAACTTCCAGGCGTAGTAAATGTATTAGAATGTAAAGTATTAGCAAATTATATCTTGACGTGCTCCTTTGAGTGAATCGACTGGTTATTGTTAGGATGATGTAGCCAAGGTAAATACATACATTCCATCGATTGACCACTAGGAATTAAGCCTTATTTTAATGTTCCCCTATACAATTGGACATATGTCGAATTGAATAGTGTCAATTATTCAACTACTGCGTCGCAAAAGCGATACGGATCAGTTTTATTCGGCGTAAAGATCGGCAGGTTAGTTATGACATACTTTCTCCGTCCAATTCTTGTATTATAAACTTGCAGCAGTAATTTAACGAGTCACAATCCTCGTGTAGTTTTTATAAAAAGTGAATCAATTACGAATGTCGCGGCATTCCATCCAATTAAAATATAATTGGGATCGTCTGTAATCAATGTTAAAGCATAACAATGTATGTTGCTGCAAAAAAATATCCATTTTCTATTCTCTCCTATTATATTGTTGGGTATCAAGACGTTTTAATCGCTGTAACTGGAACGAAAATAATGTGGTCCGTGGTTATATACGCGTATGTGCGGCAAATAAACGCAACAATCGATTTGCTGACGTATATCCTCAACACAATCTCAACGTGATAATAAGAGAACCCTACGTTAGTTTTTAAGGATGAATTCTGTATTTCATTATTGCGTACCTTCCCCTGCGATCATATTATACTTCAAACAAGTAGTGATTTAATCGCGAATAAATCAATAATTCCATGTCACACAACATTCCAGGGGACTGTAGTTGCGGCTAATAATTACAACAATGTCACTTCGCAGGCGCGTCTCCAACTGCAAATTAAGAAAGCAATGTGAGTAACAAAAGTTGATCTGAACCCGAACCGGATGCACGAGTCACTGGACCGGAACGGGTAAACAAGCGTAGCCAAGCGTAACATAGCGTGACGTAGCGTGAAGTGGCGTGCTCAAGCGTGAATGTGGCTCAGAGTATATAATCCCGAAAATGGGGCAGTTAATCATTCGAGATCCTGAGTCTACAGCAGCAGCATGGAGTTCTTCCGGTCTTTCCTGCGTGTGCTAGGACTGCTGGATGACGACAAGGTGGATTTCATTTCTGATCTCCCCCCGGAGGTAGCCCACCTAATTCTACGCAAGTTGGATCCCAAGTCTCTGCTTTGCGCTGTTCAAGTTTCACGAAAGTGGTTATACGTCTGTAAGGCTGACAAGAGCCTAAGACAAACCGCGATGCACCATAAGCAACGTGAAATGCGTATATTGAAAGAACGTTTTTCAGGAGAAGCTGTGTGTGACTCGACCACGATAACACACAGGCATCTACCAATTCCTGCACTGGTGAGAAGATGTGTTCCTTTCGTCCCAACCAAACATGGAGAGGCTCGAAAAATCCCTCGAAATGCAATGCACAGTCTAGGGAAGGTGACTTCAGTAACTTCCAGGCGTAGTAAATGTATTAGAATGTAAAGTATTAGCAAATTATATCTTGACGTGCTCCTTTGAGTGAATCGACTGGTTATTGTTAGGATGATGTAGCCAAGGTAAATACATACATTCCATCGATTGACCACTAGGAATTAAGCCTTATTTTAATGTTCCCCTATACAATTGGACATATGTCGAATTGAATAGTGTCAATTATTCAACTACTGCGTCGCAAAAGCGATACGGATCAGTTTTATTCGGCGTAAAGATCGGCAGGTTAGTTATGACATACTTTCTCCGTCCAATTCTTGTATTATAAACTTGCAGCAGTAATTTAACGAGTCACAATCCTCGTGTAGTTTTTATAAAAAGTGAATCAATTACGAATGTCGCGGCATTCCATCCAATTAAAATATAATTGGGATCGTCTGTAATCAATGTTAAAGCATAACAATGTATGTTGCTGCAAAAAAATATCCATTTTCTATTCTCTCCTATTATATTGTTGGGTATCAAGACGTTTTACTCGCTGTAACTGGAAAGAAAATAATATGATCCGTGGTTATATATGCGTATGTGCGGCAAATAAACGCAACAATCGATTTGCTGATGTATATCCTCAACATAATCTCAACGTGATAATAAGAGAACCCTACGTTAGTTTTTAAGGATGAATTCTGTATTTCATTATTGCGTACCTTCCCCTGCGATCATATTATACTTCAAACAAGTAGTGATTTAAACGCGAATAAATCAATAATTCCATGTCACACAACATTCCAGGGGACTGTAGTTGCGGCTAATAATTACAACAATGTCACTTCGCAGGCGCGTCTCCAACTGCAAATTAAGAAAGCAATGTGAGTAACAAAAGTTGATCTGCACCCGAACCGGATGCGCGTATCTGGACCGGAACGGGTAAACAAGTGCAGCCAAGCGTAACATAGCGTGACGTAGCGTGAAGTGGCGTGCTCAAGCGTGAATGTGGCTCAGAGTATATAATCCCGAAAATGGGGCAGTTAATCATTCGAGATCCTGAGTCTACAGCAGCAGCATGGAGTTCTTCCGGTCTTTCCTGCGTGTGCTAGGACTGCTGGATGACGACAAGGTGGATTTCATTTCTGATCTCCCCCCGCAGGTAGCCCACCTAATTCTACGCAAGTTGGATCCCAAGTCTCTGCTTTGCGCTGTTCAAGTTTCACGAAAGTGGTTATACGTCTGTAAGGCTGACAAGAGCCTAAGACAAACCGCGATGCACCATAAGCAACGTGAAATGCGTATATTGAAAGAACGTTTTTCAGGAGAAGCTGTGTGTGACTCGACCACGATAACACACAGGCATCTACCAATTCCTGCACTGGTGAGAAGATGTGTTCCTTTCGTCCCAACCAAACATGGAGAGGCTCGAAAAATCCCTCGAAATGCAATGCACAGTCTAGGGAAGGTGACTTCAGTAACTTCCAGGCGTAGTAAATGTATTAGAATGTAAAGTATTAGCAAATTATATCTTGACGTGCTCCTTTGAGTGAATCGACTGTTTATTGTTAGGATGATGTAGCCAAGGTAAATACATACATTCCATCGATTGACCACTAGGAATTAAGTCTTATTTTAATGTTCCCCTATACAATTGGACATATGTGGAATTGAAGAGTGTTCATTACTCAACTACTGCGTCGCAAAAGCGATACGGATCAGTTTTATTCGGCGTAAAGATCGGCAGGTTAGTTATGACATACTTTCTCCGTCCAATTCTTGTATCATAATCTTGCAGCAGTAATTTAACGAGTCACAATCCTCGTGTAGATTTTATACAAAGTGAATCAATTACGAATGTCGCGGCATTCCATCCAATTAAAATATAATTGGGGTCGTCTGTAATCAATGTTAAAGCATAACAATGTATGTTGCCGCAAAAAAATATCCATTTTCTATTCTCTCCTATTATATTGTTGGGTATCAAGACGTTTTAATCGCTGTAACTGGAACGAAAATAATATGATCCGTGGTTATATATGCGTATGTGCGGCAAATAAACGCAACAATCGATTTGCTGATGTATATCTGTTTTAACTTCTCGATCGCTTCCGCAATTGGAACGATATCGAGACGTTAACGTTAATCGGAGAATTTCGATATTGAGAGTTTCGACGAGACGATTACGTAACCGTTGAAAGTGAAAGAAATCGAATGTCGTGGTGTAGTGTCAATAGACGAACTGAGCGATCAGCTGGGCGCGTCGATCCACCGCCGCCGTTTCCCCCGCCGCGCCCGCGGGACCCGAGCTGCTCGATCCACCCGAGGAGCTCGCGGGGAGCGGGGGGACGGTGCGGGGACGACGGCGTCCCGAGCCGATCGCTAGGTCGCGGTCAATTTATTTCGACGAGGTACAAACATAGCGACATGGTATAAATTGTATAAATAAACTTGGTCAACAAAAAATACATTGTTTTAATCTTTAACATGCCGCCCGCCTCGACGTGAGGTGTTCGCGTCGAAACCGATACGGTTTGTAAACACGTCGAACCGGCGCGGCCGGTGTTGTCATCAAGAGGGGTGCGGGGTCCTCTCCTCTGTCACGGGCTTGAATGAGGCCTTCGTAGTCAATAGTACAGAGCCGCCCGCCGTGACAGCAACATCGCGCTCATTTACGTGGTCTGTGTTGCGTCGGAGGAATCGGACACGGGCAGTGCAACAACTTTAGTGACGGCCCGACGGAGTGTCCTGGACCCCGATCTGAGGACCACCACGCGTACGAGGCCGTCTCTCCCGTGGATGACCTCCTCCACGCGTGCTAGTGGCCATCGTGTCGGTGGGGCATCGTCGTCCTTTATCAGCACGAGTGTACCGACGCGTAGATTCTCTCGGCGGTGTTGCCATTTCGTACGCTGTTGCATCTTGTTCACGTACTCTTTGCTCCACCTGCGCCAAAAGGTTTCGTGCATGTTAGTGATTAAACGCCAACGCGTCGTGAGTGGACACGGGACGTCAGGAGACGGTGCTTCGGGAGGGGAGCGTAGAGGTTCTCCCACAAGGAAATGCCCCGGGGTGAGGGGAGTGCAGTCTTGTGGGTCTTCGGACAGGGGCGTCAGTGGTCTGGAATTCAGACACGCCTCAATCCGACTCAGCAGTGTGGCCATCTCTTCGTAGGTAAGCGTAGCATCTCCGATTACCCGTTTCAAATGAGTTTTCATGCTTTTCACCGCTGCTTCCCACAGACCTCCCATGTGCGGCGAATACGGTGGGATGAACGTCCACTCGGTTCCGTCGTTGGCCAACTCCTCGGCGACGGACGTATAGAATTGTGAGGCCGAGCTGAACATCTGTTGCAGGATCGTGTCGGAGCCAGTGAAGGTGGTGCCATTGTCGCTGTAGAGGCGTTGACAGTGGCCGCGTCTCGCCGTGAACCTGTAGAAGGCAGAAATGAAGGTGGACGAGGTGAGGTCACTTACAGCGTCTAGATGTACGGCCTTGGTGGATAGGCACACGAATACAACAATGTAGCCCTTGTAACTCTTGTGTCCTCGCCCTTTTGTAGTACGGAGAGGAATCGGACCAGCGTAGTCGACCCCTGTGTGAGAGAAGGGTTTCGACGGTTGCACCCTAGCTGGCGGGAGGCTCCCCATAAGTTGGCGTCCGGCAGCCGCTTGCAACCTGGTGCAAGTGACGCACTCGTGGAGAATTTGCTTCACGCGAGGTCGTCGCCGAGGGATGTAAAAGGACCGTTGGATCCAGGTCATCGTGGCGTTAACCCCGCCATGCAGTGTTTTTAAATGTGCATCTCGGATCACCAGCGTAGCCAAGTGGGAGTGGCGGTCCAAAATGATCGGATGACGACGGAGTTCCGGCAGATCCGAATGCTGCAACCGGCCGCCCACCCTGAGTGTTCCAGCGGCGTCGATGAATGGCGCTAGAGCCTTGAGGGTCGAGGTCAGAGGGACCGCGTGCCCCCTTTTGAGAGCGTCGAGTTCAGGACGGAAGGATCTCTGTTGCTCAGCGCGGACAGCGGTCTGAAGTGCCTCTCGGAGTTCTGCCGTTGTCAATGGGCCTGAGGCTCGGTTATTCGAAGCCCTGCAGTTGCCTGCAAAGCGACGGACGTAGGCGGTGACCCTGGTCAGTCGGGACAGAGCTGAGAAGCGTTCGGAGTACGCTTCAGGCTCTGGAGACTGGATCGAAGCCACCGAGACGTGGCGTTCTTCCGGAATCTCGTGGATTTGGACCGTCGTTGTTGTCGGCCACTCGGACTTGGGTGATTGGAGCCAAGGTGGTCCGTTCCACCAGAGTGTGGATGATCGGAGGTCCCCTGCAGAGATTCCTCGGGTTGCCAGATCCGCGGGGTTGTCAAAGGTGCTGACGTGCCTCCACGCAGCTCCGGGCAGAATGGTTTGGAGTTCGGCTACTCGGTGAGCGACGAATGGCTTCCATCTCGCAGGATGTGATCGGATCCAAGCCAATGCGACCGTGGAGTCAGTCCAGCAATGCACTTTCGCGTCTCCTAGCTCCAGGGCAGCTTGTAGGGACGACAGGAGTCGGGCGAGGAGTACGGCCCCGCACAGCTCCAATCGTGGGACGCTCTGTGTCTTGATTGGGCTGACTCGAGACTTTCCCAGGAGGAGTGATGTCACCGTTCCGGACGTGCGACGAACGGTCATGTACACCGCGGCAGCGTAGGCTCGTTCCGAGGCGTCGCAGAAGCCGTGGAGCTCCACCTCGCAGGCATCTGGGGAGTACTGAGTCCACCTTGGAACGGAGATATCTCCCAGCTGTTTGAGCTCTCCTCTGAATTCGGCCCAGCGGTGGTCAAGTGATCGCTCCACGGTCTCGTCCCAGCTTATTCCGGCCAGCCAGAGGTCCTGCATCAAAATTTTTGCTCGAATTAACACAGGTGCCAGCCATCCCAACGGATCAAATAGGCGCGCGATCTCGGCTAGTATTGTACGCTTTGTCCAGGTCAAACCGACGCGTGAGGGGCGTGGCTGGAGTCCCCGAATCGACAACGTGTCGCTTCGTGTCTCCCACTGGAGCCCCAGTGCTCCGTGGATCTCGTCAGCCTGGAAGGTCTTCAGCGCCGAGTCCGCCGATTGAAGCTCGGGAGTCGAACTGGCCCACTTGTCCAACGGGAATCCTGCCGACTCGAGGATGTCGGTCAGCTGCCGACGGACCTCCCACGCCTGTTGGAGACTGTCTGCGCCTGCCAATATATCGTCGACGTAGGAGTGGCGTCGTAGCGCTCTTGCGCCCAACGGAAATCGGCACTCTTCATCCGACGCCAGCTGTTGCAGCACCCTATGTGCGAGGAATGGGGCAGGTGCTGTTCCGTACGTCACCGTGGTTAGTCTGTAATCAAAGACCGCTTGAGAGGAATCGTCTCTCCATACAATACGCAGCCAGTCTTGATCTTCAGGGTGGATTTGGATCTGTCTGAACATCTTGACGATGTCCGTCGAGAATGCCACCCTGAAGAGGCGCCAGCGAGTTATGATCGCCCAGAGATCGCTCTGTAGTTTCGGCCCCGCCAACAGTTCGTCGTTGAGGGAGCGACCAGTGATCGACGCCGTTGAGGCGTTGAAGACCACCCGGATCTTCTTCTTCCCGTTGGTCTCCTTCCAGACGGCATGATGCGGGATATAGGATCCCGGTTCTCGTTCCTGAAGAAGGGCTTGTACTGGGGCCATGTGCCCGAGTCGGCGATATTCCTGCATGAACTCCACGTACCCTTGCCGCAGGTGCTGGTCCCGTGCTCGTTTGGATTCAGAACTGAGAAGCATCCCGCATGTGGCCACTCTCGACCTGCCTATCGGTGGTCGCTCCTCCCCCCTGAAAGGTAATCTGACAACATACCGTCCTGAATCATCTCGGAACGTAGTGGTTTGAAATAGATTTTCACATTGTAGGTCCTCCGGGGAGAGCGGCAGCGACGACGGCACCTCTTCGATCTCCCAAAACCGTCGCAGGTCGGGAACTGGTTCCTGTCGGCTGATGTGGTGAATTCCCGACATCCTGGTCGGAGATTGGAGTTCGCCTACCGGTCCGATCAGCGTCCAGCCGAACGGTGTTTGCACTGCGACGGGAGATCCGACTGGACCGACCTTTCGCTCTTGAAGAAGGAGCCCGCACACATCAGCTCCGAGGAGGACGTCTACGGGCGCAGGTTTGGCGAAGTCCGGATCGGCCAGTTGCAACTCTCGGAGGTGTGGCCAATCCTGAAGTACCACCTGCCTCGAGGGCGTTGGAGCCACGAGCGAGGTTGTCACCAAGGCCTTCAAGTGAACCTGGAACTCAGAGTCAACCGGGGAGCGTAGGCTTACCTGAACCTCTGACCGGGCCGTCCCCAAATTGGTACCCTGGTACCCCGTCAACGTCACCTGAACGGGTCCTTTCCGCAGCCGAAGGGTTTGAGCAGCCCATTCGCTAAGGAACGATGACTCGGAGCCGGAATCCAATAGAGCTCGTACCACCAGAGTCCTTCCATGTGGCGCCTCCAGCTTGACCTTCGCTGTGGCCAGGAGGATTCCCTGAAGGGTACTCATGGTATGGATGGCGGAGTGGTCAGGTGAATTCGACGCGCTTCCTACCCGGCAGGCATCGTGCAACGTCGTGTGGTGCTGCTGATTGCAAACCCAGCATCGGTAGTTGGAAGTGCATTGAGGAAGGCGATGCCCTGTGGCGAGACACGATAGACAGAGCGATTTGGTGTTGACCAAGTCTCGTCGGTTTGCAGCAGAGAGCCCTTGATATTGTTTACAAGCACCCAGGGCGTGGGATCCTGCGCAGAGCGGGCAGTTGCGACCACCCGATCCTTTCTGTCTCGGATCCTCCACCTTGACGGACAGTTGCTGACGGGTGGTTGACGAGGATCCAGGACGACCGGAAGGGTTGTTCGTTTGCGTAGTATTGGGACCCTCCACACTCTGCATCGACGTAAGAGAATGCGCACGGTTCTCCAGGAAGTTCACAAGGGCCTGGAGGCGAGGCACGGTGGTAGGGTCGTCGAGGGTAGTCTCCCACGCGAGTCGAGTTGATTCATCCAGCTTTTCTGTCATCAGGAAGACGAACCACTCCTCCCATTCTTCGACTGGTTTGCCGAGGGCTGCGAATGACTTCTGGGTTTGGGTGAAGTCGTCGATCAGGCGTTTGTATTCGGCAGGTGAAGGTTTGGCGATTGAGGAGCAGTTAATCAACCGCCGCATATGCATCGCCGAGAGGACGCGTGGGTTGCCGAAACGCTTCTCTAGGGCTTGCCAGGCCCCGTCGTAGTTGCTCTCCGTGACCGGCGTCCGGCTGAGCATGTTTGCGGCGTCTCCGGTTAGGCACGACTTCAGGTAGTTCAATTTTGCCACCTTTGACAGCCGAGTCTTGTTGTGAACAGACGACTTAAATTGATCACGGAAACTCTCCCATTGCAGGAGGTCTCCGGAAAAGGTCGGCAGTTGAATTTTCGGCAGCTTCGTATCTGAATCCAGATCCTGATCGTTTGGCCTGGACGCCGCCGAGTCCGATATTGCGGGAGCTGCAGTGGTCGGACGCAGCGAATTGAGCCAGGCGTTCAGGGCCGAAACATGTAGGTCGTATTCATCATCAATGGTAATATAATAGTCCGTATCATACGCCTCCAGGGTGATCATGTGATTATGCAAGGCTCTAAAATCCTTCCAATAATCACGGAGTTTGGCCAACTTTGCTTCGAGTAATTCGATGGTAACATTGTCCTTCCCTTGCTTTTTTAAATTAGGGAGGACTCGAGAAATAAGGCGTCCCAGGTCCCGTTGGCGGGCAATGAGGCTCTTTAAATCACTCGACATTTTGTAACGACCCAACGTATGTGAAGAACCAAACGTCGTAAGGAAAACACCAACAGCAACACTTTGTCAAGAGAAAAACAGCGCTTCGGAACCGTTACGCGGTTAGCTTATGACTTCGGGGTCACGCAACGTTATTTGGGAACGCGCGCGGTAGGCGAGGACAAATAAATCCGTTAGCGCGTTCAAACCGATGGACGGTTGGAGATCTTCTCACGACTCCAAATCCGTAACTTTCGGGAAAAGATTCGAGCTGTTCTGAGCACGATCGTCGAAAGGGTCGCAAATCCCGTAAACTCACGATGCAGCACTCACAGAACACTCGAAATCGGAGGCGGTATCGTTGATGCGCGCACGAGGGTCGAACTCCCGTTGTTCCGCACGTGATCAAGAAACCGTAAGGGAATTGATATCCGGCTCGAAGGACCAATGTTTTAACTTCTCGATCGCTTCCGCAATTGGAACGATATCGAGACGTTAACGTTAATCGGAGAATTTCGATATTGAGAGTTTCGACGAGACGATTACGTAACCGTTGAAAGTGAAAGAAATCGAATGTCGTGGTGTAGTGTCAATAGACGAACTGAGCGATCAGCTGGGCGCGTCGATCCACCGCCGCCGTTTCCCCGCCGCGCCCGCGGGACCCGAGCTGCTCGATCCACCCGAGGAGCTCGCGGGGAGCGGGGGGACGGTGCGGGGACGACGGCGTCCCGAGCCGATCGCTAGGTCGCGGTCAATTTATTTCGACGAGGTACAAACATAGCGACATGGTATAAATTGTATAAATAAACTTGGTCAACAAAAAATACATTGTTTTAATCTTTAACAATATCCTCAACACAATCTCAACGTGATAATAAGAGAACCCTACGTTAGTTTTTAAGGATGAATTCTGTATTTCATTATTGCGTACCTTCCCCTGCGATGATATTATACTTCAAACAAGTAGTGGTTTAATCGCGAATAAATCAATAATTCCATGTCACACAACATTCCAGGGGACTGTAGTTGCGGCTAATAATTACAACAATGTCACTTCGCAGGCGCGTCTCCAACTGCAAATTAAGAAAGCAATGTGAGTAACAAAAGTTGATCTGAACCCGAACCGGATGCACGAGTCACTGGACCGGAACGGGTAAACAAGCGTAGCCAAGCGTAACATAGCGTGACGTAGCGTGAAGTGGCGTGCTCAAGCGTGAATGTGGCTCAGAGTATATAATCCCGAAAATGGGGCAGTTAATCATTCGAGATCCTGAGTCTACAGCAGCAGCATGGAGTTCTTCCGGTCTTTCCTGCGTGTGCTAGGACTGCTGGTTGACGACAAGGTGGATTTCATTTCTGATCTCCCCCCGGAGGTAGCCCACCTAATTCTACGCAAGTTGGATCCCAAGTCTCTGCTTTGCGCTGTTCAAGTATCACGAAAGTGGTTATACGTCTGTAAGGCTGACAAGAGCCTAAGACAAACCGCGATGCACCATAAGCAACGTGAAATGCGTATATTGAAAGAACGTTTTTCAGGAGAAGCTGTGTGTGACTCGACCACGATAACACACAGGCATCTACCAATTCCTGCACTGGTGAGAAGATGTGTTCCTTTCGTCCCAACCAAACATGGAGAGGCTCGAAAAATCCCTCGAAATGCAATGCACAGTCTAGGGAAGGTGACTTCAGTAACTTCCAGGCGTAGTAAATGTATTAGAATGTAAAGTATTAGCAAATTATATCTTGACGTGCTCCTTTGAGTGAATCGACTGTTTATTGTTAGGATGATGTAGCCAAGGTAAATACATACATTCCATCGATTGACCACTAGGAATTAAGTCTTATTTTAATGTTCCCCTATACAATTGGACATATGTGGAATTGAAGAGTGTTCATTACTCAACTACTGCGTCGCAAAAGCGATACGGATCAGTTTTATTCGGCGTAAAGATCGGCAGGTTAGTTATGACATACTTTCTCCGTCCAATTCTTGTATCATAAACTTGCAGCAGTAATTTAACGAGTCACAATCCTCGTGTAGATTTTATACAAAGTGAATCAATTACGAATGTCGCGGCATTCCATCCAATTAAAATATAATTGGGGTCTCTGTAATCAATGTTAAAGCATAACAATGTATGTTGCCGCAAAAAAATATCCATTTTCTATTCTCTCCTATTATATTGTTGGGTATCAAGACGTTTTAATCGCTGTAACTGGAACGAAAATAATGTGGTCCGTGGTTATATACGCGTATGTGCGGCAAATAAACGCAACAATCGATTTGCTGACGTATATCCTCAACACAATCTCAACGTGATAATAAGAGAACCCTACGTTAGTTTTTAAGGATGAATTCTGTATTTCATTATTGCGTACCTTCCCCTGCGATCATATTATACTTCAAACAAGTAGTGATTTAATCGCGAATAAATCAATAATTCCATGTCACACAACATTCCAGGGGACTGTAGTTGCGGCTAATAATTACAACAATGTCACTTCGCAGGCGCGTCTCCAACTGCAAATTAAGAAAGCAATGTGAGTAACAAAAGTTGATCTGAACCCGAACCGGATGCACGAGTCACTGGACCGGAACGGGTAAACAAGCGTAGCCAAGCGTAACATAGCGTGACGTAGCGTGAAGTGGCGTGCTCAAGCGTGAATGTGGCTCAGAGTATATAATCCCGAAAATGGGGCAGTTAATCATTCGAGATCCTGAGTCTACAGCAGCAGCATGGAGTTCTTCCGGTCTTTCCTGCGTGTGCTAGGACTGCTGGATGACGACAAGGTGGATTTCATTTCTGATCTCCCCCCGGAGGTAGCCCACCTAATTCTACGCAAGTTGGATCCCAAGTCTCTGCTTTGCGCTGTTCAAGTTTCACGAAAGTGGTTATACGTCTGTAAGGCTGACAAGAGCCTAAGACAAACCGCGATGCACCATAAGCAACGTGAAATGCGTATATTGAAAGAACGTTTTTCAGGAGAAGCTGTGTGTGACTCGACTACGATAACACACAGGCATCTACCAATTCCTGCACTGGTGAGAAGATGTGTTCCTTTCGTCCCAACCAAACATGGAGAGGCTCGAAAAATCCCTCGAAATGCAATGCACAGTCTAGGGAAGGTGACTTCAGTAACTTCCAGGCGTAGTAAATGTATTAGAATGTAAAGTATAAGCAAATTATATCTTGACGTGCTCCTTTGAGTGAATCGACTGTTTATTGTTAGGATGATGTAGCCAAGGTAAATACATACATTCCATCGATTGACCACTAGGAATTAAGTCTTATTTTAATGTTCCCCTATACAATTGGACATATGTGGAATTGAAGAGTGTTCATTACTCAACTACTGCGTCGCAAAAGCGATACGGATCAGTTTTATTCGGCGTAAAGATCGGCAGGTTAGTTATGACATACTTTCTCCGTCCAATTCTTGTATTATAAACTTGCAGCAGTAATTTAACGAGTCACAATCCTCGTGTAGTTTTTATAAAAAGTGAATCAATTACGAATGTCGCGGCATTCCATCCAATTAAAATATAATTGGGATCGTCTGTAATCAATGTTAAAGCATAACAATGTATGTTGCTGCAAAAAAATATCCATTTTCTATTCTCTCCTATTATATTGTTGGGTATCAAGACGTTTTAATCGCTGTAACTGGAACGAAAATAATGTGGTCCGTGGTTATATACGCGTATGTGCGGCAAATAAACGCAACAATCGATTTGCTGACGTATATCCTCAACACAATCTCAACGTGATAATAAGAGAACCCTACGTTAGTTTTTAAGGATGAATTCTGTATTTCATTATTGCGTACCTTCCCCTGCGATCATATTATACTTCAAACAAGTAGTGATTTAATCGCGAATAAATCAATAATTCCATGTCACACAACATTCCAGGGGACTGTAGTTGCGGCTAATAATTACAACAATGTCACTTCGCAGGCGCGTCTCCAACTGCAAATTAAGAAAGCAATGTGAGTAACAAAAGTTGATCTGAACCCGAACCGGATGCACGAGTCACTGGACCGGAACGGGTAAACAAGCGTAGCCAAGCGTAACATAGCGTGACGTAGCGTGAAGTGGCGTGCTCAAGCGTGAATGTGGCTCAGAGTATATAATCCCGAAAATGGGGCAGTTAATCATTCGAGATCCTGAGTCTACAGCAGCAGCATGGAGTTCTTCCGGTCTTTCCTGCGTGTGCTAGGACTGCTGGATGACGACAAGGTGGATTTCATTTCTGATCTCCCCCCGGAGGTAGCCCACCTAATTCTACGCAAGTTGGATCCCAAGTCTCTGCTTTGCGCTGTTCAAGTTTCACGAAAGTGGTTATACGTCTGTAAGGCTGACAAGAGCCTAAGACAAACCGCGATGCACCATAAGCAACGTGAAATGCGTATATTGAAAGAACGTTTTTCAGGAGAAGCTGTGTGTGACTCGACCACGATAACACACAGGCATCTACCAATTCCTGCACTGGTGAGAAGATGTGTTCCTTTCGTCCCAACCAAACATGGAGAGGCTCGAAAAATCCCTCGAAATGCAATGCACAGTCTAGGGAAGGTGACTTCAGTAACTTCCAGGCGTAGTAAATGTATTAGAATGTAAAGTATTAGCAAATTATATCTTGACGTGCTCCTTTGAGTGAATCGACTGTTTATTGTTACAATGATGTAGCCAAGGTAAATACATACATTCCATCGATTGACCACTAAGAATTAAGTCTTATTTTAAAGTTCCCCTATACAATTGGACATATGTGGAATTGAAGAGTGTTCATTACTCAACTACTGCGTCGCAAAAGCGATACGGATCAGTTTTATTCGGCGTAAAGATCGGCAGGTTAGTTATGACATACTTTCTCCGTCCAATTCTTGTATCATAAACTTGCAGCAGTAATTTAACGAGTCACAATCCTCGTGTAGATTTTATACAAAGTGAATCAATTACGAATGTCGCGGCATTCCATCCAATTAAAATATAATTGGGGTCGTCTGTAATCAATGTTAAAGCATAACAATGTATGTTGCTGCAAAAAAATATCCATTTTCTATTCTCTCCTATTATATTGTTGGGTATCAAGACGTTTTAATCGCTGTAACTGGAAAGAAAATAATATGATCCGTGGTTATATATGCGTATGTGCGGCAAATAAACGCAACAATCGATTTGTTGATGTATATCCTCAACACAATCTCAACGTGATAATATGAGAACCCTACGTTAGTTTTTAAGGATGAATTCTGTATTTCATTATTGCTGACCTTCCCCTGCGATGATATTATACTTCAAACAAGTAGTGGTTTAATCGCGAATAAATCAATAATTCCATGTCACACAACATTCCAGGGGACTGTAGTTGCGGCTAATAATTACAACAATGTCACTTCGCAGGCGCGTCTCCAACTGCAAATTAAGAAAGCAAAGTGAGTAACAAAAGTTGATCTGAACCCGAACCGGATGCACGAGTCACTGGACCGGAACGGGTAAACAAGCGTAGCCAAGCGTAACATAGCGTGACGTAGCGTGAAGTGGCGTGCTCAAGCGTGAATGTGGCTCAGAGTATATAATCCCGAAAATGGGGCAGTTAATCATTCGAGATCCTGAGTCTACAGCAGCAGCATGGAGTTCTTTCGGTCTTCCCTGCGTGTGCTAGGGCTGCTGGACGACGACAAGGTGGATTTCATTTCTGATCTCCCCCCGGAGGTAGCCCACCTAATTCTACGCAAGTTGGATCCCAAGTCTCTGCTTTGCGCTGTTCAAGTTTCACGAAAGTGGTTATACGTCTGTAAGGCTGACAAGAGCCTAAGACAAACCGCGATGCACCATAAGCAACGTGAAATGCGTATATTGAAAGAACGTTTTTCAGGAGAAGCTGTGTGTGACTCGACCACGATAACACACAGGCATCTACCAATTCCTGCACTGGTGAGAAGATGTGTTCCTTTCGTCCCAACCAAACATGGAGAGGCTCGAAAAATCCCTCGAAATGCAATGCACAGTCTAGGGAAGGTGACTTCAGTAACTTCCAGGCGTAGTAAATGTATTAGAATGTAAAGTATTAGCAAATTATATCTTGACGTGCTCCTTTGAGTGAATCGACTGTTTATTGTTAGGATGATGTAGCCAAGGTAAATACATACATTCCATCGATTGACCACTAGGAATTAAGTCTTATTTTAATGTTCCCCTATACAATTGGACATATGTGGAATTGAAGAGTGTTCATTACTCAACTACTGCGTCGCAAAAGCGATACGGATCAGTTTTATTCGGCGTAAAGATCGGCAGGTTAGTTATGACATACTTTCTCCGTCCAATTCTTGTATCATAAACTTGCAGCAGTAATTTAACGAGTCACAATCCTCGTGTAGATTTTATACAAAGTGAATCAATTACGAATGTCGCGGCATTCCATCCAATTAAAATATAATTGGGGTCGTCTGTAATCAATGTTAAAGCATAACAATGTATGTTGCTGCAAAAAAATATCCATTTTCTATTCTCTCCTATTATATTGTTGGGTATCAAGACGTTTTAATCGCTGTAACTGGAAAGAAAATAATATGATCCGTGGTTATATATGCGTATGTGCGGCAAATAAACGCAACAATCGATTTGCTGATGTATATCCTCAACACAATCTCAACGTGATAATAAGAGAACCCTACGTTAGTTTTTAAGGATGAATTCTGTATTTCATTATTGCGTACCTTCCCCTGCGATGATATTATACTTCAAACAAGTAGTGGTTTAATCGCGAATAAATCAATAATTCCATGTCACACAACATTCCAGGGGACTGTAGTTGCGGCTAATAATTACAACAATGTCACTTCGCAGGTGCGTCTCCAACTGCAAATTAAGAAAGCAATGTGAGTAACAAAAGTTGATCTGAACCCGAACCGGATGCACGAGTCACTGGACCGGAACGGGTAAACAAACGTAGCCAAGCGTAACATAGCGTGACGTAGCGTGAAGTGGCGTGCTCAAGCGTGAATGTGGCTCAGAGTATATAATCCCGAAAATGGGGCAGTTAATCATTCGAGATCCTGAGTCTACAGCAGCAGCATGGAGTTCTTCCGGTCTTTCCTGCGTGTGCTAGGACTGCTGGATGACGACAAGGTGGATTTCATTTCTGATCTCCCCCCGGAGGTAGCCCACCTAATTCTACGCAAGTTGGATCCCAAGTCTCTGCTTTGCGCTGTTCAAGTTTCACGAAAGTGGTTATACGTCTGTAAGGCTGACAAGAGCCTAAGACAAACCGCGATGCACCATAAGCAACGTGAAATGCGTATATTGAAAGAACGTTTTTCAGGAGAAGCTGTGTGTGACTCGACCACGATAACACACAGGCATCTACCAATTCCTGCACTGGTGAGAAGATGTGTTCCTTTCGTCCCAACCAAACATGGAGAGGCTCGAAAAATCCCTCGAAATGCAATGCACAGTCTAGGGAAGGTGACTTCAGTAACTTCCAGGCGTAGTAAATGTATTAGAATGTAAAGTATTAGCAAATTATATCTTGACGTGCTCCTTTGAGTGAATCGACTGGTTATTGTTAGGATGATGTAGCCAAGGTAAATACATACATTCCATCGATTGACCACTAGGAATTAAGCCTTATTTTAATGTTCCCCTATACAATTGGACATATGTCGAATTGAATAGTGTCAATTATTCAACTACTGCGTCGCAAAAGCGATACGGATCAGTTTTATTCGGCGTAAAGATCGGCAGGTTAGTTATGACATACTTTCTCCGTCCAATTCTTGTATTATAAACTTGCAGCAGTAATTTAACGAGTCACAATCCTCGTGTAGTTTTTATAAAAAGTGAATCAATTACGAATGTCGCGGCATTCCATCCAATTAAAATATAATTGGGATCGTCTGTAATCAATGTTAAAGCATAACAATGTATGTTGCTGCAAAAAAATATCCATTTTCTATTCTCTCCTATTATATTGTTGGGTATCAAGACGTTTTACTCGCTGTAACTGGAAAGAAAATAATATGATCCTTGGTTATATATGCGTATGTGCGGCAAATAAACGCAACAATCGATTTGCTGATGTATATCCTCAACATAATCTCAACGTGATAATAAGAGAACCCTACGTTAGTTTTTAAGGATGAATTCTGTATTTCATTATTGCGTACCTTCCCCTGCGATCATATTATACTTCAAACAAGTAGTGGTTTAATCGCGAATAAATCAATAATTCCATGTCACACAACATTCCAGGGGACTGTAGTTGCGGCTAATAATTACAACAATGTCACTTCGCAGGCGCGTCTCCAACTGCAAATTAAGAAAGCAATGTGAGTAACAAAAGTTGATCTGAACCCGAACCGGATGCACGAGTCACTGGACCGGAACGGGTAAACAAGCGTAGCCAAGCGTAACATAGCGTGACGTAGCGTGAAGTGGCGTGCTCAAGCGTGAATGTGGCTCAGAGTATATAATCCCGAAAATGGGGCAGTTAATCATTCGAGATCCTGAGTCTACAGCAGCAGCATGGAGTTCTTCCGGTCTTTCCTGCGTGTGCTAGGACTGCTGGATGACGACAAGGTGGATTTCATTTCTGATCTCCCCCCGGAGGTAGCCCACCTAATTCTACGCAAGTTGGATCTCAAGTCTCTGCTTTGCGCTGTTCAAGTTTCACGAAAGTGGTTATACGTCTGTAAGGCTGACAAGAGCCTAAGACAAACCGCGATGCACCATAAGCAACGTGAAATGCGTATATTGAAAGAACGTTTTTCAGGAGAAGCTGTGTGTGACTCGACCACGATAACACACAGGCATCTACCAATTCCTGCACTGGTGAGAAGATGTGTTCCTTTCGTCCCAACCAAACATGGAGAGGCTCGAAAAATCCCTCGAAATGCAATGCACAGTCTAGGGAAGGTGACTTCAGTAACTTCCAGGCGTAGTAAATGTATTAGAATGTAAAGTATTAGCAAATTATATCTTGACGTGCTCCTTTGAGTGAATCGACTGTTTATTGTTAGGATGATGTAGCCAAGGTAAATACATACATTCCATCGATTGACCACTAGGAATTAAGTCTTATTTTAATGTTCCCCTATACAATTGGACATATGTGGAATTGAAGAGTGTTCATTACTCAACTACTGCGTCGCAAAAGCGATACGGATCAGTTTTATTCGGCGTAAAGATCGGCAGGTTAGTTATGACATACTTTCTCCGTCCAATTCTTGTATCATAAACTTGCAGCAGTAATTTAACGAGTCACAATCCTCGTGTAGATTTTATACAAAGTGAATCAATTACGAATGTCGCGGCATTCCATCCAATTAAAATATAATTGGGGTCGTGTTCCGTCGCAAACCGTGGTCCTCTCCGAAACAGTCATTCGTGTGAAGAATTAATACAATGATACGGAGCCAAGTCTTTACGGCACATCTTGAGAGCATCTGGCCCTCGACCGTTAGGCAGTTTGCATACAATGTATATCCATTCTAGAAACGTCTCACTTTCTGAGTCAGATATCGCCCCACTCTTCCCTCCGTCTAGACCGCCTTCTAGATCCTTATGGAGGGAGGTTCGAACTATCAAGGGCATTCTGATTGGAAAATAAAATGTGGACGGGACCAATCCAAACAGCGTCCTCTCTCGTTACAACGAACGACGCTCACCTCTCCTTGACCTAAGGCCAACCTCTCAACCACGAGGAGCCCCACGAACCTCGCGTTGAGTGTGAAAGTCGAGTTCACTCAGTTCGCTACTAGCTTTCGGACAACGTGATACTAATCACATCTCAACCGAGTGTTAAACTTCCTTGCATCGTTACCGGCAAGGCGAAGTTACAATACAGATCAAAAACAGTGAGATCTGCGCGCGTCTAAGGCAAGGCCTGTTGGACTGCCTTACTGAAGAGTCCCCCAACAGGTCCAGGACGAAACGCGATTCCTTCAATCACATCCTTATATCCAATTTAATCGAAATAGCTGTCCAAGATTAGTTTGGCGGGCAACGATCCGATATACTCGCGAAACCTTCGGTCGCGACAAAACATTGGTCCTTCGAGCCGGATCGGTGGCCTAGTGTTTGTGCAGTGAATACAAGGACTATACAAGGATTACACAAGTTCCACAAGGTGAACAACAACATCAGATTGAGGGAATCACGCAGCCTCAGTCACCAGCGGACGCGCAATCTATTACATCAGCTCAAAGGTAGGCACGTTTCTGAATTTACTGATCAGGTTTCCCAATTGGCCACTCCTATCGAGACATTCGTAAAATAAATAGAGCAATATGGCCAACACGAGCAAATTAAGCCAACGTATTAACGCCCTCAAAATCAAACAACGCGTTTTCAAATCGGACCTAAAAGACTTCTCCACCGAATTATCAGAGTATCAAGAGTCTGTGACCGCGCGTACGATACTCCGCGAACGATTAGAACAGATGAGAAAACGATTCGACGCGTTCAATGACACCCAAGACGAGTTGGGTCAACACGAAGATTTTGATCAACTGCAGGCCGAACGCAGGGCAGTGAGGATTTCATATTACGACGCGCTAGCAACCGCGGTACAAATCCTTGAAGGGTTACCATCGACACAGAGCCATTCATTGAGAACAGCGACAGATTCGCCGGCACCATCCACGTCCACCAGCGTCGTCGGAATACACTTACCAAAAATTACTCTTCCGCGTTTCGACGGCAGGCTCGAAAAATGGCTACCATTTAAAGACGCGTTCGTGAGTATGATCCAAGGTCATCCCGCACTCACGGACATTCAGCGTTTCAATTACCTTAGACAATCAGTAACCGGACAAGCCGAAGCCGCGATCGAATACTTTACGACAAGCGAGGAGAATTACAAGGCCGCGTGGGCGCAACTACTGGAAACCTATGATAATCAGCGCGCACTTATTCTACGGCATACCGCGCTGTTGCTCCAGACTCCCGCAATGTCAAACGGTTCGCCAGATGAGATTAACAATTTAATAAATTACATGCAATCACACGTCCGCTCGTTGCAATCGCTTGGCCGATCATGGGAAAATATCGCGAGCGATTTAATCACGGGCATCGCAATCGATCGTATGGATCACGAAACACGCAGAAATTGGGAACAGACATTGGTAGACACGGGCATGCCTCTCGCATCAGAAATGTTTAAGTACCTCCGCAATGTTTCCCATCAAAGCAACACTCACGCCACAGCAACAAACGCAAAACGATCAAAGAACGCGTTACCAGAAATTCAACGACCGTCGGCAAATCTTCGACCGCGAGTCCTAAAACGAACGCTCGTAACAACGGGTAGAGGAACTTCGTCATCTCCAATACCCAAAAAACGAACATTCGCGACAACAGCACCAGCCCAAGCTTGCACGATTTGCAAGTCACTGGTACATCCCTTATATGCGTGTCCTAAATTCGGGAATATGACAACCGAAGATCGGTGGACAACCATTAAGACAGCAAATCTGTGTTCAAATTGCTTAATGTCGGGTCATACGTCTGACAAGTGCACAAGAGGTCGATGTCGCATTTGTGGCAGAAAACATAATACCAAATTACACACAGACCAGAAAACCGCGAATCTAACTAACGAATCATGACTAGCTTCGGGAAATGCGATTCAGGCCTCATCGTACAATCACACATTTCTGTCAAACAAACCAATTAACGGTCTATTAACAACCGCAAGCATCCATGTCTTGGACCGCGATCGAAAACCGATTTTATGTCGCACGTTAATCGACACATGTTCCAACGCGAACCTCATTACAGACGAGCTAGCAAAACAGTTACGATTACCAACAACTCGACAAACTGCCGTCATTGAAGCATTAAATCAACTCAATACTACAACCGGTAATCTCATGACCGCCACGATAAAATCGCGATTGACAAATTTTCAAAGGACTTTGACATTCTGCACAATACCACGCATAACAGGTTTATTACCCGATAATCAGATAGATAGAACGAATCTTCGTATACCGGCAAACCTCCGTTTAGCGGACCCTGAATTTCATCGTCCGGGGAAAATAGACATGCTTCTCGGAACCGGGCCTACATTATCTTGTCTCAGCGTCGGGCAAATTAACTTTTCAAGACAAGAAAACGTCGATCTCGTTTTGCAAAAAACTCAATTTGGATGGATAGTAGGAGGCGGTCTCCTCCCAGCGCCACGATCAGGCCGTAAAACATTCGCCCAAAACGTACACTTCGATTTACAAAAATTCTGGGAAATCGAAGAAGGAGCCATCGAACGATTCCGTTCGATCGAGGATCAAGCGTGCGAGGATCATTTTGTTGCCACCGTGACGCGCGATGATTCCGGTCGATACATGGTAGCGCTACCTTTCAATGAAAAAAGGGATCAACTCGGGGAATCTCGCACACGCGCTTTAAATCGTTTCTTGAGCCTTGAACGAAAGCTGGGACGCGATCCAAATTTGAGAGATCAATATACAAATATAATAGATGAGTACCGAGCGCTCGGACACATGAAGCATGTCACAACCATTCATACACCAGGCTTTTATCTACCGCATCACGCCGTTTTCAAACCATCGAGCTCGACAACTAAGGTCCGCGTAGTCTTCGACGGATCAGCAAAGACAAACACAAATTTATCCTTAAATGATACATTGCGGACCGGGTTCACATTGCAAGATGATCTATTCTCACTTTTAATACGATTCAGAATGCATACATACGTTATGACGGGAGACATAGAGAAAATGTATAGGCAATTTCTCGTTCGACCCGAAGACCGCGTCTATCAAAGAATATTATGGCGAGATCCGCACGAAGAGATCAAAACATATGAACTAACAACCGTTACATTCGGACTCGCGCCAGCCCCATATCTAGCCATTCGATGCCTACATCAATTAGCAACAGACGAAGAACGCGATTTTCCAGAAGCGGCAGCACGAATCAAACGAGATCTGTATGTCGATGACCTATTAACTGGTGCCGATTCAATCGCGGAAGCACGATCGTTACAACGTCAAATTATCACCCTCTTAAAGAGAGGCGGTCTTAACATACGTCAGTGGGCATCAAACGATCCGAAGCTGCTATCGGGGTTGAACAAGGAATTAATTCATCCAAAAATTCTGGGAGATGCATCTGTTATGAAAACGTTAGGTGTATCATGGGACGCGCGACAAGACGTTATACGGTATTCAGTCCAACAAACAGCGACAAGCGAAATCACAAAACGAAATATATTGTCGACAATCGCAAAGATCTACGATCCACTAGGACTACTCGGACCCGTCACAATCATTGCCAAGATGATGATGCAACGATTATGGGCGTTGAAAATCACGTGGGATGAATCAGTGCCGGTCAGTGTCCACACAGAGTGGATCAATTTTGCGAGCGATTTACATCGACTCAATGATTTCGCAGTCAATCGCTTCGTAAGATCAAAAAACACGAGAGAGACTGAATTGCATGGTTTTTGCGACGCTAGTGAGAAGGCTTATGGCGCTTGCCTGTATATACGGACTACAGATAATCTCGGTCGCATCCACGCACACTTGCTATGTGCCAAATCACGCGTCGCCCCTCTCAGCCAGATAACTCTAGCGCGTTTAGAACTGTGCGGCGCCGCATTACTCGCCACATTATTCCAAACCGTGCAAAGAGCCTTGTCTCACAACATTGACAAAACGGTATTCTGGACCGATTCGACAATAGTTTTAAGCTGGTTACGCAAATCACCCTCTGATCTTAAAACGTTTGTTGCAAACCGCGTGGCCGACGTCCAACGAAAAACAGACATTCAATCGTGGCGATATGTCCGTTCCGCAGACAATCCAGCGGATCTCATATCACGAGGAATCACGGTAACAGAATTCAATAACAATCAGCTTTGGCACAACGGGCCTGAGTGGCTTGCACAAGAACAGACGAAATGGCCGTCCGCGAGATTTACTATGTGCAAAGAGCTACCGGAGATACGGACAGTTACGTGTTTGGTCGGTTCAATACTCCAAACAGACGAAATTCTTTTGCGATATTCTTGCATCCAAAGGTTAAGACGAATCGTCGCCTATTGTTTACGCTTCCGATCAAATCATCGGGCCACCGGACCATTATCCATTGCAGAAATACGAGACGCTAACAAACGAATCATCAGATTACTTCAAGCTGTTACCTTCACACGCGATATACGCGATTTAAAGGTCGGAGCCTTATCCAATACAAGTAAACTGCAATCATTAAGCCCATTTCTCGATGACCAAGGAATATTACGCGTGGGAGGTCGTTTACAGAATTCCACCATGCCATTCGAACAACGGCATCCAATACTTTTACCTAAAGCTCACCATATTACTAAGCTCATAATCCGCGATTCGCATCACCGTAATCATCATGCCGGAATTAACGCTACCTTATACGACGTGCGATTATTGTATTGGCCTATCGACGGAAAGAACGCCACACGTCAAATCGTCCGACAATGTGTTAGATGCTTCCGGGTAAAACCTCCCACCGTCGAATACGTTATGGGCAACCTACCTGCCGCACGCGTCACCGAAGGACGCCCATTCATCAGTAGCGGAGTGGATTATTGCGGTCCCTTTTTTATAAAGGAACGACAATTTCGAAACCGAGTCCGAGTCAAGGTGTACGTGGCCGTATTTATTTGCTTCGCAACAAAGGCCGTCCATTTAGAAGTAGTCAGCAACCTGACCACCGAGGCCTTTATAGCTGCACTTAAGCGATTTATTGCTCGACGGGGCATCTGCGAAAATCTCTATTCGGACAATGGTACAAACTTTGTCGGCGCTAACCGTGAGCTGACGGACCTTCAGCAGACATTGTCAAGGGACGAGAAATTCAAGCATTTTCTCACCTCCAAGGCAATCTCATGGCATTTCATGTCCGCGTTGTCCCCTCATGTCGGTGGCCTATGGGAAGCGGCTGTAAAGTCATTCAAACACCACGTTAAACGAGTTGTCGGTGAAGAATTATTCACATTCGAACAATTCAATACCTTCGTCATCGAGGTTGAATCTATCTTGAACTCGCGACCTCTGACACCGCTCTCGTCAGACCCGAATGATATAACCGCTCTCACTCCTGGCCATTTCCTGATCGGTAGTTCTTTAGCGTGTCCTACAGAGACTGATTTCAGTGAAACGCCTTCGAACCGTCTATCCACCTGGCAACACATCCAGAAAGTTAAACAACACTTTTGGATCAGGTGGCATAAGGAATATATCCACCAACTCAATATTCGTCATTCATGGACCAAGGGGTCCCACGGTATCAACATCGGAACTGTCGTTCTCCTGAAAGATGACCAGCTACCACCATTGTGCTGGCATCTGGGCCGAGTACAACAAGTACATCCAGGAACCGATGGCGTCATACGTGCCGTGACCGTTCGTACCATCAACGGCACATACAAGCGAAATGTTAAGCAATTAGCACCTCTTCCCATCACAGATAGTGCACAATCAGTCGGTGCCACTATCTCAGCATAATCAAGTGAGTCTATCTTATCATACTATTACATTCATAATTGATCGATCGAACCGATCAACGAGAGGGAGCATGTTCCGTCGCAAACCGTGGTCCTCTCCGAAACAGTCATTCGTGTGAAGAATTAATACAATGATACGGAGCCAAGTCTTTACGGCACATCTTGAGAGCATCTGGCCCTCGACCGTTAGGCAGTTTGCATACAATGTATATCCATTCTAGAAACGTCTCACTTTCTGAGTCAGATATCGCCCCACTCTTCCCTCCGTCTAGACCGCCTTCTAGATCCTTATGGAGGGAGGTTCGAACTATCAAGGGCATTCTGATTGGAAAATAAAATGTGGACGGGACCAATCCAAACAGCGTCCTCTCTCGTTACAACGAACGACGCTCACCTCTCCTTGACCTAAGGCCAACCTCTCAACCACGAGGAGCCCCACGAACCTCGCGTTGAGTGTGAAAGTCGAGTTCACTCAGTTCGCTACTAGCTTTCGGACAACGTGATACTAATCACATCTCAACCGAGTGTTAAACTTCCTTGCATCGTTACCGGCAAGGCGAAGTTACAATACAGATCAAAAACAGTGAGATCTGCGCGCGTCTAAGGCAAGGCCTGTTGGACTGCCTTACTGAAGAGTCCCCCAACAGGTCCAGGACGAAACGCGATTCCTTCAATCACATCCTTATATCCAATTTAATCGAAATAGCTGTCCAAGATTAGTTTGGCGGGCAACGATCCGATATACTCGCGAAACCTTCGGTCGCGACAAAACAGGTCGTCTGTAATCAATGTTAAAGCATAACAATGTATGTTGCTGCAAAAAAATATCCATTTTCTATTCTCTCCTATTATATTGTTGGGTATCAAGACGTTTTAATCGCTGTAACTGGAAAGAAAATAATATGATCCGTGGTTATATATGCGTATGTGCGGCAAATAAACGCAACAATCGATTTGCTGATGTATATCCTCAACACAATCTCAACGTGATAATAAGAGAACCCTACGTTAGTTTTTAAGGATGAATTCTGTATTTCATTATTGCGTACCTTCCCCTGCGATGATATTATACTTCAAACAAGTAGTGGTTTAATCGCGAATAAATCAATAATTCCATGTCACACAACATTCCAGGGGACTGTAGTTGCGGCTAATAATTACAACAATGTCACTTCGCAGGCGCGTCTCCAACTGCAAATTAAGAAAGCAATGTGAGTAACAAAAGTTGATCTGAACCCGAACCGGATGCACGAGTCACTGGACCGGAACGGGTAAACAAGCGTAGCCAAGCGTAACATAGCGTGACGTAGCGTGAAGTGGCGTGCTCAAGCGTGAATGTGGCTCAGAGTATATAATCCCGAAAATGGGGCAGTTAATCATTCGAGATCCTGAGTCTACAGCAGCAGCATGGAGTTCTTTCGGTCTTCCCTGCGTGTGCTAGGGCTGCTGGACGACGACAAGGTGGATTTCATTTCTGATCTCCCCCCGGAGGTATCCCACCTAATTCTACGAAAGTTGGATCCCAAGTCTCTGCTTTGCGCTGTTCAAATTTCACGAAAGTGGTTATACGTCTGTAAGGCTGACAAGAGCCTAAGACAAACCGCGATGCACCATAAGCAACGTGAAATGCGTATATTGAAAGAACGTTTTTCAGGAGAAGCTGTGTGTGACCCGAACACGATACCACACAGGCATCTACCAATTTCTGCACTGGTGAGAAGATGTGTTCCTTTCGTCCCAACCAAACATGGAGAGGCTCGAGAAATCCCTCGAAATGCAATGCACAGTCTAGGGAAGGTGAGTTGAGTAACTTCCAGGCGTAGTAAATGTATTAGAATGTAAAGTATTAGCAAATTATATCTTGACGTGCTCCTTTGAGTGAATCGACTGGTTATTGTTAGGATGATGTAGCCAAGGTAAATACATACATTCCATCGATTGACCACTAGGAATTAAGCCTTATTTTAATGTTCCCCTATACAATTGGACATATGTCGAATTGAATAGTGTCAATTATTCAACTACTGCGTCGCAAAAGCGATACGGATCAGTTTTATTCGGCGTAAAGATCGGCAGGTTAGTTATGACATACTTTCTCCGTCCAATTCTTGTATTATAAACTTGCAGCAGTAATTTAACGAGTCACAATCCTCGTGTAGTTTTTATAAAAAGTGAATCAATTACGAATGTCGCGGCATTCCATCCAATTAAAATATAATTGGGATCGTCTGTAATCAATGTTAAAGCATAACAATGTATGTTGCTGCAAAAAAATATCCATTTTCTATTCTCTCCTATTATATTGTTGGGTATCAAGACGTTTTACTCGCTGTAACTGGAAAGAAAATAATATGATCCGTGGTTATATATGCGTATGTGCGGCAAATAAACGCAACAATCGATTTGCTGATGTATATCCTCAACATAATCTCAACGTGATAATAAGAGAACCCTACGTTAGTTTTTAAGGATGAATTCTGTATTTCATTATTGCGTACCTTCCCCTGCGATCATATTATACTTCAAACAAGTAGTGATTTAATCGCGAATAAATCAATAATTCCATGTCACACAACATTCCAGGGGACTGTAGTTGCGGCTAATAATTACAACAATGTCACTTCGCAGGCGCGTCTCCAACTGCAAATTAAGAAAGCAATGTGAGTAACAAAAGTTGATCTGAACCCGAACCGGATGCACGAGTCACTGGACCGGAACGGGTAAACAAGTGCAGCCAAGCGTAACATAGCGTGACGTAGCGTGAAGTGGCGTGCTCAAGCGTGAATGTGGCTCAGAGTATATAATCCCGAAAATGGGGCAGTTAATCATTCGAGATCCTGAGTCTACAGCAGCAGCATGGAGTTCTTCCGGTCTTTCCTGCGTGTGCTAGGACTGCTGGATGACGACAAGGTGGATTTCATTTCTGATCTCCCCCCGGAGGTAGCCCACCTAATTCTACGCAAGTTGGATCCCAAGTCTCTGCTTTGCGCTGTTCAAATTTCACGAAAGTGGTTATACGTCTGTAAGGCTGACAAGAGCCTAAGACAAACCGCGATGCACCATAAGCAACGTGAAATGCGTATATTGAAAGAACGTTTTTCAGGAGAAGCTGTGTGTGACCCGAACACGATACCACACAGGCATCTACCAATTTCTGCACTGGTGAGAAGATGTGTTCCTTTCGTCCCAACCAAACATGGAGAGGCTCGAGAAATCCCTCGAAATGCAATGCACAGTCTAGGGAAGGTGAGTTGAGTAACTTCCAGGCGTAGTAAATGTATTAGAATGTAAAGTATTAGCAAATTATATCTTGACGTGCTCCTTTGAGTGAATCGACTGGTTATTGTTAGGATGATGTAGCCAAGGTAAATACATACATTCCATCGATTGACCACTAGGAATTAAGCCTTATTTTAATGTTCCCCTATACAATTGGACATATGTCGAATTGAAGAGTGTTCATTACTCAACTACTGCGTCGCAAAAGCGATACGGATCAGTTTTATTCGGCGTAAAGATAGGCAGGTTAGTTATGACATACTTTCTCCGTCCAATTCTTGTATTATAAACTTGCAGCAGTAATTTAACGAGTCACAATCCTCGTGTAGTTTTTATAAAAAGTGAATCAATTACGAATGTCGCGGCATTCCATCCAATTAAAATATAATTGGGATCGTCTGTAATCAATGTTAAAGCATAACAATGTATGTTGCTGCAAAAAAATATCCATTTTCTATTCTCTCCTATTATATTGTTGGGTATCAAGACGTTTTACTCGCTGTAACTGGAAAGAAAATAATATGATCCGTGGTTATATATGCGTATGTGCGGCAAATAAACGCAACAATCGATTTGCTGATGTATATCCTCAACATAATCTCAACGTGATAATAAGAGAACCCTACGTTAGTTTTTAAGGATGAATTCTGTATTTCATTATTGCGTACCTTCCCCTGCGATCATATTATACTTCAAACAAGTAGTGATTTAATCGCGAATAAATCAATAATTCCATGTCACACAACATTCCAGGGGACTGTAGTTGCGGCTAATAATTACAACAATGTCACTTCGCAGGCGCGTCTCCAACTGCAAATTAAGAAAGCAATGTGAGTAACAAAAGTTGATCTGAACCCGAACCGGATGCACGAGTCACTGGACCGGAACGGGTAAACAAGTGCAGCCAAGCGTAACATAGCGTGACGTAGCGTGAAGTGGCGTGCTCAAGCGTGAATGTGGCTCAGAATATATAATCCCGAAAATGGGGCAGTTAATCATTCGAGATCCTGAGTCTACAGCAGCAGCATGGAGTTCTTTCGGTCTTTCCTGCGCGTGCCAGGGCTGCTGGACGACGACAAGGTGGATTTCATTTCTGATCTCCCCCCGGAGGTATCCCACCTAATTCTACGCAAGTTGGATCCCAAGTCTCTGCTTTGCGCTGTTCAAATTTCACGAAAGTGGTTATACGTCTGTAAGGCTGACAAGAGCCTAAGACAAACCGCGATGCACCATAAGCAACGTGAAATGCGTATATTGAAAGAACGTTTTTCAGGAGAAGCTGTGTGTGACCCGACCACGATACCACACAGGCATCTACCAATTCCTGCACTGGTGAGAAGATGTGTTCCTTTCGTCTCAACCAAACATGGAGAGGCTCGAGAAATCCCTCGAAATGCAATGCACAGTCTAGGGAAGGTGACTTCAGTAACTTCCAGGCGTAGTAAATGTATTAGAATGTAAAGTATTAGCAAATTATATCTTGACGTGCTCCTTTGAGTGAATCGACTGTTTATTGTTAGGATGATGTAGCCAAGGTAAATACATACATTCCATCGATTGACCACTAAGAATTAAGTCTTATTTTAATGTTCCCCTATACAATTGGACATATGTGGAATTGAAGAGTGTTCATTACTCAACTACTGCGTCGCAAAAGCGATACGGATCAGTTTTATTCGGCGTAAAGATCGGCAGGTTAGTTATGACATACTTTCTCCGTCCAATTCTTGTATCATAAACTTGCAGCAGTAATTTAACGAGTCACAATCCTCGTGTAGATTTTATACAAAGTGAATCAATTACGAATGTCGCGGCATTCCATCCAATTAAAATATAATTGGGGTCGTCTGTAATCAATGTTAAAGCATAACAATGTATGTTGCTGCAAAAAAATATCCATTTTCTATTCTCTCCTATTATATTGTTGGGTATCAAGACGTTTTAATCGCTGTAACTGGAAAGAAAATAATATGATCCGTGGTTATATATGCGTATGTGCGGCAAATAAACGCAACAATCGATTTGCTGATGTATATCCTCAACACAATCTCAACGTGATAATAAGAGAACCCTACGTTAGTTTTTAAGGATGAATTCTGTATTTCATTATTGCGTACCTTCCCCTGCGATCATATTATACTTCAAACAAGTAGTGGTTTAATCGCGAATAAATCAATAATTCCATGTCACACAACATTCCAGGGGACTGTAGTTGCGGCTAATAATTACAACAATGTCACTTCGCAGGCGCGTCTCCAACTGCAAATTAAGAAAGCAAAGTGAGTAACAAAAGTTGATCTGAACCCGAACCGGATGCACGAGTCACTGGACCGGAACGGGTAAACAAGCGTAGCCAAGCGTAACATAGCGTGACGTAGCGTGAAGTGGCGTGCTCAAGCGTGAATGTGGCTCAGAGTATATAATCCCGAAAATGGGGCAGTTAATCATTCGAGATCCTGAGTCTACAGCAGCAGCATGGAGTTCTTCCGGTCTTTCCTGCGTGTGCTAGGACTGCTGGATGACGACAAGGTGGATTTCATTTCTGATCTCCCCCCGGAGGTAGCCCACCTAATTCTACGCAAGTTGGATCCCAAGTCTCTGCTTTGCGCTGTTCAAGTTTCACGAAAGTGGTTATACGTCTGTAAGGCTGACAAGAGCCTAAGACAAACCGCGATGCACCATAAGCAACGTGAAATGCGTATATTGAAAGAACGTTTTTCAGGAGAAGCTGTGTGTGACTCGACCACGATAACACACAGGCATCTACCAATTCCTGCACTGGTGAGAAGATGTGTTCCATTCGTCCCAACCAAACATGGAGAGGCTCGAAAAATCCCTCGAAATGCAATGCACAGTCTAGGGAAGGTGACTTCAGTAACTTCCAGGCGTAGTAAATGTATTAGAATGTAAAGTATTAGCAAATTATATCTTGACGTGCTCCTTTGAGTGAATCGACTGTTTATTGTTAGGATGATGTAGCCATGGTAAATACATACATTCCATCGATTGACCACTAGGAATTAAGTCTTATTTTAATGTTCCCCTATACAATTGGACATATGTGGAATTAAAGAGTGTTCATTACTCAACTACTGCGTCGCAAAAGCGATACGGATCAGTTTTATTCGGCGTAAAGATCGGCAGGTCAGTTATGACATACTTTCTCCGTCCAATTCTTGTATCATAAACTTGCAGCAGTAATTTAACGAGTCACAATCCTCGTGTAGATTTTATACAAAGTGAATCAATTACGAATGTCGCGGCATTCCATCCAATTAAAATATAATTGGGGTCGTCTGTAATCAATGTTAAAGCATAACAATGTATGTTGCTGCAAAAAAATATCCATTTTCTATTCTCTCCTATTATATTGTTGTGTATCAAGACGTTTTAATCGCTGTAACTGGAAAGAAAATAATATGATCCGTGGTTATATATGCGTATGTGCGGCAAATAAACGCAACAATCGATTTGCTGATGTATATCCTCAACACAATCTCAACGTGATAATAAGAGAACCCTACGTTAGTTTTTAAGGATGAATTCTGTATTTCATTATTGCGTACCATCCCCTGCGATCATATTATACTTCAAACAAGTAGTGGTTTAATCGCGAATAAATCAATAATTCCATGTCACACAACATTCCAGGGGACTGTAGTTGCGGCTAATAATTACAACAATGTCACTTCGCAGGCGCGTCTCCAACTGCAAATTAAGAAAGCAATGTGAGTAACAAAAGTTGATCTGAACCCGAACCGGATGCACGAGTCACGGGACCGGAACGGGTAAAGAAGTGTAGCCAAGCGTAACATAGCGTGACGTAGCGTGAAGTGGCGTGCTCAAGCGTGAATGTGGCTCAGAGTATATAATCCCGAAAATGGGGCAGTTAATCATTCGAGATCCTGAGTCTACAGCAGCAGTATGGAGTTCTTTCGGTCTTTCCTGCGCGTGCCAGGGCTGCTGGACGACGACAAGGTGGATTTCATTTCTGATCTCCCCCCGGAGGTATCCCACCTAATTCTACGAAAGTTGGATCCCAAGTCTCTGCTTTGCGCTGTTCAAATTTCACGAAAGTGGTTATACGTCTGTAAGGCTGACAAGAGCCTAAGACAAACCGCGATGCACCATAAGCAACGTGAAATGCGTATATTGAAAGAACGTTTTTCAGGAGAAGCTGTGTGTGACCCGACCACGATACCACACAGGCATCTACCAATTCCTGCACTGGTGAGAAGATGTGTTCCTTTCGTCCCAACCAAACATGGAGAGGCTCGAAACATCCCTCGAAATGCAATGCACAGTCTAGGGAAGTTGAGTTGAGTAACTTCCAGGCGTAGTAAATGTATTAGAATGTAAAGTATTAGCAAATTATATCTTGACGTGCTCCTTTGAGTGAATCGACTGGTTATTGTTAGGATGATGTAGCCAAGGTAAATACATACATTCCATCGATTGACCACTAGGAATTAAGCCTTATTTTAATGTTCCCCTATACAATTGGACATATGTCGAATTGAAGAGTGTCAATTATTCAACTACTGCGTCGCAAAAGCGATACGGATCAGTTTTATTCGGCGTAAAGATCGGCAGGTTAGTTATGACATACTTTCTCCGTCCAATTCTTGTATCATAAACTTGCAGCAGTAATTTAACGAGTCACAATCCTCGTGTAGATTTTATACAAAGTGAATCAATTACGAATGTCGCGGCATTCCATCCAATTAAAATATAATTGGGGTCGTCTGTAATCAATGTTAAAGCATAACAATGTATGTTGCTGCAAAAAAATATCCATTTTGTATTCTCTCCTATTATATTGTTGGGTATCAAGACGTTTTAATCGCTGTAACTGGAAAGAAAATAATATGATCCGTGGTTATATATGCGTATGTGCGGCAAATAAACGCAACAATCGATTTGCTTATGTATATCCTCAACACAATCTCAACGTGATAATAAGAGAACCCTACGTTAGTTTTTAAGGATGAATTCTGTATTTCATTATTGCGTACCATCCCCTGCGATCATATTATACTTCAAACAAGTAGTGGTTTAATCGCGAATAAATCAATAATTCCATGTCACACAACATTCCAGGGGTCTGTAGTTGCGGCTAATAATTACAACAATGTCACTTCGCAGGCGCGTCTCCAACTGCAAATTAAGAAAGCAATGTGAGTAACAAAAGTTGATCTGAACCCGAACCGGATGCACGAGTCACTGGACCGGAACGGGTAAACAAGCGTAGCCAAGCGTAACATAGCGTGACGTAGCGTGAAGTGGCGTGCTCAAGCGTGAATGTGGCTCAGAGTATATAATCCCGAAAATGGGGCAGTTAATCATTCGAGATCCTGAGTTACAGCAGCAGCATGGAGTTCTTCCGGTCTTTCCTGCGTGTGCTAGGACTGCTGGATGACGACAAGGTGGATTTCATTTCTGATCTCCCCCCGGAGGTAGCCCACCTAATTCTACGCAAGTTGGATCCCAAGTCTCTGCTTTGCGCTGTTCAAGTTTCACGAAAGTGGTTATACGTCTGTAAGGCTGACAAGAGCCTAAGACAAACCGCGATGCACCATAAGCAACGTGAAATGCGTATATTGAAAGAACGTTTTTCAGGAGAAGCTGTGTGTGACTCGACCACGATAACACACAGGCATCTACCAATTCCTGCACTGGTGAGAAGATGTGTTCCTTTCGTCCCAACCAAACATGGAGAGGCTCGAAAAATCCCTCGAAATGCAATGCACAGTCTAGGGAAGGTGACTTCAGTAACTTCCAGGCGTAGTAAATGTATTAGAATGTAAAGTATTAGCAAATTATATCTTGACGTGCTCCTTTGAGTGAATCGACTGTTTATTGTTAGGATGATGTAGCCATGGTAAATACATACATTCCATCGATTGACCACTAGGAATTAAGTCTTATTTTAATGTTCCCCTATACAATTGGACATATGTGGAATTGAAGAGTGTTCATTACTCAACTACTGCGTCGCAAAAGCGATACGGATCAGTTTTATTCGGCGTAAAGATCGGCAGGTCAGTTATGACATACTTTCTCCGTCCAATTCTTGTATCATAAACTTGCAGCAGTAATTTAACGAGTCACAATCCTCGTGTAGTTTTTATAAAAAGTGAATCAATTACGAATGTCGCGGCATTCCATCCAATTAAAATATAATTGGGGTCGTCTGTAATCAATGTTAAAGCATAACAATGTATGTTGCTGCAAAAAAATATCCATTTTCTATTCTCTCCTATTATATTGTTGTGTATCAAGACGTTTTAATCGCTGTAACTGGAAAGAAAATAATATGATCCGTGGTTATATATGCGTATGTGCGGCAAATAAACGCAACAATCGATTTGCTGATGTATATCCTCAACACAATCTCAACGTGATAATAAGAGAACCCTACGTTAGTTTTTAAGGATGAATTCTGTATTTCATTATTGCGTACCTTCCCCTGCGATCATATTATACTTCAAACAAGTAGTGGTTTAATCGCGAATAAATCAATAATTCCATGTCACACAACATTCCAGGGGACTGTAGTTGCGGCTAATAATTACAACAATGTCACTTCGCAGGCGCGTCTCCAACTGCAAATTAAGAAAGCAATGTGAGTAACAAAAGTTGATCTGAACCCGAACCGGATGCACGAGTCACGGGACCGGAACGGGTAAAGAAGTGTAGCCAAGCGTAACATAGCGTGACGTAGCGTGAAGTGGCGTGCTCAAGCGTGAATGTGGCTCAGAGTATATAATCCCGAAAATGGGGCAGTTAATCATTCGAGATCCTGAGTCTACAGCAGCAGCATGGAGTTCTTCCGGTCTTTCCTGCGTGTGCTAGGGCTGCTGGATGAGGACAAGGTGGATTTCATTTCTGATCTCCCCCCGGAGGTAGCCCACCTAATTCTACGCAAGTTGGATCCCAAGTCTCTGCTTTGCGCTGTTCAAGTTTCACGAAAGTGGTTATACGTCTGTAAGGCTGACAAGAGCCTAAGACAAACCGCGATGCACCATAAGCAACGTGAAATGCGAATATTGAAAGAACGTTTTTCAGGAGAAGCTGTGTGTGACCCGACCACGATAACACACAGGCATGTACCAATTTCTGCACTGGTGAGAAGATGTGTTCCTTTCGTCGCAACCAAACATGGAGAGGCTCGAAAAATCCCTCGAAATGCAATGCACAGTCTAGGGAAGGCGAGTTCAGTAACTTCCTGGCGTAGTAAATGTATTAGAATGTAAAGTATTAGCAAATTATATCTTGACGTGCTCCTTTGAGTGAATCGACTGGTTATTGTTAGGATGATGTAGCCAAGGTAAATACATACATTCCATCGATTGACCACTAGGAATTAAGCCTTATTTTAATGTTCCCCTATACAATTGGACATATGTCGAATTGAAGAGTGTCAATTATTCAACTACTGCGTCGCAAAAGCGATACGGATCAGTTTTATTCGGCGTAAAGATCGGCAGGTTAGTTATGACATACTTTCTCCGTCCAATTCTTGTATCATAAACTTGCAGCAGTAATTTAACGAGTCACAATCCTCGTGTAGATTTTATACAAAGTGAATCAATTACGAATGTCGCGGCATTCCATCCAATTAAAATATAATTGGGGTCGTCTGTAATCAATGTTAAAGCATAACAATGTATGTTGCTGCAAAAAAATATCCATTTTCTATTCTCTCCTATTATATTGTTGGGTATCAAGACGTTTTACTCGCTGTAACTGGAAAAAAAATAATATGATCCGTGGTTATATATGCGTATGTGCGGCAAATAAACGCAACAATCGATTTGCTGATGTATATCCTCAACACAATCTCAACGTGATAATAAGAGAACCCTACGTTAGTTTTTAAGGATGAATTCTGTATTTCATTATTGCGTACCTTCCCCTGCGATCATATTATACTTCAAACAAGTAGTGGTTTAATCGCGAATAAATCAATAATTCCATGTCACACAACATTCCAGGGGTCTGTAGTTGCGGCTAATAATTACAACAATGTCACTTCGCAGGCGCGTCTCCAACTGCAAATTAAGAAAGCAATGTGAGTAACAAAAGTTGATCTGAACCCGAACCGGATGCACGAGTCACTGGACCGGAACGGGTAAACAAGCGTAGCCAAGCGTAACATAGCGTGACGTAGCGTGAAGTTGCGTGCTCAAGCGTGAATGTGGCTCAGAGTATATAATCCCGAAAATGGGGCAGTTAATCATTCGAGATCCTGAGTTACAGCAGCAGCATGGAGTTCTTCCGGTCTTTCCTGCGTGTGCTAGGACTGCTGGATGACGACAAGGTGGATTTCATTTCTGATCTCCCCCCGGAGGTAGCCCACCTAATTCTACGCAAGTTGGATCCCAAGTCTCTGCTTTGCGCTGTTCAAGTTTCACGAAAGTGGTTATACGTCTGTAAGGCTGACAAGAGCCTAAGACAAACCGCGATGCACCATAAGCAACGTGAAATGCGTATATTGAAAGAACGTTTTTCAGGAGAAGCTGTGTGTGACTCGACCACGATAACACACAGGCATCTACCAATTCCTGCACTGGTGAGAAGATGTGTTCCTTTCGTCCCAACCAAACATGGAGAGGCTCGAAAAATCCCTCGAAATGCAATGCACAGTCTAGGGAAGGCGAGTTCAGTAACTTCCTGGCGTAGTAAATGTATTAGAATGTAAAGTATTAGCAAATTATATCTTGACGTGCTCCTTTGAGTGAATCGACTGTTTATTGTTAGGATGATGTAGCCATGGTAAATACATACATTCCATCGATTGACCACTAAGAATTAAGTCTTATTTTAATGTTCCCCTATACAATTGGACATATGTGGAATTGAAGAGTGTTCATTACTCAACTACTGCGTCGCAAAAGCGATACGGATCAGTTTTATTCGGCGTAAAGATCGGCAGGTCAGTTATGACATACTTTCTCCGTCCAATTCTTGTATCATAAACTTGCAGCAGTAATTTAACGAGTCACAATCCTCGTGTAGATTTTATACAAAGTGAATCAATTACGAATGTCGCGGCATTCCATCCAATTTAAATATAATTGGGGTCGTCTGTAATCAATGTTAAAGCATAACAATGTATGTTGCTGCAAAAAAATATCCATTTTCTATTCTCTCCTATTATATTGTTGGGTATCAAGACGTTTTAATCGCTGTAACTGGAAAGAAAATAATATGATCCGTGGTTATATATGCGTATGTGCGGCAAATAAACGCAACAATCGATTTGCTGATGTATATCCTCAACACAATCTCAACGTGATAATAAGAGAACCCTACGTTAGTTTTTAAGGATGAATTCTGTATTTCATTATTGCGTACCTTCCCCTGCGATCATATTATACTTCAAACAAGTAGTGGTTTAATCGCGAATAAATCAATAATTCCATGTCACACAACATTCCAGGGGTCTGTAGTTGCGGCTAATAATTACAACAATGTCACTTCGCAGGCGCGTCTCCAACTGCAAATTAAGAAAGCAATGTGAGTAACAAAAGTTGATCTGAACCCGAACCGGATGCACGAGTCACTGGACCGGAACGGGTAAACAAGCGTAGCCAAGCGTAACATAGCGTGACGTAGCGTGAAGTTGCGTGCTCAAGCGTGAATGTGGCTCAGAGTATATAATCCCGAAAATGGGGCAGTTAATCATTCGAGATCCTGAGTCTACAGCAGCAGCATGGAGTTCTTCCGGTCTTTCCTGCGTGTGCTAGGACTGCTGGATGACGACAAGGTGGATTTCATTTCTGATCTCCCCCCGGAGGTAGCCCACCTAATTCTACGCAAGTTGGATCCCAAGTCTCTGCTTTGCGCTGTTCAAGTTTCACGAAAGTGGTTATACGTCTGTAAGGCTGACAAGAGCCTAAGACAAACCGCGATGCACCATAAGCAACGTGAAATGCGTATATTGAAAGAACGTTTTTCAGGAGAAGCTGTGTGTGACTCGACCACGATAACACACAGGCATCTACCAATTCCTGCACTGGTGAGAAGATGTGTTCCTTTCGTCCCAACCAAACATGGAGAGGCTCGAAAAATCCCTCGAAATGCAATGCACAGTCTAGGGAAGGTGACTTCAGTAACTTCCAGGCGTAGTAAATGTATTAGAATGTAAAGTATTAGCAAATTATATCTTGACGTGCTCCTTTGAGTGAATCGACTGTTTATTGTTAGGATGATGTAGCCAAGGTAAATACATACATTCCATCGATTGACCACTAGGAATTAAGTCTTATTTTAATGTTCCCCTATACAATTGGACATATGTGGAATTGAAGAGTGTTCATTACTCAACTACTGCGTCGCAAAAGCGATACGGATCAGTTTTATTCGGCGTAACGATCGGCAGGTTAGTTATGACATACTTTCTCCGTCCAATTCTTGTATCATAATCTTGCAGCAGTAATTTAACGAGTCACAATCCTCGTGTAGATTTTATACAAAGTGAATCAATTACGAATGTCGCGGCATTCCATCCAATTAAAATATAATTGGGGTCGTCTGTAATCAATGTTAAAGCATAACAATGTATGTTGCTGCAAAAAAATATCCATTTCTATTCTCTCCTATTATATTGTTGGGTATCAAGACGTTTTAATCGCTGTAACTGGAAAGAAAATAATATGGTCCGTGGTTATATATGCGTATGTGCGGCAAATAAACGCAACAATCGATTTGCTGATGTATATCCTCAACACAATCTCAACGTGATAATAAGAGAACCCTACGTTAGTTTTTAAGGATGAATTCTGTATTTCATTATTGCGTACCTTCCCCTGCGATGATATTATACTTCAAACAAGTAGTGGTTTAATCGCGAATAAATCAATAATTCCATGTCACACAACATTCCAGGGGACTGTAGTTGCGGCTAATAATTACAACAATGTCACTTCGCAGGCGCGTCTCCAACTGCAAATTAAGAAAGCAATGTGAGTAACAAAAGTTGATCTGAACCCGAACCGGATGCACGAGTCACTGGACCGGAACGGGTAAACAAGCGTAGCCAAGCGTAACATAGCGTGACGTAGCGTGAAGTGGCGTGCTCAAGCGTGAGTGTGGCTCAGAGTATATAATCCCGAAAATGGGGCAGTTAATCATTCGAGATCCTGAGTCTACAGCAGCAGCATGGAGTTCTTTCGGTCTTTCCTGCGCGTGCCAGGGCTGCTGGACGACGACAAGGTGGATTTCATTTCTGATCTCCCCCCGGAGGTATCCCACCTAATTCTACGAAAGTTGGATCCCAAATCTCTGCTTTGCGCTGTTCAAATTTCACGAAAGTGGTTATACGTCTGTAAGGCTGACAAGAGCCTAAGACAAACCGCGATGCACCATAAGCAACGTGAAATGCCTATATTGAAAGTACGTTTTTCAGGAGAAGCTGTGTGTGACCCGACCACGATACCACACAGGCATCTACCAATTCCTGCACTGGTGAGAAGATGTGTTCCTTTCGTCCCAACCAAACATGGAGAGGCTCGAAAAATCCCTCGAAATGCAATGCACAGTCTAGGGAAGGTGAGTTCAGTAACTTCCAGGCGTAGTAAATGTATTAGAATGTAAAGTATTAGCAAATTATATCTTGACGTGCTCCTTTGAGTGAATCGACTGGTTATTGTTAGGATGATGTAGCCATGGTAAATACATACATTCCATCGATTGACCACTAGGAATTAAGTCTTATTTTAATGTTCCCCTATACAATTGGACATATGTGGAATTGAAGAGTGTTCATTACTCAACTACTGCGTCGCAAAAGCGATACGGATCAGTTTTATTCGGCGTAAAGATCGGCAGGTTAGTTATGACATACTTTCTCCGTCCAATTCTTGTATCATAAACTTGCAGCAGTAATTTAACGAGTCACAATCCTCGTGTAGATTTTATACAAAGTGAATCAATTACGAATGTCGCGGCATTCCATCCAATTAAAATATAATTGGGGTCGTCTGTAATCAATGTTAAAGCATAACAATGTATGTTGCTGCAAAAAAATATCCATTTTCTATTCTCTCCTATTATATTGTTGGGTATCAAGACGTTTTACTCGCTGTAACTGGAAAGAAAATAATATGATCCGTGGTTATATATGCGTATGTGCGGCAAATAAACGCAACAATCGATTTGCTGATGTATATCCTCAACACAATCTCAACGTGATAATAAGAGAACCCTACGTTAGTTTTTAAGGATGAATTCTGTATTTCATTATTGCGTACCTTCCCCTGCGATCATATTATACTTCAAACAAGTAGTGGTTTAATCGCGAATAAATCAATAATTCCATGTCACACAACATTCCAGGGGTCTGTAGTTGCGGCTAATAATTACAACAATGTCACTTCGCAGGCGCGTCTCCAACTGCAAATTAAGAAAGCAATGTGAGTAACAAAAGTTGATCTGAACCCGAACCGGATGCACGAGTCACTGGACCGGAACGGGTAAACAAGCGTAGCCAAGCGTAACATAGCGTGACGTAGCGTGAAGTTGCGTGCTCAAGCGTGAATGTGGCTCAGAGTATATAATCCCGAAAATGGGGCAGTTAATCATTCGAGATCCTGAGTTACAGCAGTAGCATGGAGTTCTTCCGGTCTTTCCTGCGTGTGCTAGGACTGCTGGATGACGACAAGGTGGATTTCATTTCTGATCTCCCCCCGGAGGTAGCCCACCTAATTCTACGCAAGTTGGATCCCAAGTCTCTGCTTTGCGCTGTTCAAGTTTCACGAAAGTGGTTATACGTCTGTAAGGCTGACAAGAGCCTAAGACAAACCGCGATGCACCATAAGCAACGTGAAATGCGTATATTGAAAGAACGTTTTTCAGGAGAAGCTGTGTGTGACTCGACCACGATAACACACAGGCATCTACCAATTCCTGCACTGGTGAGAAGATGTGTTCCTTTCGTCCCAACCAAACATGGAGAGGCTCGAAAAATCCCTCGAAATGCAATGCACAGTCTAGGGAAGGTGACTTCAGTAACTTCCAGGCGTAGTAAATGTATTAGAATGTAAAGTATTAGCAAATTATATCTTGACGTGCTCCTTTGAGTGAATCGACTGTTTATTGTTAGGATGATGTAGCCAAGGTAAATACATACATTCCATCGATTGACCACTAGGAATTAAGTCTTATTTTAATGTTCTCCTATACAATTGGACATATGTGGAATTGAAGAGTGTTCATTACTCAACTACTGCGTCGCAAAAGCGATACGGATCAGTTTTATTCGGCGTAACGATCGGCAGGTTAGTTATGACATACTTTCTCCGTCCAATTCTTGTATCATAATCTTGCAGCAGTAATTTAACGAGTCACAATCCTCGTGTAGATTTTATACAAAGTGAATCAATTACGAATGTCGCGGCATTCCATCCAATTAAGATATAATTGGGGTCGTCTGTAATCAATGTTAAAGCATAACAATGTATGTTGCTGCAAAAAAATATCCATTTCTATTCTCTCCTATTATATTGTTGGGTATCAAGACGTTTTAATCGCTGTAACTGGAAAGAAAATAATATGATCCGTGGTTATATATGCGTATGTGCGGCAAATAAACGCAACAATCGATTTGCTGATGTATATCCTCAACACAATCTCAACGTGATAATAAGAGAACCCTACGTTAGTTTTTAAGGATGAATTCTGTATTTCATTATTGCGTACCTTCCCCTGCGATCATATTATACTTCAAACAAGTAGTGGTTTAATCGCGAATAAATCAATAATTCCATGTCACACAACATTCCAGGGGACTGTAGTTGCGGCTAATAATTACAACAATGTCACTTCGCAGGCGCGTCTCCAACTGCAAATTAAGAAAGCAATGTGAGTAACAAAAGTTGATCTGAACCCGAACCGGATGCACGAGTCACTGGACCGGAACGGGTAAACAAGCGTAGCCAAGCGTAACATAGCGTGACGTAGCGTGAAGTGGCGTGCTCAAGCGTGAATGTGGCTCAGAGTATATAATCCCGAAAATGGGGCAGTTAATCATTCGAGATCCTGAGTCTACAGCAGCAGCATGGAGTTCTTTCGGTCTTTCCTGCGCGTGCCAGGGCTGCTGGACGACGACAAGGTGGATTTCATTTCTGATCTCCCCCCGGAGGTATCCCACCTAATTCTACGAAAGTTGGATCCCAAATCTCTGCTTTGCGCTGTTCAAATTTCACGAAAGTGGTTATACGTCTGTAAGGCTGACAAGAGCCTAAGACAAACCGCGATGCACCATAAGCAACGTGAAATGCCTATATTGAAAGTACGTTTTTCAGGAGAAGCTGTGTGTGACCCGACCACGATACCACACAGGCATCTACCAATTCCTGCACTGGTGAGAAGATGTGTTCCTTTCGTCCCAACCAAACATGGAGAGGCTCGAAACATCCCTCGAAATGCAATGCACAGTCTAGGGAAGGTGAGTTCAGTAACTTCCAGGCGTAGTAAATGTATTAGAATGTAAAGTATTAGCAAATTATATCTTGACGTGCTCCTTTGAGTGAATCGACTGTTTATTGTTAGGATGATGTAGCCATGGTAAATACATACATTCCATCGATTGACCACTAGGAATTAAGTCTTATTTTAATGTTCCCCTATACAATTGGACATATGTGGAATTGAAGAGTGTTCATTACTCAACTACTGCGTCGCAAAAGCGATACGGATCAGTTTTATTCGGCGTAAAGATCGGCAGGTTAGTTATGACATACTTTCTCCGTCCAATTCTTGTATCATAAACTTGCAGCAGTAATTTAACGAGTCACAATCCTCGTGTAGATTTTATACAAAGTGAATCAATTACGAATGTCGCGGCATTCCATCCAATTAAAATATAATTGGGGTCGTCTGTAATCAATGTTAAAGCATAACAATGTATGTTGCTGCAAAAAAATATCCATTTTCTATTCTCTCCTATTATATTGTTGGGTATCAAGACGTTTTACTCGCTGTAACTGGAAAGAAAATAATATGATCCGTGGTTATATATGCGTATGTGCGGCAAATAAACGCAACAATCGATTTGCTGATGTATATCCTCAACACAATCTCAACGTGATAATAAGAGAACCCTACGTTAGTTTTTAAGGATGAATTCTGTATTTCATTATTGCGTACCTTCCCCTGCGATCATATTATACTTCAAACAAGTAGTGGTTTAATCGCGAATAAATCAATAATTCCATGTCACACAACATTCCAGGGGTCTGTAGTTGCGGCTAATAATTACAACAATGTCACTTCGCAGGCGCGTCTCCAACTGCAAATTAAGAAAGCAATGTGAGTAACAAAAGTTGATCTGAACCCGAACCGGATGCACGAGTCACTGGACCGGAACGGGTAAACAAGCGTAGCCAAGCGTAACATAGCGTGACGTAGCGTGAAGTTGCGTGCTCAAGCGTGAATGTGGCTCAGAGTATATAATCCCGAAAATGGGGCAGTTAATCATTCGAGATCCTGAGTTACAGCAGCAGCATGGAGTTCTTCCGGTCTTTCCTGCGTGTGCTAGGACTGCTGGATGACGACAAGGTGGATTTCATTTCTGATCTCCCCCCGGAGGTAGCCCACCTAATTCTACGCAAGTTGGATCCCAAGTCTCTGCTTTGCGCTGTTCAAGTTTCACGAAAGTGGTTATACGTCTGTAAGGCTGACAAGAGCCTAAGACAAACCGCGATGCACCATAAGCAACGTGAAATGCGTATATTGAAAGAACGTTTTTCAGGAGAAGCTGTGTGTGACTCGACCACGATAACACACAGGCATCTACCAATTCCTGCACTGGTGAGAAGATGTGTTCCTTTCGTCCCAACCAAACATGGAGAGGCTCGAAGAATCCCTCGAAATGCAATGCACAGTCTAGGGAAGGCGAGTTCAGTAACTTCCTGGCGTAGTAAATGTATTAGAATGTAAAGTATTAGCAAATTATATCTTGACGTGCTCCTTTGAGTGAATCGACTGTTTATTGTTAGGATGATGTAGCCATGGTAAATACATACATTCCATCGATTGACCACTAAGAATTAAGTCTTATTTTAATGTTCCCCTATACAATTGGACATATGTGGAATTGAAGAGTGTTCATTACTCAACTACTGCGTCGCAAAAGCGATACGGATCAGTTTTATTCGGCGTTAAGATCGGCAGGTCAGTTATGACATACTTTCTCCGTCCAATTCTTGTATCATAAACTTGCAGCAGTAATTTAACGAGTCACAATCCTCGTGTAGATTTTATACAAAGTGAATCAATTACGAATGTCGCGGCATTCCATCCAATTTAAATATAATTGGGGTCGTCTGTAATCAATGTTAAAGCATAACAATGTATGTTGCTGCAAAAAAATATCCATTTTCTATTCTCTCCTATTATATTGTTGGGTATCAAGACGTTTTAATCGCTGTAACTGGAAAGAAAATAATATGATCCGTGGTTATATATGCGTATGTGCGGCAAATAAACGCAACAATCGATTTGCTGATGTATATCCTCAACACAATCTCAACGTGATAATAAGAGAACCCTACGTTAGTTTTTAAGGATGAATTCTGTATTTCATTATTGCGTACCTTCCCCTGCGATCATATTATACTTCAAACAAGTAGTGGTTTAATCGCGAATAAATCAATAATTCCATGTCACACAACATTCCAGGGGTCTGTAGTTGCGGCTAATAATTACAACAATGTCACTTCGCAGGCGCGTCTCCAACTGCAAATTAAGAAAGCAATGTGAGTAACAAAAGTTGATCTGAACCCGAACCGGATGCACGAGTCACTGGACCGGAACGGGTAAACAAGCGTAGCCAAGCGTAACATAGCGTGACGTAGCGTGAAGTTGCGTGCTCAAGCGTGAATGTGGCTCAGAGTATATAATCCCGAAAATGGGGCAGTTAATCATTCGAGATCCTGAGTCTACAGCAGCAGCATGGAGTTCTTCCGGTCTTTCCTGCGTGTGCTAGGACTGCTGGATGACGACAAGGTGGATTTCATTTCTGATCTCCCCCCGGAGGTAGCCCACCTAATTCTACGCAAGTTGGATCCCAAGTCTCTGCTTTGCGCTGTTCAAGTTTCACGAAAGTGGTTATACGTCTGTAAGGCTGACAAGAGCCTAAGAAAAACCGCGATGCACCATAAGCAACGTGAAATGCGTATATTGAAAGAACGTTTTTCAGGAGAAGCTGTGTGTGACTCGACCACGATAACACACAGGCATCTACCAATTCCTGCACTGGTGAGAAGATGTGTTCCTTTCGTCCCAACCAAACATGGAGAGGCTCGAAAAATCCCTCGAAATGCAATGCACAGTCTAGGGAAGGTGACTTCAGTAACTTCCAGGCGTAGTAAATGTATTAGAATGTAAAGTATTAGCAAATTATATCTTGACGTGCTCCTTTGAGTGAATCGACTGTTTATTGTTAGGATGATGTAGCCAAGGTAAATACATACATTCCATCGATTGACCACTAGGAATTAAGTCTTATTTTAATGTTCCCCTATACAATTGGACATATGTGGAATTGAAGAGTGTTCATTACTCAACTACTGCGTCGCAAAAGCGATACGGATCAGTTTTATTCGGCGTAACGATCGGCAGGTTAGTTATGACATACTTTCTCCGTCCAATTCTTGTATCATAATCTTGCAGCAGTAATTTAACGAGTCACAATCCTCGTGTAGATTTTATACAAAGTGAATCAATTACGAATGTCGCGGCATTCCATCCAATTAAAATATAATTGGGGTCGTCTGTAATCAATGTTAAAGCATAACAATGTATGTTGCTGCAAAAAAATATCCATTTCTATTCTCTCCTATTATATTGTTGGGTATCAAGACGTTTTAATCGCTGTAACTGGAAAGAAAATAATATGATCCGTGGTTATATATGCGTATGTGCGGCAAATAAACGCAACAATCGATTTGCTGATGTATATCCTCAACACAATCTCAACGTGATAATAAGAGAACCCTACGTTAGTTTTTAAGGATGAATTCTGTATTTCATTATTGCGTACCTTCCCCTGCGATCATATTATACTTCAAACAAGTAGTGGTTTAATCGCGAATAAATCAATAATTCCATGTCACACAACATTCCAGGGGACTGTAGTTGCGGCTAATAATTACAACAATGTCACTTCGCAGGCGCGTCTCCAACTGCAAATTAAGAAAGCAATGTGAGTAACAAAAGTTGATCTGAACCCGAACCGGATGCACGAGTCACTGGACCGGAACGGGTAAACAAGCGTAGCCAAGCGTAACATAGCGTGAAGTGGCGTGCTCAAGCGTGAATGTGGCTCAGAGTATATAATCCCGAAAATGGGGCAGTTAATCATTCGAGATCCTGAGTCTACAGCAGCAGCATGGAGTTCTTTCGGTCTTTCCTGCGCGTGCCAGGGCTGCTGGACGACGACAAGGTGGATTTCATTTCTGATCTCCCCCCGGAGGTATCCCACCTAATTCTACGAAAGTTGGATCCCAAATCTCTGCTTTGCGCTGTTCAAATTTCACGAAAGTGGTTATACGTCTGTAAGGCTGACAAGAGCCTAAGACAAACCGCGATGCACCATAAGCAACGTGAAATGCCTATATTGAAAGTACGTTTTTCAGGAGAAGCTGTGTGTGACCCGACCACGATACCACACAGGCATCTACCAATTCCTGCACTGGTGAGAAGATGTGTTCCTTTCGTCCCAACCAAACATGGAGAGGCTCGAAACATCCCTCGAAATGCAATGCACAGTCTAGGGAAGGTGAGTTCAGTAACTTCCAGGCGTAGTAAATGTATTAGAATGTAAAGTATTAGCAAATTATATCTTGACGTGCTCCTTTGAGTGAATCGACTGTTTATTGTTAGGATGATGTAGCCAAGGTAAATACATACATTCCATCGAGTGACCACTAGGAATTAAGTCTTATTTTAATGTTCCCCTATACAATTGGACATATGTGGAATTGAAGAGTGTACATTACTCAACTACTGCGTCGCAAAAGCGATACGGATCAGTTTTATTCGGCGTAAAGATCGGCAGGTTAGTTATGACATACTTTCTCCGTCCAATTCTTGTATCATAAACTTGCAGCAGTAATTTAACGAGTCACAATCCTCGTGTAGATTTTATACAAAGTGAATCAATTACGAATGTCGCGGCATTCCATCCAATTAAAATATAATTGGGGTCGTCTGTAATCAATGTTAAAGCATAACAATGTATGTTGCTGCAAAAAAATATCCATTTTCTATTCTCTCCTATTATATTGTTGGGTATCAAGACGTTTTACTCGCTGTAACTGGAAAGAAAATAATATGATCCGTGGTTATATATGCGTATGTGCGGCAAATAAACGCAACAATCGATTTGCTGATGTATATCCTCAACACAATCTCAACGTGATAATAAGAGAACCCTACGTTAGTTTTTAAGGATGAATTCTGTATTTCATTATTGCGTACCTTCCCCTGCGATCATATTATACTTCAAACAAGTAGTGGTTTAATCGCGAATAAATCAATAATTCCATGTCACACAACATTCCAGGGGTCTGTAGTTGCGGCTAATAATTACAACAATGTCACTTCGCAGGCGCGTCTCCAACTGCAAATTAAGAAAGCAATGTGAGTAACAAAAGTTGATCTGAACCCGAACCGGATGCACGAGTCACTGGACCGGAACGGGTAAACAAGCGTAGCCAAGCGTAACATAGCGTGACGTAGCGTGAAGTTGCGTGCTCAAGCGTGAATGTGGCTCAGAGTATATAATCCCGAAAATGGGGCAGTTAATCATTCGAGATCCTGAGTTACAGCAGCAGCATGGAGTTCTTCCGGTCTTTCCTGCGTGTGCTAGGACTGCTGGATGACGACAAGGTGGATTTCATTTCTGATCTCCCCCCGGAGGTAGCCCACCTAATTCTACGCAAGTTGGATCCCAAGTCTCTGCTTTGCGCTGTTCAAGTTTCACGAAAGTGGTTATACGTCTGTAAGGCTGACAAGAGCCTAAGACAAACCGCGATGCACCATAAGCAACGTGAAATGCGTATATTGAAAGAACGTTTTTCAGGAGAAGCTGTGTGTGACTCGACCACGATAACACACAGGCATCTACCAATTCCTGCACTGGTGAGAAGATGTGTTCCTTTCGTCCCAACCAAACATGGAGAGGCTCGAAAAATCCCTCGAAATGCAATGCACAGTCTAGGGAAGGTGACTTCAGTAACTTCCAGGCGTAGTAAATGTATTAGAATGTAAAGTATTAGCAAATTATATCTTGACGTGCTCCTTTGAGTGAATCGACTGTTTATTGTTAGGATGATGTAGCCAAGGTAAATACATACATTCCATCGATTGACCACTAGGAATTAAGTCTTATTTTAATGTTCCCCTATACAATTGGACATATGTGGAATTGAAGAGTGTTCATTACTCAACTACTGCGTCGCAAAAGCGATACGGATCAGTTTTATTCGGCGTAACGATCGGCAGGTTAGTTATGACATACTTTCTCCGTCCAATTCTTGTATCATAATCTTGCAGCAGTAATTTAACGAGTCACAATCCTCGTGTAGATTTTATACAAAGTGAATCAATTACGAATGTCGCGGCATTCCATCCAATTAAGATATAATTGGGGCCGTCTGTAATCAATGTTAAAGCATAACAATGTATGTTGCTGCAAAAAAATATCCATTTTCTATTCTCTCCTATTATATTGTTGGGTATCAAGACGTTTTAATCGCTGTAACTGGAAAGAAAATAATATGATCCGTGGTTATATATGCGTATGTGCGGCAAATAAACGCAACAATCGATTTGCTGATGTATATCCTCAACACAATCTCAACGTGATAATAAGAGAACCCTACGTTAGTTTTTAAGGATGAATTCTGTATTTCATTATTGCGTACCTTCCCCTGCGATCATATTATACTTCAAACAAGTAGTGGTTTAATCGCGAATAAATCAATAATTCCATGTCACACAACATTCCAGGGGACTGTAGTTGCGGCTAATAATTACAACAATGTCACTTCGCAGGCGCGTCTCCAACTGCAAATTAAGAAAGCAATGTGAGTAACAAAAGTTGATCTGAACCCGAACCGGATGCACGAGTCACTGGACCGGAACGGGTAAACAAGCGTAGCCAAGCGTAACATAGCGTGACGTAGCGTGAAGTGGCGTGCTCAAGCGTGAGTGTGGCTCAGAGTATATAATCCCGAAAATGGGGCAGTTAATCATTCGAGATCCTGAGTCTACAGCAGCAGCATGGAGTTCTTTCGGTCTTTCCTGCGCGTGCCAGGGCTGCTGGACGACGACAAGATGGATTTCATTTCTGATCTCCCCCCGGAGGTATCCCACCTAATTCTACGAAAGTTGGATCCCAAGTCTCTGCTTTGCGCTGTTCAAATTTCACGAAAGTGGTTATACGTCTGTAAGGCTGACAAGAGCCTAAGACAAACCGCGATGCACCATAAGCAACGTGAAATGCCTATATTGAAAGTACGTTTTTCAGGAGAAGCTGTGTGTGACCCGACCACGATACCACACAGGCATCTACCAATTCCTGCACTGGTGAGAAGATGTGTTCCTTTCGTCCCAACCAAACATGGAGAGGCTCGAAAAATCCCTCGAAATGCAATGCACAGTCTAGGGAAGGTGAGTTCAGTAACTTCCAGGCGTAGTAAATGTATTAGAATGTAAAGTATTAGCAAATTATATCTTGACGTGCTCCTTTGAGTGAATCGACTGTTTATGGTTAGGATGATGTAGCCATGGTAAATACATACATTCCATCGATTGACCACTAGGAATTAAGTCTTATTTTAATGTTCCCCTATACAATTGGACATATGTGGAATTGAAGAGTGTTCATTACTCAACTACTGCGTCGCACAAGCGATACGGATCAGTTTTATTCGGCGTAAAGATCGGCAGGTTAGTTATGACATACTTTCTCCGTCCAATTCTTGTATCATAAACTTGCAGCAGTAATTTAACGAGTCACAATCCTCGTGTAGATTTTATACAAAGTGAATCAATTACGAATGTCGCGGCATTCCATCCAATTAAAATATAATTGGGGTCGTCTGTAATCAATGTTAAAGCATAACAATGTATGTTGCTGCAAAAAAATATCCATTTTCTATTCTCTCCTATTATATTGTTGTGTATCAAGACGTTTTAATCGCTGTAACTGGAAAGAAAATAATATGATCCGTGGTTATATATGCGTATGTGCGGCAAATAAACGCAACAATCGATTTGCTGATGTATATCCTCAACACAATCTCAACGTGATAATAAGAGAACCCTACGTTAGTTTTTAAGGATGAATTCTGTATTTCATTATTGCGTACCTTCCCCTGCGATCATATTATACTTCAAACAAGTAGTGGTTTAATCGCGAATAAATCAATAATTCCATGTCACACAACATTCCAGGGGACTGTAGTTGCGGCTAATAATTACAACAATGTCACTTCGCAGGCGCGTCTCCAACTGCAAATTAAGAAAGCAATGTGAGTAACAAAAGTTGATCTGAACCCGAACCGGATGCACGAGTCACGGGACCGGAACGGGTAAAGAAGTGTAGCCAAGCGTAACATAGCGTGACGTAGCGTGAAGTGGCGTGCTCAAGCGTGAATGTGGCTCAGAGTATATAATCCCGAAAATGGGGCAGTTAATCATTCGAGATCCTGAGTCTACAGCAGCAGCATGGAGTTCTTCCGGTCTTTCCTGCGTGTGCTAGGGCTGCTGGATGAGGACAAGGTGGATTTCATTTCTGATCTCCCCCCGGAGGTAGCCCACCTAATTCTACGCAAGTTGGATCCCAAGTCTCTGCTTTGCGCTGTTCAAGTTTCACGAAAGTGGTTATACGTCTGTAAGGCTGACAAGAGCCTAAGACAAACCGCGATGCACCATAAGCAACGTGAAATGCGAATATTGAAAGAACGTTTTTCAGGAGAAGCTGTGTGTGACCCGACCACGATAACACACAGGCATGTACCAATTTCTGCACTGGTGAGAAGATGTGTTCCTTTCGTCCCAACCAAACATGGAGAGGCTCGAAAAATCCCTCGAAATGCAATGCACAGTCTAGGGAAGGCGAGTTCAGTAACTTCCTGGCGTAGTAAATGTATTAGAATGTAAAGTATTAGCAAATTATATCTTGACGTGCTCCTTTGAGTGAATCGACTGTTTATTGTTAGGATGATGTAGCCATGGTAAATACATACATTCCATCGATTGACCACTAAGAATTAAGTCTTATTTTAATGTTCCCCTATACAATTGGACATATGTGGAATTGAAGAGTGTTCATTACTCAACTACTGCGTCGCAAAAGCGATACGGATCAGTTTTATTCGGCGTAAAGATCGGCAGGTTAGTTATGACATACTTTCTCCGTCCAATTCTTGTATCATAAACTTGCAGCAGTAATTTAACGAGTCACAATCCTCGTGTAGATTTTATACAAAGTGAATCAATTACGAATGTCGCGGCATTCCATCCAATTTAAATATAATTGGGGTCGTCTGTAATCAATGTTAAAGCATAACAATGTATGTTGCTGCAAAAAAATATCCATTTTCTATTCTCTCCTATTATATTGTTGGGTATCAAGACGTTTTAATCGCTGTAACTGGAAAGAAAATAATATGATCCGTGGTTATACATGCGTATGTGCGGCAAATAAACGCAACAATCGATTTGCTGATGTATATCCTCAACACAATCTCAACGTGATAATAAGAGAACCCTACGTTAGTTTTTAAGGATGAATTCTGTATTTCATTATTGCGTACCATCCCCTGCGATCATATTATACTTCAAACAAGTAGTGGTTTAATCGCGAATAAATCAATAATTCCATGTCACACAACATTCCAGGGGTCTGTAGTTGCGGCTAATAATTACAACAATGTCACTTCGCAGGCGCGTCTCCAACTGCAAATTAAGAAAGCAATGTGAGTAACAAAAGTTGATCTGAACCCGAACCGGATGCACGAGTCACTGGACCGGAACGGGTAAACAAGCGTAGCCAAGCGTAACATAGCGTGACGTAGCGTGAAGTTGCGTGCTCAAGCGTGAATGTGGCTCAGAGTATATAATCCCGAAAATGGGGCAGTTAATCATTCGAGATCCTGAGTCTACAGCAGCAGCATGGAGTTCTTCCGGTCTTTCCTGCGTGTGCTAGGACTGCTGGATGACGACAAGGTGGATTTCATTTCTGATCTCCCCCCGGAGGTAGCCCACCTAATTCTACGCAAGTTGGATCCCAAGTCTCTGCTTTGCGCTGTTCAAGTTTCACGAAAGTGGTTATACGTCTGTAAGGCTGACAAGAGCCTAAGACAAACCGCGATGCACCATAAGCAACGTGAAATGCGTATATTGAAAGAACGTTTTTCAGGAGAAGCTGTGTGTGACTCGACCACGATAACACACAGGCATCTACCAATTCCTGCACTGGTGAGAAGATGTGTTCCTTTCGTCCCAACCAAACATGGAGAGGCTCGAAAAATCCCTCGAAATGCAATGCACAGTCTAGGGAAGGTGACTTCAGTAACTTCCAGGCGTAGTAAATGTATTAGAATGTAAAGTATTAGCAAATTATATCTTGACGTGCTCCTTTGAGTGAATCGACTGTTTATTGTTAGGATGATGTAGCCAAGGTAAATACATACATTCCATCGATTGACCACTAGGAATTAAGTCTTATTTTAATGTTCCCCTATACAATTGGACATATGTGGAATTGAAGAGTGTTCATTACTCAACTACTGCGTCGCAAAAGCGATACGGATCAGTTTTATTCGGCGTAACGATCGGCAGGTTAGTTATGACATACTTTCTCCGTCCAATTCTTGTATCATAATCTTGCAGCAGTAATTTAACGAGTCACAATCCTCGTGTAGATTTTATACAAAGTGAATCAATTACGAATGTCGAGGCATTCCATCCAATTAAAATATAATTGGGGTCGTCTGTAATCAATGTTAAAGCATCACAATGTATGTTGCTGCAAAAAAATATCCATTTTCTATTATCTCCTATTATATTGTTGGGTATCAAGACGTTTTAATCGCTGTAACTGGAAAGAAAATAATATGATCCGTGGTTATATATGCGTATGTGCGGCAAATAAACGCAACAATCGATTTGCTGATGTATATCCTCAACACAATCTCAACGTGATAATAAGAGAACCCTACGTTAGTTTTTAAGGATGAATTCTGTATTTCATTATTGCGTACCTTCCCCTGCGATGATATTATACTTCAAACAAGTAGTGGTTTAATCGCGAATAAATCAATAATTCCATGTCACAAAACATTCCAGGGGACTGTAGTTGCGGCTAATAATTACAACAATGTCACTTCGCAAGCGCGTCTCCAACTGCAAATTAAGAAAGCAATGTGAGTAACAAAAGTTGATCTGAACCCGAACCGGATGCACGAGTCACTGGACCGGAACGGGTAAACAAGCGTAGCCAAGCGTAACATAGCGTGAAGTGGCGTGAAGTGGCGTGCTCAAGCGTGAATGTGGCTCAGAGTATATAATCCCGAAAATGGGGCAGTTAATCATTCGAGATCCTGAGTCTACAGCAGCAGCATGGAGTTCTTTCGGTCTTCCCTGCGTGTGCTAGGGCTGCTGGACGACGACAAGGTGGATTTCATTTCTGATCTCCCCCCGGAGGTATCCCACCTAATTCTACGAAAGTTGGATCCCAAGTCTCTGCTTTGCGCTGTTCAAATTTCACGAAAGTGGTTATACGTCTGTAAGGCTGACAAGAGCCTAAGACAAACCGCGATGCACCATAAGCAACGTGAAATGCGTATATTGAAAGAACGTTTTTCAGGAGAAGCTGTGTGTGACTCGACCACGATAACACACAGGCATCTACCAATTCCTGCACTGGTGAGAAGATGTGTTCCTTTCGTCCCAACCAAACATGGAGAGGCTCGAAAAATCCCTCGAAATGCAATGCACAGTCTAGGGAAGGTGAGTTCAGTAACTTCCAGGCGTAGTAAATGTATTAGAATGTAAAGTATTAGCAAATTATATCTTGACGTGCTCCTTTGAGTGAATCGACTGTTTATTGTTAGGATGATGTAGCCAAGGTAAATACATACATTCCATCGATTGACCACTAGGAATTAAGTCTTATTTTAATGTTCCCCTATACAATTGGACATATGTGGAATTGAAGAGTGTTCATTACTCAACTACTGCGTCGCAAAAGCGATACGGATCAGTTTTATTCGGCGTAACGATCGGCAGGTTAGTTATGACATACTTTCTCCGTCCAATTCTTGTATCATAATCTTGCAGCAGTAATTTAACGAGTCACAATCCTCGTGTAGATTTTATACAAAGTGAATCAATTACGAATGTCGCGGCATTCCATCCAATTAAGATATAATTGGGGTCGTCTGTAATCAATGTTAAAGCATAACAATGTATGTTGCTGCAAAAAAATATCCATTTTCTATTCTCTCCTATTATATTGTTGGGTATCAAGACGTTTTAATCGCTGTAACTGGAAAGAAAATAATATGATCCGTGGTTATATATGCGTATGTGCGGCAAATAAACGCAACAATCGATTTGCTGATGTATATCCTCAACACAATCTCAACGTTATAATAAGAGAACCCTACGTTAGTTTTTAAGGATGAATTCTGTATTTCATTATTGCGTACCATCCCCTGCGATCATATTATACTTCAAACAAGTAGTGGTTTAATCGCGAATAAATCAATAATTCCATGTCACACAACATTCCAGGGGACTGTAGTTGCGGCTAATAATTACAACAATGTCACTTCGCAGGCGCGTCTCCAACTGCAAATTAAGAAAGCAATGTGAGTAACAAAAGTTGATCTGAACCCGAACCGGATGCACGAGTCACTGGACCGGAACGGGTAAACAAGTGTAGCCAAGCGTAACATAGCGTGACGTAGCGTGAAGTGGCGTGCTCAAGCGTGAATGTGGCTCAGAGTATATAATTCCGAAAATGGGGCAGTTAATCATTCGAGATCTTGAGTCTACAGCAGCAGCATGGAGTTCTTTCGGTCTTTCCTGCGTGTGCTAGGGCTGCTGGACGACGACAAGGTGGATTTCATTTCTGATCTCCCCCCGGAGGTATCCCACCTAATTCTACGAAAGTTGGATCCCAAGTCTCTGCTTTGCGCTGTTCAAATTTCACGAAAGTGGCTATACGTCTGTAAGGCTGACAAGAGCCTAAGACAAACCGCGATGCACCATAAGCAACGTGAAATGCGTATATTGAAAGAACGTTTTTCAGGAGAAGCTGTGTGTGACCCGACCACGATACCACACAGGCATCTACCAATTACTGCACTGGTGAGAAGATGTGTTCCTTTCGTCCCAACCAAACATGGAGAGGCTCGAGAAATCCCTCGAAATGCAATGCACAGTCTAGGGAAGGTGAGTTCAGTAACTTCCAGGCGTAGTAAATGTATTAGAATGTAAAGTATTAGCAAATTATATCTTGACGTGCTCCTTTGAGTGAATCGACTGTTTATTGTTAGGATGATGTAGCCATGGTAAATACATACATTCCATCGATTGACCACTAGGAATTAAGCCTTATTTTAATGTTCCCCTATACAATTGGACATATGTGGAATTGAAGAGTGTTCATTACTCAACTACTGCGTCGCAAAAGCGATACGGATCAGTTTTATTCGGCGTAAAGATCGGCAGGTTAGTTATGACATACTTTCTCCGTCCAATTCTTGTATTATAAAGTTGCAGCAGTAATTTAACGAGTCACAATCCTCGTGTAGATTTTATACAAAGTGAATCAATTACGAATGTCGCGGCATTCCATCCAATTTAAATATAATTGGGGTCGTCTGTAATCAATGTTAAAGCATAACAATGTATGTTGCTGCAAAAAAATATCCATTTTCTATTCTCTCCTATTATATTGTTGGGTATCAAGACGTTTTAATCGCTGTAACTGGAAAGAAAATAATATGATCCGTGGTTATATATGCGTATGTGCGGCAAATAAACGCAACAATCGATTTGCTGATGTATATCCTCAACACAATCTCAACGTGATAATAAGAGAACCCTACGTTAGTTTTTAAGGATGAATTCTGTATTTCATTATTGCGTACCTTCCCCTGCGATCATATTATACTTCAAACAAGTAGTGGTTTAATCGCGAATAAATCAATAATTCCATGTCACACAACATTCCAGGGGACTGTAGTTGCGGCTAATAATTACAACAATGTCACTTCGCAAGCGCGTCTCCAACTGCAAATTAAGAAAGCAATGTGAGTAACAAAAGTTGATCTGAACCCGAACCGGATGCACGAGTCACTGGACCGGAACGGGTAAACAAGCGTAGCCAAGCGTAACATAGCGTGACGTAGCGTGAAGTGGCGTGCTCAAGCGTGAATGTGGCTCAGAGTATATAATCCCGAAAATGGGGCAGTTAATCATTCGAGATCCTGAGTCTACAGCAGCAGCATGGAGTTCTTTCGGTCTTTCCTGCGTGTGCCAGGGCTGCTGGACGACGACAAGGTGGATTTCATTTCTGATCTCCCCCCGGAGGTATCCCACCTAATTCTACGAAAGTTGGATCCCAAGTCTCTGCTTTGCGCTGTTCAAATTTCACGAAAGTGGTTATACGTCTGTAAGGCTGACAAGAGCCTAAGACAAACCGCGATGCACCATAAGCAACGTGAAATGCGTATATTGAAAGTACGTTTTTCAGGAGAAGCTGTGTGTGACCCGACCACGATACCACACAGGCATCTACCAATTCCTGCACTGGTGAGAAGATGTGTTCCTTTCGTCCCAACCAAACATGGAGAGGCTCGAAACATCCCTCGAAATGCAATGCACAGTCTAGGGAAGGTGAGTTCAGTAACTTCCAGGCGTAGTAAATGTATTAGAATGTAAAGTATTAGCAAATTATATCTTGACGTGCTCCTTTGAGTGAATCGACTGTTTATTGTTAGGATGATGTAGCCAAGGTAAATACATACATTCCATCGATTGACCACTAGGAATTAAGCCTTATTTTAATGTTCCGCTATACAATTGGACATATGTGGAATTGAAGAGTGTTCATTACTCAACTACTGCGTCGCAAAAGCGATACGGATCAGTTTTATTCGGCGTAAAGATCGGCAGGTTAGTTATGACATACTTTCTCCGTCCAATTCTTGTATTATAAAGTTGCAGCAGTAATTTAACGAGTCACAATCCTCGTGTAGTTTTTATAAAAAGTGAATCAATTACGAATGTCGCGGCATTCCATCCAATTAAAATATAATTGGGGTCGTCTGTAATCAATGTTAAAGCATAACAATGTATGTTGCTGCAAAAAAATATCCATTTTCTATTCTCTCCTATTATATTGTTGTGTATCAAGACGTTTTAATCGCTGTAACTGGAAAGAAAATAATATGATCCGTGGTTATATATGCGTATGTGCGGCAAATAAACGCAACAATCGATTTGCTGATGTATATCCTCAACACAATCTCAACGTGAAAATAAGAGAACCCTACGTTAGTTTTTAAGGATGAATTCTGTATTTCATTATTGCGTACCATCCCCTGCGATCATATTATACTTCAAACAAGTAGTGGTTTAATCGCGAATAAATCAATAATTCCATGTCACACAACATTCCAGGGGACTGTAGTTGCGGCTAATAATTACAACAATGTCACTTCGCAGGCGCGTCTCCAACTGCAAATTAAGAAAGCAATGTGAGTAACAAAAGTTGATCTGAACCCGAACCGGATGCACGAGTCACGGGACCGGAACGGGTAAAGAAGTGTAGCCAAGCGTAACATAGCGTGACGTAGCGTGAAGTGGCGTGCTTAAGCGTGAATGTGGCTCAGAGTATATAATCCCGAAAATGGGGCAGTTAATCATTCGAGATCCTGAGTCTACAGCAGCAGCATGGAGTTCTTTCGGTCTTTCCTGCGTGTGCTAGGGCTGCTGGACGACGACAAGGTGGATTTCATTTCTGATCTCCCCCCGGAGGTATCCCACCTAATTCTACGAAAGTTGGATCCCAAGTCTCTGCTTTGCGCTGTTCAAATTTCTCGAAAGTGGCTATACGTCTGTAAGGCTGACAAGAGCCTAAGACAAACCGCGATGCACCATAAGCAACGTGAAATGCGTATATTGAAAGAACGTTTTTCAGGAGAAGTTGTGTGTGACCCGACCACGATACCACACAGGCATCTACCAATTCCTGCACTGGTGAGAAGATGTGTTCCTTTCGTCCCAACCAAACATGGAGAGGCTCGAAAAATCCCTCGAAATGCAATGCACAGTCTAGGGAAGGCGAGTTCAGTAACTTCCTGGCGTAGTAAATGTATTAGAATGTAAAGTATTAGCAAATTATATCTTGACGTGCTCCTTTGAGTGAATCGACTGTTTATTGTTAGGATGATGTAGCCATGGTAAATACATACATTCCATCGATTGACCACTAAGAATTAAGTCTTATTTTAATGTTCCCCTATACAATTGGACATATGTGGAATTGAAGAGTGTTCATTACTCAACTACTGCGTCGCAAAAGCGATACGGATCAGTTTTATTCGGCGTAAAGATCGGCAGGTCAGTTATGACATACTTTCTCCGTCCAATTCTTGTATCATAAACTTGCAGCAGTAATTTAACGAGTCACAATCCTCGTGTAGATTTTATACAAAGTGAATCAATTACGAATGTCGCGGCATTCCATCCAATTTAAATATAATTGGGGTCGTCTGTAATCAATGTTAAAGCATAACAATGTATGTTGCTGCAAAAAAATATCCATTTTCTATTCTCTCCTATTATATTGTTGGGTATCAAGACGTTTTAATCGCTGTAACTGGAAAGAAAATAATATGATCCGTGGTTATACATGCGTATGTGCGGCAAATAAACGCAACAATCGATTTGCTGATGTATATCCTCAACACAATCTCAACGTGATAATAAGAGAACCCTACGTTAGTTTTTAAGGATGAATTCTGTATTTCATTATTGCGTACCATCCCCTGCGATCATATTATACTTCAAACAAGTAGTGGTTTAATCGCGAATAAATCAATAATTCCATGTCACACAACATTCCAGGGGTCTGTAGTTGCGGCTAATAATTACAACAATGTCACTTCGCAGGCGCGTCTCCAACTGCAAATTAAGAAAGCAATGTGAGTAACAAAAGTTGATCTGAACCCGAACCGGATGCACGAGTCACTGGACCGGAACGGGTAAACAAGCGTAGCCAAGCGTAACATAGCGTGACGTAGCGTGAAGTTGCGTGCTCAAGCGTGAATGTGGCTCAGAGTATATAATCCCGAAAATGGGGCAGTTAATCATTCGAGATCCTGAGTCTACAGCAGCAGCATGGAGTTCTTCCGGTCTTTCCTGCGTGTGCTAGGACTGCTGGATGACGACAAGGTGGATTTCATTTCTGATCTCCCCCCGGAGGTAGCCCACCTAATTCTACGCAAGTTGGATCCCAAGTCTCTGCTTTGCGCTGTTCAAGTTTCACGAAAGTGGTTATACGTCTGTAAGGCTGACAAGAGCCTAAGACAAACCGCGATGCACCATAAGCAACGTGAAATGCGTATATTGAAAGAACGTTTTTCAGGAGAAGCTGTGTGTGACTCGACCACGATAACACACAGGCATCTACCAATTCCTGCACTGGTGAGAAGATGTGTTCCTTTCGTCCCAACCAAACATGGAGAGGCTCGAAAAATCCCTCGAAATGCAATGCACAGTCTAGGGAAGGTGACTTCAGTAACTTCCAGGCGTAGTAAATGTATTAGAATGTAAAGTATTAGCAAATTATATCTTGACGTGCTCCTTTGAGTGAATCGACTGTTTATTGTTAGGATGATGTAGCCAAGGTAAATACATACATTCCATCGATTGACCACTAGGAATTAAGTCTTATTTTAATGTTCCCCTATACAATTGGACATATGTGGAATTGAAGAGTGTTCATTACTCAACTACTGCGTCGCAAAAGCGATACGGATCAGTTTTATTCGGCGTAACGATCGGCAGGTTAGTTATGACATACTTTCTCCGTCCAATTCTTGTATCATAATCTTGCAGCAGTAATTTAACGAGTCACAATCCTCGTGTAGATTTTATACAAAGTGAATCAATTACGAATGTCGCGGCATTCCATCCAATTAAGATATAATTGGGGTCGTCTGTAATCAATGTTAAAGCATAACAATGTATGTTGCTGCAAAAAAATATCCATTTTCTATTCTCTCCTATTATATTGTTGGGTATCAAGACGTTTTACTCGCTGTAACTGGAAAGAAAATAATATGATCCGTGGTTATATATGCGTATGTGCGGCAAATAAACGCAACAATCGATTTGCTGATGTATATCCTCAACACAATCTCAACGTGATAATAAGAGAACCCTACGTTAGTTTTTAAGGATGAATTCTGTATTTCATTATTGCGTACCTTCCCCTGCGATGATATTATACTTCAAACAAGTAGTGGTTTAATCGCGAATAAATCAATAATTCCATGTCACACAACATTCCAGGGGACTGTAGTTGCGGCTAATAATTACAACAATGTCACTTCGCAGGCGCGTCTCCAACTGCAAATTAAGAAAGCAATGTGAGTAACAAAAGTTGATCTGAACCCGAACCGGATGCACGAGTCACTGGACCGGAACGGGTAAACAAGCGTAGCCAAGCGTAACATAGCGTGACGTAGCGTGAAGTGGCGTGCTCAAGCGTGAATGTGGCTCAGAGTATATAATCCCGAAAATGGGGCAGTTAATCATTCGAGATCCTGAGTCTACAGCAGCAGCATGGAGTTCTTTCGGTCTTTCCTGCGCGTGCCAGGGCTGCTGGACGACGACAAGGTGGATTTCATTTCTGATCTCCCCCCGGAGGTAGCCCACCTAATTCTACGAAAGTTGGATCCCAAGTCTCTGCTTTGCGCTGTTCAAATTTCACGAAAGTGGTTATACGTCTGTAAGGCTGACAAGAGCCTAAGACAAACCGCGATGCACCATAAGCAACGTGAAATGCGTATATTGAAAGAACGTTTTTCAGGAGAAGCTGTGTGTGACCCGACCACGATACCACACAGGCATCTACCAATTCCTGCACTGGTGAGAAGATGTGTTCCTTTCGTCCCAACCAAACATGGAGAGGCTCGAAACATCCCTCGAAATGCAATGCACAGTCTAGGGAAGGTGAGTTCAGTAACTTCCAGGCGTAGTAAATGTATTAGAATGTAAAGTATTAGCAAATTATATCTTGACGTGCTCCTTTGAGTGAATCGACTGTTTATTGTTAGGATGATGTAGCCATGGTAAATACATACATTCCATCGATTGACCACTAGGAATTAAGTCTTATTTTAATGTTCCCCTATACAATTGGACATATGTGGAATTGAAGAGTGTTCATTACTCAACTACTGCGTCGCAAAAGCGATACGGATCAGTTTTATTCGGCGTAAAGATCGGCAGGTTAGTTATGACATACTTTCTCCGTCCAATTCTTGTATCATAAACTTGCAGCAGTAATTTAACGAGTCACAATCCTCGTGTAGATTTTATACAAAGTGAATCAATTACGAATGTCGCGGCATTCCATCCAATTAAAATATAATTGGGGTCCTCTGTAATCAATGTTAAAGCATAACAATGTATGTTGCTGCAAAAAAATATCCATTTTCTATTCTCTCCTATTATATTGTTGGGTATCAAGACGTTTTAATCGCTGTAACTGGAAAGAAAATAATATGGTCCGTGGTTATATATGCGTATGTGCGGCAAATAAACGCAACAATCGATTTGGTGATGTATATCCTCAACACAATCTCAACGTGATAATAAGAGAACCCTACGTTAGTTTTTAAGGATGAATTCTGTATTTCATTATTGCGTACCTTCCCCTGCGATGATATTATACTTCAAACAAGTAGTGGTTTAATCGCGAATAAATCAATAATTCCATGTCACACAACATTCCAGGGGACTGTAGTTGCGGCTAATAATTACAACAATGTCACTTCGCAGGCGCGTCTCCAACTGCAAATTAAGAAAGCAATGTGAGTAACAAAAGTTGATCTGAACCCGAACCGGATGCACGAGTCACTGGACCGGAACGGGTAAACAAGCGTAGCCAAGCGTAACATAGCGTGACGTAGCGTGAAGTGGCGTGCTCAAGCGTGAGTGTGGCTCAGAGTATATAATCCCGAAAATGGGGCAGTTAATCATTCGAGATCCTGAGTCTACAGCAGCAGCATGGAGTTCTTTCGGTCTTCCCTGCGTGTGCTAGGGCTGCTGGACGACGACAAGGTGGATTTCATTTCTGATCTCCCCCTGGAGGTATCCCACCTAACTCTACGAAAGTTGGATCCCAAGTCTCTGCTTTGCGCTGTTCAAATTTCACGAAAGTGGTTATACGTCTGTAAGGCTGACAAGAGCCTAAGACAAACCGCGATGCACCATAAGCAACGTGAAATGCGTATATTGAAAGAACGTTTTTCAGGAGAAGCTGTGTGTGACTCGACCACGATAACACACAGGCATCTACCAATTCCTGCACTGGTGAGAAGATGTGTTCCTTTCGTCCCAACCAAACATGGAGAGGCTCGAAAAATCCCTCGAAATGCAATGCACAGTCTAGGGAAGGTGAGTTCAGTAACTTCCAGGCGTAGTAAATGTATTAGAATGTAAAGTATTAGCAAATTATATCTTGACGTGCTCCTTTGAGTGAATCGACTGTTTATTGTTAGGATGATGTAGCCAAGGTAAATACATACATTCCATCGATTGACCACTAGGAATTAAGTCTTATTTTAATGTTCCCCTATACAATTGGACATATGTGGAATTGAAGAGTGTTCATTACTCAACTACTGCGTCGCAAAAGCGATACGGATCAGTTTTATTCGGCGTAACGATCGGCAGGTTAGTTATGACATACTTTCTCCGTCCAATTCTTGTATCATAATCTTGCAGCAGTAATTTAACGAGTCACAATCCTCGTGTAGATTTTATACAAAGTGAATCAATTACGAATGTCGCGGCATTCCATCCAATTAAGATATAATTGGGGTCGTCTGTAATCAATGTTAAAGCATAACAATGTATGTTGCTGCAAAAAAATATCCATTTTCTATTCTCTCCTATTATATTGTTGGGTATCAAGACGTTTTAATCGCTGTAACTGGAAAGAAAATAATATGATCCGTGGTTATATATGCGTATGTGCGGCAAATAAACGCAACAATCGATTTGCTGATGTATATCCTCAACACAATCTCAACGTTATAATAAGAGAACCCTACGTTAGTTTTTAAGGATGAATTCTGTATTTCATTATTGCGTACCATCCCCTGCGATCATATTATACTTCAAACAAGTAGTGGTTTAATCGCGAATAAATCAATAATTCCATGTCACACAACATTCCAGGGGACTGTAGTTGCGGCTAATAATTACAACAATGTCACTTCGCAGGCGCGTCTCCAACTGCAAATTAAGAAAGCAATGTGAGTAACAAAAGTTGATCTGAACCCGAACCGGATGCACGAGTCACTGGACCGGAACGGGTAAACAAGTGTAGCCAAGCGTAACATAGCGTGACGTAGCGTGAAGTAGCGTGCTCAAGCGTGAATGTGGCTCAGAGTATATAATTCCGAAAATGGGGCAGTTAATCATTCGAGATCTTGAGTCTACAGCAGCAGCATGGAGTTCTTTCGGTCTTTCCTGCGTGTGCTAGGGCTGCTGGACGACGACAAGGTGGATTTCATTTCTGATCTCCCCCCGGAGGTATCCCACCTAATTCTACGAAAGTTGGATCCCAAGTCTCTGCTTTGCGCTGTTCAAATTTCACGAAAGTGGCTATACGTCTGTAAGGCTGACAAGAGCCTAAGACAAACCGCGATGCACCATAAGCAACGTGAAATGCGTATATTGAAAGAACGTTTTTCAGGAGAAGCTGTGTGTGACCCGACCACGATACCACACAGGCATCTACCAATTACTGCACTGGTGAGAAGATGTGTTCCTTTCGTCCCAACCAAACATGGAGAGGCTCGAGAAATCCCTCGAAATGCAATGCACAGTCTAGGGAAGGTGAGTTCAGTAACTTCCAGGCGTAGTAAATGTATTAGAATGTAAAGTATTAGCAAATTATATCTTGACGTGCTCCTTTGAGTGAATCGACTGTTTATTGTTAGGATGATGTAGCCATGGTAAATACATACATTCCATCGATTGACCACTAGGAATTAAGCCTTATTTTAATGTTCCCCTATACAATTGGACATATGTGGAATTGAAGAGTGTTCATTACTCAACTACTGCGTCGCAAAAGCGATACGGATCAGTTTTATTCGGCGTAAAGATCGGCAGGTTAGTTATGACATACTTTCTCCGTCCAATTCTTGTATTATAAAGTTGCAGCAGTAATTTAACGAGTCACAATCCTCGTGTAGATTTTATACAAAGTGAATCAATTACGAATGTCGCGGCATTCCATCCAATTAAAATATAATTGGGGTCGTCTGTAATCAATGTTAAAGCATAACAATGTATGTTGCTGCAAAAAAATATCCATTTTCTATTCTCTCCTATTATATTGTTGGGTATCAAGACGTTTTAATCGCTGTAACTGGAAAGAAAATAATATGATCCGTGGTTATATATGCGTATGTGCGGCAAATAAACGCAACAATCGATTTGCTGATGTATATCCTCAACACAATCTCAACGTGATAATAAGAGAACCCTACGTTAGTTTTTAAGGATGAATTCTGTATTTCATTATTGCGTACCTTCCCCTGCGATCATATTATACTTCAAACAAGTAGTGGTTTAATCGCGAATAAATCAATAATTCCATGTCACACAACATTCCAGGGGACTGTAGTTGCGGCTAATAATTACAACAATGTCACTTCGCAGGCGCGTCTCCAACTGCAAATTAAGAAAGCAATGTGAGTAACAAAAGTTGATCTGAACCCGAACCGGATGCACGAGTCACGGGACCGGAACGGGTAAAGAAGTGTAGCCAAGCGTAACATAGCGTGACGTAGCGTGAAGTGGCGTGCTCAAGCGTGAATGTGGCTCAGAGTATATAATCCCGAAAATGGGGCAGTTAATCATTCGAGATCCTGAGTCTACAGCAGCAGTATGGAGTTCTTTCGGTCTTTCCTGCGCGTGCCAGGGCTGCTGGACGACGACAAGGTGGATTTCATTTCTGATCTCCCCCCGGAGGTATCCCACCTAATTCTACGAAAGTTGGATCCCAAGTCTCTGCTTTGCGCTGTTCAAATTTCACGAAAGTGGTTATACGTCTGTAAGGCTGACAAGAGCCTAAGACAAACCGCGATGCACCATAAGCAACGTGAAATGCGTATATTGAAAGAACGTTTTTCAGGAGAAGCTGTGTGTGACCCGACCACGATACCACACAGGCATCTACCAATTCCTGCACTGGTGAGAAGATGTGTTCCTTTCGTCCCAACCAAACATGGAGAGGCTCGAAACATCCCTCGAAATGCAATGCACAGTCTAGGGAAGTTGAGTTGAGTAACTTCCAGGCGTAGTAAATGTATTAGAATGTAAAGTATTAGCAAATTATATCTTGACGTGCTCCTTTGAGTGAATCGACTGGTTATTGTTAGGATGATGTAGCCAAGGTAAATACATACATTCCATCGATTGACCACTAGGAATTAAGCCTTATTTTAATGTTCCCCTATACAATTGGACATATGTCGAATTGAAGAGTGTCAATTATTCAACTACTGCGTCGCAAAAGCGATACGGATCAGTTTTATTCGGCGTAAAGATCGGCAGGTTAGTTATGACATACTTTCTCCGTCCAATTCTTGTATCATAAACTTGCAGCAGTAATTTAACGAGTCACAATCCTCGTGTAGATTTTATACAAAGTGAATCAATTACGAATGTCGCGGCATTCCATCCAATTAAAATATAATTGGGGTCGTCTGTAATCAATGTTAAAGCATAACAATGTATGTTGCTGCAAAAAAATATCCATTTTGTATTCTCTCCTATTATATTGTTGGGTATCAAGACGTTTTAATCGCTGTAACTGGAAAGAAAATAATATGATCCGTGGTTATATATGCGTATGTGCGGCAAATAAACGCAACAATCGATTTGCTTATGTATATCCTCAACACAATCTCAACGTGATAATAAGAGAACCCTACGTTAGTTTTTAAGGATGAATTCTGTATTTCATTATTGCGTACCATCCCCTGCGATCATATTATACTTCAAACAAGTAGTGGTTTAATCGCGAATAAATCAATAATTCCATGTCACACAACATTCCAGGGGTCTGTAGTTGCGGCTAATAATTACAACAATGTCACTTCGCAGGCGCGTCTCCAACTGCAAATTAAGAAAGCAATGTGAGTAACAAAAGTTGATCTGAACCCGAACCGGATGCACGAGTCACTGGACCGGAACGGGTAAACAAGCGTAGCCAAGCGTAACATAGCGTGACGTAGCGTGAAGTGGCGTGCTCAAGCGTGAATGTGGCTCAGAGTATATAATCCCGAAAATGGGGCAGTTAATCATTCGAGATCCTGAGTTACAGCAGCAGCATGGAGTTCTTCCGGTCTTTCCTGCGTGTGCTAGGACTGCTGGATGACGACAAGGTGGATTTCATTTCTGATCTCCCCCCGGAGGTAGCCCACCTAATTCTACGCAAGTTGGATCCCAAGTCTCTGCTTTGCGCTGTTCAAGTTTCACGAAAGTGGTTATACGTCTGTAAGGCTGACAAGAGCCTAAGACAAACCGCGATGCACCATAAGCAACGTGAAATGCGTATATTGAAAGAACGTTTTTCAGGAGAAGCTGTGTGTGACTCGACCACGATAACACACAGGCATCTACCAATTCCTGCACTGGTGAGAAGATGTGTTCCTTTCGTCCCAACCAAACATGGAGAGGCTCGAAAAATCCCTCGAAATGCAATGCACAGTCTAGGGAAGGTGACTTCAGTAACTTCCAGGCGTAGTAAATGTATTAGAATGTAAAGTATTAGCAAATTATATCTTGACGTGCTCCTTTGAGTGAATCGACTGTTTATTGTTAGGATGATGTAGCCATGGTAAATACATACATTCCATCGATTGACCACTAGGAATTAAGTCTTATTTTAATGTTCCCCTATACAATTGGACATATGTGGAATTGAAGAGTGTTCATTACTCAACTACTGCGTCGCAAAAGCGATACGGATCAGTTTTATTCGGCGTAAAGATCGGCAGGTCAGTTATGACATACTTTCTCCGTCCAATTCTTGTATCATAAACTTGCAGCAGTAATTTAACGAGTCACAATCCTCGTGTAGTTTTTATAAAAAGTGAATCAATTACGAATGTCGCGGCATTCCATCCAATTAAAATATAATTGGGGTCGTCTGTAATCAATGTTAAAGCATAACAATGTATGTTGCTGCAAAAAAATATCCATTTTCTATTCTCTCCTATTATATTGTTGTGTATCAAGACGTTTTAATCGCTGTAACTGGAAAGAAAATAATATGATCCGTGGTTATATATGCGTATGTGCGGCAAATAAACGCAACAATCGATTTGCTGATGTATATCCTCAACACAATCTCAACGTGATAATAAGAGAACCCTACGTTAGTTTTTAAGGATGAATTCTGTATTTCATTATTGCGTACCATCCCCTGCGATCATATTATACTTCAAACAAGTAGTGGTTTAATCGCGAATAAATCAATAATTCCATGTCACACAACATTCCAGGGGACTGTAGTTGCGGCTAATAATTACAACAATGTCACTTCGCAGGCGCGTCTCCAACTGCAAATTAAGAAAGCAATGTGAGTAACAAAAGTTGATCTGAACCCGAACCGGATGCACGAGTCACGGGACCGGAACGGGTAAAGAAGTGTAGCCAAGCGTAACATAGCGTGACGTAGCGTGAAGTGGCGTGCTCAAGCGTGAATGTGGCTCAGAGTATATAATCCCGAAAATGGGGCAGTTAATCATTCGAGATCCTGAGTCTACAGCAGCAGCATGGAGTTCTTCCGGTCTTTCCTGCGTGTGCTAGGGCTGCTGGATGAGGACAAGGTGGATTTCATTTCTGATCTCCCCCCGGAGGTAGCCCACCTAATTCTACGCAAGTTGGATCCCAAGTCTCTGCTTTGCGCTGTTCAAGTTTCACGAAAGTGGTTATACGTCTGTAAGGCTGACAAGAGCCTAAGACAAACCGCGATGCACCATAAGCAACGTGAAATGCGAATATTGAAAGAACGTTTTTCAGGAGAAGCTGTGTGTGACCCGACCACGATAACACACAGGCATGTACCAATTTCTGCACTGGTGAGAAGATGTGTTCCTTTCGTCGCAACCAAACATGGAGAGGCTCGAAAAATCCCTCGAAATGCAATGCACAGTCTAGGGAAGGCGAGTTCAGTAACTTCCTGGCGTAGTAAATGTATTAGAATGTAAAGTATTAGCAAATTATATCTTGACGTGCTCCTTTGAGTGAATCGACTGGTTATTGTTAGGATGATGTAGCCAAGGTAAATACATACATTCCATCGATTGACCACTAGGAATTAAGCCTTATTTTAATGTTCCCCTATACAATTGGACATATGTCGAATTGAAGAGTGTCAATTATTCAACTACTGCGTCGCAAAAGCGATACGGATCAGTTTTATTCGGCGTAAAGATCGGCAGGTTAGTTATGACATACTTTCTCCGTCCAATTCTTGTATCATAAACTTGCAGCAGTAATTTAACGAGTCACAATCCTCGTGTAGATTTTATACAAAGTGAATCAATTACGAATGTCGCGGCATTCCATCCAATTAAAATATAATTGGGGTCGTCTGTAATCAATGTTAAAGCATAACAATGTATGTTGCTGCAAAAAAATATCCATTTTCTATTCTCTCCTATTATATTGTTGGGTATCAAGACGTTTTACTCGCTGTAACTGGAAAGAAAATAATATGATCCGTGGTTATATATGCGTATGTGCGGCAAATAAACGCAACAATCGATTTGCTGATGTATATCCTCAACACAATCTCAACGTGATAATAAGAGAACCCTACGTTAGTTTTTAAGGATGAATTCTGTATTTCATTATTGCGTACCATCCCCTGCGATCATATTATACTTCAAACAAGTAGTGGTTTAATCGCGAATAAATCAATAATTCCATGTCACACAACATTCCAGGGGTCTGTAGTTGCGGCTAATAATTACAACAATGTCACTTCGCAGGCGCGTCTCCAACTGCAAATTAAGAAAGCAATGTGAGTAACAAAAGTTGATCTGAACCCGAACCGGATGCACGAGTCACTGGACCGGAACGGGTAAACAAGCGTAGCCAAGCGTAACATAGCGTGACGTAGCGTGAAGTTGCGTGCTCAAGCGTGAATGTGGCTCAGAGTATATAATCCCGAAAATGGGGCAGTTAATCATTCGAGATCCTGAGTTACAGCAGCAGCATGGAGTTCTTCCGGTCTTTCCTGCGTGTGCTAGGACTGCTGGATGACGACAAGGTGGATTTCATTTCTGATCTCCCCCCGGAGGTAGCCCACCTAATTCTACGCAAGTTGGATCCCAAGTCTCTGCTTTGCGCTGTTCAAGTTTCACGAAAGTGGTTATACGTCTGTAAGGCTGACAAGAGCCTAAGACAAACCGCGATGCACCATAAGCAACGTGAAATGCGTATATTGAAAGAACGTTTTTCAGGAGAAGCTGTGTGTGACTCGACCACGATAACACACAGGCATCTACCAATTCCTGCACTGGTGAGAAGATGTGTTCCTTTCGTCCCAACCAAACATGGAGAGGCTCGAAAAATCCCTCGAAATGCAATGCACAGTCTAGGGAAGGCGAGTTCAGTAACTTCCTGGCGTAGTAAATGTATTAGAATGTAAAGTATTAGCAAATTATATCTTGACGTGCTCCTTTGAGTGAATCGACTGTTTATTGTTAGGATGATGTAGCCATGGTAAATACATACATTCCATCGATTGACCACTAAGAATTAAGTCTTATTTTAATGTTCCCCTATACAATTGGACATATGTGGAATTGAAGAGTGTTCATTACTCAACTACTGCGTCGCAAAAGCGATACGGATCAGTTTTATTCGGCGTAAAGATCGGCAGGTCAGTTATGACATACTTTCTCCGTCCAATTCTTGTATCATAAACTTGCAGCAGTAATTTAACGAGTCACAATCCTCGTGTAGATTTTATACAAAGTGAATCAATTACGAATGTCGCGGCATTCCATCCAATTTAAATATAATTGGGGTCGTCTGTAATCAATGTTAAAGCATAACAATGTATGTTGCTGCAAAAAAATATCCATTTTCTATTCTCTCCTATTATATTGTTGGGTATCAAGACGTTTTAATCGCTGTAACTGGAAAGAAAATAATATGATCCGTGGTTATATATGCGTATGTGCGGCAAATAAACGCAACAATCGATTTGCTGATGTATATCCTCAACACAATCTCAACGTGATAATAAGAGAACCCTACGTTAGTTTTTAAGGATGAATTCTGTATTTCATTATTGCGTACCATCCCCTGCGATCATATTATACTTCAAACAAGTAGTGGTTTAATCGCGAATAAATCAATAATTCCATGTCACACAACATTCCAGGGGTCTGTAGTTGCGGCTAATAATTACAACAATGTCACTTCGCAGGCGCGTCTCCAACTGCAAATTAAGAAAGCAATGTGAGTAACAAAAGTTGATCTGAACCCGAACCGGATGCACGAGTCACTGGACCGGAACGGGTAAACAAGCGTAGCCAAGCGTAACATAGCGTGACGTAGCGTGAAGTTGCGTGCTCAAGCGTGAATGTGGCTCAGAGTATATAATCCCGAAAATGGGGCAGTTAATCATTCGAGATCCTGAGTCTACAGCAGCAGCATGGAGTTCTTCCGGTCTTTCCTGCGTGTGCTAGGACTGCTGGATGACGACAAGGTGGATTTCATTTCTGATCTCCCCCCGGAGGTAGCCCACCTAATTCTACGCAAGTTGGATCCCAAGTCTCTGCTTTGCGCTGTTCAAGTTTCACGAAAGTGGTTATACGTCTGTAAGGCTGACAAGAGCCTAAGACAAACCGCGATGCACCATAAGCAACGTGAAATGCGTATATTGAAAGAACGTTTTTCAGGAGAAGCTGTGTGTGACTCGACCACGATAACACACAGGCATCTACCAATTCCTGCACTGGTGAGAAGATGTGTTCCTTTCGTCCCAACCAAACATGGAGAGGCTCGAAAAATCCCTCGAAATGCAATGCACAGTCTAGGGAAGGTGACTTCAGTAACTTCCAGGCGTAGTAAATGTATTAGAATGTAAAGTATTAGCAAATTATATCTTGACGTGCTCCTTTGAGTGAATCGACTGTTTATTGTTAGGATGATGTAGCCAAGGTAAATACATACATTCCATCGATTGACCACTAGGAATTAAGTCTTATTTTAATGTTCCCCTATACAATTGGACATATGTGGAATTGAAGAGTGTTCATTACTCAACTACTGCGTCGCAAAAGCGATACGGATCAGTTTTATTCGGCGTAACGATCGGCAGGTTAGTTATGACATACTTTCTCCGTCCAATTCTTGTATCATAATCTTGCAGCAGTAATTTAACGAGTCACAATCCTCGTGTAGATTTTATACAAAGTGAATCAATTACGAATGTCGCGGCATTCCATCCAATTAAAATATAATTGGGGTCGTCTGTAATCAATGTTAAAGCATAACAATGTATGTTGCTGCAAAAAAATATCCATTTCTATTCTCTCCTATTATATTGTTGGGTATCAAGACGTTTTAATCGCTGTAACTGGAAAGAAAATAATATGATCCGTGGTTATATATGCGTATGTGCGGCAAATAAACGCAACAATCGATTTGCTGATGTATATCCTCAACACAATCTCAACGTGATAATAAGAGAACCCTACGTTAGTTTTTAAGGATGAATTCTGTATTTCATTATTGCGTACCTTCCCCTGCGATGATATTATACTTCAAACAAGTAGTGGTTTAATCGCGAATAAATCAATAATTCCATGTCACACAACATTCCAGGGGACTGTAGTTGCGGCTAATAATTACAACAATGTCACTTCGCAGGCGCGTCTCCAACTGCAAATTAAGAAAGCAATGTGAGTAACAAAAGTTGATCTGAACCCGAACCGGATGCACGAGTCACTGGACCGGAACGGGTAAACAAGCGTAGCCAAGCGTAACATAGCGTGACGTAGCGTGAAGTGGCGTGCTCAAGCGTGAATGTGGCTCAGAGTATATAATCCCGAAAATGGGGCAGTTAATCATTCGAGATCCTGAGTCTACAGCAGCAGCATGGAGTTCTTTCGGTCTTTCCTGCGCGTGCCAGGGCTGCTGGACGACGACAAGGTGGATTTCATTTCTGATCTCCCCCCGGAGGTATCCCACCTAATTCTACGAAAGTTGGATCCCAAATCTCTGCTTTGCGCTGTTCAAATTTCACGAAAGTGGTTATACGTCTGTAAGGCTGACAAGAGCCTAAGACAAACCGCGATGCACCATAAGCAACGTGAAATGCCTATATTGAAAGTACGTTTTTCAGGAGAAGCTGTGTGTGACCCGACCACGATACCACACAGGCATCTACCAATTCCTGCACTGGTGAGAAGATGTGTTCCTTTCGTCCCAACCAAACATGGAGAGGCTCGAAACATCCCTCGAAATGCAATGCACAGTCTAGGGAAGGTGAGTTCAGTAACTTCCAGGCGTAGTAAATGTATTAGAATGTAAAGTATTAGCAAATTATATCTTGACGTGCTCCTTTGAGTGAATCGACTGTTTATTGTTAGGATGATGTAGCCATGGTAAATACATACATTCCATCGATTGACCACTAGGAATTAAGTCTTATTTTAATGTTCCCCTATACAATTGGACATATGTGGAATTGAAGAGTGTTCATTACTCAACTACTGCGTCGCAAAAGCGATACGGATCAGTTTTATTCGGCGTAAAGATCGGCAGGTTAGTTATGACATACTTTCTCCGTCCAATTCTTGTATCATAAACTTGCAGCAGTAATTTAACGAGTCACAATCCTCGTGTAGATTTTATACAAAGTGAATCAATTACGAATGTCGCGGCATTCCATCCAATTAAAATATAATTGGGGTCGTCTGTAATCAATGTTAAAGCATAACAATGTATGTTGCTGCAAAAAAATATCCATTTTCTATTCTCTCCTATTATATTGTTGGGTATCAAGACGTTTTACTCGCTGTAACTGGAAAGAAAATAATATGATCCGTGGTTATATATGCGTATGTGCGGCAAATAAACGCAACAATCGATTTGCTGATGTATATCCTCAACACAATCTCAACGTGATAATAAGAGAACCCTACGTTAGTTTTTAAGGATGAATTCTGTATTTCATTATTGCGTACCATCCCCTGCGATCATATTATACTTCAAACAAGTAGTGGTTTAATCGCGAATAAATCAATAATTCCATGTCACACAACATTCCAGGGGTCTGTAGTTGCGGCTAATAATTACAACAATGTCACTTCGCAGGCGCGTCTCCAACTGCAAATTAAGAAAGCAATGTGAGTAACAAAAGTTGATCTGAACCCGAACCGGATGCACGAGTCACTGGACCGGAACGGGTAAACAAGCGTAGCCAAGCGTAACATAGCGTGACGTAGCGTGAAGTTGCGTGCTCAAGCGTGAATGTGGCTCAGAGTATATAATCCCGAAAATGGGGCAGTTAATCATTCGAGATCCTGAGTTACAGCAGTAGCATGGAGTTCTTCCGGTCTTTCCTGCGTGTGCTAGGACTGCTGGATGACGACAAGGTGGATTTCATTTCTGATCTCCCCCCGGAGGTAGCCCACCTAATTCTACGCAAGTTGGATCCCAAGTCTCTGCTTTGCGCTGTTCAAGTTTCACGAAAGTGGTTATACGTCTGTAAGGCTGACAAGAGCCTAAGACAAACCGCGATGCACCATAAGCAACGTGAAATGCGTATATTGAAAGAACGTTTTTCAGGAGAAGCTGTGTGTGACTCGACCACGATAACACACAGGCATCTACCAATTCCTGCACTGGTGAGAAGATGTGTTCCTTTCGTCCCAACCAAACATGGAGAGGCTCGAAAAATCCCTCGAAATGCAATGCACAGTCTAGGGAAGGTGACTTCAGTAACTTCCAGGCGTAGTAAATGTATTAGAATGTAAAGTATTAGCAAATTATATCTTGACGTGCTCCTTTGAGTGAATCGACTGTTTATTGTTAGGATGATGTAGCCAAGGTAAATACATACATTCCATCGATTGACCACTAGGAATTAAGTCTTATTTTAATGTTCTCCTATACAATTGGACATATGTGGAATTGAAGAGTGTTCATTACTCAACTACTGCGTCGCAAAAGCGATACGGATCAGTTTTATTCGGCGTAACGATCGGCAGGTTAGTTATGACATACTTTCTCCGTCCAATTCTTGTATCATAATCTTGCAGCAGTAATTTAACGAGTCACAATCCTCGTGTAGATTTTATACAAAGTGAATCAATTACGAATGTCGCGGCATTCCATCCAATTAAGATATAATTGGGGTCGTCTGTAATCAATGTTAAAGCATAACAATGTATGTTGCTGCAAAAAAATATCCATTTCTATTCTCTCCTATTATATTGTTGTGTATCAAGACGTTTTAATCGCTGTAACTGGAAAGAAAATAATATGATCCGTGGTTATATATGCGTATGTGCGGCAAATAAACGCAACAATCGATTTGCTGATGTATATCCTCAACACAATCTCAACGTGATAATAAGAGAACCCTACGTTAGTTTTTAAGGATGAATTCTGTATTTCATTATTGCGTACCTTCCCCTGCGATGATATTATACTTCAAACAAGTAGTGGTTTAATCGCGAATAAATCAATAATTCCATGTCACACAACATTCCAGGGGACTGTAGTTGCGGCTAATAATTACAACAATGTCACTTCGCAGGCGCGTCTCCAACTGCAAATTAAGAAAGCAATGTGAGTAACAAAAGTTGATCTGAACCCGAACCGGATGCACGAGTCACTGGACCGGAACGGGTAAACAAGCGTAGCCAAGCGTAACATAGCGTGACGTAGCGTGAAGTGGCGTGCTCAAGCGTGAATGTGGCTCAGAGTATATAATCCCGAAAATGGGGCAGTTAATCATTCGAGATCCTGAGTCTACAGCAGCAGCATGGAGTTCTTTCGGTCTTTCCTGCGCGTGCCAGGGCTGCTGGACGACGACAAGGTGGATTTCATTTCTGATCTCCCCCCGGAGGTATCCCACCTAATTCTACGAAAGTTGGATCCCAAATCTCTGCTTTGCGCTGTTCAAATTTCACGAAAGTGGTTATACGTCTGTAAGGCTGACAAGAGCCTAAGACAAACCGCGATGCACCATAAGCAACGTGAAATGCCTATATTGAAAGTACGTTTTTCAGGAGAAGCTGTGTGTGACCCGACCACGATACCACACAGGCATCTACCAATTCCTGCACTGGTGAGAAGATGTGTTCCTTTCGTCCCAACCAAACATGGAGAGGCTCGAAACATCCCTCGAAATGCAATGCACAGTCTAGGGAAGGTGAGTTCAGTAACTTCCAGGCGTAGTAAATGTATTAGAATGTAAAGTATTAGCAAATTATATCTTGACGTGCTCCTTTGAGTGAATCGACTGTTTATTGTTAGGATGATGTAGCCATGGTAAATACATACATTCCATCGATTGACCACTAGGAATTAAGTCTTATTTTAATGTTCCCCTATACAATTGGACATATGTGGAATTGAAGAGTGTTCATTACTCAACTACTGCGTCGCAAAAGCGATACGGATCAGTTTTATTCGGCGTAAAGATCGGCAGGTTAGTTATGACATACTTTCTCCGTCCAATTCTTGTATCATAAACTTGCAGCAGTAATTTAACGAGTCACAATCCTCGTGTAGATTTTATACAAAGTGAATCAATTACGAATGTCGCGGCATTCCATCCAATTAAAATATAATTGGGGTCGTCTGTAATCAATGTTAAAGCATAACAATGTATGTTGCTGCAAAAAAATATCCATTTTCTATTCTCTCCTATTATATTGTTGGGTATCAAGACGTTTTACTCGCTGTAACTGGAAAGAAAATAATATGATCCGTGGTTATATATGCGTATGTGCGGCAAATAAACGCAACAATCGATTTGCTGATGTATATCCTCAACACAATCTCAACGTGATAATAAGAGAACCCTACGTTAGTTTTTAAGGATGAATTCTGTATTTCATTATTGCGTACCATCCCCTGCGATCATATTATACTTCAAACAAGTAGTGGTTTAATCGCGAATAAATCAATAATTCCATGTCACACAACATTCCAGGGGTCTGTAGTTGCGGCTAATAATTACAACAATGTCACTTCGCAGGCGCGTCTCCAACTGCAAATTAAGAAAGCAATGTGAGTAACAAAAGTTGATCTGAACCCGAACCGGATGCACGAGTCACTGGACCGGAACGGGTAAACAAGCGTAGCCAAGCGTAACATAGCGTGACGTAGCGTGAAGTTGCGTGCTCAAGCGTGAATGTGGCTCAGAGTATATAATCCCGAAAATGGGGCAGTTAATCATTCGAGATCCTGAGTTACAGCAGCAGCATGGAGTTCTTCCGGTCTTTCCTGCGTGTGCTAGGACTGCTGGATGACGACAAGGTGGATTTCATTTCTGATCTCCCCCCGGAGGTAGCCCACCTAATTCTACGCAAGTTGGATCCCAAGTCTCTGCTTTGCGCTGTTCAAGTTTCACGAAAGTGGTTATACGTCTGTAAGGCTGACAAGAGCCTAAGACAAACCGCGATGCACCATAAGCAACGTGAAATGCGTATATTGAAAGAACGTTTTTCAGGAGAAGCTGTGTGTGACTCGACCACGATAACACACAGGCATCTACCAATTCCTGCACTGGTGAGAAGATGTGTTCCTTTCGTCCCAACCAAACATGGAGAGGCTCGAAGAATCCCTCGAAATGCAATGCACAGTCTAGGGAAGGCGAGTTCAGTAACTTCCTGGCGTAGTAAATGTATTAGAATGTAAAGTATTAGCAAATTATATCTTGACGTGCTCCTTTGAGTGAATCGACTGTTTATTGTTAGGATGATGTAGCCATGGTAAATACATACATTCCATCGATTGACCACTAAGAATTAAGTCTTATTTTAATGTTCCCCTATACAATTGGACATATGTGGAATTGAAGAGTGTTCATTACTCAACTACTGCGTCGCAAAAGCGATACGGATCAGTTTTATTCGGCGTAAAGATCGGCAGGTCAGTTATGACATACTTTCTCCGTCCAATTCTTGTATCATAAACTTGCAGCAGTAATTTAACGAGTCACAATCCTCGTGTAGATTTTATACAAAGTGAATCAATTACGAATGTCGCGGCATTCCATCCAATTTAAATATAATTGGGGTCGTCTGTAATCAATGTTAAAGCATAACAATGTATGTTGCTGCAAAAAAATATCCATTTTCTATTCTCTCCTATTATATTGTTGGGTATCAAGACGTTTTAATCGCTGTAACTGGAAAGAAAATAATATGATCCGTGGTTATATATGCGTATGTGCGGCAAATAAACGCAACAATCGATTTGCTGATGTATATCCTCAACACAATCTCAACGTGATAATAAGAGAACCCTACGTTAGTTTTTAAGGATGAATTCTGTATTTCATTATTGCGTACCATCCCCTGCGATCATATTATACTTCAAACAAGTAGTGGTTTAATCGCGAATAAATCAATAATTCCATGTCACACAACATTCCAGGGGTCTGTAGTTGCGGCTAATAATTACAACAATGTCACTTCGCAGGCGCGTCTCCAACTGCAAATTAAGAAAGCAATGTGAGTAACAAAAGTTGATCTGAACCCGAACCGGATGCACGAGTCACTGGACCGGAACGGGTAAACAAGCGTAGCCAAGCGTAACATAGCGTGACGTAGCGTGAAGTTGCGTGCTCAAGCGTGAATGTGGCTCAGAGTATATAATCCCGAAAATGGGGCAGTTAATCATTCGAGATCCTGAGTCTACAGCAGCAGCATGGAGTTCTTCCGGTCTTTCCTGCGTGTGCTAGGACTGCTGGATGACGACAAGGTGGATTTCATTTCTGATCTCCCCCCGGAGGTAGCCCACCTAATTCTACGCAAGTTGGATCCCAAGTCTCTGCTTTGCGCTGTTCAAGTTTCACGAAAGTGGTTATACGTCTGTAAGGCTGACAAGAGCCTAAGACAAACCGCGATGCACCATAAGCAACGTGAAATGCGTATATTGAAAGAACGTTTTTCAGGAGAAGCTGTGTGTGACTCGACCACGATAACACACAGGCATCTACCAATTCCTGCACTGGTGAGAAGATGTGTTCCTTTCGTCCCAACCAAACATGGAGAGGCTCGAAAAATCCCTCGAAATGCAATGCACAGTCTAGGGAAGGTGACTTCAGTAACTTCCAGGCGTAGTAAATGTATTAGAATGTAAAGTATTAGCAAATTATATCTTGACGTGCTCCTTTGAGTGAATCGACTGTTTATTGTTAGGATGATGTAGCCAAGGTAAATACATACATTCCATCGATTGACCACTAGGAATTAAGTCTTATTTTAATGTTCCCCTATACAATTGGACATATGTGGAATTGAAGAGTGTTCATTACTCAACTACTGCGTCGCAAAAGCGATACGGATCAGTTTTATTCGGCGTAACGATCGGCAGGTTAGTTATGACATACTTTCTCCGTCCAATTCTTGTATCATAATCTTGCAGCAGTAATTTAACGAGTCACAATCCTCGTGTAGATTTTATACAAAGTGAATCAATTACGAATGTCGCGGCATTCCATCCAATTAAAATATAATTGGGGTCGTCTGTAATCAATGTTAAAGCATAACAATGTATGTTGCTGCAAAAAAATATCCATTTCTATTCTCTCCTATTATATTGTTGGGTATCAAGACGTTTTAATCGCTGTAACTGGAAAGAAAATAATATGGTCCGTGGTTATATATGCGTATGTGCGGCAAATAAACGCAACAATCGATTTGCTGATGTATATCCTCAACACAATCTCAACGTGATAATAAGAGAACCCTACGTTAGTTTTTAAGGATGAATTCTGTATTTCATTATTGCGTACCTTCCCCTGCGATCATATTATACTTCAAACAAGTAGTGGTTTAATCGCGAATAAATCAATAATTCCATGTCACACAACATTCCAGGGGACTGTAGTTGCGGCTAATAATTACAACAATGTCACTTCGCAGGCGCGTCTCCAACTGCAAATTAAGAAAGCAATGTGAGTAACAAAAGTTGATCTGAACCCGAACCGGATGCACGAGTCACTGGACCGGAACGGGTAAACAAGCGTAGCCAAGCGTAACATAGCGTGAAGTGGCGTGCTCAAGCGTGAATGTGGCTCAGAGTATATAATCCCGAAAATGGGGCAGTTAATCATTCGAGATCCTGAGTCTACAGCAGCAGCATGGAGTTCTTTCGGTCTTTCCTGCGCGTGCCAGGGCTGCTGGACGACGACAAGGTGGATTTCATTTCTGATCTCCCCCCGGAGGTATCCCACCTAATTCTACGAAAGTTGGATCCCAAATCTCTGCTTTGCGCTGTTCAAATTTCACGAAAGTGGTTATACGTCTGTAAGGCTGACAAGAGCCTAAGACAAACCGCGATGCACCATAAGCAACGTGAAATGCCTATATTGAAAGTACGTTTTTCAGGAGAAGCTGTGTGTGACCCGACCACGATACCACACAGGCATCTACCAATTCCTGCACTGGTGAGAAGATGTGTTCCTTTCGTCCCAACCAAACATGGAGAGGCTCGAAACATCCCTCGAAATGCAATGCACAGTCTAGGGAAGGTGAGTTCAGTAACTTCCAGGCGTAGTAAATGTATTAGAATGTAAAGTATTAGCAAATTATATCTTGACGTGCTCCTTTGAGTGAATCGACTGTTTATTGTTAGGATGATGTAGCCATGGTAAATACATACATTCCATCGATTGACCACTAGGAATTAAGTCTTATTTTAATGTTCCCCTATACAATTGGACATATGTGGAATTGAAGAGTGTTCATTACTCAACTACTGCGTCGCAAAAGCGATACGGATCAGTTTTATTCGGCGTAAAGATCGGCAGGTTAGTTATGACATACTTTCTCCGTCCAATTCTTGTATCATAAACTTGCAGCAGTAATTTAACGAGTCACAATCCTCGTGTAGATTTTATACAAAGTGAATCAATTACGAATGTCGCGGCATTCCATCCAATTAAAATATAATTGGGGTCGTCTGTAATCAATGTTAAAGCATAACAATGTATGTTGCTGCAAAAAAATATCCATTTTCTATTCTCTCCTATTATATTGTTGGGTATCAAGACGTTTTACTCGCTGTAACTGGAAAGAAAATAATATGATCCGTGGTTATATATGCGTATGTGCGGCAAATAAACGCAACAATCGATTTGCTGATGTATATCCTCAACACAATCTCAACGTGATAATAAGAGAACCCTACGTTAGTTTTTAAGGATGAATTCTGTATTTCATTATTGCGTACCATCCCCTGCGATCATATTATACTTCAAACAAGTAGTGGTTTAATCGCGAATAAATCAATAATTCCATGTCACACAACATTCCAGGGGTCTGTAGTTGCGGCTAATAATTACAACAATGTCACTTCGCAGGCGCGTCTCCAACTGCAAATTAAGAAAGCAATGTGAGTAACAAAAGTTGATCTGAACCCGAACCGGATGCACGAGTCACTGGACCGGAACGGGTAAACAAGCGTAGCCAAGCGTAACATAGCGTGACGTAGCGTGAAGTTGCGTGCTCAAGCGTGAATGTGGCTCAGAGTATATAATCCCGAAAATGGGGCAGTTAATCATTCGAGATCCTGAGTTACAGCAGCAGCATGGAGTTCTTCCGGTCTTTCCTGCGTGTGCTAGGACTGCTGGATGACGACAAGGTGGATTTCATTTCTGATCTCCCCCCGGAGGTAGCCCACCTAATTCTACGCAAGTTGGATCCCAAGTCTCTGCTTTGCGCTGTTCAAGTTTCACGAAAGTGGTTATACGTCTGTAAGGCTGACAAGAGCCTAAGACAAACCGCGATGCACCATAAGCAACGTGAAATGCGTATATTGAAAGAACGTTTTTCAGGAGAAGCTGTGTGTGACTCGACCACGATAACACACAGGCATCTACCAATTCCTGCACTGGTGAGAAGATGTGTTCCTTTCGTCCCAACCAAACATGGAGAGGCTCGAAAAATCCCTCGAAATGCAATGCACAGTCTAGGGAAGGTGACTTCAGTAACTTCCAGGCGTAGTAAATGTATTAGAATGTAAAGTATTAGCAAATTATATCTTGACGTGCTCCTTTGAGTGAATCGACTGTTTATTGTTAGGATGATGTAGCCAAGGTAAATACATACATTCCATCGATTGACCACTAGGAATTAAGTCTTATTTTAATGTTCCCCTATACAATTGGACATATGTGGAATTGAAGAGTGTTCATTACTCAACTACTGCGTCGCAAAAGCGATACGGATCAGTTTTATTCGGCGTAACGATCGGCAGGTTAGTTATGACATACTTTCTCCGTCCAATTCTTGTATCATAATCTTGCAGCAGTAATTTAACGAGTCACAATCCTCGTGTAGATTTTATACAAAGTGAATCAATTACGAATGTCGCGGCATTCCATCCAATTAAGATATAATTGGGGCCGTCTGTAATCAATGTTAAAGCATAACAATGTATGTTGCTGCAAAAAAATATCCATTTTCTATTCTCTCCTATTATATTGTTGGGTATCAAGACGTTTTAATCGCTGTAACTGGAAAGAAAATAATATGATCCGTGGTTATATATGCGTATGTGCGGCAAATAAACGCAACAATCGATTTGCTGATGTATATCCTCAACACAATCTCAACGTGATAATAAGAGAACCCTACGTTAGTTTTTAAGGATGAATTCTGTATTTCATTATTGCGTACCTTCCCCTGCGATCATATTATACTTCAAACAAGTAGTGGTTTAATCGCGAATAAATCAATAATTCCATGTCACACAACATTCCAGGGGACTGTAGTTGCGGCTAATAATTACAACAATGTCACTTCGCAGGCGCGTCTCCAACTGCAAATTAAGAAAGCAATGTGAGTAACAAAAGTTGATCTGAACCCGAACCGGATGCACGAGTCACTGGACCGGAACGGGTAAACAAGCGTAGCCAAGCGTAACATAGCGTGACGTAGCGTGAAGTGGCGTGCTCAAGCGTGAATGTGGCTCAGAGTATATAATCCCGAAAATGGGGCAGTTAATCATTCGAGATCCTGAGTCTACAGCAGCAGGATGGAGTTCTTTCGGTCTTTCCTGCGCGTGCCAGGGCTGCTGGACGACGACAAGGTGGATTTCATTTCTGATCTCCCCCCGGAGGTATCCCACCTAATTCTACGAAAGTTGGATCCCAAGTCTCTGCTTTGCGCTGTTCAAATTTCACGAAAGTGGTTATACGTCTGTAAGGCTGACAAGAGCCTAAGACAAACCGCGATGCACCATAAGCAACGTGAAATGCCTATATTGAAAGTACGTTTTTCAGGAGAAGCTGTGTGTGACCCGACCACGATACCACGCAGGCATCTACCAATTCCTGCACTGGTGAGAAGATGTGTTCCTCTCGTCCCAACCAAACATGGAGAGGCTCGAAACATCCCTCGAAATGCAATGCACAGTCTAGGGAAGGTGAGTTCAGTAACTTCCAGGCGTAGTAAATGTATTAGAATGTAAAGTATTAGCAAATTATATCTTGACGTGCTCCTTTGAGTGAATCGACTGTTTATGGTTAGGATGATGTAGCCATGGTAAATACATACATTCCATCGATTGACCACTAGGAATTAAGTCTTATTTTAATGTTCCCCTATACAATTGGACATATGTGGAATTGAAGAGTGTTCATTACTCAACTACTGCGTCGCACAAGCGATACGGATCAGTTTTATTCGGCGTAAAGATCGGCAGGTTAGTTATGACATACTTTCTCCGTCCAATTCTTGTATCATAAACTTGCAGCAGTAATTTAACGAGTCACAATCCTCGTGTAGATTTTATACAAAGTGAATCAATTACGAATGTCGCGGCATTCCATCCAATTAAAATATAATTGGGGTCGTCTGTAATCAATGTTAAAGCATAACAATGTATGTTGCTGCAAAAAAATATCCATTTTCTATTCTCTCCTATTATATTGTTGTGTATCAAGACGTTTTAATCGCTGTAACTGGAAAGAAAATAATATGATCCGTGGTTATATATGCGTATGTGCGGCAAATAAACGCAACAATCGATTTGCTGATGTATATCCTCAACACAATCTCAACGTGATAATAAGAGAACCCTACGTTAGTTTTTAAGGATGAATTCTGTATTTCATTATTGCGTACCATCCCCTGCGATCATATTATACTTCAAACAAGTAGTGGTTTAATCGCGAATAAATCAATAATTCCATGTCACACAACATTCCAGGGGACTGTAGTTGCGGCTAATAATTACAACAATGTCACTTCGCAGGCGCGTCTCCAACTGCAAATTAAGAAAGCAATGTGAGTAACAAAAGTTGATCTGAACCCGAACCGGATGCACGAGTCACGGGACCGGAACGGGTAAAGAAGTGTAGCCAAGCGTAACATAGCGTGACGTAGCGTGAAGTGGCGTGCTCAAGCGTGAGTGTGGCTCAGAGTATATAATCCCGAAAATGGGGCAGTTAATCATTCGAGATCCTGAGTCTACAGCAGCAGCATGGAGTTCTTCCGGTCTTTCCTGCGTGTGCTAGGGCTGCTGGATGAGGACAAGGTGGATTTCATTTCTGATCTCCCCCCGGAGGTAGCCCACCTAATTCTACGCAAGTTGGATCTCAAGTCTCTGCTTTGCGCTGTTCAAGTTTCACGAAAGTGGTTATACGTCTGTAAGGCTGACAAGAGCCTAAGACAAACCGCGATGCACCATAAGCAACGTGAAATGCGAATATTGAAAGAACGTTTTTCAGGAGAAGCTGTGTGTGACCCGACCACGATAACACACAGGCATGTACCAATTTCTGCACTGGTGAGAAGATGTGTTCCTTTCGTCCCAACCAAACATGGAGAGGCTCGAAAAATCCCTCGAAATGCAATGCACAGTCTAGGGAAGGCGAGTTCAGTAACTTCCTGGCGTAGTAAATGTATTAGAATGTAAAGTATTAGCAAATTATATCTTGACGTGCTCCTTTGAGTGAATCGACTGTTTATTGTTAGGATGATGTAGCCATGGTAAATACATACATTCCATCGATTGACCACTAAGAATTAAGTCTTATTTTAATGTTCCCCTATACAATTGGACATATGTGGAATTGAAGAGTGTTCATTACTCAACTACTGCGTCGCAAAAGCGATACGGATCAGTTTTATTCGGCGTAAAGATCGGCAGGTTAGTTATGACATACTTTCTCCGTCCAATTCTTGTATCATAAACTTGCAGCAGTAATTTAACGAGTCACAATCCTCGTGTAGATTTTATACAAAGTGAATCAATTACGAATGTCGCGGCATTCCATCCAATTTAAATATAATTGGGGTCGTCTGTAATCAATGTTAAAGCATAACAATGTATGTTGCTGCAAAAAAATATCCATTTTCTATTCTCTCCTATTATATTGTTGGGTATCAAGACGTTTTAATCGCTGTAACTGGAAAGAAAATAATATGATCCGTGGTTATACATGCGTATGTGCGGCAAATAAACGCAACAATCGATTTGCTGATGTATATCCTCAACACAATCTCAACGTGATAATAAGAGAACCCTACGTTAGTTTTTAAGGATGAATTCTGTATTTCATTATTGCGTACCATCCCCTGCGATCATATTATACTTCAAACAAGTAGTGGTTTAATCGCGAATAAATCAATAATTCCATGTCACACAACATTCCAGGGGTCTGTAGTTGCGGCTAATAATTACAACAATGTCACTTCGCAGGCGCGTCTCCAACTGCAAATTAAGAAAGCAATGTGAGTAACAAAAGTTGATCTGAACCCGAACCGGATGCACGAGTCACTGGACCGGAACGGGTAAACAAGCGTAGCCAAGCGTAACATAGCGTGACGTAGCGTGAAGTTGCGTGCTCAAGCGTGAATGTGGCTCAGAGTATATAATCCCGAAAATGGGGCAGTTAATCATTCGAGATCCTGAGTCTACAGCAGCAGCATGGAGTTCTTCCGGTCTTTCCTGCGTGTGCTAGGACTGCTGGATGACGACAAGGTGGATTTCATTTCTGATCTCCCCCCGGAGGTAGCCCACCTAATTCTACGCAAGTTGGATCCCAAGTCTCTGCTTTGCGCTGTTCAAGTTTCACGAAAGTGGTTATACGTCTGTAAGGCTGACAAGAGCCTAAGACAAACCGCGATGCACCATAAGCAACGTGAAATGCGTATATTGAAAGAACGTTTTTCAGGAGAAGCTGTGTGTGACTCGACCACGATAACACACAGGCATCTACCAATTCCTGCACTGGTGAGAAGATGTGTTCCTTTCGTCCCAACCAAACATGGAGAGGCTCGAAAAATCCCTCGAAATGCAATGCACAGTCTAGGGAAGGTGACTTCAGTAACTTCCAGGCGTAGTAAATGTATTAGAATGTAAAGTATTAGCAAATTATATCTTGACGTGCTCCTTTGAGTGAATCGACTGTTTATTGTTAGGATGATGTAGCCAAGGTAAATACATACATTCCATCGATTGACCACTAGGAATTAAGTCTTATTTTAATGTTCCCCTATACAATTGGACATATGTGGAATTGAAGAGTGTTCATTACTCAACTACTGCGTCGCAAAAGCGATACGGATCAGTTTTATTCGGCGTAACGATCGGCAGGTTAGTTATGACATACTTTCTCCGTCCAATTCTTGTATCATAATCTTGCAGCAGTAATTTAACGAGTCACAATCCTCGTGTAGATTTTATACAAAGTGAATCAATTACGAATGTCGAGGCATTCCATCCAATTAAAATATAATTGGGGTCGTCTGTAATCAATGTTAAAGCATCACAATGTATGTTGCTGCAAAAAAATATCCATTTTCTATTATCTCCTATTATATTGTTGGGTATCAAGACGTTTTAATCGCTGTAACTGGAAAGAAAATAATATGATCCGTGGTTATATATGCGTATGTGCGGCAAATAAACGCAACAATCGATTTGCTGATGTATATCCTCAACACAATCTCAACGTGATAATAAGAGAACCCTACGTTAGTTTTTAAGGATGAATTCTGTATTTCATTATTGCGTACCTTCCCCTGCGATGATATTATACTTCAAACAAGTAGTGGTTTAATCGCGAATAAATCAATAATTCCATGTCACACAACATTCCAGGGGACTGTAGTTGCGGCTAATAATTACAACAATGTCACTTCGCAGGCGCGTCTCCAACTGCAAATTAAGAAAGCAATGTGAGTAACAAAAGTTGATCTGAACCCGAACCGGATGCACGAGTCACTGGACCGGAACGGGTAAACAAGCGTAGCCAAGCGTAACATAGCGTGACGTAGCGTGAAGTGGCGTGCTCAAGCGTGAATGTGGCTCAGAGTATATAATCCCGAAAATGGGGCAGTTAATCATTCGAGATCCTGAGTCTACAGCAGCAGCATGGAGTTCTTTCGGTCTTCCCTGCGTGTGCTAGGGCTGCTGGACGACGACAAGGTGGATTTCATTTCTGATCTCCCCCCGGAGGTATCCCACCTAATTCTACGAAAGTTGGATCCCAAGTCTCTGCTTTGCGCTGTTCAAATTTCACGAAAGTGGTTATACGTCTGTAAGGCTGACAAGAGCCTAAGACAAACCGCGATGCACCATAAGCAACGTGAAATGCGTATATTGAAAGAACGTTTTTCAGGAGAAGCTGTGTGTGACTCGACCACGATAACACACAGGCATCTACCAATTCCTGCACTGGTGAGAAGATGTGTTCCTTTCGTCCCAACCAAACATGGAGAGGCTCGAAAAATCCCTCGAAATGCAATGCACAGTCTAGGGAAGGTGACTTCAGTAACTTCCAGGCGTAGTAAATGTATTAGAATGTAAAGTATTAGCAAATTATATCTTGACGTGCTCCTTTGAGTGAATCGACTGTTTATTGTTAGGATGATGTAGCCAAGGTAAATACATACATTCCATCGATTGACCACTAGGAATTAAGTCTTATTTTAATGTTCCCCTATACAATTGGACATATGTGGAATTGAAGAGTGTTCATTACTCAACTACTGCGTCGCAAAAGCGATACGGATCAGTTTTATTCGGCGTAACGATCGGCAGGTTAGTTATGACATACTTTCTCCGTCCAATTCTTGTATCATAATCTTGCAGCAGTAATTTAACGAGTCACAATCCTCGTGTAGATTTTATACAAAGTGAATCAATTACGAATGTCGCGGCATTCCATCCAATTAAGATATAATTGGGGTCGTCTGTAATCAATGTTAAAGCATAACAATGTATGTTGCTGCAAAAAAATATCCATTTTCTATTCTCTCCTATTATATTGTTGGGTATCAAGACGTTTTAATCGCAGTAACTGGAAAGAAAATAATATGATCCGTGGTTATATATGCGTATGTGCGGCAAATAAACGCAACAATCGATTTGCTGATGTATATCCTCAACACAATCTCAACGTTATAATAAGAGAACCCTACGTTAGTTTTTAAGGATGAATTCTGTATTTCATTATTGCGTACCATCCCCTGCGATCATATTATACTTCAAACAAGTAGTGGTTTAATCGCGAATAAATCAATAATTCCATGTCACACAACATTCCAGGGGACTGTAGTTGCGGCTAATAATTACAACAATGTCACTTCGCAGGCGCGTCTCCAACTGCAAATTAAGAAAGCAATGTGAGTAACAAAAGTTGATCTGAACCCGAACCGGATGCACGAGTCACTGGACCGGAACGGGTAAACAAGTGTAGCCAAGCGTAACATAGCGTGACGTAGCGTGAAGTAGCGTGCTCAAGCGTGAATGTGGCTCAGAGTATATAATTCCGAAAATGGGGCAGTTAATCATTCGAGATCTTGAGTCTACAGCAGCAGCATGGAGTTCTTTCGGTCTTTCCTGCGTGTGCTAGGGCTGCTGGACGACGACAAGGTGGATTTCATTTCTGATCTCCCCCCGGAGGTATCCCACCTAATTCTACGAAAGTTGGATCCCAAGTCTCTGCTTTGCGCTGTTCAAATTTCACGAAAGTGGCTATACGTCTGTAAGGCTGACAAGAGCCTAAGACAAACCGCGATGCACCATAAGCAACGTGAAATGCGTATATTGAAAGAACGTTTTTCAGGAGAAGCTGTGTGTGACCCGACCACGATACCACACAGGCATCTACCAATTACTGCACTGGTGAGAAGATGTGTTCCTTTCGTCCCAACCAAACATGGAGAGGCTCGAGAAATCCCTCGAAATGCAATGCACAGTCTAGGGAAGGTGAGTTCAGTAACTTCCAGGCGTAGTAAATGTATTAGAATGTAAAGTATTAGCAAATTATATCTTGACGTGCTCCTTTGAGTGAATCGACTGTTTATTGTTAGGATGATGTAGCCATGGTAAATACATACATTCCATCGATTGACCACTAGGAATTAAGCCTTATTTTAATGTTCCCCTATACAATTGGACATATGTGGAATTGAAGAGTGTTCATTACTCAACTACTGCGTCGCAAAAGCGATACGGATCAGTTTTATTCGGCGTAAAGATCGGCAGGTTAGTTATGACATACTTTCTCCGTCCAATTCTTGTATTATAAAGTTGCAGCAGTAATTTAACGAGTCACAATCCTCGTGTAGATTTTATACAAAGTGAATCAATTACGAATGTCGCGGCATTCCATCCAATTTAAATATAATTGGGGTCGTCTGTAATCAATGTTAAAGCATAACAATGTATGTTGCTGCAAAAAAATATCCATTTTCTATTCTCTCCTATTATATTGTTGGGTATCAAGACGTTTTAATCGCTGTAACTGGAAAGAAAATAATATGATCCGTGGTTATATATGCGTATGTGCGGCAAATAAACGCAACAATCGATTTGCTGATGTATATCCTCAACACAATCTCAACGTGATAATAAGAGAACCCTACGTTAGTTTTTAAGGATGAATTCTGTATTTCATTATTGCGTACCTTCCCCTGCGATGATATTATACTTCAAACAAGTAGTGGTTTAATCGCGAATAAATCAATAATTCCATGTCACACAACATTCCAGGGGACTGTAGTTGCGGCTAATAATTACAACAATGTCACTTCGCAGGCGCGTCTCCAACTGCAAATTAAGAAAGCAATGTGAGTAACAAAAGTTGATCTGAACCCGAACCGGATGCACGAGTCACTGGACCGGAACGGGTAAACAAGCGTAGCCAAGCGTAACATAGCGTGACGTAGCGTGAAGTGGCGTGCTCAAGCGTGAATGTGGCTCAGAGTATATAATCCCGAAAATGGGGCAGTTAATCATTCGAGATCCTGAGTCTACAGCAGCAGCATGGAGTTCTTTCGGTCTTTCCTGCGCGTGCCAGGGCTGCTGGACGACGACAAGGTGGATTTCATTTCTGATCTCCCCCCGGAGGTATCCCACCTAATTCTACGAAAGTTGGATCCCAAGTCTCTGCTTTGCGCTGTTCAAATTTCACGAAAGTGGTTATACGTCTGTAAGGCTGACAAGAGCCTAAGACAAACCGCGATGCACCATAAGCAACGTGAAATGCGTATATTGAAAGTACGTTTTTCAGGAGAAGCTGTGTGTGACCCGACCACGATACCACACAGGCATCTACCAATTCCTGCACTGGTGAGAAGATGTGTTCCTTTCGTCCCAACCAAACATGGAGAGGCTCGAAACATCCCTCGAAATGCAATGCACAGTCTAGGGAAGGTGAGTTCAGTAACTTCCAGGCGTAGTAAATGTATTAGAATGTAAAGTATTAGCAAATTATATCTTGACGTGCTCCTTTGAGTGAATCGACTGTTTATTGTTAGGATGATGTAGCCAAGGTAAATACATACATTCCATCGATTGACCACTAGGAATTAAGCCTTATTTTAATGTTCCGCTATACAATTGGACATATGTGGAATTGAAGAGTGTTCATTACTCAACTACTGCGTCGCAAAAGCGATACGGATCAGTTTTATTCGGCGTAAAGATCGGCAGGTTAGTTATGACATACTTTCTCCGTCCAATTCTTGTATAATAAAGTTGCAGCAGTAATTTAACGAGTCACAATCCTCGTGTAGTTTTTATAAAAAGTGAATCAATTACGAATGTCGCGGCATTCCATCCAATTAAAATATAATTGGGGTCGTCTGTAATCAATGTTAAAGCATAACAATGTATGTTGCTGCAAAAAAATATCCATTTTCTATTCTCTCCTATTATATTGTTGTGTATCAAGACGTTTTAATCGCTGTAACTGGAAAGAAAATAATATGATCCGTGGTTATATATGCGTATGTGCGGCAAATAAACGCAACAATCGATTTGCTGATGTATATCCTCAACACAATCTCAACGTGAAAATAAGAGAACCCTACGTTAGTTTTTAAGGATGAATTCTGTATTTCATTATTGCGTACCATCCCCTGCGATCATATTATACTTCAAACAAGTAGTGGTTTAATCGCGAATAAATCAATAATTCCATGTCACACAACATTCCAGGGGACTGTAGTTGCGGCTAATAATTACAACAATGTCACTTCGCAGGCGCGTCTCCAACTGCAAATTAAGAAAGCAATGTGAGTAACAAAAGTTGATCTGAACCCGAACCGGATGCACGAGTCACGGGACCGGAACGGGTAAAGAAGTGTAGCCAAGCGTAACATAGCGTGACGTAGCGTGAAGTGGCGTGCTTAAGCGTGAATGTGGCTCAGAGTATATAATCCCGAAAATGGGGCAGTTAATCATTCGAGATCCTGAGTCTACAGCAGCAGCATGGAGTTCTTTCGGTCTTTCCTGCGTGTGCTAGGGCTGCTGGACGACGACAAGGTGGATTTCATTTCTGATCTCCCCCCGGAGGTATCCCACCTAATTCTACGAAAGTTGGATCCCAAGTCTCTGCTTTGCGCTGTTCAAATTTCTCGAAAGTGGCTATACGTCTGTAAGGCTGACAAGAGCCTAAGACAAACCGCGATGCACCATAAGCAACGTGAAATGCGTATATTGAAAGAACGTTTTTCAGGAGAAGCTGTGTGTGACCCGACCACGATACCACACAGGCATCTACCAATTCCTGCACTGGTGAGAAGATGTGTTCCTTTCGTCCCAACCAAACATGGAGAGGCTCGAAAAATCCCTCGAAATGCAATGCACAGTCTAGGGAAGGCGAGTTCAGTAACTTCCTGGCGTAGTAAATGTATTAGAATGTAAAGTATTAGCAAATTATATCTTGACGTGCTCCTTTGAGTGAATCGACTGTTTATTGTTAGGATGATGTAGCCATGGTAAATACATACATTCCATCGATTGACCACTAAGAATTAAGTCTTATTTTAATGTTCCCCTATACAATTGGACATATGTGGAATTGAAGAGTGTTCATTACTCAACTACTGCGTCGCAAAAGCGATACGGATCAGTTTTATTCGGCGTAAAGATCGGCAGGTCAGTTATGACATACTTTCTCCGTCCAATTCTTGTATCATAAACTTGCAGCAGTAATTTAACGAGTCACAATCCTCGTGTAGATTTTATACAAAGTGAATCAATTACGAATGTCGCGGCATTCCATCCAATTTAAATATAATTGGGGTCGTCTGTAATCAATGTTAAAGCATAACAATGTATGTTGCTGCAAAAAAATATCCATTTTCTATTCTCTCCTATTATATTGTTGGGTATCAAGACGTTTTAATCGCTGTAACTGGAAAGAAAATAATATGATCCGTGGTTATACATGCGTATGTGCGGCAAATAAACGCAACAATCGATTTGCTGATGTATATCCTCAACACAATCTCAACGTGATAATAAGAGAACCCTACGTTAGTTTTTAAGGATGAATTCTGTATTTCATTATTGCGTACCATCCCCTGCGATCATATTATACTTCAAACAAGTAGTGGTTTAATCGCGAATAAATCAATAATTCCATGTCACACAACATTCCAGGGGTCTGTAGTTGCGGCTAATAATTACAACAATGTCACTTCGCAGGCGCGTCTCCAACTGCAAATTAAGAAAGCAATGTGAGTAACAAAAGTTGATCTGAACCCGAACCGGATGCACGAGTCACTGGACCGGAACGGGTAAACAAGCGTAGCCAAGCGTAACATAGCGTGACGTAGCGTGAAGTTGCGTGCTCAAGCGTGAATGTGGCTCAGAGTATATAATCCCGAAAATGGGGCAGTTAATCATTCGAGATCCTGAGTCTACAGCAGCAGCATGGAGTTCTTCCGGTCTTTCCTGCGTGTGCTAGGACTGCTGGATGACGACAAGGTGGATTTCATTTCTGATCTCCCCCCGGAGGTAGCCCACCTAATTCTACGCAAGTTGGATCCCAAGTCTCTGCTTTGCGCTGTTCAAGTTTCACGAAAGTGGTTATACGTCTGTAAGGCTGACAAGAGCCTAAGACAAACCGCGATGCACCATAAGCAACGTGAAATGCGTATATTGAAAGAACGTTTTTCAGGAGAAGCTGTGTGTGACTCGACCACGATAACACACAGGCATCTACCAATTCCTGCACTGGTGAGAAGATGTGTTCCTTTCGTCCCAACCAAACATGGAGAGGCTCGAAAAATCCCTCGAAATGCAATGCACAGTCTAGGGAAGGTGACTTCAGTAACTTCCAGGCGTAGTAAATGTATTAGAATGTAAAGTATTAGCAAATTATATCTTGACGTGCTCCTTTGAGTGAATCGACTGTTTATTGTTAGGATGATGTAGCCAAGGTAAATACATACATTCCATCGATTGACCACTAGGAATTAAGTCTTATTTTAATGTTCCCCTATACAATTGGACATATGTGGAATTGAAGAGTGTTCATTACTCAACTACTGCGTCGCAAAAGCGATACGGATCAGTTTTATTCGGCGTAACGATCGGCAGGTTAGTTATGACATACTTTCTCCGTCCAATTCTTGTATCATAATCTTGCAGCAGTAATTTAACGAGTCACAATCCTCGTGTAGATTTTATACAAAGTGAATCAATTACGAATGTCGCGGCATTCCATCCAATTAAGATATAATTGGGGTCGTCTGTAATCAATGTTAAAGCATAACAATGTATGTTGCTGCAAAAAAATATCCATTTTCTATTCTCTCCTATTATATTGTTGGGTATCAAGACGTTTTAATCGCTGTAACTGGAAAGAAAATAATATGATCCGTGGTTATATATGCGTATGTGCGGCAAATAAACGCAACAATCGATTTGCTGATGTATATCCTCAACACAATCTCAACGTGATAATAAGAGAACCCTACGTTAGTTTTTAAGGATGAATTCTGTATTTCATTATTGCGTACCTTCCCCTGCGATGATATTATACTTCAAACAAGTAGTGGTTTAATCGCGAATAAATCAATAATTCCATGTCACACAACATTCCAGGGGACTGTAGTTGCGGCTAATAATTACAACAATGTCACTTCGCAGGCGCGTCTCCAACTGCAAATTAAGAAAGCAATGTGAGTAACAAAAGTTGATCTGAACCCGAACCGGATGCACGAGTCACTGGACTGGAACGGGTAAACAAGCGTAGCCAAGCGTAACGTAGCGTGACGTAGCGTGAAGTGGCGTGCTCAAGCGTGAATGTGGCTCAGAGTATATAATCCCGAAAATGGGGCAGTTAATCATTCGAGATCCTGAGTCTACAGCAGCAGCATGGAGTTCTTTCGGTCTTTCCGGCGTGTGCCAGGGCTGCTGGACGACGACAAGGTGGATTTCATTTCTGATCTCCCCCCGGAGGTATCCCACCTAATTCTACGAAAGTTGGATCCCAAGTCTCTGCTTTGCGCTGTTCAAATTTCACGAAAGTGGTTATACGTCTGTAAGGCTGACAAGAGCCTAAGACAAACCGCGATGCACCATAAGCAACGTGAAATGCCTATATTGAAAGTACGTTTTTCAGGAGAAGCTGTGTGTGACCCGACCACGATACCACACAGGCATCTACCAATTCCTGCACTGGTGAGAAGATGTGTTCCTTTCGTCCCAACCAAACATGGAGAGGCTCGAAACATCCCTCGAAATGCAATGCACAGTCTAGGGAAGGTGAGTTCAGTAACTTCCAGGCGTAGTAAATGTATTAGAATGTAAAGTATTAGCAAATTATATCTTGACGTGCTCCTTTGAGTGAATCGACTGTTTATTGTTAGGATGATGTAGCCATGGTAAATACATACATTCCATCGATTGACCACTAGGAATTAAGTCTTATTTTAATGTTCCCCTATACAATTGGACATATGTGGAATTGAAGAGTGTTCATTACTCAACTACTGCGTCGCAAAAGCGATACGGATCAGTTTTATTCGGCGTAAAGATCGGCAGGTTAGTTATGACATACTTTCTCCGTCCAATTCTTGTATCATAAACTTGCAGCAGTAATTTAACGAGTCACAATCCTCGTGTAGATTTTATACAAAGTGAATCAATTACGAATGTCGCGGCATTCCATCCAATTAAAATATAATTGGGGTCCTCTGTAATCAATGTTAAAGCATAACAATGTATGTTGCTGCAAAAAAATATCCATTTTCTATTCTCTCCTATTATATTGTTGGGTATCAAGACGTTTTAATCGCTGTAACTGGAAAGAAAATAATATGGTCCGTGGTTATATATGCGTATGTGCGGCAAATAAACGCAACAATCGATTTGCTGATGTATATCCTCAACACAATCTCAACGTGATAATAAGAGAACCCTACGTTAGTTTTTAAGGATGAATTCTGTATTTCATTATTGCGTACCTTCCCCTGCGATGATATTATACTTCAAACAAGTAGTGGTTTAATCGCGAATAAATCAATAATTCCATGTCACACAACATTCCAGGGGACTGTAGTTGCGGCTAATAATTACAACAATGTCACTTCGCAGGCGCGTCTCCAACTGCAAATTAAGAAAGCAATGTGAGTAACAAAAGTTGATCTGAACCCGAACCGGATGCACGAGTCACTGGACCGGAACGGGTAAACAAGCGTAGCCAAGCGTAACATAGCGTGACGTAGCGTGAAGTGGCGTGCTCAAGCGTGAATGTGGCTCAGAGTATATAATCCCGAAAATGGGGCAGTTAATCATTCGAGATCCTGAGTCTACAGCAGCAGCATGGAGTTCTTTCGGTCTTCCCTGCGTGTGCTAGGGCTGCTGGACGACGACAAGGTGGATTTCATTTCTGATCTCCCCCCGGAGGTATCCCACCTAATTCTACGAAAGTTGGATCCCAAGTCTCTGCTTTGCGCTGTTCAAATTTCACGAAAGTGGTTATACGTCTGTAAGGCTGACAAGAGCCTAAGACAAACCGCGATGCACCATAAGCAACGTGAAATGCGTATATTGAAAGAACGTTTTTCAGGAGAAGCTGTGTGTGACTCGACCACGATAACACACAGGCATCTACCAATTCCTGCACTGGTGAGAAGATGTGTTCCTTTCGTCCCAACCAAACATGGAGAGGCTCGAAAAATCCCTCGAAATGCAATGCACAGTCTAGGGAAGGTGACTTCAGTAACTTCCAGGCGTAGTAAATGTATTAGAATGTAAAGTATTAGCAAATTATATCTTGACGTGCTCCTTTGAGTGAATCGACTGTTTATTGTTAGGATGATGTAGCCAAGGTAAATACATACATTCCATCGATTGACCACTAGGAATTAAGTCTTATTTTAATGTTCCCCTATACAATTGGACATATGTGGAATTGAAGAGTGTTCATTACTCAACTACTGCGTCGCAAAAGCGATACGGATCAGTTTTATTCGGCGTAACGATCGGCAGGTTAGTTATGACATACTTTCTCCGTCCAATTCTTGTATCATAATCTTGCAGCAGTAATTTAACGAGTCACAATCCTCGTGTAGATTTTATACAAAGTGAATCAATTACGAATGTCGCGGCATTCCATCCAATTAAGATATAATTGGGGTCGTCTGTAATCAATGTTAAAGCATAACAATGTATGTTGCTGCAAAAAAATATCCATTTTCTATTCTCTCCTATTATATTGTTGGGTATCAAGACGTTTTAATCGCAGTAACTGGAAAGAAAATAATATGATCCGTGGTTATATATGCGTATGTGCGGCAAATAAACGCAACAATCGATTTGCTGATGTATATCCTCAACACAATCTCAACGTTATAATAAGAGAACCCTACGTTAGTTTTTAAGGATGAATTCTGTATTTCATTATTGCGTACCATCCCCTGCGATCATATTATACTTCAAACAAGTAGTGGTTTAATCGCGAATAAATCAATAATTCCATGTCACACAACATTCCAGGGGACTGTAGTTGCGGCTAATAATTACAACAATGTCACTTCGCAGGCGCGTCTCCAACTGCAAATTAAGAAAGCAATGTGAGTAACAAAAGTTGATCTGAACCCGAACCGGATGCACGAGTCACTGGACCGGAACGGGTAAACAAGTGTAGCCAAGCGTAACATAGCGTGACGTAGCGTGAAGTAGCGTGCTCAAGCGTGAATGTGGCTCAGAGTATATAATTCCGAAAATGGGGCAGTTAATCATTCGAGATCTTGAGTCTACAGCAGCAGCATGGAGTTCTTTCGGTCTTTCCTGCGTGTGCTAGGGCTGCTGGACGACGACAAGGTGGATTTCATTTCTGATCTCCCCCCGGAGGTATCCCACCTAATTCTACGAAAGTTGGATCCCAAGTCTCTGCTTTGCGCTGTTCAAATTTCACGAAAGTGGCTATACGTCTGTAAGGCTGACAAGAGCCTAAGACAAACCGCGATGCACCATAAGCAACGTGAAATGCGTATATTGAAAGAACGTTTTTCAGGAGAAGCTGTGTGTGACCCGACCACGATACCACACAGGCATCTACCAATTACTGCACTGGTGAGAAGATGTGTTCCTTTCGTCCCAACCAAACATGGAGAGGCTCGAGAAATCCCTCGAAATGCAATGCACAGTCTAGGGAAGGTGAGTTCAGTAACTTCCAGGCGTAGTAAATGTATTAGAATGTAAAGTATTAGCAAATTATATCTTGACGTGCTCCTTTGAGTGAATCGACTGTTTATTGTTAGGATGATGTAGCCATGGTAAATACATACATTCCATCGATTGACCACTAGGAATTAAGCCTTATTTTAATGTTCCCCTATACAATTGGACATATGTGGAATTGAAGAGTGTTTATTACTCAACTACTGCGTCGCAAAAGCGATACGGATCAGTTTTATTCGGCGTAAAGATCGGCAGGTTAGTTATGACATACTTTCTCCGTCCAATTCTTGTATTATAAAGTTGCAGCAGTAATTTAACGAGTCACAATCCTCGTGTAGATTTTATACAAAGTGAATCAATTACGAATGTCGCGGCATTCCATCCAATTTAAATATAATTGGGGTCGTCTGTAATCAATGTTAAAGCATAACAATGTATGTTGCTGCAAAAAAATATCCATTTTCTATTCTCTCCTATTATATTGTTGGGTATCAAGACGTTTTAATCGCTGTAACTGGAAAGAAAATAATATGATCCGTGGTTATATATGCGTATGTGCGGCAAATAAACGCAACAATCGATTTGCTGATGTATATCCTCAACACAATCTCAACGTGATAATAAGAGAACCCTACGTTAGTTTTTAAGGATGAATTCTGTATTTCATTATTGCGTACCTTCCCCTGCGATGATATTATACTTCAAACAAGTAGTGGTTTAATCGCGAATAAATCAATAATTCCATGTCACACAACATTCCAGGGGACTGTAGTTGCGGCTAATAATTACAACAATGTCACTTCGCAGGCGCGTCTCCAACTGCAAATTAAGAAAGCAATGTGAGTAACAAAAGTTGATCTGAACCCGAACCGGATGCACGAGTCACTGGACCGGAACGGGTAAACAAGCGTAGCCAAGCGTAACATAGCGTGACGTAGCGTGAAGCGGCGTGCTCAAGCGTGAATGTGGCTCAGAGTATATAATCCCGAAAATGGGGCAGTTAATCATTCGAGATCCTGAGTCTACAGCAGCAGCATGGAGTTCTTTCGGTCTTTCCTGCGCGTGCCAGGGCTGCTGGACGACGACAAGATGGATTTCATTTCTGATCTCCCCCCGGAGGTATCCCACCTAATTCTACGAAAGTTGGATCCCAAGTCTCTGCTTTGCGCTGTTCAAATTTCACGAAAGTGGTTATACGTCTGTAAGGCTGACAAGAGCCTAAGACAAACCGCGATGCACCATAAGCAACGTGAAATGCGTATATTGAAAGTACGTTTTTCAGGAGAAGCTGTGTGTGACCCGACCACGATACCACACAGGCATCTACCAATTCCTGCACTGGTGAGAAGATGTGTTCCTTTCGTCCCAACCAAACATGGAGAGGCTCGAAACATCCCTCGAAATGCAATGCACAGTCTAGGGAAGGTGAGTTCAGTAACTTCCAGGCGTAGTAAATGTATTAGAATGTAAAGTATTAGCAAATTATATCTTGACGTGCTCCTTTGAGTGAATCGACTGTTTATTGTTAGGATGATGTAGCCAAGGTAAATACATACATTCCATCGATTGACCACTAGGAATTAAGCCTTATTTTAATGTTCCGCTATACAATTGGACATATGTGGAATTGAAGAGTGTTCATTACTCAACTACTGCGTCGCAAAAGCGATACGGATCAGTTTTATTCGGCGTAAAGATCGGCAGGTTAGTTATGACATACTTTCTCCGTCCAATTCTTGTATAATAAAGTTGCAGCAGTAATTTAACGAGTCACAATCCTCGTGTAGTTTTTATAAAAAGTGAATCAATTACGAATGTCGCGGCATTCCATCCAATTAAAATATAATTGGGGTCGTCTGTAATCAATGTTAAAGCATAACAATGTATGTTGCTGCAAAAAAATATCCATTTTCTATTCTCTCCTATTATATTGTTGTGTATCAAGACGTTTTAATCGCTGTAACTGGAAAGAAAATAATATGATCCGTGGTTATATATGCGTATGTGCGGCAAATAAACGCAACAATCGATTTGCTGATGTATATCCTCAACACAATCTCAACGTGAAAATAAGAGAACCCTACGTTAGTTTTTAAGGATGAATTCTGTATTTCATTATTGCGTACCATCCCCTGCGATCATATTATACTTCAAACAAGTAGTGGTTTAATCGCGAATAAATCAATAATTCCATGTCACACAACATTCCAGGGGACTGTAGTTGCGGCTAATAATTACAACAATGTCACTTCGCAGGCGCGTCTCCAACTGCAAATTAAGAAAGCAATGTGAGTAACAAAAGTTGATCTGAACCCGAACCGGATGCACGAGTCACGGGACCGGAACGGGTAAAGAAGTGTAGCCAAGCGTAACATAGCGTGACGTAGCGTGAAGTGGCGTGCTTAAGCGTGAATGTGGCTCAGAGTATATAATCCCGAAAATGGGGCAGTTAATCATTCGAGATCCTGAGTCTACAGCAGCAGCATGGAGTTCTTTCGGTCTTTCCTGCGTGTGCTAGGGCTGCTGGACGACGACAAGGTGGATTTCATTTCTGATCTCCCCCCGGAGGTATCCCACCTAATTCTACGAAAGTTGGATCCCAAGTCTCTGCTTTGCGCTGTTCAAATTTCTCGAAAGTGGCTATACGTCTGTAAGGCTGACAAGAGCCTAAGACAAACCGCGATGCACCATAAGCAACGTGAAATGCGTATATTGAAAGAACGTTTTTCAGGAGAAGCTGTGTGTGACCCGACCACGATACCACACAGGCATCTACCAATTCCTGCACTGGTGAGAAGATGTGTTCCTTTCGTCCCAACCAAACATGGAGAGGCTCGAGAAATCCCTCGAAATGCAATGCACAGTCTAGGGAAGGTGAGTTCAGTAACTTCCAGGCGTAGTAAATGTATTAGAATGTAAAGTATTAGCAAATTATATCTTGACGTGCTCCTTTGAGTGAATCGACTGTTTATTGTTAGGATGATGTAGCCATGGTAAATACATACATTCCATCGATTGACCACTAGGACTTAAGCCTTATTTTAATGTTCCCCTATACAATTGGACATATGTGGAATTGAAGAGTGTTCATTACTCAACTACTGCGTCGCAAAAGCGATACGGATCAGTTTTATTCGGCGTAAAGATCGGCAGGTTAGTTATGACATACTTTCTCCGTCCAATTCTTGTATCATAAACTTGCAGCAGTAATTTAACGAGTCACAATCCTCGTGTAGATTTTATACAAAGTGAATCAATTACGAATGTCGCGGCATTCCATCCAATTAAAATATAATTGGGGTCGTCTGTAATCAATGTTAAAGCATAACAATGTATGTTGCCGCAAAAAAATATCCATTTTCTATTCTCTCCTATTATATTGTTGGGTATCAAGACGTTTTAATCGCAGTAACTGGAAAGAAAATAATATGATCCGTGGTTATATATGCGTATGTGCGGCAAATAAACGCAACAATCGATTTGCTGATGTATATCCTCAACACAATCTCAACGTGATAATAAGAGAACCTTACGTTAGTTTTTAAGGATGAATTCTGTATTTCATTATTGCGTACCTTCCCCTGCGATCATATTATACTTCAAACAAGTAGTGGTTTAATCGCGAATAAATCAATAATTCCATGTCACACAACATTCCAGGGGACTGTAGTTGCGGCTAATAATTACAACAATGTCACTTCGCAAGCGCGTCTCCAACTGCAAATTAAGAAAGCAATGTGAGTAACAAAAGTTGATCTGAACCCGAACCGGATGCACGAGTCACTGGACCGGAACGGGTAAACAAGCGTAGCCAAGCGTAACATAGCGTGACGTAGCGTGAAGTGGCGTGCTCAAGCGTGAATGTGGCTCAGAGTATATAATCCCGAAAATGGGGCAGTTAATCATTCGAGATCCTGAGTCTACAGCAGCAGCATGGAGTTCTTTCGGTCTTCCCTGCGTGTGCTAGGGCTGCTGGACGACGACAAGGTGGATTTCATTTCTGATCTCCCCCCGGAGGTATCCCACCTAATTCTACGAAAGTTGGATCCCAAGTCTCTGCTTTGCGCTGTTCAAATTTCACGAAAGTGGTTATACGTCTGTAAGGCTGACAAGAGCCTAAGACAAACCGCGATGCACCATAAGCAACGTGAAATGCGTATATTGAAAGAACGTTTTTCAGGAGAAGCTGTGTGTGACCCGAACACGATACCACACAGGCATCTACCAATTCCTGCACTGGTGAGAAGATGTGTTCCTTTCGTCCCAACCAAACATGGAGAGGCTCGAGAAATCCCTCGAAATGCAATGCACAGTCTAGGGAAGGTGAGTTGAGTAACTTCCAGGCGTAGTAAATGTATTAGAATGTAAAGTATTAGCAAATTATATCTTGACGTGCTCCTTTGAGTGAATCGACTGTTTATTGTTAGGATGATGTAGCCAAGGTAAATACATACATTCCATCGATTGACCACTAGGAATTAAGCCTTATTTTAATGTTCCCCTATACAATTGAACATATGTGGAATTGAAGAGTGTTCATTACTCAATTACTGCGTCGCAAAAGCGATACGGATCAGTTTTATTCGGCGTAAAGATCGGCAGGTTAGTTATGACATACTTTCTCCGTCCAATTCTTGTATTATAAAGTTGCAGCAGTAATTTAACGAGTCACAATCCTCGTGTAGTTTTTATAAAAAGTGAATCAATTACGAATGTCGCGGCATTCCATCCAATTAAAATATAATTGGGGTCGTCTGTAATCAATGTTAAAGCATAACAATGTATGTTGCTGCAAAAAAATATCCATTTTCTATTCTCTCCTATTATATTGTTGTGTATCAAGACGTTTTAATCGCTGTAACTGGAAAGAAAATAATATGATCCGTGGTTATATATGCGTATGTGCGGCAAATAAACGCAACAATCGATTTGCTGATGTTTATCCTCAACACAATCTCAACGTGATAATAAGAGAACCCTACGTTAGTTTTTAAGGATGAATTCTGTATTTCATTATTGCGTACCATCCCCTGCGATCATATTATACTTCAAACAAGTAGTGGTTTAATCGCGAATAAATCAATAATTCCATGTCACACAACATTCCAGGGGTCTGTAGTTGCGGCTAATAATTACAACAATGTCACTTCGCAGGCGCGTCTCCAACTGCAAATTAAGAAAGCAATTTGAGTAACAAAAGTTGATCTGAACCCGAACCGGATGCACGAGTCACTGGACCGGAATGGGTAAACAAGTGTAGCCAAGCGTAACATAGCGTGACGTAGCGTGAAGTGGCGTGCTCAAGCGTGAATGTGGCTCAGAGTATATAATCCCGAAAATGGGGCAGTTAATCATTCGAGATCCTGAGTCTACAGCAGCAGCATGGAGTTCTTTCGGTCTTTCCTGCGTGTGCTAGGGCTGCTGGACGACGACAAGGTGGATTTCATTTCTGATCTCCCCCCGGAGGTATCCTACCTAATTCTACGAAAGTTGGATCCCAAGTCTCTGCTTTGCGCTGTTCAAATTTCACGAAAGTGGTTATACGTCTGTAAGGCTGACAAGAGCCTAAGACAAACCGCGATGCACCATAAGCACCGTGAAATGCGTATATTGAAAGAACGTTTTTCAGGAGAAGCTGTGTGTGACCCGACCACAATACCACACAGGCATCTACCAATTCCTGCACTGGTGAGAAGATGTGTTCCTTTCGTCCCAACCAAACATGGAGAGGCTCGAAAAATCCCTCGAAATGCAATGCACAGTCTAGGGAAGGTGAGTTCAGTAACTTCCAGGCGTAGTAAATGTATTAGAATGTAAAGTATTAGCAAATTATATCTTGACGTGCTCCTTTGAGTGTATCGACTGGTTATTGTTAGGATGATGTAGCCAAGGTAAATACATACATTCCATCGATTGACCACTAGGAATTAAGCCTTATTTTAATGTTCCCCTATACAATTGGACATATGTCGAATTGAAGAGTGTTCATTATTCAACTACTGCGTCGCAAAAGCGATACGGATCAGTTTTATTCGGCGTAAAGATCGGCAGGTTAGTTATGACATACTTTCTCCGTCCAATTCTTGTATTATAAACTTGCAGCAGTAATTTAACGAGTCACAATCCTCGTGTAGATTTTATACAAAGTGAATCAATTACGAATGTCGCGGCATTCCATCCAATTAAAATATAATTGGGATCGTCTGTAATCAATGTTAAAGCATAACAATGTATGTTGCTGCAAAAAAATATCCATTTTCTATTCTCTCCTATTATATTGTTGGGTATCAAGACGTTTTAATCGCTGTAACTGGAAAGAAAATGATATGATCCGTGGTTACATATGCGTATGTGCGGCAAGTAAACGCAACAATCGATTTGCTGATGTATATCCTCAACACAATCTCAACGTGATAATAAGAGAACCCTACGTTAGTTTTTAAGGATGAATTCTGTATTTCATTATTGCGTACCTTCCCCTGCGATGATATTATACTTCAAACAAGTAGTGGTTTAATCGCGAATAAATCAATAATTCCATGTCACACAACATTCCAGGGGACTGTAGTTGCGGCTAATAATTACAACAATGTCACTTCGCAGGCGCGTCTCCAACTGCAAATTAAGAAAGCAATGTGAGTAACAAAAGTTGATCTGAACCCGAACCGGATGCACGAGTCACTGGACCGGAACGGGTAAATAAGCGTAGCCAAGCGTAACATAGCGTGATGTAGCGTGAAGTGGCGTGCTCAAGCGTGAATGTGGCTCAGAGTATATAATCCCGAAAATGGGGCAGTTAATCATTCGAGATCCTGAGTCTACAGCAGCAGCATGGGGTTCTTCCGGTCTTTCCTGCGTGTGCTAGGGCTGCTGGATGACGACAAGGTGGATTTCATTTCTGATCTCCCCCCGGAGGTATCCCACCTAATTCTACGAAAGTTGGATCCCAAGTCTCTGCTTTGCGCTGTTCAAGTTTCACGAAAGTGGTTATACGTCTGTAAGGCTGACAAGAGCCTAAGACAAACCGCGATGCACGATAAGCAACGTGAAATGCGTATATTGAAAGAACGTTTTTCAGGAGAAGCTGTGTGTGACCCGACCACGATACCACACAGGCATCTACCAATTCCTGCCCTGGTGAGAAGATGTGTTCCTTTCGTCCCAACCAAACATGGAGAGGCTCGAAAAATCCCTCGAAATGCAATGCACAGTCTAGGGAAGGTGAGTTCAGTAACTTCCAGGCGTAGTAAATGTATTAGAATGTAAAGTATTAGCAAATTATATCTTGACGTGCTCCTTTGAGTGAATCGACTGTTTATTGTTAGGATGATGTAGCCAAGGTAAATACATACATTCCATCGATTGACCACTAGGAATTAAGTCTTATTTTAATGTTCCCCTATACAATTGGACATATGTGGAATTGAAGAGTGTTCATTACTCAACTACTGCGTCGCAAAAGCGATACGGATCAGTTTTATTCGGCGTAAAGATCGGCAGGTTAGTTATGACATACTTTCTCCGTCCAATTCTTGTATTATAAACTTGCAGCAGTAATTTAACGAGTCACAATCCTCGTGTAGATTTTATACAAAGTGTATCAATTACGAATGTCGCGGCATTCCATCCAATTAAAATATAATTGGGATCGTCTGTAATCAATGTTAAAGCATAACAATGTTTGTTGCTGCAAAAAAATATCCATTTTCTATTCTCTCCTATTATACTGTTGGGTATCAAGACGTTTTAATCGCTGTAACTGGAAAGAAAATAATATGATCCGTGGTTATATATGCGTATGTGCGGCAAATAAACGCAACAATCGATTTGCTGATGTATATCCTCAACACAATCTCAACGTGATAATAAGAGAACCCTACGTTAGTTTTTAAGGATGAATTCTGCATTTCATTATTGCGTACCTTCCCCTGCGATCATATTATACTTCAAACAAGTAGTGCTTTAATCGCGAATAAATCAATAATTCCATGTCACACAACATTCCAGGGGACTGTAGTTGCGGCTAATAATTACAACAATGTCACTTCGCAGGCGCGTCTCCAACTGCAAATTAAGAAAGCAATGTGAGTAACAAAAGTTGATCTGAACCCGAACCGGATGCACGAGTCACTGGACCGGAACGGGTAAACAAGCGTAGCCAAGCGTAACATAGCGTGACGTAGCGTGAAGCGGCGTGCTCAAGCGTGAATGTGGCTCAGAGTATATAATCCCGAAAATGGGGCAGTTAATCATTCGAGATCCTGAGTCTACAGCAGCAGCATGGAGTTCTTCCGGTCTTTCCTGCGTGTGCTAGGGCTGCTGGATGACGACAAGATGGATTTCATTTCTGATCTCCCCCCGGAGGTATCCCACCTAATTCTACGCAAGATGGATCCCAAGTCTCTGCTTTGCGCTGTTCAAGTTTCACGAAAGTGGTTATATGTCTGTAAGGCTGACAAGAGCCTAAGACAAACCGCGATGCACCATAAGCAACGTGAAATGCGTATATTGAAAGAACGTTTTTCAGGAGAAGCTGTGTGTGACCCGACCACGATACCACACAGGCATCTACCAATTCCTGCACTGGTGAGAAGATGCGTCCCTTTCGTCCCAACCAAACATGGAGAGGCTCGAAAAATCCCTCGAAATGCAATGCACAGTCTAGGGAAGGTGAGTTCAGTAACTTCCAGGCGTAGTAAATGTATTAGAATGTAAAGTATTAGCAAATTATATCTTGACGTGCACCTTTGAGTGAGTCGACTGGTTATTGTTAGGATGATGTAGCCAAGGTAAATACATACATTCCATCGATTGACCACTAGGAATTAAGTCTTATTTTAATGTTCCCCTATACAATTGGACATATGTGGAATTGAAGAGTGTTCATTACTCAACTACTGCGTCGCAAAAGCGATACGGATCAGTTTTATTCGGCGTAAAGATCGGCAGGTTAGTTATGACATACTTTCTCCGTCCAATTCTTGTATTATAAACTTGCAGCAGTATTTTAACGAGTCACAATCCTCGTGTAGATTTTATACAAAGTGAATCAATTACGAATATCGCGGCATTCCATCCAATTAAAATATAATTGGGATCGTCTGTAATCAATGTTAGAGCATAACAATGTATGTTGCTGCAAAAAAATATCCATTTTCTATTCTCTCCTATTATATTGTTGGGTATCAAGACGTTTTAATCGCTGTAACTGGAAAGAAAATAATATGATCCGTGGTTATATATGCGTATGTGCGGCAAATAAACGCAACAATCGATTTGCTGATGTATATCCTCAACACAATCTCAACGTGATAATAAGAGAACCCTACGTTAGTTTTTAAGGATGAATTCTGTATTTCATTATTGCGTACCTTCCCCTGCGATCATATTATACTTCAAACAAGTAGTGGTTTTATTGCGAATAAATCAATAATTCCATGTCACACAACATTCCAGGGGACTGTAGTTGCGGCTAATAATTACAACAATGTCACTTCGCAGGTGCGTCTCCAACTGCAAATTAAGAAAGCAATGTGAGTAACAAAAGTTGATCTGAACCCGAACCGGATGCACGAGTCACTGGACCGGAACGGGTAAACAAGTGTAGCCAAGCGTAACATAGCGTGACGTAGCGTGAAGTGGCGTGCTCAAGCGTGAATGTGGCTCAGAGTATATAATCCCGAAAATGGGGCAGTTAATCATTCGAGATCCTGAGTCTACAGCAGCAGCATGGAGTTCTTCCGGTCTTTCCTGCGTGTGCTAGGCCTGCTGGATGACGACAAGGTGGATTTCATTTCTGATCTCCCCCCGGAGGTATCCCACCTAATTCTACGCAAGTTGGATCCCAAGTCTCTGCTTTGGCTGTTCAAGTTTCACGAAAGTGGTTATACGTCTGTAAGGCTGACAAGAGCCTAAGACAAACCGCGATTCTCCATAAGCAACGTGAAATGCGTATATTGAAAGAACGTTTTTCAGGAGAAGCTGTGTGTGACCCGACCACAATACCACACAGGCATCTACCAATTCCTGCACTGGTGAGAAGATGTGTTCCTTTCGTCCCAACCAAACATGGAGAGGCTCGAAAAATCCCTCGAAATGCAATGCACAGTCTAGGGAAGGTGAGTTCAGTAACTTCCAGGCGTAGTAAATGTATTAGAATGTAAAGTATTAGCAAATTATATCTTGACGTGCTCCTTTGAGTGTATCGACTGGTTATTGTTAGGATGATGTAGCCAAGGTAAATACATACATTCCATCGATTGACCACTAGGAATTAAGCCTTATTTTAATGTTCCCCTATACAATTGGACATATGTCGAATTGAAGAGTGTTCATTATTCAACTACTGCGTCGCAAAAGCGATACGGATCAGTTTTATTCGGCGTAAAGATCGGCAGGTTAGTTATGACATACTTTCTCCGTCCAATTCTTGTATTATAAACTTGCAGCAGTAATTTAACGAGTCACAATCCTCGTGTAGATTTTATACAAAGTGAATCAATTACGAATGTCGCGGCATTCCATCCAATTAAAATATAATTGGGATCGTCTGTAATCAATGTTAAAGCATAACAATGTATGTTGCTGCAAAAAAATATCCATTTTCTATTCTCTCCTATTATATTGTTGGGTATCAAGACGTTTTAATCGCTGTAACTGGAAAGAAAATGATATGATCCGTGGTTACATATGCGTATGTGCGGCAAGTAAACGCAACAATCGATTTGCTGATGTATATCCTCAACACAATCTCAACGTGATAATAAGAGAACCCTACGTTAGTTTTTAAGGATGAATTCTGTATTTCATTATTGCGTACCTTCCCCTGCGATCATATTATACTTCAAACAAGTAGTGGTTTTATTGCGAATAAATCAATAATTCCATGTCACACAACATTCCAGGGGACTGTAGTTGCGGCTAATAATTACAACAATGTCACTTCGCAGGTGCGTCTCCAACTGCAAATTAAGAAAGCAATGTGAGTAACAAAAGTTGATCTGAACCCGAACCGGATGCACGAGTCACTGGACCGGAACGGGTAAACAAGTGTAGCCAAGCGTAACATAGCGTGACGTAGCGTGAAGTGGCGTGCTCAAGCGTGAATGTGGCTCAGAGTATATAATCCCGAAAATGGGGCAGTTAATCATTCGAGATCCTGAGTCTACAGCAGCAGCATGGAGTTCTTCCGGTCTTTCCTGCGTGTGCTAGGCCTGCTGGATGACGACAAGGTGGATTTCATTTCTGATCTCCCCCCGGAGGTATCCCACCTAATTCTACGCAAGTTGGATCCCAAGTCTCTGCTTTGGCTGTTCAAGTTTCACGAAAGTGGTTATACGTCTGTAAGGCTGACAAGAGCCTAAGACAAACCGCGATTCTCCATAAGCAACGTGAAATGCGTATATTGAAAGAACGTTTTTCAGGAGAAGCTGTGTGTGACCCGACCACAATACCACACAGGCATCTACCAATTCCTGCACTGGTGAGAAGATGTGTTCCTTTCGTCCCAACCAAACATGGAGAGGCTCGAAAAATCCCTCGAAATGCAATGCACAGTCTAGGGAAGGTGAGTTCAGTAACTTCCAGGCGTAGTAAATGTATTAGAATGTAAAGTATTAGCAAATTATATCTTGACGTGCTCCTTTGAGTGAATCGACTGGTTATTGTTAGGATGATGTAGCCAAGGTAAATACATACATTCCAACGATTAACCACTAGGAATTAAGCCTTATTTTAATGTTCCCCTATACAATTGGACATATGTCGAATTGAAGTGTGTTCATTATTCAACTACTGCGTCGCAAAAGCGATACGGATCAGTTTTATTCGGCGTAAAGATCGGCAGGTTAGTTATGACATACTTTCTCCGGCCAATTCTTGTATTATAAACTTGCAGCAGTAATTTAACGAGTCACAATCCTCGTGTAGATTTTATACAAAGTGAATCAATTACGAATATCGCGGCATTCCATCCAATTAAAATATAATTGGGATCGTCTGTAATCAATGTTAGAGCATAACAATGTATGTTGCTGCAAAAAAATATCCATTTTCTATTCTCTCCTATTATATTGATGGGTATCAAGACGTTTTAATCGCTGTAACTGGAAAGAAAATAATATGATCCGTGGTTATATATGCGTATGTGCGGCAAATAAACGCAACAATCGATTTGCTGATGTATATCCTCAACACAATCTCAACGTGATAATAAGAGAACCCTACGTTAGTTTTTAAGGATGAATTCTGTATTTCATTATTGCGTACCTTCCCCTGCGATCATATTATACTTCAAACAAGTAGTGGTTTTATTGCGAATAAATCAATAATTCCATGTCACACAACATTCCAGGGGACTGTAGTTGCGGCTAATAATTACAACAATGTCACTTCGCAGGCGGGTCTCCAACTGCAAATTAAGAAAGCAATGTGAGTAACAAAAGTTGATCTGAACCCGAACCGGATGCACGAGTCACTGGACCGGAACGGGTAAACAAGTGTAGCCAAGCGTAACATAGCGTGACGTAGCGTGAAGTGGCGTGCTCAAGCGTGAATGTGGCTCAGAGTATATAATCCCGAAAATGGGGCAGTTAATCATTCGAGATCCTGAGTCTACAGCAGCAGCATGGAGTTCTTTCGCTCTTTCCTGCGTGTGCCAGGGCTGCTGGACGACGACAAGATGGATTTCATTTCTGATCTCCCCCCGGAGGTATCCCACCTAATTCTACGAAAGTTGGATCCCAAGTCTCTGCTTTGCGCTGTTCAAATTTCACGAAAGTGGTTATACGTCTGTAAGGCTGACAAGAGCCTAAGACAAACCGCGATGCACCATAAGCAACGTGAAATGCGTATATTGAAAGAACGTTTTTCAGGAGAAGCTGTGTGTGACCCGACCACGATAACACACAGGCATCTACCAATTCCTGCACTGGTGAGAAGATGTGTTCCTTTCGTCCCAACCAAACATGGAGAGGCTCGAAAAATCCCTCGAAATGCAATGCACAGTCTAGGGAAGGTGAGTTCAGTAACTTCCAGGTGTAGTAAATGTATTAGAATGTAGAGTATTAGCAAATTATATCTTGACGTGCTCCTTTGAGTGAATCGACTGTTTATTGTTAGGATGATGTAGCCAAGGTAAATACATACATTCCATCGATTGACCACTAGGAATTAAGTCTTATTTTAATGTTCCCCTATACAATTGGACATATGTGGAATTGAAGAGTGTTCATTACTCAACTACTGCGTCGCAAAAGCGATACGGATCAGTTTTATTCGGCGTAAAGATCGGCAGCTTAGTTATGACATACTTTCTCCGTCCAATTCTTGTATTATAAACTTGGAGCAGTAATTTAACGAGTCACAATCCTCGTGTAGATTTTATACAAAGTGAATCAATTACGAATGTCGCGGCATTCCATCCAATTAAAATATAATTGGGATCGTCTGTAATCAATGTTAAAGCATAACAATGTATGTTGCCACAAAAAAATATCCATTTTCTATTCTCTCCTATTATATTGTTGGGTTTCAAGACGTTTTAATCGCTGTAACTGGAAAGAAAATAATATGGTCCGAGGTTATATATGCGTATGTGCGGCAAATAAACGCAACAATCGATTTGCTGATGTATATCCTCAACACAATCTCAACGTGATAATAAGAGAACCCTACGTTAGTTTTTACGGATGAATTCTGTATTTCATTATTGCGTACCTTCCCCTGCGATCAAATTATACTTCAAACAAGTAGTGATTTAATCGCGAATAAATCAATAATTCCATGTCACACAACATTCCAGGGGACTGTAGTTGCGGCTAATAATTACACCAATGTCACTTCGCAGGCGCGTTTCCAACTGCAAATTAAGAAAGCAATGTGAGTAACAAAAGTTGATCTGAACCCGAACCGGATGCACGAGTCACTGGACCGGAACGGGTAAACAAGCGTAGCCAAGCGTAACCAAGCGTGACGTACCGTGAAGTGGCGTGCTCAAGCGTGAATGTGGCTCAGAGTATATAATCCCGAAAATGGGGCAGTTAATCATTCGAGATCCTGAGTCTACAGCAGCAGCATGGAGTTCTTCCGGTCTTTCCTGCGTGTGCTAGGGCTGCTGGATGACGACAAGGTGGATTTCATTTCTGATCTCCCCCCGGAGGTATCCCAAATAATTCTATGAAAGTTGGATGCCAAGTCTCTGCTTTGCGCTTTTCAAGTTTCACGAAAGTGGTTATACGACTGTAAGGCTGACAAGAGCCTAAGACAAACCGCGATGCACGATAAGCAACGTGATATGCGTATATTGAAAGAACGTTTTTCAGGAGAAGCTGTGTGTGACCCGACCACGATACCACACAGGCATCTACCAATTCCTGCACTGGTGAGAAGATGTGTTCCTTTCGTCCCAACCAAACATGGAGAGGCTCGAAAAATCCCTCGAAATGCAATGCACAGTCTAGGGAAGGTGAGTTCAGTAACTTCCAGGCGTAGTAAATGTATTAGAATGTAAAGTATTAGCAAATTATATCTTGACGTGCTCCTTTGAGTGAATTGACTGTTTATTGTTAGGATGATGTAGCCAAGGTAAATACATACATTCCATCGATTGACCACTAGGAATTAAGTCTTATTTTAATGTTCCCCTATACAATTGGACATATGTGGAATTGAAGAGTGTTCATTACTCAACTACTGCGTCGCAAAAGGGATACGGATCAGTTTTATTCGGCGTAAAGATCGGCAGCTTAGTTATGACATACTTTTTCCGTCCAATTCTTGTATTATAAACTTGCAGCAGTAATTTAACGAGTCACAATCCTCGTGTAGATTTTATACAAAGTGAATCAATTACGAATGTCGCGGCATTCAGTCCAATTAAAATATAATTGGGATCGTCTGTAATCAATGTTAAAGCATAACAATGTATGTTGCCACAAAAAAATATCCATTTTCTATTCTCTCCTATTATATTGTTGGGTATCAAGACGTTTTAATCGCTGTAACTGGAAAGAAAATAATATGGTCCGTGGTTATATATGCGTATGTGCGGCAAATAAACGCAACAATCGATTTGCTGATGTATATCCTCAACACAATCTCAACGTGATAATAAGAGAACCCTACGTTAGTTTTTAAGGATGAATTCTGTATTTCATTATTGCGTACCTTCCCCTGCGATCATATTATACTTCAAACAAGTAGTGGTTTTATTGCGAATAAATCAATAATTCCATGTCACACAACATTCCAGGGGACTGTAGTTGCGGCTAATAATTACAACAATGTCACTTCGCAGGCGCGTCTCCAACTGCAAATTAAGAAAGCAATGTGAGTAACAAAAGTTGATCTGAACCCGAACCGGATGCACGAGTCACTGGACCGGAACGGGTAAACAAGTGTAGCCAAGCGTAACATAGCGTGACGTAGCGTGAAGTGGCGTGCTCAAGCGTGAGTGTGGCTCAGAGTATATAATCCCGAAAATGGGGCAGTTAATCATTCGAGATCCTGAGTCTACAGCAGCAGCATGGAGTTCTTTCGCTCTTTCCTGCGTGTGCCAGGGCTGCTGGACGACGACAAGATGGATTTCATTTCTGATCTCCCCCCGGAGGTATCCCACCTAATTCTACGAAAGTTGGATCCCAAGTCTCTGCTTTGCGCTGTTCAAATTTCACGAAAGTGGTTATACGTCTGTAAGGCTGACAAGAGCCTAAGACAAACCGCGATGCACCATACGCAACGTGAAATGCGTATATTGGAAGAACGTTTTTCAGGAGAAGCTGTGTGTGACCCGACCACGATAACACACAGGCATCTACCAATTCCTGCACTGGTGAGAAGATGTGTTCCTTTCGTCCCAACCAAACATGGAGAGGCTCGAAAAATCCCTCGAAATGCAATGCACAGTCTAGGGAAGGTGAGTTCAGTAACTTCCAGGTGTAGTAAATGTATTAGAATGTAGAGTATTAGCAAATTATATCTTGACGTGCTCCTTTGAGTGAATCGACTGTTTATTGTTAGGATGATGTAGCCAAGGTAAATACATACATTCCATCGATTGACCACTAGGAATTAAGTCTTATTTTAATGTTCCCCTATACAATTGGACATATGTGGAATTGAAGAGTGTTCATTACTCAACTACTGCGTCGCAAAAGCGATACGGATCAGTTTTATTCGGCGTAAAGATCGGCAGCTTAGTTATGACATACTTTCTCCGTCCAATTCTTGTATTATAAACTTGCAGCAGTAATTTAACGAGTCACAATCCTCGTGTAGATTTTATACAAAGTGAATCAATTACGAATGTCGCGGCATTCAGTCCAATTAAAATATAATTGGGATCGTCTGTAATCAATGTTAAAGCATAACAATGTATGTTGCCACAAAAAAATATCCATTTTCTATTCTCTCCTATTATATTGTTGGGTTTCAAGACGTTTTAATCGCTGTAACTGGAAAGAAAATAATATGGTCCGTGGTTATATATGCGTATGTGCGGCAAATAAACGCAACAATCGATTTGCTGATGTATATCCTCAACACAATCTCAACGTGATAATAAGAGAACCCTACGTTAGTTTTTACGGATGAATTCTGTATTTCATTATTGCGTACCTTCCCCTGCGATCAAATTATACTTCAAACAAGTAGTGATTTAATCGCGAATAAATCAATAATTCCATGTCACACAACATTCCAGGGGACTGTAGTTGCGGCTAATAATTACACCAATGTCACTTCGCAGGCGCGTTTCCAACTGCAAATTAAGAAAGCAATGTGAGTAACAAAAGTTGATCTGAACCCGAACCGGATGCACGAGTCACTGGACCGGAACGGGTAAACAAGCGTAGCCAAGCGTAACCAAGCGTGACGTACCGTGAAGTGGCGTGCTCAAGCGTGAATGTGGCTCAGAGTATATAATCCCGAAAATGGGGCAGTTAATCATTCGAGATCCTGAGTCTACAGCAGCAGCATGGAGTTCTTCCGGTCTTTCCTGCGTGTGCTAGGGCTGCTGGATGACGACAAGGTGGATTTCATTTCTGATCTCCCCCCGGAGGTATCCCAAATAATTCTATGAAAGTTGGATGCCAAGTCTCTGCTTTGCGCTTTTCAAGTTTCACGAAAGTGGTTATACGACTGTAAGGCTGACAAGAGCCTAAGACAAACCGCGATGCACGATAAGCAACGTGATATGCGTATATTGAAAGAACGTTTTTCAGGAGAAGCTGTGTGTGACCCGACCACGATACCACGCAGGCATCTACCAATTCCTGCACTGGTGAGAAGATGTGTTCCTTTCGTCCCAACCAAACATGGAGAGGCTCGAAAAATCCCTCGAAATGCAATGCACAGTCTAGGGAAGGTGAGTTCAGTAACTTCCAGGCGTAGTAAATGTATTAGAATGTAAAGTATTAGCAAATTATATCTTGACGTGCTCCTTTGAGTGAATTGACTGTTTATTGTTAGGATGATGTAGCCAAGGTAAATACATACATTCCATCGATTGACCACTAGGAATTAAGTCTTATTTTAATGTTCCCCTATACAATTGGACATATGTGGAATTGAAGAGTGTTCATTACTCAACTACTGCGTCGCAAAAGGGATACGGATCAGTTTTATTCGGCGTAAAGATCGGCAGCTTAGTTATGACATACTTTTTCCGTCCAATTCTTGTATTATAAACTTGCAGCAGTAATTTAACGAGTCACAATCCTCGTGTAGATTTTATACAAAGTGAATCAATTACGAATGTCGCGGCATTCAGTCCAATTAAAATATAATTGGGATCGTCTGTAATCAATGTTAAAGCATAACAATGTATGTTGCCACAAAAAAATATCCATTTTCTATTCTCTCCTATTATATTGTTGGGTTTCAAGACGTTTTAATCGCTGTAACTGGAAAGAAAATAATATGGTCCGTGGTTATATATGCGTATGTGCGGCAAATAAACGCAACAATCGATTTGCTGATGTATATCCTCAACACAATCTCAACGTGATAATAAGAGAACCCTACGTTAGTTTTTAAGGATGAATTCTGTATTTCATTATTGCGTACCTTCCCCTGCGATCATATTATACTTCAAACAAGTAGTGGTTTTATTGCGAATAAATCAATAATTCCATGTCACACAACATTCCAGGGGACTGTAGTTGCGGCTAATAATTACAACAATGTCACTTCGCAGGCGCGTCTCCAACTGCAAATTAAGAAAGCAATGTGAGTAACAAAAGTTGATCTGAACCCGAACCGGATGCACGAGTCACTGGACCGGAACGGGTAAACAAGTGTAGCCAAGCGTAACATAGCGTGACGTAGCGTGAAGTGGCGTGCTCAAGCGTGAGTGTGGCTCAGAGTATATAATCCCGAAAATGGGGCAGTTAATCATTCGAGATCCTGAGTCTACAGCAGCAGCATGGAGTTCTTTCGGTCTTTCCTGCGTGTGCCAGGGCTGCTGGACGACGACAAGATGGATTTCATTTCTGATCTCCCCCCGGAGGTATCCCACCTAATTCTACGAAAGTTGGATCCCAAGTCTCTGCTTTGCGCTGTTCAAATTTCACGAAAGTGGTTATACGTCTGTAAGGCTGACAAGAGCCTAAGACAAACCGCGATGCACCATACGCAACGTGAAATGCGTATATTGGAAGAACGTTTTTCAGGAGAAGCTGTGTGTGACCCGACCACGATAACACACAGGCATCTACCAATTCCTGCACTGGTGAGAAGATGTGTTCCTTTCGTCCCAACCAAACATGGAGAGGCTCGAAAAATCCCTCGAAATGCAATGCACAGTCTAGGGAAGGTGAGTTCAGTAACTTCCAGGTGTAGTAAATGTATTAGAATGTAGAGTATTAGCAAATTATATCTTGACGTGCTCCTTTGAGTGAATCGACTGTTTATTGTTAGGATGATGTAGCCAAGGTAAATACATACATTCCATCGATTGACCACTAGGAATTAAGTCTTATTTTAATGTTCCCCTATACAATTGGACATATGTGGAATTGAAGACTGTTCATTACTCAACTACTGCGTCGCAAAAGCGATACGGATCAGTTTTATTCGGCGTAAAGATCGGCAGCTTAGTTATGACATACTTTCTCCGTCCAATTCTTGTATTATAAACTTGCAGCAGTAATTTAACGAGTCACAATCCTCGTGTAGATTTTATACAAAGTGAATCAATTACGAATGTCGCGGCATTCAGTCCAATTAAAATATAATTGGGATCGTCTGTAATCAATGTTAAAGCATAACAATGTATGTTGCCACAAAAAAATATCCATTTTCTATTCTCTCCTATTATATTGTTGGGTTTCAAGACGTTTTAATCGCTGTAACTGGAAAGAAAATAATATGGTCCGTGGTTATATATGCGTATGTGCGGCAAATAAACGCAACAATCGATTTGCTGATGTATATCCTCAACACAATCTCAACGTGATAATAAGAGAACCCTACGTTAGTTTTTACGGATGAATTCTGTATTTCATTATTGCGTACCTTCCCCTGCGATCAAATTATACTTCAAACAAGTAGTGATTTAATCGCGAATAAATCAATAATTCCATGTCACACAACATTCCAGGGGACTGTAGTTGCGGCTAATAATTACACCAATGTCACTTCGCAGGCGCGTTTCCAACTGCAAATTAAGAAAGCAATGTGAGTAACAAAAGTTGATCTGAACCCGAACCGGATGCACGAGTCACTGGACCGGAACGGGTAAACAAGCGTAGCCAAGCGTAACCAAGCGTGACGTACCGTGAAGTGGCGTGCTCAAGCGTGAATGTGGCTCAGAGTATATAATCCCGAAAATGGGGCAGTTAATCATTCGAGATCCTGAGTCTACAGCAGCAGCATGGAGTTCTTCCGGTCTTTCCTGCGTGTGCTAGGGCTGCTGGATGACGACAAGGTGGATTTCATTTCTGATCTCCCCCCGGAGGTATCCCAAATAATTCTATGAAAGTTGGATCCCAAGTCTCTGCTTTGCGCTTTTCAAGTTTCACGAAAGTGGTTATACGACTGTAAGGCTGACAAGAGCCTAAGACAAACCACGATGCACGATAAGCAACGTGATATGCGTATATTGAAAGAACGTTTTTCAGGAGAAGCTGTGTGTGACCCGACCACGATACCACACAGGCATCTACCAATTCCTGCACTGGTGAGAAGATGTGTTCCTTTCGTCCCAACCAAACATGGAGAGGCTCGAAAAATCCCTCGAAATGCAATGCACAGTCTAGGGAAGGTGAGTTCAGTAACTTCCAGGTGTAGTAAATGTATTAGAATGTAGAGTATTAGCAAATTATATCTTGACGTGCTCCTTTGAGTGAATCGACTGTTTATTGTTAGGATGATGTAGCCAAGGTAAATACATACATTCCATCGATTGACCACTAGGAATTAAGTCTTATTTTAATGTTCCCCTATACAATTGGACATATGTGGAATTGAAGAGTGTTCATTACTCAACTACTGCGTCGCAAAAGCGATACGGATCAGTTTTATTCGGCGTAAAGATCGGCAGCTTAGTTATGACATACTTTCTCCGTCCAATTCTTGTATTATAAACTTGCAGCAGTAATTTAACGAGTCACAATCCTCGTGTAGATTTTATACAAAGTGAATCAATTACGAATGTCGCGGCATTCAGTCCAATTAAAATATAATTGGGATCGTCTGTAATCAATGTTAAAGCATAACAATGTATGTTGCCACAAAAAAATATCCATTTTCTATTCTCTCCTATTATATTGTTGGGTATCAAGACGTTTTAATCGCTGTAACTGGAAAGAAAATAATATGGTCCGTGGTTATATATGCGTATGTGCGGCAAATAAACGCAACAATCGATTTGCTGATGTATATCCTCAACACAATCTCAACGTGATAATAAGAGAACCCTACGTTAGTTTTTACGGATGAATTCTGTATTTCATTATTGCGTACCTTCCCCTGCGATCAAATTATACTTCAAACAAGTAGTGATTTAATCGCGAATAAATCAATAATTCCATGTCACACAACATTCCAGGGGACTGTAGTTGCGGCTAATAATTACACCAATGTCACTTCGCAGGCGCGTCTCCAACTGCAAATTAAGAAAGCAATGTGAGTAACAAAAGTTGATCTGAACCCGAACCGGATGCACGAGTCACTGGACCGGAACGGGTAAACAAGCGTAGCCAAGCGTAACCAAGCGTGACGTACCGTGAAGTGGCGTGCTCAAGCGTGAATGTGGCTCAGAGTATATAATCCCGAAAATGGGGCAGTTAATCATTCGAGATCCTGAGTCTACAGCAGCAGCATGGAGTTCTTCCGGTCTTTCCTGCGTGTGCTAGGGCTGCTGGATGACGACAAGGTGGATTTCATTTCTGATCTCCCCCCGGAGGTATCCCAAATAATTCTATGAAAGTTGGATGCCAAGTCTCTGCTTTGCGCTTTTCAAGTTTCACGAAAGTGGTTATACGACTGTAAGGCTGACAAGAGCCTAAGACAAACCGCGATGCACGATAAGCAACGTGATATGCGTATATTGAAAGAACGTTTTTCAGGAGAAGCTGTGTGTGACCCGACCACGATACCACACAGGCATCTACCAATTCCTGCACTGGTGAGAAGATGTGTTCCTTTCGTCCCAACCAAACATGGAGAGGCTCGAAAAATCCCTCGAAATGCAATGCACAGTCTAGGGAAGGTGAGTTCAGTAACTTCCAGGCGTAGTAAATGTATTAGAATGTAAAGTATTAGCAAATTATATCTTGACGTGCTCCTTTGAGTGAATTGACTGTTTATTGTTAGGATGATGTAGCCAAGGTAAATACATACATTCCATCGATTGACCACTAGGAATTAAGTCTTATTTTAATGTTCCCCTATACAATTGGACATATGTGGAATTGAAGAGTGTTCATTACTCAACTACTGCGTCGCAAAAGGGATACGGATCAGTTTTATTCGGCGTAAAGATCGGCAGCTTAGTTATGACATACTTTTTCCGTCCAATTCTTGTATTATAAACTTGCAGCAGTAATTTAACGAGTCACAATCCTCGTGTAGATTTTATACAAAGTGAATCAATTACGAATGTCGCGGCATTCAGTCCAATTAAAATATAATTGGGATCGTCTGTAATCAATGTTAAAGCATAACAATGTATGTTGCCACAAAAAAATATCCATTTTCTATTCTCTCCTATTATATTGTTGGGTTTCAAGACGTTTTAATCGCTGTAACTGGAAAGAAAATAATATGGTCCGTGGTTATATATGCGTATGTGCGGCAAATAAACGCAACAATCGATTTGCTGACGTATATCCTCAACACAATCTCAACGTGATAATAAGAGAACCCTACGTTAGTTTTTAAGGATGAATTCTGTATTTCATTATTGCGTACCTTCCCCTGCGATCATATTATACTTCAAACAAGTAGTGGTTTTATTGCGAATAAATCAATAATTCCATGTCACACAACATTCCAGGGGACTGTAGTTGCGGCTAATAATTACAACAATGTCACTTCGCAGGCGCGTCTCCAACTGCAAATTAAGAAAGCAATGTGAGTAACAAAAGTTGATCTGAACCCGAACCGGATGCACGAGTCACTGGACCGGAACGGGTAAACAAGTGTAGCCAAGCGTAACATAGCGTGACGTAGCGTGAAGTGGCGTGCTCAAGCGTGAATGTGGCTCAGAGTATATAATCCCGAAAATGGGGCAGTTAATCATTCGAGATCCTGAGTCTACAGCAGCAGCATGGAGTTCTTTCGCTCTTTCCTGCGTGTGCCAGGGCTGCTGGACGACGACAAGATGGATTTCATTTCTGATCTCCCCCCGGAGGTATCCCACCTAATTCTACGAAAGTTGGATCCCAAGTCTCTGCTTTGCGCTGTTCAAATTTCACGAAAGTGGTTATACGTCTGTAAGGCTGACAAGAGCCTAAGACAAACCGCGATGCACCATAAGCAACGTGAAATGCGTATATTGAAAGAACGTTTTTCAGGAGAAGCTGTGTGTGACCCGACTACGATAACACACAGGCATCTACCAATTCCTGCACTGGTGAGAAGATGTGTTCCTTTCGTCCCAACCAAACATGGAGAGGCTCGAAAAATCCCTCGAAATGCAATGCACAGTCTAGGGAAGGTGAGTTCAGTAACTTCCAGGTGTAGTAAATGTATTAGAATGTAGAGTATTAGCAAATTATATCTTGACGTGCTCCTTTGAGTGAATCGACTGTTTATTGTTAGGATGATGTAGCCAAGGTAAATACATACATTCCATCGATTGACCACTAGGAATTAAGTCTTATTTTAATGTTCCCCTATACAATTGGACATATGTGGAATTGAAGAGTGTTCATTACTCAACTACTGCGTCGCAAAAGCGATACGGATCAGTTTTATTCGGCGTAAAGATCGGCAGCTTAGTTATGACATACTTTCTCCGTCCAATTCTTGTATTATAAACTTGCAGCAGTAATTTAACGAGTCACAATCCTCGTGTAGATTTTATACAAAGTGAATCAATTACGAATGTCGCGGCATTCAGTCCAATTAAAATATAATTGGGATCGTCTGTAATCAATGTTAAAGCATAACAATGTATGTTGCCACAAAAAAATATCCATTTTCTATTCTCTCCTATTATATTGTTGGGTTTCAAGACGTTTTAATCGCTGTAACTGGAAAGAAAATAATATGGTCCGTGGTTATATATGCGTATGTGCGGCAAATAAACGCAACAATCGATTTGCTGATGTATATCCTCAACACAATCTCAACGTGATAATAAGAGAACCCTACGTTAGTTTTTACGGATGAATTCTGTATTTCATTATTGCGTACCTTCCCCTGCGATCAAATTATACTTCAAACAAGTAGTGATTTAATCGCGAATAAATCAATAATTCCATGTCACACAACATTCCAGGGGACTGTAGTTGCGGCTAATAATTACACCAATGTCACTTCGCAGGCGCGTTTCCAACTGCAAATTAAGAAAGCAATGTGAGTAACAAAAGTTGATCTGAACCCGAACCGGATGCACGAGTCACTGGACCGGAACGGGTAAACAAGCGTAGCCAAGCGTAACCAAGCGTGACGTACCGTGAAGTGGCGTGCTCAAGCGTGAATGTGGCTCAGAGTATATAATCCCGAAAATGGGGCAGTTAATCATTCGAGATCCTGAGTCTACAGCAGCAGCATGGAGTTCTTCCGGTCTTTCCTGCGTGTGCTAGGGCTGCTGGATGACGACAAGGTGGATTTCATTTCTGATCTCCCCCCGGAGGTATCCCAAATAATTCTATGAAAGTTGGATGCCAAGTCTCTGCTTTGCGCTTTTCAAGTTTCACGAAAGTGGTTATACGACTGTAAGGCTGACAAGAGCCTAAGACAAACCGCGATGCACGATAAGCAACGTGATATGCGTATATTGAAAGAACGTTTTTCAGGAGAAGCTGTGTGTGACCCGACCACGATACCACACAGGCATCTACCAATTCCTGCACTGGTGAGAAGATGTGTTCCTTTCGTCCCAACCAAACATGGAGAGGCTCGAAAAATCCCTCGAAATGCAATGCACAGTCTAGGGAAGGTGAGTTCAGTAACTTCCAGGCGTAGTAAATGTATTAGAATGTAAAGTATTAGCAAATTATATCTTGACGTGCTCCTTTGAGTGAATTGACTGTTTATTGTTAGGATGATGTAGCCAAGGTAAATACATACATTCCATCGATTGACCACTAGGAATTAAGTCTTATTTTAATGTTCCCCTATACAATTGGACATATGTGGAATTGAAGAGTGTTCATTACTCAACTACTGCGTCGCAAAAGGGATACGGATCAGTTTTATTCGGCGTAAAGATCGGCAGCTTAGTTATGACATACTTTTTCCGTCCAATTCTTGTATTATAAACTTGCAGCAGTAATTTAACGAGTCACAATCCTCGTGTAGATTTTATACAAAGTGAATCAATTACGAATGTCGCGGCATTCAGTCCAATTAAAATATAATTGGGATCGTCTGTAATCAATGTTAAAGCATAACAATGTATGTTGCCACAAAAAAATATCCATTTTCTATTCTCTCCTATTATATTGTTGGGTTTCAAGACGTTTTAATCGCTGTAACTGGAAAGAAAATAATATGGTCCGTGGTTATATATGCGTATGTGCGGCAAATAAACGCAACAATCGATTTGCTGATGTATATCCTCAACACAATCTCAACGTGACAATAAGAGAACCCTACGTTAGTTTTTAAGGATGAATTCTGTATTTCATTATTGCGTACCTTCCCCTGCGATCATATTATACTTCAAACAAGTAGTGGTTTTATTGCGAATAAATCAATAATTCCATGTCACACAACATTCCAGGGGACTGTAGTTGCGGCTAATAATTACAACAATGTCACTTCGCAGGCGCGTCTCCAACTGCAAATTAAGAAAGCAATGTGAGTAACAAAAGTTGATCTGAACCCGAACCGGATGCACGAGTCACTGGACCGGAACGGGTAAACAAGTGTAGCCAAGCGTAACATAGCGTGACGTAGCGTGAAGTGGCGTGCTCAAGCGTGAGTGTGGCTCAGAGTATATAATCCCGAAAATGGGGCAGTTAATCATTCGAGATCCTGAGTCTACAGCAGCAGCATGGAGTTCTTTCGCTCTTTCCTGCGTGTGCCAGGGCTGCTGGACGACGACAAGATGGATTTCATTTCTGATCTCCCCCCGGAGGTATCCCACCTAATTCTACGAAAGTTGGATCCCAAGTCTCTGCTTTGCGCTGTTCAAATTTCACGAAAGTGGTTATACGTCTGTAAGGCTGACAAGAGCCTAAGACAAACCGCGATGCACCATAAGCAACGTGAAATGCGTATATTGAAAGAACGTTTTTCAGGAGAAGCTGTGTGTGACCCGACCACGATAACACACAGGCATCTACCAATTCCTGCACTGGTGAGAAGATGTGTTCCTTTCGTCCCAACCAAACATGGAGAGGCTCGAAAAATCCCTCGAAATGCAATGCACAGTCTAGGGAAGGTGAGTTCAGTAACTTCCAGGTGTAGTAAATGTATTAGAATGTAGAGTATTAGCAAATTATATCTTGACGTGCTCCTTTGAGTGAATCGACTGTTTATTGTTAGGATGATGTAGCCAAGGTAAATACATACATTCCATCGATTGACCACTAGGAATTAAGTCTTATTTTAATGTTCCCCTATACAATTGGACATATGTGGAATTGAAGACTGTTCATTACTCAACTACTGCGTCGCAAAAGCGATACGGATCAGTTTTATTCGGCGTAAAGATCGGCAGCTTAGTTATGACATACTTTCTCCGTCCAATTCTTGTATTATAAACTTGCAGCAGTAATTTAACGAGTCACAATCCTCGTGTAGATTTTATACAAAGTGAATCAATTACGAATGTCGCGGCATTCAGTCCAATTAAAATATAATTGGGATCGTCTGTAATCAATGTTAAAGCATAACAATGTATGTTGCCACAAAAAAATATCCATTTTCTATTCTCTCCTATTATATTGTTGGGTTTCAAGACGTTTTAATCGCTGTAACTGGAAAGAAAATAATATGGTCCGTGGTTATATATGCGTATGTGCGGCAAATAAACGCAACAATCGATTTGCTGATGTATATCCTCAACACAATCTCAACGTGATAATAAGAGAACCCTACGTTAGTTTTTACGGATGAATTCTGTATTTCATTATTGCGTACCTTCCCCTGCGATCAAATTATACTTCAAACAAGTAGTGATTTAATCGCGAATAAATCAATAATTCCATGTCACACAACATTCCAGGGGACTGTAGTTGCGGCTAATAATTACACCAATGTCACTTCGCAGGCGCGTTTCCAACTGCAAATTAAGAAAGCAATGTGAGTAACAAAAGTTGATCTGAACCCGAACCGGATGCACGAGTCACTGGACCGGAACGGGTAAACAAGCGTAGCCAAGCGTAACCAAGCGTGACGTACCGTGAAGTGGCGTGCTCAAGCGTGAATGTGGCTCAGAGTATATAATCCCGAAAATGGGGCAGTTAATCATTCGAGATCCTGAGTCTACAGCAGCAGCATGGAGTTCTTCCGGTCTTTCCTGCGTGTGCTAGGGCTGCTGGATGACGACAAGGTGGATTTCATTTCTGATCTCCCCCCGGAGGTATCCCAAATAATTCTATGAAAGTTGGATCCCAAGTCTCTGCTTTGCGCTTTTCAAGTTTCACGAAAGTGGTTATACGACTGTAAGGCTGACAAGAGCCTAAGACAAACCACGATGCACGATAAGCAACGTGATATGCGTATATTGAAAGAACGTTTTTCAGGAGAAGCTGTGTGTGACCCGACCACGATACCACACAAGCATCTACCAATTCCTGCACTGGTGAGAAGATGTGTTCCTTTCGTCCCAACCAAACATGGAGAGGCTCGAAAAATCCCTCGAAATGCAATGCACAGTCTAGGGAAGGTGAGTTCAGTAACTTCCAGGCGTAGTAAATGTATTAGAATGTAAAGTATTAGCAAATTATATCTTGACGTGCTCCTTTGAGTGAATTGACTGTTTATTGTTAGGATGATGTAGCCAAGGTAAATACATACATTCCATCGATTGACCACTAGGAATTAAGTCTTATTTTAATGATCCCCTATACAATTGGACATATGTGGAATTGAAGAGTGTTCATTACTCAACTACTGCGTCGCAAAAGGGATACGGATCAGTTTTATTCGGCGTAAAGATCGGCAGCTTAGTTATGACATACTTTTTCCGTCCAATTCTTGTATTATAAACTTGCAGCAGTAATTTAACGAGTCACAATCCTCGTGTAGATTTTATACAAAGTGAATCAATTACGAATGTCGCGGCATTCAGTCCAATTAAAATATAATTGGGATCGTCTGTAATCAATGTTAAAGCATAACAATGTATGTTGCCACAAAAAAATATCCATTTTCTATTCTCTCCTATTATATTGTTGGGTTTCAAGACGTTTTAATCGCTGTAACTGGAAAGAAAATAATATGGTCCGTGGTTATATATGCGTATGTGCGGCAAATAAACGCAACAATCGATTTGCTGACGTATATCCTCAACACAATCTCAACGTGATAATAAGAGAACCCTACGTTAGTTTTTAAGGATGAATTCTGTATTTCATTATTGCGTACCTTCCCCTGCGATCATATTATACTTCAAACAAGTAGTGGTTTTATTGCGAATAAATCAATAATTCCATGTCACACAACATTCCAGGGGACTGTAGTTGCGGCTAATAATTACAACAATGTCACTTCGCAGGCGCGTCTCCAACTGCAAATTAAGAAAGCAATGTGAGTAACAAAAGTTGATCTGAACCCGAACCGGATGCACGAGTCACTGGACCGGAACGGGTAAACAAGTGTAGCCAAGCGTAACATAGCGTGACGTAGCGTGAAGTGGCGTGCTCAAGCGTGAATGTGGCTCAGAGTATATAATCCCGAAAATGGGGCAGTTAATCATTCGAGATCCTGAGTCTACAGCAGCAGCATGGAGTTCTTTCGCTCTTTCCTGCGTGTGCCAGGGCTGCTGGACGACGACAAGATGGATTTCATTTCTGATCTCCCCCCGGAGGTATCCCACCTAATTCTACGAAAGTTGGATCCCAAGTCTCTGCTTTGCGCTGTTCAAATTTCACGAAAGTGGTTATACGTCTGTAAGGCTGACAAGAGCCTAAGACAAACCGCGATGCACGATAAGCAACGTGAAATGCGTATATTGAAAGAACGTTTTTCAGGAGAAGCTGTGTGTGACCCGACCACGATACCACACAGGCATCTACCAATTCCTGCACTGGTGAGAAGATGTGTTCCTTTCGTCCCAACCAAACATGGAGAGGCTCGAAAAATCCCTCGAAATGCAATGCACAGTCTAGGGAAGGTGAGTTCAGTAACTTCCAGGCGTAGTAAATGTATTAGAATGTAAAGTATTAGCAAATTATATCTTGACGTGCTCCTTTGAGTGAATCGACTGTTTATTGTTAGGATGATGTAGCCAAGGTAAATACATACATTCCATCGATTGACCACTAGGAATTAAGTCTTATTTTAATGTTCCCCTATACAATTGGACATATGTGGAATTGAAGAGTGTTCATTACTCAACTACTGCGTCGCAAAAGCGATACGGATCAGTTTTATTCGGCGTAAAGATCGGCAGCTTAGTTATGACATACTTTTTCCGTCCAATTCTTGTATTATAAACTTGCAGCAGTAATTTAACGAGTCACAATCCTCGTGTAGATTTTATACAAAGTGAATCAATTACGAATGTCGCGGCATTCAGTCCAATTAAAATATAATTGGGATCGTCTGTAATCAATGTTAAAGCATATCAATGTATGTTGCCACAAAAAAATATCCATTTTCTATTCTCTCCTATTATATTGTTGGGTTTCAAGACGTTTTAATCGCTGTAACTGGAAAGAAAATAATATGGTCCGTGGTTATATATGCGTATGTGCGGCAAATAAACGCAACAATCGATTTGCTGATGTATATCCTCAACACAATCTCAACGTGATAATAAGAGAACCCTACGTTAGTTTTTACGGATGAATTCTGTATTTCATTATTGCGTACCTTCCCCTGCGATCAAATTATACTTCAAACAAGTAGTGATTTAATCGCGAATAAATCAATAATTCCATGTCACACAACATTCCAGGGGACTGTAGTTGCGGCTAATAATTACACCAATGTCACTTCGCAGGCGCGTTTCCAACTGCAAATTAAGAAAGCAATGTGAGTAACAAAAGTTGATCTGAACCCGAACCGGATGCACGAGTCACTGGACCGGAACGGGTAAACAAGCGTAGCCAAGCGTAACATAGCGTGACGTACCGTGAAGTGGCGTGCTCAAGCGTGAATGTGGCTCAGAGTATATAATCCCGAAAATGGGGCAGTTAATCATTCGAGATCCTGAGTCTACAGCAGCAGCATGGAGTTCTTCCGGTCTTTCCTGCGTGTGCTAGGGCTGCTGGATGACGACAAGGTGGATTTCATTTCTGATCTCCCCCCGGAGGTATCCCAAATAATTCTATGAAAGTTGGATCCCAAGTCTCTGCTTTGCGCTTTTCAAGTGTCACGAAAGTGGTTATACGTCTGTAAGGCTGACAAGAGCCTAAGACAAACCGCGATTCTCCATAAGCAACGTGAAATGCGTATATTGAAAGAACGTTTTTCAGGAGAAGCTGTGTGTGACCCGACCACAATACCACACAGGCATCTACCAATTCCTGCACTGGTGAGAAGATGTGTTCCTTTCGTCCCAACCAAACATGGAGAGGCTCGAAAAATCCCTCGAAATGCAATGCACAGTCTAGGGAAGGTGAGTTCAGTAACTTCCAGGCGCAGTAAATGTATTAGAATGTAAAGTATTAGCAAATTATATCTTGACGTGCTCCTTTGAGTGAATCGACTGGTTATTGTTAGGATGATGTAGCCAAGGTAAATACATACATTCCAACGATTAACCACTAGGAATTAAGCCTTATTTTAATGTTCCCCTATACAATTGGACATATGTCGAATTGAAGTGTGTTCATTATTCAACTACTGCGTCGCAAAAGCGATACGGATCAGTTTTATTCGGCGTAAAGATCGGCAGGTTAGTTATGACATACTTTCTCCGGCCAATTCTTGTATTATAAACTTGCAGCAGTAATTTAACGAGTCACAATCCTCGTGTAGATTTTATACAAAGTGAATCAATTACGAATATCGCGGCATTCCATCCAATTAAAATATAATTGGGATCGTCTGTAATCAATGTTAGAGCATAACAATGTATGTTGCTGCAAAAAAATATCCATTTTCTATTCTCTCCTGTTATATTGATGGGTATCAAGACGTTTTAATCGCTGTAACTGGAAAGAAAATAATATGATCCGTGGTTATATATGCGTATGTGCGGCAAATAAACGCAACAATCGATTTGCTGATGTATATCCTCAACACAATCTCAACGTGATAATAAGAGAACCCTACGTTAGTTTTTAAGGATGAATTCTGTATTTCATTATTGCGTACCTTCCCCTGCGATCATATTATACTTCAAACAAGTAGTGGTTTTATTGCGAATAAATCAATAATTCCATGTCACACAACATTCCAGGGGACTGTAGTTGCGGCTAATAATTACAACAATGTCACTTCGCAGGCGCGTCTCCAACTGCAAATTAAGAAAGCAATGTGAGTAACAAAAGTTGATCTGAACCCGAACCGGATGCACGAGTCACTGGACCGGAACGGGTAAACAAGTGTAGCCAAGCGTAACATAGCGTGACGTAGCGTGAAGTGGCGTGCTCAAGCGTGAATGTGGTTCAGAGTATATAATCCCGAAAATGGGGCAGTTAATCATTCGAGATCCTGAGTCTACAGCAGCAGCATGGATTTCTTTCGGTCTTTCCTGCGTGTGCTAGGGCTGCTGGATGACGACAAGGTGGATTTCATTTCTGATCTCCCCCCGGAGGTATCCCACCTAATTCTACGAAAGTTGGATCCCAAGTCTCTGCTTTGCGCTGTTCAAATTTCACGAAAGTGGTTATACGTCTGTAAGGCTGACAAGACCCTAAGACAAACCGCGATGCACCATAAGCAACGTGAAATGCGTATATTGAAAGAACGTTGTTCAGGAGAAGCTGTGTGTGACCCGACCACGATACCACACAGGCATCTACCAATTCCTGCACTGGTGAGAAGATGTGTTCCTTTCGTCCCAACCAAACATGGAGAGGCTCGAAAAATCCCTTGAAATGCAATGCACAGTCTAGGGAAGGTGAGTTCAGTAACTTCCAGGCGTCGTAAATGTATTAGAATGTAAAGTATTAGCAAATTATATCTTGACGTGCTCCTTTGAGTGAATCGACTCTTTATTGTTAGGATGATGTAGCCAATGTAAATACATACATTCCATCGATTGACCACTAGGAATTAAGCCTTATTTTAATGTTCCCCTATACAATTGGACATATGTCGAATTGAAGAGTGTTCATTATTCAACTACTGCGTCGCAAAAGCGATACGGATCTGTTTTATTCGGCGTAAAGATCGGCAGGTTAGTTATGACATACTTTTTCCGTCCAATTCTTGTATTATAAACTTGCAGCAGTAATTTAACGAGTCACAATCCTCGTGTAGATTTTATACAAAGTGAATCAATTACGAATGTCGCGGCATTCAGTCCAATTAAAATATAATTGGGATCGTCTGTAATCAATGTTAAAGCATAACAATGTATGTTGCCACAAAAAAATATCCATTTTCTATTCTCTCCTATTATATTGTTGGGTTTCAAGACGTTTTAATCGCTGTAACTGGAAAGAAAATAATATGGTCCGTGGTTATATATGCGTATGTGCGGCAAATAAACGCAACAATCGATTTGCTGATGTATATCCTCAACACAATCTCAACGTGATAATAAGAGAACCCTACGTTAGTTTTTACGGATGAATTCTGTATTTCATTATTGCGTACCTTCCCCTGCGATCAAATTATACTTCAAACAAGTAGTGATTTAATCGCGAATAAATCAATAATTCCATGTCACACAACATTCCAGGGGACTGTAGTTGCGGCTAATAATTACACCAATGTCACTTCGCAGGCGCGTTTCCAACTGCAAATTAAGAAAGCAATGTGAGTAACAAAAGTTGATCTGAACCCGAACCGGATGCACGAGTCACTGGACCGGAACGGGTAAACAAGCGTAGCCAAGCGTAACCAAGCGTGACGTACCGTGAAGTGGCGTGCTCAAGCGTGAATGTGGCTCAGAGTATATAATCCCGAAAATGGGGCAGTTAATCATTCGAGATCCTGAGTCTACAGCAGCAGCATGGAGTTCTTCCGGTCTTTCCTGCGTGTGCTAGGGCTGCTGGATGACGACAAGGTGGATTTCATTTCTGATCTCCCCCCGGAGGTATCCCAAATAATTCTATGAAAGTTGGATCCCAAGTCTCTGCTTTGCGCTTTTCAAGTTTCACGAAAGTGGTTATACGACTGTAAGGCTGACAAGAGCCTAAGACAAACCGCGATGCACGATAAGCAACGTGATATGCGTATATTGAAAGAACGTTTTTCAGGAGAAGCTGTGTGTGACCCGACCACGATACCACACAGGCATCTACCAATTCCTGCACTGGTGAGAAGATGTGTTCCTTTCGTCCCAACCAAACATGGAGAGGCTCGAAAAAACCCTCGAAATGCAATGCACAGTCTAGGGAAGGTGAGTTCAGTAACTTCCAGGCGTAGTAAATGTATTAGAATGTAAAGTATTAGCAAATTATATCTTGACGTGCTCCTTTGAGTGAATTGACTGTTTATTGTTAGGATGATGTAGCCAAGGTAAATACATACATTCCATCGATTGACCACTAGGAATTAAGTCTTATTTTAATGTTCCCCTATACAATTGGACATATGTGGAATTGAAGAGTGTTCATTACTCAACTACTGCGTCGCAAAAGGGATACGGATCAGTTTTATTCGGCGTAAAGATCGGCAGCTTAGTTATGACATACTTTTTCCGTCCAATTCTTGTATTATAAACTTGCAGCAGTAATTTAACGAGTCACAATCCTCGTGTAGATTTTATACAAAGTGAATCAATTACGAATGTCGCGGCATTCAGTCCAATTAAAATATAATTGGGATCGTCTGTAATCAATGTTAAAGCATAACAATGTATGTTGCCACAAAAAAATATCCATTTTCTATTCTCTCCTATTATATTGTTGGGTTTCAAGACGTTTTAATCGCTGTAACTGGAAAGAAAATAATATGGTCCGTGGTTATATATGCGTATGTGCGGCAAATAAACGCAACAATCGATTTGCTGATGTATATCCTCAACACAATCTCAACGTGATAATAAGAGAACCCTACGTTAGTTTTTACGGATGAATTCTGTATTTCATTATTGCGTACCTTCCCCTGCGATCAAATTATACTTCAAACAAGTAGTGATTTAATCGCGAATAAATCAATAATTCCATGTCACACAACATTCCAGGGGACTGTAGTTGCGGCTAATAATTACACCAATGTCACTTCGCAGGCGCGTTTCCAACTGCAAATTAAGAAAGCAATGTGAGTAACAAAAGTTGATCTGAACCCGAACCGGATGCACGAGTCACTGGACCGGAACGGGTAAACAAGCGTAGCCAAGCGTAACCAAGCGTGACGTACCGTGAAGTGGCGTGCTCAAGCGTGAATGTGGCTCAGAGTATATAATCCCGAAAATGGGGCAGTTAATCATTCGAGATCCTGAGTCTACAGCAGCAGCATGGAGTTCTTCCGGTCTTTCCTGCGTGTGCTAGGGCTGCTGGATGACGACAAGGTGGATTTCATTTCTGATCTCCCCCCGGAGGTATCCCAAATAATTCTATGAAAGTTGGATCCCAAGTCTCTGCTTTGCGCTTTTCAAGTTTCACGAAAGTGGTTATACGTCTGTAAGGCTGACAAGAGCCTAAGACAAACCGCGATTCTCCATAAGCAACGTGAAATGCGTATATTGAAAGAACGTTTTTCAGGAGAAGCTGTGTGTGACCCGACCACAATACCACACAGGCATCTACCAATTCCTGCACTGGTGAGAAGATGTGTTCCTTTCGTCCCAACCAAACATGGAGAGGCTCGAAAAATCCCTCGAAATGCAATGCACAGTCTAGGGAAGGTGAGTTCAGTAACTTCCAGGCGTAGTAAATGTATTAGAATGTAAAGTATTAGCAAATTATATCTTGACGTGCTCCTTTGAGTGAATCGACTGGTTATTGTTAGGATGATGTAGCCAAGGTAAATACATACATTCCAACGATTAACCACTATGAATTAAGCCTTATTTTAATGTTCCCCTATACAATTGGACATATGTCGAATTGAAGTGTGTTCATTATTCAACTACTGCGTCGCAAAAGCGATACGGATCAGTTTTATTCGGCGTAAAGATCGGCAGGTTAGTTATGACATACTTTCTCCGGCCAATTCTTGTATTATAAACTTGCAGCAGTAATTTAACGAGTCACAATCCTCGTGTAGATTTTATACACAGTGAATCAATTAAGAATATCGCGGCATTCCATCCAATTAAAATATAATTGGGATCGTCTGTAATCAATGTTAGAGCATAACAATGTATGTTGCTGCAAAAAAATATCAATTTTCTATTCTCTCCTATTATATTGTTGGGTATCAAGACGTTTTAATCGCTGTAACTGGAAAGAAAATAATATGATCCGTGGTTATATATGCGTATGTGCGGCAAATAAACGCAACAATCGATTTGCTGATGTATATCCTCAACACAATCTCAACGTGATAATAAGAGAACCCTACGTTAGTTTTTAAGGATGAATTCTGTATTTCATTATTGCGTACCTTCCCCTGCGATCATATTATACTTCAAACAAGTAGTGGTTTTATTGCGAATAAATCAATAATTCCATGTCACACAACATTCCAGGGGACTGTAGTTGCGGCTAATAATTACAACAATGTCACTTCGCAGGCGCGTCTCCAACTGCAAATTAAGAAAGCAATGTGAGTAACAAAAGTTGATCTGAACCCGAACCGGATGCACGAGTCACTGGACCGGAACGGGTAAACAAGTGTAGCCAAGCGTAACATAGCGTGACGTAGCGTGAAGTGGCGTGCTCAAGCGTGAATGTGGCTCAGAGTATATAATCCCGAAAATGGGGCAGTTAATCATTCGAGATCCTGAGTCTACAGCAGCAGCATGGAGTTCTTTCGCTCTTTCCTGCGTGTGCCAGGGCTGCTGGATGACGACAAGGTGGATTTCATTTCTGATCTCCCCCCGGAGGTATCCCACCTAATTCTACGCAAGTTGGATCCCAAGTCTCTGCTTTGCGCTGTTCAAGTTTCACGAAAGTGATTATACGTCTGTAAGGCTGACAAGAGCCTAAGACAAACCACGATGCACCATAAGCAACGTGAAATGCGTATATTGAAAGAAAGTTTTTCAGGAGAAGCTGTGTGTGACCCGACCACGATACCACACAGGCATCTACCAATTCCTGCACTGGTGAGAAGATGTGTTCCTTTCGTCCCAACCAAACATGGAGAGGCTCGAAAAATCCCTCGAAATGCAATGCACAGTCTAGGGAAGGTGAGTTCAGTAACTTCCAGGCGTAGTAAATGTATTAGAATGTAAAGTATTAGCAAATTATATCTTGACGTGCTCCATTGAGTGAATCGACTGTTTATTGTTAGGATGATGTAGCCAAGGTAAATACATACATTCCATCGATTGACCACTAGGAATTAAGTCTTATTTTAATGTTCCCCTATACAATTGGACATATGTGGAATTGAAGAGTGTTCATTCCTCAACTACTGCGTCGCAAAAGCGATACGGATCAGTTTTATTCGGCGTAAAGATCGGCAGGTTAGTTATGACATACTTTCTCCGTCCAATTCTTGTATTATAAACTTGCAGCAGTAATTTAACGAGTCACAATCCTCGTGTAGATTTTATACAAAGTGAATCAATTACGAATGTCGCGGCATTCCATCCAATTAAAATATAATTGATGTCGTCTGTAATCAATGTTAAAGCATAACATTGTATGTTGCTGCAAAAAAATATCCATTTTCTATTCTCTCCTATTATATTGTTGCGTATCAAGACGTTTTAATCGCTGTAACTGGAAAGAAAATAATATGATCCGTGGTAATATATGCGTATGTGCGGCAAATAAACGCAACAATCGATTTGCTGATGTATATCCTCAACACAATCTCATCGTGATAATAAGAGAACCCTACGTTAGTTTTTAAGGATGAATTCTGTATTTCATTATTGCGTACCTTCCCCTGCGATCATATAATACTTCAAACAAATAGTGGTTTAATCGCGAATAAATCAATAATTCCATGTCACACAACATTCCAGGGGACTGTAGTTGCGGCTAATAATTACAACAATGTCACTTCGCAGGCGCGTCCCCAACTGCAAATTAAGAAAGCAATGTGAGTAACAACAGTTGATCTGAACCCGAACCGGATGCACGAGTCACTGGACCGGAACGGGTAAACAAGCGTAGCCAAGCGTAACATAGCGTGACGTAGCGTGAAGCGGCGTGCTCAAGCGTGAATGTGCCTCAGAGTATATAATCCCGAAAATGGGGCAGTTAATCATTCGAGATCCTGAGTCTACAGCAGCAGCATGGAGTTCTTCCGGTCTTTCCTGCGTGTGCTAGGGCTGCTGGATGACGACAAGGTGGATTTCATTTCTGATCTCCCCCCGAGGTATCCCACCTATTTCTACGCAAGTTGGATCCCAAGTCTCTGCTTTGCGCTGTTCAAGTTTCACGAAAGTGGTTATACGTCTGTAAGGCTGACAAGAGCCTAAGACAAACCGCGATGCACCATAAGCATCGTGAAATGCGTATATTGAAAGAACGTTTTTCAGAAGAAGCTGTGTGTGACCCGACCACGATACCACACAGGCATCTACCAATTCCTGCACTGGTGAGAACATGTGTTCCTTTCGTCCCAACCAAACATGGAGTGGCTCGAAAAATCCCTCGAAATGCAATGCACAGTCTAGGGAAGGTGAGTTCAGTAACTTCCAGGCGTAGTAAATGTATTAGAATGTAAAGTATTAGCAAATTATATCTTGACGTGCTCCTTTGAGTGAATCTACTGTTTATTGTTAGGATGATGTAGCCAAGGTAAATACATACATTCCATCGATTGACCACTAGGAATTAAGCCTTATTTTAATGTTCCCCTATACAATTGGACATATGTCGAATTGAAGAGTGTTCATTATTCAACTACTGCGTCGCAAAAGCGATATGGATCAGTTTTATTCGGCGTAAAGATCGGCAGGTTAGTTATGACATACTTTCTCCGTCCAATTCTTGTATTATAAACTTGCAGCAGTAATTTAACGAGTCACAATCCTTTGTGTAGATTTTATACAAAGTGAATCAATTACGAATATCGGGGCATTCCATCCAATTAAAATATAATTGGGATCGTCTGTAATCAATGTTAAAGCATAACAATGTATGTTGCTGCAAAAAAATATCCATTTTCTATTCTCTCCTATTATATTGTTGGGTATCAAGACGTTTTAATCGCTGTAACTGAAAAGAAAATAATATGATCCGTGGTTATATATGCGTATGTGCGGCAAATAAACGCAATAATCGATTTGCTGATGTATAACCTCAACACAATCTCAACGCGATAATAAGAGAACCCTACGTTAGTTTTTAAGGATGAATTCTGTATTTCATTATTGCGTACCTTCCCCTGCGATCATATTATACTTCAAACAAGTAGTGGTTTAATCGCGAATAAATCAATAATTCCATGTCACACAACATTCCAGGGGACTGTAGTTGCGGCTAATAATTACAACAATGTCACTTCGCAGGCGCGTCCCCAACTGCAAATTAAGAAAGCAATGTGAGTAACAAAAGTTGATCTGAACCCGAACCGGATGCACGAGTCACTGGACCGGAACGGGTAAACAAGCGTAGCCAAGCGTAACATAGCGTGACGTAGCGTGAAGCGGCGTGCTCAAGCGTGAATGTGGCTCAGAGTATATAATCCCGAAAATGGGGCAGTTAATCATTCGAGATCCTGAGTCTACAGCAGCAGCATGGAGTTCTTCCGGTCTTTCCTGCGTGTGCTAGGGCTGCTGGATGACGACAAGGTGGATTTCATTTCTGATCTCCCCCCGGAGATATCCCACCTATTTCTACGCAAGTTGGATCCCAAGTCTCTGCTTTGCGCTGTTCAAGTTTCACGAAAGTGGTTATACGTCTGTAAGGCTGACAAGAGCCTAAGACAAACCGCGATGCACCATAAGCATCGTGAAATGCGTATATTGAAAGAACGTTTTTCAGGAGAAGCTGTGTGTGACCCGACCACGATACCACACAGGCATCTACCAATTCCTGCACTGGTGAGAAGATGTGTTCCTTTCGTCCCAACCAAACATGGAGAGGCTCGAAAAATTCCTCGAAATGCAATGCACAGTCTAGGGAAGGTGAGTTCAGTAACTTCCAGGCGTAGTAAATGTATTAGAATGTAAAGTATTAGCAAATTATATCTTGACGTGCTCCTTTGAGTGAATCTACTGTTTATTGTTAGGATGATGTAGCCAAGGTAAATACATACATTCCATCGATTGACCACTAGGAATTAAGCCTTATTTTAATGTTCCCCTATACAATTGGACATATGTCGAATTGAAGAGTGTTCATTATACAACTACTGCGTCGCAAAAGCGATACGGATTAGTTTTATTCGGCGTAAAGATCGGCAGGTTAGTTAGGACATACTTTCTCCGTCCAATTCTTGTATTATAAACTTGCAGCAGTAATTTAACGAGTCACAATCCTCGTGTAGATTTTATACAAAGTGAATCAATTACGAATATCGCGGCATTCCATCCAATTAAAATATAATTGGGATCGTCTGTAATCAATGTTAAAGCATAACAATGTATGTTGCTGCAAAAAAATATCCATTTTCTATTCTCTCCTATTATATTGTTGGGTATCAAGACGTTTTAATCGCTGTAACTGGAAAGAAAATAATATGATCCGTGGTAATATATGCGTATGTGCGGCAAATAAACGCAACAATCGATTTGCTGATGTATATCCTCAACACAATCTCATCGTGATAATAAGAGAACCCTACGTTAGTTTTTAAGGATGAATTCTGTATTTCATTATTGCGCACCTTCCCCTGCGATCATATAATACTTCAAACAAATAGTGGTTTAATCGCGAATAAATCAATAATTCCATGTCACACAACATTCCAGGGGACTGTAGTTGCGGCTAATAATTACAACAATGTCACTTCGCAGGAGCGTCCCCAACTGCAAATTAAGAAAGCAATGTGAGTAACAAAAGTTGATCTGAACCCGAACCGGATGCACGAGTCACTGGACCGGAACGGGTAAACAAGCGTAGCCAAGCGTAACATAGCGTGACGTAGCGTGAAGCGGCGTGCTCAAGCGTGAATGTGGCTCAGAGTATATAATCCCGAAAATGGGGCAGTTAATCATTCGAGATCCTGAGTCTACAGCAGCAGCATGGAGTTCTTCCGGTCTTTCCTGCGTGTGCTAGGGCTGCTGGATGACGACAAGGTGGATTTCATTTCTGATCTCCCCCCGAGGTATCCCACCTATTTCTACGCAAGTTGGATCCCAAGTCTCTGCTTTGCGCTGTTCAAGTTTCACGAAAGTGGATATACGTCTGTAAGGCTGACAAGAGCCTAAGACAAACCGCGATGCACCATAAGCATCGTGAAATGCGTATATTGAAAGAACGTTTTTCAGGAGAAGCTGTGTGTGACCCGACCACGATACCACACAGGCATCTACCAATTCCTGCACTGGTGAGAACATGTGTTCCTTTCGTCCCAACCAAACATGGTGTGGCTCGAAAAATCCCTCGAAATGCAATGCACAGTCTAGGGAAGGTGAGTTCAGTAACTTCCAGGCGTAGTAAATGTATTAGAATGTAAAGTATTAGCAAATTATATCTTGACGTGCTCCTTTGAGTGAATCTACTGTTTATTGTTAGGATGATGTAGCCAAGGTAAATACATACATTCCATCGATTGACCACTAGGAATTAAGCCTTATTTTAATGTTCCCCTATACAATTGGACATATGTCGAATTGAAGAGTGTTCATTATTCAACTACTGCGTCGCAAAAGCGATATGGATCAGTTTTATTCGGCGTAAAGATCGGCAGGTTAGTTATGACATACTTTCTCCGTCCAATTCTTGTATTATAAACTTGCAGCAGTAATTAAAGAGTCACAATCCTCGTGTAGATTTTATACCAAGTGAATCAATTACGAATATCGCGGCATTCGATCCAATTAAAATATAATTGGGATCGTCTGTAATCAATGTTAAAGCATAACAATGTATGTTGCTGCAAAAAAATATCCATTTTCTATTCTCTCCTATTATATTGTTGGGTATCAAGACGTTTTAATCGCTGTAACTGAAAAGAAAATAATATGATCCGTGGTTATATATGCGTATGTGCGGCAAATAAACGCAATAATCGATTTGCTGATGTATATCCTTAACACAATCTCAACGCGATAATCAGAGAACCCTACGTTAGTTTTTAAGGATGAATTCTGTATTTCATTATTGCGTACCTTCCCCTGCGATCATATTATACTTCAAACAAGTAGTGGTTTAATCGCGAATAAATCAATAATTCCATGTCACACAACATTCCAGGGGACTGTAGTTGCGGCTAATAATTACAACAATGTCACTTCGCAGGCGCGTCTCCAACTGAAAATTAAGAAAGCAATGTGAGTAACAAAAGTTGATCTGAACCCGAACCGGATGCACGAGACACTGGACCGGAACGGGTAAACAAGCGTAGCCAAGCGTAACATAGCGTGACGTAGCGTGAAGTGGCGTGCTCAAGCGTGAATGTGGCTCAGAGTATATAATCCCGAAAATGGGGCAGTTAATCATTCGAGATCCTGAGTCTACAGCAGCAGCATGGAGTTCTTCCGGTCTTTCCTGCGTGTGCTAGGGCTGCTGGATGACGACAAGGTGGATTTCATTTCTGATCTCCCCCCGAGGTATCCCACCTATTTCTACGCAAGTTGGATCCCAAGTCTCTGCTTTGCGCTGTTCAAGTTTCACGAAAGTGGTTATACGTCTGTAAGGCTGACAAGAGCCTAAGACAAACCGCGATGCACCATAAGCATCGTGAAATGCGTATATTGAAAGAACGTTTTTCAGGAGAAGCTGTGTGTGACCCGACCACGATACCGCACAGGCATCTACCATTCCTGCACTGGTGAGAACATGTGTTCCTTTCGTCCCAACCAAACATGGAGTGGCTCGAAAAATCCCTCGAAATGCAATGCACAGTCTAGGGAAGGTGAGTTCAGTAACTTCCAGGCGTAGTAAATGTATTAGAATGTAAAGTATTAGCAAATTATATCTTGACGTGCTCCTTTGAGTGAATCTACTGTTTATTGTTAGGATGATGTAGCCAAGGTAAATACATACATTCCATCGATTGACCACTAGGAATTAAGCCTTATTTTAATGTTCCCCTATACAATTGGACATATGTCGAATTGAAGAGTGTTCATTATTCAACTACTGCGTCGCAAAAGCGATACGGATCAGTTTTATTCGGCGTAAAGATCGGCAGGTTAGTTATGACATACTTTCTCCGTCCAATTCTTGTATTATAAACTTGCAGCAGTAATTTAACGAGTCACAATCCTCGTGTAGATTTTATACAAAGAGAATCAATTACGAATATCGCGGCATTCCATCCAATTAAAATATAATTGGGATCGTCTGTAATCAATGTTAAAGCATAACAATGTATGTTGCTGCAAAAAAATATCCATTTTCTATTCTCTCCTATTATATTGTTGGGTATCAAGACGTTTTAATCGCTGTAAGTGGAAAGAAAATAATATGATCCGTGGTAATATATGCGTATGTATGGCAAATAAACGCAACAATCGATTTGCTGATGTATATCCTCAACACAATCTCAACGTGATAATAAGAGAACTCTACGTTAGTTTTTAAGGATGAATTCTGTATTTCATTATTGCGTACCTTCCCCTGCGATCATATTATACTTCAAACAAGTAGTGGTTTAGTCGCGAATAAATCAATAATTCCATGTCACACAACATTCCAGGGGTCTGTAGTTGCGGCTAATAATTACAACAATGTCACTTCGCAGGCGCGTCTCCAACTGCAAATTAAGAAAGCAATGTGAGTAACAAAAGTTGATCTGAACCCGAACCGGATGCACGAGTCACTGGACCGGAACGGGTAAACAAGCGTAGCCAAGCGTAACATAGCGTGACGTAGCGTGAAGTTGCGTGCTCAAGCGTGAATGTGGCTCAGAGTATATAATCCCGAAAATGGGGCAGTTAATCATTCGAGATCCTGAGTCTACAGCAGCAGCATGGAGTTCTTCCGGTCTTTCCTGCGTGTGCTAGGGCTGCTGGATGACGACAAGGTGGATTTCATTTCTGATCTCCCCCCGAGGTATCCCACCTATTTCTACGCAAGTTGGATCCCAAGTCTCTGCTTTGCGCTGTTCAAGTTTCACGAAAGTGGTTATACGTCTGTAAGGCTGACAAGAGCCTAAGACAAACCGCGATGCACCATAAGCATCGTGAAATGCGTATATTGAAAGAACGTTTTTCAGGAGAAGCTGTGTGTGACCCGACCACGATACCACACAGGCATCTACCAATTCCTGCACTGGTGAGAACATGTGTTCCTTTCGTCCCAACCAAACATGGAGTGGCTCGAAAAATCCCTCGAAATGCAATGCACAGTCTAGGGAAGGTGAGTTCAGTAACTTCCAGGCGTAGTAAATGTATTAGAATGTAAAGTATTAGCAAATTATATCTTGACGTGCTCCTTTGAGTGAATCTACTGTTTATTGTTAGGATGATGTAGCCAAGGTAAATACATACATTCCATCGATTGACCACTAGGAATTAAGCCTTATTTTAATGTTCCCCTATACAATTGGACATATGTCGAATTGAAGAGTGTTCATTATTCAACTACTGCGTCGCAAAAGCGATAGGGATCAGTTTTATTCGGCGTAAAGATCGGCAGGTTAGTTATGACATACTTTCTCCGTCCAATTCTTGTATTATAAACTTGCAGCAGTAATTTAACGAGTCACAATCCTCGTGTAGATTTTATACAAAGTGAATCAATTACGAATATCGCGGCGTTCCATCCAATTAAAATATAATTGGGATCGTCTGTAATCAATGTTAAAGCATAACAATGTATGTTGCTGCAAAAAAATATCCATTTTCTATTCTCTCCTATTATATTGTTGGGTATCAAGACGTTTTAATCGCTGTAACTGAAAAGAAAATAATATGATCCGTGGTTATATATGCGTATGTGCGGCAAATAAACGCAATAATCGATTTGCTGATGTATATCCTCAACACAATCTCAACGCGATAATAAGAGAACCCTACGTTAGTTTTTAAGGTTGAATTCTGTATTTCATTATTGCGTACCTTCCCCTGCGATCATATTATACTTCAAACAAGTAGTGGTTTAATCGCGAATAAATCAATAATTCCATGTCACACAACATTCCAGGGGACTGTAGTTGCGGCTAATAATTACAACAATGTCATTTCGCAGGCGCGTCCCCAACTGCAAATTAAGAAAGCAATGTGAGTAACAAAAGTTGATCTGAACCCGAACCGGATGCACGAGTCACTGGACCGGAACGGGTAAACAAGCGTAGCCAAGCGTAACATAGCGTGACGTAGCGTGAAGCGGCGTGCTCAAGCGTGAATGTGGCTCAGAGTATATAATCCCGAAAATGGGGCAGTTAATCATTCGAGATCCTGAGTCTACAGCAGCAGCATGGAGTTCTTCCGGTCTTTCCTGCGTGTGCTAGGGCTGCTGGATGACGACAAGGTGGATTTCATTTTTGATCTCCCCCCAGAGGTATCCCACCTATTTCTACGCAAGTTGGATCCCAAGTCTCTGCTTTGCGCTGTTCAAGTTTCACGAAAGTGGTTATACGTCTGTAAGGCTGACAAGAGCCTAAGACAAACCGCGATGCACCATAAGCATCGTGAAATGCGTATATTGAAAGAACGTTTTTCAGGAGAAGCTGTGTGTGACCCGACCACGATACCACACAGGCATCTACCAATTCCTGCACTGGTGAGAAGATGTGTTCCTTTCGTCCCAACCAAACATGGAGAGGCTCCAAAAATTCCTCGAAATGCAATGCACAGTCTAGGGAAGGTGAGTTCAGTAACTTCCAGGCGTAGTAAATGTATTAGAATGTAAAGTATTAGCAAATTATATCTTGACGTGCTCCTTTGAGTGAATCTACTGTTTATTGTTAGGATGATGTAGCCAAGGTAAATACATACATTCCATCGATTGACCACTAGGAATTAAGCCTTATTTTAATGTTCCCTTATACAATTGGACATATGTCGAATTGAAGAGTGTTCATTATTCAACTACTGCGTCGCAAAAGCGATACGGATCAGTTTTATTCGGCGTAAAGATCGGCAGGTTAGTTATGACATACTTTCTCCGTCCAATTCTTGTATTATAAACTTGCAGCAGTAATTTAACGAGTCACAATCCTCGTGTAGATTTTATACAAAGTGAATCAATTACGAATATCGCGGCATTCCATCCAATTAAAATATAATTGGGATTGTCTGTAATCAATGTTAAAGCATAACAATGTATGTTGCTGCAAAAAAATATCCATTTTCTATTCTCTCCTATTATATTGTTGGGTATCAAGACGTTTTAATCGCTGTAACTGGAAAGAAAATAATATGATCCGTGGTAATATATGCGTATGTGCGGCAAATAAACGCAACAATCGATTTGCTGATGTATATCCTCAACACAATCTCATCGTGATAATAAGAGAACCCTACGTTAGTTTTTAAGGATGAATTCTGTATTTCATTATTGCGTACCTTCCCCTGCGATCATATAATACTTCAAACAAATAGTGGTTTAATCGCGAATAAATCAATAATTCCATGTCACACAACATTCCAGGGGACTGTAGTTGCGGCTAATAATTACAACAATGTCACTTCGCAGGCGCGTCCCCAACTGCAAATTAAGAAAGCAATGTGAGTAACAAAAGTTGATCTGAACCCCAACCGGATGCACGAGTCACTGGACCGGAACGGGTAAACAAGCGTAGCCAAGCGTAACATAGCGTGACGTAGCGTGAAGCGGCGTGCTCAAGCGTGAATGTGGCTCAGAGTATATAATCCCGAAAATGGGGCAGTTAATCATTCGAGATCCTGAGTCTACAGCAGCAGCATGGAGTTCTTCCGGTCTTTCCTGCGTGTGCTAGGGTTGCTGGATGACGACAAGGTGGATTTCATTTCTGATCTCCCCCCGGAGGTATCCCACCTATTTCTACGCAAGTTGGATCCCAAGTCTCTGCTTTGCGCTGTTCAAGTTTCACGAAAGTGGTTATACGTCTGTAAGGCTGACAAGAGCCTAAGACAAACCGCGATGCACCATAAGCATCGTGAAATGCGTATATTGAAAGAACGTTTTTCAGGAGAAGCTGTGTGTGACCCGACCACGATACCACACAGGCATCTACCAATTCCTGCACTGGTGAGAACATGTGTTCCTTTCGTCCCAACCAAACATGGAGTGGCTCGAAAAATCCCTCGAAATGCAATGCACAGTCTAGGGAAGGTGAGTTCAGTAACTTCCAGGCGTAGTAAATGTATTAGAATGTAAAGTATTAGCAAATTATATCTTGACGTGCTCCTTTGAGTGAATCTACTGTTTATTGTTAGGATGATGTAGCCAAGGTAAATACATACATTCCATCGATTGACCACTAGGAATTAAGCCTTATTTTAATGTTCCCCTATACAATTGGACATATGTCGAATTGAAGAGTGTTCATTATTCAACTACTGCGTCGCAAAAGCGATACGGATCAGTTTTATTCGGCGTAAAGATCGGCAGGTTAGTTATGACATACTTTCTCCGTCCAATTCTTGTATTATAAACTTGCAGCAGTAATTTAACGAGTCACAATCCTCGTGTAGATTTTATACAAAGTGAATCAATTACGAATATCGCGGCATTCCATCCAATTAAAATATAATTGGGATCGTCTGTAATCAATGTTAAAGCATAACAATGTATGTTGCTGCAAAAAAATATCCATTTTCTATTCTCTCCTATTATATTGTTGGGTATCAAGACGATTTAATCGCTGTAACTGAAAAGAAAATAATATGATCCGTGGTTATATAAGCGTATGTGCGGCAAATAAACGCAATAATCGATTTGCTGATGTATATCCTCAACACAATCTCAACGTGATAATAAGAGAACCCTACGTTAGTTTTTAAGGATGAATTCTGTATTTCATTATTGCGTACCTTCCCCTGCGATCATATTATACTTCAAACAAGTAGTGGTTTAATCGCGAATAAATCAATAATTCCATGTCACACAACATTCCAGGGGACTGTAGTTGCGGCTAATAATTACAACAATGTCACTTCGCAGGCGCGTCCCCAACTGCAAATTAAGAACGCAATGTGAGTAACAAAAGTTGATCTGAACCCGAACCGGATGCACGAGTCACTGGACCGGAACGGGTAAACAAGCGTAGCCAAGCGTAACCTAGCGTGACGTAGCGTGAAGTGGCGTGCTCAAGCGTGAATGTGGCTCAGAGTATATAATCCCGAAAATGGGACAGTTAATCATTCGAGATCCTGAGTCTACAGCAGCAGCATGGAGTTCTTCCGGTCTTTCCTGCGTGTGCTAGGGCTGCTGGATGACGACAAGGTGGATTTCATTTCTGATCTCCCCCCGGAGGTATCCCACCTATTTCTACGCAAGTTGGATCCCAAGTCTCTGCTTTGCGCTGCTCAAGTTTCACGAAAGTGGTTATACGTCTGTAAGGCTGACAAGAGCCTAAGACAAACCGCGATGCACCATAAGCATCGTGAAATGCGTATATTGAAAGAACGTTTTTCAGGAGAAGCTGTGTGTGACCCGACCACGATACCACACAGGCATCTACCAATTCCTGCACTGGTGAGAACATGTGTTCCTTTCGTCCCAACCAAACATGGAGTGGCTCGAAAAATCCCTCGAAATGCAATGCACAGTCTAGGGAAGGTGAGTTCAGTAACTTCCAGGCGTAGTAAATGTATTAGAATGTAAAGTATTAGCAAATTATATCTTGACGTGCTCCTTTGAGTGAATCTACTGTTTATTGTTAGGATGATGTAGCCAAGGTAAATACATACATTCCATCGATTGACCACTAGGAATTAAGCCTTATTTTAATGTTCCCCTATACAATTGGACATATGTCGAATTGAAGAGTGTTCATTATTCAACTACTGCGTCGCAAAAGCGATAGGGATCAGTTTTATTCGGCGTAAAGATCGGCAGGTTAGTTATGACATACTTTCTCCGTCCAATTCTTGTATTATAAACTTGCAGCAGTAATTTAACGAGTCACAATCCTCGTGTAGATTTTATACAAAGTGAATCAATTACGAGTGTCGCGGCATTCCATCCAATTAAAATATAATTGGTATCGTCTGTAATCAATGTTAAAGCATAACAATGTATGTTGCTGCAAATAAATATCCATTTTCTATTCTCTCCTATTATATTGTTGGGTATCAAGACGTTTTAATCGCTGTAACTGGAAAGAAAATAATATGATCCGTGGTTATATATGTGTATGTGCGGCAAATAAACGCAACAATCGATTTGCTGATGTATATCCTCAACACAATCTCAACGTGATAATAAGAGAACCCTACGTTAGTTCTTAAGGATGAATTCTGTATTTCATTATTGCGTACCTTCCCCTGCGATCTTATTATACTTCAAACAAGTAGTGGTTTAATCGCGAATAAATCAATAATTCCATGTCACACAACATTCCAGGGGACTGTAGTTGCGGCTAATAATTAACAACAATGTCACTTCGCAGGCGCGTCTCCAACTGCAAATTAAGAAAGCAATGTGAGTAACAAAAGTTGATCTGAACCCGAACCGGATGCACTAGTCACTGGACCGGAACGGGTAAACAAGCGTAGCCAAGCGTAACATAGCGTGACGTAGCGTGAAGTGGCGTGCTCAAGCGTGAATGTGGCTCAGAGTATATAATCCCGAAAATGGGGCAGTTAATTATTCGAGATCCTGAGTCTACAGCAGCAGCATGGAGTTCTTCCGGTCTTTCCTGCGTGTGCTAGGGCTGCTGGATGACGACAAGGTGGATTTCATTTCTGATCTCCCCCCGGGGGTATCCCACCTAATTCTACGCAAGTTGGATCCCAAGTCTCTGCTTTGCGCTGTTCAAGTTTCACGAAAGTGGTTATACGTCTGTAAGGCTGACAAGAGCCTAAGACAAACTGCGATGCACCATAAGCAACGTGAAATGCGTATATTGAAAGAACGTTTTTCAGGAGAAGCTGTGTGTGACCCGACCACGATACCACACAGGCATCTACCAATTCCTGCACTGGTGAGAAGATGTGTTCCTTTCGTCCCAACCAAACATGGAGAAGCTCGAAAAATTCCTCGAAATGCAATGCACAGTCTAGGGAAGGTGAGTTCAGTAACTTCCAGGCGTAGTAAATGTATTAGAATGTAAAGTATTAGCAAATTATATCTTGACGTGCTCCTTTGAGTGAATCTACTGTTTATTGTTAGGATGATGTAGCCAAGGTAAATACATACATTCCATCGATTGACCACTAGGAATTAAGCCTTATTTTAATGTTCCCCTATACAATTGGACATATGTCGAATTGAAGAGTGTTCATTATTCAACTACTGCGTCGCAAAAGCGATACGGATCAGTTTTATTCGGCGTAAAGATCGGCAGGTTAGTTATGACATACTTTCTCCGTCCAATTCTTGTATTATGAACTTGCAGCAGTAATTTAACGAGTCACAATCCTCGTGTAGATTTTATACAAAGTGAATCAATTACGAATGTCGCGGCATTCCATCCAATTAAAATATAATTGGTATCGTCTGTAATCAATGTTAAAGCATAACAATGTATGTTGCTGCAAAAAAATATCCATTTTCTATTCTCTCCTATTATATTGTTGGGTATCAAGACGTTTTAATCGCTGTAACTGGAAAGAAAATAATATGATCCGTGGTAATATATGCGTATGTGCGGCAAATAAACGCAACAATCGATTTGCTGATGTATATCCTCAACACAATCTCATCGTGATAATAAGAGAACCCTACGTTAGTTTTTAAGGATGAATTCTGTATTTCATTATTGCGTACCTTCCCCTGCGATCATATAATACTTCAAACAAATAGTGGTTTAATCGCGAATAAATCAATAATTCCATGTCACACAACATTCCAGGGGACTGTAGTTGCGGCTAATAATTACAACAATGTCACTTCGCAGGCGCGTCCCCAACTGCAAATTAAGAAAGCAATGTGAGTAACAAAAGTTGATCTGAACCCGAACCGGATGCACGAGTCACTGGACCGGAACGGGTAAACAAGCGTAGCCAAGCGTAACATAGCGTGACGTAGCGTGAAGTGGCGTGCTCAAGCGTGAATGTGGCTCAGAGTATATAATCCCGAAAATGGGACAGTTAATCATTCGAGATCCTGAGTCTACAGCAGCAGCATGGAGTTCTTCCGGTCTTTCCTGCGTGTGCTAGGGCTGCTGGATGACGACAAGGTGGATTTCATTTCTGATCTCCCCCCGGAGGTATCCCACCTATTTCTACGCAAGTTGGATCCCAAGTCTCTGCTTTGCGCTGCTCAAGTTTCACGAAAGTGGTTATACGTCTGTAAGGCTGACAAGAGCCCAAGACAAACCGCGATGCACCATAAGCATCGTGAAATGCGTATATTGAAAGAACGTTTTTCAGGAGAAGCTGTGTGTGACCCGACCACGATACCACACAGGCATCTACCAATTCCTGCACTGGTGAGAACATGTGTTCCTTTCGTCCCAACCAAACATGGAGTGGCTCGAAAAATCCCTCGAAATGCAATGCACAGTCTAGGGAAGGTGAGTTCAGTAACTTCCAGGCGTAGTAAATGTATTAGAATGTAAAGTATTAGCAAATTATATCTTGACGTGCTCCTTTGAGTGAATCTACTGTTTATTGTTAGGATGATGTAGCCAAGGTAAATACATACATTCCATCGATTGACCACTAGGAATTAAGCCTTATTTTAATGTTCCCCTATACAATTGGACATATGTCGAATTGAAGAGTGTTCATTATTCAACTACTGCGTCGCAAAAGCGATACGGATCAGTTTTATTCGGCGTAAAGATCGGCAGGTTAGTTATGACATACTTTCTCCGTCCAATTCTTGTATTATAAACTTGCAGCAGTAATTTAACGAGTCACAATCCTCGTGTAGATTTTATACAAAGTGAATCAATTACGAATATCGCGGCATTCCATCCAATTAAAATATAATTGGGATCGTCTGTAATCAATGTTAAAGCATAACAATGTATGTTGCTGCAAAAAAATATCCATTTTCTATTCTCTCCTATTATATTGTTGGGTATCAAGACGTTTTAATCGCTGTAACTGAAAAGAAAATAATATGATCCGTGGTTATATAAGCGTATGTGCGGCAAATAAACGCAATAATCGATTTGCTGATGTATATCCTCAACACAATCTCAACGTGATAATAAGAGAACCCTACGTTAGTTTTTAAGGATGAATTCTGTATTTCATTATTGCGTACCTTCCCCTGCGATCATATTATACTTCAAACAAGTAGTGGTTTAATCGCGAATAAATCAATAATTCCATGTCACACAACATTCCAGGGGACTGTAGTTGCGGCTAATAATTACAACAATGTCACTTCGCAGGCGCGTCCCCAACTGCAAATTAAGAACGCAATGTGAGTAACAAAAGTTGATCTGAACCCGAACCGGATGCACGAGTCACTGGACCGGAACGGGTAAACAAGCGTAGCCAAGCGTAACATAGCGTGACGTAGCGTGAAGTGGCGTGCTCAAGCGTGAGTGTGGCTCAGAGTATATAATCCCGAAAATGGGACAGTTAATCATTCGAGATCCTGAGTCTACAGCAGCAGCATGGAGTTCTTCCGGTCTTTCCTGCGTGTGCTAGGGCTGCTGGATGACGACAAGGTGGATTTCATTTCTGATCTCCCCCCGGAGGTATCCCACCTATTTCTACGCAAGTTGGATCCCAAGTCTCTGCTTTGCGCTGCTCAAGTTTCACGAAAGTGGTTATACGTCTGTAAGGCTGACAAGAGCCTAAGACAAACCGCGATGCACCATAAGCATCGTGAAATGCGTATATTGAAAGAACGTTTTTCAGGAGAAGCTGTGTGTGACCCGACCACGATACCACACAGGCATCTACCAATTCCTGCACTGGTGAGAACATGTGTTCCTTTCGTCCCAACCAAACATGGAGTGGCTCGAAAAATCCCTCGAAATGCAATGCACAGTCTAGGGAAGGTGAGTTCAGTAACTTCCAGGCGTAGTAAATGTATTAGAATGTAAAGTATTAGCAAATTATATCTTGACGTGCTCCTTTGAGTGAATCTACTGTTTATTGTTAGGATGATGTAGCCAAGGTAAATAGATACATTCCATCGATTGACCACTAGGAATTAAGCCTTATTTTAATGTTCCCCTATACAATTGGACATATGTCGAATTGAAGAGTGTTCATTATTCAACTACTGCGTCGCAAAAGCGATACGGATCAGTTTTATTCGGCGTAAAGATCGGCAGGTTAGTTATGACATACTTTCTCCGTCCAATTCTTGTATTATAAACTTGCAGCAGTAATTTAACGAGTCACAATCCTCGTGTAGATTTTATACAAAGTGAATCAATTACGAGTGTCGCGGCATTCCATCCAATTAAAATATAATTGGTATCGTCTGTAATCAATGTTAAAGCATAACAATGTATGTTGCTGCAAATAAATATCCATTTTCTATTCTCTCCTATTATATTGTTGGGTATCAAGACGTTTTAATCGCTGTAACTGGAAAGAAAATAATATGATCCGTGGTTATATATGTGTATGTGCGGCAAATAAACGCAACAATCGATTTGCTGATGTATATCCTCAACACAATCTCAACGTGATAATAAGAGAACCCTACGTTAGTTCTTAAGGATGAATTCTGTATTTCATTATTGCGTACCTTCCCCTGCGATCTTATTATACTTCAAACAAGTAGTGGTTTAATCGCGAATAAATCAATAATTCCATGTCACACAACATTCCAGGGGACTGTAGTTGCGGCTAATAATTAACAACAATGTCACTTCGCAGGCGCGTCTCCAACTGCAAATTAAGAAAGCAATGTGAGTAACAAAAGTTGATCTGAACCCGAACCGGATGCACTAGTCACTGGACCGGAACGGGTAAACAAGCGTAGCCAAGCGTAACATAGCGTGACGTAGCGTGAAGTGGCGTGCTCAAGCGTGAATGTGGCTCAGAGTATATAATCCCGAAAATGGGGCAGTTAATTATTCGAGATCCTGAGTTTACAGCAGCAGCATGGAGTTCTTCCGGTCTTTCCTGCGTGTGCTAGGGCTGCTGGATGACGACAAGGTGGATTTCATTTCTGATCTCCCCCCGGGGGTATCCCACCTAATTCTACGCAAGTTGGATCCCAAGTCTCTGCTTTGCGCTGTTCAAGTTTCACGAAAGTGGTTATACGTCTGTAAGGCTGACAAGAGCCTAAGACAAACTGCGATGCACCATAAGCAACGTGAAATGCGTATATTGAAAGAACGTTTTTCAGGAGAAGCTGTGTGTGACCCGACCACGATACCACACAGGCATCTACCAATTCCTGCACTGGTGAGAAGATGTGTTCCTTTCGTCCCAACCAAACATGGAGAAGCTCGAAAAATTCCTCGAAATGCAATGCACAGTCTAGGGAAGGTGAGTTCAGTAACTTCCAGGCGTAGTAAATGTATTAGAATGTAAAGTATTAGCAAATTATATCTTGACGTGCTCCTTTGAGTGAATCTACTGTTTATTGTTAGGATGATGTAGCCAAGGTAAATACATACATTCCATCGATTGACCACTAGGAATTAAGCCTTATTTTAATGTTCCCCTATACAATTGGACATATGTCGAATTGAAGAGTGTTCATTATTCAACTACTGCGTCGCAAAAGCGATACGGATCAGTTTTATTCGGCGTAAAGATCGGCAGGTTAGTTATGACATACTTTCTCCGTCCAATTCTTGTATTATAAACTTGCAGCAGTAATTTAACGAGTCACAATCCTCGTGTAGATTTTATACAAAGTGAATCAATTACGAATATCGCGGCATTCCATCCAATTAAAATATAATTGGGATCGTCTGTAATCAATGTTAAAGCATAACAATGTATGTTGCTGCAAAAAAATATCCATTTTCTATTCTCTCCTATTATATTGTTGGGTATCAAGACGTTTTAATCGCTGTAACTGAAAAGAAAATAGTATGATCCGTGGTTATATATGCGTATGTGCGGCAAATAAACGCAATAATCGATTTGCTGATGTATATCCTCAACACAATCTCAACGTGATAATAAGAGAACCCTACGTTAGTTTTTAAGGATGAATTCTGTATTTCATTATTGCGTACCTTCCCCTGCGATCATATTATACTTCAAACAAGTAGTGGTTTAATCGCGAATAAATCAATAATTCCATGTCACACAACATTCCAGGGGACTGTAGTTGCGGCTAATAATTACAACAATGTCACTTCGCAGGCGCGTCTCCAACTGAAAATTAAGAAAGCAATGTGAGTAACAAAAGTTGATCTGAACCCGAACCGGATGCACGAGTCACTGGACCGGAACGGGTAAACAAGCGTAGCCAAGCGTAACATAGCGTGACGTAGCGTGAAGTGGCGTGCTCAAGCGTGAGTGTGGCTCAGAGTATATAATCCCGAAAATGGGACAGTTAATCATTCGAGATCCTGAGTCTACAGCAGCAGCATGGAGTTCTTCCGGTCTTTCCTGCGTGTGCTAGGGCTGCTGGATGACGACAAGGTGGATTTCATTTCTGATCTCCCCCCGGAGGTATCCCACCTATTTCTACGCAAGTTGGATCCCAAGTCTCTGCTTTGCGCTGTTCAAGTTTCACGAAAGTGGTTATACGTCTGTAAGGCTGACAAGAGCCTAAGACAAACCGCGATGCACCATAAGCATCGTGAAATGCGTATATTGAAAGAACGTTTTTCAGGAGAAGCTGTGTGTGACCCGACCACGATACCACACAGGCATCTACCAATTCCTGCACTGGTGAGAACATGTGTTCCTTTCGTCCCAACCAAACATGGAGTGGCTCGAAAAATCCCTCGAAATGCAATGCACAGTCTAGGGAAGGTGAGTTCAGTAACTTCCAGGCGTAGTAAATGTATTAGAATGTAAAGTATTAGCAAATTATATCTTGACGTGCTCCTTTGAGTGAATCGACTGGTTATTGTTAGGATGTTGTAGCCAAGGTAAATACATACATTCCATCGATTGACCACTAGGAATTAAGCCTTATTTGAATGTTCCCCTATACAATTGGACATATGTCGAATTGAAGAGTGTTCATTATTCAACTACTGCGTCGCAAAAGCGATATGGATCAGTTTTATTCGGCGTAAAGATCGGCAGGTTAGTTATGACATACTTTCTCCGTCCAATTCTTGTATTATAAACTTGCAGCAGTAATTTAACGAGTCACAATCCTCGTGTAGATTTTATACAAAGTGAATCAATTACGAATGTCGCGGCATTCCATCCAATTAAAATATAATTGGGATCGTCTGTAATCAATGTTAAAGCATAACAATGTATGTTGCTGCAAAAAAATATCCATTTTCTATTCTCTCCTATTATATTGTTGGGTATCAAGACGTTTTAATCGCTGTAACTGAAAAGAAAATAATATGATCCGTGGTTATATATGCGTATGTGCGGCAAATAAACGCAATAATCGATTTGCTGATGTATATCCTCAACACAATCTCAATGCGATAATAAGAGAACCCTACGTTAGTTTTTAAGGATGAATTCTGTATTTCATTATTGCGTACCTTCCCCTGCGATCATATTATACTTCAAACAAGTAGTGGTTTAATCGCGAATAAATCAATAATTCCATGTCACACAACATTCCAGGGGACTGTAGTTGCGGCTAATAATTACAACAATGTCACTTCGCAGGCGCGTCTCCAACTGAAAATTAAGAAAGCAATGTGAGTAACAAAAGTTGATCTGAACCCGAACCGGATGCACGAGTCACTGGACCGGAACGGGTAAACAAGCGTAGCCAAGCGTAACATAGCGTGACGTAGCGTGAAGTGGCGTGCTCAAGCGTGAGTGTGGCTCAGAGTATATAATCCCGAAAATGGGGCAGTTAATCATTCGAGATCCTGAGTCTACAGCAGCAGCATGGAGTTCTTCCGGTCTTTCCTGCGTGTGCTAGGGCTGCTGGATGACGACAAGGTGGATTTCATTTCTGATCTCCCCCCGGAGGTATCCCACCTAATTCTACGCAAGTTGAATCCCAAGTCTCTGGTTTGCGCTGTTCAAATTTCACGAAAGTGGTTATACGTCTGTAAGACTGACAAGAGCCTAAGACAAACCGCGATGCACGATAAGCAACGTGAAATGCGTATATTGAAAGAACGTTTTTCAGGAGAAGCTGTGTGTGACCCGACCACGATACCACACAGGCATCTACCAATTCCTGCACTGGTGAGAAGATGTGTTCCTTTCGTCCCAACCAAACATGGAGAGGCTCGAAAAATCCCTCGATATGCAATGCACAGTCTAGGGAAGGTGAGTTCAGTAACTTCCAGGCGTAGTAAATGTATTAGAATGTAAAGTATTAGCAAATTATATCTTGACGTGCTCCTTTGAGTGAATCGACTGGTTATTGTTAGGATGATGTAGCCAAGGTAAATACATACATTCCATCGATTGACCACTAGGAATTAAGCCTTATTTTAATGTTCCCCTATACAATTGGACATATGTCGAATTGAAGAGTGTTCATTATTCAACTACTGCGTCGCAAAAGCGATACGGATCAGTTTTATTCGGCGTAACGATCGGCAGGTTAGTTATGACATACTTTCTCCGTCCAATTCTTGTGTTATAAACTTGCAGCAGTAATTTAACGAGTCACAATCCTCGTGTAGATTTTATACAAAGTGAATCATTTACGAATGTCGCGGCATTCCATCCAATTAAAATATAATTGGGATCGTCTGTAATCAATGTTAAAGCATAACAATGTATGTTGCTGCAAAAAAATATCCATTTTCTATTCTCTCCTATTATATTGTTGGGTATCAAGACGTTTTAATCGCTGTAACTGAAAAGAAAATAATATGATCCGTGGTTATATATGCGTATGTGCGGCAAATAAACGCAACAATCGATTTGCTGATGTATATCCTCAACACAATCTCATCGTGATAATAAGAGAACCCTACGTTAGTTTTTAAGGATGAATTCTGTATTTCATTATTGCGTACCTTCCCCTGCGATCATATAATACTTCAAACAAATAGTGGTTTAATCGCGAATAAATCAATAATTCCATGTCACACAACATTCCAGGGGACTGTAGTTGCGGCTAATAATTACAACAATGTCACTTCGCAGGCGCGTCCCCAACTGCAAATTAAGAAAGCAATGTGAGTAACAAAAGTTGATCTGAACCCGAACCGGATGCACGAGTCACTGGGCCGGAACGGGTAAACAAGCGTAGCCAAGCGTAACATAGCCTGACGTAGCGTGAAGCGGCGTGCTCAAGCGTGAATTTGGCTCAGAGTATATAATCCCGAAAATGGGGCAGTTAATCATTCGAGATCCTGAGTCTACAGCAGCAGCATGGAGTTCTTCCGGTCTTTCCTGCGTGTGCTAGGGCTGCTGGATGACGACAAGGTGGATTTCATTTCTGATCTCCCCCCGGAGGTATCCCACCTATTTCTACGCAAGTTGGATCCCAAGTCTCTGCTTTGCGCTGTTCAAGTTTCACGAAAGTGGTTATACGTCTGTAAGGCTGACAAGAGCCTAAGACAAACCGCGGTGCACCATAAGCATCGTGAAATGCGTATATTGAAAGAACGTTTTTCAGGAGAAGCTGTGTGTGACCCGACCACGATACCACACAGGCATCTACCAATTCCTGCACTGGTGAGAACATGTGTTCCTTTCGTCCCAACCAAACATGGAGTGGCTCGAAAAATCCCTCGAAATGCAAAGCACAGTCTAGGGAAGGTGAGTTCAGTAACATCCAGGCGTAGTAAATGTATTAGAATGTAAAGTATTAGCAAATTATATCTTGACGTGCTCCTTTGAGTGAATCGACTGGTTACTGTTAGGATGATGTAGCCAAGGTAAATACATACATTCCATCGATTGACCACTAGGAATTAAGCCTTATTTTAATGTTCCCCTATACAATTGGACATATGTCGAATTGAAGAGTGTTCATTATTCAACTACTGCGTCGCAAAAGCGATACGGATCAGTTTTATTCGGCGTAAAGATCGGCAGGTTAGTTATGACATACTTTCTCCGTCCAATTCTTGTATTATAAACTTGCAGCAGTAATTTAACGAGTCACAATCCTCGTGTAGATTTTATACAAAGTGAATCAATTACGAATGTCGCGGCATTCCATCCAATTAAAATATAATTGGGATCGTCTGTAATCAATGTTAAAGCATAACAATGTATGTTGCTGCAAAAAAATATCCATTTTCTATTCTCTCCTATTATATTGTTGGGTATCAAGACGTTTTAATCGCTGTAACTGAAAAGAAAATAATATGATCCGTGGTTATATATGCGTATGTGCGGCAAATAAACGCAATAATCGATTTGCTGATGTATATCCTCAACACAATCTCAACGCGATAATAAGAGAACCCTACGTTAGTTTTTAAGGATGAATTCTGTATTTCATTATTGCGTACCTTCCCCTGCGATCATATTATACTTCAAACAAGTAGTGGTTTAATCGCGAATAAATCAATAATTCCATGTCACACAACATTCCAGGGGACTGTAGTTGCGGCTAATAATTACAACAATGTCACTTCGCAGGCGCGTCTCCAACTGAAAATTAAGAAAGCAATGTGAGTAACAAAAGTTGATCTGAACCCGAACCGGATGCACGAGTCACTGGACCGGAACGGGTAAACAAGCGTAGCCAAGCGTAACATAGCGTGACGTAGCGTGAAGTGACGTGCTCAAGCGTGAATGTGGCTCAGAGTATATAATCCCGAAAATGGGACAGTTAATCATTCGAGATCCTGAGTCTACAGCAGCAGCATGGAGTTCTTCCGGTCTTTCCTGCGTGTGCTAGGGCTGCTGGATGACGACAAGGTGGATTTCATTTCTGATCTCCCCCCGGAGGTATCCCACCTATTTCTACGCAATTTGGATCCCAAGTCTCTGCTTTGCGCTGTTCAAGTTTCACGAAAGTGGTTATACGTCTGTAAGGCTGACAAGAGCCTAAGACAAACCGCGATGCACCATAAGCATCGTGAAATGCGTATATTGAAAGAACGTTTTTCAGGAGAAGCTGTGTGTGACCCGACCACGATACCACACAGGCATCTACCAATTCCTGCACTGGTGAGAACATGTGTTCCTTTCGTCCCAACCAAACATGGAGTGGCTCGAAAAATCCCTCGAAATGCAATGCACAGTCTAGGGAAGGTGAGTTCAGTAACTTCCAGGCGTAGTAAATGTATTAGAATGTAAAGTATTAGCAAATTATATCTTGACGTGCTCCTTTGAGTGAATCGACTGGTTATTGTTAGGATGTTGTAGCCAAGGTAAATACATACATTCCATCGATTGACCACTAGGAATTAAGCCTTATTTTAATGTTCCCCTATACAATTGGACATATGTCGAATTGAAGAGTGTTCATTATTCAACTACTGCGTCGCAAAAGCGATATGGATCAGTTTTATTCGGCGTAAAGATCGGCAGGTTAGTTATGACATACTTTCTCCGTCCTATTCTTGTATTATAAACTTGCAGCAGTAATTTAACGAGTCACAATCCTCGTGTAGATTTTATACAAAGTGAATCAATTACGAATGTCGCGGCATTCCATCCAATTAAAATATAATTGGGATCGTCTGTAATCAATGTTAAAGCATAACAATGTATGTTGCTGCAAAAAAATATCCATTTTCTATTCTCTCCTATTATATTGTTGGGTATCAAGACGTTTTAATCGCTGTAACTGGAAAGAAAATAATATGATCCGTGGTAATATATGCGTATGTGCGGCAAATAAACGCAACAATCGATTTGCTGATGTATATCCTCAACACAATCTCATCGTGATAATAAGAGAACCCTACGTTAGTTTTTAAGGATGAATTCTGTATTTCATTATTGCGTACCTTCCCCTGCGATCATATAATACTTCAAACAAATAGTGGTTTAATCGCGAATAAATCAATAATTCCATGTCACACAACATTCCAGGGGACTGTAGTTGCGGCTAATAATTACAACAATGTCACTTCGCAGGCGCGTCCCCAACTGCAAATTAAGAAAGCAATGTGAGTAACAAAAGTTGATCTGAACCCGAGCCGGATGCACGAGTCACTGGACCGGAACGGGTAAACAAGCGTAGCCAAGCGTAACATAGCGTGACGTAGCGTGAAGCGGCGTGCTCAAGCGTGAATGTGGCTCAGAGTATATAATCCCGAAAATGGGGCAGTTAATCATTCGAGATCCTGAGTCTACAGCAGCAGCATGGAGTTCTTCCGGTCTTTCCTGCGTGTGCTAGGGCTGCTGGATGACGACAAGGTGGATTTCATTTCTGATCTCCCCCCGGAGGTATCCCACCTATTTCTACGCAAGTTGGATCCCAAGTCTCTGCTTTGCGCTGCTCAAGTTTCACGAAAGTGGTTATACGTCTGTAAGGCTGACAAGAGCCTAAGACAAACCGCGATGCACCATAAGCATCGTGAAATGCGTATATTGAAAGAACGTTTTTCAGGAGAAGCTGTGTGTGACCCGACCACGATACCACACAGGCATCTACCAATTCCTGCACTGGTGAGAACATGTGTTCCTTTCGTCCCAACCAAACATGGAGTGGCACGAAAAATCCCTCGAAATGCAATGCACAGTCTAGGGAAGGTGAGTTCAGTAACTTCCAGGCGTAGTAAATGTATTAGAATGTAAAGTATTAGCAAATTATATCTTGACGTGCTCCTTTGAGTGAATCTACTGTTTATTGTTAGGATGATGTAGCCAAGGTAAATACATACATTCCATCGATTGACCACTAGGAATTAAGCCTTATTTTAATGTTCCCCTATACAATTGGACATATGTCGAATTGAAGAGTGTTCATTATTCAACTACTGCGTCGCAAAAGCGATACGGATCAGTTTTATTCGGCGTAAAGATCGGCAGGTTAGTTATGACATACTTTCTCCGTCCAATTCTTGTATTATGAACTTGCAGCAGTAATTTAACGAGTCACAATCCTCGTGTAGATTTTATACAAAGTGAATCAATTACGAATGTCGCGGCATTCCATCCAATTAAAATATAATTGGTATCGTCTGTAATCAATGTTAAAGCATAACAATGTATGTTGCTGCAAAAAAATATCCATTTTCTATTCTCTCCTATTATATTGTTGGGTATCAAGACGTTTTAATCGCTGTAACTGGAAAGAAAATAATATGATCCGTGGTAATATATGCGTATGTGCGGCAAATAAACGCAACAATCGATTTGCTGATGTATATCCTCAACACAATCTCATCGTGATAATAAGAGAACCCTACGTTAGTTTTTAAGGATGAATTCTGTATTTCATTATTGCGTACCTTCCCCTGCGATCATATAATACTTCAAACAAATAGTGGTTTAATCGCGAATAAATCAATAATTCCATGTCACACAACATTCCAGGGGACTGTAGTTGCGGCTAATAATTACAACAATGTCACTTCGCAGGCGCGTCCCCAACTGCAAATTAAGAACGCAATGTGAGTAACAAAAGTTGATCTGAACCCGAACCGGATGCACGAGTCACTGGACCGGAACGGGTAAACAAGCGTAGCCAAGCGTAACATAGCGTGACGTAGCGTGAAGTGGCGTGCTCAAGCGTGAATGTGGCTCAGAGTATATAATCCCGAAAATGGGACAGTTAATCATTCGAGATCCTGAGTCTACAGCAGCAGCATGGAGTTCTTCCGGTCTTTCCTGCGTGTGCTAGGGCTGCTGGATGACGACAAGGTGGATTTCATTTCTGATCTCCCCCCGGAGGTATCCCACCTATTTCTACGCAAGTTGGATCCCAAGTCTCTGCTTTGCGCTGCTCAAGTTTCACGAAAGTGGTTATACGTCTGTAAGGCTGACAAGAGCCTAAGACAAACCGCGATGCACCATAAGCATCGTGAAATGCGTATATTGAAAGAACGTTTTTCAGGAGAAGCTGTGTGTGACCCGACCACGATACCACACAGGCATCTACCAATTCCTGCACTGGTGAGAACATGTGTTCCTTTCGTCCCAACCAAACATGGAGTGGCTCGAAAAATCCCTCGAAATGCAATGCACAGTCTAGGGAAGGTGAGTTCAGTAACTTCCAGGCGTAGTAAATGTATTAGAATGTAAAGTATTAGCAAATTATATCTTGACGTGCTCCTTTGAGTGAATCTACTGTTTATTGTTAGGATGATGTAGCCAAGGTAAATACATACATTCCATCGATTGACCACTAGGAATTAAGCCTTATTTTAATGTTCCCCTATACAATTGGACATATGTCGAATTGAAGAGTGTTCATTATTCAACTACTGCGTCGCAAAAGCGATACGGATCAGTTTTATTCGGCGTAAAGATCGGCAGGTTAGTTATGACATACTTTCTCCGTCCAATTCTTGTATTATAAACTTGCAGCAGTAATTTAACGAGTCACAATCCTCGTGTAGATTTTATACAAAGTGAATCAATTACGAATGTCGCGGCATTCCATCCAATTAAAATATAATTGGTATCGTCTGTAATCAATGTTAAAGCATAACAATGTATGTTGCTGCAAATAAATATCCATTTTCTATTCTCTCCTATTATATTGTTGGGTATCAAGACGTTTTAATCGCTGTAACTGGAAAGAAAATAATATGATCCGTGGTAATATATGCGTATGTGCGGCAAATAAACGCAACAATCGATTTGCTGATGTATATCCTCAACACAATCTCATCGTGATAATAAGAGAACCCTACGTTAGTTTTTAAGGATGAATTCTGTATTTCATTATTGCGTACCTTCCCCTGCGATCATATAATACTTCAAACAAATAGTGGTTTAATCGCGAATAAATCAATAATTCCATGTCACACAACATTCCAGGGGACTGTAGTTGCGGCTAATAATTACAACAATGTCACTTCGCAGGCGCGTCCCCAACTGCAAATTAAGAAAGCAATGTGAGTAACAAAAGTTGATCTGAACCCGAACCGGATGCACGAGTCACTGGACCGGAACGGGTAAACAAGCGTAGCCAAGCGTAACATAGCGTGACGTAGCGTGAAGTGGCGTGCTCAAGCGTGAATGTGGCTCAGAGTATATAATCCCGAAAATGGGACAGTTAATCATTCGAGATCCTGAGTCTACAGCAGCAGCATGGAGTTCTTCCGGTCTTTCCTGCGTGTGCTAGGGCTGCTGGATGACGACAAGGTGGATTTCATTTCTGATCTCCCCCCGGAGGTATCCCACCTATTTCTACGCAAGTTGGATCCCAAGTCTCTGCTTTGCGCTGCTCAAGTTTCACGAAAGTGGTTATACGTCTGTAAGGCTGAAAAGAGCCTAAGACAAACCGCGATGCACCATAAGCATCGTGAAATGCGTATATTGAAAGAACGTTTTTCAGGAGAAGCTGTGTGTGACCCGACCACGATACCACACAGGCATCTACCAATTCCTGCACTGGTGAGAACATGTGTTCCTTTCGTCCCAACCAAACATGGAGTGGTTCGAAAAATCCCTCGAAATGCAATGCACAGTCTAGGGAAGGTGAGTTCAGTAACTTCCAGGCGTAGTAAATGTATTAGTATGTAAAGTATTAGCAAATTATATCTTGACGTGCTCCTTTGAGTGAATCTACTGTTTATTGTTAGGATGATGTAGCCAAGGTAAATACATACATTCCATCGATTGACCACTAGGAATTAAGCCTTATTTTAATGTTCCCCTATACAATTGGACATATGTCGAATTGAAGAGTGTTCATTATTCAACTACTGCGTCGCAAAAGCGATACGGATCAGTTTTATTCGGCGTAAAGATCGGCAGGTTAGTTATGACATACTTTCTCCGTCCAATTCTTGTATTATAAACTTGCAGCAGTAATTTAACGAGTCACAATCCTCGTGTAGATTTTATACAAAGTGAATCAATTACGAATGTCGCGGCATTCCATCCAATTAAAATATAATTGGGATCGTCTGTAATCAATGTTAAAGCATCACAATGTATGTTGCTGCAAAAAAATATCCATTTTCTATTATCTCCTATTATATTGTTGGGTATCAAGACGTTTTAATCGCTGTAACTGAAAAGAAAATAATATGATCCGTGGTTATATATGCGTATGTGCGGCAAATAAACGCAATAATCGATTTGCTGATGTATATCCTCAACACAATCTCAACGCGATAATAAGAGAACCCTACGTTAGTTTTTAAGGATGAATTCTGTATTTCATTATTGCGTACCTTCCCCTGCGATCATATTATACTTCAAACAAGTAGTGGTTTAATCGCGAATAAATCAATAATTCCATGTCACACAACATTCCAGGGGACTGTAGTTGCGGCTAATAATTACAACAATGTCACTTCGCAGGCGCGTCTCCAACTGAAAATTAAGAAAGCAATGTGAGTAACAAAAGTTGATCTGAACCCGAACCGGATGCACGAGTCACTGGACCGGAACGGGTAAACAAGCGTAGCCAAGCGTAACATAGCGTGACGTAGCGTGAAGTGGCGTGCTCAAGCGTGAATGTGGCTCAGAGTATATAATCCCGAAAATGGGACAGTTAATCATTCGAAATCCTGAGTCTACAGCAGCAGCATGGAGTTCTTCCGGTCTTTCCTGCGTGTGCTAGGGCTGCTGGATGACGACAAGGTGGATTTCATTTCTGATCTCCCCCCGGAGGTATCCCACCTAATTCTACGCAAGTTGAATCCCAAGTCTCTGGTTTGCGCTGTTCAAATTTCACGAAAGTGGTTATACGTCTGTAAGACTGACAAGAGCCTAAGACAAACTGCGATGCACGATAAGCAACGTGAAATGCGTATATTGAAAGAACGTTTTTCAGGAGAAGCTGTGTGTGACCCGACCACGATACCACACAGGCATCTACCAATTCCTGCACTGGTGAGAAGATGTGTTCCTTTCGTCCCAACCAAACATGGAGAGGCTCGAAAAATCCCTCGTTATGCAATGCACAGTCTAGGGAAGGTGAGTTCAGTAACTTCCAGGCGTAGTAAATGTATTAGAATGTAAAGTATTAGCAAATTATATCTTGACGTGCTCCTTTGAGTGAATCGACTGGTTATTGTTAGGATGATGTAGCCAAGGTAAATACATACATTCCATCGATTGACCACTAGGAATTAAGCCTTATTTTAATGTTCCCCTATACAATTGGACATATGTCGAATTGAAGAGTGTTCATTATTCAACTACTGCGTCGCAAAAGCGATACGGATCAGTTTTATTCGGCGTAAAGATCGGCAGGTTAGTTATGACATACTTTCTCCGTCCAATTCTTGTATTATAAACTTGCAGCAGTAATTTAACGAGTCACAATCCTCGTGTAGATTTTATACAAAGTGAATCATTTACGAATGTCGCGGCATTCCATCCAATTAAAATATAATTGGGATCGTCTGTAATCAATGTTAAAGCATAACAATGTATGTTGCTGCAAAAAAATATCCATTTTCTATTCTCTCCTATTATATTGTTGGGTATCAAGACGTTTTAATCGCTGTAACTGAAAAGAAAATAATATGATCCGTGGTTATATATGCGTATGTGCGGCAAATAAACGCAACAATCGATTTGCTGATGTATATCCTCAACACAATCTCATCGTGATAATAAGAGAACCCTACGTTAGTTTTTAAGGATGAATTCTGTATTTCATTATTGCGTACCTTCCCCTGCGATCATATAATACTTCAAACAAATAGTGGTTTAATCGCGAATAAATCAATAATTCCATGTCACACAACATTCCAGGGGACTGTAGTTGCGGCTAATAATTACAACAATGTCACTTCGCAGGCGCGTCCCCAACTGCAAATTAAGAAAGCAATGTGAGTAACAAAAGTTGATCTGAACCCGAACCGGATGCACGAGTCACTGTGCCGGAACGGGTAAACAAGCGTAGCCAAGCGTAACATAGCGTGACGTAGCGTGAAGCGGCGTGCTCAAGCGTGAATTTGGCTCAGAGTATATAATCCCGAAAATGGGGCAGTTAATCATTCGAGATCCTGAGTCTACAGCAGCAGCATGGAGTTCTTCCGGTCTTTCCTGCGTGTGCTAGGGCTGCTGGATGACGACAAGGTGGATTTCATTTCTGATCTCCCCCCGGAGGTATCCCACCTATTTCTACGCAAGTTGAATCCCAAGTCTCTGCTTTGCGCTGTTCAAGTTTCACGATAGTGGTTATACGTCTGTAAGGCTGACAAGAGCCTAAGACAAACCGCGATGCACCATAAGCATCGTGAAATGCGTATATTGAAAGAACGTTTTTCAGGAGAAGCTGTGTGTGACCCGACCACGATACCACACAGGCATCTACCAATTCCTGCACTGGTGAGAACATGTGTTCCTTTCGTCCCAACCAAACATGGAGTGGCTCGAAAAATCCCTCGAAATGCAATGCACAGTCTAGGGAAGGTGAGTTCAGTAACATCCAGGCGTAGTAAATGTATTAGAATGTAAAGTATTAGCAAATTATATCTTGACGTGCTCCTTTGAGTGAATCGACTGGTTATTGTTAGGATGATGTAGCCAAGGTAAATACATACATTCCATCGATTGACCACTAGGAATTAAGCCTTATTTTAATGTTCCCCTATACAATTGGACATATGTCGAATTGAAGAGTGTTCATTATTCAACTACTGCGTCGCAAAAGCGATACGGATCAGTTTTATTCGGCGTAAAGATCGGCAGGTTAGTTATGACATACTTTCTCCGTCCAATTCTTGTATTATAAACTTGCAGCAGTAATTTAACGAGTCACAATCCTCGTGTAGATTTTATACAAAGTGAATCATTTACGAATGTCGCGGCATTCCATCCAATTAAAATATAATTGGGATCGTCTGTAATCAATGTTAAAGCATAACAATGTATGTTGCTGCAAAAAAATATCCATTTTCTATTCTCTCCTATTATATTGTTGGGTATCAAGACGTTTTAATCGCTGTAACTGAAAAGAAAATAATATGATCCGTGGTTATATATGCGTATGTGCGGCAAATAAACGCAACAATCGATTTGCTGATGTATATCCTCAACACAATCTCATCGTGATAATAAGAGAACCCTACGTTAGTTTTTAAGGATGAATTCTGTATTTCATTATTGCGTACCTTCCCCTGCGATCATATTATACTTCAAACAAGTAGTGGTTTAATCGCGAATAAATCAATAATTCCATGTCACACAACATTCCAGGGGACTGTAGTTGCGGCTAATAATTACAACAATGTCACTTCGCAGGCGCGTCTCCAACTGAAAATTAAGAAAGCAATGTGAGTAACAAAAGTTGATCTGAACCCGAACCGGATGCACGAGTCACTGGACCGGAACGGGTAAACAAGCGTAGCCAAGCGTAACATAGCGTGACGTAGCGTGAAGTGGCGTGCTCATGCGTGAATGTGGCTCAGAGTATATAATCCCGAAAATGGGACAGTTAATCATTCGAGATCCTGAGTCTACAGCAGCAGCATGGAGTTCTTCCGGTCTTTCCTGCGTGTGCTAGGGCTGCTGGATGACGACAAGGTGGATTTCATTTCTGATCTCCCCCCGGAGGTATCCCACCTATTTCTACGCAAGTTGGATCCCAAGTCTCTGCTTTGCGCTGTTCAAGTTTCACGAAAGTGGTTATACGTCTGTAAGGCTGACAAGAGCCTAAGACAAACCGCGATGCACCATAAGCATCGTGAAATGCGTATATTGAAAGAACGTTTTTCAGGAGAAGCTGTGTGTGACCCGACCACGATACCACACAGGCATCTACCAATTCCTGCACTGGTGAGAACATGTGTTCCTTTCGTCCCAACCAAACATGGAGTGGCTCGAAAAATCCCTCGAAATGCAATGCACAGTCTAGGGAAGGTGAGTTCAGTAACTTCCAGGCGTAGTAAATGTATTAGAATGTAAAGTATTAGCAAATTATATCTTGACGTGCTCCTTTGAGTGAATCGACTGGTTATTGTTAGGATGATGTAGCCAAGGTAAATACATACATTCCATCGATTGACCACTAGGAATTAAGCCTTATTTTAATGTTCCCCTATACAATTGGACATATGTCGAATTGAAGAGTGTTCATTATTCAACTACTGCGTCGCAAAAGCGATACGGATCAGTTTTATTCGGCGTAAAGATCGGCAGGTTAGTTATGACATACTTTCTCCGTCCAATTCTTGTATTATAAACTTGCAGCAGAAATTTAACGAGTCACAATCCTCGTGTAGATTTTATACAAAGTGAATCAATTACGAATGTCGCGGCATTCCATCCAATTAAAATATAATTGGGATCGTCTGTAATCAATGTTAAAGCATAACAATGTATGTTGCTGCAAAAAAATATCCATTTTCTATTCTCTCCTATTATATTGTTGGGTATCAAGACGTTTTAATCGCTGTAACTGAAAAGAAAATAATATGATCCGTGGTTATATATGCGTATGTGCGGCAAATAAACGCAATAATCGATTTGCTGATGTATATCCTCAACACAATCTCAACGCGATAATAAGAGAACCCTACGTTAGTTTTTAAGGATGAATTCTGTATTTCATTATTGCGTACCTTCCCCTGCGATCATATTATACTTCAAACAAGTAGTGGTTTAATCGCGAATAAATCAATAATTCCATGTCACACAACATTCCAGGGGACTGTAGTTGCGGCTAATAATTACAACAATGTCAATTCACAGGCGCGTCTCCAACTGAAAATTAAGAAAGCAATGTGAGTAACAAAAGTTGATCTGAACCCGAACCGGATGCACGAGTCACTGGACCGGAACGGGTAAACAAGCGTAGCCAAGCGTAACATAGCGTGACGTAGCGTGAAGTGGCGTGCTCAAGTGTGAATGTGGCTCAGAGTATATAATCCCGAAAATGGGACAGTTAATCATTCGAGATCCTGAGTCTACAGCAGCAGCATGGAGTTCTTCCGGTCTTTCCTGCGTGTGCTAGGGCTGCTGGATGACGACAAGGTGGATTTCATTTCTGATCTCCCCCCGGAGGTATCCCACCTAATTCTACGCAAGTTGAATCCCAAGTCTCTGGTTTGCGCTGTTCAAATTTCACGAAAGTGGTTATACGTCTGTAAGACTGACAAGAGCCTAAGACAAACCGCGATGCACGATAAGCAACGTGAAATGCGTATATTGAAAGAACGTTTTTCAGGAGAAGCTGTGTGTGACCCGACCACGATACCACACAGGCATCTACCAATTCCTGCACTGGTGAGAAGATGTGTTCCTTTCGTCCCAACCAAACATGGAGAGGCTCGAAAAATCCCTCGATATGCAATGCACAGTCTAGGGAAGGTGAGTTCAGTAACTTCCAGGCGTAGTAAATGTATTAGAATGTAAAGTATTAGCAAATTATATCTTGACGTGCTCCTTTGAGTGAATCGACTGGTTATTGTTAGGATGTTGTAGCCAAGGTAAATACATACATTCCATCGATTGACCACTAGGAATTAAGCCTTATTTTAATGTTCCCCTATACAATTGGACATATGTCGAATTGAAGAGTGTTCATTATTCAACTACTGCGTCGCAAAAGCGATACGGATCAGTTTTATTCGGCGTAAAGATCGGCAGGTTAGTTATGACATACTTTCTCCGTCCAATTCTTGTATTATAAACTTGCAGCAGTAATTTAACGAGTCACAATCCTCGTGTAGATTTTATACAAAGTGAATCAATTACGAATGTCGCGGCATTCCATCCAATTAAAATATAATTGGGACCGTCTGTAATCAATGTTAAATCATAACAATGTATGTTGCTGCAAATAAATATCCATTTTCTATTCTCTCCTATTATATTGTTGGGTATCAAGACGTTTTAATCGCTGTAACTGGAAAGAAAATAATATGATCCGTGGTAATATATGCGTATGTGCGGCAAATAAACGCAACAATCGATTTGCTGATGTATATCCTCAACACAATCTCATCGTGATAATAAGAGAACCCTACGTTAGTTTTTAAGGATGAATTCTGTATTTCATTATTGCGTACCTTCCCCTGCGATCATATTATACTTCAAACAAGTAGTGGTTTAATCGCGAATAAATCAATAATTCCATGTCACACAACATTCCAGGGGACTGTAGTTGCGGCTAATAATTACAACAATGTCACTTCGCAGGCGCGTCTCCAACTGCAAATTAAGAAAGCAATGTGAGTAACAAAAGTTGATCTGAACCCGAACCGGATGCACGAGTCACTGGACCGGAACGGGTAAACAAGCGTAGCCAAGCGTAACATAGCGTGACGTAGCGTGAAGTGGCGTGCTCGAGCGTGAATGTGGCTCAGAGTATATAATCCCGAAAATGGGGCAGTTAATTATTCGAGATCCTGAGTCTACAGCAGCAGCATGGAGTTCTTCCGGTCTTTCCTGCGTGTGCTAGGGCTGCTGGATGACGACAAGGTGGATTTCATTTCTGATCTCCCCCCGGGGGTATCCCACCTAATTCTACGCAAGTTGGATCCCAAGTCTCTGCTTTGCGCTGTTCAAGTTTCACGAAAGTGGTTATACGTCTGTAAGGCTGACAAGAGCCTAAGACAAACTGCGATGCACCATAAGCAACGTGAAATGCGTATATTGAAAGAACGTTTTTCAGGAGAAGCTGTGTGTGACCCGACCACGATACCACACAGGCATCTACCAATTCCTGCACTGGTGAGAAGATGTGTTCCTTTCGTCCCAACCAAACATGGAGAGGCTCGAAAAATTCCTCGAAATGCAATGCACAGTCTAGGGAAGGTGAGTTCAGTAACTTCCAGGCGTAGTAAATGTATTAGAATGTAAAGTATTAGCAAATTATATCTTGACGTGCTCCTTTGAGTGAATCTACTGTTTATTGTTAGGATGATGTAGCCAAGGTAAATACATACATTCCATCGATTGACCACTAGGAATTAAGCCTTATTTTAATGTTCCCCTATACAATTGGACATATGTCGAATTGAAGAGTGTTCATTATTCAACTACTGCGTCGCAAAAGCGATACGGATCAGTTTTATTCGGCGTAAAGATCGGCAGGTTAGTTATGACATACTTTCTCCGTCCAATTCTTGTATTATAAACTTGCAGCAGTAATTTAACGAGTCACAATCCTCGTGTAGATTTTATACAAAGTGAATCAATTACGAATATCGCGGCATTCCATCCAATTAAAATATAATTGGGATCGTCTGTAATCAATGTTAAAGCATAACAATGTATGTTGCTGCAAAAAAATATCCATTTTCTATTCTCTCCTATTATATTGTTGGGTATCAAGACGTTTTAATCGCTGTAACTGAAAAGAAAATAATATGATCCGTGGTTATATATGCGTATGTGCGGCAAATAAACGCAATAATCGATTTGCTGATGTATATCCTCAACACAATCTCAACGTGATAATAAGAGAACCCTACGTTAGTTTTTAAGGATGAATTCTGTATTTCATTATTGCGTACCTTCCCCTGCGATCATATAATACTTCAAACAAATAGTGGTTTAATCGCGAATAAATCAATAATTCCATGTCACACAACATTCCAGGGGACTGTAGTTGCGGCTAATAATTACAACAATGTCACTTCGCAGGCGCGTCCCCAACTGCAAATTAAGAAAGCAATGTGAGTAACAAAAGTTGATCTGAACCCGAACCGGATGCACGAGTCACTGGGCCGGAACGGGTAAACAAGCGTAGCCAAGCGTAACATAGCGTGACGTAGCGTGAAGCGGCGTGCTCAAGCGTGAATGTGGCTCAGAGTATATAATCCCGAAAATGGGACAGTTAATCATTCGAGATCCTGAGTCTACAGCAGCAGCATGGAGTTCTTCCGGTCTTTCCTGCGTGTGCTAGGGCTGCTGGATGACGACAAGGTGGATTTCATTTCTGATCTCCCCCCGGAGGTATCCCACCTAATTCTACGCAAGTTGGATCCCAAGTCTCTGGTTTGCGCTGTTCAAATTTCACGAAAGTGGTTATACGTCTGTAAGACTGACAAGAGCCTAAGACAAACCGCGATGCACGATAAGCAACGTGAAATGCGTATATTGAAAGAACGTTTTTCAGGAGAAGCTGTGTGTGACCCGACCACGATACCACACAGGCATCTACCAATTCCTGCACTGGTGAGAAGATGTGTTCCTTTCGTCCCAACCAAACATGGAGAGGCTCGAAAAATCCCTCGATATGCAATGCACAGTCTAGGGAAGGTGAGTTCAGTAACTTCCAGGCGTAGTAAATGTATTAGAATGTAAAGTATTAGCAAATTATATCTTGACGTGCTCCTTTGAGTGAATCGACTGGTTATTGTTAGGATGTTGTAGCCAAGGTAAATACATACATTCCATCGATTGACCACTAGGAATTAAGCCTTATTTTAATGTTCCCCTATACAATTGGACATATGTCGAATTGAAGAGTGTTCATTATTCAACTACTGCGTCGCAAAAGCGATACGGATCAGTTTTATTCGGCGTAAAGATCGGCAGGTTAGTTATGACATACTTTCTCCGTCCAATTCTTGTATTATAAACTTGCAGCAGTAATTTAACGAGTCACAATCCTCGTGTAGATTTTATACAAAGTGAATCAATTACGAATGTCGCGGCATTCCATCCAATTAAAATATAATTGGGATCGTCTGTAATCAATGTTAAAGCATAACAATGTATGTTGCTGCAAAAAAATATCCATTTTCCATTCTCTCCTATTATATTGTTGGGTATCAAGACGTTTTAATCGCTGTAACTGGAAAGAAAATAATATGATCCGTGGTAATATATGCGTATGTGCGGCAAATAAACGCAACAATCGATTTGCTGATGTATATCCTCAACACAATCTCATCGTGATAATAAGAGAACCCTACGTTAGTTTTTAAGGATGAATTCTGTATTTCATTATTGCGTACCTTCCCCTGCGATTATATAATACTTCAAACAAATAGTGGTTTAATCGCGAATAAATCAATAATTCCATGTCACACAACATTCCAGGGGACTGTAGTTGCGGCTAATAATTACAACAATGTCACTTCGCAGGCGCGTCCCCAACTGCAAATTAAGAAAACAATGTGAGTAACAAAAGTTGATCTGAACCCGAACCGGATGCACGAGTCACTGGACCGGAACGGGTAAACAAGCGTAGCCAAGCGTAACATAGCGTGACGTAGCGTGAAGCGGCGTGCTCAAGCGTGAATGTGGCTCAGAGTATATAATCCCGAAAATGTGGCCGTTAATCATTCGAGATCCTGAGTCTACAGCAGCAGCATGGAGTTCTTCCGGTCTTTCCTGCGTGTGCTAGGGCTGCTGGATGACGACAAGGTGGATTTCATTTCTGATCTCCCCCCGAGGTATCCCACCTATTTCTACGCAAGTTGGATCCCAAGTCTCTGCTTTGCGCTGTTCAAGTTTCACGAAAGTGGTTATACGTCTGTAAGGCTGACAAGAGCCTAAGACAAACCGCGATGCACCATAAGCATCGTGAAATGCGTATATTGAAAGAACGTTTTTCAGGAGAAGCTGTGTGTGACCCGACCACGATACCACACAGGCATCTACCAATTCCTGCACTGGTGAGAACATGTGTTCCTTTCGTCCCAACCAAACATGGAGTGGCTCGAAAAATCCCTCGAAATGCAATGCACAGTCTAGGGAAGGTGAGTTCAGTAACTTCCAGGCGTAGTAAATGTATTAGAATGTAAAGTATTAGCAAATTATATCTTGACGTGCTCCTTTGAGTGAATCGACTGTTTATTGTTAGGATGTTGTAGCCAAGGTAAATACATACATTCCATCGATTGACCACTAGGAATTAAGCCTTATTTTAATGTTCCCCTATACAATTGGACATATGTCGAATTGAAGAGTGTTCATTATTCAACTACTGCGTCGCAAAAGCGATACGGATCAGTTTTATTCGGCGTAAAGATCGGCAGGTTAGTTATGACATACTTTCTCCGTCCAATTCTTGTATTATAAACTTGCAGCAGTAATTTAACGAGTCACAATCCTCGTGTAGATTTTATACAAAGTGAATCAATTACGAATGTCGCGGCATTCCATCCAATTAAAATATAATTGGGGTCGTCTGTAATCAATGTTAAAGCATAACAATGTATGTTGCTGCAAAAAAATATCCATTTTCTATTCTCTCCTATTATATTGTTGGGTATCAAGACGTTTTAATCGCTGTAACTGGAAAGAAAATAATATGATCCGTGGTAATATATGCGTATGTGCGGCAAATAAACGCAACAATCGATTTGCTGATGTATATCCTCAACACAATCTCATCGTGATAATAAGAGAACCCTACGTTAGTTTTTAAGGATGAATTCTGTATTTCATTATTGCGTACCTTCCCCTGCGATTATATAATACTTCAAACAAATAGTGGTTTAATCGCGAATAAATCAATAATTCCATGTCACACAACATTCCAGGGGACTGTAGTTGCGGCTAATAATTACAACAATGTCACTTCGCAGGCGCGTCCCCAACTGCAAATTAAGAAAACAATGTGAGTAACAAAAGTTGATCTGAACCCGAACCGGATGCACGAGTCACTGGACCGGAACGGGTAAACAAGCGTAGCCAAGCGTAACATAGCGTGACGTAGCGTGAAGCGGCGTGCTCAAGCGTGAATGTGGCTCAGAGTATATAATCCCGAAAATGTGGCCGTTAATCATTCGAGATCCTGAGTCTACAGCAGCAGCATGGAGTTCTTCCGGTCTTTCCTGCGTGTGCTAGGGCTGCTGGATGACGACAAGGTGGATTTCATTTCTGATCTCCCCCCGAGGTATCCCACCTATTTCTACGCAAGTTGGATCCCAAGTCTCTGCTTTGCGCTGTTCAAGTTTCACGAAAGTGGTTATACGTCTGTAAGGCTGACAAGAGCCTAAGACAAACCGCGATGCACCATAAGCATCGTGAAATGCGTATATTGAAAGAACGTTTTTCAGGAGAAGCTGTGTGTGACCCGACCACGATACCACACAGGCATCTACCAATTCCTGCACTGGTGAGAACATGTGTTCCTTTCGTCCCAACCAAACATGGAGTGGCTCGAAAAATCCCTCGAAATGCAATGCACAGTCTAGGGAAGGTGAGTTCAGTAACTTCCAGGCGTAGTAAATGTATTAGAATGTAAAGTATTAGCAAATTATATCTTGACGTGCTCCTTTGAGTGAATCTACTGTTTATTGTTAGGATGATGTAGCCAAGGTAAATACATACATTCCATCGATTGACCACTAGGAATTAAGCCTTATTTTAATGTTCCCCTATACAATTGGACATATGTCGAATTGAAGAGTGTTCATTATTCAACTACTGCGTCGCAAAAGCGATACGGATCAGTTTTATTCGGCGTAAAGATCGGCAGGGAGTGTTCATTATTCAACTACTGCGTCGCAAAAGCGATACGGATCAGTTTTATTCGGCGTAAAGATCGGCAGGTTAGTTATGACATACTTTCTCCGTCCAATTCTTGTATTATAAACTTGCAGCAGTAATTTAACGAGTCACAATCCTCGTGTAGATTTTATACAAAGTGAATCAATTACGAATATCGCGGCATTCCATCCAATTAAAATATAATTGGGATCGTCTGTAATCAATGTTAAAGCATAACAATGTATGTTGCTGCAAAAAAATATCCATTTTCTATTCTCTCCTATTATATTGTTGGGTATCAAGACGTTTTAATCGCTGTAACTGAAAAGAAAATAATATGATCCGTGGTTATATATGCGTATGTGCGGCAAATAAACGCAATAATCGATTTGCTGATGTATATCCTCAACACAATCTCAACGCGATAATAAGAGAACCCTACGTTAGTTTTTAAGGATGAATTCTGTATTTCATTATTGCGTACCTTCCCCTGCGATCATATTATACTTCAAACAAGTAGTGGTTTAATCGCGAATAAATCAATAATTCCATGTCACACAACATTCCAGGGGACTGTAGTTGCGGCTAATAATTACAACAATGTCAATTCGCAGGCGCGTCTCCAACTGAAAATTAAGAAAGCAATGTGAGTAACAAAAGTTGATCTGAACCCGAACCGGATGCACGAGTCACTGGGCCGGAACGGGTAAACAAGCGTAGCCAAGCGTAACATAGCGTGACGTAGCGTGAAGTGGCGTGCTCAAGTGTGAATGTGGCTCAGAGTATATAATCCCGAAAATGGGACAGTTAATCATTCGAGATCCTGAGTCTACAGCAGCAGCATGGAGTTCTTCCGGTCTTTCCTGCGTGTGCTAGGGCTGCTGGATGACGACAAGGTGGATTTCATTTCTGATCTCCCCCCGGAGGTATCCCACCTATTTCTACGCAAGTTGGATCCCAAGTCTCTGCTTTGCGCTGTTCAAGTTTCACGAAAGTGGTTATACGTCTGTAAGGCTGACAAGAGCCTAAGACAAACCGCGATGCACCATAAGCATCGTGAAATGCGTATATTGAAAGAACGTTTTTCAGGAGAAGCTGTGTGTGACCCGACCACGATACCACACAGGCATCTACCAATTCCTGCACTGGTGAGAACATGTGTTCCTTTCGTCCCAACCAAACATGGAGTGGCTCGAAAAATCCCTCGAAATGCAATGCACAGTCTAGGGAAGGTGAGTTCAGTAACATCCAGGCGTAGTAAATGTATTAGAATGTAAAGTATTAGCAAATTATATCTTGACGTGCTCCTTTGAGTGAATCGACTGGTTATTGTTAGGATGATGTAGCCAAGGTAAATACATACATTCCATCGATTGACCACTAGGAATTAAGCCTTATTTTAATGTTCCCCTATACAATTGGACATATGTCGAATTGAAGAGTGTTCATTATTCAACTACTGCGTCGCAAAAGCGATACGGATCAGTTTTATTCGGCGTAAAGATCGGCAGGTTAGTTATGACATACTTTCTCCGTCCAATTCTTGTATTATAAACTTGCAGCAGTAATTTAACGAGTCACAATCCTCGTGTAGATTTTATACAAAGTGAATCAATTACGAATGTCGCGGCATTCCATCCAATTAAAATATAATTGGGATCGTCTGTAATCAATGTTAAAGCATAACAATGTATGTTGCTGCAAAAAAATATCCATTTTCTATTCTCTCCTATTATATTGTTGGGTATCAAGACGTTTTAATCGCTGTAACTGAAAAGAAAATAATATGATCCGTGGTTATATATGCGTATGTGCGGCTAATAAACGCAATAATCGATTTGCTGATGTATATCCTCAACACAATCTCAACGCGATAATAAGAGAACCCTACGTTAGTTTTTAAGGATGAATTCTGTATTTCATTATTGCGTACCTTCCCCTGCGATCATATTATACTTCAAACAAGTAGTGGTTTAATCGCGAATAAATCAATAATTCCATGTCACACAACATTCCAGGGGACTGTAGTTGCGGCTAATAATTACAACAATGTCACTTCGCAGGCGCGTCCCCAACTGCAAATTAAGAAAGCAATGTGAGTAACAAAAGTTGATCTGAACCCGAACCGGATGCACGAGTCACTGGGCCGGAACGGGTAAACAAGCGTAGCCAAGCGTAACATAGCGTGACGTAGCGTGAAGTGGCGTGCTCAAGCGTGAATGTGGCTCAGAGTATATAATCCCGAAAATGGGACAGTTAATCATTCGAGATCCTGAGTCTACAGCAGCAGCATGGAGTTCTTCCGGTCTTTCCTGCGTGTGCTAGGGCTGCTGGATGACGACAAGGTGGATTTCATTTCTGATCTCCCCCCGGAGGTATCCCACCTATTTCTACGCAAGTTGGATCCCAAGTCTCTGCTTTGCGCTGTTCAAGTTTCACGAAAGTGGTTATACGTCTGTAAGGCTGACAAGAGCCTAAGACAAACCGCGATGCACCATAAGCATCGTGAAATGCGTATATTGAAAGAACGTTTTTCAGGAGAAGCTGTGTGTGACCCGACCACGATACCACACAGGCATCTACCAATTCCTGCACTGGTGAGAACATGTGTTCCTTTCGTCCCAACCAAACATGGAGTGGCTCGAAAAATCCCTCGAAATGCAATGCACAGTCTAGGGAAGGTGAGTTCAGTAACTTCCAGGCGTAGTAAATGTATTAGAATGTAAAGTATTAGCAAATTATATCTTGACGTGCTCCTTTGAGTGAATCGACTGGTTATTGTTAGGATGATGTAGCAAAGGTAAATACATACATTCCATCGATTGACCACTAGGAATTAAGCCTTATTTTAATGTTCCCCTATACAATTGGACATATGTCGAATTGAAGAGTGTTCATTATTCAACTACTGCGTCGCAAAAGCGATACGGATCAGTTTTATTCGGCGTAAAGATCGGCAGGTTAGTTATGACATACTTTCTCCGTCCAATTCTTGTATTATAAACTTGCAGCAGAAATTTAACGAGTCACAATCCTCGTGTAGATTTTATACAAAGTGAATCAATTACGAATGTCGCGGCATTCCATCCAATTAAAATATAATTGGGATCGTCTGTAATCAATGTTAAAGCATAACAATGTATGTTGCTGCAAAAAAATATCCATTTTCTATTCTCTCCTATTATATTGTTGGGTATCAAGACGTTTTAATCGCTGTAACTGAAAAGAAAATAATATGATCCGTGGTTATATATGCGTATGTGCGGCAAATAAACGCAATAATCGATTTGCTGATGTATATCCTCAACACAATCTCAACGCGATAATAAGAGAACCCTACGTTAGTTTTTAAGGATGAATTCTGTATTTCATTATTGCGTACCTTCCCCTGCGATCATATTATACTTCAAACAAGTAGTGGTTTAATCGCGAATAAATCAATAATTCCATGTCACACAACATTCCAGGGGACTGTAGTTGCGGCTAATAATTACAACAATGTCAATTCGCAGGCGCGTCTCCAACTGAAAATTAAGAAAGCAATGTGAGTAACAAAAGTTGATCTGAACCCGAACCGGATGCACGAGTCACTGGACCGGAACGGGTAAACAAGCGTAGCCAAGCGTAACATAGCGTGACGTAGCGTGAAGTGGCGTGCTCAAGTGTGAATGTGGCTCAGAGTATATAATCCCGAAAATGGGACAGTTAATCATTCGAGATCCTGAGTCTACAGCAGCAGCATGGAGTTCTTCCGGTCTTTCCTGCGTGTGCTAGGGCTGCTGGATGACGACAAGGTGGATTTCATTTCTGATCTCCCCCCGGAGGTATCCCACCTAATTCTACGCAAGTTGAATCCCAAGTCTCTGGTTTGCGCTGTTCAAATTTCACGAAAGTGGTTATACGTCTGTAAGACTGACAAGAGCCTAAGACAAACCGCGATGCACGATAAGCAACGTGAAATGCGTATATTGAAAGAACGTTTTTCAGGAGAAGCTGTGTGTGACCCGACCACGATACCACACAGGCATCTACCAATTCCTGCACTGGTGAGAAGATGTGTTCCTTTCGTCCCAACCAAACATGGAGAGGCTCGAAAAATCCCTCGATATGCAATGCACAGTCTAGGGAAGGTGAGTTCAGTAACTTCCAGGCGTAGTAAATGTATTAGAATGTAAAGTATTAGCAAATTATATCTTGACGTGCTCCTTTGAGTGAATCGACTGGTTATTGTTAGGATGTTGTAGCCAAGGTAAATACATACATTCCATCGATTGACCACTAGGAATTAAGCCTTATTTTAATGTTCCCCTATACAATTGGACATATGTCGAATTGAAGAGTGTTCATTATTCAACTACTGCGTCGCAAAAGCGATACGGATCAGTTTTATTCGGCGTAAAGATCGGCAGGTTAGTTATGACATACTTTCTCCGTCCAATTCTTGTATTATAAACTTGCAGCAGTAATTTAACGAGTCACAATCCTCGTGTAGATTTTATACAAAGTGAATCAATTACGAATGTCGCGGCATTCCATCCAATTAAAATATAATTGGGACCGTCTGTAATCAATGTTAAATCATAACAATGTATGTTGCTGCAAATAAATATCCATTTTCTATTCTCTCCTATTATATTGTTGGGTATCAAGACGTTTTAATCGCTGTAACTGGAAAGAAAATAATATGATCCGTGGTAATATATGCGTATGTGCGGCAAATAAACGCAACAATCGATTTGCTGATGTATATCCTCAACACAATCTCATCGTGATAATAAGAGAACCCTACGTTAGTTTTTAAGGATGAATTCTGTATTTCATTATTGCGTACCTTCCCCTGCGATCATATTATACTTCAAACAAGTAGTGGTTTAATCGCGAATAAATCAATAATTCCATGTCACACAACATTCCAGGGGACTGTAGTTGCGGCTAATAATTACAACAATGTCACTTCGCAGGCGCGTCTCCAACTGCAAATTAAGAAAGCAATGTGAGTAACAAAAGTTGATCTGAACCCGAACCGGATGCACGAGTCACTGGACCGGAACGGGTAAACAAGCGTAGCCAAGCGTAACATAGCGTGACGTAGCGTGAAGTGGCGTGCTCGAGCGTGAATGTGGCTCAGAGTATATAATCCCGAAAATGGGGCAGTTAATTATTCGAGATCCTGAGTCTACAGCAGCAGCATGGAGTTCTTCCGGTCTTTCCTGCGTGTGCTAGGGCTGCTGGATGACGACAAGGTGGATTTCATTTCTGATCTCCCCCCGGGGGTATCCCACCTAATTCTACGCAAGTTGGATCCCAAGTCTCTGCTTTGCGCTGTTCAAGTTTCACGAAAGTGGTTATACGTCTGTAAGGCTGACAAGAGCCTAAGACAAACTGCGATGCACCATAAGCAACGTGAAATGCGTATATTGAAAGAACGTTTTTCAGGAGAAGCTGTGTGTGACCCGACCACGATACCACACAGGCATCTACCAATTCCTGCACTGGTGAGAAGATGTGTTCCTTTCGTCCCAACCAAACATGGAGAGGCTCGAAAAATTCCTCGAAATGCAATGCACAGTCTAGGGAAGGTGAGTTCAGTAACTTCCAGGCGTAGTAAATGTATTAGAATGTAAAGTATTAGCAAATTATATCTTGACGTGCTCCTTTGAGTGAATCTACTGTTTATTGTTAGGATGATGTAGCCAAGGTAAATACATACATTCCATCGATTGACCACTAGGAATTAAGCCTTATTTTAATGTTCCCCTATACAATTGGACATATGTCGAATTGAAGAGTGTTCATTATTCAACTACTGCGTCGCAAAAGCGATACGGATCAGTTTTATTCGGCGTAAAGATCGGCAGGTTAGTTATGACATACTTTCTCCGTCCAATTCTTGTATTATAAACTTGCAGCAGTAATTTAACGAGTCACAATCCTCGTGTAGATTTTATACAAAGTGAATCAATTACGAATATCGCGGCATTCCATCCAATTAAAATATAATTGGGATCGTCTGTAATCAATGTTAAAGCATAACAATGTATGTTGCTGCAAAAAAATATCCATTTTCTATTCTCTCCTATTATATTGTTGGGTATCAAGACGTTTTAATCGCTGTAACTGAAAAGAAAATAATATGATCCGTGGTTATATATGCGTATGTGCGGCAAATAAACGCAATAATCGATTTGCTGATGTATATCCTCAACACAATCTCAACGTGATAATAAGAGAACCCTACGTTAGTTTTTAAGGATGAATTCTGTATTTCATTATTGCGTACCTTCCCCTGCGATCATATAATACTTCAAACAAATAGTGGTTTAATCGCGAATAAATCAATAATTCCATGTCACACAACATTCCAGGGGACTGTAGTTGCGGCTAATAATTACAACAATGTCACTTCGCAGGCGCGTCCCCAACTGCAAATTAAGAAAGCAATGTGAGTAACAAAAGTTGATCTGAACCCGAACCGGATGCACGAGTCACTGGGCCGGAACGGGTAAACAAACGTAGCCAAGCGTAACATAGCGTGACGTAGCGTGAAGCGGCGTGCTCAAGCGTGAATTTGGCTCAGAGTATATAATCCCGAAAATGGGGCAGTTAATCATTCGAGATCCTGAGTCTACAGCAGCAGCATGGAGTTCTTCCGGTCTTTCCTGCGTGTGCTAGGGCTGCTGGATGACGACAAGGTGGATTTCATTTCTGATCTCCCCCCGGAGGTATCCCACCTATTTCTACGCAAGTTGGATCCCAAGTCTCTGCTTTGCGCTGTTCAAGTTTCACGAAAGTGGTTATACGTCTGTAAGGCTGACAAGAGCCTAAGACAAACCGCGATGCACCATAAGCATCGTGAAATGCGTATATTGAAAGAACGTTTTTCAGGAGAAGCTGTGTGTGACCCGACCACGATACCACACAGGCATCTACCAATTCCTGCACTGGTGAGAACATGTGTTCCTTTCGTCCCAACCAAACATGGAGTGGCTCGAAAAATCCCTCGAAAGGCAATGCACAGTCTAGGGAAGGTGAGTTCAGTAACATCCAGGCGTAGTAAATGTATTAGAATGTAAAGTATTAGCAAATTATATCTTGACGTGCTCCTTTGAGTGAATCGACTGTTTATTGTTAGGATGATGTAGCCAAGGTAAATACATACATTCCATCGATTGACCACTAGGAATTAAGCCTTATTTTAATGTTCCCCTATACAATTGGACATATGTCGAATTGAAGAGTGTTCATTATTCAACTACTGCGTCGCAAAAGCGATACGGATCAGTTTTATTCGGCGTAAAGATCGGCAGGTTAGTTATGACATACTTTCTCCGTCCAATTCTTGTATTATAAACTTGCAGCAGTAATTTAACGAGTCACAATCCTCGTGTAGATTTTATACAAAGTGAATCAATTACGAATATCGCGGCATTCCATCCAATTAAAATATAATTGGGATCGTCTGTAATCAATGTTAAAGCATAACAATGTATGTTGCTGCAAAAAAATATCCATTTTCTATTCTCTCCTATTATATTGTTGGGTATCAAGACGTTTTAATCGCTGTAACTGAAAAGAAAATAATATGATCCGTGGTTATATATGCGTATGTGCGGCAAATAAACGCAATAATCGATTTGCTGATGTATATCCTCAACACAATCTCAACGCGATAATAAGAGAACCCTACGTTAGTTTTTAAGGATGAATTCTGTATTTCATTATTGCGTACCTTCCCCTGCGATCATATTATACTTCAAACAAGTAGTGGTTTAATCGCGAATAAATCAATAATTCCATGTCACACAACATTCCAGGGGACTGTAGTTGCGGCTAATAATTACAACAATGTCAATTCGCAGGCGCGTCTCCAACTGAAAATTAAGAAAGCAATGTGAGTAACAAAAGTTGATCTGAACCCGAACCGGATGCACGAGTCACTGGACCGGAACGGGTAAACAAGCGTAGCCAAGCGTAACATAGCGTGACGTAGCGTGAAGTGGCGTGCTCAAGCGTGAATGTGGCTCAGAGTATATAATCCCGAAAATGGGACAGTTAATCATTCGAGATCCTGAGTCTACAGCAGCAGCATGGAGTTCTTCCGGTCTTTCCTGCGTGTGCTAGGGCTGCTGGATGACGACAAGGTGGATTTCATTTCTGATCTCCCCCCGGAGGTATCCCACCTAATTCTACGCAAGTTGGATCCCAAGTCTCTGGTTTGCGCTGTTCAAATTTCACGAAAGTGGTTATACGTCTGTAAGACTGACAAGAGCCTAAGACAAACCGCGATGCACGATAAGCAACGTGAAATGCGTATATTGAAAGAACGTTTTTCAGGAGAAGCTGTGTGTGACCCGACCACGATACCACACAGGCATCTACCAATTCCTGCACTGGTGAGAAGATGTGTTCCTTTCGTCCCAACCAAACATGGAGAGGCTCGAAAAATCCCTCGATATGCAATGCACAGTCTAGGGAAGGTGAGTTCAGTAACTTCCAGGCGTAGTAAATGTATTAGAATGTAAAGTATTAGCAAATTATATCTTGACGTGCTCCTTTGAGTGAATCGACTGGTTATTGTTAGGATGTTGTAGCCAAGGTAAATACATACATTCCATCGATTGACCACTAGGAATTAAGCCTTATTTTAATGTTCCCCTATACAATTGGACATATGTCGAATTGAAGAGTGTTCATTATTCAACTACTGCGTCGCAAAAGCGATACGGATCAGTTTTATTCGGCGTAAAGATCGGCAGGTTAGTTATGACATACTTTCTCCGTCCAATTCTTGTATTATAAACTTGCAGCAGTAATTTAACGAGTCACAATCCTCGTGTAGATTTTATACAAAGTGAATCAATTACGAATGTCGCGGCATTCCATCCAATTAAAATATAATTGGGGTCGTCTGTAATCAATGTTAAAGCATAACAATGTATGTTGCTGCAAAAAAATATCCATTTTCTATTCTCTCCTATTATATTGTTGGGTATCAAGACGTTTTAATCGCTGTAACTGGAAAGAAAATAATATGATCCGTGGTAATATATGCGTATGTGCGGCAAATAAACGCAACAATCGATTTGCTGATGTATATCCTCAACACAATCTCATCGTGATAATAAGAGAACCCTACGTTAGTTTTTAAGGATGAATTCTGTATTTCATTATTGCGTACCTTCCCCTGCGATTATATAATACTTCAAACAAATAGTGGTTTAATCGCGAATAAATCAATAATTCCATGTCACACAACATTCCAGGGGACTGTAGTTGCGGCTAATAATTACAACAATGTCACTTCGCAGGCGCGTCCCCAACTGCAAATTAAGAAAGCAATGTGAGTAACAAAAGTTGATCTGAACCCGAACCGGATGCACGAGTCACTGGACCGGAACGGGTAAACAAGCGTAGCCAAGCGTAACATAGCGTGACGTAGCGTGAAGCGGCGTGCTCAAGCGTGAATGTGGCTCAGAGTATATAATCCCGAAAATGTGGCCGTTAATCATTCGAGATCCTGAGTCTACAGCAGCAGCATGGAGTTCTTCCGGTCTTTCCTGCGTGTGCTAGGGCTGCTGGATGACGACAAGGTGGATTTCATTTCTGATCTCCCCCCGAGGTATCCCACCTATTTCTACGCAAGTTGGATCCCAAGTCTCTGCTTTGCGCTGTTCAAGTTTCACGAAAGTGGTTATACGTCTGTAAGGCTGACAAGAGCCTAAGACAAACCGCGATGCACCATAAGCATCGTGAAATGCGTATATTGAAAGAACGTTTTTCAGGAGAAGCTGTGTGTGACCCGACCACGATACCACACAGGCATCTACCAATTCCTGCACTGGTGAGAACATGTGTTCCTTTCGTCCCAACCAAACATGGAGTGGCTCGAAAAATCCCTCGAAATGCAATGCACAGTCTAGGGAAGGTGAGTTCAGTAACTTCCAGGCGTAGTAAATGTATTAGAATGTAAAGTATTAGCAAATTATATCTTGACGTGCTCCTTTGAGTGAATCTACTGTTTATTGTTAGGATGATGTAGCCAAGGTAAATACATACATTCCATCGATTGACCACTAGGAATTAAGCCTTATTTTAATGTTCCCCTATACAATTGGACATATGTCGAATTGAAGAGTGTTCATTATTCAACTACTGCGTCGCAAAAGCGATACGGATCAGTTTTATTCGGCGTAAAGATCGGCAGGGAGTGTTCATTATTCAACTACTGCGTCGCAAAAGCGATACGGATCAGTTTTATTCGGCGTAAAGATCGGCAGGTTAGTTATGACATACTTTCTCCGTCCAATTCTTGTATTATAAACTTGCAGCAGTAATTTAACGAGTCACAATCCTCGTGTAGATTTTATACAAAGTGAATCAATTACGAATATCGCGGCATTCCATCCAATTAAAATATAATTGGGATCGTCTGTAATCAATGTTAAAGCATAACAATGTATGTTGCTGCAAAAAAATATCCATTTTCTATTCTCTCCTATTATATTGTTGGGTATCAAGACGTTTTAATCGCTGTAACTGAAAAGAAAATAATATGATCCGTGGTTATATATGCGTATGTGCGGCAAATAAACGCAATAATCGATTTGCTGATGTATATCCTCAACACAATCTCAACGCGATAATAAGAGAACCCTACGTTAGTTTTTAAGGATGAATTCTGTATTTCATTATTGCGTACCTTCCCCTGCGATCATATTATACTTCAAACAAGTAGTGGTTTAATCGCGAATAAATCAATAATTCCATGTCACACAACATTCCAGGGGACTGTAGTTGCGGCTAATAATTACAACAATGTCAATTCGCAGGCGCGTCTCCAACTGAAAATTAAGAAAGCAATGTGAGTAACAAAAGTTGATCTGAACCCGAACCGGATGCACGAGTCACTGGGCCGGAACGGGTAAACAAGCGTAGCCAAGCGTAACATAGCGTGACGTAGCGTGAAGTGGCGTGCTCAAGTGTGAATGTGGCTCAGAGTATATAATCCCGAAAATGGGACAGTTAATCATTCGAGATCCTGAGTCTACAGCAGCAGCATGGAGTTCTTCCGGTCTTTCCTGCGTGTGCTAGGGCTGCTGGATGACGACAAGGTGGATTTCATTTCTGATCTCCCCCCGAGGTATCCCACCTATTTCTACGCAAGTTGGATCCCAAGTCTCTGCTTTGCGCTGTTCAAGTTTCACGAAAGTGGTTATACGTCTGTAAGGCTGACAAGAGCCTAAGACAAACCGCGATGCACCATAAGCATCGTGAAATGCGTATATTGAAAGAACGTTTTTCAGGAGAAGCTGTGTGTGACCCGACCACGATACCACACAGGCATCTACCAATTCCTGCACTGGTGAGAACATGTGTTCCTTTCGTCCCAACCAAACATGGAGTGGCTCGAAAAATCCCTCGAAATGCAATGCACAGTCTAGGGAAGGTGAGTTCAGTAACTTCCAGGCGTAGTAAATGTATTAGAATGTAAAGTATTAGCAAATTATATCTTGACGTGCTCCTTTGAGTGAATCTACTGTTTATTGTTAGGATGATGTAGCCAAGGTAAATACATACATTCCATCGATTGACCACTAGGAATTAAGCCTTATTTTAATGTTCCCCTATACAATTGGACATATGTCGAATTGAAGAGTGTTCATTATTCAACTACTGCGTCGCAAAAGCGATACGGATCAGTTTTATTCGGCGTAAAGATCGGCAGGGAGTGTTCATTATTCAACTACTGCGTCGCAAAAGCGATACGGATCAGTTTTATTCGGCGTAAAGATCGGCAGGTTAGTTATGACATACTTTCTCCGTCCAATTCTTGTATTATAAACTTGCAGCAGTAATTTAACGACTCACAATCCTCGTGTAGATTTTATACAAAGTGAATCAATTACGAATATCGCGGCATTCCATCCAATTAAAATATAATTGGGATCGTCTGTAATCAATGTTAAAGCATAACAATGTATGTTGCTGCAAAAAAATATCCATTTTCTATTCTCTCCTATTATATTGTTGGGTATCAAGACGTTTTAATCGCTGTAACTGAAAAGAAAATAATATGATCCGTGGTTATATATGCGTATGTGCGGCAAATAAACGCAATAATCGATTTGCTGATGTATATCCTCAACACAATCTCAACGCGATAATAAGAGAACCCTACGTTAGTTTTTAAGGATGAATTCTGTATTTCATTATTGCGTACCTTCCCCTGCGATCATATTATACTTCAAACAAGTAGTGGTTTAATCGCGAATAAATCAATAATTCCATGTCACACAACATTCCAGGGGACTGTAGTTGCGGCTAATAATTACAACAATGTCAATTCGCAGGCGCGTCTCCAACTGAAAATTAAGAAAGCAATGTGAGTAACAAAAGTTGATCTGAACCCGAACCGGATGCACGAGTCACTGGGCCGGAACGGGTAAACAAGCGTAGCCAAGCGTAACATAGCGTGACGTAGCGTGAAGTGGCGTGCTCAAGTGTGAATGTGGCTCAGAGTATATAATCCCGAAAATGGGACAGTTAATCATTCGAGATCCTGAGTCTACAGCAGCAGCATGGAGTTCTTCCGGTCTTTCCTGCGTGTGCTAGGGCTGCTGGATGACGACAAGGTGGATTTCATTTCTGATCTCCCCCCGGAGGTATCCCACCTAATTCTACGCAAGTTGAATCCCAAGTCTCTGGTTTGCGCTGTTCAAATTTCACGAAAGTGGTTATACGTCTGTAAGACTGACAAGAGCCTAAGACAAACCGCGATGCACGATAAGCAACGTGAAATGCGTATATTGAAAGAACGTTTTTCAGGAGAAGCTGTGTGTGACCCGACCACGATACCACACAGGCATCTACCAATTCCTGCACTGGTGAGAAGATGTGTTCCTTTCGTCCCAACCAAACATGGAGAGGCTCGAAAAATCCCTCGATATGCAATGCACAGTCTAGGGAAGGTGAGTTCAGTAACTTCCAGGCGTAGTAAATGTATTAGAATGTAAAGTATTAGCAAATTATATCTTGACGTGCTCCTTTGAGTGAATCGACTGGTTATTGTTAGGATGTTGTAGCCAAGGTAAATACATACATTCCATCGATTGACCACTAGGAATTAAGCCTTATTTTAATGTTCCCCTATACAATTGGACATATGTCGAATTGAAGAGTGTTCATTATTCAACTACTGCGTCGCAAAAGCGATACGGATCAGTTTTATTCGGCGTAAAGATCGGCAGGTTAGTTATGACATACTTTCTCCGTCCAATTCTTGTATTATAAACTTGCAGCAGTAATTTAACGAGTCACAATCCTCGTGTAGATTTTATACAAAGTGAATCAATTACGAATGTCGCGGCATTCCATCCAATTAAAATATAATTGGGGTCGTCTGTAATCAATGTTAAAGCATAACAATGTATGTTGCTGCAAAAAAATATCCATTTTCTATTCTCTCCTATTATATTGTTGGGTATCAAGACGTTTTAATCGCTGTAACTGGAAAGAAAATAATATGATCCGTGGTAATATATGCGTATGTGCGGCAAATAAACGCAACAATCGATTTGCTGATGTATATCCTCAACACAATCTCATCGTGATAATAAGAGAACCCTACGTTAGTTTTTAAGGATGAATTCTGTATTTCATTATTGCGTACCTTATCCTGCGATCATATAATACTTCAAACAAATAGTGGTTTAATCGCGAATAAATCAATAATTCCATGTCACACAACATTCCAGGGGACTGTAGTTGCGGCTAATAATTACAACAATGTCACTTCGCAGGCGCGTCCCCAACTGCAAATTAAGAAAGCAATGTGAGTAACAAAAGTTGATCTGAACCCGAACCGGATGCACGAGTCACTGGACCGGAACGGGTAAACAAGCGTAGCCAAGCGTAACATAGCGTGACGTAGCGTGAAGTGGCGTGCTCAAGCGTGAATGTGGCTCAGAGTATATAATCCCGAAAATGGGACAGTTAATCATTCGAGATCCTGAGTCTACAGCAGCAGCATGGAGTTCTTCCGGTCTTTCCTGCGTGTGCTAGGGCTGCTGGATGACGACAAGGTGGATTTCATTTCTGATCTCCCCCCGGAGGTATCCCACCTAATTCTACGCAAGTTGAATCCCAAGTCTCTGGTTTGCGCTGTTCAAATTTCACGAAAGTGGTTATACGTCTGTAAGACTGACAAGAGCCTAAGACAAACCGCGATGCACGATAAGCAACGTGAAATGCGTATATTGAAAGAACGTTTTTCAGGAGAAGCTGTGTGTGATCCGACCACGATACCACACAGGCATCTACCAATTCCTGCACTGGTGAGAAGATGTGTTCCTTTCGTCCCAACCAAACATGGAGAGGCTCGAAAAATCCCTCGATATGCAATGCACAGTCTAGGGAAGGTGAGTTCAGTAACTTCCAGGCGTAGTAAATGTATTAGAATGTAAAGTATTAGCAAATTATATCTTGACGTGCTCCTTTGAGTGAATCGACTGGTTATTGTTAGGATGTTGTAGCCAAGGTAAATACATACATTCCATCGATTGACCACTAGGAATTAAGCCTTATTTTAATGTTCCCCTATACAATTGGACATATGTCGAATTGAAGAGTGTTCATTATTCAACTACTGCGTCGCAAAAGCGATACGGATCAGTTTTATTCGGCGTAAAGATCGGCAGGTTAGTTATGACATACTTTCTCCGTCCAATTCTTGTATTATAAACTTGCAGCAGTAATTTAACGAGTCACAATCCTCGTGTAGATTTTATACAAAGTGAATCAATTACGAATATCGCGGCATTCCATCCAATTAAAATATAATTGGGATCGTCTGTAATCAATGTTAAAGCATAACAATGTATGTTGCTGCAAAAAAATATCCATTTTCTATTCTCTCCTATTATATTGTTGGGTATCAAGACGTTTTAATCGCTGTAACTGGAAAGAAAATAATATGATCCGTGGTAATATATGCGTATGTGCGGCAAATAAACGCAACAATCGATTTGCTGATGTATATCCTCAACACAATCTCATCGTGATAATAAGAGAACCCTACGTTAGTTTTTAAGGATGAATTCTGTATTTCATTATTGCGTACCTTATCCTGCGATCATATAATACTTCAAACAAATAGTGGTTTAATCGCGAATAAATCAATAATTCCATGTCACACAACATTCCAGGGGACTGTAGTTGCGGCTAATAATTACAACAATGTCACTTCGCAGGCGCGTCCCCAACTGCAAATTAAGAAAGCAATGTGAGTAACAAAAGTTGATCTGAACCCCAACCGGATGCACGAGTCACTGGACCGGAACGGGTAAACAAGCGTAGCCAAGCGTAACATAGCGTGACGTAGCGTGAAGTGGCGTGCTCAAGCGTGAATGTGGCTCAGAGTATATAATCCCGAAAATGGGACAGTTAATCATTCGAGATCCTGAGTCTACAGCAGCAGCATGGAGTTCTTCCGGTCTTTCCTGCGTGTGCTAGGGCTGCTGGATGACGACAAGGTGGATTTCATTTCTGATCTCCCCCCGGAGGTATCCCACCTAATTCTACGCAAGTTGAATCCCAAGTCTCTGGTTTGCGCTGTTCAAATTTCACGAAAGTGGTTATACGTCTGTAAGACTGACAAGAGCCTAAGACAAACCGCGATGCACGATAAGCAACGTGAAATGCGTATATTGAAAGAACGTTTTTCAGGAGAAGCTGTGTGTGACCCGACCACGATACCACACAGGCATCTACCAATTCCTGCACTGGTGAGAAGATGTGTTCCTTTCGTCCCAACCAAACATGGAGAGGCTCGAAAAATCCCTCGATATGCAATGCACAGTCTAGGGAAGGTGAGTTCAGTAACTTCCAGGCGTAGTAAATGTATTAGAATGTAAAGTATTAGCAAATTATATCTTGACGTGCTCCTTTGAGTGAATCGACTGGTTATTGTTAGGATGATGTAGCCAAGGTAAATACATACATTCCATCGATTGACCACTAGGAATTAAGCCTTATTTTAATGTTCCCCTATACAATTGGACATATGTCGAATTGAAGAGTGTTCATTATTCAACTACTGCGTCGCAAAAGCGATACGGATCAGTTTTATTCGGCGTAAAGATCGGCAGGTTAGTTATGACATACTTTCTCCGTCCAATTCTTGTATTATAAACTTGCAGCAGTAATTTAACGAGTCACAATCCTCGTGTAGATTTTATACAAAGTGAATCAATTACGAATGTCGCGGCATTCCATCCAATTAAAATATAATTGGGATCGTCTGTAATCAATGTTAAAGCATAACAATGTATGTTGCTGCAAAAAAATATCCATTTTCTATTCTCTCCTATTATATTGTTGGGTATCAAGACGTTTTAATCGCTGTAACTGGAAAGAAAATAATATGATCCGTGGTTATATATGCGTATGTGCGGCAAATAAACGCAACAATCGATTTGCTGATGTATATCCTCAACACAATCTCATCGTGATAATAAGAGAACCCTACGTTAGTTTTTAAGGATGAATTCTGTATTTCATTATTGCGTACCTTCCCCTGCGATTATATAATACTTCAAACAAATAGTGGTTTAATCGCGAATAAATCAATAATTCCATGTCACACAACATTCCAGGGGACTGTAGTTGCGGCTAATAATTACAACAATGTCACTTCGCAGGCGCGTCCCCAACTGCAAATTAAGAAAGCAATGTGAGTAACAAAAGTTGATCTGAACCCGAACCGGATGCACGAGTCACTGGACCGGAACGGGTAAACAAGCGTAGCCAAGCGTAACATAGCGTGACGTAGCGTGAAGCGGCGTGCTCAAGCGTGAATGTGGCTCAGAGTATATAATCCCGAAAATGGGGCCGTTAATCATTCGAGATCCTGAGTCTACAGCAGCAGCATGGAGTTCTTCCGGTCTTTCCTGCGTGTGCTAGGGCTGCTGGATGACGACAAGGTGGATTTCATTTCTGATCTCCCCCCGAGGTATCCCACCTATTTCTACGCAAGTTGGATCCCAAGTCTCTGCTTTGCGCTGTTCAAGTTTCACGAAAGTGGTTATACGTCTGTAAGGCTGACAAGAGCCTAAGACAAACCGCGATGCACCATAAGCATCGTGAAATGCGTATATTGAAAGAACGTTTTTCAGGAGAAGCTGTGTGTTACCTGACCACGATACCACACAGGCATCTACCAATTCCTGCACTGGTGAGAACATGTGTTCCTTTCGTCCCAACCAAACATGGAGTGGCTCGAAAAATCCCTCGAAATGCAATGCACAGTCTAGGGAAGGTGAGTTCAGTAACTTCCAGGCGTAGTAAATGTATTAGAATGTAAAGTATTAGCAAATTATATCTTGACGTGCTCCTTTGAGTGAATCTACTGTTTATTGTTAGGATGATGTAGCCAAGGTAAATACATACATTCCATCGATTGACCACTAGGAATTAAGCCTTATTTTAATGTTCCCCTATACAATTGGACATATGTCGAATTGAAGAGTGTTCATTATTCAACTACTGCGTCGCAAAAGCGATACGGATCAGTTTTATTCGGCGTAAAGATCGGCAGGTTAGTTATGACATACTTTCTCCGTCCAATTCTTGTATTATAAACTTGCAGCAGTAATTTAACGAGTCACAATCCTCGTGTAGATTTTATACAAAGTGAATCAATTACGAATATCGCGGCATTCCATCCAATTAAAATATAATTGGGATCGTCTGTAATCAATGTTAAAGCATAACAATGTATGTTGCTGCAAAAAAATATCCATTTTCTATTCTCTCCTATTATATTGTTGGGTATCAAGACGTTTTAATCGCTGTAACTGAAAAGAAAATAATATGATCCGTGGTTATATATGCGTATGTGCGGCAAATAAACGCAATAATCGATTTGCTGATGTATATCCTCAACACAATCTCAACGCGATAATAAGAGAACCCTACGTTAGTTTTTAAGGATGAATTCTGTATTTCATTATTGCGTACCTTCCCCTGCGATCATATTATACTTCAAACAAGTAGTGGTTTAATCGCGAATAAATCAATAATTCCATGTCACACAACATTCCAGGGGACTGTAGTTGCGGCTAATAATTACAACAATGTCACTTCGCAGGCGCGTCCCCAACTGCAAATTAAGAAAGCAATGTGAGTAACAAAAGTTGATCTGAACCCGAACCGGATGCACGAGTCACTGGACCGGAACGGGTAAACAAGCGTAGCCAAGCGTAACATAGCGTGACGTAGCGTGAAGCGGCGTGCTCAAGCGTGAATGTGGCTCAGAGTATATAATCCCGAAAATGGGGCACTTAATCATTCGAGATCCTGAGTCTACAGCAGCAGCATGGAGTTCTTCCGGTCTTTCCTGCGTGTGCTAGGGCTGCTGGATGACGACAAGGTGGATTTCATTTCTGATCTCCCCCCGGAGGTATCCCACCTATTTCTACGCAAGTTGGATCCCAAGTCTCTGGTTTGCGCTGTTCAAGTTTCACGAAAGTGGTTATACGTCTGTAAGGCTGACAAGAGCCTAAGACAAACCGCGATGCACCATAAGCATCGTGAAATGCGTATATTGAAAGAACGTTTTTCAGGAGAAGCTGTGTGTTACCCGACCACGATACCACACAGGCATCTACCAATTCCTGCACTGGTGAGAACATGTGTTCCTTTCGTCCCAACCAAACATGGAGTGGCTCGAAAAATCCCTCGAAATGCAATGCACAGTCTAGGGAAGGTGAGTTCAGTAACTTCCAGGCGTAGTAAATGTATTAGAATGTAAAGTATTAGCAAATTATATCTTGACGTGCTCCTTTGAGTGAATCTACTGTTTATTGTTAGGATGATGTAGCCAAGGTAAATACATACATTCCATCGATTGACCACTAGGAATTAATCCTTATTTTAATGTTCCCCTATACAATTGGACATATGTCGAATTGAAGAGTGTTCATTATTCAACTACTGCGTCGCAAAAGCGATACGGATCAGTTTTATTCGGCGTAAAGATCGGCAGGTTAGTTATGACATACTTTCTCCGTCCAATTCTTGTATTATGAACTTGCAGCAGTAATATAACGAGTCACAATCCTCGTGTAGATTTTATACAAAGTGAATCAATTACGAATGTCGCGGCATTCCATCCAATTAAAATATAATTGGTATCGTCTGTAATCAATGTTAAAGCATAACAATGTATGTTGCTGCAAAAAAATATCCATTTTCTATTCTCTCCTATTATATTGTTGGGTATCAAGACGTTTTAATCGCTGTAACTGGAAAGAAAATAATATGATCCGTGGTAATATATGCGTATGTGCGGCAAATAAACGCAACAATCGATTTGCTGATGTATATCCTCAACACAATCTCATCGTGATAATAAGAGAACCCTACGTTAGTTTTTAAGGATGAATTCTGTATTTCATTATTGCGTACCTTCCCCTGCGATCATATAATACTTCAAACAAATAGTGGTTTAATCGCGAATAAATCAATAATTCCATGTCACACAACATTCCAGGGGACTGTAGTTGCGGCTAATAATTACAACAATGTCACTTCGCAGGCGCGTCCCCAACTGCAAATTAAGAAAGCAATGTGAGTAACAAAAGTTGATCTGAACCCGAACCGGATGCACGAGTCACTGGACCGGAACGGGTAAACAAGCGTAGCCAAGCGTAACATAGCGTGACGTAGCGTGAAGTGGCGTGCTCAAGCGTGAATGTGGCTCAGAGTATATAATCCCGAAAATGGGACAGTTAATCATTCGAGATCCTGAGTCTACAGCAGCAGCATGGAGTTCTTCCGGTCTTTCCTGCGTGTGCTAGGGCTGCTGGATGACGACAAGGTGGATTTCATTTCTGATCTCCCCCCGGAGGTATCCCACCTAATTCTACGCAAGTTGAATCCCAAGTCTCTGGTTTGCGCTGTTCAAATTTCACGAAAGTGGTTATACGTCTGTAAGACTGACAAGAGCCTAAGACAAACCGCGATGCACGATAAGCAACGTGAAATGCGTATATTGAAAGAACGTTTTTCAGGAGAAGCTGTGTGTGACCCGACCACGATACCACACAGGCATCTACCAATTCCTGCACTGGTGAGAAGATGTGTTCCTTTCGTCCCAACCAAACATGGAGAGGCTCGAAAAATCCCTCGATATGCAATGCACAGTCTAGGGAAGGTGAGTTCAGTAACTTCCAGGCGTAGTAAATGTATTAGAATGTAAAGTATTAGCAAATTATATCTTGACGTGCTCCTTTGAGTGAATCGACTGGTTATTGTTAGGATGTTGTAGCCAAGGTAAATACATACATTCCATCGATTGACCACTAGGAATTAAGCCTTATTTTAATGTTCCCCTATACAATTGGACATATGTCGAATTGAAGAGTGTTCATTACTCAACTACTGCGTCGCAAAAGCGATACGGATCAGTTTTATTCGGCGTAAAGATCGGCAGGTTAGTTATGACATACTTTCTCCGTCCAATTCTTGTATTATAAACTTGCAGCAGTAATTTAACGAGTCACAATCCTCGTGTAGATTTTATACAAAGTGAATCAATTACGAATGTCGCGGCATTCCATCCAATTAAAATATAATTGGGATCGTCTGTAATCAATGTTAAAGCATAACAATGTATGTTGCTGCAAAAAAATATCCATTTTCTATTCTCTCCTATTATATTGTTGGGTATCAAGACGTTTTAATCGCTGTAACTGGAAAGAAAATAATATGATCCGTGGTAATATATGCGTATGTGCGGCAAATAAACGCAACAATCGATTTGCTGATGTATATCCTCAACACAATCTCATCGTGATAATAAGAGAACCCTACGTTAGTTTTTAAGGATGAATTCTGTATTTCATTATTGCGTACCTTCCCCTGCGATTATATAATACTTCAAACAAATAGTGGTTTAATCGCGAATAAATCAATAATTCCATGTCACACAACATTCCAGGGGACTGTAGTTGCGGCTAATAATTACTACAATGTCACTTCGCAGGCGCGTCCCCAACTGCAAATTAAGAAAGCAATGTGAGTAACAAAAGTTGATCTGAACCCGAACCGGATGCACGAGTCACTGGACCGGAACGGGTAAACAAGCGTAGCCAAGCGTAACATAGCGTGACGTAGCGTGAAGCGGCGTGCTCAAGCGTGAATGTGGCTCAGAGTATATAATCCCGAAAATGGGGCCGTTAATCATTCGAGATCCTGAGTCTACAGCAGCAGCATGGAGTTCTTCCGGTCTTTCCTGCGTGTGCTAGGGCTGCTGGATGACGACAAGGTGGATTTCATTTCTGATCTCCCCCCGAGGTATCCCACCTATTTCTACGCAAGTTGGATCCCAAGTCTCTGCTTTGCGCTGTTCAAGTTTCACGAAAGTGGTTATACGTCTGTAAGGCTGACAAGAGCCTAAGACAAACCGCGATGCACCATAAGCATCGTGAAATGCGTATATTGAAAGAACGTTTTTCAGGAGAAGCTGTGTGTGACCCGACCACGATACCACACAGGCATCTACCAATTCCTGCACTGGTGAGAACATGTGTTCCTTTCGTCCCAACCAAACATGGAGTGGCTCGAAAAATCCCTCGAAATGCAATGCACAGTCTAGGGAAGGTGAGTTCAGTAACTTCCAGGCGTAGTAAATGTATTAGAATGTAAAGTATTAGCAAATTATATCTTGACGTGCTCCTTTGAGTGAATCGACTGGTTATTGTTAGGATGTTGTAGCCAAGGTAAATACATACATTCCATCGATTGACCACTAGGAATTAAGCCTTATTTTAATGTTCCCCTATACAATTGGACATATGTCGAATTGAAGAGTGTTCATTATTCAACTACTGCGTCGCAAAAGCGATACGGATCAGTTTTATTCGGCGTAAAGATCGGCAGGTTAGTTATGACATACTTTCTCCGTCCAATTCTTGTATTATAAACTTGCAGCAGTAATTTAACGAGTCACAATCCTCGTGTAGATTTTATACAAAGTGAATCAATTACGAATGTCGCGGCATTCCATCCAATTAAAATATAATTGGGATCGTCTGTAATCAATGTTAAAGCATAACAATGTATGTTGCTGCAAAAAAATATCCATTTTCTATTCTCTCCTATTATATTGTTGGGTATCAAGACGTTTTAATCGCTGTAACTGGAAAGAAAATAATATGATCCGTGGTAATATATGCGTATGTGCGGCAAATAAACGCAACAATCGATTTGCTGATGTATATCCTCAACACAATCTCATCGTGATAATAAGAGAACCCTACGTTAGTTTTTAAGGATGAATTCTGTATTTCATTATTGCGTACCTTATCCTGCGATCATATAATACTTCAAACAAATAGTGGTTTAATCGCGAATAAATCAATAATTCCATGTCACACAACATTCCAGGGGACTGTAGTTGCGGCTAATAATTACAACAATGTCACTTCGCAGGCGCGTCCCCAACTGCAAATTAAGAAAGCAATGTGAGTAACAAAAGTTGATCTGAACCCGAACCGGATGCACGAGTCACTGGACCGGAACGGGTAAACAAGCGTAGCCAAGCGTAACATAGCGTGACGTAGCGTGAAGCGGCGTGCTCAAGCGTGAATGTGGCTCAGAGTATATAATCCCGAAAATGGGGCAGTTAATCATTCGAGATCCTGAGTCTACAGCAGCAGCATGGAGTTCTTCCGGTCTTTCCTGCGTGTGCTAGGGCTGCTGGATGACGACAAGGTGGATTTCATTTCTGATCTCCCCCCGGAGGTATCCCACCTATTTCTACGCAAGTTGGATCCCAAGTCTCTGCTTTGCGCTGTTCAAGTTTCACGAAAGTGGTTATACGTCTGTAAGGCTGACAAGAGCCTAAGACAAACCGCGATGCACCATAAGCATCGTGAAATGCGTATATTGAAAGAACGTTTTTCAGGAGAAGCTGTGTGTTACCCGACCACGATACCACACAGGCATCTACCAATTCCTGCACTGGTGAGAACATGTGTTCCTTTCGTCCCAACCAAACATGGAGTGGCTCGAAAAATCCCTCGAAATGCAATGCACAGTCTAGGGAAGGTGAGTTCAGTAACTTCCAGGCGTAGTAAATGTATTAGAATGTAAAGTATTAGCAAATTATATCTTGACGTGCTCCTTTGAGTGAATCTACTGTTTATTGTTAGGATGATGTAGCCAAGGTAAATACATACATTCCATCGATTGACCACTAGGAATTAAGCCTTATTTTAATGTTCCCCTATACAATTGGACATATGTCGAATTGAAGAGTGTTCATTATTCAACTACTGCGTCGCAAAAGCGATACGGATCAGTTTTATTCGGCGTAAAGATCGGCAGGTTAGTTATGACATACTTTCTCCGTCCAATTCTTGTATTATGAACTTGCAGCAGTAATATAACGAGTCACAATCCTCGTGTAGATTTTATACAAAGTGAATCAATTACGAATGTCGCGGCATTCCATCCAATTAAAATATAATTGGGGTCGTCTGTAATCAATGATAAAGCATAACAATTTATGTTGCCGCAAAAAAATATCCATTTTCTATTCTCTCCTATTATATTGTTGGGTATCAAGACGTTTTAATCGCTGTAACTGGAAAGAAAATAATATGATCCGTGGTAATATATGCGTATGTGCGGCAAATAAACGCAACAATCGATTTGCTGATGTATATCCTCAACACAATCTCATCGTGATAATAAGAGAACCCTACGTTAGTTTTTAAGGATGAATTCTGTATTTCATTATTGCGTACCTTATCCTGCGATCATATAATACTTCAAACAAATAGTGGTTTAATCGCGAATAAATCAATAATTCCATGTCACACAACATTCCAGGGGACTGTAGTTGCGGCTAATAATTACAACAATGTCACTTCGCAGGCGCGTCCCCAACTGCAAATTAAGAAAGCAATGTGAGTAACAAAAGTTGATCTGAACCCGAACCGGATGCACGAGTCACTGGACCGGAACGGGTAAACAAGCGTAGCCAAGCGTAACATAGCGTGACGTAGCGTGAAGCGGCGTGCTCAAGCGTGAATGTGGCTCAGAGTATATAATCCCGAAAATGGGGCAGTTAATCATTCGAGATCCTGAGTCTACAGCAGCAGCATGGAGTTCTTCCGGTCTTTCCTGCGTGTGCTAGGGCTGCTGGATGACGACAAGGTGGATTTCATTTCTGATCTCCCCCCGGAGGTATCCCACCTATTTCTACGCAAGTTGGATCCCAAGTCTCTGCTTTGCGCTGTTCAAGTTTCACGAAAGTGGTTATACGTCTGTAAGGCTGACAAGAGCCTAAGACAAACCGCGATGCACCATAAGCATCGTGAAATGCGTATATTGAAAGAACGTTTTTCAGGAGAAGCTGTGTGTTACCCGACCACGATACCACACAGGCATCTACCAATTCCTGCACTGGTGAGAACATGTGTTCCTTTCGTCCCAACCAAACATGGAGTGGCTCGAAAAATCCCTCGAAATGCAATGCACAGTCTAGGGAAGGTGAGTTCAGTAACTTCCAGGCGTAGTAAATGTATTAGAATGTAAAGTATTAGCAAATTATATCTTGACGTGCTCCTTTGAGTGAATCTACTGTTTATTGTTAGGATGATGTAGCCAAGGTAAATACATACATTCCATCGATTGACCACTAGGAATTAAGCCTTATTTTAATGTTCCCCTATACAATTGGACATATGTCGAATTGAAGAGTGTTCATTATTCAACTACTGCGTCGCAAAAGCGATACGGATCAGTTTTATTCGGCGTAAAGATCGGCAGGTTAGTTATGACATACTTTCTCCGTCCAATTCTTGTATTATGAACTTGCAGCAGTAATATAACGAGTCACAATCCTCGTGTAGATTTTATACAAAGTGAATCAATTACGAATGTCGCGGCATTCCATCCAATTAAAATATAATTGGGGTCGTCTGTAATCAATGATAAAGCATAACAATTTATGTTGCCGCAAAAAAATATCCATTTTCTATTCTCTCCTATTATATTGTTGGGTATCAAGACGTTTTAATCGCTGTAACTGGAAAGAAAATAATATGATCCGTGGTAATATATGCGTATGTGCGGCAAATAAACGCAACAATCGATTTGCTGATGTATATCCTCAACACAATCTCATCGTGATAATAAGAGAACCCTACGTTAGTTTTTAAGGATGAATTCTGTATTTCATTATTGCGTACCTTCCCCTGCGATTATATAATACTTCAAACAAATAGTGGTTTAATCGCGAATAAATCAATAATTCCATGTCACACAACATTCCAGGGGACTGTAGTTGCGGCTAATAATTACAACAATGTCACTTCGCAGGCGCGTCCCCAACTGCAAATTAAGAAAGCAATGTGAGTAACAAAAGTTGATCTGAACCCGAACCGGATGCACGAGTCACTGGACCGGAACGGGTAAACAAGCGTAGCCAAGCGTAACATAGCGTGACGTAGCGTGAAGTGGCGTGCTCAAGCGTGAATGTGGCTCAGAGTATATAATCCCGAAAATGGGACAGTTAATCATTCGAGATCCTGAGTCTACAGCAGCAGCATGGAGTTCTTCCGGTCTTTCCTGCGTGTGCTAGGGCTGCTGGATGACGACAAGGTGGATTTCATTTCTGATCTCCCCACGGGGGTATCCCACCTAATTCTACGCAAGTTGGATCCCAAGTCTCTGCTTTGCGCTGTTCAAGTTTCACGAAAGTGGTTATACGTCTGTAAGGCTGACAAGAGCCTAAGACAAACTGCGATGCACCATAAGCAACGTGAAATGCGTATATTGAAAGAACGTTTTTCAGGAGAAGCTGTGTGTGACCCGACCACGATACCACACAGGCATCTACCAATTCCTGCACTGGTGAGAAGATGTGTTCCTTTCGTCCCAACCAAACATGGAGAGGCTCGAAAAATTCCTCGAAATGCAATGCACAGTCTAGGGAAGGTGAGTTCAGTAACTTCCAGGCGTAGTAAATGTATTAGAATGTAAAGTATTAGCAAATTATATCTTGACGTGCTCCTTTGAGTGAATCTACTGTTTATTGTTAGGATGATGTAGCCAAGGTAAATACATACATTCCATCGATTGACCACTAGGAATTAAGCCTTATTTTAATGTTCCCCTATACAATTGGACATATGTCGAATTGAAGAGTGTTCATTATTCAACTACTGCGTCGCAAAAGCGATACGGATCAGTTTTATTCGGCGTAAAGATCGGCAGGTTAGTTATGACATACTTTCTCCGTCCAATTCTTGTATTATAAACTTGCAGCAGTAATTTAACGAGTCACAATCCTCGTGTAGATTTTATACAAAGTGAATCAATTACGAATGTCGCGGCATTCCATCCAATTAAAATATAATTGGGATCGTCTGTAATCAAAGTTAAAGCATAACAATGTATGTTGCTGCAAAAAAATATCCATTTTCTATTCTCTCCTATTATATTGATGGGTATCAAGACGTTTTAATCGCTGTAACTGAAAAGAAAATAATATGATCCGAGGTTATATATGCGTATGTGCGGCAAATAAACGCAATAATCGATTTGCTGATGTATATCCTCAACACAATCTCAACGTGATAATAAGAGAACCCTACATTAGTTTTTAAGGATGAATTCTGTATTTCATTATTGCGTACCTTCCCCTGCGATCATATTATACTTCAAACAAGTAGTGGTTTAATCGCGAATAAATCAATAATTCCATGTCACACAACATTCCAGGGGACTGTAGTTGCGGCTAATAATTACAACAATGTCACTTCGCAGGCGCGTCTCCAACTGAAAATTAAGAAAGCAATGTGAGTAACAAAAGTTGATCTGAACCCGAACCGGATGCACGAGTCACTGGACCGGAACGGGTAAACAAGCGTAGCCAAGCGTAACATAGCGTGACGTAGCGTGAAGCGGCGTGCTCAAGCGTGAATGTGGCTCAGAGTATATAATCCCGAAAATGGGACAGTTAATCATTCGAGATCCTGAGTCTACAGCAGCAGCATGGAGTTCTTCCGGTCTTTCCTGCGTGTGCTAGGGCTGCTGGATGACGACAAGGTGGATTTCATTTCTGATCTCCCCCCGGAGGTATCCCACCTAATTCTACGCAAGTTGAATCCCAAGTCTCTGGTTTGCGCTGTTCAAATTTCACGAAAGTGGTTATACGTCTGTAAGACTGACAAGAGCCTAAGACAAACCGCGATGCACGATAAGCACCGTGAAATGCGTATATTGAAAGAACGTTTTTCAGGAGAAGCTGTGTGTGACCCGACCACGATACCACACAGGCATCTACCAATTCCTGCACTGGTGAGAAGATGTGTTCCTTTCGTCCCAACCAAACATGGAGAGGCTCGAAAAATCCCTCGATATGCAATGCACAGTCTAGGGAAGGTGAGTTCAGTAACTTCCAGGCGTAGTAAATGTATTAGAATGTAAAGTATTAGCAAATTATATCTTGACGTGCTCCTTTGAGTGAATCGACTGGTTATTGTTAGGATGATGTAGCCAAGGTAAATACATACATTCCATCGATTGACCACTAGGAATTAAGCCTTATTTTAATGTTCCCCTATAGAATTGGACATATGTCGAATTGAAGAGTGTTCATTATTCAACTACTGCGTCGCAAAAGCGATACGGATCAGTTTTATTCGGCGTAAAGATCGGCAGGTTAGTTATGACATACTTTCTCCGTCCAATTCTTGTATTATAAACTTGCAGCAGTAATTTAACGAGTCACAATCCTCGTGTAGATTTTATACAAAGTGAATCAATTACGAATGTCGCGGCATTCCATCCAATTAAAATATAATTGGGATCGTCTGTAATCAATGTTAAAGCATAACAATGTATGTTGCTGCAAAAAAATATCCATTTTCTATTCTCTCCTATTATATTGTTGGGAATCAAGACGTTTTAATCGCTGTAACTGGAAAGAAAATAATATGATCCGTGGTAATATATGCGTATGTGCGGCAAATAAACGCAACAATCGATTTGCTGATGTATATCCTCAACACAATCTCATCGTGATAATAAGAGAACCCTACGTTAGTTTTTAAGGATGAATTCTGTATTTCATTATTGCGTACCTTCCCCTGCGATCATATCATACTTCAAACAAATAGTGATTTAATCGCGAATAAATCAATAATTCCATGTCACACAACATTCCAGGGGACTGTAGTTGCGGCTAATAATTACAACAATGTCACTTCGCAGGCGCGTCCCCAACTGCAAATTAAGAAAGCAATGTGAGTAACAAAAGTTGATCTGAACCCGAACCGGATGCACGAGTCACTGGACAGGAACGGGTAAACAAGCGTAGCCAAGCGTAACATAGCGTGACGTAGCGTGAAGCGGCGTGCTCAAGCGTGAATGTGGCTCAGAGTATATAATACCGAAAATGGGGCAGTTAATCATTCGAGATCCTGAGTCTACAGCAGCAGCATGGAGTTCTTCCGGTCTTTCCTGCGTGTGCTAGGGCTGCTGGAGGACGACAAGGTGGATTTCATTTCTGATCTCCCCCCGGAGGTATCCCACCTAATTCTACGCAAGTTGGATCCCAAGTCTCTGCTTTGCGCTGTTCAAGTTTCACGAAAGTGGTTATACGTCTCTAAGGCTGACAAGAGCCTAAGACAAACCGCGATGCACCATAAGCAACGTGAAATGCGTATATTGAAAGAACGTTTTTCAGGAGAAGCTGTGTGTGACCCGACCACGATACCACACAGGCATCTACCAATTCCTGCACTGGTGAGAACATGTGTTCCTTTCGTCCCAACCAAACATGGAGTGGCTCGAAAAATCCCTCGAAATGCAATGCACAGTCTAGGGAAGGTGAGTTCAGTAACTTCCAGGCGTAGTAAATGTATTAGAATGTAAAGTATTAGCAAATTATATCTTGACGTGCTCCTTTGAGTGAATCGACTGGTTATTGTTAGGATGATGTAGCCAAGGTAAATACATACATTCCATCGATTGACCACTAGGAATTAAGCCTTATTTTAATGTTCCCCTATACAATTGGACATATGTCGAATTGAAGAGTGTTCATTATTCAACTACTGCGTCGCAAAAGCGATACGGATCAGTTTTATTCGGCGTAAAGATCGGCAGGTTAGTTATGACATACTTTCTCCGTCCAATTCTTGTATTATAAACTTGCAGCAGTAATTTAACGAGTCACAATCCTCGTGTAGAATTTATACAAAGTGAATCAATTACGAATATCGCGGCATTCCATCCAATTAAAATATAATTGGGATCGTCTGTAATCAATGTTAAAGCATAACAATATATGTTGCTGCAAAAAAATATTCATTTTCTATTCTCTCCTATTATATTGTTGGGTATCAAGACGTTTTAATCGCTGTAACTGAAAAGAAAATAATATGATCCGTGGTTATATATGCGTATGTGCGGCAAATAAACGCAATAATCGATTTGCTGATGTATATCCTCAACACAATCTCAACGTGATAATAAGAGAACCATACGTTAGTTTTTAAGGATGAATTCTGTATTTCATTATTGCGTACCCTCCCCTGCGATCATATTATACTTCAAACAAGTAGTGGTTTAATCGCGAATAAATCTATAATTCCATGTCACACAACATTCCAGGGGACTGTAGTTGCGGCTAATAATTACAACAATGTCACTTCGCAGGCGCGTCCCCAACTGCAAATTAAGAAAGCAATGTGAGTAACAAAAGTTGATCTGAACCCGAACCGGATGCACGAGTCACTGGACCGGAACGGGTAAACAAGCGTAGCCAAGCGTAACATAGCGTGACGTAGCGTGAAGCGGCGTGCTCAAGCGTGATTGTGGCTCAGAGTATATAATCCCGAAAATGGGGCAGTTAATCATTCGAACCCCAACTCTGGGGTACCTGCCCTCCCCCCAGTAGTATACAGGGCTTCTCATGGTAAGGCGGCTCTGCCATGGGTGACCGTAATTCCGACCAACTCGTGGGAAAAACATGGAGAATAAGTTAAAACAAATTAAAAATAAAAATGAAAAATCAAAAAAAAAAAAATGATGATGATGATGAAGACGATACCCTAAAAATGACACTAGCGACCACTATTGTCCTAGCATCTTCCACCTCTGAGGGGAATCTCCTTGAGACTCTGAATTTTAAATTCGAAAGCGATACAGGGGACACCTCTGGCGAGCACTTATTGGCCTTCACACCGACAAGGATACTCGCCAGAAGTCCTCCAAGACTGGCGTCCTCGACACCCAAGGTTTCCTCTGAGACCGAGACCGAAGATTGGAGTTCCGTCCAACATTCAAATCCTAGACCACGTTCTCACTCAGATTCGGAGGTAAGAACGGTGGATGCCACAGATCTTCAGTATATGGTGATAAACTTGGAACAAGAATCCCCCGAACAGGAGAGGGAAATAAAGAAAAGAAAGAGAGAGAGAGAGATAGCCGGCTCCAAGAGTGGCCCCTCAATCCTTTCTAATACCAGTCTAAACTCTTCGATGAAAGCCCTGTCCCAAGCTGTAAAGGACTTATCGTCCTTTAAGACTAGAAGTGACGTCATTAATGAAGTTAAGGTCGCAATTTCGAGAACGATAAAGCTCTTTAACGAGTTGCAAAGAGAGGTGAAGAACAGCAACCGTGAACGCTCCTCTAGTAGGCAGAGAACTGACTGCTCAAGAACAACCCACAAAACGACAACCGAAACCTCCACCGAGACTATATCCTCTTGCACTGTCGGAACGCAAACAAGCAATCCTGACTTACTAGATGAGGATGAAATAAGAACTTGCATATCCAAAGACTCGAGATATAACAGGATACAAGCTCTTCTTGAGAGAAACTGGAACACCTCTACATACAAAAAGACCACACTAACAAATATGGATATACTTACCTCTGAAAACGACCTGGCATGTTTCGTTCCAGCTGATTTCTCACTAGAAAATGGCACCAGCAAGACGATTATAGACAGATACCAAGGCATCACGGAGATTATGTCGCGGAATCCTGTTCCAGGATCCTGTGTTTATCTCATTAACGCCACGTGCCTACCTGAAAAAGGAATTGGTACATCATCTGGAAGACTCCTGAAAGAAAAATATATCTTTTATTTAATAAATAAACCAAACTCGCTCACTCCGGGGAAATCGGAGGATACTTACCGTTCCTTGTTGAAATTAAAAGATGCCGCAATCGAAGATGGTAGGAACTCCATCTCCTTGCTTTGGGATGACCTCTCAGAACTCTCTCTTCTTAGAAAGATGGTCGAGATCTTATTCTTGGACACCGACATTGAAGTCACCATACACTGCAGCAAATACAGAAAGGACCTTAAGAAATCACGGCCGGGATATGAAACTGTGCTGATCAACACAGGCTCCAGGACCTTTGCAGAAACTCTGAAAACGTTAAAAAATGAGATTAACGTGGACAAGGAGGGCTACAATGTAGCAGGTGTTAGAAGCAGCAGAAACGGTCACGTATTGGTGGATATCAAGGGTGACGCGGCGAAAGCTACAAGTTTCAGTGAACTTGTAAACAACAGGATTTCCGGAGCCAGAGCTTTGGTAGGACCCAAACCTACTAATAAAGTTCTACACCTCAAACAGCTCGAGGGCGACGTCACTGTAGAACAAATCAAGGAGTCTGTCGTGACGTCCCTTCCTGGAACCAATACGGACACTTTAATAGTTAAGGCATTGCGTCCGGCCTTTGCAGGACGACAAAACGCAACCCTTATAGCACCATCAACAACAGCAGATAAACTCCTGGAAGGTCGTATGCTGCGAGTCGGCTGGGGATGGTGTCGGGTGGTTGAGAGAGAGGAGGTTACCCAATGCTATCGTTGCCGAGACTTTGGCCATATTTCCAAAAACTGTCAAGGGCCTGACAGATCTAAGCTATGCCGGAGATGCGGAGCAGATGATCACGATTTGAAGCACTGCAAGAACCCTGAAAAGTGCATTATATGCTTAACCGAAGATCACCGTGACGGCAGCCTCAAGTGCCCCGCCTACCGGAAAGCATTAGAGACTCGACGAAAAAACAGTAACAACAATAATAATAACAAAAACAACAACAGCTACATTCAAATTAAAGACACAGAAACGGAGAATTACTTACAAACACTAGCTCGAAAACGAAACGCTGTCCCAGTACTTAGCCCATAAAAACAAACAACAAATAAACAAACAACTAACAAGTTAACCAATAAATAAATAAACAGATAAATTAATAAACTAATAAATACTTACCATATAACCCAACAAATAAATAATAAATAAATAGATTCTAAACAAATAGACTAATATATAGATAAACAAACAAATACCTATACAGATCAATTGAAAGTATACCTAAAACAAATAAATAGATTAATAAATAAATAAATCTACTTACCTACCCGTATATACTTACCTATACTTACCTGTATACACTCACTTACCATACTTAAGTTTACAGTTTTACCTACAACCGAACAAACAAACAAACAACAGACAGACAACAAATAAACAGCTCATACTTATCCGTACTATCACTTACCTGCAAATGGATCAGCTAACTACAACAGCGCCACCTCGTTCACCACCTATAAAAGAAAGAAAACAAATTAAATTACTTCAAATTAACTTAAATCACTGTAAGAATGCCCAAGATTTACTTACCCACTCCGTGGAACAGTATGAAATAGATGTAGTTTACATATCCGAACCCTGGCTTCCTCCCACCCATTGGTATAATGATGACTTCAAATGTGCTTCAATATGGGTCCCCTTTCCGGGGAAGTTTTCTTGCATCAAGAACAGATTTAAATCCAAGGGCATCGTCGCAATACAGCTAGACAGCTTCACCCTCATATCCTGTTACATTTCACCTAACTTATCCGTGGAGGCTTACACTGAAAGGGTAACCGAACTGGAGAACTTTCTCAACAGTATTCAAACGGAAAACTGCTTAATTGCCGGTGATTTTAATGCAAAATCTCCCACTTGGGGGTCTAGATTACTAGATGAACACGGATGCGTCATTCTGGAGATGTGCAACAACTATGGTCTCACACCTATAAATAGCTCAGGCACACACACCTTTGAGAGGAATGGGCACCAATCCAAGATTGACATACTGCTGTGTGGCAGATCAGCATCCCGCAACATCTGCTGTAGTAGAATATTAGAGGATTACACGGCCTCTGATCACAGATACCTAGAACACATAATAGGAATTGAATCAACTAACAACGATTCCATCATAACCAAACCCAAACATAAACTCAATATAAAAAGATTCACCAAGATGTATCTCGACGTTACCAGATTTGCCAACCCTCTCAAAATCCTCTCAATAGAAGACATTGATTCTTACCTGGAACTGATTACCGACATCTTTGAAGCAACCTCGCACACTCTACACTATTCCCTGAGAAGGAGGAAGGAGGTTTGGTGGTGGAACTCTAAGATTGCGGATGTTAGAAGGAACTCCATTAGGACTAGAAGAGCCCTCCAGAGAGCACGCAATAAGTTCAAAAAACATCCTGAAAGATATGCAGGGGAAGTTGAAAGATGTATAACGAACCACAATAACAACAAAAAGCTATTGAAACGTGAAATAGCAAAGGCAAAAAAGGATGCGTGGACTAACCTCACCAATGACCTGGACGCTGACCCCTGGGGTAAACCCTACAAATTGGTAATGTTGAAGTTGGCTGGCAGACCCCCCCCCTACCATCCTATCGGAAGGAGAAACGAGGGAGGTTATAAACAACCTGTTCCAAACCACACCGGATCCTGCAAGATACAACCAATACGTACCGGATCCCTCGATTGAAGCAATGGATACTTCATTTTCCAAAAACGAAGTACTGGAGGCGTCCAAATTAGTCAAAAAGAAGGCACCAGGAATAGATGGCTTACCTGCTGAATTAATACAATTATTATCTCAAATAGCCCTACCCCATATCACTCACATTATAAATGTTTGCTATGATCTGGGATACTTTCCAAAAACCTGGAAAAGGGGCAGACTTGTACTGATCCCGAAAAAGCCTGGCCCGGACGGGAGAGTTGGATGGAGGCCTCTCTCCGTTCTCTCAAACTTGGGTAAGATTCTGGAACACTGTATCAAAAATACAATGTCAAGAATTATATCCTTCCAACCCAACCAATATGGATTCTGCAAAGGCAAGAGCACTATTCATGCCATTCACGAAATTGTCAAACAATGGGATAAGGCCAGAGCCAAACGACACCACTGTGTTTTAATAGCACTCGACGTTAAGAATGCCTTTAATACCATACGTTGGCCTAATTTGGTGACTGCACTCGCCGAAAGGAAACTACCCAGCCGACTTTTTAACATCTTAGTCAATTACCTAGGGGACAGGTATATTTCCTACTCCTGCAGTGATGGGCTACTGGAGACTCAATTTTTCGCCGGAGTTCCTCAAGGATCGGTGTTATCACCGTTACTGTGGAACATCCATTATGATGATCTCCTGAAAATAGCATTACCGAGGGGCGCTTATCTATACGGATTTGCGGATGATGTGGCTCTAGTAGTCACGAGTTCAACGGCTAGGGACCTTTCTTGGAGTGCAACATTTTCCCTCAACACAATTAGTGACTGGTTTCATCGCAACCAATTGACGTTGGCGCACGAAAAAACAGAAATGGTGTTTTTGACGTGAAGGAAATCCTCCCTAGGCATTAACATCAGAATAGGCAACATCACTCTTATACCAAAGAAGTCGACCAGATACCTAGGATTAGTTATGGAAGGCAACCAATTTTACGGTGAGCACCTAAAATATACTACCGAAAAGGCTTCTAAAATAGCGGGTGTCCTAAACTGGATCATGCCAAACAAGGGCGGCGGCTCTTATCACTCCCGAAGCCTATATTACAGAGTGGTTGAATCAGCTATCTTATATGCTGCCCCAATCTGGGGTATTATAGCACAGAAGCCCACTAAAGCGAGGATCCTCAACAGATTACAGAAAATATCTCTGGCCAGAGTCATACGAGCATATCGCTCAACTTCTCTGGACGCACTCTGTGTCCTCTCAGGCTTTCCCCCTCTCCCCCTGGTAGTAGAGGAAAGAAGACGTATCTTTCTTAGGCTCATCACCGTAGATCGAACTCATGAAGATGACTACTACATAAAACCAAGAGAAATAAAAGAGGAGGAGAGAAAAATCACCCTGAACAGATGGCAAACCAGATGGGACACCGCCAAGTATGGCCGAAAAACGTATGCCATCATTCCCTCAATCGCGGGATGGATCGACTGGGGACCTAGAGTCCTCGATTTCCATCTGACACAAATTCTCACTGGACACGGCTGCTTTGCCGATTATCTTTATAAAATAGGACGGCGAAACGATGACATCTGTTTTGCTTGCAAAACAAAGACAGACAGTCCAGAACACACCCTACTGGAATGCACAGCATGGACCAGTGATAGAATGATCTTATTCAGCGAACATGGCACCCTTACCTGGAGTGAACTGACATCTTGGCTCAAAGACCACAGAATGACGAAATTAAGACAATTTGTAAACTCTATTATGTCTAAAAAGGAGGACATTGAACGAAATCACCATCATGGCAACATAAACACATAGAGAGAGAACAATAAGGAATTCAATTTGATGTGGTTTAGTATAAACATCCGAACTGCACCCCGCCGCGTGCAGTAATGCTGTATAAGCGGTTTCCGCGGGGTTAGGGGTGCACGTCGGGTTTAGTGAAGACTATAGATTGAATGAAGTGGGCGGTGGGGGTTTAGCTGGTATGGCGGTAGAATGCGGTAATACGGCAATGATAATCGCCCCACTTACGTCAGAGGGGAGAGCTGAGTCCGGCACTACTCTCTCGACCAACATCGGAGAGAGGGTGTCCATAAGAGGATTCCCCCACCGCCTTAAAAAAAAAAAGGTAATCATTCGAGATCCTGAAACTACAGCAGCAGCGTGGAACTCTTCCGGTCTTTCCTGCGTGTGCTAGGCCTGTTGGATGACGACAAGGTGGATTTCATTTCTGATCTCCCCCCGGAGGTATCTCACCTAATTCTATGCAAGTTGGTACCCAAGTCTCTGCTTTGCGCTGTTCAAGTTTCACGAAAGTGGTTATATGTCTGTAAGGCTGACAAGAGCCTAAGACAAACCGCGATGCACCATAAGCAACGTGAAATGCGTATATTGGAAGAACGTTTTTCAGGAGAAGCTGTGTGTGACCCGACCACGATACCACACAGGCATCTACCAATTCCTGCACTGGTGAGAAGATGTGTTCCTTTCGTCCCAACCAAACATGGAGTGGCTCGAAAAATCCCTCGAAATGCAATGCACAGTCTAGGGAAGGTGAATTCAGTAACTTCCAGGCGTAGTAAATGTATTAGAATGTAAAGTATTAGCAAATTATATCTTGACGTGCTCCTTTGAGTGAATCGACTGGTTATTGTTAGGATGATGTAGCCAAGGTAAATACATACATTCCATCGATTGACTACTAGGAATTAAGTCTTATTTTAATGTTCCCCTATACAATTGGACATATGTCGAATTGAAGAGTGTTCATTATTCAACTACTGCGTCGCAAAAGCTATACGGATCAGTTTTATTCGACGTAAAGATCGGCAGGTTAGTTATGACATACTTTCTCCGTCCAATTGTTGTATTTGTTACGAGCCAGGGCCGTGAGCAGCACGAGTGGCCGGCGAAGGATTATTACCCTGGGAATAAGGTATCAGTTTGTTAGTAGGTACGCGGACGAACCCAATGAGTAATTGGGGGGCCGCTAGGAATTTAGACGACGAGGACGAACCTGATACGAATTACGCAATCAGGGAGCCTCTAGGATTGGAGGTACGCAGACGAACCTGACGCGTTGGTCAGGGAGCTGCTAGAAATTGTGATTCTTCGTGAACGAACCCAATGAGTAATTGGGGATTCACTAGGATGTTAGAACAGAGCACAGACGAACCTGACGCCTTGGTCAGGGAGCTGTTAGGATGGATGCAGACGAACCTGATACGAATTACGCAATCAGGGAGCTGCTAGGTAACGGACGAACCTGATGCGTTGATCAGGGAGCCGCTAGGTTATTGGGTGAGAGTACAGACGAACCTGATACGAATTACGCAATCAGGGAGCTGCTAGGATGCGGACGAACCTGATGTTTACCAGGGAGCCGCTAGGTGGTTGAGTGATAATACAGACGAATCTGATAAGTAACTGGGAAATCACTAGGATTGTTAGTAGGCCTCGCAACAAGTATAATTTAAATTGATACAATCCGAGCGGTAAGATTGTATCGTGTGGGATGTTCAATCATTTGATTAGGATTTTGGAAAACAATAATTATGGGTCAAATGAGTTGATGCGAAATTATCAAGAACACAAATATATTCTACTTGAAGAATAATTACAGTTGTGTAAATGTCGCGTTTGAATAATGGGATTATATAAAAGTGTAATTACCTAACTAGAATGCTCGGTGTTAACGCACTGGCAATGCGGGGGTCTCGAGAACAACTGAAGAAATGCCTAATAGATTTTATACCGGACTCGCGGAATCTATATGGTTAAATTTGATGCGAAGGGGAACTTTAGCCCGATCTCACTGGCAGTTGACTCTACGAGATGCAGCACGACGTGACACGATTCGTGACTACGTAAGTACTAGCCCACGAGAGTGAAAATGCAAGGGTTTATATACCCCTGGAATGACAGGTGGCACTTGTCAGTACCCCTTAGTCATACTCGTATTTTGTCAACGGCCAGTTGGTCGTGCTTATGATTTGATTTTAAACTAAACAGATATGTAGTTTTAACTAGGGGTGAATCCGTGTATTTAATCTAGGACGGTTCCTGCCAGAGATGATTTTGAACATTTGTTCGTCATCCGTAACATCTCCCCACCAAGAAGAAACATCGCGGTTCGCGTGATGCTTTCTCGTTAGGAAGGAAACGCCCTAGATAATATTGATTTCGAGCAAGAAAGCAAAACAAAAAGAAAAAGGGAAATAATGAAAAGAAAAAAAAAATGAAATCTTTGATAAAAAATAATAAAAAAATTGACGGGTGTAGTGTAGTGTGGTGTGTACTTAAGTGGTACGGTGTGGTTATGTTGGGACTGCGTAGCCCCATTGCAGCCATCCCTGGATGACGTCGTGTGGCGACTGGCCTGGGAGCCTGTCCAAGATCAGGTGCCCTTTGATGTGTCCGTCCCCCGTTGTTGTGGCACTGGTGACCGTACCGCTCCTGTGCTCCATCACGTGCTTCGCGATGGTGGTAACTTTCGCGATGGGGCGGTTGTTACGTGGACGGATGCCTTCTAGGGTCATCCGAATCGCCTGCCATGGTTGGGTCGGGAAGCGTGGTGGTAGGATCCACACCTGGCTGACCTCTCGCTCCACCGTTGTGCCAAGGCATCTGCGATGGTAGCTGCCCGTATGTTGGGTATCGCTACTGCTATACAATATTTAGTCAAATTATCCTGCATAGTGAGAATGTAACGATTTCCTCCAGGTGTGATAGGCAACGGCCCAACGGTATCTAAAGAAATTTTATCGAATGCGTCTAACGGTGTATCAGTGATCAACATAGGTTGACGAGTTTTCGTTCTGACTAATTTCTGCTCCTGACAGCTTTTGCATTTTCGGATGTACTCTTGAATTTCATTGCGCATCTGTGGCCAATGAAATCTCGATCGGATACGGTTGTAAGTTTTTGTAACTCCCTTGTGTCCGCCTATTAAGCTATCATGTGCTTCATGGATGATTTCTTGCCTGTCTTCTATGGAAGGTGTCGTAATGACACAGTTACATATTGTAATTTGATAAGATGATGAGTCTGTGAAGATCTCCCTCAATGCTTCAAAAAGTTCGTTGAGTGGTAACCGATGATGATCTCCGGTGGCGGATATTCGAAAAGATTTATCCCCATTCCGCTCCAAAGCAGATCGAAGAGTTTTCAATCCCTTAAGTATGTCTATTCTTTTTGGCTTATCGTGAAAGTTGTCGGAAATTACCATGCTAAAAGTTTTAAATGATCCATTGTTTGAAATCACGACCTGTCCCTTTTTTGGTCGTGCAGCTAGAAGTTCCCGTTTATTTACTAATCCTGTGTCTAACAGCAGTTTCCCAACGGGGCTTACTAGATTGCAATCAGCTGATATAAAATGTGCATAATGGTCTTCCTTTGCGGTGAGAGTATTTGAAGAAATGTTGATTTTTTGCTTCGGTTCCGGCGGTGCTTCCAGGTCAGTTTCGGTAGAAGAGCTATCGGTAGCTTCATCGACGAATGTGTAAGGGTCAGTTTGCCGTGCATTCGCTTTGCCCATATCCATGGTGTTGATTGGCAACCGAATTACGGTAGGTTGTAAAATTCCATTTGTTACACCAGGTGGTTCTTGCAGTGTATTCGGTGAATCCCCTTGTAAATTGTTCGTGTTCTCGATAACCGTATTTTCAAACGGTTCATCGAATGAAATTAAATCACCTGGTAAGCTAGTATTCTTATCCGTAGAAAAGATTTCCGTGGAGTTTGCCGCAGGCAAAAAATTGTGTGTGTTGACCTGGTCCTCATCTGGCATCACTATCTCTCTAGATAAACTCGGAAGGGTTCTGTTTATGATTGGTGAGTGTTGAACTTTACCCAGGACGGGTTCTTCTGCCTCATCTTCGCTGCTGCTTGTTTGTCGATATTTCGGCCGTTTTTCACGATCCCGATGTAATTGTTTGATGCGTTGTCCAATTGAACCAGCATCGACATCTGTTTTCGGTATCTGTATCTTGAAATCGGGGTCTTCAAGTTCCCTTGGAATGAGTGGTAAACAGATAGTAGTAGGATTACGCGATAATGCATCTGCATTCTTATTTATTTTTCCAGATTTATGGACAACCTGATAATCATATTCTAAAAGTCGGAGTTTCCATTTCATGAGCCTTGATGTCGGATCTTTTACAGAATGCAACCAGACTAATGGTCGATGGTCTGTAACCAGTGTAAATTTTGTTCCATATACATACGATCGGAAGTATATAACGACGTATACCATTGCTAAACATTCCTTTTCAGTGGCTGAATAGTTTCTTTCTGCTTTATTGAGGCTGCGGGATGCGTAAGCAATTGGCAAATCGTTGCCTATCTCGCCTTGACTGAGCACCGCTCCGATGGCATATTCGGAAGCATCTGTTGTGATGACAAATGGTTTGCTGAAATCTGGATATTGCAAAATAGGTTCTTTACAAAGTTCTTCACGTAGTTCTTTGAAGCTGTTTTCTTGATCTTCGGTCCATTTGAATTTTTTGCCCTTTCCTAGAAGGTCAATTAAAGATTTTGCTTTTGTGGTGAACTCTGGTATAAACCTCCGGTAATATCCTACTAAACCCAAAAATTGTTGAATATTCTTCTGTGAGGTAGGTGTTGGAAAATCCTTAACAGCTTTTAATTTTTGAGGATCAGGTTTCACTCCTTGCCTTGAAATAATGTGTCCAAGGTATGTAACTTCTTTCCGTAAGAATTCGCATTTATTGGTTTGGAGGGTTAAACCATGTTCTCGCAGACGGTTTAACAATTTCCTTACTTTAACATCATGTTCATGCAATGATGAAGCGTAAACCACGATATCATCCAGGTAATCGAATACATCCGTTCCCTGAAGTCCAGTTAATACCTGATCCATGAGGCGTTGAAAAGTGGGTGGTGCATTTTTTAGACCAAACGGCATTCGTGAAAACTCATAATGTCCGTTAGGAGTTGTAAAGGCTGTCTTCTGTCTGTCTTTTGGATCCATCTCTATCTGATGAAACCCGCTGGCGAGATCAAAAACGGAGAAGTATTTAGCTCCACCGAGACGATCCAGTATTTCCGTGATTTGAGGTAATGGATATTTATCGGAAATGGTTTTCTCGTTCAGGGCACGAAAATCTATTACCATGCGCCAACGTTTATTTCCTTGCGCATCGGGTTTTTTGGGTACAATCCACAAGGGTGAATTGTACGGAGATTTCGACGGTGTTATAATACCTTCGGATAATAAGCCATTAATTTGCTTCTTGATTTCATCTTGGTGTACAAGAGGATACCGATATTGCCTTGTGTTGATTGGAATCTCATCAACTGTATGTAAGGAGTGCTTGAAATCAGAGGCCTTCCCTAATTTATCTCTTGGAAGATAAAAGCGATCAGGAAATTCCTTTATCAATGAGGTAACACTGCATCGTTCTTCTTGGTTCAGGTGGCTTAAATTTAGCGTTTCAGAGATTCCCTGTATTCTGTCTTCTCTATTTTTGAAATTGCGATGTTGTACGTCTGAATAAGTATCTTCGTCCGATGTACTCAAAATATCGTAAGGTTCCAGAATTTGAGGTTCTACTTCAACATCCAGGGCTTCTTCACTGGTGTTGGTTGCCATAACGTGACATTTTCCTTTGTCATTAGTAGGATATATAGGCGGGTTCTAAATACTAATTATCATTGTGGGTAGGTTTCTACCTTACCGACGCAGCTGAACCAGCAGGTTCTGTTCCATACTAACTTACCGTATAGCGCGTGCATATTTTTGCAGGGGGCGGGGTGAGGGGAATTTTCATGGTGGTATTGCGTAAGCCTCCGTTCGTAGGCGAGGGGGGAGGGGGAGGGGGGATTTTTAGTTTTCCTGGTATTGCATTTAAGATCAGCTTCCTGGTATTGCGTGAGCCTGGTATGTTTGTAATAATATAAACATCCTTTCGACGGCGGGAGTCGCGATATCGGATCTCTGTTCTCATACGGCTTATCATTTTTAAATAAACATCCTTTGACCCAATTACATCTCTCTCTCTCATTATCATTTCTCTCCTCGTCTTTATTGTATATTCGTAATATCAACATCCTTTCGACGACCGGCATCGAATCGCCAAGCCGCGATATCTGACCACAGCATCTGTTTTCGCTCTCCTTATCATTTCTTTCCTCTTCTGTATTGTACAGAGTGGCGGAGGGGGGTGGAAGGTATCAAAATGAATCTGTAGGACACGATGGGCTGCGAATGCAGTCATACGCGAACGGTTCATCGTTTGCTGCGTTAAAGTTATTCCAAGTATATCGTGCGTGAGGTATCAAGATGATTGAAACGTGTAAAAATATGTTAAAGTGTTTGACACGCATGTCAATGCTAGTGAAAACCATGGACGAGTATCGCGAATGGCATCGCTCGTACATCGAGTCTCTGCAGTGCTGTGTCAATTATCTATCGTGTGCAAAGGAGCAATTATCGTTAGGCGAGAAATTTAGTTTAACATCGACAATGTGCCGTATGAAAACTTTGAACGTTTCGTTGAATCATCGTATTTCCTCGTCGCGCGTCGGTAGAGGTTTGTACGATCGCAGGGGTGCGAGAGCGTCGACGCTTCGTTGGGAAAATATCGAGTCGGCGTTTAAAAGTCGCATATCGAGCGGCATCGTTATCAACGTCGAACACATCGACCCGAAACAATTTCTGCAGCACGCGAAACGAATAATTACGGGACGCGTTACAGAATTTTTAAACACGCATTCATCGTTGAAAGCTAGCGTAACGTTGGAGGCGGAATTCATGCAGCGCGCCAACGAGGTTTCCGTGAAAACTTTCGGCACGCGGAACGTTGCATTGTTTCGGACGAGCAATCTACGACAGTGGTATCAGAAAGACGTTGTGCCTACGATTTTGACATCGTTGGAGGAGTTTCAAGAGCGAGACAGCGGGTGGGCGCTGTCGAAGATACTACATTTGATTGTGAACTTTAGCAAATATCAACCGTTGCAAGCCGGCTGCACCGTCGCATGCAGCGTGCCTAGAGTAATACAGCTGAAAAGAGCGGTCGTGAACGTGAAGAGCAACGACGACGCATGTTTTTTCTGGGCGATCGTGGCGGGTCTCTGTCCGGCCGAGAGAAATCCCTCACATTTGTCATCATATCCAGATTACAAGGAGGTTCTTCCGAAAACCGAAGGTTTTCAACTACCTATGTCGTTCAAAGACATCCGCAAATTTGAACGAGAAAACAACGTTTCCGTGAACGTATTCGAATGGGTGCGCAAGAAATGCGTAACGCTGCATTTGACCGAGAAGAAACGGGATGGAAGACACGTCAACTTGCTGTTTCTACAGAATGCTGCATAGACGCACGGTCATTTCATGTGTATACGAAATTTATCACGATTGGTTTCACCACAGCTTAGCAAGAAGAAAAATCAGAAGTATATTTGCGATCGGTAAGTTGTATTTTTTTGTTTTTTAAAATTGTTTGAAGGAAAAAAACATAATTTTATCCTCTTCCCACAGGTGCTTGCAATATTTTGCCACGCCGGAGAGATTAAACGTTCATACGACCGACTGCGAACGGATGAACAATTGCGCTCTGGAGCTTCCAATATCGGAAGAAGATAAGTGGTTACGGTTTAAGAACTACACGAACAAAGAGCAGGCGCCGTTCGTAATCTATGCCGACTTGGAGTGCCTGCTGCTGCCCGAGGGACGGGAAGGACAAGACCGTGCGGCCCGCGTACAATATCAACACCACCACGCGTTTAGCATAGGATACTACATGCATTGCCGCTACGACGAATCTTTGTGCGAGTATCAGGTTTATCGCGATAAAGAGGGATGCACCGCATGGTTCGCGAACAGGTTGTACGAACTGAGTCATAAATTACAGCCGATATTCGATCGAACGGTACCGATGAATCCGCTAACCGAAACGGAAAAGTTAAATTTTCGTACGGCTACGCATTGTCATGTCTGCGAGAAACCGTTCGACACTTCCGACGCGACGAGGGTGCACGATCATTGCCATTTCACGGGCGCGTATCGCGGTCCGGCTCATAACGGATGCAATTTAAGCTATCAATCTTCGTACGTGATACCCGTGGTTTTCCATAATTTATCGGGATACGACACCCATTTCATTATCAAAGAATTAGCTAACTCGTTCGAGGGGCGGATAGACGTGTTGCCATTGACGAAAGAGAAGTATATCTCTTTCACAAAGAACGTTCCTATCGAGAGACAGCAGGGTGAAGCGCAAAAGTATGCAAAGTTTTTGAAATTCCGCTTCATCGACTCGTTCAAGTTCTTGAACTCGAGTCTGGACAAGCTGTCGTCGTACTTGGACAAAAGTAAATTACGCATCGTGCGAGGAGAATTTGCACATCTTTCCCGCGACGATTTCAAACTATTGACCAGAAAAGGCGTTTTTCCGTACGATTATCTGACATCGTACGACAAATTGAACGATACGTGTTTGCCGCCGCGTGAAGCATTTTATAATCGGTTGTACGGCAGCGAGATATCCGACGTCGATTCCCTCACGCGAATACGGTTTGGTCGCGTTTCGCTGTACAAACGCTTGGGCAGTACAGCGATTTATATTTAAAATTGGACGTGCTGTTGTTGGCGGATGTTTTTGAAAATTTTCGCGATGACTGTCTCGAGAATTACAAGCTCGATCCGGCGCATTATTACACGCTCCCCGGTTTCGCGTGGGACGTGATGTTATAAATGACAAATATCGAATTGGAGGTGTTGACCGACGTCGACATGCTTTTGTTCGTGGAGCGGGGAATACGCGGCGGATTGAGCCAGTGTTCTCACAGATATGCGCACGCCAACAATAAATATTTATCTACGCACGACTCGACCAAACCGTCCACCTACTTAATGTATTTCGACGTAAATAATTTGTACGGTTGGGCAATGTCGCAACCTCTGCCGCACAGAGACTTTCGATGGGTGAACGCGGATAATTTCGACGTCGAATCCATTCCGGCAGATAGTCCCGTAGGATACATTTTGGAGGTGGATTTAGAGTATCCGCGCGAAATTCACGATGCTCACGCGGATCTTCCGTTTTGTCCAAGTCACGACACGGCTACCGACTCGAGTACACAGAAAAAGTTGATGGCAACGCTTCGCGATAAGGAACGATACGTTGTACATTACCGATACCTCCAGCAATGTTTAAAACATAATCTGAAATTGCGGAAAATACATCGAATTCTGGAGTTTCGGCAGTCACGATGGTTGTACAACTACATCGATTTGAACACGAAATTACGCGCTAACGCCACCAACGATTTTTCAAAAAATTTGTTTAAATTAATGAACAATGCCGTGTTTGGAAAAACTATGGAAAATGTTCGAAATCATAAGATCGTGAAATTACTTTCTCGATGGAGCGGTAGACACGGCGTCGAACGATTGATAGCCAGGCCAAATTTTCATAGCTGCACGGTGTTCTCCGAGGACTTTGTCGCAATTCAGCTGAAAAAGCTGCTAGTTAAATTTTTCAAACCAATCTACGTAGGCATGTCAATATTAGATATTTCAAAATTTCATTTGTACAGCTTTCATTACGAATACATGCACCCAAAGTTCCAGCAAAATTGTAAGATTTTGTACACTGACACGAATAGCTTGATATACCAGATCGCTTGCGATGACGCGTACGAGGAGCTGTTGAAACGTGATATCCATAGATACGACACAAGCAATTATGCCGCGAACAACGTTTACGGTGTTCCGCTCGCGAACAATAAACAGCTCGGTTTGATGAAAGATGAAAACGGCGGTAAAATTATGACTGAGTTCGTAGGGCTTCGTTCGAAAATGTATGCGATTTGCGTGCACGGTGATCAGGATACTAAAAGATCAAAGGTATCAGGACAAACGTTACCGCTCGAGATATAAGTTTCGAAGACTATGTCGAATGTCTTCGCAATCATACGGAAAAGAGCGTTACCGGTAATCGCATAGTGTCCGTACGACATGAGGTGTATTCGATGTCTGAAAAGAAATTAGCGTTGAGCCCGCATGACGATAAGCGGTATATTTGCAGTAATTTGGTCGATACTCTTCCTTGGGGACATTACAACATCAATTAAGAAATCATTTTTCATCATCGTAAAAGAAAAGGAAGTGGTATGGAGATTATGTGTGTATATAACTGTCGGGGAGGGGATTGTTGATCTTATCTGTAAAAAGAAGTGGTAGGGAGACATCATATAAAACGACGTATTCCGAGCGTCAAGCTTCAGATCGAGACAACCATCGCTAAAAACGTAGACGACGCAAGATGCAGTACAACCGCCATCCGTCCGCTGAATGTGAACGTTCGAACGCCGAGGAGCCGCACAAAAAGAGGAGACTAAAAAATATGTAAGTAGAAAGATGAAAAAATTGTGAAAAACAAAAAGAAATTTAGAAAAACGTCTAATTAACTTCCCGATTTATAGGGAAGTTACTGTAATTACCCCGAAAATCGAAAATCGATTTTTTAGCAGATCTCCACGTTTCATTGTCATTGGAGTCGTTTGAGAGTATTTTTATCAAAATGTCGGTGTGTGTGTGCGTGTGTGTGTGTGTGTGTGTGTGTGTGTGTGCGTGCGTGCGTGCGTGCGTGCGTGTGCGTGCGTGCGTATGGCCGTTTCTATGGTATCAAATTTTTCGTTAACGTTTTCTGAAAAAGTAACAACGCGATCAGAATGATGAATTATGCAATCGATGTGCCCCGCTGTAACTTAGAGCTGATTAGATTTTGGTCCATTTTGGTCAAGTAGTTTTTTAGTTTTTTTCGAAAGGAGTTGATTCAACATTGCAATTTATACAAGAGGCGTATCCTCCGAAGAAACAAACGTAACTATATATATATATATATATATATATATATATATATATTGAGACATATTTAAAAAAAAATTTCTTTTTTTAAATCTAAAAAAAATTTTTTTTTCAATTATGCAACTACTGCTAATGTAACCGCTTACAATAATCGAAAAATATCCCGGATGCGCGCACATGAAAGTAGAAAGTAGAAACTAATGATATTAATATACTGCAACTAACGATTCGGGAAGTTCTTTGTGTGGCTCGTGGAGAGTCACACACCAAATAACATCCGTACCATTAACCCTCTCGCGAGCTCGTAAAGCGAGCTACAACACCCCCACCTGCGATGCTCGCGAAGCGAGCGAGCAACAACCCCCCTCTAGTTTTTATTTGTAATCTGTTGCAGGGTTTCTCAACAGCAGTCCATATCGCGATCATCGATGATGCAATCGTCGAGGAGTTTGCGCAGCGCACGGGTCTTGAGTCGACGATATTCCATAGCCGGCAATTATTTTAAATACCTTGAAATTGGTGTGCGCGTCGGCGATGACATTTGCGTGGAACTGGCTATAGCAGATAACCGCGATAACGAGATCACATTTTTCCTGGACGCATGGACAGAGCTGTTGCGCACGAAGGAGTATATTTCCGATTTACTTTCTTCGTCTACGCAGAAACAGTGTCGAAAAATGAGCGATGATGTAACGTTAGAAATAGTTAATCGTAATGGTATGAATCTAGTCAAATTGTCGAATCAGTTCGTAGCTCTGTACGTCACAGAAAAAACTATGCATAACTTGTACAATCTTGAATTCTGCGTACACAACATGTATTCATGGTTGATCGACAATGTTCCCGCGGTGACTGCTAAATTCATGAATTTCGTCGGTACGGTGAAGTATAGCAACGCGAAGAATATCGTGAAAACGATCGTCGAGAGCGAATCTTTCGATCAAAGTTCGCTGATCGATTGCGAGCTGGTGGCTTCGTGCGCCGACATCATCGCGGCGTTAACGTAAAATAGATAGGTTAAAAAAATATATATATATATAATGCGTGTATGTGTGTGTGTGTGTGTAAAAATTATTTGAGAAGGTCTTTTGTAACGATACATTATTTTAACAATAAAATTATTCGAGAATATCTCTTTTGTATTTTTATTTTATTGTAAATGTTCGTACACCGTTTGAGATACAAACTACCTGATTTTTTATAATCAATTAGAAGCATTGGTTTATGAAATGATATGCAGAAAAGATTTTCCAAAAGATTATATTTTACAAAGGTTACACGCAAAAATAAAAAAGGTATTTTTTAAAACTTTTCTATTTGGACCCTTAATGAAAATTTAAAATATATGTTTTGTAGATCTATGTTGGTTATACACATGCTGAAAATTTCTTCTGATGACAACGGCAATGTACACATTTATGATAGTTTTAATGCTAATCATTTGAACCATGATGTAATAGATTATTCGAATATCCGTTATAAATATAATAAGAAATATATATATATTTCACGTCAGATACAGGTACAGGTACAGATACAGGTACAGGTACAGATACAGATACAGGTACAGATACAGGTACAGGTATAGCACATGCGCAGTATGGCGGTTGAACAGTACGCAGTATGACTGTTGCACAGTACGCAGTATGGCTGTTGTACATCTATCCATGAATCTCTCAAGATCGGGCGACGTATTTCTTTATACATGTTCACGATTAATATCTTAATATTGTCATGATAGCTTATTCCGAAGTTCTCCAGCCGATCGCCGTCAATGATTTTGTCCATATCGTCTTTTCACTTTCTCCTTCAAGGCCTCGAACGTTTGAATTTGCGACTCATCCACAGCACAGACACAGACACAGGTAGAGGTACAGGTACAGGTACAGGTACAGGTACAGGTACAATGCATGTACAGGTATAACACATGTACAGTACGAAGCACTGTCTGGAAACTGAAATGGAAACGGAGGAAGGCGAGGCTTGGTGGTTGAGGTTAGGATAGCATTAGGATAGGGCTAGGATAGGGTTAGGATAGGCGAGGGAGATGTCGTAAAAATAGATGAAACGACTGGTCACATGCAGTCGCATGTGACTGGACAGCGTACGTGAAGAGCTAGCTCATTGTCATTATAACATTATACGTTATACGTTATACGTTAAACGTTATACTTTTAACGTTATACGTAATACGTTATACGTTATACGTTATACGTTATACGTTATACGTTATACGTTATACGTTATACGTTATACGTTATACGTTATACGTTATACGTTATACGTTATACGTTATATGTTTAACGGTAAACGTTATACGTTATACGTTATACGTTATACGATATCTGTTTAACGGTAAACGTTATACATTATACTTTTAACGTTGTACGTTATACGTTGTACGTTATACGTTGTACGTTATACGTTATACGTTATACGTTATACGTTATACGTTATACGTTATACGTTATACGTTATACGTTATACGTTATACGTTATACGTTATACGTTATACGTTATACGTTATACGTTATACGTTATACGTTATACGTTATACGTTATACGTTATACGTTATACGTTATACGTTATACGTTATACGTTATACGTTATACGTTATACGTTATACGTTATACGTTATACGTTATACGTTATACGTTATACGTTATACGTTATACGTTATACGTTATACGTTATACGTTATACGTTATACGTTATACGTTATACGTTATACGTTATACGTTATACGTTATACGTTATACGTTATACGTTATACGTTATACGTTATACGTTATACGTTATACGTTATACGTTATACGTTATACGTTATACGTTATACGTTATACGTTATACGTTATACGTTATACGTTATACGTTATACGTTATACGTTATACGTTATACGTTATACGTTATACGTTATACGTTATACGTTATACGTTATACGTTATACGTTATACGTTATACGTTATACGTTATACGTTATACGTTATACGTTATACGTTATACGTTATACGTTATACGTTATACGTTATACGTTATACGTTATACGTTATACGTTATACGTTATACGTTATACGTTATACGTTATACGTTATACGTTATACGTTATACGTTATACGTTATACGTTATACGTTATACGTTATACGTTATACGTTATACGTTATACGTTATACGTTATACGTTATACGTTATACGTTATACGTTATACGTTATACGTTATACGTTATACGTTATACGTTATACGTTATACGTTATACGTTATACGTTATACGTTATACGTTATACGTTATACGTTATACGTTATACGTTATACGTTATACGTTATACGTTATACGTTATACGTTATACGTTATACGTTATACGTTATACGTTATACGTTATACGTTATACGTTATACGTTATACGTTATACGTTATACGTTATACGTTATACGTTATACGTTATACGTTATACGTTATACGTTATACGTTATACGTTATACGTTATACGTTATACGTTATACGTTATACGTTATACGTTATACGTTATACGTTATACGTTATACGTTATACGTTATACGTTATACGTTATACGTTATACGTTATACGTTATACGTTATACGTTATACGTTATACGTTATACGTTATACGTTATACGTTATACGTTATACGTTATACGTTATACGTTATACGTTATACGTTATACGTTATACGTTATACGTTATACGTTATACGTTATACGTTATACGTTATACGTTATACGTTATACGTTATACGTTATACGTTATACGTTATACGTTATACGTTATACGTTATACGTTATACGTTATACGTTATACGTTATACGTTATACGTTATACGTTATACGTTATACGTTATACGTTATACGTTATACGTTATACGTTATACGTTATACGTTATACGTTATACGTTATACGTTATACGTTATACGTTATACGTTATACGTTATACGTTATACGTTATACGTTATACGTTATACGTTATACGTTATACGTTATACGTTATACGTTATACGTTATACGTTATACGTTATACGTTATACGTTATACGTTATACGTTATACGTTATACGTTATACGTTATACGTTATACCATATACGTTATACGTTATACGTTATACGTTATACGTTATACCATATACGTTATACGTTATACGTTATACGTTATACGTTATACGTTATACGTTATACGTTATACGTTATACGTTATACGTTATACGTTATACGTTATACGTTATACGTTATACGTTATACGTTATACGTTATACGTTATACGTTATACGTTATACGTTATACGTTATACGTTATACGTTATACGTTATACGTTATACGTTATACGTTATACGTTATACGTTATACGTTATACGTTATACGTTATACGTTATACGTTATACGTTATACGTTATACGTTATACGTTATACGTTATACGTTATACGTTATACGTTATACGTTATACGTTATACGTTATACGTTATACGTTATACGTTATACGTTATACGTTATACGTTATACGTTATACGTTATACGTTATACGTTATACGTTATACGTTATACGTTATACGTTATACGTTATACGTTATACGTTATACGTTATACGTTATACGTTATACGTTATACGTTATACGTTATACGTTATACGTTATACGTTATACGTTATACGTTATACGTTATACGTTATACGTTATACGTTATACGTTATACGTTATACGTTATACGTTATACGTTATACGTTATACGTTATACGTTATACGTTATACGTTATACGTTATACGTTATACGTTATACGTTATACGTTATACGTTATACGTTATACGTTATACGTTATACGTTATACGTTATACGTTATACGTTATACGTTATACGTTATACGTTATACGTTATACGTTATACGTTATACGTTATACGTTATACGTTATACGTTATACGTTATACGTTATACGTTATACGTTATACGTTATACGTTATACGTTATACGTTATACGTTATACGTTATACGTTATACGTTATACGTTATACGTTATACGTTATACGTTATACGTTATACGTTATACGTTATACGTTATACGTTATACGTTATACGTTATACGTTATACGTTATACGTTATACGTTATACGTTATACGTTATACGTTATACGTTATACGTTATACGTTATACGTTATACGTTATACGTTATACGTTATACGTTATACGTTATACGTTATACGTTATACGTTATACGTTATACGTTATACGTTATACGTTATACGTTATACGTTATACGTTATACGTTATACGTTATACGTTATACGTTATACGTTATACGTTATACGTTATACGTTATACGTTATAAGTTATACGTTATACGTTATACGTTATACGTTATACTTATACGTTATACGTTATACGTTATACGTTATACGCTGTACGTTAT